>OZ024817.1:84041787-85479564 GCA_964017055.1 Chloromyia formosa
CGTGACAATGGAAAATGATGCTTGAAAATAGTTTATAGGTGGAATTGTTGGGACAGTATTTTGGTTAAGCGAAAATAGTTTGAATCGACTTTGGTTGAAGGCACACAGGAGACATAAATCATAATAAATTCCATTTGAAATAAATAATAAATAACTGGCGCAACAGTCCAATCCGAACCATGGCCTCGAGATGAGTTAGTATCATTTCATTTTTTTAAATCGTCACGGTATGTTTTGTACAGAGGTGTGTTATCAGCAACACGCTCAACCGAGTTATTTACCCTTTACTCATTTGACAGCTGAGTGGGCTCATAGACTGACTCGTAAATCCCCCTTTTTTTTATCAAAAACTACTGCATTCAGTAAGAATCGAACCGGGCGCAGTGCGTCGAAGGCGAATATGCTAACCGTTGCGCCATCCGGAATGCACCATTTTAGATAACTAAGAGTTCCAATTAAAAAAAAATCATTTTATGCTGATTCTGTTCATCTTTTTTAGGGTTTTGTAAAAAACCAAAAAAAAAACCCTTATGAAATCGGTCATGCGTCCGTCTGTCTGTCTGTCTGTCCGTCCATGAAATATCTCACGAACCGCTGAAGCTGCATGCATGAAATTTGGTGGAAATAAGTAGAAGTACTACAATTCTCTTGAGAAAGCGATGCGTCGTTATAGGTCAACTTTAAGGGGAGGTCTCCATAGAGGGGAAATGAAGGTCGAAATTTTTTTTTCGTTTGGTATAAGCATGAGAAAGGTACCGTCGAGTATATTCCATTTCTGGAATTTTCTTCAAATTTGATGAAAAGAGAAAAGAGGGAGAGGGGAAAATATATGGTCCGAGTTTGTCCCACCCCCCTTGCATTTCGAGACCGTTATACTTAAAAATATGAAAATTTACAGAAAAGCGGCATTTCCCTAACATAGAAAACTAAAAATAATGGAATTTTGAAATCTCATCAAAAAAGGTTAATAATAGTACATTTCTATATTTGCAGTTAACACACCCCTGCACCCGTCAAGCAAACCCCAGGTCAAAAATATTGATGGCCAACAATAACCAACATCATAGGCAATAATATCTCTAGGTTTCATTACAATCACGTAATATTTAATAATAGTAAAGGGTTATCCATTTCGTGTTTCGGAAAGTAAAGCCCTGCCATTCGATATCTGTCAAATGTCAGTGTATTCCAAACTGGTATTGGTTTAGTTGAAGGTTTGCCATTTTACAAGATGGAGCGTTTTACGACTGAACAACGCGCTAAAATTATTAAATTATTCTACCAAAATGGTGAATCTGCGGTGGCCACGTTTCGTGCATTACGCGCAGATTATGGTCGACATAATCGTCCCAATGAGCGCACAATTGCCTACACATACTCAGATTGGGTCCTCGAGCAGCAGGCCACCGATGCCGATTTTTCGAAGAAAATCTTCTTTAGCGATGAGGCCTATTTTGCGCTAGGCGGCTATGTAAACAAACAAAATTGTCGCATCTGGGGCAGTGAGCAGCCGCAAGTGACCGCTGAGAAACCGTTGTACCCGCAAAAAGTGATTGTTTGGTGTGCATTGTGGGCCGGCGGCGTCATTGGGCCGTTTTTCTTCGAAAACGATGAAGGAGCCGCCGTTACAGTCAATGGCCAGCGCTATGGCGCCATGATTCATGACTTTTTTGGTCGGAAATTGAAGATATGGATCTCGACAATATGTGGTTTCAACAAGATGGGGCCACATGCCACACCACGTGACAAAATTTGGCTTTATTGCGCGAGAAATTCCCAGGACGCGTAATTTCGAGATTCGGCGATGTGGCTTGGCCAGCAAGGTCTTGCGATTTAACGCCGTTAGATTTCTTTTTATGGGGCTATGCGAAGGACCGTGTTTATGCGAACAATCCCACGACGATTGGTCAATTGAAGGACGAAATCCGTCGAGCTATAGCCGAGTTATTGCCCGAAATGTGTGAAAAGGTAGTCGAAAATTACTTCAAAAGGATCGAGTCCTGCAAGCGGTCCCGTGGGGGACATTTGACAGATATTGTATTCCACGTATAATGGAATAATCCAAACTTTATTATGAAATAAAAATTCCATCGAAATTCAAATATTTACTGTGTTTAATTTAAGTTTACTTTCCGAAAGAGAATATGGAGAATGGATACCATTCATTTAAAATTAGACAATTTTACTCTATCCATACAAAAAATACACCTACCGGCTTCATGCATAGGTGCGAGTACAACTTGCATATTGTTTTTCGTAGAGCGAATTGTAGTTGAACCATTTCTGTAAGGGTAAAGATTGGTGGGAGTGTATGGAGGGGAGGGGGGTTATGCATGTTTGCAATTTGCAATGTCGTCTTAACATGAATGGTTAAGCATCTCGAAGAGTAGGACAATTTATCTCGTATACATTCATATCTATTTACAGTACAGCTTCTCGTATTAAAACTATTACTTTGAAAGGTGATAGATGGATTTTTTTTTTTTTATGGATTGACTTGTAAGATACTATATCACGTGTAAGACATTTTAGACATGGTGTTTTTGTCCATCTGAGTGATACCAAGAAGACCAGGGAGCCAATATTTACGTGCCAAAATAAGCGCTTGCTACAAAACCCTCGGATTGCGGGCGTAGCCCAATATATTCCGGTCTCATTTTTATTTCCAAAAATAAAGTGTGTTTTGGCCTAACCAACGCATTTAACGTTTAGTTTGCGGTAAACAAAATATACCAAATGACTAAAAATGAAAACATTTTTTTTTGCGTGCAAAAATCTGAAGAAAATTTTTGCGTGGAAAAATTTTTGGTAATTATTAGGGCAACCAAAATATGCTCAAAAAAGTAATTTTAGGCGCCTAAAATTCGCTATTAAAATAGAAATATACGACCTTAAAAATTGAAGAATATGTTCTTATAAATTTAAGATTCTTTCATTTGATATTAGAGAAAATAATAAAAACTTATCTTTAGTGCCAAAAATTAAAGTTAAGATAAATTTTACATAATCGAAAATAAAAATGTAGTCACGCCTTTTCGGTAAAAAAAAATATTAAAAATGCAGTATTTCAATGAATTTATTTTTGTATGAAAAAAAAGATACAAAGTATCTACACTGCATGCAGATACATCGGAACATGGATATGTCTATGACTACCGACTGCGTGGAACCTGTTGTGTTGAAGATATCGACGTAAGTTTTATAAAGATCCCAGTATAGTTATACTGGATGAAATCATTCGAAAAAACGCGTCCCACGCTTTCGGTAGGCATAAGACATATCCATGTACCTGTGTATCTGGTGGCAGTGTAGATACTCGTCAAAAATTCTGCTTTGCTTTGTCCTGTCCGCTTGGGCTCCTTTCTCTCGCGGGATCGTTTCGTTTTCGTTTGCATCGCGTGTGTGCAATATTCACCTCCTCTCGTGCACCCTGTTCCATCTACACGTTCGGTACAGTTTGCAGACTGCAGCCTATCGACATTTCTCTGAGTACGTTTCTGCTAATCGCAATCACGCTTCGCACCATCTTTTCCCAATCGGACGTGTATTGTGTTTGTGTTTCTATTGCAAAATCGCTCCCACACTATCCGCCTCATCCCGCCCCTTAAATCAACAGTCCGGGTCCGTCACACACAATCCGTTTCTCAAGTAACGCGTGCGACTCTATGCGATTGTGTCCGGCAAACAGAAAGGGAAACTAACAAAAGTAAACAAAACATTCCAACACACGCACAAAGAGAATGCACAAGAAAAATTTTGGAATTTTTGCAGAAATGCCCCCCCCCCCCCCATTTGATCTTCTGCAGACCTCTGAATGTACATAATGTCACGATGAGCTGCCCGGAACTATAACATCCTGCGACGAATATTTCTCTATTTCGGGGCTTGGGAGATTTTAACTCGTGCAGCACGAATCCGCCATTTTGTTTTATGATATGTTTATTGCACGTGTGGTGGGGGCCCACATTGTGGACCAGTCAGACCTCAAATCGCCGCCATTGCAAATGCACAAACACAGTCGCTGGATCACCCGATTTGGCTCGAATTAACTTCATCCGCTCTCGCTCATCTTCGGGGGGCGGGAACTATGTACACTCGCCCAAATTGCGTCTGAGCATGTCCAAATATTAGTCGAACTGACTACTTGCTACTTTTTCTGGGACCCTAGTGATTCAGATAGTACAACACGGGCTATTTTATTAAATGCTGAATGGGAATTGGCGGAAATTGATGGTAATTGGAGAGCAGATGACTTCATGCGACGTGTTCTGGGGGCCTAGTCAAGTTAGGTAGTACGGAGCGTACTCTATATTTTTGAGCATTTTGAATGTATGGTATGGTGTGTATGCAGGAGTTTTGATTATGGCGTCGCATTGACTGAGAGCGTGGGACAGAGAGCACAGAGAGCGCCTGTTCACCCGTACACTATGTAATTTCTTGCCGTCCACAACGTCAACCTTTATCGCTATCAAATCAACATCCCAACATGTACACACAGGATCCCCGCAAGCGCGCCGCCCGCGCGGATCTACAAGCAACCGCCATGCACAATGACCACTTCACTCAAACGACATGCACAACCAGAAAAGAATAATTTTCAATGGGCTTGTTTCCTCTTCTGACCCCCGAGTAGAAAAACAGACATTTCGTGTGACGGACAAATTTTTAGGATGACCCCCAGCTATAAGACATATCCATGTCAAAAACCGGTATTTTCTTATGGATTCGAAAAGATACGCTTAGGTCTACAACGTATAAGGACCAGTACAATGCCAGTCAATAGGAATCTTTAAAAGTGGAGGACCAATTTTTGCAGCTATAAGCCTTCAAAAATCGCGAAAATGTGTCTCTTACTAAAGAAAATGACCGTGATTTCGACTGAAGCTAGTAATAAACGGTTGAGGTAATGTTGCTTATTTTCCAGGTGTAAAACTCCGGCAAATGCCAACGTTGGTTGAAGCGCACAGGGTTAAAAACTTTCGTTTTATCTTCTTCGCACTCTAAAAATACCATCCATACTGTATATTGTTCTGGATCCTTTGGAGAAGAAGGACCTTCTCCAGTTTCTCATATGGATATTGATATGTTTATACCCTAGACTTTTAGTATAGGGTATATTGTTTTTGTCACGACGGAAATATGTAACACCTTAAAGGAGGCTCCGGAGGTATAGCAATGTATATATATAAATGATCAGGGTCACCTCATGATTCGATTAAGCCATGTCTGTCTGTCTGTCTGTCTGTCCGTTCGCACGATAACTTTCGATAGAATGAAGCTAGAGCCTTGAAATTTTGGTCAAATGTTGGTAGTGTAATCTAGTTGGATGGTATTGAAAATGGGCATGATCAAGCCAAGAGAACGCCTACCTCCCCTACATATGTAAAATACTTAAATGTATCTATAACTCCCGACTAAATACATATGAAAAGCTCTAGCTTTGGTAGATTACTCGTGAGGGTAATCTTATAAACTCCTGGGAAAATAAAATCGATCAGTTGAAAACTAACGGTAATTTTCTTACAAAGAGCCCCGTACTACCCTACTTTTCGGGCTTTTTGTCTATAACTCTTGAACCAATTGACGTAGACGCCTGATTTTTGGCATGTAACCCTGGGGTGAGAAGATGCTTGAGTTCTAGTAAGTTGGGCATAATCGGATCAAAGGAACGCCTACCTCCCCTACAAATTTAAAAAAATTCAATATTCCTTTAATTACGATAACTTTCGATAGAATGACAGTAGCGAGTTGAAAATTTGACAAAATGTTGTTAGTAGGATCTACTTGGTTGGTATTGAAAATGGGTAAGATCCGACTCAAGCAACCCCTACCTCCCCTACAAATGAAACTTCAAATAAGCGATAACTTTTGATAGAATGATACTACCGAGTTAAAAATTTGGTGGAATGTTGCTAGTAAGACCTACGTAGTTGGTGTTGAATATGGGCAAGATCCAACCCAAGGAACCCCCACCTCCCCTATATATGAAACTTCAAATAAGCGATAACTTTTGATGGAATGAAGCCAGTGACTTGAAATTTTGGTCAAATGTTCGAAGTGAGATTGAGTTAGTTGGCATTAAAGCTGGGTAACATCCGACCAACGAAATCCCTACTTCCCCTACAAACGAAACTTTAAATAAGCGATAGCTTTCGATAGAGTGAAGTTAGAGACTTGAAATTTTGTTTAAATGGTTGTAGGGTGATCTAATTGGTTTGTGGCAATGATGAGCAAGATCCGACCTAAGGAACCCTTACCTCCTCTACAAGTGAAACTTCAAATAAGCAATACCTTCCGATAGAATGAAGCTAGCGACTTGAAAAATTCGACAAATATTGTAGAATGGGTTAGTTAGTTAATTGATTTTGAGAATGGTCAAGATCCTAATGAATGAGTGCCAACCTCTCCTATGAACTGGCCATTTACGAGACCCATTCTTAATGCATATGGTCGTTGCCAATTGGTACTTTTGGTATCTCCACTAGGTCTGTAGAAGTCTAGGGTATATACGCTTTGGACTCCGGGCCGAAGCGAAGCTTCGGCCTGGTTTTTTTTGAAAAAGGTTTTCTGGCGATAGCAGTAATTTTACCGGACATGTGGAAAGTAGGCAATTTTACCTTAACCCTTTACGAATAGTTTGAGTCGAGACCATGGTTCCTGCTGTGCGTCTGGATTACATTTTTTATCCGCGAATTTATAGGATATGTACAATATATCACGAGACAGGACGATTCATGAAAAGGCGATGCCGTGCATGAGGAACATCAACACGCGGGAACCGATTTATGTGGCTATAGGTTTGCAATAAGGGGAACGCCCTAATCTCCATCTTTCCAAGCTCGGTAATCAACGAAGGGTGAGAAGAGGTCCTAGATATCACATTCATGACTGACAACAATATCTTTAAGGTTGAAAAATGGATTGTATCAAAGTTGAGATCCTTTTCGGACCACAACTGGATACTTTTCAATTTAAATGTCTCCAGGGAGACTTCAAAGCCTTACAGAAACTCCAAGTGGATCGACAGATCTTTAGAGCGAAACTCTCTGATGTACCTAATCCCTCGATAGACTCCGTGGAGGAGCTGGACAAGGAGGTTGAATCTTTTGAGAAAGCTATGAAAGTAGCTTTCCAAATCTCATGTGCGGCGAAAAGAAGTAAGAAAACTCCCCCCACATGTTGGAACGAAGACCTCTCAATGCTCAGTAAACTGACTAGGCAGATCTTCAATATTTGCAACAAACACAGCTTCTATCAGCCGTCTAAGCAATGCCTAAAATTATACAAAAAAAAAACCATTAGATCGGCTTCAGTCCAAACGTAGGAGGGCTTTCGCCAATATTTGGATAGTATCAAAGACACAGCAAGGATCAACAAAGTCCTGTCCAAGGAGCACTCCTATCCGTCCTTAGTGAAAAGAACGGATGGCACGTGGACGGAATACAGTTCTGAATCCCTTGAGCTCATTCGAAACACACACTTTCCACGTTGCAAAGAAACCTGTACAGAGATCCCAGAACCGAGTGATGCAGAATGCACGCAGAGTGAATTTGTGCAATATGTTATCACAGAGGAAAGAATATCTTGGGCAATCAACAGCTTCTCCCCCTTCCAGACGACATGCTGCCCATTATGCAGCAAAAATTACAAGATTTGGTAGTTCCCAGGCTGCTGGTGATCTTTAGAAGCTGTCTCTGTGGCAACGAGTTCGAGTCGTATTCATAACAAAGGTAGGCAAGAGAGGACATGAAAGTGCGAAGGGCTTCAGGCCGATCAGCTTATCCTCCTTCGTACTCAAAACGCTAGAGCGTATCCTAGACTTCCACATCCGACAATTCCTGGAAAGCTCACCGCTATCGAAGTCACAGCACCCCTACGTTGGAGGTAGATCCACAGAAACGGATCTCCACGAGGTGGTGCGTGCCATTGACGAGAGCCTTCAGTATAAGTAATGTACATTATCAGTTTTTCTCGACATAGAGCGTGTTTTCAACAACGTCTGCATCGGATCTATTCACGACGCCCTATCAGATTTCGAAGTAGAGGCAGGGATCGGCAGATGGGTAGTGACTCTGCTAGGATCTAGAATAATTCATGCGGACTTGGGATACAGCCATCTGACCAGATTTGTATGTGGAGGGAGACCTCACGGAGGCGTCATCTCTCTACTACAATGGCTAGTGGTCATCAAAAAAATCCTGACAAGGCTTGACAAGGAAAGGATTAAATTGGTCGCGTACGCGGATGATGTGGCAATAGTGGTGTCAGGAATGTGCCTCTCCGTGATATGTCAAATCATGGGAAGAGCTCTGGATATGGTGAGCGCCTGGGCCACAAGCTGTGGACTGGGCGTTAACCCAGGCAAGACTGAACTGATGTTATTTACCACTAAAATCAAAGTACCGCATTTCACACTCCCTCAACTAAACGATCAGTTACTCCAACTATCACCGAGCGCAAAGTATCTAGGTGTCATTTTAGATGCAAAACTCAGCTGGAAGTTAAATGTTGAAGAGCGGATGAAGAAAGCCTGCATTGCTTACTACGCCTGTAAGAAAACCTTCGGAAAAGATGGGGTTTTAAGCCAAATATAGTCCTCTGGATGTATATAGCAGTAGTCCGTCCGATTCTCTCATAATAGACGTACTAACCTATTTGAAACACGAACTGGTCTGAAACAGGGCGATGGACTGGCACCGACGCTCTTCAACCAGCACTGGAATACGCTATTCGGGCTATGAATATGGCGGGACGTCGATCAAGTCGACACAATTAGAAGCATACGCCGACGTCATAAACATCATGCCACGAGGATTGGTCGACGCAAAAGGCCTTCTGCAAGCACTCGACACCGCTGCAAAAGAAGTTGGACTACGTGTCAACGCCAGTTGCCTTGCAAATGCTTTTAGTCGCTGTTCGATATTTTTTGTCAAAATTTTCTAGGACGTTCACAATAGGGATACTCCAGTCACCTAGCCATAACTCCGTAAAACCATCTCGAAAGGGAAGTGCCTTTGTACCTCTTTATCTGACTACTGAGTTCTTTTTGTTTTCACGAATATGTTGAAAAGCTTATCATGGTTTCTTGAAAACTTAAAATAGTACCTACAGAGACGAACTTCCGCAATAAATTAAAAGAGTTCCCGTACATGCTCTTATATGACACATCCTTTTCGAAATCTTTTCTTTGTTAATGAACGTCATCGGGTTTTCAAAATCATCTCTTGATTTTTTTCAACCAACGCACCGGCCTGCAAAGCTCTGGTATTCAATAGCACGCAACTCGTTGTTTTGATTGCTTTCATGTTGATTGCCCGTTGGGCATGTTCCCTTGCTTTATTCTCGTTTATCCTCGTTTTTTCTCAAGAGACTCTTCTTTTTGTTTTTGCGGCACTCATCAAAAATACAAAGGAGCCGAGGACAACATCCGTGACCGACAAACCACAAGAGTAGTAAGGCGCGCGTGTATTTGAAAACGGACGAGTTAAAGTGACTGCTGAGAGCAAAAAGTTGTCACACAGTTGAGTTGAGAAAGGATCCTGAAATCGATTATGTGTGGGCGCTTTTAAATGCTATGCGGTTTTCTTTGAATGGAAGAGCCTTTGAAGTTGTACTTATCCGTGTGCATTGATGGTTACGACAACATGGATGGAGTAGGCCCTTGCTGAACAATTGTCAATTGAAACTATAATCATCGGATATGTGCGGTTTTAGAGACACTACTAGAAGAGTGAAGTTTCCGTATTAATTTGTATTATGCGCCAATAAGGAGTTTTCGGATAAGGGTTTCACAATAAATATTTGTATTTTTTTCTACTATTAAATCCTACTTCACCGTAAAATGGGCAATAAAAAACATGGGGCGATGTGAATGCAATAGTCGGCGGACTGCTTAGATGCCCTCGTGCTGGCATCGGGGCCCGAATATAATGGGATTCTTGGCCCTTGGTTTCGTACCACCAACAGATTATTATTCATCAGGTTCTGCCTTCGATCTGTCGGTGGAAGCAGCACGGCGAGAATATGGTTCATTACACCTACGCACGCATCACTCAAAAAGGTAAGGTTTTGAATTTCGCCAGAGAAGCCACATGGAATACAGCCATAAATGCTGCACTGCCACCCTAGCAAGAGGCTATTTTTAAAACACCCATGACACCAACGCGCGACGCAATGAATTTTGGATTGTTCTACTTATACTCGTCGACTTATGTGGACTCCGTACAATTCAAAATTCATGCAATTTGGAAGCAACAAACAAAGCCCGCACAACAAAAGGAATTTACGCTAGTAGCCTTCCTTGATATCGAGGGGGCTTTCCTTAATATTACTGGGACTAGCATTATTTATGCTATGATCCGTTACGGGGTTGACCCAACCCTAACGACTTTGCTCAGGGACAGGAAAATCAAAGCCACCTTTTTGGTGGTCAGAAAAGATAAGACAGTTAGTACAGGTACACCGTAAGGAGGGATAATATCCTCAATCTTCTGGACCCTGACGATTAACGAAATGCCAGAGAGGTTAAGAGCCGGTGGTTTTGAGGTTGTGGCAAATGCGGATGACATTGTGGTACTTGTGAGAGGTAAGTTCCCTCAAACCTGGTCGGGCCTTAAACAATCGACTCTGAACCAGATCGGAATATGGGCCAGGGAAGCTGGTCTTAAGGCTAACCTGCCAAAAATATTCATTAATACTTTTTACAAGGAAACATAACGTGCCGGAAATTGCCACACCCACCTTCAACGGAGTTGCACTACACCTTGTAATCAGTGTTAAATATTTGGGCCTGACACTAGACAGGAAGCTGTTCTGGGGAGATAACGTGAAGTATAGATTTGGTAAGGCTTTCGCAGGCCTCTTTGCGTGTCGGTCGGCTTACTATAGTACATCGAGCCTCAGACCTCACCGGTCTAATACATATTTATCGTATGGTAGAGAGCCACTGAAAACAAAACCAATGTCAAGGAACTAACGAGATTGCGGCGACTGGCCTGCGTAAGTATTACGGGTGCCCTAAAAACGACCCCAACGGCTGCGCTGGAAATGATCGTGCGGTTTATGCCCTTGGATTAGTTCATCTGCAAAAGCGCATGCTTCGCAGCAATACGCGCTAAAAGTTTTGGCATGTGGCACGATTCAATAGAAGGCCATTCTTGTATTCTGACAACATATCAGAGACAATAAGGCCTCGATCTTGAGGATTTTGTGGCCATCAATTGAGGTGAGCTAGAGCAGGATGTTTCTCAAACTCAAAAGAAATAGACTGCGAGCGACGACGACCATGCAGAACATGCGAGACGAAAGGAGGAATTGTGAAGAGGTATCACACGGGGAAGGGAGGGGTTCTACCGAGAGTGTGACGTCAGGTTATTTGAATTTGTGTCTCTTTTTCGCATCCAGATTTTATTTTCCGCTGTACTAGTCTAGTCTTCCTACTATGATATTAATATACATTAGGGGGATTCACGATCAGTGTTGTAAGTGCCGTAGACGTCGTATTCGTCGAAAACTTCTGTCATTTCCAAAGTAAAATGACAGAAGTTTACAACTTTACGGCAAATACGACGTTTACGGGGTGAGCATAAATCCCCCTAATATCTATTAGATTTTTTCGTTTGTTAAATCGAAAACATAGTACAGTGAATTCTCCCATAAGGTGAGAATTCCCAGGCCGCGACTTTAAAAAAAAAATCATCAAAATCATCATAAGTGGCAGTATTCTTGTGTATTTTAAAAGTTTAGGGGATCACCGAATGCATGCTGTAGTTGTAATACTGTACTTCCACAAAATATACGCACGAATAGTGCTCCGTGATAGTTTCTTTTTCGCCGTCTGTAACGGACGGTTTGGAAGCCCGTGGGGACGGAGCCTAAGGTAGCATGGTGACCGTGAAAGTCAACGAGCTAAGCAGCGGCCTATGCTTGCTGTAGCTCAGTTCGGGAGACGTGGGCGGGGTTTTCGCTGCTCGTTGCCCCTGTCCTTTACGTATTAACAAAAATTCATAGGCCTGGGGAAGACAACACAGGGGAAGTAAAAATTGGGAATGACAAAAAATAGTCGATACGGATGGAATGCTTGGCGGACGGATCGGACGCCCAAGCGGTCGAATTTTGATCCGGGTGTAATGGGACCCTCGGCCTCTAGTTTCGTACCACCAACAGATCACTACTCATCAGGTGCTGCTTCGATCTGCCGGTGGGAGCAGCACTACCAGACCAGAATATGGTTCATTACACGTCGCAAACGCAAACGCAAGTCGCTCCGTCGTGGCCTAGGAACGCAATCCTTTAACGGGGCATTTCCCATTATTTAAGTGAAAAACAATTTGGACCCGAGAGTTCTCGCTTACGGGGATTTCACTATATGTACGTCTGTTTTCTTATCCGTTTGGCGCCATCAGATCGGAAAGGAGAACTCAGAGGTATATTTTTCATTTACATAATTCATTGACTGCAGTTCTTTTCCTGTGGACGAGGCCGAAAAGCTAATGTCCCTATTGATGGGCTTTCCTGAGGCGGAAAATGTCGATTCAGAGGTTCCTACAAACGCTACGACTTGCCAGTAGGGCACATTCGACAATATCAAGGGAATGTTTAAAATAATATGTAATAATAAAATTAATAAAGAACTATTTGTTAAATGAGTTATACGAGTTTTCGTGCACAGAACATGTTTGAGTAAGTTCGGTTAAAATTTTAATCATGAAGGAATTGAAAACTAAAAATGATGACGTAACGTATGGGGAGAGGGAAGGGGGTCTAGAGTTTGTGACGATGTGTGATAAGGAGAGAGGGAGGGGCCAAAAATGGGCAAAAATTACGTGACGCATTATCTAAAAGGCCCCTAATGAATGATCATAAATATAAGAGCTAATTATGTTTCAACTTCAATCGAATCATCGAATATGCTCTATTTCCAGTTTCCATGCCCTACGTCTATTTCTTTAAAATATTGTGTTTCATAGATTGTTTCCATTGAAACTAGTCATTGGAAAATACCATCCTATTGGATTCTTCACGTACAAGAAAAGCCATCCTCCATGACTGGTTTTCTAGAGAACGGAAACCACAAGATGACCAACATTCAACCTTCCGACAGGGAAAATATTAATCGTGAGACTCAATAAAACGATAAAATCTCAACGGTCGTTTCATGATATTTACAGCGAAAACGAAGGCATACCCACTTAAAAGCATTCTTCGAATCGTACGACAGGCATTGTCTGCCACTGTACCATGGTTAGCTTTTTCTGTCTTTCGGATATTCTGGAGCATTCATTCCTCCGTATTGATTTGGAACAAATAGCAAACGTTTGTAATCGGGCACAATCTCACAATCTACAACCGAAACGTGACTGAGCAGAAGTTGTTCAGAATAATCTGTTGCTAAAGCAGTGTGCGATTCGCATGAATGTCCCAGTTGTGAATTTCTCACCATCATCATCATCACAACCACCACCAGTACGGGGCATCAGCATCATCATCAGAATACCATTGTAGTAATTTTTCAAGAACAAACAATTCACTTTCAAAGCGAGTGCCATAAAAGCTAATCAAAATTCAGTGCGGCAAATGACCTTTGTAGGAAGCATCTGAAGCATTCATTTGAATCCTGTAGGAATTTCAAACGGATCGCATCCGTTGCTTTTCGAAACGGATGAATGAACTTCAAACACACACACAGTGGGGGTGGTGTGTGAATGTATCGGTGTCACAAGGCCGCGTATATGAAATGCTTGTAACTATGTGCTACTAGCGCAGGATAAGGAAAACGGAATCATGTGCGAAAATAGAGTGTATGTAAATATATGGTCATTTACATACGTTTTGTTCGTGGATACAAACAATAGTGGTATATTCCTACTTTGGGGCGACCGGTAGTGCAGTGTGTTGAAGCATCAGTCTCATGTTTGACTACCGGCGTTTCGGGTTCGAATCCCGTCCACGACCACGTTCGTGGCCATGGATGTGCAGGAGGTGCATGCTGGCGACTACATTCTCCGAAACCAGTTTATGCCGAGAAACGTCAACTGGGTCACATGGAACAATTGACGCGCTATGCCCCACAAGGGGTTAGGGCAATTGAGAGAGATATTCCTACTTCACCGGGCGACGCATAGTGGTTCTCGTCTAGATTAATAGTGGGTTTGCCGCTATAGCGTATAGAGCGGGAAAAGCAAGCTTTCTAGGGTGGTATACTGAGGGTTGCAACCCCTTAAGCCGCGGAGCCCACGAAAGGGGAGTGCGAAATCATCTCATTAACAAGTAGGAATGTTCGACATCGGTTTATCGTAGGTGTTTCTTATTGGCTGTCACACACAATAATGAACTTAGTTTGGTGATATGACAACAGTCGAGCATTTGTCAATTTGACAGATTCGCATCATGGGTTGCAAGCCATAGACTCAAACCGTTTGACATAAAACACGTGAACGCGACACGCGAACGTGTGGCAACGTGCGCGCAGCCTTAGAGTTACGTGTTAGTTATGTGCACATAGTTGTGCCAACTTTCTTCGTCAACTCTATGATCTGCTATCGTCCACTCACTATATCACGGCTGGTCCTATGGTACACCTCAGTACGACATGGACATGGACTAGGTACCAATATAAATAAATGGGACCTCAAAAATTGGTCGACTCCACCCCAAATCGGACTTTGTACGACGTGTTCTCGACATATTTTCGACATGGTCTCGGTAATGTCATGCAACAGAAATGTGAAGGGCGAATTGCGAAAAATAATTGGAAATGAAGCGTGACCCTGGGCCAAATATTGGTGGGGTCTCTCCACTAGATTTTTTCTTCTTTTATTTTGTTTTGCCGTGGCTCGATGAGGAAAGCGTCGATTTACCGATCGAGTGGTCGCAGGTTCAATTCCTACTACGGAAATATTCAAACAGGAGCTTTTCCCACCAGATTCTAGTCGAGTAAGCTGAATGACTACATTGATTTGGGAGAAAAATAGTGGAGTAAAGGCGGTAGGTAAAGGCGACGACATCAATTTCATATCCCGAAGATTGACGGACGCAGAAGAATTTCTGCATACGCTCGACACCGCTACAAAAGAAGTTGGACTACGTATTAACGAGGATGAAACTAAAATAATGATGCAATCGACGACAAGGACACCTGCACAACCGATATCAATGTGGGAGACCTCAACATCGAGTTTGTGGACAACTTCATATACCTGGGTTGCAACTTGTCAAGCGACGGATACCGTTAGCTAATAAGACTTTTTTCTCGGTTCTCCCCATAATGAAATCGAAGCATGTGCACAGAAACACGAAGCTCCGCGTGTACAAAACCATTATACGACCAGTGCTATGCTATGGTTTCGAAGCATAGACCCTAACTCAAGCCTCCGGAAACATGCTAGACACATATGAACGTAAGGTTCTACGGCGAATTTTCGGGGCTGTTTGCGATCGAGATGGATGGCGCATCCGGTACAACCATGAGTTGTATTAACTATACGATGAGCTGGAAGTTTCGAAAATCGTCAAACTACAACGACTTCAATGGGCAGGGCATGTACAAAGAATGGACGATGATCGCATGCCTAAGAGAGTAATGAATGCAGAACGAGTCGACGGAGCGAGACTGCGAGGACGACCGAGATCTCGTTGGGAGAGCTCAGTAGGTGTGAACGCCGCGCAACTACTGGGCTTCCAAAATTGGACGTGACCGAGATAATTGGAGGACAACGATCCAGGCGGCCAAGGTCCGACGTCGGGCTGTCGCGCCACGATGATGATGATGGTACAGATCGGTTGTATTACCAATGTATGTCGAATCACATGTGAATAAGGTTAGTCCATTTCGCAAATATTGGGTAGGTCCGACCTATGTTTTCGGACTCAGATCATGCACCATATCAGATCAGGTCCGATTCGATCCGCAAAATTAGAGCATCATACGCATACCATAACTAGTGTAAAACAAACCATTTCGCACTGTTGCATCGACACACTGACAACATTGATATTTCATAAAACTTTTATAAAACATTTTACGTAGTGTAATGTAGAAACTTTTGATGCTAAAGTATCTTTTATAACCGAAGTTTTAATAAAAATTTTATAAAATATCTTTTAGAGGGAAGTATTACAGTGTAATAGGCGCCTAAGGTATACGGATAGCATTGTACTATACCGCTCATTATTTCCTTAATACAGAATAAATCCTGTTGCCCTATGTTCTTTCCTCTGACATAAGTAGGGTTACAAGCAAAGGATACCCTGCACTTTTTTACTTTTCAAGTGCATATTGTTGAACGATGCGCACGTAATGAAAACAGAAATTGATTTTCGCTCAACTCTGTCATAACCGTAGCTTTTCATGTCATCCGGAGGATACAATTGCAACGACATTTCAAGTTGAAGTTAAGTAGTTATGCTGGCTGTTCTGCTCTGGAAATGGAATTATTGTTATAGTTCTTTTCTTTAGCCCTGCAGATGGAGCCTTACATTTTGCCATTTGTGAAGAAACATAATAATACCATCTCAAGCAGAAGTACTGAATCAGTGAATAGATGTAATACTCTGTCAGCCTCATTACCGTATCATAGGCAGTATTGAGTCTAGGATTACTAGCGAGGAATTTATTATTCAAGAATAAAATTATTTAAGCCGAAAGGTTTAAGGTTTTGTAAAAAACAAGCTAGCCTTCGCGTGAAGGGTATCATACCTTCGTTGTGAGTTATGGAGCATATGCTACTTTGAAATTAGTAGTAAAACGTGTTCCGATTTCACTGTTCCTATGAGAGGTGTGTAAAATAGTAGGCCGATTTCAACCAAATTTAATAACGTGGTTTGGTAATTTTAATTTTAAATTTCGTAAAGATATCTTTAGAAATAAAAAAGTTTTTCTAACAAAAATTTGATTTTGGAACGGTCGTTCCTATGACAGCTATATGATAGACTAGTCCGATTTCAACCAAACTCAAGAATGTGATTTAGCTAGTAATATTATGAATTATTGTGAAATTTGAAAAAGACGTCTTTAGAAATGAAAAAGTTTTTCTCACTAAGACGAATTTTTGGACCGGTCGTTCCTATGACAGCTATATGATGTAGTGGTCCGATTCCGTTGGTTCCGACATATTTACAGCGTGCAATAGAAAGAAGGCTTTGTACAAAATTTCGACTCGATGGCTTTAAAACTGAGGGACTAGTTTGCGTAGAGCCAGACGGACAGACAGACAGACAGACGGATAGACGGACAAAGCTTAATCGACTCGTCTCATCATACTGACCAAGAATATATATAGTTTATATGGTCGGAGATGCTTCCTTCTGTGCGTTGTAAACTTCGTGACAAATTTAATACGAGTATACCCTATCACATCCGTGAAGGGTATAACAAGGGATGGAAAATTGAAAATTGTTAGTGAACTTAGTTGTACGGATATATGTATCCTCATTGTTGCGCAGGGTGGCCGTGGTCGTTCAGTCGCCGCTCTACGATAGTAATCTGGAGCTCGGAGATCAAATCTCGGCACGATCAAAAACTGCCTGTGAGTTCTTATAGAACTCTCACAGTGCTCCGAGCTTGTCAGTATAGTGCATGCTAGCAACTGCACTTCCGAAAAGTAGATATGCTATTGAAACGACAACAAGGCATAGAAATGCTAGAGATGTTGACGCGCCCATGCCCCTGGAGGGGTCAAGGCAATTAGAGAGATTAGAGAAGTACAAAAGCCTTCTCAGTAGATTGACAGAACATTGGCACGTGCGGGCCGTCACTTCTCTGCCAGTTTAGAGTAGCTCAGCATGCAGCTTTATTCGAACTAGATGGAGAAACTAAATGGACATCTTATCTACAACATTTTGATTTCGCTGACGATATGTGCCTACTCTCCCATAAAATTATAGATCTGTGAGAATGGCGTTAGATCTCGAGGGGGAGCGATTAAAGATTAAAAACTACAAGAACAGGGTTCTAAGCCCGCCATTGGGGAAAAATATTGGTCTACAACTTAATAATGAGACTTTTTTTAGAGATGGCAACACCGATAAACCAATGGTAGTCCATCTTTGACATACATACCATTTGAAGTTTGTATTCATAAGCTGTCAATGTCAGTATAAACATTTCGTGTTGATTGTTGACAACGTATTTTACCGGACCATGGAAAGTTTCGAAAATTCACGAAAAAAACAACATTTGCGGGAAGTTTTACTTGGACATTATTTTGCTAAGAAGACTGCAGCTCAGAGTCATAAATTGCTCGTGGAAGTTTACGGTGATGATGCTTTTTCGCGTGCACAGTGTTTTCGGTGGTTTCATCGGTTCAAAAATGATAATTTCGACATTACCGACGAAGAGCGACCTGGCCAGCCAAAAAAGTTTGAAGACGAAGAATTGACGAAATTACTCGAAGAAGATTCGTGCCAAACTCAAAAGAGTTGAATAATTTAGTTATATGAATAAATCTATGAATAAATGCCCAAATTTCCAAAAAAAGTCTCATTATTAAGTTGTAGACCAATAAATCCTACACCTATTATCACTAATATTAATCCGCAGCATGTAGAGAAGCTGGACAATTTCGTTTACCTGGAAGCATTGTGGCCGAGAATGGTGGCTCGTCGTATCAACCAGGCTAAATGCACACTCAGCATGCTGTCCAAAGTCTGGCAAAGCAGTTACATCAGTATTTAGATCATGCTGGGCCTCTCTGGTACTGTCTGTGCTTTTGTATGGGAGCAGCACTTGGAAAGTTTCCATAAGAGATACAAGAAAGCTGCAACTCTTCGCCAGCTCATATCTTCGTCGAATTTTAAAAGTTTTTCGTCCCGAAATAATATCAAGTGAAAAGCTGAGTCGGCATACGGGTCAGATGTCAACCGACGAATTAATACCCAGGCGAAAATGGCAGCGGATAGGTCACAGGTTGCGGAAGGATGATAGCTGAATTACTTTGCATGCCATGAAATGGAACCTCATTTCCAATCAAGGCCGTTCTGTTGCAAAAGGATGTGAGTCTCTGCGGGTAAAAAATGGGGAGAGTTGCGTCCGATGCTTGCAAAAGAGTACGATAGCTTGCAGGAATAGTTGACATGCAATGCGTTAACACAAAATAGTAGAGAAGATCAGTAGATTAAAACAACAAATCCCAATTATTATTCAACATATCCATATAGAATGAATGAAATCAACTGGAGCTACATCCTGAGTGATGGCAAAATTAAATCCTTTAGCTGCCGCAGATTTCGAGCTAGAGCCATTTGAAAAAGTGCAACTTTGAACCCTCTAGCTGCTCTAGTTTACGAGAAAATCGCGTTTTATTATTTTGCAGTCGAGGGGTAACTTTGCCTTGAAGTTTTCAAGGGTTTTCGTTTTTTTTGGCCGGAACCGAAATTTCCATTTTAAGTGTAAGGTTGAAGCTGCATTTTAAGGCGAAATCCAACTCCTTAGCTTCCAAAATTTTCGAGTTATAGCCATTTGAAAAAGTGATCCAAACTTGCACTTTCTTAAGCTGCTCTAATCAAGGAGAAAAATGAGATTTTGTATTTGTCAGTCGAGGGGTCATTTTGCCTTGAAATTTTCGGCGTTTTTCGTCTGGAATGGTATTTTCTGTTTTTGGGGGTAGGTTCAGGCTGAATTTCAAGGCAAAATTCAACTCTCTAGCTGCCGTAGTTTTTGAGTTAGAGCTATTTGAGAAATTGCAAGTTTGGGCCCTCTAGCTGCCTCCGTTTAGGAGAAAAACGCACTTTTATATTTTTCGGTCGAGGGGTCACTTTGCGTGGAAATTTTTGGGGTTTTTCGCAGTTTTTCGTCCAGAATGGTATTTTCTATTTTCGGGGGAAAGTTCAAGCTGTATTTCAAGGCAAAATTCAACTCTCTAGCTGCCGTAGTTTTCGAGTTAGAGCCATTTGAAAAAGTCCAAGTTTGGGGCCTCTAGCATTGCATGGACCCTTTAGCTGCCTCCGTTTAGGAGAAAAACTCACTTTTTTATTTTTTGGTCGAGGAGTCACTTTGCCTTGAAATTTTCGGGGTTTTTCGCAGTTTTTCGTCCGGAATGGTATTTTCTATTTTTGGGGAAGGTTGAAGCTGTATTTCAAGGCAAAATTCAACTCTCTAGCTACCGTAGTTTTCGAGTTAGAGCCATTTGAAAAATTGCAAGTTTGAGCCCTCTAGCTACCTCCGTTTAGGAGAAAAACGCACTTTTATATTTTTCGGTCGAGGGGTCACTTTGCGTGGAATTTTTTGGGGTTTTTCGCAGTTTTTCGTCCAGAATGGTATTTTCTATTTTTGGGGGAAGGTTCAAGCTGTATTTCAAGGCAAAATTCGACTCTCTAGCTACCGTAGTTTTCGAGTTAGAGCCATTTGAAAAATTGCAAGTTTGGGCCCTCTAGCTGCCTCCGTTTAGGAGAAAAACGCACTTTTATATTTTTCGATCGAGGGGTCACTTTGCGTGGAAATTTTCGGGGTCTCTCGCAGTTTTTCGTCCGGAATGGTATTTTTTTTTTTATTTTTGGGGGAAGGTTGAAGCTGCATTTCAAGGCAAAATTCAACTCTCTAGCTGCCGTAGCTTTTGAGTTAGAGCTATTTGAGAAATTGCATGTTTGGACCCTTTAGCTGCTCTAATAACGGAGAAAATACACTTTTATATTTGCCTACTGTGTTTTCGTCTCCTACGACGTCCGGTGTCAGAGTGACCGAGCTTCTTGGCTGACGGGATAACCTTAACATATTTTGAGTGTTGCATACGCTAAGGTTGAATTTAGTGTCCCGGGCAGTTAACTGGCAGTTTAACTAGACACGGACAGAAAAAGCCAGAATAACCTTGGGAAGCAAACTCGGCACTGAAAAATTAAATCCGACTTAAAATCCTGCTCCCCGGTTTTAGACTTTTGAGCTTTCTAAAAATAGTGATTTGCAGCTAAATTTAGCCTGAAACGGGTAAATTGCCAACGCTGACTGCAAGTATCCCTATGCTTTTCCAATAGTCTCCAATAAATTAACATTCCTGCCCCCCATCATAATTCCCTTCATATACTTTCATTCGTTTAATTTACGCACTTTGAACAAGTGATACGTGTTTTCCCTTTTTTTTTCTTGTTTCTGCAAGGATGGAAAAATGTGAAGGATGTGAAAAATACAGAATATCTGCATATACTCGTACACCAGCATAAAAAAGGAAAACTTTCCCATCTCTCTTTTCAATTACCATTCCAATAGCATGGCATAAAAATTCATGAAGGGCACTCAATTGGAATTATATGGCTCATCACTCTCAAAATGGAACAAGAAAATTTGAAATTCAGATTTGGACATCGTACGATGACATCTACACACTAGACTAGCTTTTCGGGGCTAGGCAATCGAATGGTCCTAGTCGAAACAGACCTCGGCCCAGAATACCACCAGGCGACTGCGAAGAGTACGGGTATCTCGACTAACATGGTTGAGGCAATAGCGAACTGGAATATGAAAAGAGAACTTTGGGCTGGTGAAATGCCTTCTAAGCATTTGAAATGGCCATGTACGATTGCTCGGTACGAGTCCTACTATCTTTCGGCTCTGTATAAAGTAGTAGAATACACATTTACATAGTTGAATGGGATTATGTGTACGAATATAAGGACGGGAGAGTACTACCATGTCTCTGTCAATAAAATGTGATGTGTCCTGTGGGAGGTTGAACTCATAACTGTCATCCATCTCCATATTTTATGAAGAATATGAAGGTGGATCTGGTCCTCTCTTGTCGCCATTACTTGACATTAAGTAGCTACGGACGGCCTCTTTAAGTGTACGCTTCCGTTCTTTTCCATTTAATTTGGGACGATTTTCGAAATGGACATTTATTCAATGGTCGTCATAACTTTGTCCTTTTCACTGAGCCAGACGGACAGTATTCCGGCGACGAGAACTATAAAGCAGTCGGAATAGATGACCATCAAATTTTAAAACATGTCCTCATAGTAGGGGTGACTTGTCACATTTTTTCGCCTCCTGAAAATATCCCCATCCATTTGGTTATGCGTGCGTTAAGGGTTTTTTAGACGTTCATAACAGTTTCTGTTCTTCCAGCCGTTCTTCTCTATCAGTTGACCTCTGCTAATCTTTTGCTCAACTGAAAACAAAATTGTTGTAGGGTGGATGGCTCAAAATATATGGAGAACGAAAGCTGTGTTAATATCAGAATTACCTTGACCCCGCAAGGGGCATAGGCGCGTCAACACCTCTTACACTACTATTCCTAATTCACGTTTAAATAGCAAATCGTTTTCGGATGGTGTAGTTGCTAGCATGAACCTCCTATTTGAGACGTCATTTACTGACGATCTTGGAGCGCTGTGGGAGTTCAAATAATACCCACAGGTAGTTTTTATTGACGCGCCGGGGATCAAATCTATGTTCTCTAGATAAAGCATCGTAGAGTGGTGACCGAGATTTCACGGCTACCGAGCGTGAGAAGAACGAATGATTGAAGTTAAGAAACCGATATTACTCAATTGCCCTAACCCCTTGTGGTGTATAGCGCGTAAATTGTTCCATGTGGCCCAGTTGACGTTTCGTTGGCATAAACTGGTTTCGGAGAATGCAGTTGCCAGCATGCACCTCCTGCACATCCATGGCCACGAACGTCGTCGTGGACGGGATTCGAATCCGAAACGCCGGTAGTCAAACATGACACACTGCGCTACCGGTCGCCCCTGATATGACTTTCTAAAAACACCTTTATTTTTCACTAACTGAATTATCATGTTGACTCCGTCATTCGGCAAATCAAATTCAGGAAAATTGCAGCATGCAATCGCATTGTACATTTATCAGCGAGAATACAATTCAACAATCTATTAAAAAAAGAGCGGACCGATAAAAAAGAAGTCCGTGAAATATCCACTCGTTACTGGCTCCTGGCAGTTTCATTTTAAGCTTCCATGATCCTGGAACCATGTTGTGAGCAATAAAGTAATAAAATTGTGCACTCGCCTTGAGCTGGTGAACGCCATCATAAACATAAAAAACGTAATGTCGGACTGCTTCTGAATTATTACATCCAGATCTATGCATTTTCATATTATACAGAGTGATCATAATACGACTGTACCCCTATCTGCAACGATTTTATGGTATGTTTATGGAGTAACCAGATCCTTGGGATTATAAGATGAAGGGCACACTTAAGTTGCACCCGTTTGTTTCGTTTCGGTCTCATACAATTGCTACAGATAACGTATATTCAACTGGCTGCCTCATTTTCGGGATGCAAATGTGTAGGAGAAAGTGGGAAATGCAAGTAGTTTGGTAAGAGTTCGAAACAATTCTAATTGTAGGTTTTATATGTTTATGGAAATACCAGAGTATACAGGCACAAAGGTGGCGCTAATTGCAAATGCCCATCACACAATCTGACACAAACAGTCGAGGTAAGTACCTCTTGGATCTTATTTCCAGCCTAGATTTCAACAATTTTAAGGGAGGTGACAGCCCAACTTTTGTCACTAGAAACAGACGTGAGGTTTATGACATTACGATTGGGACTTTCAACATCTTAAATCGGATACAAAATTGTCTCGGACAAGCCATCTCTATCAGATCATAAACATATTCGATTTGACATAACCGCGATGAATCAGGTCAATTCAAGCAGAAGAACTACGCAACGCACTGGCTGGGAAGGACTCAATATGGTGGATCATAAAGTCCCAGGGTGACTCAGCTTAAAAACCCCTTCTACCGGAGAAAATCACATCCTCTTATAAGGAAAATTTGTCCCCTGACCCAAGAGTCGTTCGAAAGTGAAACTCTGAACTCTCTTCGCTACGCAGGAGTTCTAGAAGGCTCTTTAATAAAGCGAAGCGCACTAGGGAATGGGAGCAGTACCGGGCCACGCTCACACTTTGCAACAAAGGTGTACGGAGTGCCAAGAAACGCAGTTGGATTAAATGCTGCGAATGTGTCAAGAAAACCAATTTTGCTGTATACTAAAAAACTATATCTTGTCCTGGCTATAAAAAGGGCATCAATCAAGTCAGTCAACACTCTAGGGAAACAAGATAGTAGCAACACAGAGGATGCCGAAAGCACCGAGAAACTGCTTCTGGATACCCGTTTCCATGACTGCGTAGCTGTAGAGAAAAATATCAGCTACTCAGTCGACGTGGGGGTGAGCTTTGAGGCATCTCGCTCAGACTGGAGTTTTGGCAAAAATATTTTCACCTACAACAAAGTTAAAAGGGCCCTTGACTATTTCACCCATACGAATCAACTAGCACGAATGGAATCCTCCCCGCTCTGTTACATAAAGGGGGATATATACTCAATTGCCCTCACCCCATGTAGGGCATCGCGCGTGGCCCAGTTGACGTTTCGTCGGCATAAACTGGTTTCGGGAAATGCAGTTGCCAGTATGCATCTTCTGCAAATCCATGACCACGAACGTCGTCCTGGACGGGATTCGAACCCGAAACGCCGGTAGTCAAATATGAGACTGATGCCTCAACACACTGTGCTACCGGTCGCCCTAGGGAGGCAGAGATATGCTAATCACCTATCTCTTAAATATACTCAGAAGTAGCTTTGCTCTTGGGTATATCCCAGATTTCTGGACTTTGGTCAAAGTAGTCTTCATTCCAAAAAAGAGCAATAGTCCCAAAGATGACCCTAAATCTTACAGGTCAATCAGTTTAACCTCTTTTATGAGCCTTGCTGGATATTGAAGGTGCTTTTACTATTTTGCCCTAAACCCTAGTGGGGCATAGCGCGTCAAGTACTCCTGCGAGACATCGTACTCTATTCTGGGCAAAAGACTTACCCAGCGCCCAACATCCAAAAGGTCATTACAGAGATAGAACTCACTAGAGGATGTCCGCAAGGAGAAGTACTATCTCCCCTGTTGTGGTGCATCGTAGTAGACAGCCTACTGTGGAAATTCTATAATCGCCATTAAACACAGAACAAAAATGAAGCAATGGCAATGGCCTACGGGTTAACCCAGCTAACGCAGTTATCGTTCCCTTTTCGAAGAAAAGAAATACTAGGAAATTGAGATGTCCTACTATGTACAAGTCTCCAGTACTCTTGGCGGATTCCACTAAATACCTCGGTATTACTCTAGACAAAAAAGTACTCTGGTCGGAACACCTTCGGATAGCAACTGATAAAGCTATTAAAGCCCTATGGATTGCAGGCAGTTTGTAGGTAAGACTTGAGGGACAAACCCTCATATAATCCTAATCTATAGGTATAAGGTGATTGTTGAACCTATCATTGAATATGGAGCTGTTGTCTGGTGGAAAAAGTCAACCACCAATGATGGCAAATTCAAACTAGGTAAGACGCAGAGACCAGCATGTCTCACAGTAACGGGAACTATCTGCAGCTGCCCCACTGCAGTTCTTGAAGCATTTAAATCTTTTCCTACCGTGCGCTGGACAGTTGCAAAGTTCTTCCTTTCTTCTGTATTTCGTAGTTTGCAATTCCTGCATTCACTACCAGTGATCACTTTTAATCCGTATGCATGTTCCCCTAAGGAGAAGTGTCTCGTACGCCCACTAGTAGTGGGCACTGTCATCTGGGTAGTTCCAAGTGGTTTTTGTTCTTCTTCCTATCGAAGGAGTGCCAGAATATTTTAATCATTTTTGAATCGTTGGTATTGTGACAGTTTGCAATGGCTAGCCCACACCTCCTAACAACCAGTTTCTGCTTACATGTCTATATTGGCATCGGCAGCTCTTCAGCTGTCCCTCGGTCGAGGCTAGCCGTTTGTTTAGCTAGTTCATCCACGATTTCGGTACCTAGAACCCCGCTGTGACCCGGAACCCACCGGAGCTCCACTGTTCTAGCGGTATCCAAAATTTGAAGGGCTGTTCGAGGACTTTCTACTGTCTTCGTCTTGATGGTAACGGACATTTTACCCTTTTTCCGAAATGATATAACCACTTCGGTTGCCATCTGAATTCCAGGCACCTCCGCCTAGAACATAGAACATGCTGCACTCATTTGGCAGCCTGAAGGCTAGATTGCATTGAAGTTCTGGCAAATAGACTTCTGTACAAACCTCAGCTTCCATCTTCGAGCCATCTGTAAAGAGGTTCAGAGTCTTTGGACATCTACGCTCGACTATCGGGAAAGGTATACTAATTTGAATTTATACCGAAACTCTGTTGAGGTTTCGTATAGTCCGTATTATTAGGTGGTAGCTTAATAATGGCCATTGGGGCCTTTGTTTGAAGTGCTCTGCCTCCTTAAGCCTTAGGGCATATATAGCTGCCTCATTCCGTAGATATAGGTCGATGGGAGGCAGGTTAAGCAGAGTGTTCAGAGATCTCTAAAATGCGGTCCTCAACGTGCCGGTAATTCGCAGGCACCAAAGTTCTCTGTTCTTTCTCCATTTTCTCTGTTGGTTTTCGCGTAGAGTGCTATCCACCAGACCACCGCTCCGTATGCTAGGATGGGTGTTACGATGGCAGTGTATACCCAGTGTGCGATTCAGACCCCACCTATTACCCGGCAATCTTTTGCAGGTGTAGAGGGCAACGTTGACCTTCCTTATTCCTTCTTTAGCGTTACGATCCCAGTTACGTCTACTATCTAGGATCGGCCATAAGCACTTTGCATAGGTTGACAAAGTTCACTCGGTGTTACCCATCCTTGGCCAGTAAAATTCCTGAATTTTGTGTTCTCCTTGTGAAGAGAACCAGTTCAATTTTTTGGGGATTTCCACCCAATTCTCTTCTGCTTGCCCACTTCAGTAGCTTACTTTTTCACAGGCTTGCAAAATGGATTCTATCTTAAACCAAATCATCGAAGATGTCATTTCACCACATTATTTAGAAAGGATATTGGAAGTATCCCTTAAATATAAGCCCTTTTTTCTTTTGAATCGATCCATGACCCAATTTTAGTAAAAAAAAGTCTCCCGCGTCGGCGGGTAATAGCGAGCCGATTGCGTTTATTAGCGGGCGAAAGCGGACTCCTTGAATGGAAACATCCGTGACAGATCTAGACTCCAAAGCAGCAAGTATATCTCCAAATTCGTCCACGAAATTTTGAAGTCAAGTCTGGAAAGATATCATCCATACTGTGAAATGAAAAAGAATATCTCTCCGCTCCCCTTCTCTCCTTTTTATGTACACCCCCCCCCCCCCCCCCCCCCCCCAAAGAGCGCACTGGACAAAATATGATATTGTGCCGGATGTGCTTTCATTTTAGCGTTGTGCATAACGTTAAATTCCGTTGACTTATATTCTCGCGCTTACAATCTTCCCAGTATCCTTGCTTGCCTCGTCATATTTTTTCGTCATTCATTTTTTAGGCCACATGCTCCCTGAATATTGCAAAATTGCCTCCTGTGACTATTCTAATGTGGGTGTTATGTGGCAACAATATTATGTGTATGAGCGACAGAGCGTGTTTAATGTCTTGAATTTTTTTCCCGGCTCTTTTTCATAGTAGATACTTCGCCAGCAAGCCATCCCCACATCGCTGGAACAACTTCAGAATGCAACCACTAGGAAAAACATGAGCAACTGATGCAGTATAATCTGGAATTTTCATATATTCGTTTTTTTTTGTCTTTCCAAGCAGTTTTTGAATTTCCTTAGCCATAATATCTCGGCGAGAAGAGAGAAAAATGCAGATATTAACACATTCCACGCTACACATCCTTAATGTGTTCCACTCTGTTTCGTTTGTAACTTTTCGGTTTTCCTCTAGCCCCGAAAATTGTGGAGGAAGGATAATAGTATAGTATGGCTCGATTCGGGACTAAGTAAAACCTTAAAATATATAAATCACCGGAAAAGTCATAAATAATGGAAACACATAAAAATTAATGACCGAAACTTTCCTTCTTCGTTTTCAGGCGTTTTTTTTTGCTCATATAGAAAAACGAGGCTTTAAAGTCTTATGCCTGAACCACGATTCTTAGCGACGACGAGCGCTGCTTGTCGTTAATCTTTACCTGTTCCAGCAAAATAAACAGATTTTATGTATCAAATTTCAGAATAAAAGCAGTGAACCATGAGTTGGTTTACGAATATACAAAATTGATTTAAGAGCTTGAAAATTCATTAAAATTTCTTAAAAGTGTTTGGAGTTTTTGTTCATACTGTATCTTTCTGATTCAGTTCCAAGGGAATAAAATATATTTTTATAAAGATCGGAAATGTTGTAGCTTAGCATTTGTGTCGAGTTTTATTACCTGTAATATGTAATTGTAATTTGATATACTCGTATCTTTACAAAATAAAGAAATTTCGATGTCAGTAACCGTTGCCCGGTAATTTTCAGTTAAAATAAAATTTCCTTTTGCGCTCATTTCTCGCAGAGTATGTAGAAAATGTTGCGGATGTAGCCCGCGTGTCTACTTGGGGCTATGAGTCTGATTCCAAGTTTCTTAGATATCACTCTCATCTATTCGCGTGATGTTATTGATTCTTTCGTCATTGTCATCCGAGAAGATGCTCAATTTTTTCTGTGCAGCACCCCCCACACATCCACTCATCAGTAGCCACAGAATACATCAGACACGCCATACTAACCACCAGTATCATTTTTATTATACAGAAATTAAGGAGAATCCTCATTCTCAATAGCTTCCCCTACCAATTCATAGATAGCATCATAAACAACATCATAAATAACATGGGTATAGATGGGGAATAACTAAGCCCCCAAAACCCCCAATCCCCACATGCAGTCCCAGCAATGGTAAATATATCAAAAACAGAAAAGACAACTCAAAAGAACGCCTCACCCTACTTGAAATCATAAACAAACATGAAAACCAACACGGCCTCACCAACCCCAAATTCAACGCCAACATTACCAATAGACAAGTCAACCACACGCACAACAAAACGAAGATTTACAGTGCCCAGATCGACCAACTCAGAGACACAGGAAAGTTTGGTTGGCAGGGAGCTCCTCTCTCTGATGTCATGGGTGGATATCTTCGAGACGGAGTCCGGTGTCAACCAGCGGTTGTCTAGCCTTGGGACGAACCAAGTGTGGAAATGTCCACATCTCGACCTGGACCCATATATATACCCCATTACCTGGAGGATAACAACAACAGCCACTTTAAATACTTAATACGACCGGTAGCGCAATGTGTTGAGGCATCAGTCTCATGTTTGACTACCGGCGTTTCGGGTTCGAATCCCGTCCACGACGACGTTCGTGGCCATGGATGTGCAGGAGGTGCATGCTGGCAACTGCATTCTCCGAAACCAATTTATGCCAACGAAACGTCAACTGGGCCGCATGGAACAGTTGACGCGCTATGCCCCACAAGGGGTTAGGGCAATTGAGTAGTTAAATACTTAATAGGGGACTTCAATGCCATAGTAGGAGGAAGAAAGGATCACGAAGCACTGATAGGCAAATTCGGATTAGGTACAAGAAACGAAAGAGGAGAAAGACTGGTCCAATTCGCCCACCAACACAACATATACATAGCGAACTCTTTCTTCAAGAAAAACCCGAATAGAAAATGGACATGGCAAGCTCCAAATGCAGTCACTAGGAATGAAATTGATCTAATCCTAACGAACAGAATGAATACTGTCAAGGACGTATCAATAATTAACAACTTCAAGACAGGAAGCGACCACCGTCTGGCTAGAGCAAACAGCAAAGTTCTACCTGGATCTAAAAGCAGAAAGGCTCAGACTAGTAAGAAAGCCAACAAGACCAGGTATTAATACCGACTATATCAGAGACAACGCCAACCTCTACCAAGAAAAGTTGGAAACTGAAATGCGGAACAAGGACGCATCATTTCTCGCAAACGATATCCTAAAATGTGCTGAAGAAGTAGGCGGGCCACGAGTAGACAGCAGACACCACAAACTCTCAAATGAAACAAAGGCTCTACTCATAAAACGCAGGGAAATGAAATTATCCTCGAACACCCAAAGGATTGAATACACCGAAACCTGCAAAACAATCGAAAGAGAATAGCAGAAGACATTATGAAATACAATGAAAAACTAGTAGAGAACGCTATCGAGAGCAACAGAAGCCTCAAGAAGACGAAACAGGCACTGATGATTGGTAAAAGGCAAGTTATTGCTATGCAACACGAAAACGTAAGAATAACCGATAGAAAAACAATATTAGAAATTATAACCGGTTTCTATCAAGACCTTTACAAGGCCCCCGAAACAAGCTACGCATTTATGTTACAACGAATACACCAGCGGGACTCGAAGAAGATGTACCAGAAGTTCTCATTGGCGAAGTCGAACTGGCGCTTAAATAAATGAAAAATAATAAAGCACCTGGCAATGATGGAATCACAGCGGAACTGCTAAAGCATGCGGGCAGACAAATATGGAAGATCCTAGCCGACATATTCACAAGCTGTATCCAAAACAGGCAAATTCCGGACCAGTGGGCAGCAGGGAAGACATTAGAAACTATAGACCAATAAGTCTGCTCCCAGTGTTCTACAAAGTGTTCACCAAGATCCTCAGTAATAGAATACAATCGGCCCTGGATGTAAAACAGCTACGAGAACAGGCTGGCTTCAGGAGTGGATATAGCACTGTCGATCACATCCACGCATTAAGAGAGGTCATGAGCAGAGCAAGGGAATACGAACTCCCCCTAGCCCTGGCGTACATCGACTTTAAGAAGGCCTTCGACTCAATATACCCCGAAGCAATAATAAGAGCGCTCATAAGGCAGGGTATTGAGAAACCATATATAGAAACACTGGCCAAGACCTACAAGAACGCTAAAGCGAAAGTTAAAGTGTTTGATGACACGCGCGCCGGAGTTCCCCACGTAAAGAGGGGTCAGACAGGGGGATACCATATCGCCAAGACTATTCAACGCTACCTTAGAGGAAATTTTCCGAGACCTGAATTGGGATAATAAAGGACTAATCATAGATGGAGAATGACTAAATCACCTACGATTCGTAAATGACATAGTCCTTATCGCCCAAAACCAGCATGGGCTACAGACGCTGCTCGGAGAGCTAAGCGCAGCTAGCGAGATAACAGGCCTAAAAATGAACCTTAGTAAAACCAAAGTTGTGTACAACGAGTTCGTAACAAGAAGCCAGGGTGAACTAACAATTAACAACACCGAACTGAAAGTTGTAGACGAGTATGTGTACCTAGGCCAATCAGTACACAACTCGGGATCGCTAATACCGGAAATCAACAGAAGAATCAAGCTAGCATGGAGTGCGTTCGGGAAGAATTCCATAAAATTCAAGTCAAGAATGAAATGTCACCTGAAAAAGAAAGCCTTTGATCAATGCATCCTGCCAGTCATGACCTATGGCTGTGAAACATGGACTCTAACGACAGACATCATAAGGAAGCTTCAGGTTGCCCAAAGAGCAATGGAGAGATGTATGCTGGACATCACAAGTAGAGACAGAAAAAGATTAACCTGGATAAGAGCGAGGACACAAGTAACTGATGTGATCAAAAGAATTAGAACTCTCAAGTGGCAATGGGCAGGACACCTAGCGAGGATATCAGACAATAGATGGACCGCGAAAATCATGCAGTGGTATCCAAGGAGAGTCAAAAGACCAGGACGACACCCGAACTTAGATGGGACCACGACTTAAGTGACCTTGGCTTCACTACAACCACCCATAATTGCTCGTTCGGTATCTCGTCTTGGCAAATTGCGTTCTGGCTCCATCCGCCCACTAAAGTTAATCTTTGACTCCGAGAATGATGCACGTTGTTTGTTTAGGAACAGTAAACAACTGGCTTCTCATAACATTACTGTAAAAGCCGATCAAACGCCGATCCAGCAAAAATATCTATTAAATCTTCGCACCCAGTTGGATGAGCGCGTGAAGAACGGCGAGAAAAACTTAACTATAAAATATGTATCGGGAGTCCCAGTAATCTCCAAAAAGGGAAACGAGTTAGCACGGGCTATGCCAACCAACCAAATGCTTTAAGACTAAATGTATATATACAAAACGTTCGTGGTCTAAGAACTAAATTATCTGACCTAAGAAAAAGCATTGTTTCATTATCCTATGAGTATGACATAATTATTTTAACAGAGACTTGGCTGCATGATGGAATTTTTAATGCTGAACTTGGCCTGCTAGACTACGAAACCTACCGGTGTGATAGATCGCCTTCTACAAGCTCTCTCGGACGTGGTGGTGGTGTATTAATAGCTGTCCACAAAAAGATTAAATCGAAACAGGTGGAAGTTCTCTGTCATTCGTTGGAACAAATCTATGTGCAAATTCAGTCGAATTCCATCAATGTAATAGTGGGTGCCGTTTATCTCCCGCCGTCAAGTCCAATTAGCAATTATGAATTATATAGTAATTCACTAACTGATCTGCAAACTCGCTTCAGTAACCACGAGTTCTTGATTGCTGGTGATTATAATTTGCCTAATATCAGTTGGATCCATGAGATCCACGGGTCCACCTTCCAAGCAAAATCTTCAGCTATCTCGTCAGTCGTCGAATCAGCGAAAATCTTAGCAGGAGCCACTGGGTATTTAAACTTGTATCAAATAAATTCAATCACTAATTGTAAAAATCAGCTGTTGGATCTAATATTCACGAGAACCCCAAATCACACTGTTTGCTGCGCTTTGGAACCACTTTTACCCATCGATAGCTACCATCCACCCCTAACTTTGAACTTGGATTTTTGTAAAACTGAAACCCCCAAATCAGAAGAGAAAATACGGTATAACTTTAAATTTGGCAACTACGATTTTATTAACTTTGAGCTAAATAATATAGATTGGGATCAGCTTTTCGCAGAAATTGAAATAGACCGAGCAGTGAATGTTTTTTACGAAATTCTCTATGAACTAATTGAATTATATGTCCCAAAGAAAATAATTAAAATAGATAACTTTCCACCATGGTTTAATGCTGAACTTAAGCATCTGGTTGTCCAAAAGAAAAAAGCTCATCTCACTTATAAAAATTCGCGTACAGAATCAAATTATAACACTTTTTCGGAATTACGTTCACGATGTAAAAATAAAGCTGATTCTTTACATGAAAATTACGTTCAAGGTGTCGAAAATTCAATCAAATCTAACGTAAAATATTTTTGGAGCTACGTTAATTCTTTGAAAGAGGATAACTCAATACCCAAAACAGTCCATCTGAATTCAATTTCTGTATCAAATCCAAAGGAAAAAGCTGAACTGTTCTCTCGGCACTTCGGGTCGGTTTTCACTTCATCCGCATATTTTCATCCACCTAGAGCAGTAACAGAAGCATTACGCTTAAATCATCTGCAACTTAATTTATCAGAAGTTTTCACAGCCATAACTAATCTTAAACCCGACACCGGGCCTGGGCCGGATAATATTCCAAATCTCTTTATCAAAAATTGCCTTTTTTCTATTGTGCGTCCTTTGTGGATTCTTTTCAACAAATCTCTAACTGAAGGTTTACTACCCTCAATTTGGAAAGTGAGTAAAATCACTCCAGTATTTAAATCCGGTGACAGATCTGATGTAATAATTTATCGTCCGATTTCCGCTCTCAGCGCTGTACCGAAACTTTTTGAAAGTCTAGTTTGTAAGCATTTAACTCATGCTTTCTCTCACATCATAATTGATGAGCAACATGGGTTCTCCGAAGGAAAATCAGCGGTTACAAACTTGACTGTATTCACTAACTACTTATGTAATGCTCTTGATGAAGGTCACCAAGTTGATGTTGTCTATACAGACTTCGCAAAAGCGTTCGATAGAGTGAATCACTCAATTCTAATAGATAAATTAGGAGGCTATGGAGTCGGAGGGCCGATGCTTCGTTGGTTGGAAAGTTATTTGACCAACCGCACACAAATAACACAAATTACTGGCATTAACTCCTCTCCTGTTGATGTGTCGTCTGGTGTTCCTCAAGGATCCCACTTGGGACCACTGCTGTTCAATATCTTCATTAATGATATTACACACGGACTAATGCACTGTAAGTCTCTAATATTTTCTGATGATGCAAAGTTTTTCCTTAAAGTTAAAGCCACTAATGATGCTCACAAGCTGCAGCTAGATTTGGATAATATCGCGGAATGGTCAGTGGTAAATAAACTCGATCTCAACTCTTGCAAATGTAAAATTGTTAGATTCACGAGAAATACTCAACCTGTACAATATACATACTTAATTAATTCTTATCCAATCAAAGCTGCGTTGGAACAAGTTGACCTCGGAGTCCTATTCACTTCAACACTATCCTTCTCGCCACATATAACTAACATATCACTAAAAGCCTCTCGTCTACTTGGCTTTGTTAACAGAATATGCCAAAACTTTAAAAACCCTGATGCGTATCGATCTCTGTATTTATCATTAGTTCGGCCAATATTGGAATATGCTTCCTCAATATGGTCTCCATACACTGCTACTAACGCATATTCTATTGAAAAAATCCAACATAGATTTTTAAGACATCTCGCTGCGCTATCCGGTGAACCGATTCTCTTTTATTGTCATGTATATAGTTCTTTGGAATGGAAATTCCGCATACCATCCTTGCCATCCTTGCAAACACGACGTCTAGAATCTGATCTAATGTTGCTGTACAAAATACTGAATGGCCAATTACAAAGTATAGAACTTCGTAGTTTAATAAAACTTCATGTGCCAAATAGGGTTCTAAGACATAACAATAAGTACACCTTCCATGTTAACCATCATTATACCAACTATTCTAACAATAACACAATAGATCGTATCTGCAAAGAAGCCGACAGGATTGAATTTTTCGACATTTTGCCGTCAACAATGAAATCTAAACTTAAAATTCAACTTTATTGGAACACTGGCTGAACTCAATTAATTAGTTTTTTTTTTCTTTTTATATTTTGTCAGATATTATAATTTGTTATTGATTACTGTTTTAATGAACTTTGTTTTATATGGCTGTCAAATGAAATTCTTACTAAATCTGTATTATTATGTCAAAAGGGCGTACGCCCGTGCAATGATGAATAAATAAATAAATAAATAAGGAAGCTAGCCGGCATCACCTGGACACGTACAGCAAAAGATAGACAAGCATGGAGGGTAATGAGAAGCCAATACATAGGGGAGGCTACACCATGATTCATACTCGTATACATGGTTGACAAGCTGACAATGATGATGATGATGACCTGGAGTACCAATTACGGGCGGATATTGAATTGAATAGCACCTAAAATGGAGGAGTACTACTATTGTTTGAACCTACGCAACGCAAAGCATACGAACCCTTCGGAGGCTTCCAGAGCTTACTTACTTACTTACTTAGCTAGAGATCTCTGTCAGTGCACCACCGGATTTAACGTTTGATGGGTCGGCGTTACGGGTTCGAATCCCGTCCGCATCCTACGAAACCAGTTTAAGCGAACGAAACGAACAACCTGAATTTCAATTTACACAACTCCAGAGCCTTTTCCTTATGAAAAGACTTAAAAGGCCATCAAGAGTAGTCTAGTACATTCCCATGAAGATAAACGTACATAGCCACAGTCTGCGCATCATACATAATTTTCATGCAAGTATTCTACATTTCAAAACCCTTCAAGTCGCAAACGCAAACGTAAAAAGAAAATACATTGCTAAAAAAGATACATTGCCAAAAAAAAAGATACATTTTCTACACCATTGCCTGCTGTGCTCAATAATCCTCTCCCAAAAATACTCTACAACTTTATTCGGAAAAATACGCTTAATATAATCATAATCAATTATAATCGATTAATCGGAAAAATACGATTAATCGTATTCTTACGATTAATTGTATTTTTACGATTAATCGCATTCTTTCGATTAATCGTATCCTTTCGATTAATGGATTAACCGTATTCTTTCGATTAATCAATTAATCGTATTTTTTTGATTAATCAATTAATCGCATTTGATTTGATTAATCGATTATGATACGATTAATCGCACAGGGCTACGGGGACGGCATACACAACAGCAACTTTCCTACCACGTACAACGGAAGTACCCCCCAAGAAGGCGACCCCGCGCACAACTTCTATTTTACTTCAGCCAGCGACTGCGACGCCCAACTACGATGGCGACGATATCCTACCTCCTGTAATGCTACTGACCAAGCCACGCAATGCTCGTTGGCGAGCGTAGTCGCCATCGGAGGAACACAGCTCCATAGATAATACACACAAATAGTGCTCACTGCTGATCGCTGACCTCGGATAGCTGCGCTGTCGTCGCATGGATCACCCCGAGGCAAAATAGTAAAACAGTATTTTCAATTTGGCGTTTTGTCAAAATACGGTGTGATGTTTACACCAAGACCTCGAGTTCAGAAAGACTAGCACGAATTTCATTTTCAGATATCAATGGCAATTACAATGCAATCAACGGTGACACTCGGCTCAAGGGACATTGTAGCTTAAAATTACTTTCAAAACGTGCGAGCAAAATTACCACCACGTTGCCATATTTATTCAATCGTTTTTCGATTTTCATCGCGGTGAAATTAATAAATTGACATTAAGATAACAGAACGCTCGCGAATATGACCAAAATATGATTTTCATTTCCCTAAATGGGCAACTGACCACATTTTGCTGCCGTAAATGGTCTCCCTTAGCAATTACCAATTCTCCAAGCAGTTCTACTATCATATTTGCCCTTCCTTCCTTGAAAAGCGCACAGTAACAAAATCAACGCCCCATAAGTCCTGGCAAACGGTCGAAAATGTGCAAGAAGTAGAAAATTCTTTCAATTGTTAATGGCCCCGACAATATCTCGGCCTACTAGAAATTTAAATGATAAAACTTTTTCAATTCATTTTGATTATTACGGTCTTCCAATTTCCCAACGAATGCAGACTATCTCCTTCGTCAAATATACTGAACGCATGAATGTTAATTTCCTTAACTACGACTATACAACTGACGCCATCTTATCTGAGTTTTGTCGTCCAATTTCGCGACCACCACAGCCAGTTTTATGGATGTCCTTGTTGTATGCACATAGTTGTAGTCATCGCCATCGAAATAAAAGGACAATAAATTCCATCGCCTAATTTGCTCGTGTGCTATTTTTGCCTAAGCAAATTTTCTTATCGGCTCTCGAATGTGTCGTTGTGTCGTACACTAAGAAAGGTGTCGTCCTCGTCGACGCGAATATCCCACCAGTTTCCCTTCGCCAAAAAAGGGACGACTCGTTCGCCTTTTCGTTATGAGTATCTCGAGGACATAATTTGGCCGAAAAAGTTTCTTGCTTCTCCGCGGTGAAGTTAACCTTTACCAAATTTAAAGGGAAATTTATCACCTTGCTGATAAATCTAAAAGTTTTGTAAAGAATTCCGCTTTTCCGAGAAATGAACTGAAGGTAGGTAGGCAAGTGAGTTTGTCTTTTTTTCAATGTAATAAGAAAATTTAATGAAAATTTCTGTCGTAATGGTCAGGAAACTCTTTCGGATACGACGCTCTCGTCTAATCCAGTGTGAAAATGAAGTTTTGGGTCGTTATAGAAACGTGGGAGGTGGTTGTTGGCTTGAATTGAAAGACGGTGACTTCTTAGTGGTTAAGGCAGGAAGAAATAAGAATGGAGTATGAATTGTGTTCGGAGACTAATTTATTTCATTTAGCAGTGGAAATTTAATTTTGGGTACACAATGAAATGGTCGACGAGAGATTCGTTGTTTTGGTTGCGCTTATTGGATTTGATTTGGAGATTCGTGGCAGGGGAAGAAAGGGAATGTTTGTAAGGTTTCAGTGGAAAGTTAACTTGCAACAGTGCCTCTAAAGATGACACTTCTCGGGACTATTTATCCTGCCCGAAGGGTTGAAATTGAAGCATCTGTTCGATTATGGACATTCCAAACCCACATACCTCCGAACTAGAATTAATATCTGCAATCATTAATACACACGTTTAATCGCACCTTCGGAATTCGGCAGTCGATATGAGCCGCCCGTACTACAGATGTTATAGCAGTGGCCTGGAGAACTCGCTGACTGGACTCTGACTGGATTGACCCCTAGTGCTACCCCTGGATATTCTAGGAGAACAAATAGCTACAAACAAGGCCATACATCTACGGGAGGTTGGTCGATGGACTACATCAAGGACGGGGCACTCATCTGTCCTCTACAATAGGGTGACCCCGGCTTCGACAGATTATGCGGTGGCGTCGTAATCTCTCTCTCTCTCTCTGGACCCTGTCAACCCCTTGTGGGGCATAGGGCATTAACCACGCCGACTTTCCACCTCGTCCTGTTCGCCGCCATCGCCTTCAACTGTCTCCACGATTTGCCAAACGACTTACCCTCAACTGATCTTCTCCAGGTGTTTCTAGGTCGTCCAATGCGGCGACTTGCATCGGTTTCCTGTGGGTTCCAATCGAGGGCCTGTTTAGCAATGTTTTCCGGCCCCTTTCGGAGTGTGTGACCTATCCATTGCCACTTTCGCCTTTTTATAGAGGTGATTATCCTGTCCTGGCCAGTAATGAACAGGAGGTCGTCGTTAGAAATGACCTCCGGCCAGCGTATGTGCAGGATGCGCCGTAGACACTGGTTCACGAAAGTTTGCAATCTAGTTGTTATCGCCCTGGTCACCTTTCACGTTGAACAGCCATAAAGAAGAAAAGATTTTATGTTGGTATCGAAGATCCTGAGTTTGGTGTGTCTGGAGATGTTGTTGTTTTGCCAGAAAGGAGTTAAATTGAAAAAAGCTGCCCGAGCCTTATTGATGCGAGACTGTAGATTAGCATGTGCTCCACCATCTGTTGTAACTACGCTTCCGAGGTAGCAAAAATTGTCCACTTTTTCCACCGTCTGCCCCGAAACACAAATTTCGCTCTGTCTTCCTGGATCCAAGCTCAAGTTCTTAGTTTTGGCAGCATTGATCTTAAGCCCCGCATTGCCACTTTCGCGGTGCAGGTCATCCGTCATTTGAACTACTCGTAGATCATCCGATATATTTGAGAGAAGACAAATATCGTCAGCGTAATCCAGGTGTTGAAGGTATTCAAACAGGTTCCATCTGATACCTTTACTCTGGTGCTCACGAAGCGCCCTGCAGAGTACGTCGTTAATGGCAATCAAAAACAATATAGGTGACAAAACGCAACCTTGTCTCGCTCCGCTATGTACCTCGAAGGGATCTGACAGCTTACCCTTGTGTAAGACGTGACATTGGGCTCCGCTATAGGACTCCATGATGATGGATATGGTTTTATCTGGTATACCTCTCCTTTGTAAAGCCTTTCAGATTTATTCCCGGTTAACGCTGTCAAACGCCTTCTCGAAATCGATGAACATGAGATGCTGATCTCCACTCTGCGGATTGTTCAATAATAATTCCGAGGGTGTTGATGTGGTCGCTACATGAAAAGCTCTCACGAAAACCAGCCTGTTCATCGTTCAGTGTGCGGTCAACTGTTTGCTTGATCCGGTTTAAGACTATTTTTGCCATCAGTTTGGAGACTGCGGGGAGGAGGCAAATTCCACGCCAATTATTACAATCCTTCAGGTTACCTTTCTTCGGGATCTTAATAATGACGCCCTTCTTCCATTCTTTAGGGAGAGTTTCGGTTTCCCAACACTCTTGGATAAGGGGGAGAAGAATATCCGCAGTAGCGTTGATATCTGCCTTAAAGAGTTCCACCGGAATTTCATCTATCCCAGGGGCTTTACCCGCTTCCAACGATTTAATAGCCACAGTTAATTCCTGTCTAGATGGTGGATGGGTATCAACTCTGGCTATTGGCGGAATATTTTCTACTTCTAGTGAAGATGAGTTCGAATGTCCAAAGGTGTTATTGAGGACCTCAATGAAGTGCTCTCTCCACCATCGCAGTTGATCTTCATCAGTGACCAGTAGAGACCCGTCTTTATCTTTCACGAGATGTTCAGCTGTAAAAGATTTGCCAATTAATGGCTTGATAAGTTTGTAAAGGGTTCCACTGTCACCACGGTAAGCCGCTTCCTCTGCCTTCTCCGCTAATGCATTGATGTTGTTTCGTTTGTCCCGTCTTACGCTTCTTTGCACGCCTTTCTGAAGAGATCGGTATTCAGCTCTAAGTTGATCTTTGACTGTGTCGTCAGTGGCTGAGTTGATTTGCTCTTTAATTCTCTTGCGTGCCGTGATTAGAGACCATGTAGAGTCACTAATGAATGGCCTTCTACCGCGCTCCAATCTGCCCGCAAAAGTTTCACCGCACGAAATAAATGAGTCCTTAGCGACGTTCTATCTATCATCAATTGTAGGAGTCTCATAGGATGGTGATGCATTAGCTCTTTCATGCAAGGCGGTGGAATAAGCACGTCTTATAGATGGATCTTTAAGCTTTTGCACATTATAACTTGGCAAGATTCTTGCATTTTGAGGGCCGTTCGTAAGCCTACTATCAGCACCCCGCTTCGACCTGACGTCTAAGAGACAGTTCCTCCATGTCTTGGAAATGGCTATATGGTCAATCTGGTTCTCTGTTCGGCCATCCGGAGAAACCCAGGTAGTTAAATGGCATCGTTTGTGCTTGAACAAAGTACCGCCGATGACGAGTTGACGAGAGCTGCAAAACTCCACGAACATCTCGCTATTTTGGTTCCTGTTGCCTAGACCATGATTGCCCATTAGGTGTTCCAAACCAAGATTGTCAGACCCGACTTTGGCATTGAGATCCCCCATAATAATCTTTATGTCACCTTTGGGAGCCTTGTCGAAGGTGTCGCGGAGTCGGTGGTAGAATGCGTCTTTAGCTGATTGATCCGCTGGTTCAGTCGGGGGGTAGCACTGAATTATTGTGAGGTTTCTTACCCTGGAATTATATCTGGCTGTAATGAGTAGAGCAGTACTGATTGGTGGTAAAGTCGATCCCGATCCAGGCCATCTTGTTTCGCTTAGGCCTAGTTTATCGATGTTATATGCGGTCATTTCCCGTTCGACTTCAGTGAGCCTCGCACTATTATACTCACCCCACATCGTTCGAACGTTCCAAAAACTGATCGTGGTGCGTTGTTTGTAGTCAAAAGTCGTTGCCGGTGAATCAGTCCGTGGTATCCGAGGGCCGAGGCTCGTTTAATGTTTTGAGTGTAAATTAATTTCAGGTACGCAGGTTACAAGCCCCACATACCAAATCTTACGGGAAGGGTTGCTTCCTTAGGTTTAATAAGATTCGCCGGGAGCTATTTTTTATATGGCACAGAGGTAGCTCTCCAATGGTGTTCTTAATTGCGTGTTCTTTTGATGATCTTTCAGCTGGGTGTGAGGCGTTGGTGTTCTCACAACTATGTTGCAATTCCACCGTTCGCCTTTTTCCTGAGACGCACTGGCGTTATTGGCCATTCAGGATGATCATCGTTATGTGCCTCTACCAAATGTTTTGCAGTACAAAACTCGGTTGGCTTGGTTAGCCGTTCTAGGGGGCGCCTACGCGGAGGACTATGGAAGAGGTCTTTTGCCCCCCTAAATAAATAAATAGATCGTCTCAATTTGTGACTTTATTCTCAAACAACAAGCAATTCTCCTTAATCTCCCTTATCTACGCCACTGGTTTAGATTCACTTCCTTTTCGATTGTCTTGTTTAACTCTTATTATATACAGCTACGCAAAAAAAGGGTCGAATACAAATTCATATTTCCATAAGCAAGCTGAATGAAAACCCTTGCCCACACACAAATTAGTCGATCCTATCTCCATAATCCTTTGCGGCATTCAAAAAACCATCCGCGGGAGAACTTTCAATACGGGAAATAGTCCGTTTTATTATATTCATAACTCGGTCATAAATAATTTCCTCGTCTGTCGCAAGCAACTTACCAAAAATATTTCCATGTTGTTGCGGTCCAATATTCTTGTCTATCGATTATCTGATTTATCCCGAAACGCTTTTATAAACTTCCCGGGGCCTGACTACTAACAGCGGAAAAAAACCTGATCGGATGGCGTAACTTCAAAAAATATACTAGAGCCGATAAGAAGTTTTTGGCAATAAGCCATAAAGTCTTGGAAACTTTGTTTTACCCCGTTTGTTCTGAACGACGACCGTTGCTTGTGTGTCATTGTTCGTGGCGCTCTCTATCGATGAACGCTATCGGGGGGGATGTTTGAAAGTAAAATAGGGAAAAAAGGACCGAATTGTAACCAAACTGCTAACAAAATGTAAGTAAATTTACAACCGAAATAAATTTTAGATTCGGCCTGTTGATGATGGAGTTTATGGAAAATGGATATGCGTCACACAGTAAAAGTTTTAATCTGATAGGGTATAAGGGCCGAAATAGTGACACGGGTTCGAATTCCTGCGGTGCATATCGCAGGATAAGTGAAAATATATACTTTCTTTAAGAAAGTTAAGTCCGCGATGGCGAAAAACACTAATGCTGGTTTCTGCGTAAGTGTATATGTGTTTATTCGGGTGTCCATTATTTGGATTTTAAACGGTTTGGTTACAGTTTTGACAAAGGTCTAATAGCCCTGAGGATAAGAGACACAAAAAGCTTCCAACACCTTGCATTTTATGATCATGCGACACCATTTGGCACGAACATTATACATACCCATACTTTTACATATTTTAAGAAATATGGCTAAAGTGGCAACTCCCCTGCAGGGTGTGCTGCCTATATTTTAGGGGCAATTTACAGTGATTTCGCGGTTCCTCCACTATTTTTCGGCGGATGATTTTTGGTATGCAGCCATGGATTTGCGTTTAAAACAGTTTGTAATAATATTTGCTTAAGGCGAACATACACCATCGAGAATTTCGGACAGGCCGTTTATTTCAATAGACGAATGTATTAGTTGTACAATTTTGCTTCCGCCGTTTTCTGACAGACGGCTGTGTCGGAAAACGGCGGATGCATAGTTGTACACCTAATACATTCGTCTATTGAAATAAGCGGCCTGTCCGGCGACCTGTCCGGAATTCCGGATGGTGTATGTTCGCCTTTACGTTTCGATTTGCCTACTTGTTAGGCACAGTAATGAACGACTTCATTTACCTGGGTTGCAACCTGCCAAGGGACGAAATCATGCAACGGATACAGTTATCTAATAAGACTTTCTTTTCGGCTCTCCCCATAATGAAATCGAAGCATGTGCACAGAAACACGAAGCTCTGCGTGTACAAAACCATTATACGACCAGTTTTATGCTACAGCTGCGAAGCATGGACCTTAACTCAAGCCTCCGGAAACATGCTAGACACATTTGAACGTAAGATTGTACGGCGAATTTTCGATGCTGGTTGCGATGACGTATCGGGTACAACCATGAGTTGTATGAATTGTACGAAGAGCTGGAAGTTTCGGAAATCGTCAAAATGCAACGACTTCAATGGGCAGGGCATGTCCAACGAATGGACGATAATCGCATGCCAAACAAAATGATGAATGCAAAACGAGTTGACGGAGCGAGATTGCCTAGACGACAGAGACATTTCGTTGGGAGAGCTCAGTATATGTGGACGCCGAGCAGCTACTGGGCTTCCAAGATTGGAGGACGCGGTCACGTGACCGAGATAATTGGAAGACAACGATCCAGGCGGCCAACGCCCGACGTCAGGATGTCGCGCCACGATGATGATAATGAAATTTAAATGAATGTACTATTATTAAATATTATGCGATTGTAATGAAACCTGAAGATCTTATTGCCTGTTGTGTTGGTTATTTAAGTGTATTAATATTTTAGACCTGCGATTTGCTTAAGAGGTGCAGACGTGTGCTAACTGCAACTATCGAAATGTTCTTTTATCGACCTTTTTTGATGAGATATAAAAATTATATTATTTTTTGTTTTTCCACTTGTCTATACCAAACGAAAAAAAAAAATTACCTTGATATCCTCTCTCTTCTTTCAGTCAATCGCTTCACGCTGCTTTCTTCTCTTTGTTTCAGAGAAATATCAAATGATATTGTAATGAACCACCTGTAACGAACCATATTATGGTCTGGTAGTGCTGCTCCCACCGACAGATCAAAGCAGCACCTGATGAGTAGTGATCTGTTGGTGGTACGAAACCAGAGGCCCGGGGTCCCACTACACCCGGACGCAGGTGCGACCGTGTGGGCGTCTGATCCGTCCGCCAACCATTCCATCCTTATCGACTGTTTTTTTTTTAATTCCCCATTTTTACCTCCCCTATTTGTGTTGTCTTCCCCAGGCCTATGAATTTATGTTAATACGTAAAGGACAGGGGCAACGAGCGGCGAAAACCCCGCCCACATCTCCCGAACTGAGCTACAGCAATCATAGGCCGCTGCTTAGCTCGTTGAGGGGCCTTTTTGTTTCGCCAGATGCACGGCCCGACCTTCACGGTCATTATGCTGCCTAAGGCTCCGTCCCCACAGGCATCTCAGGATGTCCACCAGACCGTCCGTTACAATATCTTCGGATGGTTCCGCTATTTTGATGACGCAATTAGGTGTTATTATTTGGAATGACTAGATGGCGTTATCTCTGCTAATTGAGGTTGCGAACCATGCAGTTGCTGTTGACGCGTCGTATAACCGCCATACATTGTGCGATCTGTCCGACGACCAAAGTCGCTATTACAAACGGATAAATTGCATGAGATTACTTAAACTTTTTTTTTTAGTCAAATCTATAACGTTTCGTGAAGACTATGTTATGGCCTGTGAATTCTGGTGCTTGTCTTAGTTGATTTACAAATAATTTTGATAACTTTCTTTCATTCAACTGCTTTTGTAAGATTAAAATAACCCCACGTTGGGCGCCAGATTGGATTCGCAGTCATAATGCGTTAAAATTTCAATCGAAATTCCGCCCAGACAGTGAAACTAATGACATTGCAGCAATAACTCAAGTTACTATTGCAAAGGTCAATATTTATTTGTGGCAACATTTACTAGTTCCCGCAATACAAAAGCAAGGGTAGCATAATCACACATATGTATTTGTGAATGCTGTGCAAACATAATTGAAAAGACAATAGTTCGTTATCGAATGTAATTGCCAATGCAGGCAGAATTCATTACACACTCTGATTTTCAGGATAATTCACATTATATCCTATCCATCAGTTGAGCGGGAAAACACTTTGTAAAGCCTATTTGATGGATAGTCAAATATCTAGATATTGGGGTCATCGGGCATTACATACATCGAGTATCTTCCACATGGATTTAGCTCAAACATTCGTGTCAGGCTGTTATCCATATAACAGAACGGTAATCATTCATCTTTCGAAAATGCTTTGGTCGGTTACCATCAGCATGCGGATACGTTCCGTATCTCATATCTATAATACTCGTAATAGACGCTTTCGATTCGCCGGATCTCAGACCATTTTCATACAAAACGACAGACCGGTTTAAATTCAAGTCTCGTATGGGAATCTCAGCGGATCAACATTGAAAGCAAATTGGTTGAACGTCAACTTATTTCGCTTGAATGTAAATGTATACTGGGTCCGCAATTCGCCCCCACAACGGCGAAATATATCCGTCCGGTGGCTGTTTACGTTCACCCGGCGCAGAGCCGTGGCGTTCTTTTTGATCTGAGACCGAAGTCCAGTGAAACGAAAGCGCCTAATATCTTATTTTATATATAAACTCATCGAGGCTGTAAACAGCATAAAGCTTTGCTGAACTGTGTGCTAAGCCTAAGATGCACCCACGCCCACACACCACATTTTAACACAACAACGTCTAATGTGTATAGGCGGAAAGCAAATGTACAGCACCGATGGCAAATGAATGGCTCAAGTCAAGTACCAACAATTAACATATCTACCAAAGGACATTCTCAGATATTCTAATGACAGGACACTTTACTGTCACATCGTGTAAAGTGTTTTACACACCATGCTGGAACAGCAACATAACATAAATTTGAATTTGCGATAGATTTGGCACGCTATATACGAAGTCTGTCATCCAGAAAACAAACGAGATAGGGGTTGATGATCCACGTGCTATACTCGTTATTTGCGATACTTTAATGTTAGGCGAGCAAACATCGACAGAATACAACAGATAGTATAGAAAGGAACCGAAACGCAAAGACGGTTTTTAAAAATGACTGAATCATGCTTGATGGACCTCGATTACACTGCAGAATAAAAGTTGCGGTTGTCAATAATATCCACTAGGACAGTCAGTATTTTCGTCTCCAGTGCAAGACTTTCCTTACCTTAGTCATAAGAGACAAACAGAATCGTCAAGAAGGTTCAAATATTGCTGTCTATCGAGGCTTTCGACCCTTGGGTGTAGTTTGCAGTCTGATGACTTCTGCACTCTGTCGGGTTTTCATCATCATCATCGTGGTGCGCAAGCCCGACGTCGGGCTTCGGCCACCTGGATTGTTGTCCTCCAATTATCTCGGTCACGTGACCGCGTCCTCCAATTTTGTAAGCCCAGTAGCTGCGCGGCTTCCACACATACTGAGCTCTCCCAACGAGATTTCGGTCGTCTAGGTCTAGGCAGTCGCGCTCCGTCAACTCGTTCTGCATTCATTACTCTCTTAGGCATGCGACCATCGTTCATTCTTTGTACATACCCTGCCCATTGAAATCGTTGTAGTTTGACGATTTTCGAAACTTCCAGCTTAGCGTACAGTTTATACAACTCATGGTTGTACCGGATGCGCCAACCATCTTGATCGAAAACAGCCCCGAAAATTCGCCGTAGAGCCTTACGTTCAATTGTATCTAGCAGGTTTCCGGAGGCTTGAGTTACGGTCCATGCTTCGCAGCCATAGCATAGCACTGGTCGTATAATGGTTTTGTTCACGCGGAGCTTCGTGTTTCTGTGCACATGCTTCGATTTCATTATGGGGAGAACCAAGAAAAAAATCTTATTAGCTAACTGTATCCGTCGCTTGATTTCGTCAGTTTCGTTGGCGTCCCTTGATAAGCTTCAACCCAGGTAAATGAAGTCGTTCACGAACTCGATGTTGAGGTCCCCCACATTAATGCTCGGTTGTGCAGGTGTGCTATTATTTTAGTTTTACCCTTTTTGATACGTAGTCCAACTTCTTTTGCAGCGGTGTCGAGCGAATGCAGAAGTTCTTCTGCGTCGGCCAACCTTCGGGACATGATGTTGATGTCGTCGGCGTACGCTGCTAATTGTGTCGAGTGTCGACTTAATGAATAGCGTTTTGCTGTTGTCCATATTCATAGCCCGAATAGCGCGTTCTAGCGGGCGTCGGTGCCAGTCCATCGCCCTGTTTCAGACCAGTGCGTGTTTCAAATAGATCAGTAAGTCTATTCTGGATCCTGACCTGTGAGACGGAGTTGGTCATCGTCATCTTTGTCAGTCGCACTAATTTGACCGGTTTACCAAATTGCAGCATGATGTTGTACAGTACTCCACGATCGATACTGTCGTATGCCTGCTTGAAGTCGAAAAAGATTTGGTATACGTTTACGTTGTATTTCCAGCACTTTTGGGGTATCAGTTTGACCGTCAAGAGCTGTTCGATTTTGGGGCGACCAGGTCTGAAACCGCTTTGATATTCGCCAATGATTCGTTCTGCGTACGGTTTTATTCTATTTTCAAGAATTTTCGTCAAAATTTTATAGGACGTACAAACTAGTGATATGCCCCTGTAATTCTCAAACCGCAGTTTATCTCCCTTTTTGTAAATTGGACAGATGATGCTTCTGCAACAATCGTCTGGGATCTCCTCGTCCTCCCATATTCGCAGGAGTAATTGATGTATGGTATCAACTAGACTCGTTCCACCGAATTTTAGCAGTTCAGCTGGAATCTCGTCAGCGCCCGGCGCTTTATTTCGTTTTAGTGACCGCAAGGCGAGATCAACTTCCTCTTCTGTCGGGGGTTGAATGGGTGGGCCTAGATCAACAATATCGTCGAGATCTTCCTGTGTGGGGATGTTAGATGGTCGGTTTAGAAGCTCTTCAAAATAAGAGGCCCATCGTTTGTTAATGCCATCGGTGTCGCTGATGATGTTTCCATCCTTGTCCTTGCAAAGGCTAGTCCTGGGTTTGTAGCCGTTCTTAATTGTATTTACCAGTTTGTACGCTTGTCTGATGTTCCTATTAGCTAAATTTTCCTTCTTAGTCAGCAACTGCTCGTCAAAGTATTTACGTTTCATACGTCTAATTATTCTATTCTATGTTCGCCGTAGCTCGTCATATTTGTTTCTTCTGGTTCTAGTTCCTCGTTGAATCCATTGTCTGTAGGCCTCGTTTTCCGCGTCAAGTGAATTTTTGCATTCTTCGTTGAACCAGTCATCTCGCGCTCACCGGGATTTATATCCAACGACCTTCTGTAATGAACCATCTCTGATGAACCATATTATGGTCTGGTAGTGCTGCTCTCACTAGCAGATCGAAGCAGCACCTGGTGAGTAGTGATCTGTTGGTGGTACGAAACCAGAGGCCGAGGTTCCCATTACACCCGGACCTAGATTCGACCGCTTGGGGTCTGATCCGTCCGCCAACCATTCCATCCTTATCGATTATTTTTTTTTCATTTCCCATTTTCACCTCCTCTCTTTGTGTTCTCTTTCCCATGCCTATGAATTTTTGTTAATACGTAAAGGACAGGGGCAACGAGCGGCGAAAACCCCGCCCACATCTCCCCATCTCCCGAACTGAGCTACAGCAAGCATAGGCTGCTGCTTAGCTCGTTAAGGGGCCTTTTTCTTCGCCAGATGGCACGGCCCGACCTTCACGGTAATATGCTACCTTAGGCTCTGTCCCCACGGGCATCTTCGGATGTCCACCAAACCGTCCGTTACACTTCTCTGAGACATCCCTGATGGTACCCTTGAGTTTTTCCAAGAACCCATGAACGCCTGTGTTGTTGATGTTGTGTAGCATAGGCGATAGTCTTTCCTCGAGTGCGATAGTATACGCCACCGCCGTAGCATCGCTCAGAAGCTTATCAACCGCAAAGATTTTGGGAGGGCTGATTCGCAATTTTTGCACTAAGGAAGTTCTGCATCTGTAGGTCGTCTTTACCAAGAGATGATCTGAGTCGCAGTTTGCTCCTCGATAGGAGCGGACATCCATCACACTAGACGCCCATCTCCTGCAAATGAAGACGTGATCAATTTGGTTGACGGTATGTGCGTCTGGAGATTTCCAGGTTTGATTGTGAATGCGTCTATGCGGGAAACACGTAGAGCTTACGATTAGATTCCTACTGCAGGCGAAGTCGATAAGTCGCTGGCCGTTGTCGTTATATTTTTCATGGATACTGTGGCTTCCAGTGGTCGGTCCCCCGGTGCCAACTTTCATTTCCGACTTTAGCGTTAAAGTCTCCCAGCAGCAATTTGACGTCATTGTTTGGAAGAGATTCGAAGAGGGTCTCAAGGCGGGCGTAGAACTCATCTTTTATTGCGTCTTCTTTAACTTCAGTCGGGGCATGCACATTGATGAGCCAGAGATTGAAGAATCGAGTCTTAATGCGAATCGCACAATGTACTTTTCGACCTGTTGAAGGAGGGCCTTCTCGGCCCCCGGCTTGTTCAGGGAGCGTACACTCCAGGCTCAGAAAGAATAATCCTTTGGTCGTTTGCGTGGTCGTCATTGTTGATCCGTCCAATATGAGGCTTTTGTTCCAGGTTTCTTGACGTGGAGTGGTTTTTTACAAGGACGAGTTGTCAGCACATCGCTTAACCCTATTCAGGGGATGGCCTCGTAAGATAGCTGCTTCAGATGGTTTAATAAACGTGCTGGAGTTCACACAATTATGTTGCAGGTCCAACTACGCAAGTCATTCCATCCTACTAAACCTGAGACGCTTAGATGTTGGTCAGCCATTCAGGCTACAACTATCTGCCTTTTTCCAAACTGTCTTATAGCTAAAACTTGGCCGTCTGCGATTTGATACACTGCCGTTACCAGGGGGCGCCCACGTGGAGGACTATGGAAGAGGTCTTTTGCCCCTCTATTACGCGGGGCTTATGTTCCGCGCTAAAGAAATTTGCTTTATAAGAGAAACGGAACACGAAAACTCTGCATATTTAAAGTGGAAAAGTATCAGCCCTGCTGGGCTACGTACATTAGATTCTCCTAGAATGGGCATTCCTAAAACGTTGTTTCGTCGTGGATCGAACCCGCGACCCATTTAGATAGAGTTGCACTTGTACCTGTCACTGATAAATAGCTCGTTTGAATGATGTTTGTTAAGTTGGAGCGGTACGCCAAGTTTATATATGTCCGCTGTCGCAATAAATAAACGATCCGACAATCAAATTGATATTTCATTCGAATTTGTAATTTACCACCACCACATATGAGGCGCAACACTTGACGTCAGTGTAGACAACTTCACGATTCGGAATTTAACCTGGATGCTGCCCTAGAGCATTTTATGCACAACCAGGGCAGGGACCCTACACGGTTACGCAAAAAACACGCCTATTGTATTCCCAACACTTTTGGAGTATTAGTTTGACCGTCAAGAGCTGATCGATTGTGGAGCGACCAGGTCTGAAACCGCTTTGATATTCGCCAATGATTTGTTCTGCGTACGGTCGAAAAAGTGCTAAGAAATACATCTTTTAACACATCTTCCTCTTTCAAGTTAGCTCTGCCAAGCATTTTGTGCCGGGTCTCTCCTATAACGTCGACTTCTATAACGCGAAACGGAAAACCGGCGTTATATAACATGAAATCAATAAAATTAAAATTTATAAATATTCCCCGATTTTTCCTTTCAATACATACTTTCAATACTTTTAATACACGTCAACATGCAAGCAACCCTATTGTCCAACCATCTTCACGAGCCAAACTTGCCAAGGACTTTCATTTTGCTTTATGTTATTACGAGTCAGCGATAAATTTGAGCCTTAAGCGCAAGTCACCTCCCGTTGAGTCGTCGTCCGAAGACTACTCCAGGGTTTGGCTTTGACCTCAATTGCACCCCCTGAAATGTTAAGACACCAAGTTGACGTTGCCAAAAAGGGCAAGTGCATATCTCTCTCGACCGAATTCCATCCATGCACTTCTGGCGAGATGTGGCACGTATTTATTCATGCAAATAAGTCGACACAGGAAAGCACTCGGAATTAGGAGGCCCAGGACGTTGTTACTTTTGCTGCCTTTCCTGCACTATTCCCGGTATCCGGCTCTTCTACGAGTATTCTGCGTCATAGCAGATGTAATGCGGTGCCCGAAAGTATGGTGCATAGCAAGTAGGTGTGTGGTGTTGCCAATGTTATCCCATCGTTATGACCGTAAAGGATCGTTAAGTCTGTCGACCGGGCGAAAATGAGTGAATTTTCCAGGAAAATTAAGTCAGATATGGAACATGGACATTGTGATGGAACCCGAATGAACTTAGCTCGACTTTATAGTGTAAGGGGCAGAAGATGGATGGACCTTTTCTAACCCAATGACAGAGGGCGAAAGTAGTTTAACCTGTGCTGGGTATTAGCTCACAAAGTGGCGTGGGTTATTAAAAAGTCATGTTGCGTAAAATGATGCAATATAATGCTTTCATTTGTCGCCAAAGGGAGATGAAAGGAATAGTTTAAAGAGCCAGTACATAGTGAGTATGCAATGCAACCTCACTCAAAGGATATAGAGGCGAAATATTAATATTCAGTTTACAAAGAATGCGGATTTTCCTATAGAACTTTGAGTTGGAATGGTGATCAAAATAAAATGAACTATTTGTAACTATTTTATGTATATGTAAAGAAACCTGGAACAAAAGCGTCGGATTGGACGGATCAACAACGACGACCACGCAAACGCCTAAAGGATTATTCTTTCGGATCCTGGAATGTACGCTCCCTGAACAAACCGGCGGCCGAGAAAGCCCTCCTTCAACAAGTCGAAAAGTACAAACTGAGCATCTCTGCAGTCCAGGAAACAAATTGGCTTTGCAGCGAGATCAATGACAAGAAATCGCACACAATTTTTACAAGTGGCAAACCAACGGGCCGCATGGAGTTTGGAGTAGCATTTATAGTAAACAATCACCTCAAACCGCATATTACTGACTTCAAACCCATAAATGAACGGCTGTGTGCGATTCGCATTAAGACTCGATTCTTCAATCTCTGGGTCATCAATGTGCATGCCTCCACTAAAGTTAAAGAAGACGCAGTAAGAGACCAGTTCTACGCCCGCCTTGAAACCCTTTTCGACTCACTCCCAACAAACGACGCCAAATTGCTGCTGGGATACTTTAACGCGAAAGTCGGAAATGAAAGTTGGCACCGGGGGACCACTGGAGGCCACAGTCTTCATGAAGAATGTAACGACAACGGCCAGCGATTTATCGACTTCGCCTGCAGCAGAAATCTAGTCGTAAGCTCTACGTGTTTCCCGCATCGACGCATCCACAAGCAGACCTGGAAATCTCCAGACGCACATACCGTCAACCAAATTTACCACGTACTCATTTGCAGGAGATGGGCGTCTAGTTTGATGGATGTCTGCTCCTATCCTACCATCTAGCATCTCCACACAAGAAGCTCTCGACGGTAGAGGAAGTTGATCTCGCGTTGCGGTCACTAAAACGAAATAAAGCGCCGGGCGCTGACGAGATTCCAACTGAACTGCTAAAATTCAGTGGAACGAGTGTAGTTGATGCCATACATCAATTACTCTTTCGAGCATGAGAGGACGAGGAGATCCCAGACGATTGGCGCAGAAGCGCCATCTGCACAATTCACAAAAAGGGAGATAAACTGCGGTGTGAGAATTACACGGGAATTTCACTATAGTTTGTACGTCCTATAAAATTTTGACGAAAATTCTGGAAAATAGAATAAAACCGTACGCAGAACGAATCATTGGCGAATATCAAAGCGGTTTCAGACCTGGTCGCTCCACAACCCACCAGCTCTTTACGGTCAAACTGATACTCCAGAGGTGCTGGGAATACAACGTAAACGTATACCAAATCTTTATCGACTTCAAGCAGGCATACGACAGTATCGATCGTGGAGTACTGTAAAACATGCTGCAATTTGGTATACCGGCCAAATTATTGCGACTGACTAAGATGACGATGACCAACTCCGTCTCACAAGTCAGGATCCATAATAGATATACTGATCTATTTTATTTGAAACACGCAATGGTCTGAAACAGGACGATGGCGACAACAGCAAGACGCTATTCAATAGGTTAGGTTAGGTTAACAGGGTTGCTTAAAAGCACACTTAGACCGCTACTGGGTCCGTTGTGATACCCCTGGACTCAGCAACTGAGACCAAACTCACTCGTTAAACCAGCCTGAGCTCACAATGAAGCGATTTAGCCGACCAACATTTACCTTTTTCAGGTCATCCAGATCGGTTAAGAAGTAGGAACCAAGGTGATCTTTCCTAAAACTCGCCAGGGCCGGACAGGTACACAGAAAATGACACGTACTTTCCTCCTCTTCCTCGTCCCAACAGCTCCTGCAAAAATCATTATATGGAAGACGAAGTCTCCTGGCGTGCTCCCCAATTAGGCAGTGTACAGTTAGCACTCCTACGACAGTTCTTAGATTATCACTGTTTAGCTATTCATTAAGTGGACAGGACTTCTGCATACGCTCGATACCGCTGCGAAAGAAGTTGGACTACGTATTAACGTGGGTAAAACTAAAATAATGATGCAATCGACGACAAGGTCACCTGCACAACCGGACATCAATGTGAGGGACCTCAACATCGAGTTCGTGAACAACTTCATTTACCTGGGTTGAAACTTGTCAAGGGACGCCAACGAAACTGACGAAATCAAGCGACGGATACAGTTAGCTTATAAGACTTTCTTCTCGGTCCTCCCCATAATGAAATCGAAGCATGTGCACAGAAACACGAAGCTCCGCATGTACAAAACCATTATACGACCAGTGCTACGCTATGGCTGCGAAGCATGGACCCTAACTCAAACCTCCGGAAACATGCTAGACACATTTGATCGTAAGGTTCTGCGGCAAATTTTCGGGACTGTTTGCGATCGAGATGGATGGCGCATGCGATACAACCATGAGTTGTATGAACTCTACGATGAGCTGGAAATTTCGAAAATCATCAAACTACAATGATTTCAATTGGCAGGACATACACAACGAGTGGACGGTGATTGCATGCCAAAGAGAGCAAAGAACGCACGACGAGTCGCCGGAGCGGGACTGCATAGACGACCGAGATCTCGTTAGGAGAGCTCAGTATATGTGGACGCCGCGCAACTATTGGGCTTCCAAGATTGGAGGACGCGGTCGCGTGAACGAGATAATTGAGGTACAACGATCCAGGCGCTCGGTCCCTACGTCGGGCTGTCGGGCCACAAAGATGAACTGCAAAACAACGCGCCTAGTAATTTTGTCTAGGCTCACTAAAGGCGGGCGCAGGGGTACCAACTGAAATAATAGAAATATATTATTATAAACTTTTTCTTTGATTACATTTATATTTTAATTGGCTATGCTCATGATGTTCTTTCTTTACGAAAATTGTCATATCTGGGGCTTTAGTGGTCTCGAAAAACCGGAAGAAAAGGAAAAAAAAAACACAAAAAACCTACCTTTTGCGACCCCTTGCTCCGCTATGGTTACATCACATTGGGAAAAAGTACCAGATCTAGAATATGTTAATTGTGTCCTTTGATATGACATCCCACATGCCTATACCCGATGAAAATAAAAAAAATGTCCCTTTTTTCGCTCTTTAGAGCGACGAGTTACAGCAATCTTTTATATTCCCACCAAATTTTATTCATGTGACTTTAGCCGCTCACGAGATATTTTCTGCACAGACGGACAGACATTTGACCGATTTCATATGGGTTTTAGTTTTTTTACAAAAACCCTAAAAAACGACGTAAACATCATTTACTCCAGAAACAGCAAAAGAACAGGCTGTCCAGATCCCATAATTAAACACCTGCTATAGCTGAAGACACATCTCAGGTGAAACAATATATTCACGTGGCAGGCAAACTTTAATCAAAACTTAACAAACCAACTTTACGAGCAGGTTAACATTACAGGATATACCCATTCGTATAGTTCTGTATATCCTTAGAGCAGAGTCTTATATCTAGAATCAAACTTCTAGAGTGTAGCATGCATTGTAGGAACGTCAAAATTCATTTCCTCTTCAAAGTTGCTTCTACTACTTGCCTCTGTCCTCTGTTTTGTTGTCTCGCCGTAAAAACTCATGCTTGATACTGATGTTCATAGATAGAAACTTTAGTCGCAAGAATGCTGGTTGCCTGAAGACGAAGGAAGTTGTAGCTTTGAAATTACTTTTGGGAACTGATTGTTATTCGCATTAGTAATTTTGTATTGCATGTAATGAGTATTAGTGTTTTGTTAGTGCAATACGAGATGAATGTTTTGTTTCATTTTTCCAGCGAACAAAAAGGATAACACCATGTTGAAAGTGGCAGTGGTTTTTGATTGGATTTATGGGGAAATCCATAATTTTGTGTATGGAATTCAATTAAAAAGATCGGATGTTGTTATTTCGTCTCATACTAATTGAGCAGAAACATGTTTTCATATCACTCGACGTATCCTAGCTCCTATCTGCTGCTTGATCAAATATTTCGCAATCGAAATACGTTATTTATAATACATAGTCAACCGTAATGACGTTGTGGGAAAAATTTGATGGGGATAAGCGTAATACTCGTATCGCAATGAGCTTTGAAAAAAAAAATAATAAAAATTAGGGGGATATTTTTAATGTTCATCCATCAATCAGTCCAATCACTTTTCACTCGGATTTTTTGTCATTTATCGCTCGCGTCACCCTAAGACTCTCAATTTCCAAAAAAAAAAAAAAAATTTATTTTTAATCTAATTTTTTTAATTTTCTTCCTCAGTTTTGTGTTCTAATGATTTATACTGAATGTTTGGTGTGTTTAAAACTGATCAAAATGCTGTTGCACGCAGAGCGAGTGAGGCGAGCGTTCATGTTTGTGCGATACTGAGAGGGTGTATAATGTGGCGCCCAATGTGGGATAAAAAACTAATTTTTTGAATTAAAAAAATTTGAGGGGTGGGCAAACGAAAATTTTGGGTGGGCAATCCTGGGCTAACGTTGGGCAAACGGAATAGCGAAAAAAATTCCAAATTTTGGAAAAAAAATTTAGTGGTTTTTTGCATTTTGAAAAAAAGTATTTTAACCTTTTTTTGTAAGGGTGGGCAAACGAAAATTTTTCCTGGGAAAACGTGGGCCTACGATGGGCAAACGAACTGCACAATTTAAATTTGAAAAATCGAATGTCACGGTGCCAACTTCATAGAGCTGATACTGAGGGTTGCGATCCCAAGCGCAGAGCGAGCGCAGCATGTGGAGCCCACGCAAGCGGATTTGCGAATATTTCAATTTTCCATTCCTCCAATATACCAAACATTCAGCATAAATTATGAAAAAGAAAAAACTAGAAATTAAAAAAAAGTTAAAACTTAACGCAAAAATAAAAAAAAAATTAAAAAAAATTAAAAAAGTTTTTTTTTTTTTTTGTAGACTTAGAGACGCGAGTGAAAAGTGACAAAAATCCGAGTGAAAAGCGATTTTCCCAGCCGAGGCCCCGGAAACTAAAATTGCCAGAAACCTGTATTCAACAACACCATCTGACCTACCACATTGTCTTGCCTTTGAAAGAAAATCCCTTGGTGACTACTCTTCAAGGTTCAAGCGATGTGTTAAAATTTCCTCCGAATGGATCAAGATGCTTCACACATATCTGAAGAAAATTGCCTGCTGACACCATGTTCGAGTTCGACAGTGTATGGTGACACTAAGACAGTTGCTGAATGAAATCTATCTCAATCAGTGGAATGGTGGGGGTGTACTAATTCCATGGCTTGCACGTCTGGGGTTTTATGAAGGATTTAGTGTACCAAAAACCCAATCCGTTCCATAGAAATGCTGAGAAAAAAATAATCAGTGCGACAGCGACAATGAGAGCGGCGTTCACTTCAAGTAGGACTCAGGACGAATGTGCGAAAGTGGACTCGAAATCGAGGGAGTCAGATCGAGCAAAATGTTTGATAATAAATTAATCAATATTTGATAATAAATAAATTTGTATGAATTTATGCATTTGTTTAATTTTTTCTCAAATCAAATAATAGTTCCCTGAACAAGTAACAGCAAGGTCCTTCGATTATTCGAAGGATTTGTATTGATATCTATACAATTTTGGAAAGCTAACAAGACGGACATGCTTTTCTAATGGTTTGTCCGCTTTGTGTCATATAAATTTTTTAAGTAATACATTCCTAATCAAGTAAAGTAGAAGCCTAAGGCCTAAGTAGCCAGTGCTTTAATTGAAGCAATATTCAACACAAGTTTCTAATATTCTTCTTCAATAAACAAACAAATGGATGAAATAAAAAATTACATCAATTTTTTGTTTTTTTTTTTATTTTTTAATTAAACATTTCGAGATGCGAAATATTTTTTAAGTTTCGAATGATTGGGAAGTAACTGTCGTAGTAGTAAGTGTCGTAGTGCTAAGAGAAAAAAATAAGTTTCAACCCATTAACTTCGTTTTTTTTATTTTAAATGACTAAATCCGTGGTTTTTTTTAAACCTAAAAATACAAATATTTCAGTAACAATTGAAAATCGGTAGATCATTCGTGGCTCTATTTTGTTACATTTTGGCTACATTATAACGTGTTACAAGGAACACGTCGTGTTACCAGTAACCCTGTATATTGGACCTCCAAGACTAGGGTTACTGCTTACATAAGATTTGAAAATGCTAATTTCGTCCTTCTTACTATAAATAAATAAATAACTGGCGCAACAGTCCAATTTGAACCATGACCTCGAGATGAGCTAGCATCATCTCATTTTCTAGATCGTCACGGTATGTCTTGTGCAGAGCTGTGTGATCAGCAACACGTTCAACAGAGTTATTTACCCCATAAATGGGTACTCATTTAACAGCTGAGTGGGCTCTTAGTCGGACACGTAAGTACCGCATTCAGTAGGAATCGAACCGGGGCCCAGTGCGTAGAAGGCGAAAGTGCTAACCGTCGCGCCATCCTGACGTCCTTCTTCCCACCCCTTAAAGGAAATCTGCAAATTTATCTAAAGTTTCATCCCGATTTTGATGAAATTTTGCAAGGGGAAAATTACTGTCTACATCGGATTTGGGAAAATCACCTTCATCCCCCTTTTCACCACTAAAAGGAGATCTGCAAATACACTTGTGGTAATTTATTTAATCCTAGTCATCTTCCCCTTACCTTGAAGGTCTAATACACAAAATTTCATCAGGATCGGAATAGAACTATACAAAATTTTGCAGATTTGGGGCGACCGGTAGCGCAGTGTTTTGAGGCATCAGTCTCATGTTTGACTACTGGCGTTTCGGGTTCGAATCCCGTCCACGACGACATTCGTAGCCATGGATGTGTGGAAGGTGCATGCTGGCAGCTGCATTCTCTGAAACCAATTTATGCCAACGAAACGTCAACTGGGCCAAATGAAACAGTTGACGCGCTATGCCCCACAAGGGGTTAGGGCAATTGAGTAGGCTATTTTTCCGAAATCTTATGTATATATATATAGTGCGGTATGATTTGAGTTCAGATACCGAGACTCTCGCTTCCGAATACGCAACATTTTACGTATCTGCCATTCACTGGGTCGGTATCATGATTCCAGTTGCTTTTAGGATTGCCCACTGAAAGTGGCGAGAAAAACAAATGCTGCCTAGGCGAGTTTTTATCGATGTGTTATATTTGGCGACAAAAATTGCGCATGCTTGGATTGCAAAATTGATCAAGCAAACTTTAGCGTCTGTAGTTCCGCTTTAGTTAAACTAAAGAATACAAAAAACGTGTCTCTGGCGTTGCTCCGCCTGCTTTTGATCAGTTACACAACATTTTTTCATTGTTTAAGAAAAAGGAAATATTCCGATGTAGAACATACGTATATACAATACAACTAAACCGACATTTCCATTCAAAAACTTCACTATAATGATCCAATTGATACATTATCGGTTTTAGTCATCAAATTATTTTCAAATTCAAAATTCAGCAAGAAACCTTGGTGTAACTTAACTGTACACAATTTTCTAGAATGAGACCGTTTATTGTAGTTAAGACGGTGGTTATAGTATATCTTCGTATAAATAACGTGAGGAAACTTTTTATTCCGATTGTTGAGTCCCTGAAAGATATTCTTATCAAGATTTCAATAAAAAAATCCGAGGACAGTTTTATTGGCATCTAAAGTGTATACAAAGAAAATTGATGTGGTGGACGAGTATGTTTCTGCTATAGTATTGTACATTATAGTCAACAGTTTAATAGTCGAACCAAGGAAAGGAAGCGGAGAAGATCAACAATGTCTGCAAAAAGTCGATTCAACATACTTTCAGACTATTTCAGATTGGCGACGAAGTAGTATTTATTGTTCTTTTAGAATCATGCTTCCTGCTGTATTTAGAGTTCGTAGACTACTAGGCAGATGACAACAGTTAATGTATGTAAAATACATTAAGATGAAAGGTGTTGAATTAGCTTACCATAGTGACACACTCACTCAAACGCAATTATCTTAAGTGTAATGCCCGAGCCAGATTGCCGGCAGAAGCAAAGCAGCATTGTCTATGTCTTGGGTAAATGTGTTTTCTTACACCTACCTCGCACCTAGGACTTTCACACAAATCTTAAGCTCAAACATCTTGTGCTGTCACTCGCAGTCACCCACTAAAACACCCAACTAAAGACGCTGACACGGTCTTTTCACTAAAAATTCAATAACAATATTAGGTACTCACATCAAATGTTGGAAGTATGATCTGGTTGGTTGGTATTGAAAAAGGGCATGTTCGGGCCAAAAGAACGCCCACCTCCCCTACATATGTAAAATACTTAAGTGTATCTATAATACCCGATTAAATAAACATGAAAAGATTAAATAAACATGAAAAGATCTGGCTTTGATAGAATGCTCGTGAAAGCAATCTTATATTCTCCTGGAAAAATAAAAGCGATCAGTTGAAAACTAACGGTAATTTTCTTACAAAGAGCACCGTACCACCCTACTTTCCAGGTTTTTTGTCTATAACTCTTGAACCAATTGACGTAGACACCTGATTTTTGGCATGTAACCCTGAGGTGAAAAGTTGCTTGAGTTTTAGTTTGTTGGGCATAATCAGATCAAAGGAACGTCTACCTCCCCTACAACTTTCAAAAAACTAAATATTCCTTTAATTGCGATAACTTTCGACAAAATGCCACTAGCAAGTTGAACATTTTATAGAATGTTGTTAGTAAGATCTACTTGGTTGGTATTGACAATGGGCAAGATCCGACTCAAGGAACTCTTAACTCTCCTACAAATGAAATTTCAAATAAGCGATAACTTTTGGTAGAATGAAGCCAGCAATTCGAAATTTTGATCAAATATTTAAAGTAAGATTGGGTTAGTTGGTAATAAAGATACGCCAGATCCGACCCAAGGAACCCCTACCTCTCCTTCAAATGGAACTTATAATAAACGATAACTTGCGATAAAATAAAGCTAGCGACTTGAAATTTGGGTTACATGTTTGTAGTAGGATTCAGCTGGCCGATATTGAAAATACGTAAAATCCGACCGACCAAACCCCTACTTCCCCTACAAATGAAATTTCAAATAAGCGATAACTTTCGATAGAATGAAGCTAGAGATTTGACATTAAATGTTCATAGCATGATCTAATTCGTTGGTGGCAATGATGGGCAAGATCTGACCCAAGAAACCGCTACCTCCTCTGCAAATGAAACTTCAAATAAGCGTTAACTTTCGATAAATGAAGCTAACGACTAGAAATTGTTTGTACTGGGATCTAGTTGGTTGTTATTAAAAATGCGCAAGATTAGACAAAAGAAACCTGCCCCTACAAGTGAGACTTCAAATAAGCAATAACTTTAGATAGAATGAAGCTAGCGACTTGAAAAATTCGACAAATATTTGTAGAATGGGTTAATTAATTGATTTTGAGAATGGTCAACATCCTCCTGAATGAGTGCCAACCTCCCCTATAAACTGGTCATATAGGAAAGTCACTATTAATGCAAATGGTCGTAGCTAATTGTTAGTTTTGGTATCACCACTAGGTCTGTGCAAGTCTAGGGTAAATACGCTTCGGACTCCAGGCCTTACAACAAAAGGAATTCACGCTAGCAGCTTTCCTAGATATCGAGCTTTCAACAATATCACTGTGATGAACATTTTTAACGCTATGACCCGTTACGGGTTTGACCCAACCCTGACGACTTGAGCGTCAGATTTGCTCAGGAACAGGAAAATCGAAGCCAGCTTTTAGGGGTCAAAAACGAGAAGACAGTACAGGCTCACCGCAAGGAGGGATATTATCCCCTCTCTTCTGGTTCCTGACGATCAACGAAATACTTGAAAGGTTAAGAGCCAGCGGTTTTGAGGTGGTGGCATATGCCAACGACATTGTGCTGCAATGGCGCTGGACTATATCCAAATCTGATCCAGGGAAGCTAGTTTGAAGGCTAACCCGACAAAATACGAACTAATACTTTTTACAAGGAAACATAACGTGCCAAAAATTTACACACCAACCCTCAACAGAGTAACATTACACCTTGTTGACAGTGTTATATATTTGGGCTTAATGCTAGAGAGAAAACTTCTCTGGGAGTATAATGTAAAGCACAGCTACCGAGAAAAACACCGAGAACAGAACCAAGGTCAAGGAACTAACTAACTAATTGCAGCGACTGTTCTGTATAAGTATTACGCGCGCCCTGAGAACCACCCCAATGCCCTTGTATAGGTTCATCTGCAGAACCACATGCTTAGCAGCAATACGCGCTGTCGATTATCATCATACGGCACTTTTATTCACGAATTAAAGAAGTTAGTGCCAAAAATTTGGTAGCATGAGGTTCCTACACGTAATGCACTTGACGGTATAATAATTACGAAAAACGAATAGCTGCTCTGATACGTGATACATGGTCTAATGGCAGGTCTGATGCGTGGTCTAATGGGTGGTCTAGTGGGTGGTCTAATGGGTGGTCTATTGCGTGGTCTAATGCATTGTCTAATGGGTGGTCGAATGCATGGTCTAATGCATGGTCTAGTGCATGGTCTAATAGTTGGTCTAATGCGTGGTCTATTGGCTGGCTTATGCCTGGTCTAACGGGTAGTCTGGTGCGTTGTCGAATGGCTGGTCTACTGCGTGGTGTAATAGGCGGGCTAATGCGTGGTCTAATAGATGTTGTAATGCCTGGTCTAACGCGGGTAGTTGGTCTAGCGTCTAAAAACAGTCTTACACCCGTTGAGAAAGCGGGTACTCAAGGACCATTGCGAATGTTGCAAAGGGATAGCAGTAAGATATGTTGGCTTATGACTTACGCTCAGTTGATCCAGACGGCTTTTAAGCTCCAAGAACTTCTGGGCGTTTTCGGATTAGTTATAGTGGTCTGTGAACCGCTGCACTAACGTGTGCAATTGCTGTAAAGCTCATGGATGCGAATTATTTTTTTTTTCACTAATTAAGATGTAAAAATTTTTGTTTATCCTTTTTTAGTAGAAGTTCATTCATAAATCGGTAAAAAAAACAATTTCAAAACTATCAAACGAATTCACCTCGTGTGCATGATTTTATCCCACATTTACGTTTCAAATTTTCCGCAAGGTTGCTTTCATATGTATCTTAAAATTTTTCTCCTTTGAAAATTCGAGGGACTCTGTTTGCATAGTGCTCATTAAAAATGGAATACGTAAACCAAGTAAGTTCCTTGCAAAGTTTTCTTTTTTTTTTTTGAATCTCAAACGAGCCAGTCCCGCTTGAAAGAAAATAGTGTTCGTAAAGTTAAGCGTGCACAAAATTATGCATTCCATGTGTGCCTTGAACAAAGTCAGACATTTGCCTGTATCTTCAATTCAACCTTGACGTGAAGGAAAAGACGTTAACTATCGTCTACGTCTGCCGTATAGGAATCTGGTGGTTGAAAATGTTCTAAATTAATAGTCTTTCCTCTGTAAACATGGCGGCTAGTCCGCAATCCTGCACTTTACGTGCATCCTTATCAGTTGCAGCATTTTTCACTGCATGATTCCTGTACGTACTGTGTATCGTACACAGTATCAAATATATCGCTAAACATCTCACCAAGTAGATTAGATCTTAAACACAGCTTCAGAGAAATAGGCTTCGATAAGAAGTTTCCACTTTGCGTATAAAACGATGGTACCCAGGATGTATATACTCGTTTGTATTCACATATACATGTTGTTGACTCCGATTCCCTTGGCAATTCATAAATAATGAAAATTTCCATAAGCTGAGCATACTTCTTTCAAAGATTTCTCCCCGCATCCTTAAGTAGACTTTCTTAATCGACACGCCTGTATACGCACAGTGGGAGATCTGGTTCTTGCTGGTAGACGCAAGACACCAAACTTGTGGGTGTTAAAAAGTTATAGAAACCATATTCACCACATACGTAGGATTAACCGCACGGAGTGCCTACTGCAAAGAGTCGTCTCATCCTCAAATACAATAAACCCACCTCCGTTTCATAACCCAGATGCTTAGCACTGGCAAAATGTTGCGCTCACGAAGACGGTTATTAAGATTTTGCCGAAGTGAAATATAAATTGAGTTACGCCGCTTTTCACTTGAATATTTCACATGACATTCAACGTCAAAGTGAAATTGAATGTTGACGCAATTTTCATAAGCACATTCTCGCTTATAATCCCATGTTAGATACTGTAGTGTACACACAATGAAAGATATTTTTCTTTTTGTGGGAAAACGGAAATTATTGATATTTTCTATCCGACAGTTAATTTTGAATGCTTTGGTAACGGCTGCGAAGCGAGAAATTGGATGCAATTTTTTTTTGTGTTCTGATTTCGTATGCAAGGATGACGATGGTTCAGGAAATGTTATTGATCGACGAGGAAGCAACTACATACGAGTATGACCTGTCCAAGCCTCGATGATGATGATAGAAAGGACGCGGACGGCAGCATCTCTTTAGATTGGAAGAAGCTTGAGGGCAGTCCAACTTTACCTTCCGGAGTGTGATGGAAGAGAACCCGTGGCCAGCAACGAAGGAGACTGCCATCAAGAATGTATACAAATCGTTAAGTTTGCTTTTAAGCGCCCTGTCGATTGTGTTGGATCAGCGGCGGGTGGGCATTCGAATATGCCCCTGGGATGGAGCCTAAAGCTCGACACAATCGGAAACCATTTTGGTCACGAGCACTCGTCGCACCAAGTCAAAATCAATAGAACATGCGGAAATAAAATTCCCCCAATTTCCACTCTTCTATGAAATTAAGTCCGGATGGCGCACGTTCGCCTTTTAAGCACTGGGCCCCGGTTCGATTCCTACTGAGTGCGGTAGTCTTCAATCAAAAAGGGGATTTATGTGTCGGACTATGAGCCCACTCAGCTGTGAAATGAGTACCCATTTGGGGTTAATAACCCGGTTGAGCGTGGTGCTGGTCACACACCCCTACAACAAACAAGCCGTCACGATCTAGTAAACGAGATGGTGCTAACTCATCTCGAGCCCTTGGTCCAAAATTGTACTGTTGCCCGTTACTTCACGAGGGCTGTCTTTTAAAGTTTAAAATAAATAACTGGCGCAACAGTCCAATTTGAGCCACGGCCTCGAGATGAGTTACCATCATCTCATTTTCTAGATCGTGACGGTTTTTGTGCAGAGGTATGTGATCAGCAACACGCTCAACCGAGTTATTTACCCCATAATGGGACTCATTTAACAGCTGAGTGGGCTCATAGTCCGACACGTAAATCCCCGGAATCGAACCGGGGCCCAGTGCGTAGAAGGCGAATGTGCTAACCATTGCGCCATCCGGACTACAGGAAAATTGAGGTTGCCATGAATCAAATGTCACTACTAAATATTAACCTCCATCCTTTATTAGCCTAAATCCGAAGTGTTAGTGCGATACGTATAGTGTTACAACTACAGCGAGTTGTCAAAGTCGTCGAGTTATCCGAATAATGGAATTGAACCGAGAACATTTCCGCGCAATAATTTTTTCAAATTTTCGAAGACAATTATTTAAAAAAGAATGCCTCGTCGAGTTGGTTTCTGTCTTGAGCAATGAAGTGTCACACCAACTGACTATTTCTCGTTGGTATGCAGAATTCAAATGTAGACGGGTGAATCTAAGCAACGATCCAAGGGCAGGTGCACCAAAAACGGCAGTCACTCAAGAAAACGTCGACGCTGTGCACAAGCTCATCACGGAAGATCAACATGTGACATATCGCGAGATTTAGGCATCATTGGGGATTTCAAAGACCCCCAATTCAACAAATTTTTTCATGAAGAATTGTGTGGAAAAAAATAGTTTACCGTTGGATACCGCATCTATTGACCGAAAACCAGAAAGCAGCTCGGGTCAATTGGGGTGTCAAAAAACTCTAGATCGGTTCAACACAGGAAACTCTAACAACGTGTACAGCATCGTCAGTGGTGATGAATCGTGGATTTACTCTTATGAAATCGAAAATAAATGCCAGCCGTCTGTTTGGGTGTTCCAAAATGAAGAAAAGCCGACAAAAGTCATCCGTTCTTAAAGTGTCTCCAAAAAGATGGTCGCGACATTTGTCTCGAAAGCAGGTCATGTAGCAACAATTCCTCTGCAAGATTAAAGAACGGTTAGCGCCGATTGGTATACAACCATTCGTTTGCCAGAAGTCATCGCTGAGCTTCGAAAAACCAACCACGAACGACGAATCATCCTCCCCCAAGACAATGCAAGTTCGCACACAGCTCGCAAGACAATTGAATTTTTAAAGCAGCAGTATTTAATGAAATTTGAAGGCTCGATAGAAATTCGGTCTTGGTTGTGCGCGTTCATGTGTGGCGAACTTAACCCTTAAGTAGGGACGTGAGGTCTCACAGGCCCTTCGAATTTTCCCATATTCTAGAATTGCGTACTTCCCCCTCTCTGGTTTTAGTTGCGAAACGAATGCGAAAATTTTTGGTGTATTGAATGTACATAAGTTGCAGTTATTAAGAGATCGGACGAGATCTGTCAGAGCTCACGTCCATGGTTTTCATATAAATTGTAATGAACCACCTGCAATAGACCACATGGTAGTGCTGCTTCCACCAGCAGATTTCTGGCAGCACCGGATGAGTAAGGATCTGTCGGTGGTACGAAACCAGAGGCCGAGGGTTCCATTACGCCTGGACACTGATGCGAACGCAAGGAAATCTGCGCAGTTCGCCAACCATTCCATCCTTATCGCATCATTTTTTTTATTCCCCATTTTTACCTCCCTTGTTTGTGTTGTCCTCCCCAAGAATATAAATTTTTTGTTAATACGTAAAGGACAGGGGCAAAGAGCGGCGAAAACCTCGCCCACATCTCCCGAAACGCTGCTTAGCTCGCTGAGGGGCCTTTATTTTCGCCAGGTGGCACGGCCCGATCTTCACGGTCATTATGCTACCTAAGGCTCCGTTCCCACGGGCGTTTTCGGATGCCCACCAAACCATCCGTTACAAAATCATTCATAAGCTCAGGTGATCTCAAACATGAGCGTCTAGGTTTTATGGGAGCCTCGGTCTTCTGCACTCTCCCTACCTTGAAATCCCCTGACCGACGAGGAAAAATAAACTACTTTTCGTTAACACCTAGTGGAGCATAGTGCGTCAACCACTCCTGCGGGCCAGCGTACTCTGTTCAGGGCAATGGGGCGCAACTCTCTAAACGACTTACCCAGCGCATTACACTCTTTGCAATAGATCGACGCCGTGTGATTTTAGGACAACCTCTTAATAGGCCTTGGCTGGAAATGGGGTGCCATTTCATGTCATGTGAAGCATTGCAGTTATCATCCTTCCGCAAAGTGTGATCTATCCACTGCCATTTTCACCTGCGTATCAATTCGGCGATTGGCATCTGACCCGTACGTCGACTTAGCTCATCATCCGATATTTTTTCGGGCCAGAATCTTAGAATTCGAAGAAACAAGGATTGACGAAAACTTATAGCTTTCTGGTAACTCTTACGGAAACTTTCCATGTACTGCTTCCGTACAAAAGCTCAGAGAGTACCAGGGAGCGAAACTGGCCCAGTTTGGTCTTCATGCTAAGATAACTGCTCTACCAGATTTTTGACAGTATGTCGTATGCGCATTTAGCCTGGTAGATACGACGAGCAGTGTTCGGCTTTGTACCACCATTTTCGGCAACAATACTTTCCAGGTAGACGAGGCTTTTCACTTTCCGCACGGACTGCCCATTGATACTAAATGGTAATAGGTGTAGGATTTATTTTCACAATGACGACCTAAAAACCGTGGTCTTGCTGGTATTCATCTTAAGTCCAACTTTGATTGCCACCTCTCAAGAATTAACGTCATTGCGGGCAGATCCATGAATCTGTGGTAGAGTAGGCATATGTCGTCAGCAGTGTCAATATGTTGTATTATACTAGACTAGATGTATAGGTTCACCGAAATGCTCTGCCTAGTCGGGATAGGGCTGCATGCAACACATCGCCACTACTATTAAGAATAGGATTGGTGAGAGGATGCACCTCTTCCGAGCTCCACGTCGAATTTCAAAGTCCCCGGACACTTACTTTTATGCAGAACGTGACATTTTGCAGCGTCATAGGTTGCCTTAATAATGGCCACAAATTTCTCAGTGATACCTCTCCTGCGCAAAGCCGCCCATATAGAATCCCGGTTCACATTTTCGAAAGCCTTCTCGAAATCGATGAAAATCAAATAAAGCGGAGAATCATCCAAAGCACATTTCTCGATGATGAATCGCTAGGTGTTAATGTGATGGACACAGGAGATCCCGGATCTAAACGGGTTCTTCATCAACAGTGGGTTCCAAGTTAGCCTTTAGTCTTTTCAGGACGATTTTAGCTAATGTCTTGGCAACGGCAGGAAGCACACAAATGCCTTTTCAATTATTACAATCTGTAAGGCTACCATTCTTCGAAAATTTGATGATCAATCCCTCGTTCTACTCAGTGTGAAAGGGCTACCAACAAGTGGGTGCAGCAAACAGGCACTTACGCTTGGCGCTGCTTGATAAAGTTTGTTGAGTCCGGTGGCCTTTCCTCGTTTTAGTGCAATAAAAGGCCGTGGTATTATTTTTACACCCCACACCACAGGAGAATGTTTGCCTCAACGAAATCATCGCGGCGCGATTACTGGCTGCTTGACTTGTTTAGCAATGGTGGTGGGCATCCCTGGAGCGGCAGTGATTACGTTCCAGGGGCCACCCACGAGGAGGACTATGGAAGAGGACTTTGCCCCCCACCCCACAACAACGTCCACAGAATGCTTATTTCACGAGCTCTATGAACCAGGATGAGGAAAAAAGCATGTCTTATATCTGGAGTAACATCACTGGGTCCTACTAATTTACCGATTTAGGCGACCTAAAAGAGATGAAGGTTTGTTAACTTCACCGTTCCACTGTCAACTCTGTCGGATTTATAGTTAAGTGGGTACCAGGTTGCTAAATCTATGGCAGTAACACATTGCGTCTGTGTTACCGGTCTTCGTTTGTTTTTGTATACCACAGCAGCCCATGTTATCGTATTTAACCTAACCTATCTTAAGGACTCGGTGAGCCGAATCGACAAATAATTATTTCAGAAGAGTGGAGAGAAATATACTCTGTTCGCCAACAAATTCCATAACCAATAAATCATATCCTTATGCTTCATCATCATACTCGTACATTACATCTCAATTTAGGAGGCACGCATAAAGGATTGAGTAGGAATATTCTCTACGAATCCTTCTCATTACGCACGTAGCCAACTACTACATTTTTGATCATTTAAATGGAATCGGGATGCTTGCTATTGGTCACGAATTACAAATACTCATTACTCGGCTTAGGCCAGTTCTTAGGCACATACTTAAATGCAATTACGGACGATTTTCCATTCGATGGTAGCTATTTTGCTTAGCGTTCATGTGGGAAACGTCGCGTCGTAGTTTCGAATTCTGGCCCAAAACCACAGTAAATAGAAATTATAGCTGCCTTTGGTCCAGGTTCGGTTCACATACACGCATGTTTGCCCATCGGCATTTGTAATAAGAAAAGCTGGGTGAAATTGGATAAGTTTACAAGGTACGTATTAAAAGTGTCGATTAGTAGGCGAATCATTCTGAAGCACAACTGAAAATTCGTCAAATTTCATGTGCTGCCGGTAACGTTGAGGGTGTTGAGGCTTTAGTCTGATGTCTCATTGGCTTCGGGGATTCGAATTCAGTCATGGCCATAGATATACAAACAAAACTGACTGATGATGGGTCTAGGAACTGAATTGCCGAATGGCCCTAGCTAAAAAGGTTGACGACTTAAGGCAGGCGGTATCGATACGATTGTAAGGAGTCTTCTACCCCCATGAGCCTTGTTAAATCACAATATTAAATGATACAATCCTCGTGGGGAAAGGAGGATCCGACTTAACGAGCCATCAATGCCCCAGGTGATGAAAACCCGTGTAAGTTGGCCCATTCTACATGCCTGTTGAAGCTTTCCTTCCCTATAAAAATAAAGTGGTGTGGGTCATTGCGAGTCTGTGACTAGTAGTGACTCTGACTGTGACCCGTAGTGACTCTGACTGTGTGCAGTAGTAACTGTGATCAGTTCAGTTGTCGACTGTGAATTCTGAAAACATGCGACTGTTCGGAACCAGTATTTTTTTCAGGATCAGGTAATCACAGTGACAGGAGAATACTGGGTTCCTAGTCAGTGCTACCGAAATATCGGTCCATCCTTAGGTGCCTCATTATTTCGACCAACGTCATACCTCCCCAATTTTATGTTCCTGAAGTACTAGACTGAACTCTAGACTTGCTTTGCTTCAACTCATATTTCTGAAATACTCAATTTTAATCTTTTATGAAAGAATCTTGACTCGAAAACTACTGACCCGTCGTTCCTCTACATCAGGTAACGTGGCAACCCAACAAATCAATGAAACGCTCATATCAGAGCAAAATTCCAGGATGTACCTTGCATACTAAAATCGTTGCGAGCCTCAAGTGTTTGTTCCTGTGTTAATGGCTTAGAAGGCAAACACAACAACATCGTGACTAATCCCGTGGTGAATGCCAGGTTAGTTGCAACTAAATACCTTCAACCTTCGCAGGGTACGTGCATGTCGAAGACAAAGTTGGTTCAATAATAATAATTGGTCGGGAATATAAACAGAAATTCGTATCTAGATAGTCCAGCTTAGGACATAGACCGAGCACAACATATCCTTTCTTTACCTTAACACGAACCAGATATTTCACAAGACTCAGATACGAGTATTAACTGCCAGCCATTTGCTTCAAATTGCATCTAATACGATGCAACGACTACTGTCGCCAAAATTCGCATAGTGTGGAGTACGGATTCGGATCGGTGCCTTGCGGAACATTGTGTGTATGAAAATGGGACACGTATGGCACTTGGACACCATCATAATTTCAAATTATGACATGAGATTTACGGACTTAAGTGTATTAATTTATAGATCCTTGAAGATGGCATGCTTTGGATATTTCTCGAGTGTGTATAATTTTCTGGTTTATGTTTCGGAATTTGGTGGCTTTCCGGAGGACGTGTGGAGATGGTTTGCTCGTCCTATGAATGTTTCATGAATATTTGAATTTTGGAGAATTTTCGAAAAACACTTTAAAATTTTAATTGAAAGACACTTTTGTATATGTAAATCAATGCAAAACCTGCCGCCTGAAATTTTTCAACGTGATCGAAAATTGCAAAGCTGGCATCTTTCAATTTTCATTTTAATTCCACTGTAGTCTTAGAAACTTTGAAGTGTCCACATTCCGCTGCGACCGTAACTTTAGTTGTTCAAATTACATTTAGTACAGTAATCTAAGTCTTAATTACACTGTCATTGTGACTTTTTTTTCCGTAATCGAGAAGAGTTATATATACGGTTAGCTTATTGTTCCATTAGGTTAAACGGATGCCACGATTATCCCCAGCATACATAGACCACATTAGGTTCCGTTATGTAACCTCAAAGGATGCATAGTTTCGTCGGCCATCCTATGCCTCGAATCAGGCTGAACATGTAGTAAAACGTTGTAACTGTGCCAACATCACCGTTCTCCAAGTCTCCTAGCTTGTTAAAGAAGTCGGATGCTCCTTAGAAAAAATGGGATGCAATTTCCTCCTCTTTCTTATTACCACAATTTCTATAGATGTGGCTCAACGGCGGTCGAAGTCTCCTGGCGTGATTGGACAATGTCCAGTGATGACATCAACGACCGCTTCGAAATGATTTCTTCCCAACAACAGCAGAAAGACCCATGTCCAATCTGGTCCAAGTTAGTTTAGTTAGATAAGATATGCTGTGGGAGGAAAATCCCCTTGGGCGCAATAATACTCTTCCATAGTCCTCCTCGTGGGCGCTCCCTGGAACGCCAACGGTCGTTGTCAATTGCTTACCAAGTTTAGCTGCCAGTAATGGCGGTGCGATGGTTTAGTTGAGGTAAACTTTCCCTCTGCGGTTTTGCCTTAAGAATAATACAACGACCTTTCCCTTAGACGGCCTGTCGTACAAATCGATAAACAAAGGGCAGGATGTGTATGCCAGCAATTTGCACTATGTGAAATCTTCTATTTCGAAAACGAATCGTCAACTATGCCTCGGATAAGGACTGACTCAACGGTTACGACTTTTGGCGAACGTAGTATGACGAAGACTGGATTCTGTAATGACTCTTCTGGACAATGGACCAGAATGTTCATAAAATAGAATGCACGATTTCTTTAATTAGAGAGGGAATTACTGCGGTATAAATTAACCATCTTAGGAGTAAGCGTGATAAAGTTGTGGAACAGCGGAAAATTTATCTCTCCAATGCAACGGGTAGCACTTACCGGACGGTAAAGCTTGTGATCGTGAGTCGGTCTCCTCTTAACCAGAGCCGCACGAAACTGTCTGTTATGCTGGGATGCGGCCTCCAATAGAATCATGACCGCCAGGTTCCGGACCTAATTAAGGAATATCACAATAATACAACGTTATGCTCCAACTGAAGCCGACAATGTCATGGAGAAAGACTATTTCTATGAACAATCAAACGCCGGCCGGAGCAGAACACCCGAAAGTGGTTTATTGGGGATTTGAATGTATAAACTGGCGTTGATAACTATGGGCTCAGACATGTAATAGGGAGACACGGTCTTGATGATAGTAACGACAACGGTAAAAGATTTGTAGAGCTCTGCAAATTTTCACAATCTCTTCATCAGTGGTACTATGTTTGAGCACAAAGGGCTGCCACAAACTAAGTTTGTTCTCTGTTGATTGGCGCAGAACAAAAAATTAAATCGATCACGTTGCCCTCAGTAAAAGATTCAAGACTTGCCTCCCGGACAAACGAAATAGGAAGATTACCGATATTAGGATGGGAAGTGACTATTATCTAATGATCGCTAATGTTCGATTGCGTCTTGCAGCCGTGAGCCATCCTAGCGACGAAATTCAACACCGCTCGACAAAAAGCAGCTGAGAAAACTAGTCACCCAGATAGTGACATAATTTTCACCTGGGATGACATAAAAAATGCGTATATTGAGAGAGCAGATGCAAAAACCCGGATTGCCGAAATAAGCCCTCAATATCCGAGGCTTCATGGCAGCGGATTGTTGAAAGAAAAGAGCTGAAGGTTCGTTTAACTGCAGCATCGGACGACAACCGGAATAAAATCGACCTCCATTACCGTCAATAAACTCGAGAAGTTCAGCATAGTCTGCGACGCTATAACAGAGATTATACGAATTCCCTTCCAGCCTCAGCCGAGAAGAAGCCGCAAGAAGCAACAACTTATACGCCGTATGCGGTATCATCAAGGAGCTTACAGTTGGCCGTAGCTCCTGCTAACATCCGGTGAAGGATAGTGATGGGAAGCTACTTATCTTGGAGAAAGATCAAATGAGGCGGTGGAAAGAACACATTGCCGCGGTCTTGAATCGTGTAACCTCTGGTGAAATTCCCCCTCATATATAAAATTAAGCTAACCACCAGATTGTGGGTATACAGTCGACTGAACCGACGAAAGAGGAATTAGTTGCTGGAATTATTGCACTAAAACGAGGAAAGGCCACCGTACTCGACGGTATCGCTGCCGAACTTTATCAAGTACGCCGAGCATAACTGCCGAGCTGCTGCACTCACTTATTGCTGAAGCGTGTAATTATCCTGTATCGATCACATTAACACCTTGCGAGTCATCATCTAGAAATGTGCTGAGTAGGATTCTCCGCTTCACTTGCTTTATATCGATTTCGACAAGGCTTTCGAAAGTGTAAACCGGAATTCTATGTGGGTTGACTTCTCAGGGATGCCTTTCCCTGAGAAGTTTGAGGCTATTATGAAGGCAACTTATCACGGCGCGAAATGGCGCTTTCTGCATAAAGAAGAGGCGTCGGAGGACTTTGAGGTTCGCAGTGGATTTTGACGGGGGTGCATCTTCTCACCGATCGTATTCCTCATTAAGTTCGAAGAAGTATCGCATATAGCCCAATCCGGACTAGACAGAGGCATTCAATAGACTTTAACATCTTATCTGCAACATCTTGACTACGATGACGACATATGCCTACTCTCCTTCAAAGTTAAGGATCTGTTCGCAATGGCGTTAGATCGTGAGAGGGAGTCGAGCAAAGTAGATGCCTTTTCACACGAAGGGCTGCACGGCTTTCACTCGCGAGTGGGAGCTTTATCCGTATTGGAACGTTGACGTTTTGTCGTCGAAGACAGCGTCGACTGTAAAGAAGATAAGTGGCCACAGAACGTGCATTGCGAAAAAGAAATCCGACACTTATTCCCATCAATATAAATGGGCAGCCTGTGTAGAAGGTGGACAACTTTGTTTACCTGGGTAGCATTGTTGTCGAAAATGGTTGTACGAAGCGGAACATCCTTCGTTGTTTAAACCAGGCTAAATGTATACACGGAATTCTGTCAAAAAACTGGCAGAGCAGTTTTCTCCGTATCAAGACCAAGCTGAGCTTGTTTCGCTTCCTGGTACTATCTGTGCGTTTGTATGGGAGCAGTACATTGAAAGTGTCCGCAATCAACTCATGTCTTCGTCGAATTGAAAGCTTTTCTTGCCCCGAAACTGTATCAAATGAAGAGCTAAGTTGGCGTACGGAGCAGATGCCAATCGACTAATTGATATGCAAGTGAAAATGGCACTGGCACTTTGCGGAAGGACTATAACCGCACTTCTTTACATGCCAACAAATGGAACTCAAAAGAGTGTAAGGTGCTGGGTAAGTTATATTTCAGGCTTTAATTAATTCAAAAAATTATAATCTAATCTACTGGGTGATTACTCCAAAAAATATTGCATCATACTTCTCACCTCTTAGTATCCTGGCACTTTCCGTATCAAGTTTCTATTATATCGCACCGACACTTCTTGCGAAATTTCCATAAAGTTTTACCATTCACCAAAAACTTCTTGTTACACAGTGCACAATAGCCACGGCGGCGTTGATCCGCCCTGCACTTTCATAAAACCCCGCTCGCCATCTTAATTAGAAAATCTTTGAGCCAAACCATTCATTTAAATTAATCACAAGTGCGGAAGATTCATGGATGGATACGATGACGACAACTATGAGTAACATAATGATGGTACACTACATACAAAAGGATCAATTTGTTTCATATCAAATTTCCGCCGTAATTCCATTCAACAATCCCTGTCTTCGCTGTAGTTAAAAGAAAACGGTAAGGTTGTGGATGAATGCGGCGCCACAGTGTCATGGACGAAATTCTGAAGCTACGTCTCCTACTCACGGACGTTCTATGGTGTGTTCATAAGATGACGAGGACTAAAGTACAAAGAGCTTGAACATCATCGATCTGTGTCGAAGCGAGAGCTGCAATAAATTGCAGCAGCTTTAAAATTACTTTCAAAGAAAGGGCAATGGCAGAAGGCAGAATGTTCAAACGGCAGAAGGAGCGCTGATTACCAGGAAGATTGCAGGAATTCATATGTGTTGAAAATGTGACAGCGGTGTTTTCAGTTGGGAGTAAAGAGGATGACTTTAACTTGATAATTTGAGCTTCGTAATTTCTTATTGAAATAACTCTAGCGAAATATTGGTGTCAGCACTTGTGAATGCTTAAATTGTGCCGTATAGTCTAGATATCTTCATACGTATTTAAGTAATCATGCAACTATGGGAATTTAATAACTGCAAATACTACTACTACTTTGCCTTAAGGCCTAGTGTTGCATAGCGTATCAACTATTCCTGCGCGCTAGCGTACTCGGTTCTGGGTACTGGGACGCATCTGCTTCCACGACTTACCTAAAAACTCAAACTCTTTCGCCACAGATCGGCGCCATGACCTTCTAGGACCACTGGTTGGCGTTCATTGGGTATGGGGTCCCATTTTATCACCCTTTCTCAATGTGTGACCTATCTACTGCCTGCATATCAGTCCGCCGATTGACATCTGACACGTACGCCTGAAAGCGCATTTAGCCTAGTTGATACGGCGAGCGATGTCCTCCTCGGTACCACCATTTTCGACAACAATGCTATCTAGGCAAACGAATTGGACCACCTCCTTCAGAAGCTGTCCATTAATACTGATGGCAACTGAAAGAGTTGGATTTCTCATTTTTCACAACGGCGGTCAAAGAACCTTGGTCTCGGTGGTGGTAATCTTTAGCCCAATCTTTAGTCCTCACCACCCTCTCTAGAGCAAAGGCCATTGCCTTTAGATTACTGATTTTGTGAGAGAGTAGGCATTTGTCGCCAGCGTAGTCAACGCGTTGCAGATAAGATGTTAAGATTCATCAAATTCCTCTGTGTGGTCCGGATAGCACTACAAACAACACATTGGTAATAATTACGAGGAATGGGGTCGGTGAGAGGATGCACCTCTGCTGAACTCCACTACGAATCTCAAAGTCCTCCGACACCTTTCTTTTACGCAAAACGCGACTATAACACCATCGTAGTTTGCCTTAATAATAACCGCAATCTTCTCAGGGATGCTTCTCCTGTACAAAGCCGCTCATATAGAATCGAGTGGTCTTATTTCAGTTATCGCTAGCGCTAAAACTCTATCGCTAAAATTATCCAAACGCTTCTTGAACTTAAAGATATTGCTAAATTGATAAATTTATCCGGTTCTATTTATTCAGTGACCCGCAGAAAGTTGGCGCGCAAAGTTTTAAAAAGCTGGAATTTTTCAATAATTCTTGAAGGGTTCCGGTAATAGCTCTAGGCTTTTATTGGCTTCTTTTTAAGAATTAAATTTTTGGGTGCCAACTTCACGCGAAACCTTTTATCATGCAAAAGTAGTTCCTATACTTAAAAAAGCCATTAAAGCCTAGAATTGTTGCCGCACTCCATCGAGAAATCTTGAACTAATTAAAAATTCAAACTTTTTAAATGTTTGGGTGTCAACTTTCTGTTGGTTATTCAGTGCTATAATTTGGCATTTCAATTTATCACAGTTGGCGTTGTGTTCCAAGCCAAAAAGAGTTTAGCGAATTTGAGCGGTAGAGTTTTAGCGATAGCTGGAATTGGGCCAAAGGTTTACATTGTCGAAAGCCTTCTTGAAATCAGTGAAAAGCCAGTGAAGTGGAGAATCGAATTCAAGGCATTGTTCGATGACGATTCCCAAGGTGCTAATGCGATCGACACAGGAGAATCCGGATAAAACTCCGGCCTCCTCTTCATCAATTGTGCTTTCTAAGTGCTCCTTTAATCTTTCGAGGACAATTTTAGCTATTATTTTTGGGGCTACTTTGACAGAAGTTACTCGGCTGAAAACCGTGGTGAAATGCTCTTTCCATCGCGTCATCTGTCCTTTTTCTAACATAAGTAGCTTTCCATCATTGGCCCATTGACAGGAGTTACGATCACTTTTAAGCTCCTCGATGTCACCGCATACGGAGTTTAAGTTGTTGATTCTTGTGGCTTCTGGAATGAACCACATTCTGGTCTGGTTGAGCTGCTTCCACCGGCAGATCGATGACAGCACCTGGTGAGTAATGATCTATCGGTGGTACGAAACTAGGGGCTAAGAGGAGCATTACACCCGGACCCCCGTCCGCCAAAATTTCAACCCTTATCGCCTCATTTTTGTATTCCCCATATTTAACCCCCCCTCCTCTTTGTGTTGTCTTCTCCAGGCCTATGAACTTTTGTTAATACGTAAAGGACAGGGGCAACGAGAGGCGAAAACCCCGCCCACGTTTCCCGGACTGAGCTACAGCAAGCATAGGCCGCCGCTTTAGTCGTTGAGAGGCTTTTTTCTTTAACAGATGGCTCGGCCCGACCTTGACCGCCATTATGCTACCTTAGGCTCCGTCCCCACGGGCATCTTCTGATGCTCACCAAACCATCGGTTACACTTCCTTTCTCGAGGCAGTAGATAGTTTGTATACCTTTTTTATCGCGTCGCAATACGCTGGCCTTGACGGGCTTTCTGACGGTAAAGAAGGTCTATGCTACCTCGATTGCTGTCTGTCGCTGTAGCTAATCGTGCTTTCGGCTGTTTCCTTTCAACAATCCGGTGCTATGATGCGCCGAACATCCAAGCCTTTTGCTGGCAATCCGGGTTAGTACCAAGGATAGTATCACGCTGTTAATGTACGTTTTTTTCTGATGGCTTCCCAGTGTACATTGAAATCAGCACCTGGGTGACTACTTATCTCAGCAGCTTTTTGCACAAGATGTTCGTTATACTGTTGCAAGGCAGCTCGATTTTTGATTCGGGCGCAGTTGAATTTGCGGCACCTGGATCTTTCGGCACTAGGAAGGCTCAAGCTATCGAATATTAGCGATCGTAAAATAATGTTCTCTTCCTATTTTAATAAAGGTGCCCTTCTCATTTTGCACGTCCACAAGGCAGGTTTTGAATCTCTCGCTAATGGTAAAGAAGTTGAGCTGATTTTGTGTTAAGTGCCGATAAACAGAGAAGCATCTGATTTTGCGGCGGTCGTTATGTTAAAATATTGTACCTCTGATGAAGAGACTGTAAAAGTTGCTGAAATCTGCAAATCTTTCAACGTTGTCGTTTCGGTCAACAAATCCGTGTCTCCCCATCACACGCCTGAGAAAATTTTGTCCATATCCACTTTCGGGTTCAGATCTGTCATAACCATTACAATGTCAATTTTGGGTGTTTTGCTTTGAAGGGTGTTAAATTGTTCGTAGAAGGAGTCTTTAGCCACAATATTGGCTGGCTTAGTTGGAGCGTAGCATTGTATAATAGATTGTTTTATTTCTCATTGTGGGTCGGAACCTGTCAGTCATGATTCTTTCGGAGACCGCATCCCAGGATAAAAGACATCTTGGTACTGCACTGGCTAAAAGGAGCCCTACAGCTGGCGACCCCTACGGGTAGGTTTTTCGGAGTACTACAATACATTACAGTGGTAGGCGTTGGAGAGCTGAATTTTCCTATGTTGCACCATTTTATCTCACTAACTCCTAAGGTGTTTAATTTATACGACTGAAATTCGCTTTGTAATTGAAGAAATCATGCGTTCTGCGGACCTTCGGATCCATTGTCCAGCAGGATATTACGCACATTCCATAGAAACTAATCTTTGTCAAGTCCTTTTCTGCAGCATAGTTGATGTTTCGTTAGCATATAAGAGATTTCGGATTATGCAAGTGGCTGGCATACGCGTCCTATTTTTCTTAGTCGCCCTCTATGACATGAAGGCAAAGGGAAAACCCGTTGAATTATTCGTACGCCCCACACCACAGGGTGACGTAATACATATATATAACAGCAAATAGTTTTCCTTTAATTCCAACAAATCTAACAGAATCATGCAATACAAATTAGTTTTGCCGTAATATATACTCATTATGTATAAATGTATAATAGTTCAATTTTAACATTTCAAGTAACTAATAATAGAAACAACTTGTTTTATCATTTAACACTCTTGGTAACACTCTGAATATCCCGAATAGAAAGTATTCAATTATTATATGTCAGAAGAAGCCGCGGTAGCTTACAAGACCTTTTTCAAAATTAAACTCCCGAGTCCTGACAAATCACTAATGAATGCCATCGATTATGTGATGACTCGTGATTTGCTGCTTCCAAAGGATTTCATATCGATAACGAACCTGTCCAATCATTTCACTCCTAGTTTTCTCATCTAGATTCATAGCTATACGTTCGTAGATACACAGATACTAGCGGCGCCAGAGTCGGGAGTGAAAGCCAATTTGCGCTGAAGCCACCGGGCGTATGGTATGTCAACTCACTACGAACGGATATACTTCTACGCCATTCAATCGGTTCCATTATTATAATCCTATCCAGGATCTACACTTTGAAGTTGTTCCCAATAAGGCTCATATCCATCAATATAAATGAAGCACTTCTGCAGCTTTTTAGAGAGATGATTTCACTTGATTTGATTGACGGCATGGATGGCATGGCATGACCAAAAGATGATGGAATTTTGATTAAATGGCCCGGCTAGGAAGTTGTACAAGTACAGGGATAAGTACAAATCGTAGCATTTGATTCATTTCATTGATTCTTATTATCAAAAATGACTCTTAATAATTGCCTGGAGCATCCGAAGTTTATGAAGACTCCCGTGGAAAGTAAAAGACATCGTCAAATGATACAAAGTATCTACACTGCATGCGGATACATCGGAACATGGATATGTCTTTGGTTACCGACTGCGTGGAACCTGTTGTGTTGAAGATATCGACGTAAGTTTTATAGAGATCCCAGTATAGTGGATGAAATCATTCGACAAAACACGTCCCACGCTTTCGGTAGGCATAAGACATATCCATCTACCGATGTATCTGGTGGCAGCGTAGATACTCGTCATAATTTAGGATGACCCCCAGCTATAAGGCATATGCATACTTGTACTTGTCTTTGCACAGATGTTGCAAGTTCGTTTGGAAATATCGAACTGATCGAAATTGTTCAAATTTGCAAGTCCATTTCAATTAAACTAGGCTGGCTTGACAATTCCGAGAGCCTGGCTGGAAATACTCTGTAAGCCAATCGGCCACTACATTCATAGAACTCGGAAAAATTTTCAATGAGTTTTTTTTCTCCTACTGACCCCCGAGTAGCACAGCAGATATATTTCGTGTTACAGACAGATTTTTAGGATGACCCCCAGCTATAAGACATATCCATGTCAAAACGAAATGAATACATGCACTACAAGAGATCTATCAGCTTAACCGTTCTTTTTCGCTTGTTTCATATGTTTGCGCCAAGGGGGAACTGATAGGCAGCCTTCACACGGAACGCATGATATACGAGATTCTAGCAGGAAGCACGAGCGACGATCAATTGAAAATTGCACTGATATAGAAAGCTGGCTCGCCGCTGATTCGCCCCTAAAATCTCGCGTATCGTGCATTCTGTGTAAAAGCCGCATTAGGTTTAGGACCTTCAATAGTTTCATGACTGTTTCTAAATTTCGTATTTGAGTGACGTTAGGGATAATGTTCATTATGTACAGGTGGTGCCTCAGCGTCGAAGGCCGCAAAAGATTGGAACCCTGTTCCTGCTCAGATTGAGCAGTTCTAAAGTGCGTTTGTTTGAGTGATATGTGAAGTGAAATCTGCCAAGTAACTTTGGCAGAACAGATGGCGAAGAAGGGAATAATCAATACTAACCTTTTGGACAGAAGTGAAATTAAACAACTCATTACACAAGTCGAAACCCTTCCGTAACAGAACCAGATCAAAGCTGTGGAGTAGGGAGAACCTACAGTAATAACTTAAAGATCAATCCTTCTATATATCATCTCACTACCAAAGACGAGTGGAAAGGAACATAATACGATAAACGACCAGAAACAAGAAAAGAGTTCATTTAGAATTTCGCGAACTGCTGGTAAGCAAAAAAAAAAAAAGGAATTCGAGATCAGAGAGAAATCAGACCTTAAAAAACCGCACAATTTGCAAAGAAGGCCATATATGGAAATTACCAGAAAATCATTGCATTGGCCATATAATAAGGGGCACCGAATGCGAGTATGAATTCAACGAGGACGACACCGTCGAAACGGTCAACGAAAACACTATCTCCTTGGACAGTTTCTATGGGACATCACCGACAAAAATTCAACCCGACAACTGAACGGCAGTTTTTCCTGATCCACTTCAACAACGAAACCATAAAGATCAAGGACGAAGAATTCGTCAACAAACAGTTTAGGGCGAATCAAATCTTACCGCCAATATTCCAGACCAGACCTGCTGAGAAGAAGCTAAAGATGTACAACAGGAGGGAACTTCAGGATCTTCGTAACAGCTACACGCATTCTGTTTATACAGACATTAGTTTTCGAGCAATTCTAATAATGATTTTTAGCATTCTTGTATCTTTCAACCTAAAAACGAAGATGTCGACACCAAAAATTGTTTCATTTGAAAAGCAGCAACGATGGCGAGCTTCAACATCCAGGACTTACACCCAATTAAGCTCGATCTTCACCCGAAAGCAAAACCTTCAAGGGCGGAAGTCAGCATCCAGGATCTTCAACCAACAAGTACAGATCTCTGAAAATGACACCGAACCAGGTCCGACAGGACGCGGACATTTCAAGGGGGAGGAGTTAACGGCCGTCGAAACATGTGCCACCACGAAATACGATGACAATTGCATTCACCTCATTTTTATACCATGGACTTTTAGTATAGGGTATATTGTTTTTGTCACGACGCAAATATGTAACACCTTAAAGGAGAAGGTTTCGGAGGTATAGCAATGTATATATATTAATGATCAGGGTCACCTCCTGATTCGATGTAACCATGTCTGTCTGTCTGTCCGTTCGCATGATAACTTTCGATAGAATGGAGCAAGAGCCTTGAAATTTTGGTCAAACATTGGCAGTATGATCTAGTTGGTTGGTATGATTAGGCCAAGCGAACGCCTACCTCCCCTACATATGTAAAATTATTAAATGAACCTATAACTCGCGCTTAAGAAAACATGAAAAGAAAACATGAAAAGTTGGGCATAATCAGATCGAAGGAACGCCTACCTCTCCTACAGATTTCGAAACAATAAATATTACTTTAATTACGATAACTTTCAATAAAATGATACTATCGAGTTAAAAATTTGGTGGAATGGAAGTGAAAACTTTCGATAAAATGAAACCAGCGACTTGAAAAATTCGACAAATATTTGTAGTGTGGGTTAGATAGTTGATTTTGAGAATGGTCAAGATCCTTCTGAATGAGCGCCAACCTCCCCTATAAACTGACCATATAAGAAACTCACTTTTAATACATATGGTTGTTGCCAATTTGTACTTTTGGCATCACCACTAGGTCTATACAAGTCTAGGGTATATGCGCTTCGGATTCTGGTTTCATTTTCAAATTATTGATATTGCAACTCGTGCAATGAAAGAATTTTAATTCAATGTTTCGGTCTAAATTTGCTGATTATATAAAAAATGTAATTATGATCAATAACTTGTAATAGTATTCTGTCTTCAATTGAAACTCGTTCGATATTGTGATCGTCGTTTAAGATTAAAAATAAGTTTTTTTCTTAACCGAAGAATATTTTTTGTTATGTAGGTATGCCTGTAGAAGCTCTCCTTCCCTATGAGTCGCGGCTAATTAAGGGCCGTTTTCTCAATGTCTAGTTAAATCTTATCCTGTAGATAAACGTTTGCACATTCAAATGAGGCAATTAAACTGGTCACAAGGAACAGAGTTCTGGATATTCATTCGAAGGAAACGGATCTGAGACCAACTCAGCCGCAAAATAATGCTGAGAGGTGGCACAGACTTAGAATAGAATTGAGCAGGTGGCAGCATTCCGCCAAGAAAATCAGCTGACTTACTACTGCATGTGGACTGCATTATCATATTTTGGGCGTTGCATGCGCTAAGGTTAAATTTAGTGTCCCGGATAGCTAACTGGCGGTTTAACCAGACATTGAGAAAATGGGTCGAAGTGTATGATTGTTGGAAGAAGAACGAAGAAGTCGAATGACGAACGCTTTTACTGTGTGCTAAGCGATATGTGTGCCTTATGTATTGGGGCATATTGCGCCCCAATATTTGTGTTGAGTGAGCAAATGGCGTCGGCGCCTATAAACACTAACAACACATCGTCATGACATGTCAGACATTATGTATATCAGTAGGTTGCAATAGGTAGATATAAACAAAAAGTTTCCTAATGTTTGCGAATATCGTAACAAGGACAATCCGATTCAGTGGACTGTTAATTACTTGCCTCTTTAAAAATGTGTTTGATCGCCCTACGCAGTAAATACTGTCAGTTGTTCTTTATTTTTCATTCCCATTTCATCGTGTCTTGACATCAGGTAAAACAAGCCTTTCAAGGCAATAACAAAAATGAAAGGGGGGTCAGCCAGCTAGCATCATAGAGCCAAGTCTACCTTTTTACACGAAAGGACACAAAACCATTTTCTGCATCCTTGCTTCAAGGCATTTTGAACATGTCGTTGGGTTATGTGTATAAACACTTGTGTCTACGTCATTTTGATTTCGCCTTTTCCTTAAAAAATACAGAAGAGACAGCAGCCGAACGATGTGACATTTAACATTTTACAATGTTGCAATCAGTCGCTTATTTACATAATGCTGTACATGTATGTATGTGTGTACTTTTAAAAAGACGGCAGACTGAATAAAGCCGAGTAAAATTCTCCGAACTTTTGTCTTTCAACCGCTTTAGAATATGTGTGTACTCGACATAAGCCCTGACGAATAAACAGTCGACTCTCAATAATTCGAGTCCCACGGGACCACCAAATTATTTAATTTATCGGAATTTATCGAATTAACAAGAAGAATTTTTAAATATTTCGAATTATTCAGTTTATTTATTTTTAATTTTTTCTATTCATGTGTATTCTATCAGTGTGCATAGTTGTCGCCATTTACGCTTGAAATGGTCAACATTTCAGCATCAGAGATTGATCCGAAATGCTAAAGGCAAAAGACAAATTTTCATATACTCGGCCACTCCCTGCTAAGACCCATAAGCCATTTGCGGAGTTTCACTATGCACGGCTACACAGCTACATGGTCAGACATTTTGAACTAAAATTTAATATTTTTGGTCTTGGATATACTAGTTTGACGACACCAAAATTAGTTAAAAATTCAATACTTGGCAAGTTATAAAATAAGATTTCTTGGTTTTAAATTTTAGTTTCATGGGAGATTCCTTTGTTTATTCTTCGTTTAGGAAAAATGATTACCTTTGCTGAGTTTTTTTTACCCTACAGCATTTTTTTCTTATTCATTAGGTTAAAAGGGTTGCTTAAGCACACTTAGACTACCACTGGGTCCGTTGTGATACCCCTGGACTCAGCAACTGAGACCAACTCACTCGTTAAACCAGCCTGAGCTCACAATGAAGCGATGTAGCCGACCAACATTTACCTTTTTCAGGTCATCCAGATCGGTGAAGAAGAAGGAACCAAGGAGGTCTTTCCTAAAACTCGCTAGAGCCGGACAGGTACACAGAAAATGAGACGTACTTTCCTCCTCTTCCTCGTCCCCACAGCTCCTGCAAAAATCGTTATATGGAAGACAAAGTCTCCTGGCGTGCTCCCCAATTAGGCAGTGTCCAGTTAACACTCCTACGACAGTTCTTAGATTATCTTTGTACCATAAGCAATCCAGAAGAACGTTTGGGATCCAGTTCGAGCCACATCTGTCTAGCCACATGACATATACTGCCATTGCTCCATTTGATGCAGGCCCTATCATACGCCGCATCCTTGATGGCCAGTTTACAAGCAGCCAACGGCATCCTGGTGCTACGTAACGGCCCGCTGATCTCATTGATCGTACCTGCTCGAGCCAGTTCGTCGGCCTTGCAGTTACCAACATAACCACTATGCCCTGGCACCCAGCACAGAGAAATGTTAAAGAGCCTTCCCCTCTCTATTAGGGAGTTGCGACAATCCAGTACTGTCTTCGAATTTACCAAGACAGAGCTAAGCGATTTAATCGCCGGTTGGCTATCCGTGTAGATTATAATGTCCCTACCAGATATATCGTTTTGCGACAACCAGGCTAGAGCTTCAGATATTACTGTAACTTCCGCCTGAAAAACACTACTAAAGTTCGGGAGTCGGAACGACAAGCTAATATCCAACTCTTCCGAGTATACGCCAACCCCCATTCCCTCGTCAGTCTTAGAACCATCAGTGAAAATTGTAATGGCATCTGATTCCTGAAAAGCGATTACAGGCCAATCATTCCTAGAGGGAATCAGGCCTGCAAAGCCCATTTCGAACAAGTATTTCGGGGAGGTATAGTCCGTCTCCTCGGGAATAACAAGGTTAATCAATATAGCCGAGTGAACTGTGGTTGACGTCGCCCAAAGACCGGTTTCACGGAGGCGAACAGCCGTAATCGCCGCCATCTGCTCTACGCTTGGCCCTTCTCAGTTTCTTTTTATAAAGGCCGAGTTGGCCCTTATATATTACCCAATCTGAGTTTTGTTTTGAAAATTTAGCCCTGTTAAAGCATCTTCTACATGTGGCCCTAAGCTCACTAAGCTGAGTGCTCCACCACGCTGGCATAGTCTTACCCCTTTGCTTACTAGCAGGACATGATCTTTCAGCAGATGTCATGAAAGCCCCCGTTAGGGTCTCTACCATTGCATCTAACTCCTGCGTGTTGTTTGGCTGACATGGTAGCGGAGGTAATGTATTCATAAAACACTCCCTGTACTTACCCCAGTCAGTTCTTTTCCGATTTACAATTACTGGTTTGTCATTATGTTGCTCGTCAAAGCTAAATTGAAGATAACGATGATTAGAGAATGAGTGCTCAGGAGACACCCTCCAATCACGTATCAAATGTTGTATGTCCTCTGAAGCAAGAGTTAAGTCAAGGACTTCCTGCTGACACCTCGTGATAAAGGTGGGCTCGCATTCAACATTGCAACGGGGGCGACCGGTAGCGCAGTGTGCTGAGGCATCAGTCTCATGTTTGGCTACCGGCGTTTCGGGTTCGAATCCCGCCCACGACGACGTTCGTGGCCATGGATGTGCAGGAGATGCATGCTGGCAACTGCATTCTCTGAAACCAATTTATGCCAACGAAACGTCAACTGGGCTACATGGAACAGTTGACGCGCTATACCCCACAAGGGGTTTGGGCAATTGAGTAATTCAACATTGCAGATAAGGAGATTTGTTCCTAACAAGTAGTTGAAAAACGCTTCCCCCCCCCCCCCTCGCATTTGTGTCGGAGCTACCCCATATCACATGATGTGCATTGCAATCAGACCCGAGAATGACGCAGATTCTCTATGAATTTGCTGCATCCAGGGTTTGTTCCAAAATAGCCGGTGGAATATCACCATCATGTGGTAAGTACGATGATATCAACCAGTACTGTCTTTTTTTGAACTCCAGGCTGACCACCACAGAGTCCGCATTGCTGAAAGGCGATACCATGAAAGCACTTAGACTTTTCCTTACAAGAATACAAGACCGGGGTTTTCCCTGAATTTTAACATAGAAGATATTATAATCAGTAGACCCCAGTCCTTTTACAACGTCACAAATAATCCAGGGTTCCTGTATTAAAGCAATATCTTCTTCTCTTGTGCAAGACGAAGAAGAAGTGCATCTGAAGCTGCCTTACAATGATGTAGGTTAACCTGCGCAAATCTGACCATTACTGTAACAATTTCACCGACTCCACCACAGTCTCATAAGACAAAAAAACGTTTTTCATTGCAGCACACACCAAGCAAAACACAGTGAAACAAAACAAAACGTTTTTTTTGTATTGTTTCGGTTGGTGTGTGTTGAGATAAGACAAAATTGAATTTGCAACGACGACGTCCATAATCTGCAAAATTTTACTTAAAATGACCAGCTATTAAGCAGAAAAAAATTTTCGTTTCCGAAAGACAACTGGCCGCCTAGTTGCATCGAAACATGTCTTTCTGTTTTGTCTTGTCTTTTTGTTTCGTTTCATGCGGTATGTGTTGCGCCTATTGCAATATATGCAACTATCGGCAACGACGTTTGTCTAAAACGAGCTTGTCTCATTCGGTGTGTGTTGATCATATTCAAAGTCATGCATTTTCGACAACCAGTCATAAAATGCATCGAGACAAAGACGTTTGTTTTGTTTCGTTTCTTTTGGTGTGTGCTGCCTGAGAAGAAGCGATGGTCGGTTGTTTCTTGAAACGAAAACAAATGTTTTGTTAATGATTCTTTTCGATTATTCTGTTTGTCGTAGCTCGTCATAATTTTTTCTTTTGGCTCTGGTTCCTCGTTGAATCAACAGTCTATAGGCCTCGTTTTTCGCGTCAAGTGAATTTTTGCCTTCTTCGTCGAACCAGTCATTTCCCGCTCGCCGGGCTTTACATTCAACAACCTTCTCTGTCACCTCTTTGATGGTTCCCTTGAGTTCTTCCCAGAACCCATGGAAGCCTGTCCTGCTGATATTGTGTAGCATAGGTGACAGACTTTCCTCAATTGCGGTAGCATACGCCACCGCCGTAGAATCGTTCAGGAGCTAATCAACCGCAAAGATTTTGGGAGGGCTGATTCTTGATTGGTGCACTGAGAAAATTCTACATCTGTAGGTCGTGTTCACCAAGTGATTAACTGAGACGCAATAGGCTCCTCGATAGGAGCGGACATCTGTCACACTAGGCGCGCATTTCTTGCGAATGAGGACGTGATCAATTTGGTTGACGGTATGGTCGTCTGGAGATTTTCAGGTCTGCTTGTGCATGCGTCGATGCGTGGAGCTTACGACTAGATTCCTACTGCAGGCGAAGTCGATAAGTTGATGGCCATTGTCGTGACATTTTCATTTAGACTGTGGCCTCCAGTGGTCCCCCGGTGTCAACTTTAATTTCCGAATTTCACGTTAAAGTCTCCCAGCAGCAGTTTGACGTCGTTTGTTGGAAGTGACTCGAAGTGAGATTTAAGGCGGGCGTAGAACTCATCTTTTACTGCGTCTTCTTTAACTTCAGGGGGGCCTGCACATTGATGAGCCAAAGATTGAAGAATCGAGTCTTAATGCGAATCGCACACAACCGTTGATTTATGGGTTTGAAGTCGAGTGTATGCAAACACGTAAAATTTTGACGTTTTTTTTCGGTTTACTGAAGAGACAAGCTAACTAGTTAGCATCATCTTATAATTCGAATATCCAGGTTCGAATTAACAAGAAGCGACTGTTCCTCCTTTGTATGACATGGCCATGGATGGATTTTACATCTCCTTGGAGCCTTTTTGCACATTGCCTTCATGTCATTATATGTACCTATGTACCTATGTGTGGGGTTTTTTTTTATCCATTCAAAGGATATTTTTCCAATGCCTGGTTAAATAAATGCTTAGTCACTGTGAAATATATTCAACGACGAGAACGGCTTCAATACATTTGACAGACACATGAATTGTTAAAATACCAAATTTTTATTATTGCTTTTATTTTAGGAATTGAATTTAAGTTTGTAATATTACATAGTATTGCCGAGGGGTTGCCTATATGACTATACGTATTACGGTGGAGATTCTCAATATATGGAATGTTTTCGTTCCGAAAAGAATGGAAATTATCATTATACAATTCAATTATTCTTGTACCGGTGATATATTCGAAGTGTTCATTTTATACTATGTATGTCAGTTTCTGGAAATTAAAATTTTGTCTTAGTACGTTGTTATAGAATGAAGGCTTAAAGAAAGTTTTTTTTTATTCGCAGCGATTAAAAAAAGCTATTTTTGCTGAGAAGAATTGTTTCTGTTTAAAATTGCTGACTAGCCTTCGTTCGTCGACAATATCTCCTTCTAACGCTAGGGAAAACGAGGTTTGCACTTGAAATGAATATAAACAAATACAAAAATTGGCGACTTGATTAATTCTGAATATAAACTTAGTATCAGAGGTTGGACAAAATTATTCAAATCAATAATTATTATATTGTTATTATTCGGTTTTAAATTTTCAAAATAATAATTATTGTTTGACATAATCATTTCCCAGAGGAAAAATAATTATTACATTTGCAATTATTTGTTCAAATTTGTAATAAATATTTTTTTTTTTTTATAACTTTTTTTTCACGAAGTCAAGACTATTTATCCTGCGATTATACGATTGTTATATATACGATTTTGATAAAAAAGTGCAATCTTTGCACTGATTTTTGTCATTAGTGGTGCATTTTAAAGGATCTTGCAAGCAACGAGTCGAGGAAAGGTTTTGACTACGGAAGAAAAAGACAACTATTTAGCATTTAAAGAGTTCGGACTAACTTATTGGGATATTGCCCAAAAAATTGGAAAAAAAGCAAGTCGGTAGTGTATTTTTTTTTTAAATCAGTTCAACTACGGAAAAAACATGAAGGGGGTGTACAAGAAGAGCGACTACACACAGTGAAGAAAGAAGAATTATTTAAAAAGCCTGAAATTCTCACTGCTCTGCACAATATCATGAACCGCCTAATGAACAAAATCCACTTTTTGGAGTATGCGGCTGCGTCTGCGTCTGCGATGTGTACTTATTTGAGTAAGAAAGCGAGTACATTAGCTAACCAAAACACATCCCCACGTGCAATGTCGATGAAATGAAATTCCTTTCGTTCGTTCCACTGCACGTAATCTGGGCAACACACGTTACGTCTTTGTCTACGAAGAAATAATTGTTATTTCAGATGAAATAATAATTATTGAAGAATCCGCTATCTGCATTATTCATTTGTAATTATTATTATTGTTATTATTTGATGTTTGATAATAATTATGAATATTCACCGAAATTTTCGTAATAAATATTTATTATTTAGTTGAAAATTATTATTTCCATTCTCTGCTTAGTATGCATTTAAAGTTAGGCAGTTTTAGCTTGACAACGCGTCCTTCATTTTGTATTATCCAAAACCGGTTGATAACCACGCCTCTTTCACTTTGTACAAATTTGACTTCGTACCTTTTCTCACGCTAGTTTCATCAAACAGTGAAGTGAGAGAGTTCATAATTGAGGAATTCCTGAAACTCGTCATCCGATTCTTTAAGTATGCTGATCCTTTGAAATAAAGCCGTCGGGTTTATTACAACACTTTGACTCTGGAATAGTGCAAGTCCAGAGTCAAAGTTGCATAGTTCATGGTGGCGAGCTGCTTCACTCGGTCGATCCATTTAAATTTGGTAGATCGGAATTCGGCGCCAAAAATGCGACCTATTCCCTGAGTACCTACCTCCCTGGACAAGTGACAGTTTATCCGTTCATCACCAATGATACCTGTGCTTATTGAAATAACCTCTGGAATTTCTGGAAAAGGCGGATGTTTTTCAAATCAATCCAATATTTTTGTAACAGTTTTCAAATTTTATACTAAAAATTGTTGTTAACAATTTAAAATTTTCGTCAAACTTCAACAGCCTCTAGCGCGAAAGTCATTCGACGGACGAAAAACTTCGTAGGAACGATTTTTAGAAAATTTACTATAATTTATTTCTGTCTAATGACTTTTGTCACAAGTCGATAATTTCAAAGCTATAATAAAAAAAAACAACGAAAAACGATTTTTAGCCGATATTGATTTTTTTCTCAGATTTCAACACCCCTTAGCGCCTAAACCGTTCGTCTGACGAAAAAATCCTTTGAGATTATTTATTGTAAATTTAATACAGTTTATTTCTGCAGTATGACATTTAATCGAAAAGTCGATAGTTTCGAAGTTGTAAGCAAAAAAACGGAGAAAAGAGTGACTTTCGTGAACTTTCGCGCAGTTTTCGGTGAACGCATCAAATTTTCTGGGTAGCGAAGTTGAAATTCGGATTCAGCACCCCAAAAAAACATAAGCCGAAGTTTAGAAAGAAACTTCTACTTTTTTTTGAATCCGGCTCTAATTGACGCGTAAATACTGGTGGCAATGCGCGCTACTACGCAGGCGATGAAACAGAATGACACATAATACAATATTAAATGAAACTGGAATATAGAGGGCTACGCCCGCAATCCTAGGGTTTTGTAGCAAGCGCTTATTTGGGTATATAAATATCGGCTCCTTGCTCTTCTTGATACCATTCAGATGCATTAAAAAAAACATAATTAAAATGTCTTACTCGCTTACATTTTACATGCCAATTCATATTACGTGATTGTAATGAAACTTAGAACATATTGCCTAAGGTGTTGGTTATCGTTGACCATCAGTACTTTTGACCTCGAACGTGTTTAAGGCATGCAGGGGTGTGCTAACTGTATCTACAGAAATAAACTATTATTGACCTATTCTGAGAAGATATACAAATTCCACTATTTTCCATTTTTTTTCGGAACCCACCTTCCTGTAAGTTTTCATAATTCTACAATAAGTATAACGGTCTCGAACTGCAAGGGGAAGGGAACAAGCTACGAACTAATATTTTCTCCTTCCCCAATGTTCCCCTTTCTACAAATTTCAAGAAATTGCAAAAAAATGGAATGTACTCAACATTACCTTTCTCACGACACCTCACTTGCCTATACCAGTCGATAAAAAAATTAACCTTAATTTCGCCTCTATGTGGACACCCCCCCCCCCCCCCCCCCTCCACCCGGTTAAGTTGTTTTATTAGTCAGCGCCCCAAACCAATCTTTACCCTTTCAAAAATGATTAATTAAATAACTGCAATTCGTACTACGAAAAACAACATGAAAGTAGTACTCACACCTATGAGGCCGGTAGGTGTACTTTTTCTGTGGATTGTGTCAAAATGCCTAACTTTAAATGAATGTCCTATTATTAAATATTATGTGATTGTAATGAAACTTCGAGACATTATTGCCTATAGTGTTGGTTATCATTGGCCATCAATATTTTTGACCTGTAATGCGTTTAAAGGGTGCACGGGTGTGCTAACTGCAACTATAAAAATGTACTATTATTAACCTTTTTTGATGAGATATCAAAATTCTACGATTTTAGGTTTTCTATGCTATTGTAGTAAAATGCAGCCTTCCTGCAAATTTTCATATTTATAAGTATAACGGTCTCGAAATGCAAGGGGGGGGGGGGACAAACTCGGATCACATATTTTCCCCTCTACCTCTTTTCCCCTTTTTTCAAATTTAATGAACATGTCAAAAATGGAATGTACTCAGTGTTACCTTTCTCATGATACCCCACTTGTCTATACCAGATGAAAAAAAAATTTTGACCTTCATTTCCCCTCTATGGGGACCTCCCCTTAAAGCCAGCCTATTACAACGAATCGCTTTCATATATGTAGCTTCAGCGGTTCATGAGATATCTCATGGACAGACGGACAGACAGACGGAGAGACGGACGCATGACCGATTTCATAAGGGTTTTGTTTTACTATTTTACAAAACCCTAAAAATGGAAATAAAACATAATAAAATATTGCTGGATCATCACTTGTTTGAAGAGTTTGTAAAATTTGTATAAAAGATGCTGTTATGGTAGAAATTGAGTTTTAAAAATGTTTTATAATTTTTGCTCTCCCTACAATTATATCGAAAAAATCCGTCTTGGCTTCTTTATTCTAACAGCAGCTTTTTTAATTGCCCGTTTAGTTGCTTTTCTGTGCGTATTAGATTAAAGGGGCAGCCGTGACACACATAGCACTCATACACCACCACTGCGTCCTTTGTGATACCACCATCGACTCCACAATCCGAGTCCTACCTATTCATTGAACCCGCCTGAGCTCCTGATAAAGTGCTGGAGCCGGCTGATGCTGACATCCTTCGTTAAGATCGCCAAAATAGAAAGACCCCAAGATTATCCTTCTTCTTCTAGCCAGGACTTGGTTCCCAGAGCACCCATAGCAGATGAAAGATACTCTCCTTCTCATCCTCATCCCCGCAACTACTACAACGATCATTGTGTGGAAGCCCCAATTTACTAGCATGTTCGCCGATCGGGCAGTGCCCTGTAATCACCCCCACAAGAGTCCGTAGGTTTCGTCTATTCAACGCCAGCAGCTCCGCAGAGCGTTTGGGATCGATCCTAGGCTAAGTAACCATACGAGTACAAGTGCTACCATTACTCCACTTCGCGTTGGCAGTATTCAACGCGTCAGCGTTTACCATCATTTTACAGGCTGATAAAGACCACCCGAGATGGCGATGACTAAACTCGGTCCCCCCAATAAAGCCTCCTCAAGCTAGTTCATCCGCTTTGCAATTTGCGTCAAAGCCACTATAGGCCGGAATCCAACAAAGGAAGATGTTAAGAAAATTTCCCATCTGCAGGAGACAGGTGCGGCATGCGGCAACAATCTTTGAGTTTGTAATCACAGACTCACGGGATTTAATCGCCGGCTGACTATTCGTGAAGATGTGAATGTCCCGAGCAGCTATGGCATTACGCCCGAGCCATATGAGAACTTCCTAAATAGCCGCAATCTCTGCCTGAAGAACGCTGTAAAAGTCAGGAAGATGTAGTGACAAGTTTATATTCAGCTTGTCCGAGTACATCCCCACTCCCACTCCTTTATCCGTCTTCGAGCCATCGGTGTATAAACTTATAGCATTTGACTCCTGGAAAGTGTTAGCCTTCCACTCGTCCCGTGAGGGGATTTGGCTTACAAAATTCTTACCGAACAGATACTTGGGGAGAGTGTAATCCGTCACCGCAGGAAAATCCAAGCTGCTAACAACAGACGATTGTCCCGTGGCTGCCACAGTGAACTGTCCAGTTTCCCGAAGACGAATGGCTACGTTCGATGCCACCAGCCTAGCAAAAATATTTAAGTGGAGAACATTGAGCAGGACACCAAGAGCAGTTGCTGGCTTAGTTCTAAAAGCCCCTGTAATGGTGATGCTCACCATTCTTTGGAATTTCTCTAGCATACTTCGGTAAACCGCAAAGTTGAGGTCAGTCCACCAAACGATAATACCATGCAGAAGGATAGGTCGCAGAACTGAGATATAGAGCCAGAAAACAATCTTCGTTTTCGGGCCCCACTTCCTACCTATAGCCTTCTTACACGAGTAGAGCGCAACAGTCGCCTTAGCTACTCGTTCCTGGATATTGGGTCTCCACCCCAGTTTCCTGTCCAGGATGACGCTCAAAAACTTGGCTTTTTCAGAGAGAACAAGTCTCCGTTCAGCATTTATTGCTAAGCATACTGTGCATTTTTCTTGAAAAAATTCTACAAAAGTACGGACTATTTCTAACCCAGACTTTATAAAGTGTAGGGTATAATGTTTCTGTCAGAACGAAAATATGTAACATCTAAAAGGAGGCTCCGGGCGTATAGCAATGTACATATATAAATGATCAGGGTCACCTCCTGATTCGATGAAATGTCTAGCTGTCTGTCTGTTTTATTATATTTGTGTTTAATTTGCGAAATAAGTGTTCTAAAGCTCAAATGAACATTGTGTTGGCAATTTGTTAGCTCGGCACTCGGAGAATGCTGCTAGTACGAATTCAATTAGCGTATCAAATTAGCCTTCACGAAACAATCATCCGAGTTTGCTTAGCCCAATCTGTTTGAACTTTGCAACTGCCAATAAATTAATTTTACTTGAAATCTTACTGAATTCACTTTAAACACTCTTCCATTGCCTGCCTATTTGCTCTGAAATTTAATCTATTTTAATTTATGTATCCAAGTTAGATAATATTTATGTAAAAAGACAAATTGTGCCAAGTATCGATTCAGAGTCTTCTCAATTTCGTCCTGAATACGTTCAGCTATGGCATTTCGTGTGGGCGCGCTTATATACGAGTAGCTCTAGCAAATAGATTTTTCATGATAAATTTTCATTCTTTGGTGAAGCCTGAAGCTAGTCATTAGTGCCTCCATGAGTCGTCTGAACTGTTCATATCTCGAAGGGTTCGTAAACTGTTTGATTGCCTAATATAAACAGAACAATAAAAGTTGATTGTTCCTGCCATACTGTACTCTACACTGGCACTTTGACGCTAGGAATTTCTAGCACTCGTGCGCTCGCATCTAACATCAATATTGCTTAAAACTTTTATATCCTTCGAAATTATCAACTGGCGTTTTTACTATCGACGGGAAAATTTGTTCACTTTGTGCATTCGTATGGCAGGGTGCTTGGGGGGGGGGGCCTTCCACCGTTGGAATTTCAATTTCTTCGTAATACCTTTCTTACGCTGAAGGGCTCAATACACTTTCTTTCTCTCTTAGACATCGACAATGATAATAAATCTTAGGAAACGATTTGTTCTCCAGGAACGTGGATACCGCATACTGACATTGGGTAAAGATGGCCGAATAGCGAAAAGTGGGAGATGAACATCTTCGATCCGATACTAAGTTGACGGATTTTCGGTTAAGGAGCATTCAAGTAGGCTTCCGCGATAAAAAGGCTAATTTCCAATTATTTACTACTTGTTTTCAAGTGCTGTCTAATTTCATTTTAAGATCAAATCACTCACAATTGCAGAGATTCAATAAACCACTGTGCCTCCACAAATAATCAAGGCAACTCTGTCCAAAAGTCGTATCCTACTACTTTGTTCACTTTTAAAGGTGATTATCAAATTGGAAAACTTTTCAACCTAAATGAAACCATTGCAGTCAGTGGAAACCACTTATGTGTAATTAAGAAACCTACCAATCAGCATCTTTGATTTCCAGATTTCCATCATAAGCTTCTTAGACACAATATTCACCTACCGTGCAACCGATTCTCACTCCTTCGACATATAACAAACGACTTACTCTAACCGTAGGCAAATTGCGTTATCGAGAGCACTTTGACTAAGGACATAAGTCGACGAAGTTATATCGACCTTGTACCTAAGTACCCCCAAGCTATAATTCGAAGGAGTTAGAGTTGAAGATTTCAGTATATGGTTGGAAGAAGACGAAGAGCCGCGGGTACTAGGAGTGAAATTTTCTATGAAATTTATCATCTGGAATTGGTTATCCGTGAGAATGTCGAAGTAAATAGCCGACAGGTTGGCTAATTTATATCGAAGCACTCAGTTTTAAAGTTATCGAGTTTCTCATCGTGTCTGCTATGTGCCTACGGCTCTTGCGATGTGTTCTTTGGGTGTCAAGAATTGCATAGAAGTCTTTCGGTTGCCACAATGAATACTTCCCGCTCGGTAGACATGAAAATGGTGGTCTGAATGGTTGGTAGAATTTTTACTAACACTCGGGGATACCTACTGTGGAAACGATCCAGCACTAATGAATCATTAACATCATTCTCACTTAACAGTCTGACGTCAGTCCTTCGCCATTTGAAGTCTTGTTCTCCATATCGGTCCATTGACCGCATCCTCCGATTTTGAAAGCCCAGCAGTTTATCAACGTCCGTTGCATAAAGGTTGTAGGTTTACGTTTCTCGATGCTTCCAGCTCATCGTACAGGCTGTACAACTCATGGTTGTCCAGAAAAGTCCATTTATTTTGATCGCAAACTGGAATGTGCAGTATTCCTTCGGAAGCTTGGGTTAAAATTTCGCAGTCATAGCACCAATCGGATATGTTTTATCAATTCGTGCTTGCCAGGCATTCTCCGAAACCAGTTTGTAACAATTCTTGTAGATGAGGTAACCCTCAACCGAGGACGGAGATCAAGGCTGGTTGTTCAGACCTGCCGTGGCACCTATGTGCCAAAATCTCCTCAGACATGGCTTGAGTTGACGCGTGCTCGACACTAGCTCAGCTGTTCGTAGTGTGGGCAGGGTTGTTGTACGTCAAGCTGCCCCGTAATCGCTAAAAAAATCACTCGTCTGCCCGAGTGACTAACCAACACGGGAGTTCCCTCACAGGATTTACACAAAAACAATTAACCGCGAAATTTCCTAACCATCTCTAGAACTAGCACGGGAGCCCTCCCCGAACCTTGGGTTGAGCTGCGCTTGCTTATATAACGAGCATTTAGGGCGGTATACTGAGGGTCGCAATCCCTTAAGCCGCGGAACTCGCGTAGCAGGCGGAGCCTACCCAGGCGGAGTGCGAAATCATTTCCATTTAAAATCCACTATTGATCAAAGATGCGAACGATTATCGTAGTGCAATAGCGGCACGCAACATTTTCATGCAAATGAAGAAGTTGTGGCAGCCGCTGAAACTGTACTGCTGCCCCTTTCACTGCCGATCATACGACTTCCCAAAAATCGTCCGCGTAACCTCCTCCTCCCTATTAAATTTTTGGGTTAGGTTTACCTCCGCCGAGAAAAATACACCACGCACCTGGCAGTCGGCAGGAGCAACCGTCGCTTCGTCGCTCTCTTGTCTTTCTGTATTCGTCCGACCATACTATTATTGCGGTGTCGCACTGCTATTTCGGCCCGAGCGTTGTGATTTGGGGGTGACTGTTGGGGCACGCTTCGGCTCCAAAGTGCGGTTTGGCGTATATCTCCTGGATATGAAAATGCGGCCGTCAGGAAAAAAATTCGTGAAGTACGCCTGGCGTACGTATGCACTAATTTATTAGTGCTTTTCTTTCACCTGATAAGGGACAACGAAAGATTTACCCGTTGTTCCCGCACGACCCGCTAATCGAAGACGACGACTTGCCCCGCCACGAGGAAAACTCGACAAGCCAAACGTCATAGGCTATGCGTGTGTAGGAGACTGTAACGTTTGTCTTTCCCAAAGCTGGTCCGACCTTCGAGCAAATCGAAACAGAACGGGTGCTCGCATCATTGGGGGTGCAAAAGACCTTTTCCATAGTCCTCCACGTGGGCGCCCCCTGGTAACGGCAGTGTGTAAAGCCGCTGACGGCCAAGTCTTAGCGATAAGACATTTGGAAAAAGGCAGAGAGCTGTAGCCTGAATGGCTGACCAGCACCTAAGCATCTCGGGTTTAGTAGGATGGAATGACTTGCGTAGTTCGACCTGCTTCATAGTTGTGTGAGCTTCAGCACGTTTATTAAACCATCTGGAGCAGCTATCTTCCGAGGCCTTCCCCTGAATGGGGTTAAGCGACGTGCTGACAACTCGTCCTTGCAAAAACCACTCCATGTCAAGAAACCTGGAACAAAAGCGTCGGATTGGACGGATCAACAACGACGACCACGCAAACGACTAAAGGATTATTTTTCGGATCCTGGAATGTACGCTCCCTGAACAAACCAGGGGCCGAGAAGGCCCTCCTTCAACAGGTCGAAAAGTAAAATACAAACTGAGAATTACTGCAGTTCAGGAAACAAATTGGCTTAGCAGCGAGATCAATGACAAGAAATCGCACACAATTTTTAAAGTGGCAAACCATCGGGCCTTAAGGAGTTTGGAGTAGTATTTATAGTGAATAATCACCTCAGACCGCATATTACTGACTTCAAACCCATAAATAAACGGCTGTGTGCGATTCGCATTAAGATTTGGTTCTTCATTCTCTGGCTCACCAATGTGCACGCCCCCACTAAAGGTAAAGAAGACGCAGTAAAAGACGAGTTCTACGCCCGCCTAGAGACTCTCTTCGACTCACTTCCAACAAACGACGTCAAATTGCTGCTAGGAGACTTTAACGCGAAAGTCGGGAATGAAAGTTGGCACCGGGGAACCACTGGAGGCCACAGTCTCCATGAAGAATGTAACGACAACGGCCAGCGACTTATCGACTTCGCCTGCAGCAGGAGTCTAATCGTAAGCTCTACGTGTTTCCTGCATTTAAAGCATTCACAAGCAGAACCGGAAATAGCGAGACGCACATACCGTCAACCAAATTGATCACGTCCTCATTTGCAGGAGATGAACGTCTAGTGTCATGGATGTCCGCTCTTATCGAGGAGCAAACTGCGACTCAGATCATCACTTAGTGAAGACGACCTACAGATTTAGAACTTCCTGAGTGCACCAATCGAGAATCAGCCCTCCCAAAATCTTTGCGGTTGATAAGCTTCTGAGTGATGCTACAGCGGTGGCGTAAACTACCGCCCTTGAGGAAAGCCTATCGCCTATGCTACACAACTTCAGCAACACAAGCGTCCATGGGTTCTGGGAAGAACTCTAGGGTACCATCAGATGTCGCAGAGAATTTCGTGGGATACAAAGCCCGGCGAGCGCGAAATGACTGGTTCGACCAAGAATGCAAAAATCCACTTGACGCGAAAAACGAGGCCTATAGACAATGGATTCAACGAGCAACTAGAGCCCAAAGGGAGAAATATGACGAGCTACGGCGAATATCGAATAGAATAATTAGACGTAAGAAACGTTAATACTTTGACGAGCATTTGCTGAATTAAAAAAACACTTAGCTAATAGGAACACTAGACAAGCGTACAAACTAGTAAATACAATTAAGAACGGCTATCAATCTAGGACTAGCCTTTGTAAGTACAAAGATGGAAACATCATCAGCAACACCGATGGCATTGAAAAATGATGAGCCTCTTATTTTGAAGAGATTCTGAACCTACCATCTAACATCCCCACACAAGAAGCTCTCGGCGATATTGTTGATCTAGGTCCACCCATACAACCCCCGACAGTGGAGGCAGTTGATCTCGCGTTGCGGTCACTAAAACGGAATAAAGCGCCGGGTGCTGACAAGAATTTGGACTACGTATCAACGAGGGTAAAACTAGAACAATGATGCAATCGACGACAGGGACGCCTGCGCAACCGAGCATCAATGTGGGGGATATACCTGGGTTGCAACTTCTCAAGGGACGCCAGCGAAACTGACGAAATCAAGCGACGGATACAATTTTTCGGGGCCGTTTGCGATCGAGATGGATGGCACATCCGATACAACCATGAGTTATTTGAATTGCACGATGAGCTGGAAGTTTCGAAAATCGCCAAACTATAACGACTTCAATGGGCAGGGCATGTACAACGAATGGACGATGATCGGACGCCAAAGAGAGTAATGAACGCAAAACGAGTCGACGGAGCGAGACTGCGAGGACGAGATCTTGTTGGGAGAGCTGAGTTTATGTGGAGGCCGCGCAACTACTGGGCTTCCAAGATTAGAGGACGCGGTCACGTGACCAAGATAATTGGAAGACAGCAATCCAGGCGGCCATTGCCCGACGTCGGGCTGCCGCGCCACGATGATGATGTTTAAAATAAAAAGCTTTTTTTAGCAAAATTTTTATAAACATGTTTAAAATATCTGCGAATTGAGGCTTAACCAAAACTTTTAGTTATTATATTTATCGAGATAGAGCTCAAATCGGAAAAAAACCATTTCTGCATTTCCGCTCTCAACTACATTAAAAACGGACCGATTTGAAAAGTATTGGTCTAGTTAAACTTGAAATAAAAATATCTTGAACTTTTGTTTAATAAGTTTTTTTTGGCATTTGTATCATCGGTTTCAGAGATATGTGAGCTTGAAAAGCGAAATAGTGTGATTTTCCCCAAAGCCCCAAAAGGTGACGCTTTTCGACTATGGGTTTGTGCTATACTACCGAATTTCAACTTTGAGCGTTGGATGTAGAATTTGTTGCTTTTTAATTTAAATCCTATTAAGTTTTTCGATCAGAGAAGCAGTTTACAAATTATGGGGAGAATATTAAAAAAAAAGGGCTCAAATTTTTCGGTTTTTCTCCCACAGCCGCTTTGCCGCGGGGTCCAAGGTGGCTCCATCTCTTAAAATGAAAGTATGGGCCCCACTACATTCGTACTAAACGACACCTCTCTATTATATTTTGCAAGGTGGCGTCCATTTTTGTCATTTACCGTCCTAACTATAGGTGGATAGCTCCCAGGGGCCATCACCAGATACATTGACAGATAGTAAGTATTCTAAATGAATACATGTATTAAAAATGTCAGAAATAATAAATTCATAAAGAAATTTATCATCTCTGCTTCAAAATGATAAGACAGGCAGTTTTTTTTTAACTTCATAGTGCCTAGGAGGGGGTTTAGCGGCTGTGTCGGTGGTCTCCGTGGTTGCGCCACTTAGAGGGATAGGGAAGTACCTCCGTAATTCATTCAAGTACTCACATCAATTGTTCGTATCTAAGCTTTTCCAAATTACGTTTTCCCCATCGCAGGTGACCAGAATTATATGAATGAAATTACTGTATAAATGTTCAATTGGTATGAACAAGCTGAAACCGAACTCATGACTAGCTTATTTGGGGCTCATTACTGAACTTTCTCCATTAAATTTCAATTAACGTAATGTATCGTTGCCTTTTGGTCAACTGATCGCCAATAACTTATCGGGTCTAACACAAAATGAATCTACATTTTTCCCAAGTATCATTACAACACCCATTACAGCTCAGCATAAAACTGACCCAACAATACTACGATTATGCGAGTAAATTGAGCCGGAAAATGTTCGTAGTTTTCCTCGACGGAAGAACTGAATGAACCAATAGACGATGTAATTACACGAAGAGTCATGCTAAAACTCCTGGAAGTAATTAACAAGAAGTTTCGCTGGTGTTGCACGCTGTGTTGCTTCCTTAAAGTATTTGCCATGAATTATTTAGTGCCTGTCTTAAGTTTATTCATTATTAATTATGCTTCAGGGCAGGAAGCCGCTCCTGCCAAAAGAATGTTATGCAAAAGTCGAGGAAGACACAGGCACGGGGTTTGTAGCAACGGCAGGGAAATTGTCTTGTTTGTCGGCAGCGTTTTCAGTATTCAGAACATGCAAATCAGTGCACTGAGCTGGCGATGTTAATGAAATGCGAAAATTCATTAGCAAAACGATGAATGTTAGTGCATGCTATCGGCTTCGAAAGGAGCATTTTGGTTTTATAAAGAGCGTGACTGAAATTTGCTAAGAGCATTATATGGTTTAAAGCAACATCAGCTGTAGTTTTTTAGATGGCCAAGAAGTCTAAAGTTTTCGCCCTAATTGAATCAATATAGGGAGAACCACTATGAAAATTCCTCAGTGAAATCTAGAAGAAATATGGGACTAGTGAGTAGTGTAGTAACTTCTTTCAGGGATAATGCAGTTTTCAAAGATTTAAAGTCTTTATTGAAAAACGAATTTACATTATATTAGTAAAAGATACAGCCGCAGAATTTCTGTTCCCATCAGTTCGCGTTTCGAAAAAAATAAAATTGAGCCAATTTTTACGGAAGGGTTGTAAAAAATATGATAATTTGGTCAATTTGTTTTACATACCTGAATATTAGTTGTTCAGATTAAGCATTAAGACCCTTGCATTCTGTCGGATACGTCGGCACAAGCACAATATTCTGTTTTTTATAAACCCTCATCTCAGTCAAGACGGAGTGACATAGAATAGATAGCTTTCGTCTAAAGGAGGGGATTTACCGTCGGCACTATTTCTTTTAATAACTGCTTGAGGAAAGATTCGGACCCCACACCCCTTGACTGAAAGTCAATTCTCTATGCATAGAACTGCCCCAACTGTCCGTTTAGAAGGAAATAGAGTAAATCAAACAGTTCTTCGAAGTATCTTGATGAAATAGAACCATATTCTGTAGCCTGAATGGGTGACCAACACCTAAGCGTCTCAGGTTTAGTAGGATGCAATGACTTGCGTAGTTGGACCTGCAACATAGTTGTGTGAACTCCAGCACGTTTATTAAACCATCTGAAGCAGCTATCTCCCCAGGCCATACCTGAATGGGGTTAAGCGATGTGCTGACAACTCGTTCTTGTAAAAACCACTCCACGTCAAGAAACCTGGAACAGAAGCCCAGAATTGGACGGATCAACAACGACCACCATGCAAATGACTAACAGATCATTCTATCAGATCTTGGAATGTACGCTCCCTGGACAAACCGGGGGCCGAGAATGTAGGAAAGTATCAACTGAGCACAGGACGGAAACACCATCAGTGACATCGATGGCATTAACAAACGATGGGTCTCTTATTTGAAAGAACTTCTGAACCTACCATCTAACATCCCCACAAAAGAAGCTCTCTACGATATTGTTGATCCAGGCCCACCCATACAACACCCGACAGTAGAGGAAGTTGATCTCGCGTTGCGGTCACTAAAACGAAATAAAGCGCCAGGCGCTGACGAGATTCCGGCTGAACTGCTAAAATTCGGTGGAACGGGTCTAGTTAATGCCATACATCAATTACTCCTGCGAGTATAGGAGGACGAGGAGATCCCAGACGATTGGCACAGAAACATCATCTGTCCAATCCACAAAAATTAAGATAAACTGCGGTGTGAGAACTACAGGGGCATATCACTAGTTTGTACGTCCTTGAAAATTTTGACCAAGATTCTGGTAAATAGAATAAAACCGTACGCACAATGAATCATTGGCGAATATCACAGTGGGAATACAATGTAAACATCAGTGACGTGCACTCGTAGTAAGCAATTCCAAACTGCTTGACTTACCGAAATAAGCAATTCAATAATAAACTTACACCAATACACATATCATCATTTCAGTCAATGTTTTTCTTTAAGCTGAAGAATACATATTATCATTCAAATATTCCTTTGCACATTCAAATTCTGATCCGCGCCTTCTTTTGGTTAAAAAACATTCGTTCAATTACTTTAGATAATATTCAAACCTCCCACATTTTGCACACCATAGACACCAAACTTAGAATAGGAAAATGTGCCTAGATGTTTAGATGCATGTACCATGTGTGCATACAAATACTAGAGACATTTATGGATTAACAGAAACGATACACGCAAACTCCGTATAATTATTATTTTACAAACAAATGCTAATAAAAACACCACGAATTGAGTTTGCAATTAAATTTTATATTAGATGCATTTCGGGCAGCCTTCCGCCCATCTTCAGCAACACGATTAAAAATGTTTTCCGTACAGTTTTAATTTAACAGCAAAACGCTCATAAAGAGTCAATTATATGATACATATGTACGTATTAACATAAATTAAAATAGACTAAAGAGAAATACATTTACTTTACGTTACATTTAAGTATAAATAACATAGAAAAATTTGTTTATAAAGTACTCAAATAAAGTTATATTGCACGATCAAAAGCAAGAAAATCAAGTTCATTAAAGCTTTCTTAAAACAAGGAACAAAAGTCAATTACGTTAAACCAAATAAAATAAATTACGATTCTACAACTAAAGAGAGTCAAAAAATAAATAAATACAATAGCAAGAGTTACAATTATTTAATTAAACGAAACAAAACCGAATCTATATTTCCTTTGTCCAAGTTCATTGCCGAACTATCTTTTCGTGAATGTAAATACTCTCGTATGCATCGAGTTTCCGCTCATCAGTGATGCATTTCATCATTCGCACTTCACTCGCTGACACCGGCAAATGTTGTTCTTCTAATACGTGCGATGCGAAGGCAGATCTTCTGGGTTCATTATCGTAAACGTATTTTTTGTGTTCTTCGAAACGTTTCTTAATGGATCTTTTTGTTTGCCCATAGTACTTTTTGTCGCATCCTCCGCATGATATCTGGTAAATGCCGGGTTTGTTCAATGGTTCAGTTCGGTCCTTCAAGCTATTTAAATGATTTTTCAGTTTGAAACAGTTCGAGTGAACAATTTTCAGTTTATTGTGATGAAATACTGTTTTCAACCCGTTGGTAATACTTGGAGCAAAAGTGACGGATACTCGCTTAACACCATCAGCAGATCGATCGATGTTTCTGTTTTGGGAGAAGAGGGTGGACAATTTCTCCTTCGATTGTTTTTGTGCATGCATCCGGATGATTTTTTCGATCATTCCATTGCCATATCCGTTTATTTTGGCAGCTGTCATAATAAATTCATGTTCTTTCATATAGTTAGAAACGGAGAGAGGAAGGCTAGCCAGGCGATGAGCCATTGAGTGAAATGCAGCTAATTTATGTTGCGTCGGTGCGTACGAATCACTCGTGATGTACCGTGCTGTGGCTGTTGATTTATGGTGCACTGCAACTTCAATTTTGTCCTGTATTCGTTCTAGCACTAAGTCTAAAAAGACTAACTTATTCTCCTTTTCCACTTCGCACGTGAACTTTATTTCGGGATATTGATTATTGATTAAATTAAGCGTGGTGGTCAGTTCGCTCTTTTTAACTATTGCAAAGATGTCATCTACGTATCTGTACCAGATACGCGGTAGCAGGTTCTGATCTTTCAGTTCTATTTCAAATTTAGACATAAAAACTTCTGATATGAGCGGCGAGAGTGGGTTGCCCATACTTGTACCGGAATCAATTTTAAAAAAACGATTTCTGAACGCGAAATAATTCATATCCATGCACATTTTTGCCGCTTCCATATACACGTCAAGTTTTTCTTCCGTGATGTCTTGGTTTAATAAATGCGTCCGTAATGCAACCAAAGCTTCGTTGATGGGGATGGAAGGGAACAGGGCTTCAACGTCAAACGACACTAGGATTTCGTCTGTGTTTACTGTGGTTTGTTCCATGAGACGTGCGAAATCTACGGAATTCTTCACTGCGCAACTTCTGAAAGGTGGAAACTTTTTTATTTCATCGACTAGCCATCTTGCTATTTTAGTGCATGGGGCTAGAGTAAGAGCTACAATCTGCCTCATTTTTTCCCCTGCTTTATGAATTTTCGGCAAACAATACAATTTTGGTACTTCTGGATTTGAAACAAGCAGGCGCCATTTGCAATGTTCACCAAATGTATTACTGATGTTCTTTCTGACTGTATTGGCTGCTGTAGTCATTTTTTTCGATATTTCTCTGTAGCCATTTTCATCAATTAGCTTCCAGACCCTCCTTTCATATTCATGGGTGTCCATAATAACGATTTTGTTACCTTTATCAGCTTTCATTATGCTGATATCTTGCTGACGCAGATTCTTCATAATTTCAGCTTCTTTGGAACGGCGAAATTCTTTCCCTTGGATGTTTTTCTCGATACATTCTTTAGTGCGTGAACGTATTTCACTTTTTGTTGTTTCCGATTCATATTTCAAAATTGTCTCGATGTCGGCGATTACATCTCTCACTGGTGTTGTTGTTGGATGTATTCCGTATTGTAAACCTTTATTTAAAAGATTTAATTCCACCCTTGATAAAGTAACACTCGAAATATTGATCACAGCGTCCTTAACCAGATGTGGTGTGGTGAATTTTTCTTCTCTCTTCGGCGACTTCTTCAATAGCTCATTAAATTTTTGGTTTTGGGTTTCTCTCTTCCTTTTTATTACGTTCTCAATTTCTGCAGTACAGTCAGAAAGAACATCAGTAATACATTTGGTGAACATTGCAAATGGCGCCTGCTTGTTTCAAATCCAGAAGTACCAAAATTGTATTGTTTGCCGAAAATTCATAAAGCAGGGGAAAAAATGAGGCAGATTGTAGCTCTTACTCTAGCCCCATGCACTAAAATAGCAAGATGGCTAGTCGATGAAATAAAAAAGTTTCCACCTTTCAGAAGTTGCGCAGTGAAGAATTCCGTAGATTTCGCACGTCTCATGGAACAAACCACAGTAAACACAGACGAAATCCTAGTGTCGTTTGACGTTGAAGCCCTGTTCCCTTCCATCCCCATCAACGAAGCTTTGGTTGCATTACGGACGCATTTATTAAACCAAGACATCACGGAAGAAAAACTTGACGTGTATATGGAAGCGGCAAAAATGTGCATGGATATGAATTATTTCGCGTTCAGAAATCGTTTTTTTAAAATTGATTCCGGTACAAGTATGGGCAACCCACTCTCGCCGCTCATATCAGAAGTTTTTATGTCTAAATTTGAAATAGAACTGAAAGATCAGAACCTGCTACCGCGTATCTGGTACAGATACGTAGATGACATCTTTGCAATAGTTAAAAAGAGCGAACTGACCACCACGCTTAATTTAATCAATAATCAATATCCCGAAATAAAGTTCACGTGCGAAGTGGAAAAGGAGAATAAGTTAGTCTTTTTAGACTTAGTGCTAGAACGAATACAGGACAAAATTGAAGTTGCAGTGCACCATAAATCAACAGCCACAGCACGGTACATCACGAGTGATTCGTACGCACCGACGCAACATAAATTAGCTGCATTTCACTCAATGGCTCATCGCCTGGCTAGCCTTCCTCTCTCCGTTTCTAACTATATGAAAGAACATGAATTTATTATGACAGCTGCCAAAATAAACGGATATGGCAATGGAATGATCGAAAAAATCATCCGGATGCATGCACAAAAACAATCGAAGGAGAAATTGTCCACCCTCTTCTCCCAAAACAGAAACATCGATCGATCTGCTGATGGTGTTAAGCGAGTATCCGTCACTTTTGCTCCAAGTATTACCAACGGGTTGAAAACAGTATTTCATCACAATAAACTGAAAATTGTTCACTCGAACTGTTTCAAACTGAAAAATCATTTAAATAGCTTGAAGGACCGAACTGAACCATTGAACAAACCCGGCATTTACCAGATATCATGCGGAGGATGCGACAAAAAGTACTATGGGCAAACAAAAAGATCCATTAAGAAACGTTTCGAAGAACACAAAAAATACGTTTACGATAATGAACCCAGAAGATCTGCCTTCGCATCGCACGTATTAGAAGAACAACATTTGCCGGTGTCAGCGAGTGAAGTGCGAATGATGAAATGCATCACTGATGAGCGGAAACTCGATGCATACGAGAGTATTTACATTCACGAAAAGATAGTTCGGCAATGAACTTGGACAAAGGAAATATAGATTCGGTTTTGTTTCGTTTAATTAAATAATTGTAACTCTTGCTATTGTATTTATTTATTTTTTGACTCTCTTTAGTTGTAGAATCGTAATTTATTTTATTTGGTTTAACGTAATTGACTTTTGTTCCTTGTTTTAAGAAAGCTTTAATGAACTTGATTTTCTTGCTTTTGATCGTGCAATATAACTTTATTTGAGTACTTTATAAACAAATTTTTCTATGTTATTTATACTTAAATGTAACGTAAAGTAAATGTATTTCTCTTTAGTCTATTTTAATTTATGTTAATACGTACATATGTATCATATAATTGACTCTTTATGAGCGTTTTGCTGTTAAATTAAAACTGTACGGAAAACATTTTTAATCGTGTTGCTGAAGATGGGCGGAAGGCTGCCCGAAATGCATCTAATATAAAATTTAATTGCAAACTCAATTCGTGGTGTTTTTATTAGCATTTGTTTGTAAAATAATAATTACTAGAGACATGTTGATTCCAGAAAATGGGAATCTTGGATTTCGGTAGTACATTGGGCAACGATTTTTTTTTGTTTTGTTCGCAAATTTATATGAGACAAGTCAAGCACTGGCGCGACTGCTTTTGTGTGTGGGATAAAGCCCAATGATGCTTGTTAATGAAATGTTGCCAATGCAGGGAATGTTTATGGGAATTTGATTTTTCCAGTAGAGCTTTTGTTTTTGTTATGTAATGGATTTTCCGTTGCAATTTAAAAGAGGAAATCAGTGCAATCGGGTGATTTTGATTAAATTGTGATTTGAAGTTTTTTTGACCGTTTGTAGTGATTTAATTGATTTGATTTGTGATAAAAGTGGTAAGTTTTCTTTTCGCATTATGTCGGAGTATTGCTGCGCGACGGATTTCGTACTAAAAGCGGGATTTTCAACTCTTTCCTTTGCCAAGAAAAGAGAAATTATAGAATCGGATAGACCGAAGTCAGATCTTAGTTTAGAGTTTAAATTAAAAAATATTACGCGAAAATTCCATATCGAAACGTATGAAAAGTACATTTGGTTAACGGGAAGCTGTAAATTAAATAAGTTATTTTGCTGGCCGTGTCTTTTGTTCACGAATGAAAAATCTGTTTGGAATAAAGCTGGATTTAGTGATTTGAATAATTTTACGGGCTCAGCAGCAAAGCATTCAAGTTCCGAAAAACATCTTCAGTCGTTAATTAAATTAGATAATTTTGGTTCTCAGCGTATAGAGTTTATGCTTAGTAACCAGGTGGCAATATCTGTTAGTTTGCATAATGAAAAAGTTGAGCGTAATCGTAATATTTTGAAACGTTTAATCGATACTGTAATTTTTTTGGCAAAACAGGAGCTTCCTTTTCGCGGAAATAATGAAGACTCTTCTTCAAATAATCGTGGTAATTTTATCGAAACCGTAAATTTCTTGAGTTTGTACGATCCGATAATTGAGTCCCACATAGATTCTATAAAAGCAAATGCAGCGTTTTCGGGTTTGTCTAATAGAATCCAAAACGATCTTGTTTCCGCTATAGCTAATGTGGTTCGAAATAAAATCAATTTGGAAATAAAGGAGGCTCCATTTGTAGCTGTAATGGTCGACGAAACGCCAGATGTTAGCGGTCGGGAACAATTAACGATGATTTTTAGATATACAATATCATATGAGATTGAAGAAAGATTTATCGGATTTTTGGATGTAAGCGCTAATCGTACAGCTACAGCAATAAGCTCTCACATTTTAAAACAATTGCAAAATTTTAATATCGATAAGAAATTAATTGCACAATGTTACGATGGCGCAGCAGTAATGAGTTCTCAAATTCGTGGAGTTCAGACTTTAATTCGGGAAAAACATAAATCGGCAATTTTCGTTCCATGTTACGCTCATTCACTAAATCTAGTATTGTCTAAAGCAGTTGAGTTTATTCCGGAAATTAAATTATTTTTCGCGCACATCAATAAAATCGCATCATTTTTTAATACATCCACTAAAAGGTCGGACCTTTTTGCAAATATAGTAAATCGTCGTTTAGCATCGGTTTCCAAAACGCGTTGGCATTATCATTCGCGTATTATTAACGTTATATTTGAACATAAGCATGAAATTTGTACAGTTTTTGAGACAATTTCGAATGGTTCTCAACACTGGGATGGCGATTCCTTGACTTTTTCCGATATATACTTACAAAAATTCGCAGAGTCAGATTTTCAATTATATCTGTTAATTTTTTCTGAAATTTTTTCGAAAACTGATATATTATTTAATATTATTCAGAGCAAAGTGGTAAACATTTCATATGCAAGCCAAAAAATTATTGAATTTGAAAATTGGCTTGAAAATGACTTTTCTAAAAAGTTTGATAATTTCTATTCGACAGTTACAGCAGAATATCAGCCACCACGTAAGAAATGTAGAAATGCGATAGATCCTTTACAAAATTTACGGCGGATATTTCGGGAGATTATAGATGTTATTCTCGGGCAAATTCGAGATCGATTCCATTCGTTTAAAGATCTTTCATTTTTAGAGTTGCTTGAACCGAATAATTTTTCTAAATTCAAGTCAAATTTTCCCGATAAAAATTTTGACTCACTTATTGAATATCACGGTCAATTTTTCGACAGAATAAAGTTGAAAAATGAGCTAAAAGTTATTTATTCTTCAGATGAGTTTAAAAACGCGAATCCTAGTAAAATTCTCGATTATTTTCAAAAACGGCCTTATGTCGCAAACGGTTTTAAGCAAGTTCATATTTTAGCAAAATTATTAACGTCAATTCCAGTCACAGTGGCAACTGCGGAAAGGTCATTTTCAACACTAAAGCGCGTTCACACATTTTTGAGAAATCGCCAATCCCAAGAACGACTTTCGGATCTTACTTTAATTGCGGTTGAAAAGGATCTTCTTATACAAATGCGAAGAGAAAACGATTTTTTTGTTAATGTGATTAAAGAGTTTTTACTTAAAGAACGGCGCATAGATTTGGAATACAAATAAATGGCAATGGCGAAAGAATATTTATTTATTTCAAATACCCCTGAATTTTTCTTAGTCTTAATTAACATAATATTTATTTATCATTTTTTTTATTAGTAATATTTTATTTATTTTTTTTTTTTTTTTGTATTCCGAATATATGTGCCAATATTTTATTTATATCTTTCCTGATTTCTTCTTTAAGGCTTAGTATAAATGTTTTTGTGACTGTCCATATTCTATTATACAGTCCATTTTTGTTTATGCTAAATTGGCTTTAGGGCGCCCAACTGCTTGACTATGAAAAATTTCCACTGCACGTCACTGGTAAACATATACCAAATCTTTGTCGACTTCAACCAGGCATCCGACAGTACCGATCGTGGATCACGGCGAAAATTAATGGATACAAGGAACCTGAAATTCTTCGAATTTTACGACGAAAGGAAGCACGCATACAGAGAAGGACGTATTCCACATTATTTGACCATGCAGGCAAAAACAAGGCGAGTGTAACGAGAGTGAGCCCTCCAACGTCAACTAAATTCTATAGGCTGAAAAATTGCCTGAAAAACATAGAAGCCGTTGGAAACAGCTACAGCTCCCGCCTGAAGGCGTACCTCGCAAGCGAAAAGGACCCACTAAATAAGGAAAAAAAAGTGGCATTTACAAAGTGGAATGTCCAGAATGCAATATGAAGTATGTCGGTCAAACGAAAAGATTAATCAAAGTACGATTTAAGGAACACTTAAGAGAAGCTGAAAATGCGGAACGAAAGGGAAATTCCACTGTGAGGTCATCAATTGCGGCACATGTCCTCGAACAAGGACACACAATCGATTGGGACAATGTACCAGCAGTGAAGCAGGTCAATAGAATATCAAAATTAGACGCATGGGAAAGTTTAGAGATCAAGAAGCTGTCAGGTAATCAACGCCTAAATGAAGATGAAGGGAATTGCCCATCGAACTTAATAAAAACGTTAGGTAAAATCCGTAATGTGGAATGTATGTAGTTTTTAAAATTTGTTAGTATATAAGACCGATTGTAAGCCTTGACTTCTTTAGAAATAGAAGGCACTGAAGAAGGGAGTAAGTAACTCCAGAGATACGTATATGAAAAAATTAAATATATTTTGTAGTAAGGAACCTTTGTTTCTCTTTTAACTCAAGGGTAACGTACTTGTTGTGAGGTCAAGTGATTATTTGAGTTATTTGATAAAAAGCATTAATAAATAATTTTTAATACAAAACAAAACCAGTCCGAAGCGTATATACCCTAGACTTGTACAAACCTAGTAGTGATAGCAAAAGTATCAATTGGCAACGACCATTTGCATTAAAAGGGAGTTTCCTATATGACCAGTTTATAGGGGAGGATCTCGACCATTCTCAAAATCAACTAACTAACCCACGCTGCAAATATTTGTCGAATTTCTCAAGTTGCTAGCTGAATTCCCGCTTGTAGGGGATGTAGGGGTTCGTTAGGTGAGATCTTGCTCATTTTCAATGTCAACTAACTACATCTTACTACCAACATTTCGTCAAATTTTTAACTCGCTAGTGTCTATCTATCACAAGTTATCGTTATGATACTAATTTTTTGAAATTTGTAGGGGAGGTAGGCGTTCCCTTGATCGGATTATACCCAACTTACTAGAACTTAAGCAGCTTTTCACCTCAAAGTTACATGCCAAAAATCAGGTCAATTGGTTTAAGAGTTATAGACAAATGACGTAAAAAGTAGGGAAGTACGGGGTTCATTGTAAAGAAAATACCGTCAGTTTTCAACTGATCGATTTTATTTTTTTCCAAGAAAGTATAAAATTATCCTCGCGAGCAATCTACCAAAGCTAGAGCTTTTCATGTTTATTAAATAAATAGGGAGTTATAGATACATTTAAGTATTTTACATATGTAGGGGAGGTAGGCGTTCTCTTGGCGGACAGACAAACAGACGGACAGACGGACAAACGGACAGACAGACATGGCTAAATCGAATCAAGAAATGACCCTTATCATTTATATATGTATACATTGCCATACCTCCGGAGCCTCCTTGAAAATGTTACATATTTCCATCGTGACAAAAACAAAAGTCTAGGGTATAAAAACGGATCACAGAGGCGAAGCGATCTGCTAATGGATTTTAAAGCATTTCAGCTTCCGTCCTACATTTTCTCGACACATTTCTGAAAGACTCTGTCATGTCAAAATCATTTTTTTTTATAATTCTTTCGGTAAAATGTGGTAAAGCACCATTAGTGAGTTTTAAGTTAAAAAACGATAAAAACATTAAAACCGCAAGCACTTCGTTATGTATTTTTAAAATACTCTGACTTAAATACTACTGTAACACTAATTTGTTTGATACATGATCCACATCCACATTCTGCGTACTGCATGCCCATTGATTTCTATCCGGCACGTCTTTGATGCACCATCGTACTCAGGATTAAGTTACACGATTACGTCTTCCATTCTATTCAAAATGAATATTTTCGCATACCCGTCATATCTAGTTTTATGTTCTAGTGCTGTTTTTATTTTTCCTCTTTTCCTATGTTCTTTTTCTCGAAACCTGTGAATACGTTTGTAGAGCATTTTTAAAACGATGAAAAATTGTGCTAAGAATTTATAGTACGGGTAGAGGTTACGCCAGAGGATATGTATGTGGAGTATATCCATCATATTTGAATGTATATGTATTACACAACTATCTTTTGTGGATATATGTATTACACAACTATCTTTCATGGATATCAACACCATCTATAACGGTCTGTATGTGGGTATACTATTCAATATAGAAAACGTACGTACAGAACAATAAATCCTTTGAAGATGTTAGTAAAGAATAATCATGTTGGAAAAGATATTGTATAAACGTAATTATCCAATGGGGAATTTTGCAATTATTGTAGTCATGGTTCTCAATCCGATTAGTTCAGGAAGTTGGGAGGAGGACCATACACGACCTGTACTATGTTGGAACGCAAACATTGAATCCTCACTCAAGCAACAGAACAAATGATAAACACTTTAAAAAGGAGGAGCCAACGAGCTTTTGAAGCGACACTTGGAAAAGGAAAATGGCGAAGAAAGCACAGAGCTGGGTGAAAATTTAGGCGAACATCTTTGGTTAATCAAACAGTCGTCATGCCCTGCAGCGTTGTGCAAGTAATCTACTCTAAGGTAATCTACGTCATTGTCTGCGAGTAAAGTTTGTATGAAGACAATTGACAATTGTCTACACGAATGGTGTACACAATATACAGACAACTTGAGCAAACCCCGGGTAGTCGAATTTAATCAAGTGGTCGTAACTCAAATGTTGCTTGAATGGCCTCAAGTGAGGACGGAGGCAGAGGCTTCGGTCGTTCAAGCCATGCTATGACACCAAAATGTCAAAACCTTCTTAGTGACCAGGTATGTCGTGCGCTACGACTATCGGCGGGATGTTAATTTGTCACAAACTGTTTCAAAAATCGTTATAAAAAAAGTATCTACACTGCATGCAGATACATCGGAACATGTATATGTCTATGACTACCGACTGCGTGGAACCTGTTGTGTTGAAGATATCGGCGTAAGTTTTGTAAAGATCCCAGTATAGTTATACTGGATGAAATCATTCGAAAAAACACGTCCCACGCTTTCGGTAGGCATAATACATATCCATGTACCCATGTATCTGGTGGCAGTGTAGATACTCGTCATAAATTCTGCTTTGCTTTGTCCTGTCCGCTTGGGCTCCTTTCTCTCGCGGGATCGTTTCGTTTTCGTTTGCATCGCGTGTGTGCAATATTCACCTCCTCTCGTGCACCCTGTTCCATCTACCTGTTCCATCTACCCGTTCGGTACAGTTTGCAGACTGCAGCCTATCGACATTTCTCTGAGTACGTTTCTGCTAATCGCAATCACGCTTCCCACCATCTTTTCCCAATCGGACGTGTATTGTGTTTGTGTTTCTATTGCAAAATCGCTCCCACACTATCCGTCTCATCCTGCCCCTTTAATCAACAGTCCAGGTCCGGCACACACAATCCGTTTCTCAAGTAACGCGTGCGACTCTATGCGAATTTGTTCCGCAGAAAGGGAAACTAACAAAAGTAAACAAAACATTCCAACACACGCACAAAGAGAATGCACACGAAAAATTTTGGAAATTTTGCAGAAGGGGGGGGGGGGGCATTTGATCTTCTGCAGACCTCTGAATGTACATCATGTCACGATGAGCTGCCCGGAACTATAAAATCCTGCGACGAATATTTCTCTATTTCGGGGCTTGGGAGATTTTAACTCGCGCAGTACGAATCCGCCATTTTGTTTTATGATACGTTTATTGCACGTGTGGTGGGGGCCCACATTGTGATCCAGTCAGACCTCAAATCGCCGCCATTGCAAATGCACAACCACAGTTGCTGGATCACCCGATTTGGATAGAATGAACTTCATCCGCGATGGCTCTCGCTCTCTATCTTCGAGGGGCGGGAGCTATGTCATGTACACACTCTCAAATTGCGTCTGCGCATGTCCAAATGTTAGTCGAACTGACTACTTGCTACCTTTTCTGGGACCCTAGTGATTCAGATAGTACAACACGGGCTATTTTATTAAATGATGAATGGGAATTGGCGGAAATTGAAGGTCATTGAAAGTCCATGGACGTCCTTGACCTAAATAATGAGTAAAAATGGAATTTCATTCATTGTGACCTCAGATTGGGTCTATGCATGTGCATTTCGGGAGTGCACAATTTGTTTAATGAAACGGTGAGAATGAGAATGATATGAATGAATGAGAGGAGGAGGTCCGCTGCCCTGAGCGAAATTTTGCATACATTCAGAGACCATAAATTGCGTGTGACCATGTCGAGCGAGGAGAGCAGACGACTTCTTGCGACGTGTTCTGGGGGCCTAGTCAAGTTAGGTAGTACGGAGCGTACTCTATATTTTTGAGGATTTTGAATGTGTGGTATGGTGTGTATGCAGGAGTTTTGATTATGGCGTCGCGTTGACTGAGAGCGTCGGACGGAGAGCACAGAGAGCGCCTGTTCACCCGTACACTATGTTATTTCTTGCCGTCCACAACGTCAACCTTTATCGCTATCAAATCAACATCCCAATATGTACACACAGGATCCTCGGAAGCGCGCAACAGCCATGCACAATGACCACTCAAACGACATGCACAACCAGAAAAGAAAAATTTTCAATGGGATTGTTTCCTCTTCTGACCCCCGAGTGGAAAAACAGACATTTCGTGTGACGGACAGATTTTTAGGATGACCCCCAGCTATAAGACATATCCATGTCAAAACCCGAAATCTAATTGCTTATCGATGTGGTTAACTCACTACTAATTGAAGATTTGACGGAAGCACCTCAATTATGGAGTCATATGGACTTTATTGATTTTTCTTAACATATCAACAACTGATAAATATTTTTACTTTTGCAACAATATTTTGAGTGCTGAAAACTTGTCCACCCCGTTGATTTTTGGGTCTCTATACAGGTCAGCATATCTCTATACATACCAGTATATCACTAGTCCATACCATCAGTTACGAAGAGGTCGTAAGTTTCGAATTCTACAGGTTTACGTGATTCGTGTCGCCTTACTGATTACGTAGTTGTGAGCGTTTAAACCATAAATTAGTAGCATCTCCCACATAATTTGAATAGATTTGACATAGGCTATTTAAGAATAATTATCACTATCCAGCTTTTATAAATAATAAATTGACATAGGTTAATTAATTTATAAATGCGATCTAAAATTTCAATGTATTCCTTTACTTCTTCAATTAGCTATTCATTGAAACGTGATTGTTTAATTTTTTATGTCTTGCTTTGACAGAAATTTGCTTCATCAAATCTAAATTTTTAATCATACTTACGTAGCTGTCGCGATAAGAGCACCACCGAGTCCTACAAGGAAGTATTCTTTGGCCTTGTTTGTCAATCCACGCCTTTTCAAAGTTAGTGGGCTTAAATTTCTTGAGTATTGATTACCGCATTAAAAGTTCGAATGGGCCGGTAAAGGTGCAAGGATGTATGCAACAGCGAAGAAATGTGCCGAAAAGCTTCCAGTACAAACAGCTAATTCAAATCTTAAACGGAAAGCAGCAGTACCAAGACCGAAACGAATGGAGACTGAGGATTGCTTCACCGAGACACAATAAATAAGTAAACATGAAATGTGTTTTTTGATGCCATAGAAATCTATGTGCATTCTTTCATGAGCATTTTGAACTTGTTATGCACAAATCCTTGATCCAACTGGATGACTTGGACAAGCTTCAAATACTACAAAAAATCAATAGATTATTCTATTGATTTTTCGTTCTCGTCAGTTTCTTTTTTTTTTAATGACTTTTTAAGTTCACTCACTAGAAAAGTCACGCAACCGCTTGACGTATTGTGAGTCTCGTTACATCAACCGTGGCTTTTCAAATTTGCATTCATGCATTTGAACTCCGACGGTGAACGCCCTGAAGCATAGCCCGGAATAAAGGTCCCTACGTAGAGCCGACTACGTATTCAAGTCATACTACTCGCGTAGTCACAACTCAATTTGTTACGCATACACGTGCCTATGTGAAGGCTTTCAGCAATAGCATATAGGGTCATTAGAGGATGAGCGACATCCTGACAGATACAAATAACCTGAAAACACATGATACATTTTCATAAAACTCATAAACCATGTTGGATTTGCAAGGATGTATTTCTGATGATACTTGAATAAATGTAACAAGTCAACACTTAGACTCTACGCCCGTAATCACACATCATTGTCAAGTGGAAAAATATGCCTTTGAAGCAACTCTCTATTCACGTGGCGGAAATGAAAAACAAAAGTATGTTCATCCCTCGTCATCGTGGGAAAAGGAAACTTGCTAACATTAATCCAAAGTACAAGTTGCCTCCCAATGAAGCCTGTCATTGGACGAAACGGAATATGTAGGTAAATGAATTCAAATAGAGTTGAATAAACTGTCTTAACTTCTTAATAGACGCTGATTCCGTATGGAGTGTCATTGTGCGATTATGTTGGTCCAAATTTTACAATATATGGGTGTCTGGGTTTACCACGCGAATTGGAGGAAATCCGGAGTCAAGTCAGACCAGCTCATTAATTGAGTTACTGACGTTGAAATTGGATCGATCCCCGATTTTAATGTTTTTCCGTAGATATAATTTGGCACTAAATTCTATAACGCGTGTATGTGTCGTAGGCTTTTAGCGAAACCTTTCGGCTCACCAACTACCTGATCATTTCCGAAAATTCCGGCTAATTGTGAATAAAACAACGGAAAATTACGCTTCACAAAATGTCTTATTGAAACATGCTCGCCATTTAGTGTATAATAATATTTGTTGCCGTCATGTGTGATGTATCCAACGCTGGTTCGTACAGGGAATTCCTGCCCTAGGCAGTACAAACCTACCTTACATACCGTGCCGTGCGAAGGGAGTGGCGAAGGGGGCGACTGCCCCGGGCACCATTAGCATGGGGCGCCAAAAAGGAGTTTGATATATGGGATTTTCAATAGCGCATTTCAAAAAGACATTTGTACAAATTTATACAGTGACCACGAGAGTGACATCCGACACCTCGCCATAAATTCCTTTTTGAAATCCACATGCATCTCACTACTTTTTTTCCTGTTTTTAATTATCATAAAGTAGCATATGGATACTACACAGTTAAAAATCTCGGTATTTTTTTTAAACCTGGTCTTGGACTACCACCATTTTTAATAATTTTAATTCTATAATCTTAACCCTTTCAAAGTTTATACTTCTATTTTAAACGAAATTTGTAATAAATTCTAATACAATTCAAAGTTTACTTCTATTTTAAACCAATTTGTAATAAATTCTAATACAATTCAAACCTTTTTGTGTTCTTTTTGTTCTCGCATTAGTTTCTAATCTAAGTTTAATTAAAAGGTAAACCCCACAAAGTATATTTTTTGAGTCTCAAGTCTCACTATAACTACTCGCAGTCAGCTCAAAATATTATGCTGCGTGGCCGAGTGGTCTAGGTCGCAACTCTTCAACACGGAGTTCACAGGTTCGATGCTGCGCCATGGCGAAAAAAGTTAAAGATTAGCTGGCTAACCTGCGATGGGTTTAATAAAGGATTTGGAAGTTTAGAAAATTGAAAAAAAAAAATAATGGAGAAAAAACTTAGAGGAGTTAAAAAAACGCAGTAAAATTAATATTTTTTCATAGATTATAATATCTGTAGATTAAATTTTAAACCAACAATTTGATTAAAAAAATAATGCCAGAAAAGTTTAATATTTAAACCAGTGAAGTTTACGGAAGCAATTGTAATACTTTCATTTTATTAAAATCTAATACAATTTTGGTGTTTTCATATATGTAACCCCAATTAGCATTGATGATAGACCAGGATTTTTTGTTGTAGAGTTGCGACCTAGACCACTCGGCCACGCAGCATAATATTTTGAGCTGACTGCGAGTAGTTATAGTGAGACTTGAGACTCAAAAAATATACTTTGTGGGGTTTACCTTTTAATTAAACTTAGATTAGAAACTAATGCGAGAACAAAAAGAACACAAAAAGGTTTGAATTGTATTAGAATTTATTACAAATTTGGTTTAAAATAGAAGTAAACTTTGAAAGGGTTTAGATTATAGAATTAAAATTATTAAAAATGGTGGTAGTCCAAGACCAGGTTTAAAAAAAATACCGAGATTTTTAACTGTGTAACACTACGGGTATTCAGGACTAATTTATATTTTATATTAATTTTACAGTAGAAGAATGTAAACACGCTTGGAGATCATTGAAGGACAGCCAGCGTTATTTTAAAAAGAAGAGGTCCGAAAAACTCAAGTCTGGCAGCGGCTTAGAAGTCGAAAGCCTTCTCGAATACGACGTTGACTTGGTAGAAGATGATGCCAGCATTGAATTTTTAGATTCTTTGTCATTTTTAGAAACGACTTCATCCCAACGAACATAAGTAGTAATTTAAGTTCACATCTTCAGATTTATATATGTAATCATTTGTAGGACTTTCTCAACTATAATAGAAGTTGACGACGAAGATGCTGGTGATGGTTCAAACAACAAACAGGAAACAACATATTCTTATGTAAGTACAGGTATTCATTATTTTTATTGATATTAATGCTCTGTTCCGTCATAGAAGGGCACACTACAAGCGAATAAGCGAAAAGAAGATACGTTTGAAGAAAAAAAAACGAAAATTATTTCACTGATGACGGAAGTTGCACAAAGTGCTGGAGAAAATTTGAAATATTTCGGAATGTGGTCCAATCTGGACAGCCTTTGCCAGAAATTACCGGAAGAGACTGTGGTAGAATTAAATGTAAAATTCGTAGCCATGGCTGCAGAGGCATTTAAAAATAAAAACCAATAATTTATATTTCAAAAATAGCATTTATTATTTCATTCTAATCCGCAAGATTGTTGCTGCCATGGTATAGCTCCTAAAGTCGAGTTAATATTACGTTTACACTATCCCCAGATTACTTCATCTGCTGCTTAATCTGGGTGTGGTGAGTTTAAAATTGTATGTATTTGACAGTTCCAGATTAAATCAGCCGGCGCAGATGAAGTAATCTGCGGATAGTGTAAACGTAATATTACATATATTTCAAGACTTTGTCTGATGAGATTCGCCATATTGCTGGGCCTGCCTTGGGAGAAATTGATATCGACATTGAACATGGAATTTTCTGGAATATTTTGCCTCCAATCTCCTTCCACCAAATTACCTTCATGGTCGACATAATCTGCATACTGTGATGGACAGTATGAACCGTGATTCCTTGAAATTAAAAAATTATGGAGGAAACAACATGCGGTAACAATTTTCGATGCTTTTCCAGGGGAGCAGTGCATAATACGCGCAAGACAGTAGAAACGTGAACACAATATTCCGAAAGCGTTTTCAATACAACGTCTGGCTCTGCTTAGTCTGTAGTTAAAGATTCGTTGTGCATCTGAAAGGGGAATGGTTCTTTTTGGCACATAAGGCTTCATTATGCGTTTATGCAGTGGGAATGCATCATCTCCTACGAAGAAAAAAGGAAGCTTTTCTCCGTTTACTCTTGCATCAGGAAAATTCAACCGCTCGTCGAAAATTGCTTTGCCTAATTTACCATTTGCTAAAATGGAAGCATCGCTTTCGCTTCCGTAAGCTCCCACATCAAGAAAAGTGAATCGGTAACGAGCATCGGCCACAGCAAGGAGTGCTATGCTATGGAATCCCTGTTAAATTGTTAGCATTAGCAAAAAATCGAAGCTGGTATCGAAAGAGAATCTGACCTTATAATTGTAGAACAGGCTTCCCGCATTGGATGGGCATTTGATGCTTACATGTTTCCCATCGATTGCTCCCAAGCAGTTTGGAAACTGCCACCTATTTTGGAAACCATTAGCAGCATCAACCATTTCTTCTTTCATTAATTTAGGGAATTGATCATTTAGTGCGGCAATTATAGCATCACACACATCTGTCAAGATGGTTCCAAAATGTTGTTTGCTTATTCTGTAAATAGATGCTACATGCCTTTGAAGCGTCCCACTTCCAAAATATCTGTTTAATTTAAAGAGCCATTTCAGTATTGAAATAATAGATCAAACGCATTATAAATTCTCACTTTAAAGTAGCGGCGAGTTTCTGCTTTGGTGTTATGGCATTGTCCGGGTGTGTCTCACGTTTGGCTAATAGGAATGGTTCAACTAAATTCAACAGCTCATCAAATGTTCTTGGATCAATTCGAAAGTTTTCTACAAAGCGTTTTTTACTTGATCGCATATCTGAAAACTAAAAACCTTTTTAAAATTGATTGTCATTGGCAATAGTAATTTACTATATTCAGGATTGTCGAGCTCTTACATCAGTTGCAAACTGTCCTTTCACTGGTCGTTCCTTCAAATATGAATCCAATTTTGATCGTTTTTTACATTTTTGCGATTCAACAGCATTAATGTACTCAAAGAACATGCCAAGGCAATAAATTTCTGTTTTTTTCTCAATACCATTGTCACTGATTTTAGCAATTTTATGACAAATGCGAATAATTTAGCGGATGTCATTGGAAAATATTGATATTTGAGACATCTGGTGTTCAATGGCGGATTTTTTTTTCTGTTCCATTCCGTAGGAGAATTTTCGCTACATTTCGTTCCGTAGAACACAATACTAGGCATTATCGCTTATTTTAAGTGCCATTTGCAGGGGAGGTAGGGGTTCCTTGGGTTGGATCTGGCCTATCTTTAGTACCAACTAACTGAATTTTACTTTAAACATTTGACCAAATTTCAAGTTCCTGGCTTCATTCTATCAAAAGTTATCGCTTATTTGAAGTTTCATTTGTAGGGGAGGTAGGGGTTCCTGGGGTCAAATTTTGCCCATTTTCAATACCTGTCAAGTAGATCTTACTAACAACATTCTACCAAATTTTCAACTCGCTAGTGTCATTCTATCGAAAGTTATCGTAATTAAAGGAATATTTAATTTTTAAAATTTGTAGGGGAGGTAGGCGTTCCTTTGATGTGATCATACCTAACCTCCTAAAACTCAAGCAGCTTCTCAGCTCAGGGTAACATGCCAAAAATCAGGTGTCTATGTCTATTGGTTCAAGAGTTAGAGACAAAAAACCTGAAAAGTAGGGTAGTACGGGGCTCTTTGTAAGAAAATTACCATTAGTTTTCAACTGGTCGATTTTTTTTCCAGGAGAGTATAGGATTACCTTCACGAGCAATCTACCAAAGCTAGAGCTTTTCATGTTCATTGAATCGGGAGTTATTGATACATTTAAGTATTTTTTTTATGTAGACGTTCTCTTGGCCTGATCATGCCCATTTTCAATACCAACCAACTAGATCATACTGCCAATATTTGACTAAAATTGCAAGGCCCTAGTTTCTTTCTATCGGAAGTTATCGTGCGAACGGACAGACAGACAAACAGACAGACAGACATGGCTAAATCGAATCAGGAGGTGACCCGGATCTTTTATATATATAATATATATTAGCATACCTCCGGAGCTTCCTTTAAGGTGTTACATATTTTCGTCGTGACAAAAACAATATACCCTACACTATAAGTCTAGGGTATTCAAAAAAAAAAAAAAAATAACTGAGGCAACAGTCCAATTTTCAAACCTTCGCCTCGAAATGAGTTAGCATTCATCTCATCTACTAGATCGTGACGGTATGTTTTGTCTTTGTGTAGAGGTGTGTGATCAGCAACACGCTCAATCGAGTCATTTACCTCTAATGCGTACTCACTCAACAGCCCAATGGGCTCGTAAGCAGACATATACTATAAATCCCCTTTTATCGAAAAACTACTTAGGTAGGTAGGTCGGTTTAGGGGTCGCCATGAGTTAACCACAGCATACATAGACCACTCATGGTCCGTTGTGATACCACCAAGATTCTGTTACCTAAAACACTTAAGCTGAAGTATACAGCCAGCCGACGCTGACAATAAACCGATTAATTTTAAATGCATAAACCTTTACGAGACCCTCTAGGTCCTGGAAAAAGGAGAGTCCCCAAAGCCTTCTCCTCCTATAAGACAGGCTGGACAGTAACAAAGATGGTGGGCAACACTCTCCTCCTCTTCCACATCATGATAGCTTCTGCAGTAGTCGTGATGATGAAGTCGAAGCCTCCTCGCATGCTCACCGATAGGACAGTGCCCTGTGATGACCCCCCACCACCCTGTCAATGTGTTTCCTGTTTAATGAGAGCAGTGAGGCAGAGCGATTTGGATCTATCCTAAGCCATATAATCCTCGTTGTCTGGCAAGTACTACTGTCGAGCCATCTAGCATTGGCCCTGCCGATCGCAGCGGACTCGATTGCAATTTTACACTGCTATGGGCGTCCTAACGTGGTTAAGATACGTATCAGTGGACCCGATTGCCCCTTGACGGGCCAGCTCATCGGCCTTGCAATTGCCTGTAAAACCACTGTGACCCGGAATTCAACAGACAGTAATATCGAAGAAGCTGCTCATTTCCATGAGTGTCGAGCGACAATTTACAACCGTTTTTGATGCAGAAATAACCGATTTAAGCGATCGTATCACCGCTTGACTGTCTCTGTAGATAGTAATGTCCTTAAAAGTAACAACATGCCTCCCCGCTTCCGCGATTGCTGAAATCTCCGCCTGGAAGACGATGCAGTAGTCAGGAAGATGGATCGATACGTTAGTTTTTAGTCCCTCCGAATAAATGCCCGCACCCACACCTTCATCGGTCTTGGAACCATCTGTGTAGATGGCCAAGGAGTCAGGTGTAATAGGGGTGCTGCCCGCCCATTGATCTCTAGAGGGAATCAGGCTGATGTGGTAGCTGCCAAAGGTGACTTTAGGAACGGTATAGTCGATTACTGCTGGAAGGTCCAGACTATTCAGAATAGCGGAGTGTCCGCTTCTTAGCACGCAACACTGTCCAGTATCTTGAAGACGCAGGGCTGTTTTGGCTGCCAGTTGTTCGCCAAAAATATCCACCGGAAGCAAGCCGAGCAGCATGTCCAAACCAGCCGACGGAGTAGTTCTTAAGGCCCCAGTAGCGGCAATCGCAGCAAGTCTTTTCACTTTCCCCAGTAGGTTACAATTGGACGCAACTCTGAGTGCTGTCCACCATACGCTTATGCTGTATAATAATGTTGCGTGTACGGAGTGGGCATTTCTTACGACACGCACTGTACTAAGCATCATCATAATCTCGAATGATCGATGACAAGTACAAATTGAATGGACACTAAGCGATTCTCGAGCCATCTTTAGTCTAGAACCTTCTCCAAACAGAACCATTGACAATAAAGCGGATTCTCGAACCTTCGTTGAGTAGTGAAACCCGAGACTCGAAAATCTCGAAAAATCTAGAGTCTTCGCTAATTGACGAACATATGGACTTCCGATTATAAAAGGCAGATGTCACCGAACGAGAGAAGAAGTAGTCAGACTCGACACTCAGTGGCGGTTCGATCGCTATAAAGCGCTAAGGAAATATTCGTTATCTGCCGTCGTTGTTGTTATTGCTAGTTTTAACGTTTGTTGTTAGTACGCGTGTGTAGTTCGTTTTGTAAATAAAGTGTGCGTGTTTTTCAATCGAAGTGTTGCATTATTTAGCACAAGAATATCTAACGAACCTGTTTTGGTTTCGTGGTTTCGCTCGTTTAGAGGAAACATTACAACAAGATAGGCCGTACCACTGCAGTGTATAACCAGTACACCACTTTCGGCTGGAGGCCCCAGTTTTTACCTATGGCTCTTTTACACAAGTAAAGCGCAAGTTGCAAGTTGCCTTTCTTACCCATTCTAGAATATTTGTTTCAATGTTAACTTCTTATCGAAGATAAGTCCAAGGAACTGTGCTTTGCCAGTCTCTTGCCATCCAAAAGGGGAGGTTCAACAGTGGGAATTTTGCGCTTTCTGGTGAAGAGCACAAGTTCGGTTTTGTCGGCGTTTACCCCGACGCCGCAAGTGCCTGCCCATTCAGTTAGATTATATAAGGCATTCTGGAGTACCTCACTTCGGACACCCGGACACTTACCGGAACTAGCAATGACAACATCGTCGGCGTGGGCAGTCACATGGCACCCTATTTCTTCCAGTTTCAGAAGCAGCCCATTGACCGCTAAGTTCCAAAGAAGAGGAGACAGTATTCCGCCTTGAGGGGTACCATTACAGACGCCTCTATTGAGAGACGAGGTTCCCAAAGTAGTGTGAATGATCCTAGATGTGAGCAGCAGGCCAATGAATTTACAGAGCGATTCATCGACTTGCAGGTTCCTTAGTGCTCCTATTATCGCACTAGACTTAATATTGTTGAAGGCGCCCTCGATATCCAAGAACACAGTCAACGTATATTTCTTACATTCCAGGGACTTTTCAATAAAGCCAACTAGAGAGTGCAGAGCCGTATGAACTGACCTTCCCTTCCAATAGGCATGTGTCGAGGTAGCTAGAAGGCGTGGCGAGGTAGCTAGAAGGCGTTGCGAGATGGTGTTACGAAGATGGAGGTCAATCAGTCTTTCCAGGAATTTAAGTAAGGTTGAAGAGAGGCTGATTGGTCTGAGGTCATTTGGACGGGCATGCGAGCTTCTGCCCGCCTTAGGAATAAAAATGACTAGCACCTCCGTCCAGATTCTCGGAAGGTAACCTAGTGCTAGGCATGCAGTTAGGATGGCTTCTATCCACGGGTACACAATATCAATGGAATTCTGAAGGAAAACTACTTCAATAAAACTCGAACCAGGGAGCAGTGTATAGAAGGTGATCGTGCTACCCCTTGTGTCATCCGGACTAAATGGTTCCTTGCAGTGGAAAATATTGCATGTACTGTACTGATCATATATGTTAATTGCCTTGACCCTTCTAAGGGCATGGCCGCGTCAACATCCCTAGCATTTCTATGCCTTGATGACGTTTCGATAGCATATCTATTTTTCGAAAGTGCAGTTGCTAGCATGCACCTCCAATCCGCGCCGTCTTTATTCTGACAAGCTTGGAGCACTGTGAGAGTTCTATTAGTACTCACAGGCAGTTTTTGACTGCGCCGAGATTTGAACTCCGAGCTCTATATTAGTATCGTAGAGCGGTGACCGACCGACCACGGCCACCGAGCGCGACAAATACAAAAATTCAAAATACGAGAAGATTACAATAATCCAACTTGAAAATTCACAGCCGACACTTAAACCAATCGGTTGATCCACGTTAAGAAATCTGCCGAGATAAAGTCTCCAACCACCACTAATTTAACGAACGGCAAAATCCCTAGAAATGTAATACTTAAATCAGATTTTCCTGCCAGATATTGCTTTTTAATGACTTGTTAAAATAATAACATCACGCAAATTCAATTTATTGCTGCTATCCGAAAAGTTTGTACCCGAAACTTTGACGGCGGGACTAAGACATAAAGTTTGGAACGCAGACACACTATTCACATTATATTCGATCCAAGAAACTACACCACGGGCCAGACGGCTAGGGTCAAACTGTCACAACTTGAATTGTCAGAAATAATCCAAACAAATCCTTGCAACAACGAGGGACAGTATTACGAAAGAAGGGAACTTTAATGAAATTCATCAGAGCACTTCTCGAAACATTGTTTATGGTTTTGAGTGGTGAGAGAGGCAATAGAATTTGGGAGTTTTCAGCAACAATTACTTTAGGGGTTAGTCTTCCATTTGCCAATTTTGTAAAGTATTTTAGAAAAGTTGATGAGTGGGATTTTAGGGTAGCTTTTCTAACAAATTGTTTGTTCGTCTAAGTGCATTCCGTTTCCAGAACTCATCATAAAAAGTAGTCCGAATGTCGCAACGGTCAACACGTTCGCTTTCTATATGCTCGGCTCCGGTTCGATCCCTACTGAATAAAGCAATCTTCGATAAAAAAAGGGATTTCCGAGTCGGACTATGAGCCCACTCAGATGTTAAATGAGTATCCTTTGGGTTGAATGACTCGATTAAGCGTGTTGCTGATCACACACCCCTGCACAAAACATACTGTGATGATCTAGTAAAGGAAATGATGCAAACTCATCTCGAGGCCTTAACCAAATTGGACTGTTGCACCAGGCATTTTTTTAACATCACATTCAAGTCATATTGAATAAATAATGCTCGTCACACTTTTGAAGCGATAATGTTAATTTTTAATTGTTTATGCTATTAAAATATTTTAAAAATCTGTCATTTCTTTAGGTAACACCCTCCGCAACTGATTCCACTGCACTGAGCAAAATTTAAATGGAAACGCTGGAAAGTGGTTAGTAACTCCGCTTTTCCCTTGTCGTAACCGCACTCATTATTCTTGGTTAACGACCAAATTGTGGTGAGCCAGCCACTCACCGTAATCAGTCTCGGAAAAAAAGGTGAATTCAAATTGGAATTAGAAAATTTCATTTCAACAAGTTTTAATGACATGCCATTAAAATAATCGAATGCCATTAGAATTTTAATGTCGACTGTGCTGAGGCTAACACTCGTGGCTTCCTAGCCCCAAATACTTAACTTTGCCAGTCTTAGTGGCAGAATTAGTTGGTCATGCAAAAGTTAACAAATGACTTAATAACAAGGTATCGTGAATTTGCAATTTGTTTGCGAAAATAACGATGTATAAATTTCGAGTTTTTATCGTTACTGAGGAAATCGATTTGGTCAGGAATTTTTATGGGACTTTGAGGTGGTGCAATTCATTGTATTCCGAAGGAGGCTAACAATACACGCAATTGTAATAATCAAAAATGAGGCAACTCGTTGAGACCTGAGCATATCTTATCGAAGGTGAAATCTGGAATTATGGGTGCTTACGAGTATTTAATTAAAACTAGTGTGGAACTGCCAGCGGAAGGACATTCTCTGCGAATGTGAGCACTCACCCATTTTCGAAACCAACCGACCGAAAGGCTACTAGTTGCCTTAGAACATACAGTACATGGAATGAGCATATCCCGTTTATCACTGGCTCCAATATCTGGTGAATAAGTCGACAGTCAGCCTACTCAGTTGGCGTTTAATACTGACAAATGTTGACTGTTCTGTAGAATTGTGCATAAACAAATGTCAATTTTTGTCAAATTATCGACAATCAGCCTACTCAGTTGGCGTTTCGATATTGACATAATGTTGACCACAATGTCGAATTGTGCATAAACAAACCTCAATTATTGTCAATATTTGAATTTCTTAAGTCTACTGAGTTAGCTGACTGTCGACTTAGTACCCAGATTTTGGTGCCACTGTTTCTATGGAGACATACAGGACAAGCTCATTCCATGGCTATATATTCAAAGGTGCCCACCCACAAAACATTTTTCAAATAATCTAGGTAGCTAGGTAGGTAATCTGGCTGCCATGATAAACACAGCACACTTAGACCACAAGCTGGTCCATTGTCATATTACAGGGTTCTATATTAACCCCCATAGCCCTAACTAATTATTGAACCAACCTGAGCTGGTGATAAACCAGAGGAGGCGGTCTATATTGGCATTCGCCCGATCCTCCTGTTCTGAGAAAAATAGATTAGCCAAGAGTTGATCCCCTCTTACTTGCCAAGGCCGGACAAGAATAGAGGAGATGGAAACAACTCTGCGCCTCATCGACGTCTCCACAACTTCTGCAGAAATCATTAAAAGGAAGGCTAAATATCCTAGCATGCTCCCCAATAAGGCAGTGACCAGTAATCACACCCACAACAGAACTGACATTCTGCCTTTTCAACGTTATGAGTTGGGATGAACCACGACCATAGTCCCCTGCCTAACAAGCTCACCAGCGTTATCGTAGATGTTAACAGGGTTGATTCCAGAGATCTTATTGCGACTTGACTATCTCTATAGATTGTGATATCCTTATATGTCGCAACGTGCCGCCTCAACCAGGTTAGCTCCAAAATTGCAGTGACCTCCGCCTGGAGGACACTACAGTGATTCGGAAGACGATAAGCTTAGGTTAAGGTGATCGGAGTAAACGCCTACTCTCACCTCGTCGTCAGTCTTTGAGCCATCCGTATAGATGTCTGCAGAGCCCGTCAATGGCAAGTCGCTATCAATCCAGTGATTACGAGAGGAGATCATACTAACAAAGTTCAACCCGAAAATGAGTTTAGGGGAAGTGTAATGAGTACCAGCATGGATTGTCAGGTGGTTCAAGACCACTGATTGGCCAGTACTCGATGAAAACCAGTGTCTTGTTTCACGAAGGCGGATGTCAGTGCAAGCAGTAAGCTGCTCACCAAGAACGTCCGAAGGAAGCAAATTAAACATAACATCCAAGGCAGCAGAGGGAGTAGTTCTCAGGGCTCCACTAACGAGCAAATAGGCTAGTTTTGCACCTTATTCGACTAGCTGCAAAAAGCCGCCGTCCTAGGAGCATTCCACCAAACAATAATACCATGCAAGAGAATAGGCCGTACAATTGATACGTGGAGCCAGTAGACAATCTTAGGATGAAGACCCCAACTGCTTCCAATCGCTTTTTTTCAAGCGTAGAGAGCAAGAGTAGCCTTCTTCACACGCTCCTGGTTGTTAGGTCTACAGCCTAACTTTTAATCAAAAATAAATCCTAAGAATTTTGTTTTATCAGCGAAAACCAATTCGTTTAACCCCAGCACTGGGTATGAGATGCGAGATATCTTATACCTTCTAGTAAATAAAAGGAGTTCCGTTTTGTTAGGGTTAACCCCTTAACCACAGAAATGAGCCCAGCGAGTTAATAGAGAGAGAACATTCTGTAGCAACTCACTGTGGACACCAGGGAACTTGCCCGACCATCCGCATAAGCAATGACTCTACATTCCACTCTTTCCAGGTCTAAAAGTAGCCTATTGACCACAAGATTGCCAAAGGAGTGGAGATAGAACACCACCTTGCGGAGTAACTCTCTTGACACATCTATACTCCGATGATGAATCCAGACTAGTGCGAACAACTCTAAACGTAAGCAGCAGGTGAATAAGCTGGACAAGAAACGCGGTCACATTCAAATGCGCGAGTGCGTCAGTAAGAGCCTCCGGAAAAACGTTGTTGAAAGCGTCTTCGATGTCTAGGAAGACATGCCAATTTGTCTTTTCGAAACAGAGAGCTGCTGAGCAAAGTTTTGAACTACTTGGCATGTCAAATTTGATATCTCTTCTTCTTCTACCTTTCCCTTTCATACCGCTCTGCGGCTTCGCGTTACTCTGCCTGTGATGTGTATAATCTCAGCTTCTTTCCGAAGGCAGCACAGTCTTGGATCGAATCATCGCCAAGATTAACGCGTTGTTGTTGCTTTTTCATCTGATCGATCCATGTGTGTTTCCGTCTGACTCGGCGTTTGGGTCTAGCAAATGGAGCATTAGATGGATAGGGGCGACCGGTAGCGCAGTGTGTTGAGGCATCAGTCTCATGTTTGACTACCGGCGTTTCGGGCTCGAATCCCGTCCACGACGACGTTCGTGGCCATGGATGTGCAGGAGGTGCATGCTGGCAACTGCATTCTCCGAAACCAGTTTATGCCGTGAAACGTCAACTGGGCCACATGGAACAGTTGACGCGCTATGCCCCACAAGGGGTTAGGGCAATTGAGAGAGAGAGAGAAATGGAGCATTCATTGATAGTGCTTTTATGACAGGGTTCTCAGGCGGACGCCTTAGAACGTGGCAATACGAATCCATAGGACGATCTTCGAGCTTTTCAGTGATCGGTTGCTCAACAAACAAGCTGCCTCGGATGTGGGTACTTTTGATACGATCCTTTTTGGTCACACCGGCTGACATCCGTAGCATTTTCATCTCAGTCGCAGTCATTTTACTTTCGTATGTCTTATACATAGTCCAGCATTCAGACGCATACATGAGTGCGGGAAGTACGACCGTTTTGTACAACTTGCCCTTAAGCTTTCGTGGCATCGTCTTGTCGCAGAAAACTCCAGAGTTTTCTCGCCACTTCATCCAACCGACACTGATGCGATGTTTGATGTCTATGATCCTTAAATGACCCTCACCAGATACATGCTAATTAGAGACGAAATCAGATAAGGTACTGCTAGCAAGGCTTGTATCAAGTACCTCCTGCCCTTACAGCAGTGACGTTGGTAGGTTTGCACACCCAATTAAGGACGTGCACATCTTTGCACATTAGATTTTCTAGAAAGTGCTTACCTCTGTTATCGTAGTTGCTATTGCCCCACAGCGTGTGGTGTGCATTTGCATCGCAACCGATCACATATTGTCGGTTTGTGCGTCGAAAAAAGTCGATTAACTGATCCACCTCAATAGGTGGTATCACTTTGTTGTCAGAAGTCAAGTAGGCGGATGCTGATACTAACTTTTAAAACAGTTAGCAACTAGGACAATTGTATAACACGTGTCACTTCTTGACTTCTCACAGTCCCAAATTCGAGGAAAAGAACACAATTTAGAACGACTTGTAACAATTTAAATGTCCTCAAACTCGACGGTATTCACCCTATTTTCGCATAGCATCTACAATTTCATAAGTGGAGAGAATATTATAATGAAATCCCAGCTACAGAATCCAATCCTCAACATTACAAATCAAATTACGGATAGGAATTTTCCCCTGAACAATTTTTTACCCGTTAAATCAAATAAAAATTTATATAAGCTCGAGCGAAAATTCACGTTGCTATCCTAACGAAACTCGCTAATTATTCAAAATAACGAATCCATTCAGTTCCACCTTCACCTTCAACCCCCAAGAATAGAATGTCTCGTCAAAGCCCATTAATTTGTTCGGCCCGCGATTTCTGCAATTGATTTCTTTATAAATCATCGGAGAGGTGACATTATTCCAATGGCGAAGGAATACTACGTCCTTCTGCCACCTGTGACATGATATTAGCGAAGACTTATGGCCCCGCCATTACTGAGACATTGAGACGAAGACATTTTCCTTAAAAATGAATTTGGCAGTTCGCGGGCGTTATTTTATTAATGGCGTTGTACCACTCAAGGTTGGCTTCTTAAGAAATTTCTGGAATTATTCATTTGGCGAGGCCTAGTCAAACTCCAGTATAAGTTGGGAAAGGCTAATTTATCATTCTGACTTTTATGGAAAAAAGGGGACGCCATGCTGGTTGCCGTCCTTTCGAAATTTATTGTGGATATATGCCTGAAATTAATAAATGAATCGCAATGAATTTTTTATGGACGGGTTTTTTTTATAGATTGAATTCATATTTATTTTGTCTACGGAGACTATTACTAGGATCGATTATTTTTAAGCATTTGGTATTTTTGAGACTTTTTGATGGTTCAGGTTTCTGTGAAATATTCTGAGCACATTGGTAAGTAATCGGCTTATAAGTGCGATTAAAGGCACTTGATTCGCGAAATTCTAGAATATTAAAATAGGTATTCATGGGAAAAAAATACTGCATATTGGATGTGGGAATGGAGATGTAATGGAGAAAAGATTCCTTCATGAAATTTAAAGGAGAATTGATTTTATTTTTCTCAAAATTCAACGTTTAAGTAGTCTTTTTCTCCTCCAAAAGAAAATGTACCGAACCACTACTCATTTTAGATAAAAACGGCCACCATCACGAGCAAAAAAACCTTGAATAAATATTCATCACCGATTTGACGGCGCCGCTATTTTACATAACGTTCACAATCAACGCTCTCTAGGAAACCAACACATCTAGCATAGCGAACGTTTTAGTGTAGTCCACCACCGCTATATTATGGCCGCTAAATGACGGCACCGCTTTCCTAGGAAACCGTAGCTTAAGTTTCATTTGTAAGGAAGGTTGGAGTTCCTTGGGTCGGATCTTGCCCATTTTCAACACCAATTAACTAATTTTTCTACCAAGTTCTATTCAATTTTTCAACTCGCTAGTGTCATTCTATCGAAAGTTATCGTAATTAAAGTGATATTTACAATTTTTTTTTAATTTGTAGAGGAGGTAGGCGTTCCTTTGTTATGATTACGACGATCTTACTAAAACTCAAGCAGCTTCTCACCACAGGGCTACATGCAAAAAATCTGGTGTCTACGTTAGTTGGTTCAAGAGTTATCGACAAAAAACCTGAAAGTAGGGTAATACGGGGCTCTTTGTAAGAAAATTACCGTTAGTTTCCAACTGATCGATTTTATTTTTCCAGAAGAGTATAAGATCACGAGCAATCTCCCAGAGTAACAGCTTCTCGTGTTTATTTAATCGGGAGTTGTAGATACATCTGATTATTTTACATATCTAGGGGAGGTAGGCGTTCTCTGCCTGATCATGCCTGTTTTCAACATCAGCTAGCTAGATTACACTGCCAACATTTGATCATTGATGATTGAAGGCCGTGAAGGTCCGGCGACGCTAAAAGCGAATACTCCTCAACGAGCTGAGCGGCGGCACATGCTTGTTCCAGCTCAGTTCGGGAGATGTGGGCGGGGTTTTTGCCCGCTCGTTGGCCCAGCCATTACATTGATAACATGTATCATGTGCCTTGGGGGTAGACAATCACGACAAAGGATAAAACTGAGTCCCACGACTCAGGAAAACTAGTGAAAAAAATGCAGGATGGCCGTCGACCGGCTCGTGCTACGCGCTCCGGACCCCACGCTCCGGACCCTGATGTTGCGGACCCTTGGCCTCTTTACCCAATATATACAATAAACCCAACCAATGAGGTCCCCCGGCAAAAATTGTTGGGACCTCCCAAAGCGGAACAAGAGATGAGGCCTTCACCTCACCTCACCGCCAACCTAAAAGGGGATATGGGGGAAGATCCGTAAAGGAAAGCCGTTATGTAAAAATTCAATACATATTTTTACAATTTATTCAAAAATAAAAGGGAAAGCCAAGATGGTATGCCACGAACGAAAAGCAATGACAGTAACCAAAATCTATTTGAGAACTAATAAAATAATCGGAAAGAATTGAACTAAATGTTGCAAGGAAGGAAAACTAATTATGAAAATGAAAGATAAACTGCTGACTGAACAAAAGTTACATCACAAGAAAGTACGTAAACCACTTACCCGAGATCCTGGATGGCCACCGCAGAAACACAGGAGCAGCTGCAACTTAGGCAAATTTAAATAAGGCAAATTAAACCGGCAAAAATAAACTTATAAAAAAAAAAAAATAAACTAATGTAAAACAAATTTAGTTTCACTGAAACTGCAAAATTTGCTTCTCCTGAAGGGAGGCGGTAACACTAATTTCAGTCGGCAACACAGTCCATTACGTGGCCCCGCTGACAATAAGCTCGCTTCCAAAATCAGACCTCCACTACCTCGCCAGTAGATATTCGGCGTACATATCCTGACTAATTTATGCATACTATTCATCGTATTCGTCGACTTTTCGCGGAGAGCATGTCACTTGTTTACATGCAGTAGCTATCGAAATGTCAACTGCAATGACGTTTACTCAATAATAATATTCTCCGCATGAGTGATCTAGTATTTTGGGTCTCATAAGGGTATTACGACAAGCAATTTTACACTCAAGCTCCTCGAGTTCCTCAGCGGGCTAGTTATGCGAGTTAATAATAATCATTAATCAATTGAATTGAATTGAATACTCTCTGCATGAGTGATCCAGTATTATGAATCTTATAAGAGTATCATGTGAAGTAATTTTACACTCGAGCTCTTATAAGGGGCAATCTATGAGAGTACAACTTAACTAGAGATTAAGTCTTTTAAAAAAAGGCTTAATAAGATTGCAACGATGTTCCTATTAGAGGAGTGAAAATTTCCCTTTCTAGTGGAGTTGAACTCTCATCAGAATGGTGCTACGAGAGTGAATTTAAGTTTTGTCCCAAGAGTTCCGCTACGAGAGTGTCGGAGAGTTTTACTAAAGTCTTATGAGGGCTTTTGGTAAGCGATAAGACTTTAACTCTTGATAGTTTTTTAGTTGGGAGGGTTACTTTGGTCAGATCGTACCTATTTTCTGGAACCAATAAACTAGATCTCAATCGGAATATTTGCCCAATTTTTTTTGTCGCTAACTGTATTCTTCGGGAGTTATCGTGCCGTTTTTCATTGTGCGGAAATCAGTTTACCCTATATTATTTTATGGTCTACAGTATAATATACAATTTTATAGTCAAGGGTATGATATATCATTTTATAGGAAATTTTGTGTACTTTGATTCGGCCTTGAAGCATTTTTTGTACAATAGAATCCTTAGTTTTCAAAATAATCCTTTAACACCCCTCTCCTCCTGCAGTTCCCAAACCGGATTTCCAATCAGGCTGCATTGGTGCGGCTGAACGTGAAACAACAGGACCTTCTGATATATGAAGCGAATTGGAGTCCAAACTTAGAAGATATGAGCTCTATCGAAATCGGAATGATAACTGGTGTGACATCAAGCCAATGTTCTACTTCTCTACTCAGAATCAGTATGGTATACAACAGCAAATGTAAAACATCAGGAAGTAGATGAGGCCCTTTAACATGGAAGTAGTCCCTACCAGTAGGGCAATGCAACTGAAAACACTACTCCCAATCGAAAAGGACCCACTTACAAAAAATGAAAAAAGCGGAACTTACGAAATCAAGTGCCCTGACTGCAAGACACCATACAGCGGTCAGTCGAAATGGCTTGTAAAAGTGAGATTCGATGAGCATAAGAAAAAAAAAAGTGGAGCTAACGCGAAAAAAACCCGATTAAACACATAAAATCATCGGTGGCGAAACATATCCTTGAGAGCGGACACAATATCGAATGGGACAATGTCGAAATACTGAGAACAGTAAGATAAAAATACAAACTCGATGCCGCAAAGTGTCTGGAAATCTCGAAACACGACAAATACATGTTGCTCAATACCTGTAACGGACGGTTTGGTGGGCATCCGGAGATGCCCGTGGTGACGGAGCCTTAGGTAGCATAATGACCGTGAAGGTCGTGCCGTGCCATCTGGCGAAGAAAAAGGCCACCTCAACGAACTAAGCAGCGGCCTATACTTGCTGTAGCTCAGTTCGGGAGACGTGAGCGGGGTTTTCGCCGCTCTTTGCCCCTGTCCTTTACGTATTAATAATGAAACCGGAATATAGAGGGCTACGCCCGCAATTCGAGGGTTTTGTACACGGAACGAAATCGTCAGCTAAAACCAATGAAATATTGCTAAAAACAAGCAAAAAAGACAATGAAAAACAGCCAAGGAAATTTTTTCTCAATGAGTATTATCATTTCCTTGAAAAGAGCAAAACGCTCATGGTGCTAATTCAAGAAATAATACTCTTAAATAGAAATAAGTTTTACTTAAAATAAAAGGACAAAATTACCGAAACTAGAAAGTGGTTCAGTCACTTTAAGGAACCTTATTCTTGTTTTGATGTACAGTTTGTTTTGAAATGAAAGGCGAAACTGCTTAGAACTAGAAGTGGTTCATTCAATTCAAGAAACTGTATTCTTGTTTTGACATACAATTTTCCTTAAAATGAACGACAAATATTGCTAAACCCATGATTTGATTCATTCAGTTCAGGAAATAGTATTCTTGATTTGATAGACGGTTTTACTGAAAATAAAAGACGAAATTGCTTAACACTAGAAATGGTTCATTCATTTCTTGGAGCGATATTCTTATATGTAAAATAATTAAAAACATCTACCCATGCTTAAAATTTGGTTTAAAATTAATAGATGAAGTTGCTCAAACTAAGAACAACCCATGGTTAAAGCAATTTCGTTCGCCCATTTTAAGTAAAACCGGATACCTGAGGGCCTATCATGTAATTTGATTCGAATGGAATTGCTTTCGATAGGATGATAGCTTGTAACTCGATTTTGGAAATCATTGAGTATTCATTCCGAAATTTTTCATTTGAAGCGAATAGTCAATAATTTACATACATATAAACACGTCCATATCAATCACCAAGCACAAATCACGAATCCAATCACAACGAAATGAAAACAACAAGTGGTGTGGTGCACGTGCACGATAAATGATTCTAACTGTTCATTATTTCACAACATTTCGCAGGACAAACCGATAAATCAGAAGAGATTGCGCCCGATTCCAGGAACTATTTCTGGGATCTATGAGTACTATTCTCTTTCAAAAAAAATCTTGTTTGAAACTATTATTTTTTTTCTCTAATCTAGCAAGTTTAACAAATAGATCGAAGTAAAGTAACCCTAAAATCAAAAACGAGCATGCTTAACTTTAGAAGCAATTTCTTCGATGTACGAATGTTATTCACTTCCCTAGTAAAGTTTCACTTGAAACTAGCAATGCGTTTCTCTTATCCAGCGAAATTTTTCTAAATTGTAGAAAATGATTATGGTAAAGTTTTGAGAATAAGTTCTATGAAAACAAGGAAACATTTCTTTGATCTAGCAAAACCAATTCTTTCAGAAAGAAAATCGGTATAGATTGAAATATATTAAGATTTCTTGAAGCAAATATGGACTAGTGAAAACAATTCAAGAAATTAATTCTTGTTTTCATACACAACTTTCTTTAATTGTGAAAATTTGTTTAGATTTCAGGGCAATTGGAAACAAGAAATGATTTTCTTATTTTAAATTTGCTAATTTTTCTCCGTGTAGCACCCGCTTATTCTGGTATCTAAATATTGGCTCCCTGCTCTTCTTGGTACCACTCAGCTGAATAAAAACACCATAATTAAATGTCTTACTCATGATATAGTATCTTACATGCCAATTCACAAAAAGACTGCATCTGTCACCTCTCAAAGTAATACCTATAGTTTTAATACGAGAAGCTGTACAAGTAGATAGATATGTATGTATACGAGATAAACTGTCCTACTCTTCGAGATGCTTAACCATTCATGTTACCACGACATTGCAAATTGCAAACTTGTGTAACGGCTTCAGGGCGGCGGGGACAAATTACGGTCTAATATTTTTCCCTCCTCCACTGTTCCCCTTTCTACAAATCTCAAGAAAATGCCAAAAATGGAATGTACTCAACATTACCTTTCTCACGACACCCCACTTGGCTATACCAGTGGATAAAAAAAATTGACCTTAATTTCGCCTCTATGTGGACCCCCCCCCCCCCCCCTCTTAAAGTTGGCTGATTACAACACAACGCTTTCTCCAGCAAATTATAGCATTTCTGCACATTCTCGCCGAATTATTTGTGCAGCTTCAGCCGTTCGTAAGATATTCTATGAACAGACGGACAGACAGGTATTTGACCAATTTTGTAAGATTTAAGACACAAAACCCTAAAAAAATTAATTGTGTGAATAGTTATTGTTAGGATCACCAATTACCAATCTTCACCCTTCCAAAGTTGGTTCATTAAATAACTGCAATTCGAACTACGAAAAACAACATGCAAGTAGTACACGCATATCTATGCGTGAGGCCGGTAGGTGTATTTTTGTATGGATAGTGTCAAAATGCATAACTTTAAGTCAATGTAAATACTATTATTAAATATCATGTCATTGTAATGAAACTTAGAGGTATTATTGCCTATGATGTTAGTTATAATAAGCTATCAATATTTTTGGCCTCAGGTGTGCTTGAGGGGTGCAGGGGTGTGCTAACTGCAACTATAGAAATGTACTATTATTAACCTTTTTAGATGAGATTTAAAAATTCTATTATTTTTAGTTTTCTATGCTAGTGAAATGCCGCTTTTCTGTAAATTTTCATATGTCTAGCTATAACGGTCTCGAAATGCAAGGGGGGGGGGGACAAACTCGGAGCACATATTTTCCCCTCTCCCTCTTTTCTCCTTGCTTCAAATTTGAAAAAAATTCCAAAAATGGAATGTACTCGACGGTACCTTTCTTACGATACCCCACTTTCCTATACCAAATGAAAACAAATTTCGAACTTCATTTCCCCTCTATGGGGACCCCCCCTTAAAGTTGACTTATTTCGACGCATCGCTTTCTCCAGAGAATTATAGTATTTCTACATATTTCCACCCAATTTCATGCATGTAGCTTCAGCGGTTCGTGAGATATTTCATGGACAGACAGACAGACGGACAGACGGACAGACGGACGCATGACCGATTTCATAAGGGTTTTGTTTTTATACAAAACCCTAAAAATGCATAGGCCTGGAGAAGACAACACAAACAAGGGAGGTAAAAATTTGGAATAAAAAAATTAGATGATAAGAATGGAATGGTTGGCGGACGGCTTAGTTGCCCTCGCGCTCACATTGGGGTCCAGGCGTAATGGGACCCTCGGCCCATGGTCTCGTACCACCGAAAGATCCTTACTCATCAGGTGCTGCCATAGATCTGCCGGTGGAAGCAGCACAACCAGCCCAGATATGGTTCATGACATACCGACAACGGTAATTGCCGTTCACTCCTTTTCAGGCTAATAAGTCAACAAGGCCAGTAAAAAGCTGTCAGAAACACAGAAAAGATAAACAGCAACAATAGTAAGGAGTAAGGTTAGTTGTATAAGATCTCACATGTATACAGATAGAACGAAATTCATGTATAAATATTAGAAACTAGCCATGTAAGAAAACATTTGTAAAACGAGCACTGAAGAAGGGTGCATGTTGCGTCCGAAACACGTGTTTGCAATTGTGAAAAATAAAACACCGACAGTATAACGGAAACAAAGTATTTTATTTTATTATTCAACTGTCGGAATCAAAGGAACTAATATCAAATCACCACATTAATTTATTCATTACAATTTATTTGGACTTTATTTTATTTTCCTTTGATTTGTGGACCTCGGTTCAACCTTTGAAAAAAACCGGCCCAGAAAAGTAAAGTCTTGCGTCCCTACAGAGCTCTGAACACTTTAATGTATGTACTCGTACACATACAGTTTCTACCAAACAGGATCAATAATGTGAATCTCCCAATCTAGGGCTACTGTATTTACTTGGCTCAATTTTATCCTGTTGCTGGAAAAGCAAAAGTATATGGAAAATAATTCTTCTCGACGAAACGAGAAAACGTACATAGGCCTACCTACGTAGATTACACTCAACACAGTTTGTTCTAACATTCAATAACGCCGTCCTGATGGTCCTTTTATTTCGTCAATTCGCCCAAGGATATTTCAATATTACAATAAATGCCATCAGCGTATATCGTTGTAGAGCACTCGAGGATTTATTGTTTCATTAATTCCGTCAATAAAGTGTCTTCAGTTTTGCGACGAGCGGAACTTCCCTAGGACGAAACACTTGAACGATCCGACATGACCAATGCAGATACGGGATGACTATGTGGAAATGGATGTTAGAGGATATTGGTCCACTTGGGGTTTAAGTCGAGGCAAACGGTACCCACAATAAGGAAACCGATGGAAATCGGTTAAATGCAGTGCAGTGGATGTCGCAGACAACAATGGATGGTCTCCCTCCGGATAAAGTAATTCTGAAATGAAATGGAAAAACGTATTGGCCCCCAGAAGGGATATGTAATTAGTAGTTATTGAAACATTTATGTCCGAGATTTAATAGAGCGGAAGGAATTAATCACGTAGGATAATATGCAAGCCAGTGGTGAAATTAGAAATGAAATGAAGGGGATTATGACTATATGATTACCAGTATTTTATCTGAAACGTACAATGAATTGTCTTCTTCCCCTAAATTCCGGAAAAACATCACGTTCCGTACCGGCACCATTCCAGGCCAACCGAATAATAACATTTTTGTACTTGATTCGTTTTTATGCTCTAGGTTAGTAGCGATTTTCACTCCACTTCACGTGCTCCATACACGACAGCCACTCATTGAACATTAGATTGTGCCTCATACGAAAGATACAATGATAAGATTGGATTTCGACAATATTAAAGGAGCTTTCATAAAACGGCCATATTTTCACGGTTATGCTATAAATTTGATTTGTGAGTTCAGATAGTCTGGTATGGTCTTTTGATGTTAGCCCCGGAATTCGTAGGGATTAAAGATGTCAAGTGCACATTAGATAATTTAATGGGGAACTCCTTTGTATTTGAAGAAAAAGAAGAATCGTGCTCGGATACGGGGATAAGTTAAACGTGTTTACGTGCAAGGAACGCATATGCCTAGTAAATTTATAATATATCATGTGGGAGGAGAAGAGGAGGGGAGGAGTTGGGCAAACCGCTTTTCCAGAGTCCTCCTAGTTGACGCCTCTTAGAACGGCAGAAGTCCGTGATAGCTGTTAACTATGACTGAAGGATAAAATGATTTGGAATGAGGCTTTATAGGCGATTGGCCTACCAACCAAATATCGGCGGGTATTGTCCACACGACGATGACAATGAACACCGTCTACTCGTTCCATTAGTTTAACTACTTTTTCACATCAACGCACACACAAACGAAAAACATGAACACCCTCGGATGGCCGTAATTTCAACCAGATAGGCCATGTTCTTATTCCATGAAAATGGGTGTTGCACTTGTTGTTAATCGCCTTGACCCCTCCAGGGGCATGGGCGCGTCTACATCTCTTGCATTACTATGGCCCGTTTTCTCAATGTCTGATTAAAATTTAAACTCCAATTAAACTGACATTGAACGTACCCACCTGTCAAATTTTACAGGGAAAACAGCAACAACAAATTTTATCTCGAGTTTAAATTTTAACTGGACATTGAGAAAACGGGCCTATGACTTCCTGACGTTTCGATGGCATATGCTACTCTGAGCGCTTGATTTTGAACAAGCTTCCCTTGAAATGAGAGCGCACAGTAGAAACACACTCCTTGTCAAATTTCCGCTGCACCAGAAGCAGTTTGCATACCAGTCCGGCAGATCAACTGTAACTTCTCTCCACTCTCTGGTAGGAGAATCGAGTCAGCTATGACAGACAAGGAGTCAGCCCTATGCGCCTTTATCGACATCGAAGGGGCTTTTGACAATACATACTTCTCTTCCATCGACTCTGCGCTCAGAGAGAAGGAAGCTGACGTCACCACTTCAAAATAGGTCAACGCCTGTTACCATCCAGATAGGTCTTTACCGGGATTGGGGACTGCACTTTAACAGAAAACTACGCTCGAGGCTATACGCAGGGAGGCGTACTTTCTCCTACTCTTTGGTTCATCGTAGTAGACAGGTTATTGTGGAAACTTTCCGCCATGGGATATTCAGCACAAGGATATGCTGATCACCTAGTGATAACTGTTAGGAGGAAGTTTGAAGAAGTCCTAACAGATATCCTTCAACCAGCCCTTAACGAAGTAAAAACATGGTGTGAGGACAACGGCCTTCGAGTCAATCCCGCCAAGCCAGCTGTCGTACTTTTCACTAAGAAATTAAATTTAAGATTGATGATATGTCCAACAATGTACAAGTCTCAATTACTCCTAGTTGATTCCGTAGAACACCTCGGTGTTACGCTTTATAGGAAACTACTCTGGACAGAACACATGAAGATTATCTCGAATAAAGTCACGAGAGCCCTCTGGACCTGTAGAGAGTTTAAAAACCTGGGTACCAGGCCTCGAATAGGTCTTTGCATTTTAAAGCGATCGTCAGATCCATAATTGACTATCGAGCTGTCGCCTGGTAAAATAAATCGTATACCACGGAAGGGAAAGTTACTCTAGAAAAAAGATACAAAGTATCTACACTGCATGCAGATATATCGGAACATGGATATGTCTATGACTACCGACTGCGTGGAACCTGTTGTGTTGAAGATGTCGACGTAAGTTTTGTAAAGATCCCAGTATAGTTATACTGGATGAAATCATTCGAAAAAACACGTCCCACGCTTTCGGTAGGCATAAGACATATCCATGTACCCATGTATCTGGTGGCAGTGTAGATACTCGTCATAAATTCTGCTTTGCTTTGCCCTGTCCGCTTGGGCTCCTTTCTCTCGCGGGATCGTTTCGTTTTCGTTTGCATCGCGTGAGTGCAATATTCACCTCCTCTCGTGCACCCTGTTCCATCTACCCGTTCGGTACAGTTTGCAGACTGCAGCCTATCGACATTTCTCTGAGTACGTTTCTGCTAATCGCAATCACGCTTCCCACCATCTTTGCCCAATCGGACGTGTATTGTGTTTGTGTATCTATTGCAAAATCGCTCCCACACTATCCGTCTCATCCCGCCCCTTTACTCGTAATCAACAGTCCAGGTCCGGCACACACAATCCGTTTCTCAAGTAACGCGTGCGACTCTATGCGATTGTGTCCGGCAAACATTCCAACACACGCACAAAGAGAATGGACAAGAAAAATTTTGGAATTTTTGCAGAAGGGGGGGCATTTGATCTTCTGCAGACCTCTGAATATATTGTACATCATGTCACGATGAGCTGCCCGGAACTATAACATCCTGCGACGAATACATATTTCTCTATTTCGGGGCTTGTGAAATTTTAACTCGCGCAGTACGAATCCGCCATTTTGTTTTATGATGCGTTTATTGCATGTGTGGTGGGGGGCCAGTCAGACCTCAAATCGCCGCCATTGCAAATGCACAACCATTTGGATAGAATGAACTTCATCCGCGATGGCTCTCGCTCTTTATCTTCGGGGGGCGGGAACTATGTAATGTACACACTCTCAAATTGCGTCTGCGCATGTCCAAATGTTAGTTGAACTGACTACTTGCTACTTTTTCTGGGACCCTATTGATCCAGATATGTAGTACAACGCGCGCTATTTTATTTGTTTGGATTCCAGCCATTTTGAACATTTTGGAATTTTTGCGGAAGGGAGGCATTTGATCTTCTGCAGACCTCTGAATGTACATCATAACATATAACATCCTGCAACGAATATTTCTTTATTTCGGGACTTGAGAGATTCTAACTCGCCTAGTATAAATCCGCCATTTTGTTCTATATGTTTATTGCACGTGTGGTGGGGGCCCACATTGTTGTCCAGTCAGACCTCAAATCGCCGCCATTGCAAATGCACAAACGCAGTCGTTGGATCACCCGATTCGGCTCGAATGAACTTCATCGGCTCTCGCTCATCTTCGGGGGCGGGAACTATGTACACTCTCTCAAATTGCGTCTGCGCATGTCCAAATGTTAGTCGAACTGACTACTTGCTACCTTTTCTGGGACCCTAGTGATTCAGATAGTACAACACCGGCTATTTTATTAAATGATGAATGGGAATTGGCAGAAATTGAAGGTCATTGAAAGTCCGCCTGTTCACCCGTACACTATGTTATTTTTTGCCGTCCACAACGTCAACTTTTATCGCTATCAAATCAATATCCCAACATGTACACACAGGATCCCCGCAAGCGCACCGCCCGCGCGGATCTACAAGCAACAGCCGTGCACAATGACCACTTCACTCAAACGACATGCACAACCAGAAAGAAAATTTTTCAATGGGCTTGTTTCCTCTTCTGACCCCCGAGTAGAAAAACAGACATTTCATGTGACGGACAGATTTTTAGGATGACCCCCAGCTATAAGACATATCCATGTCAAAATTCAAATGCTAGTCTGCCCAACTGTAACGGGCGCAATTCGTAGCTGCCCTACTGCCGCTCTTGAGGCACTACTCGATCTTCCTCCGATCCACATTCATCTAAAAGCGGAGGCCAAACTAGCAATAGTAAAGGCTAAAGCGTAAAGCCAATCAGACCTCTCTTAAACTGAATTCAGAGGAGAATAAATGGCTTCACGAAATCAATGAGCTGGCATACTCAGCTCATTGATTTTGATCCGAACACTTAACAAGGGAGTTACGCTTCAACCGACTATTCTCTACAGAAATTTGGAACAGAGAGGAATGGAATCTGAGGCACCAGTTACTCCGCCCGGATACTGTCAGATTGTTTACTGATCATCATCATCGTGGCACAACAGCCCGACGTCGGGCCTTTAGCCGCCTCGATCGTCGTTCTCCAATTATCTCGGTCAAGTGACCGCGTCTTCAATGTTGAATGCTTAGTAGTTTCTCGGCCTCCGCATATACCGAGCTCTCGGTCGTCAACGCAGAATCGCTCCGTCGACTCGTCGTCCGTTCATTACTCTGTTTGGCATGCGATCATCGTTCATTCGTTGTGTACGCCCTGCCCATTGAAGTCGCTGTAGTTTGGCGATTTTCGAAACTTTCAGCTCATCGTACAGTTCATACAAGTCGAATTCATGGTTGTACCGGATACGACATCCATCTCGATCGCAAACAACCCCGAAAATTCGCCGCAGAACCTTGCATTCGAATGTGTCTAGCATGTTTACGTGGTAAATTCTGCATAGGCTACTGAAGTTAGTGACGGTTGGAGCGGGAGACAAAATCTGTTGATTTGGAATAAGTTGTGCGGTATTGTTCCCAGGTGTGACTGGAGACAGATGGGAGCTTGATTGTGTGTTCGCCGTAACTGAGGGTGAATCATTTAGGCGAAGTTCACATACACGACACCGCGCTGCACGACTGCTTGAAATTTCAGTCGAGATACACAGCATCAAATGGGCGGATTCACACTCATCGCTCAGCATGCGATACGATCGACTATGCTTGGCTATTGTGTTTCAAGCAGTCGTGCAGCGCGTTGTCGTGGGTGTGAATTTCGCTTTAGGCGATAGTCAGATCAGCTACATTTTCAGCTCCGACGCAGCCACGCACAATAGCCAAGCATAGTCGATCGTATCGCATGCTGAGCGATGAGTGTGAATCCGCCCATTTGATGCTGTGTATCTCGACTGAAATTTCAAGCAGTCGTGCAGCGCGGTGTCGTGTGTGTGAATTTCGCCTTAAGGTGGATGTTTGTTGTCCTCTATTCCTACAGAGATCAGCTGTAAATGTTGCGTTCCGCTGTCTATGGTGACTTAAACCGAGGCATCCCTTGTGATGGCACCACTCGTCACAACAGTTGCATCTGACTGAGGTTGCATATGAGTGCAGCGTTCTGTTGCAGACGCAGGAGATCCATGGACCAGGATTGAGTTCGATGCCGGCACGGTGGAGGAGTATTGAGAGCAGCTGCGCCGAGATATGAAGCTCCAAGATTCCATAAAAAATTTATATGTTGAAAATATGACACATATACTTCCTTCTGCATTGAAAGGGTTTTGGCAGCTCTTGGCCATTGAATGCTGGACTATGTACAAGACATATGAAAGCAAAATCACTGCGACCGAGATGAAAATGCTACGGATGTCAGCCGGTGTGACCAAAAAGGATAGGATCAAAAGTACCTACATCCGAGGCAGCTTGTTCGTTGAGCAACCGATCACTGAAAAGCTCGAAGATCGTCGTATGGATTGGTATTGCCACGTTCTAAGGCGTCCGCCTGAGAACCCTGTCATGAAGGCACTATCAACGAATGTTCCATTTGCTGGACCCAAACGCCGAGGCAGACGGAAACACACATGGATCGATCAGATGAAAAAGCAACAACAACGCGTTAATCTTGGCGATGATACGATCCAAGACCGTGCTGCCTGCAGAAGGAAGCTGAGATTTTACCGCCAGAATGGGCGAAGTGCCAACACCACAGGCAGAGCAACGCGAAGCCGCAGAGTGGTATGAAAGGGCAAGGAAGAAGAAGGCCATTGAAAAACGGGTCGCTCCGGTGCGTAGAATCGGCTGCCGTAGGAACGTGGAAACTTTGATCGTATTATTTGGCGATTTTGTTCTTTTTGATCTCTCACCGTACTTCATATGAAGATTTTTGAAAAAAATTTATAATATTCTACATATTTCACTTTTTATACGCTTCATTCCAAAACTATTATTCCATATTTGTTCATGCAGTGGGGATATTCAAGATTTTGTTTTTAAGATATCAGCAACGATATTTGAATCTTTCCAAGGCCAATTGAATGCAATACTTTTTGGCCTTTATATCAAAGTAGCCGCACACCATTTTTTTTTATTCCGTTTCACAATCACATTTACTTTGTTAACTTCATTGGCAAACATGAAAGACAGAATTTTCATCTTCTAAATTCTTACCCCAAATGGTCAAGGATGTGACCTTTTTCTCAGCCGAAAAAAAGGGTTTGTTTCCGGTACTCTGACAAAAACTTTGAAACTTAAATTATATGGCCTTAATATGTGGATATTGTATAGCTGAGTCCCAACAGTAATTTAGATAATATGAACCTCGAATTTTCTATATTCAAATGCAGAGATACATGTACAAGTGTGTAGGCATAGACGTGAGAATAACCATAGATCAAATCTTTCATCATTCATTCTGCTCAACCCTAGCAGTCCTAAACAAACAAAATAGTTTTGTGTCTGCTCATATTTCGTAATTTGTTCTTGGCAGCCAAAGATTCGAGAGACAAATCTGGAACTTTTCGCAATAGACCATTGTGAAGGACACTTGCGGAAAAAGAAGGCTACCAGGGTGGCATGGCGTGAGAAAATGTGTGCAATGTACTGAAGCAATATAAAGTATAGTATAAATATAATATATATAATATAGTAGTAGTATTTTTAACCCTCCGTATACAAGGTGACTAAAAGTCCCACCACGTACAAGGTGGGGTCTGACATACCCCAAAAGATATTTAACTTAACTCTAGTAATAAATAGTTCCGCCCATACAATTCGCAGGTGGTGCACTCTATAGGTCGCCATACACAATCGCGCAGAACCACGACGGAACTTCCATCGAACCATCAAATATCATCTTCAATTGCCCTAACCCCTAGTGTGGCATAGCGCGTCAACTCTTCCAAGTGGCCCAGTTGACGTTTCGTCGGCATAACATAAACTGGTTTCGGAGAATGCAGTTGCCAGCATGCGCCTCCATGGCCACGAACGTCGTCTTGGACGGGATTCGAACTCGAAACGCCGGTAGTCAAACATGAGACCGATGCCTCAACACACTGCGCTACCGGTCGCCCAAAAAATATCAAATATCATAGAGCGGTGAAAGTGAGCATTTTTTTCCATAGAGTTTGACGTGGTTCGATGCACGTTCGCGACCAAAATGTTTGCCGTGTATGTCGACTTTGCACCTGCACCTCCCGTCGCCAACTTTACCAGCCTATCCATAGTTCAGCTTAATAGCAACAAGCTGCCGCGTGAAATCACGGAACTCAACACATTTAAGCTACCCACAAACAAGCGCGATACGCGGTAGCGGTACGGTACAGCGGTACTCGGCGGTAGCAGCATACCGCGTGACTATTCAAACCACCCGTTACGAGCACTGTACCATGGATAGTGCCGGCTGCGGTACATCGCGATCAATAGTGCCGGCTGCGATACAAAAGTTCAGTACCGCAGCTTTGCCGCGGCACACAAAAGTGTATCGCTGCAACAACCTAGCTTCGCCGCGGTATGCTGCGTATGCAGTGAGATCTCGCATACACCGCCATGTACAATAAATTTGTACTGCTGTACCGTACTGCAAAACGGTGGAAGGACCAAAAAGAACCCGGTGAGGTCCCTTTTAGTCCTGTTCTTGACCTGACATTGGCAATATGTTGGGCGCCAATCTATGTAATGAGCAAGGTGTTCACCGATGGTGTTTTGGGGCGGAGCCGAATGTTTGCAGAAGTTGACCGTGAAGGTCCGGGGCGCTAGAAGCGAATGCTCCACAACGAGATGAGCGGCGGCTCATGCTTGTTGCAGCTCAGTTCGGGAGAGGTAGGCGGAATTTTTGCCAGCTCGTTGCACTAACCATCACATAGATAACTTGTATCATGTGCATTGGGGGTAGACAATCACATAAAAAAGCTTGAAACTGGGTCCCGCGACCAAAAAGAGAGAGTGGTGGTTCATAACTCTCAGCATTGCAGTCCTCACTCCTCACGACAGTATCACTTCGTTTCGTTTGTTAAGGAAGCAGCACGCGTACCGTGAAGGACGCGCATGGTGCAGGACGCGCACGGCGCAGGACGCGAACGACGCAGGACGCGCACGGCGAAAGATGCGCACGATGCAGCGGTCTCTGATTGAGATTATTGCGATATAAACACAAAAGGAAATTCGCTTCTCAAATAACATACATATCAAGTAAAGCCCACACAAGAGACCCCTGAATCGTGTGCGTGCTGCACCCTCAACAAGCGAAGCGATACTGTCGTGAGGATTGCAATGCAATGCTCTTGTGCTGGCTCTGCTTGATATGTTTTTTTTTTGGATTTCGTGAGAATGAATGAATTGAATGAGATTATCTCGAAAACTATTTAAGATAGAAAAAAGTTGGTCGACATTTTTTATGTATATTTTTGTCATCTTCAATTTCGCTTCAGAAAGTTTTTTTCTCGGATTAATAGTTACAGAGATAAAAGCCGAAAACTAAATATTCATACAATTAAACGATCCTTTGACGTAGGTTTTCAGAAAGCCGGTATGCGCAAGGCCATATCTTGTCTTCCTTGTATCGTACTCTCCAACCGCCGCCAGTCGCTTTATATCGCTCAGGTTACCGTTTAGCAGTATGTCCCATAGCCAGGCAGACACAAAAAGTCAATTCGTCGTCACTCCACGATAGCATTCGCTATTGACTATCAGCAACTACACTGCTACAATAAATTCGCACTCGGCGATCATCAAACGGGACTGGTTTATCAGCAGCTGCGCACAGCCTAATTCAACGCGCGCGGCGTTCCCCATTGCTCAGGTCAATGTGTATTTCGACCGGCTAGCTCAGTCGGTAGAGCATGAGACTCTTAATCTGAGGGTCGTGGGTTCGGACCTCACGTTGGGCGCCAAATATGTAATGGACACTTTGGTGGGCATTCGAAGATGCCCGTGGGGACGGAGTCTTAGGTAGCATAATGATCGTGAAGGTCGGGTTGTGTCATCTGGCGAAGAGAGGTAAAAATGGGGAGTAAAAAAAAATTGAGGCAATAAGGATGGAATGGTTGTCGGACGGCTCACTTGCCTTCTCGCTCGCATCGAGGTCCGGGTGTAATGAGATCCTCGGCCTCTAGTTTCGTACCACTGACAGATCATTACTCATCAGGTGCTATCATCGATCTGCCGGTGGAAGCAGCACTACCAGACCAGAATATGGTTCATTAAAGGTGGTTCATTGCAAGCATTAGCAAATAGGGGAGAGATTTGTTATCTTTCCTCTGAAAGAATTTCCTGTTACTACATTGTACCTACCTACTGTGGTGTCGGTGTGTATTCATCTTCAAAAGTTCTTCTCCCGTCTTTTTTTTATTTCACCGAAACAGGCCAAGTGGTGTTTAATCCTCTCACCAACTCGGCCTACAGATTAAGAATTCGCTGGAAACGTACTTCAATTGAACTTTCAAATTTCCAAATATATTTTACCACCCACATGAAATTGGTTTCGTCACGTTGAAAGTAAAATGTTACATTCTTATGAATAAAGGAGCATTTTATTTGTTTCGCCGGTAAAATTGCGTGTTTAATTAAATTGACGAATAGCAGATTTAATCGTCATGTACATAAACATACATTTTGAGCATCAAGCTTGTGGCTCCTTCCTGAAAATTCTTATACATATGTTCATAAGAATTTTCAGGAAGGAGCCACAAGCTTGATGCTCAGTAACAATTGTAAAATATCCTTTTGGCTGCTCTGCGAATACGGTAATATGTGAAAAGCAATTTTCTCGTCTTTGAATCGTTAAACAAATTTCTTATGTGTATAATGGTTGTTTATTTTTGTACGGATATAATACTCGAAAATTAGTTCTGTAAAATATTGTGCGATTGACACCACCCCCAAAAGGCGACGATATGGAGAAGCATATTAAGGGAATTTTCCTTCTAATATAATGAGCAAGCATTCACTGGGTGGTGTTTCTGGGAAAGAAGCAGAAAGTTTGCCAAAATTACGTGAAGGCGAATACTCCACAACGAGCTGAGCGCCGGTAGATGTTTCTTGCAGATCAGTTCCGCGAGTTGTGGGCATGGGGTATTTTATTCTGCCCAGTCGTCGCTCAAGCCATTACAGGAAAACATACATAAGTCACGTGTTTTGATTGGTAGCGAAAAATGGCTAAGGAATGTGGAGCCCTCCACAGAGCCAGAAAAACCAGAAAAACTGATAATAATGATATATAAAACTTTAGCCTGTGCGAGAGCTTGAGCAGAAAAGAAAATTGCGTTATCCCATAGCGAACGCAGAAGCTCTCCCCTCCCCCTGTGGTGCGGAGTAAAATAATAAGCCACAGCTTAGTTTGGCGGCTAAATGGGGGAGCAGGAGGTAAACGCTGGCAATTGGATCCTCCGAAACTATCCCCCGTCGGTACGTCGTAAAGACTTGCTTCAGAGAGCATGCCAGGCACTCTCTGAGATTATTTCAGAAATCGATAGAGGCTTAGTTAGAAAGCTTAAATTCAAATTTGCGCCACCTGAAAAAATTTCTACGGACGTCGCCTCCACACACTGAACCTGTTTCCCCAATTTATTCAATTTAAAGAAAAGATAAACAAAAAATCTTTCTAATTGAAGGACAACGATCGAGATGATCAAGGCAACACTCTGGTAAAACGAACTCCAGATCGGTCGAAATTCACTGAAATAGGTTCCATCATCAGCATCATAAACTGGACCTCAGTCCCTAGAGAAGTGCATCGGTTCCGGGAGCGCTTCCATATCCAGTGCGCTAGAGTGCGCCATGATGTCGATGCGGAGGTACATACATAAGTTCGCTTTTCCCGAGGTAGCTTCGAGCTCCGTGACATAAAGTGTGAAACAAATGTTTGGAAACGTTTCGTCGTTAGGTCTTCAGATAATCATTGGGAGAAATCTTACAGAGTCTTTAGGCTCAAAAATCTCCGCTATAAAGTATCCGCAATCGTTTTCGAAGGCAACACTACCCATACGTATAGGGAAAATGTGTTGCTGCACTCATTGACAGCTTCTTCCATGCTGCTGGGCCTGGTGATACTGCCCGTGAGGTGCAAGAAATTCCTTCTTTCGAATCTTGGGAGATCGATGCCAGTGTCGGCAGATTGAGAAGCAGAAAGTCATTGGATTAGACGGGATGACTGGTCAGAAGTACAAGCACATCTGGCGAGCTGTCCGTAAGTACCTTAAGTACTAAGTTATCTGCTACAGAGTGTTTCCCCAAGTAATGTAACACGGCACAGATGGTTAGGCTGAACGGCCCTGACAAGTTTCGTACTAAACCTCGATCCTATCGTGACATTAGTCTTCTTCTGTATTTGGTAGAGTGTTGTCTGATTCTTGTCCGTAGGCTAGACGATCAAATGTCTGACACCCAGTATGGTTTCAGAGTAGGAAGATCTACGAAGTATGCGTGGCTCTCCGTCAGAATGACAGTTTCTGGGAGCACGATGAAGTATGCCCTTGGAACCTTCGCCTGTCTGCTGTGAGAGGCTGTCCTGTTCAAGCCTCAGACAGTTGGCTGCCCCGAAATTGCTCTTTGCAAGAGCTATTTTTCGAACAGAGTCTTTCTGATTTACTGATTAAAGGAGGTGCTTGAAAAATCGGTGGCGTGTGATCATTCCCAGAGTTCTATCGCTGGTCCCTTTATATGGAACCGGATGCAGGATGAGCTGTTAAGGCTGTTAGATTCCATGTGTAAATATTATGCATATGCAGATCATTTCATCACACTTGTGGAGGGGCACTCTCGCCATGGCAGTGAAGGGAGCCTCGTTCGTAACCGTTGTCATGAGTGAGGCTTAAAAGTGAGGGAGAGGTAAGAGCCGAGAAGACCGACAATGTTGCTCAAGGACAAATTTTTACCCAGTCGGCTCCTGATAATCAGATTGGGTGAGGTTAAAATCAAGTATATGACGCAAATAAGGCAATGGGGATAACAGTCGGTGAACGGATGAACTTATTTCCCACTTTGTGGATGCTATTGACGATTGTTGTTTCGTCTTTGTATAATATTTTATGTGTTGAATGGGGGCTGGGTCAACGTACAGTAGGTGTAATTCATGAAAGTCGGTTGGTTTCCTGTGCAACCTTCGGATCGGTAGTATACGAATCCATACTACCTTACCTTGTCTTCATCCCTAGTAAGGCATAGCGCGTTAATGAGGTTTCCCTATCATAAAGAAAATTTCAGATGACGTAAATTGCTGGCATACATATCCTGTCCTTTTTTAGTCGGTTTGTACGACATGCTGACAAAAAAAAAACCGTAGCATTATTCTTACGCCCCACACCACAGGAGGAAATGTTTGCATCAACCAAATTATCACACGGCTATGACTGGCGGCGCGACTTAGTTAACAATGGTTAACGACCACTGCGGTTCCAGGGAGCGCCCACGAGGAGTACTATTTTGTTGGATGTCCCTATCTTGATTTGAAGCTACTACGTCGTGTGAGGTCTTCCTGATCAGGAGGGCTTTGCCATTGCCGGTATGTTACATGTGGCCTGTTGAGAGTATGTCTGGTATGTTTCAGCGCGCCGTATCTTGGAGGACTGTGTCCTGTCTAGGTGGCACTGGCAATATAGGTAGCACCAGTCTATCAAGGGCAGGGTTACGTACGAGTATGTTAAGGGAAGGGTGACGTACGAGTATTTCAACAGCGTTTAATGTGCACTAGGGAATCTTAGACTTTAATCTGAGTCTAGGTTTCATCATTACATTGCATGGTTCGTTAAATTTTAGTATTTTTTATTTCCGACTCTCGGCAAACTCCTCATGCCCAGCATATGGAGACACTGCGGAGGACTTGATACATTTGTTGCATCTCCGTCGCACATAATCGGTAATGGTAATGGGGGATAAGGTTAGATGGGTGTACCCTAGGCGTGTCTCTTGCGAATAAGGAGCAGGTGAGGATTCTGAATGTCTTCGTTAAGCAGGCATTTAGGCGACGTAGGCAGCTCGCAATGTTGGGTTACGTGCATCAATAGTTGATTTGGGTTATTGTTTTGGCATTGATGCGTGCCCTGCTCTGCAACTTTATGCTTACACAACGGTCTTATAAGTGGGAAGGTGGTACTTTGTACGCACACCGGTTGAAAGATTACGATCTATTCCGGTAATGGTTTCCGGAAATGACTATCCCACTCCCACGGATAGTCGAGCGACATGTACAGTACTGCCACGGACTATGTGAACCTATGTATTGCGATTTCCGATCAGAGGTTCTATTTCTGGTAGCACAGGAGCCGGGGAGCCTTGAAGAGGCACCACTTCAGTAGTAATTCTTCACCCCGCCGCGACGGTTGAAGTAGGCCCCTTTGTGGTATTATCGTGCTGGTCGTGGCTTAACACCTAAATCGCGAGTAGATTGTCCAAAATCATTTTTGGGCATTCGGCGTGGAGTTTCGCTTTCCAGCGAACTATTGGGAACAAAGAACGGCAGAGTTTAAGATAGGCCTCACTTCCAGCATCATGAATATTGAACTGTGCAGAGCAGACTGATATAAACTGCTACATCGGTTTTCTTGAAAGGAAGGACGTTTATTGTCGTCACAAAATAAATATGGTGTCCTACAGAGGACCGTCCCTGGCAGGCATTGACGTAAAGCCAAGGAGAGACTCTTTCTGTCACTCATAGTACACGACCTCATATGACAAAATAAAATATCTAAAAGGGTTTCTTGCATAGTGCCATTTCCACAGGCGGACCCATCACTAAATCGTGCACAAGGTCGCTCATACATGATCCGGTATCCCGGAGAGGTATCCTAACCCCTTATGGGGCATAGCACTTCAACTGTTCCATGTGGCCCAGTTGACAATTCGTTGCCATAAACAAGTTTCGAAGAACGCAGTTACCAGCATGCACCTCCTGCCCCCTATTTAACCGTCTACCTGCGACACGTCGGGAGATGCCGTGGCTTATTATTACGCTCCGCACCACAAGGGGAAGATAAGACACATCCATTGCCACGAACATCGTCGTGGATTGGATTCGAAACATGGAACGCCGGTAGTCGGACATGAGACTGAACTACCGCGCGCCCGGAAAGGTATACCTGGGAAGGCATACCGGAGCCTCACACATATGGTATAATTGCACGGGTGACGGCATAAGAATCAAAATTCTATTCCTTTTAGGGTCTGTTGTAGTTAACCTTAACATTGTCTTACCCGTCCGGAATGACTGCTTCAACTGTATGACAGTCATTGCAAAAAAGTACTTCGGTGGACTCATATGCGATAATGGTACTCGAACGAGCAGACTAAGACGGTAGGGGGACGTTCAGTTTGATGGTGTTGAAAAATATCCTCGACGATCAATGCAGTGATCGCTCAGATTTCATATTTTATATTTCAAAATACCGACCTTTTGTGGGGCGCAATGTTTTCGATATTTTCACACACTAACGGGTAGAAGCGACACGCTCTAAAATGAGCTGAGGCTCATATTTTTTGCGTCTGCACAGCGAAACCCAGCCAATGGAGGTGGCTGGTTATTCACAACTCCTACCTTCTCAACTGTCAATCCCGTGACAGGACGTCAAAATGATTTTCAACTAACCGACATAAAGTTAGTGGTAATTCAGACGGAGTGCGTAAAATTGATCAATTTGCCATCGTTACATAATGTTTTAATGGTATGGAACGGATGGATTGGTGCCGACATTCACTGTCTTCCTTTCAAAACTTGGAGGTTCACAAAAATTGCTTACCACATTGTAAATGTATTTCCTTTTTTAATTCCTTACGAAATGATTTTTGTTTCGAGGTAAAATGTAAGTATTGAACGGGGAAAGAAGAGCAACTGCTCTTTAGGGAAATATAATTGTCCCAATAAATGTAGTATATCACCCTTCTACGAAACCTTTTATATTCGCCTGGCAAAAGATCATTTAAAAACCTATTTTCCTCAATTATTCCTTTCGTCCTTGTACCAGTCTGCCTCCGCATTCACATCAAAATGTCGAGAGCATCCGTAGACAGGTTTCGATTATTCCGTGTAACTTCTTGTGTACTTTTAGGGCTCTTCGACTGATGAAACACACCCTTGTTGTAGATGGGTTTTCTGAACCCATCTACAACACCCTTACCACTTCATATGCTCGTTCGTATGTCACTTCAACTAATTTGAAAATAAGCAACTTGTGAAATATGGTACAGAATGGGTTTATATGTGTTTTCACATTTCATCTCATCAGCTTAACATTTCAGGTGGACTTGAATAGACTTATTTCTTCTTTTGCAAAAGAGATTTTTTCTGTCCATTTAGCGTAAATATGTTTACGTCTAGCGTATGGTAATAGTATGCAGAATGGCAAATAAGTATTCCACGTTGAAATTCTATTCACTGGAGTATAACCAAGATTCGTTTCGCATAATATGCATTTCCACTTATTTATGCATATGCCTTAAAAGGGTCACGGGGTTTATATACGTGTAGGTGGCATACCATTCGTCATCCCATGCACATCACATAAATGTTTCACCAAATGAATGAATGAATATTGAAATCCTGATTTCCAACTCGGTAAAAATGCATTCAACTGTAGGCTCCCTACAGTTCATATCTTTTACATAAACAAAAGTGGGTTGATTTTATGCATAGTTTTAGGGTTTTGTAGTGAGAATGTTGTGATTTGGAAGTCTAATATATACGAGACCCTATTTTAGGCTCTTTTAACCTTTATTATTCCAAGTTGGGAAACCTTCACTAGAGAGAAACTAAGAAGGTTCTCAAACGTACTTCAATTTTGTAAATGAATCGAAAGCCCTTGACAGGTCGTCGGATCAACCTCGACGCGACTGCGGAATGAAGTGTGCTTCCATATAATTGGCCAAATAGGAAAATGGGCTGGAATAACGACCACAGCACACATAAACTTCAACAAGTCCGTTGTGATACCACCAGGATACACCTTCTCTTACCGTTATTAACAGTTAAAACCATCCAGAGCTTAAAATAAAACATTAGAGCTTTGTAACAATCGTGCTTTCCAGCATTTTCAGCTCAGTGAAGAAATAGGATTCAGGCATCGACCTCCTTCTACCTGCCAAAGCAAGACAGGAGCAGAGGAGGTGGAAACTACACTCTTCCTCGTTCACATCTCCACAGCTTTTACAAAAATCGTTGTAAGGAAGCCGAAGTCTCCTGGCATGCAAAATGTGCAATCGCCCAAAAAATGACCCTTAATCGTACAGATCGATAAATCTTACCTCGTTTATGCTGAAACCGATGGAGAAGATCCTGGATGAGCATACTCGTCCAACTCTCCTGAAGAGAAATCCTCTTCATGTTAGAGAGTTTGCCTACCAAGCAGGTAAATCTACAGAGTCCGCTCTCCACTGCCTGGTCAGGGAGATTGAGGCGACATTGGAGGTTAAAGAAACGGCTTTTTCAGATTTCCTTGATGTAGAGGGGGCTTTCGACAACACAATATTTACTGCCATTAACAAGGCACTTAAAGGGAAGAATACGGGCACAACAACAATAGATTGGATAGGGCATATCCGTATGCTTGCTTCCAGAAGGGTCACCACCAGCACTGAAGGCGTTACCCTCCTTGCTATATTAATGTCACCCGTGGCTGCCCACAGGGAGGAGTTCTGTCTCCTTTACTGTGGTGTATTGTGGTTGATAGCCTGCTGTTGAAACCCTCGACGATGGGCTACTCAGCACAGCTACGCCGATGACCTAGCTATTTTAATTAAAGGAAAGTTCGAGGGGGTTTTACTCGACATCCTTATTTCTACCATAGGTTTTAAGCTATTTTTTCCTAAATAAATTCTTCCAACTTGATTTAAAAATCCATCTTTTCTTTGTAATAACTCTCCCTACCATAGATGTACAGACTTTGTCTAAACTCTTAAATTAAGATCCTCCTGTTTTTATACATTGTTTTCTATCACTCAATAAAGCTATTATCTAATCTAATCTACTCGACATCCTTGAAGCAGCTCTTGCCATTGTACAAGAATGGTGCAACGAACTTCGAGTCAACCCACCCAAGTTGTCATTCTAATCTGTAGAAAAAGAAACCTCATTCGCATCAGACGCCCTCTCACCACTTCCCATGGAAAATCACACCAAATACCTGGGTATCATCCTCAACAATAAACTACTCTGGCAAGATCACCTCAGCGTAGTGGCGGATAAGGCCACTAAGGCTTTGTGCATATGTGGACAATATGTAGTTAAGACGTGGCGAATAGAACCCTCAATAGCCCTCTGGACTTACAAGGCTATCTTTAGACATATATTAGAATATGGTGCAGTAGTCCGGCGGAAAAGAGCATTCACTGTTGCTTGTAAGATCACCTTAGGCAAGGTGCAGAGACTTGCATGCTTTATGGTGACGGGGGCTATCGGCTCTTGCCCATCTAGTGCTCTTGATGTACTTCTCGACCTACAGCCAATACACATCCACATAAAAGCACAAGCCAAAATGGCAACTGCGAGACTTGTAGCATGCGACGAGAATGTAAAGCTAAATCCAGCACAAATCAGCTGGCTTAATGAAAGTATTCTCATAAGTATGCCATCTGATCATCTTGTGAGGTCAAGATCATGCAAGAAACGGTTCACCGCTGTTATATGGGACAGAGAACACTGGTAGGAGAAATATGCCAAGCTCCCCCCCCCCCCCCATTCTATCATGTGGTTAACGGATGGCTCGAAAACCAATGAAGGTACCGGGACGGGCATTGTGGATCCCAACCATCGGGTTTTCATACCCATGGGCAAGTTTGCCAGTGTCTTCCAGGCGAACGTGCACGCCATCGAGACATGGGCGAGTTATGCCAGAAGATCGGCTACGACAACAAGGACGAGGCTATATTTTCTGACAGCCAGGCGGCCATAAAAGCGCTCTCAAAAAGTACAGTAACATCTAGGATCGTAACCAGTTACCTAAAAGCCAGTGACGTGCACTCCTTACAAGCGAGTCAAGCGCCGCTTGACTTAACAATTGCAAAAATGTATCTCAACATTTCATTAAAACTATACATTCATTTATACATTTACACAGTACATACTCTCTTTCTATACAAGACATAACATAACATAACATAAGCATTCAATAGAGTACAATGCCAATACAAAGCGCATTGCTCTCTTTCAACGCAATTCGCATCCATTTTGTCCCTATCTGCTTGCGAGATACAACGTATCAAAGCCAACCGGGTTGTTAAGATGTTTCTGTTGGGGAACAAAGCGGTTTGTTCTCCTTCACTTCAATTCGATATTTGAACTCGCTCGGTGCAACGCATCAAAGCCAACCAGTTGGTTGGGGAACAGAGCTATTTGTTGCGAATTAAAATTTCTCATAATCGGTTTAGAATGCTGGAATCGGTCAATACAATTTTCTTATTGCTTTAAAATGCATTTTCGATTTAATAGGTGATATGCAAGCGCTACATTTTCAGCTTGTACGAGTATGATGAATCGGCAACAACTGTCTGAAACATTTGTAGCCTGATTCTTTATATGTACATACATGAAGAATGGTGACGGTGGATATAGGCATATGAAATAAATGTATCTATGCATATTGGGAAGTCTTCTCATTTATGTTGAAAAAGTGTAATTTTTCCTTACCTTTTTTTCGGATACTACACATGTTAGAAACTTTATTCCTTTTGCAAATTATAAAGATTTACTTGAACTTTCTTGTGACCAAAGATTACAAAAATGATAATTGTTTATATCTTTTCTCGGCTGATAAAAAAATATTCCAATAATTAATTTATATTTCGACGTATATCAATGTTAGGTAAATGATTTTTAATCAAAAGGAAGTTAATAATTGGTTTTAGTAATGGTGGTAATGGTGAAGAATATACGAGTACAGCTAGCTACACTTTATAGTTTTCGTTTGCTTTTTTCTGGTGGTTTCTCGTATTGTTAGAAAAATTTTAAATAATAGTCCAGGTTTTTAGATCTTAGAACTGAAGAAGGGAATACGCTGCTTACGAAACCACTGTTTTCTACAAACACGAATAAAAAAATCGTAAGGGAAAAACCTGGACCAATATTTAAAATTTACACTGTATTGTTTCTGAAAAAAAGAGCCAAAAATGGTAAAACCTGAACTTTTCACGAGAGCTATATTTGTGACGTTTTTTGGCCTTGGATTCTCCTTAATAAGTAGCTGTGAATTCAATCTCTAGTCCGGGAGAAATATCCGTTAGTAAAATTTGTTCCGTCTTTCGCCCATCTCCTGTACTTACTAGCATTTTTCCTAAACCAAATATTTTGCAGCTCTGTTTAAAAATTGGTGTGAAAATGATTTTACACGGTAGTTGTTTGATGAAATACATTCATTCATTCATGAAAGGTGATGCACTGAATTTGGGTCGGAAACTTATTTAGGAGATTTCCTTGAGGAAATAATCGTTTTACTTTCAAAAATTCGCAAAAGATCTCAAAATGTAAAAAATAGCACTTTCGGAGCCTTGAATTTTTTTTTTAATTTCCTAGCGCTTGACCAGATTAAAAAGTCACTGCACGTCACTGCTAAAAGCACTATATAAAGTTGGTTCTCGGAACAGAGTAACTCTATTCTAGGTCCCTGACCATGCAGGCATCAGTGGCAATGAACAGGCCGACTAAATGGCCAGAACAGATTGGGCCACTCCCTTTTGCGGACCGGAACCCTTTTGCGGCATTTCAACCTGTACAAACATGAATCTCATCAGGGACTGGGAACGCAATGAGGCTACCGCCTATTGGGATAATCAACCAGAGTTGAGGTAGGCAAATCTTTCCACCTCGGGCTGCTCGCCTAGCAGATCGACTGAATAGCTAAACTTATTGTAAACCGGAACAAGGTTAGAACCACCTGAGGTCTCCTGACTGGACACTCAGGCCTGAGAGCCCACTTGAGAACTATGGGGATTGTTCTTGACTCGAGCTGTCGCTTTTGCGGTGAAGAAGACGAGACTTTGACCCATATTTTATGCGATTGCGATGCGTTAGCCCGGCGACGTAGAGACTGCTTCGGAGCAGCTTACCCGGAGGCTGATGAAATCGTCTTGGCTTCATTATTCCTCCTGAGTAACTTTATTAGCTCGATCAAACTTGATGGACAGGTCTAGGCCTGTTACTAGACTCAGGGCTTTAGCACAACGGGCCACTCGGCCTCTGTACTCTGAGCCCTTTAGGGGTTCAACGGCCAACCTACAATCTAATCTATAATCTAAGGGCACTGCTTCTCACGATTCCATATTGACATATGACAGAGATCACTTTTCTTTTGGATCACTATATATTAAATATGTGACTCAATATTTAGAGTGATGAAGTGGCAGACGGCGAATCTCGTCGCGATTTGCAAGTTACAATTTTTGGGAAATCGTCACGACTTAAAATTTTTGGTGCACGAATCAAGCGGTAAGTCCGACCTCTGGCTTCAGTCGGATTTTGAGAAAAAAGCAACATCCAGGAGAAATCCAACTCCCACGGGTGAAAATTCTTTGAATTCCGGGATCTTGATAAAAAACTGATTACCGTGCAGCGCCGATGTGACTCCGGCGGATGTAATTGCACGCCCCGTCCGGGGAGCAAAAATAAAAACGAGTACCCGTCCCTGCTATGGCGTTGCCGATCTCCCGGCTATGACGGGTGGTAGTCCACCTTACGATCTAGATAAAAAAAAATTCCCCCGCAATTGCGTCGATGTGGTTCGGGTGGCGGGTAAAAGTCGACTCCTTAACACGGAAACATCGCCCGTCTGTGGGCACTAAAAAGGAGAAGCTCGTCCCCGACCATGGTGCTGCCGATGTGCTGGCGTTGACGGGTAAAAGTCAACTTCCGAGTCGGTCCCTCTCTCGGCAGGTCGCGACTTCCACGCAGCACAAGCATGGGTAAAATTTTTCTCACGAATCAAGTTCTGTGAAACAGAATTCACCATTCGCATAGAACTTGACGTGGATGCTGAAGCGACGAGTGAGCATTGCTAAACCCGCTTGTCATTTCTATCACAAGGCCAGGTCGATGACATCCGATCAAACCGTACATTCTTGCAGGACACATAAGTGTTCCATCAGAATTTCAGCTCCGACGCAGCCACTCGCAATAGTCAAGCATAGTCGATTGTATCGCATGCTGAGCGATGAGTGTGAATCCGCCCATTTGATGCTGTGTATCTCGACTGAAATTTCAAGCAGTCATGCAGCGCGGTGTCGTGTGTGTGAATTTTGCCTAAGGGAGCCTGGATGTTGGACGTCCAAACCATATGGACATAGGAATATACTGAAGTCTCTACCTTTCGGAGTTCGAGACATGTTGCCAACAGACTATATCGTCACCGAAGTAGACTTTGAAAAGCACTCGTAGCACGGTTCCCAACGAGAGCGGAATGGACTGAGGGAGAGGTGACCGGAAGATACGACTGCAAAAAAATTCACTGATGGCTCTAAAATGGATTGTGGAGTCGGTGCGGGGGTCTTTTCTGAGGATCTCTGTGCATCAATGTCTTTTCGCCTCCCAGACTATGCAAGCGTATTTCAAGCTGAAATGCTGGCAATAAGGGAAGCGTGTAGGATGCTGAGGCACAGCACAGGAACCACTAGGAGTGTCGCCATCTTCTCAGACAGCCAGGCCGCGATTAAGGCTCTGGAATCAATAACAATTTCATCGAAAATAGTAAAACAATGCCGCAGTTAACTGGCTGGACTGGCGGACCTCTTCAGAGTTTCTCGTCTATGGGTTCCAGGACATAGGAACATAGAGGGGAACGAGAGGGCCGATCAACTGGCGAGACAGGGCTCTGCACTACACGAGTCCTACGCGGTGACTGTCCACCCGCCGTTTAGTGCCGTTAAAAATGAGATTCATACACATTTCATGACACAGGCTAGTGGTAGATGGGGCGCACTGACAACGTGTGGCACGTCTAAGAAATTATGGCCATCATATGATGCACGTAAATCTAATGCCCTTCTGAAGAGAGCCCGTTCGGATGTCGCAAAAGTTACAGCGATTACGACGGGGCACTGGCCGGTGGGAGTGCACGCGGCCAGATTGGGTATACCTTACAACATTTTCTGCCGCAGCTGCAGGAATGAGGAGGAGGAAACTCTGATTCATTCCTTGTGCAAATGCCCGGCTCTTGCTAGAATCAGACATCAAGAATTGGGCAGCGCTTTCTTCCAAGATGTATCCGACATCTCCCCGAAGAGTATGGGGGAGATAATACGTTCTTGATATCAACGGTTTATTCCTCTTATGGGGCATGTGACATCAAAACGGCTTACCTAACGCTAATTGTGTTTTCTTCTCCTGCTGGAATGGAACAGCCACTCTAACCAACCAACCAACCATAGCGTTTGCAAATGTCAACGTACCGCAGTGTGATAGAATGCAATTTCGTGAAATTTCCTGATGGAGAATTCGAACTATCATCTGAGAAATATTTTAAGAAAAATATTTGAAGAAAAATATTTGACAATTGACAATCTGAATAGGCCATCAGTAAAGTCATTCATTAGAATGTTTCTGGAATAAAGTAGGAGCCTACTCCTCACTTACGGCCACCAATTAAACAAGTTTCACTTAGCAATCTTTTTCCGTTAAAAAATATTTTGCTAATAAAATGCTGCGGTTTTATACCTGTAACTTTTGAACAAGTTGATGGATTTGGTTGCAATAGAATATGAACCTCACGTACACGTGATTTAATGTGACTTTTTACCCTATGTGTAAAAGGTGAAAAACAACATGTATGCAAAATTTCAGCTTATTTTCTTACATTCCAAGGTTCCAGGAAAATGAGGATTTCCCTGGGCTTGTTCGCAAAACTACACTTGACTCGGATAGCTACTACTACTCAATAGCCCTAACCCCTTGTGGGCCATAGCCATAGCGCGTCAACTGTTCCATGTGGCCCAGTTGACGTTTCGTTGGCATAAACTGGTTTCGAAGAATGCAGTTGCCAGCATGCACCTTCTGCACATCCATGGCCACGGACGTCGTCGTGGACGGGATTCGAACCCGAAACGCCGGTAGTCAAACATGAGACTGATGCCTTAACACACTGCGCTACCGGTCGACCCAACATGTCTAATATTAGAATACCAATACTGGGATGTGACCTTCCGTATAATGAGAATTTAATCAATTTATCAATGTATTATACCTTATAGTTCTTCGAGCACTTGCTTGAAACTCTCATCCATTTAAATTGAACAGGGTCCCTGGTTGCCAAGCTTCGGCGTTTCTATTTCCAAGATGCTTAGTTGACATTTCGCTAGCATTATTGATTGTATTGTATCTTTATATCATATATTTTATGTAAATGCTGACTCTGTCAAATGCTATTGGTATTTATTTCCCATTCGAAAGTGGGCAACATACTTGATTGGACTACTTCATCCGTCATGCAAATAAATAAATTTGATTCAACTTCAAGAATTGTGTGTAGGAAAAAAAGTAAACTGGATTATAGTATCATCTCAAGGAAATTTGAAATACTGAAAGGACTGTCCATCGTACAACCTTTCTCGGGAATTCGCTCATCTGGAAAAAAATCATTGACGATATTTACATACGTAAATCTTTTCATATCCTCCCTCATCAAATCCATCCCACCTGTCCAGCAACAAGGACCTTCATCGTTTCGTCATTGTAACGCGTTGCTAATAATAAACTTGACCCGGCGGCATCCTAAAAAGGGGTATCCAAAACGGATTCACTAAAAATATTCTAGGAATCCCAATAAAACTCTTGAAAGGAGAGTTTTTATCGACGCTGTGCCATTCCATCTTGCAAATACGAGTAGAATGTACGTAATAAAGTTTGTATCCATTAATAGTCAATGTTTCTCAAGACTGAGGAGGTATTATGGCAGATGGTTGATGAAAACATTGACTTTACCCCGCTTCCTAGCGAACGCTGAAAAAGATAATCTGAATTTAATTCAATATATCCACAGTCGAGGTGATTCGATACTTTTGTTAGGGTTGAGACAGCTCTGCCCAAAATGATTTACTATATGTTGTGGGTTTTTATGGACGTACTAAAGATTTTAGGATGAAATTAAATATGCAATCAGTGTGCGAGTGTATTATGAAGTTTGGGGTTGTTGTTTTGTAGTTTTAATTCGACAAAAAATGATGGTTGTTGAAGCTCTGAATTTCAGAAGTATTCTGACTGAAAATGCTGGTGACGTTGGACCTGTTGTTAGTTTTATGAATGCATTTACCTCGCGGTTCAGTTAAGGACAATTATTAGTGGATTTTTTTTTTATAATTTTCACATAGGCCAAAAATTTAGAGTGCAACTTTGACGAAAAGGAAGCTTCATCATCATCATCATCGTGGCGCGATAGCCCGATATGGGGCTTTGGCCGCCTGGATCGTGGTCCTCCAATTAGGTGACCGCGTCCTCCAATCTAGGAAACCCAGTAGCTGTTCGGCGTGCTCATATACTGAGCTCTCCCAACGAGATCTTGGTCGTCTAGGCAGTCTTGCTCCGTCAACTCGGTTTGCATTCATTACTCTTTTTGGCCTGAGATCATCGTCCATTCGTTGTACAATGCCCTGCCCATTGAAGTCGTTGTAGTTTGACGATTTTCGAAACTTCCAGCTCATCATTCAGTTCATACAACTCATGGTTGAACCGGATGCGCCATCTATCTCGATCGCAAGCAGCCCCGAAAATTCGTGGTAGATCCTTACGTTCAAATGTGTCTAGCATGTTTCCAGAGGATTGAGTTAGGGGGCGACCGGTAGCGCAGTGTGTTGAGGCATCAGGCTCATGTTTGACTACCGGCGTTTCGGGTTCGAATCCCGTCCACGACGACGTTCGTGGCCATGGATGTGCAGGAGGTGTATGCTGGCAACTGCATTCTCCGTAACCAGTTTATGCCATCGAAACGTCAACTGGGCCACATGGAACAGTTGACGCGCGATGCCCCACAAGGGGTTAGGGCAATTGAGAGATGCTTCGTAACCATAGCATAGCGCTGGGCGTATAATGGTTTTGTACACGCGGATCTTCGTGTTTCTGTGCACATGCTTCGATTTCATTATGGGGAGAACTGAGAAAAAAGTCTTATAAGCTAACTGTATCCGTTGCTTGATTACCACGGACGGTTTGATGGGCATCCGAAGATGCCCGTGGGGATGGAGCCTAAGGTAGCATAATTGACCGTGAAGGTCGGGCTGTGCCATCTGGCGAAGAAAAAGGCTCCTCAACGAGCTAAGTAGCGGCCTATGCTTGCTGTAGCTCAGTTCGGGAGACGTGAGCGAGGTTTTCGCCGCTCGTTGCCCCTGTCCTTTACGTATTAACAAAAATTCATAGGCCTGGGGAAGACAACACAAACAGGGGAGGTAAAAATGGGGAATAAAAAAAGAATTTTCGATAAGGATGGAATGGTTGACGAAAGGATCAGACGCCACACGGTCGCACCTGGGTCCGGGTGTAATGGGACTCTCGGCCTCTGGTTTCGAACCACCAACAGATAACTACTCGTCAGGTGCTGCTTCGATCTGATGGTGGGAGCAGCACTACCAGACCATAATATCGTTCGTTACAGGTGGTTCATTACATGATTTCGTCAATTTCGTTGGCGTCCCTTGACAAGTTGCAACCCAAGTATATGAAGTCGTTCACGAACTCGATGTTGAGGTCCCCACATTGATGCTCGGTTGTGCAGGTGTCCTTCTCGTCGATTGCATCATTATTTTAGTTTTACACTCGTTGATACGTAGTCCAACTTCTTTTGCAGCGGTATCGAGCGTATGCAGAAGTTCTTCTGCGTCGACCAGTCTTCGGGACATGATGTTTAGGTCGTCGGCGTACGCTGCTAATTGTTTCGACTTGATGAGTATCATCCTACTGTTTTCCATATTCATAGCCCGAATAGCCTATTCTAGCGCAAGGTTGGAAAGCGTCGGTGCCAGTCCGTCTCCATCTTTCAGACCAGTGCGTGTTACAAATAGATGAGATCCTGACTTGTGAGACGGAGTTGGTCACCGTCATCTTTGTCAGTCGCACTAATTTTGCCGATATACCAAATTGCAACATGATGTTCTACAGTACGCCACGATGGATACTGCCGTATCGGTATACATACGTCTACGTTGTATTCCCAGCACTTCTGGAGTATCAGTTCAACCGTAAAGAGCTGATCGGTTGTGGAGCGACCAGGTCTGAGACCGCTTTCATATTCGCCAGTGGTTCGTTCTGCGTACGGTTTTATTCTATTTTCAAAAATTTGCGTTTGCATCAGGGTCCAGGCGTAATGGGACCCTCGGCCTCTGGTTTCGTACCACCGACAAATTCTTACTAATAAGGTGCTTCCATAGACCTACTGGTGCAAGCAGCACTACCAGGATATGGTCTATTGCAGGTGGTGCATTACAGTAGGTATGTATGTACAATTGTCAAGACGGGATTTGACTATAGAAGCCTATGCTATCCTTACGAAGCCACTAAGCTTGCAGAAATTAAAACCAGACAAATATAGGAAACTCACTTTTAATGCATATGGTCGTTGCCAATTGGTTCTTTTGGGATCACCACCAGGTCTGTTCAGGTCTAGGGTATACACGCTCCGGACTCCGGACTCCGGGCCGGTTTTTCATGTGTGTGTTGCTGGATTCATCGACTCATCAGCGGCAGATGAGTACCCGTCGGGATCCGTCGTCAGCTAACAAGTTACGCGTTGTCGTAAGCCCGTTTTCTGTTTACACGAGACGGGTATCGTAGATTTGATGCGCCACACGGATTTACGCGTCACGTGTATTAGAACCGTTAATGATTAGCATCGTCGGGTGATGAATCCTCAGTGGTAACGCAACGGACCTGCTGCAGTTATGTGTACTGTGGTAAGCACAGCAACCCTTTAACCTAACCTAACCTAAGTGGGTATGATATCTCACCAAAAAGAGATGCTGCCTACTGAGATGGATTATCGATTGAAAATTTGTGCAAATAGAAACAATCCCTTCGCAAGTCGTTGTAGTCCTTGCTAATTGAAAAACTCATACGATCAACATAGGTGGCCTTGTTGGTTCGGTAAAAGGTATTTTGATAATGGTGAGCGCACATTGATCGCGTTCGCGTGTTTACGTCAAACGGGTTGAATCTATGCTAGAATGACACTCCGTCAGTTTAGCAAATTCTCGGGCATCATCATATCCAAAAATTTTGTTGATTGTTGTCATTTACAACAGACAATTAGGCAAGAAATGACAGAACAAACGAGCAGAGAGTATACACACAATTGTTGGAACGAAAACCGCCGAATTTTCGTCAAACTGACGGTGTGTCATTCTAACAAACATTCAACCCGTTTGGCAGAAAACACGCGAACACAATATGTGAACGCGAACAACGTGCGCTCAGCCAAATGGCTATAACAGAGGCAAAGTATATCAAAATGTTTATGCGATAGGTGAAGTAAGAATCGCATATTTTCATTAATTGAATAACAGTCAGTATTGAATCTTTTTAGAAGTTTTACTTTTTATAATCTTTTAACAATGCAGGCAACCCCAGTATTCGTGTATTCTCATCATTCCTCTCTATGCTCCTGTAGCCCTTTTTTTCGGAAATCGAACCTACTGGTCGAACCGAAGGTCCAGTCATTTCATCTAAGTTACGAACCGTAAAAATTTTACGACAGATCGACCAAAGACGAAAACTTCCTTCGTCATACCTTGTTGGAATATCAATCAGCTTTCCATCAAACCCTCAAGAATATAATATTCAGTTTCAATACTACATGTGTATCCTACCATAAATGCGTGCATAAGTTTTGTACATGCGAAAGGTTCAAAATACGATGGGGTCGAATAAGTCAAGTTTTATGTCAGTAGCAGATTTATTTTCCGGAATATTAATGTCTATTGACGTTATGGTATGGTATGGTCCAGTCATGGTCGACGAGACAGGATGATGAAGGGCGGGGGAGGAAATTGATTAAGTTTCTGTTGGAAAGGATGAATATATTGAATTTTAAAGATTTTAATACGCTATGGACAATTTTACAGATGGCCAGTTAAATGAGAATTTGCCGGCTTCTGTAAACACTGGTTAAAATGGTTACAAGGCTTTGCCCGGAGGAATGTGTAGGTAGTTTAGGTAGTGTATGATACTAATTATTACCGCAAAGTCCGGTATGGGAAATTATCCATACAGGGTGAATAATGGATAATGGATTTCAGGGATACTAGAAACTATGATGATAGAAGGATGGAAACTGGTTTTTCATTGCCAAGATGGCCTGTCAGACATCAAAGTATAGATCTTCCTACCTAAATTGGTCAACTGACGCGTGATGGCTGGCCAGCTCAATGTCCGGAGATTTGCCACTAACTGAGCCTTATACCCATTATCATTATAAGCTGTAAGATAACACGCATCTGTGCTAAACAATAATCCGACCCTTCCGCGACAAGGGCGCACTAAAACATACGGATATAATGGGCTATAGTTGTGGACGGTATATGTACCATCTCCATCCACAAATAAATCAAACCTATATACTTATAAATCCGGTAGACGGCGATAGACAGACTACGCGAGCGGTCAGGAAACGCATGAACAACATTCACTCACTACGTTTAGACCGCGGGACTATCCTCGAGATCTAACTAAATCGATCTAACTCTCGACGATATAAACGTATCGATTTAGTTAGTTTTGGACTTGGCTTATCTCTACTTGCGATGCGGAACTGGACTAAAAAACTCGCTGTCATCGCTAATGTTGACTCGGTGGTTGACGTTTCCTTTGTTGTCTTTTTTTTTTTGCTCGGTGTTTGCTTTGTTTGCAATTTCAGGAAAGCAGTGCGTGATCACGGACAGGAAAAAGTCTTTTTCTGTCGTATAATTTGTATTTGTAAAATTTATCTGTGCTGTCAACGGAGAAAGAAGAAGAAGTACCTCTCCGTATGGTGGGTATAAACACTCCACCAACAAGTACTAACACTTAGTGTTAATCGATTATTTCTGATAATCGATTGATCGATTATTTCGAATAATCGAAAAAATACGATTAATCGATTAGTCGAAAAATACGATTAATCGAAAAATACGATTAATCGATTATTCGAAAGAATACGATTAATCGATTAATCGGAAAAATACGATTAATTGTATTTTTTCGATTAATCGATTATGATCGAATATGATCATATACGGATATGATTAATCGTATTTTTTCGATTAATCGATTATGATCATATACGGATACGATTGAACATATTTTTTCCATTAATCGATTATAATCGATTATGATCATATAAAAATACGATTAATCGCATTTTTCCGAATAAAGGTACAGAGTATTTTGGCGAGAGGATTATTGAGCAAGCAGCCAATGATGTAGAAAATGTATCTTTTATTGGCAATTTATCTTTTTTGACAATGTACATATCTTTTTTGCGTTAGCAATGTAGAACATTTGAATGGAAATGACGTATGACGCGCAGGTTGTGGCTATGCAATGAAGGATCTTTGAATGTATGTGAGGCGAATATACGTCTTCATGGTAATGTGCTAGACTACTGATGGTAGCCCTTTACGTCCTTTGATAAGGAAAAGGACATTCTTAGCAATGTAGTGGAATATAGGCAAGATGGGTGTCATAGGAATCTTGGAGAAGTGGCGAATGCTCTGGAGTAGTGTAAATTGCATTTCCGGTCTGCTGGTGGTGGGAAAAGAACATTCTTGCAAATAGAGTGGAATATAGACAAGATGGGTGTCACAGGAATTGTGCTGAAGAGGCGAATGCGCTGGAGTAATGTAAATTGCATTTCGAGTTCTTTGGTGGTGGGAAAAGGACATTCTTGGTAATGGAGTGGAATATAGGCAAGATGGGTGTCATGGGAATCGGGGTGAAGAGGTGAATGCTCTGGAGTAGTGTAAATTGCATTTCGAGTCCTTTGGTGTTGGGAGAGGCCAGTCTTGGCAATGGAGTGGAATATAGGCAAGATGGGTGTCACAGTAATCGTACTGAAGAGGCGAATGCGCTGGAGTAGTGTAAATGGCATTTCGAGTTCTTTGGTGGTGGGAAAAGGACATTCTTGGTAATGGAGTGGAATATAGGCAAGATGGGTGTCATGGGAATCGGGGTGAAGAGGTGAATGCTCTGGAGTAGTGTAAATTGCATTTCGAGTCCTTTGGTGGTAGGAAAAGGATATTCTTGGCAATGGAGTGGAATATAGACATTATGAGCGTCATATTAGTCGGGGTGAAGAGCCGAATGCTCTCGAACACTATAAATGCCACCTCGAGTACTTTGGTGGAGATAAAAGGACATTCTTCTCGATGAAGTGGCATATAGTCAAGAAATAAGTGAAATGGAGACAAAAGGTTGACACTGCTAACATAAGGTTGGGGGAGAAGCGCTGACTTGAACTTCCAAAAATCAAAAACTAAAGGATATTTTCAACTGTCACCCTCTTTTTCATAAACACGGCGTATCTTGCTGAAAAAGCCTAATAGGAAGTTGTTGTTGTGGTAGCGATGCTCCGAATACTGCAGTTCTTCTTGCATCGAGGGGGTTTGGCAGCTCTTGGTCGTTCCGGTACGAAGAATCGACTGCCGCAGGAACGCCTAATAGGAAGTAAAATAGTTTGGTTCGCTGATTGGGTATGTGAAGTCAAAATTGCAAAAATTCCAGAATAGCTACACATGTTTCGATTTTACTGCTACACCAATAGAACTTGTGGTCACACTTTCAATGCAAAATGATGCCTGCGGTAATAAGATACATTTATTTTAAAAATATAAAATAAATAACTGGCGCTACAGTTCAGTTTTGAACCAAAGCCAAAGTTAACATTAACGTTAACATTATCTCTTTCACTAAATCTTGACGGTGTGTTTTGTGCAGAGATGTATTATAAATTCTCAACAACACGCTCGGCCGAGCTGTTTAAATGGGTACTCATTTAACAAGATTGGTTTGGGAAAGGCAGGGTCTTGGTATAAGACAGCTCGTCTCCTATTGGCATTGAACACTACAAACCCCTCGGATTGCAGGCGAAGCCTTCTACTTTCCAGTTTCGTGTTATTATGATACCATAATTTCTGGTACTGCAAAAAAAACACAAAACAAATGCTGAAAATCTATCTTTGTATGCAAAAATTTCACGATTTATGAAATTGCTCGCTTGTTTTTTTTTTTTTTACTCATATAACCAAATAATCGATTAATCGAAAATAATCGATTATTTTGAATAATCGAACAGGCTTACAGCTACAAACGGATTTCTGCTCCTGCGAAACCTGAGAGCAGCTCATGCAAGAGGTCCAGCGCACTATGACATGCGTTCATGTCTAGTTGAATTCCAGCAGGCTTACGACTCGTGGAAAGCCCCTTACTGCCAATGGTGTGCAGAAACCGTATGTGATGAAAAAAACGGGTTTCGGTTTCAAATTCAGCACTAAAAAATACATAAGAATCATTGATTATGATAAAATTTAAAAACGAATGAAGCATTTAAAGTAAGATAAGTTAGCTTTACTCTATTTCTAATGCGTAATTTTAAATTCATGTTTTGTGGGAAAACCTTACGTGATAGAGAAAAATGAGGTTCGGCTTCGAATTAAGCACGAAAAAATACATAAGAATCAATCATCAAAGTAAAAAAAAAAAATATTATAGCACATAGTAAATGATGATTATTATTAGTTTAAAACAATAAGTAAGTAAAACCATAATTCCAGGTCTGATGGCGGCCGACTACGAGAACACAGTGCCCTGGTGACGTTCAATTCAGTTGTCATTTTGGCAAAATGGAAGTTGTTCCGAGGAGAAATGCTTCGCAAGAGATTGGGTTGCTTTTCAATATTATACACACATAAACAGACAACTGTCAATTTGAATGAAATATTTTTTTTTATTGTATAATTTCAGGCTTGTTTCATCATCCGAAGCTCCCCTCTACCGCAACCTTCAAGATACAAACATTACAATTTTAAGGAAGTGATTCTTGATTTCTAATTGAAAAATTTAAGACTTGGTCGATTCAGACACATCAGTCACGTCACAGTTTAGTCAACTTCCGAATTATAACCGTCGCCATCAAGTCACAGTCAAAATAGCGGCTCTATTCACATATAGCCGTCAGGGTATTCAGATCGTAGTCAGTCATTTTTTGTGTGTGACCTCGAGTGTACCTAGATTTATCTTATGGCGTTTTCGGAGAACGACTTGTTATGCTATTTGCTATATCCATATATTTATTATGCGATAAATCGTACAGAACCGGGTAAAAAAAGCAAACAACAGTGTTGTAGTGTAGACGTCAAAGTCATCTGCTCTGCGGAAAATCTGTAATCTCAGTGTTATAATCAACTCAGCTAAAGCTGAAGACTTGAAAAACTTGTGAGACAACTCTTCAGAGAGCGAGTCTTTATAAATTTAACGGGGATTTCAAAAAGATAAGTAAAATCTCTGTAAAAAATCTCACGTTGTTTTAAAGCGGGATCCTCAATACAGTGTGTGTGTGTGTATGCTTTACAAACATCTGTGTGATAGATTTGAGTGTGATTGGGAGTGTGCTTTTGTGTGTATGAATGAATGACATTAGCAATAATTCACAATAGAACATCAGTTCACGATTGATTGTTTTCTGGGATTTTTGCTTTTCATTTTAGAAATTCTTATTACTAAATTCAAATTTATTAAATTTTTATTCGGAATTTTTTCTTTGTTAAATTTAATATAATTGATAAAATGGAGGAAAAAAACTGTGCCAAATGCAAAGTTGAAGTGAAGGATAATGATCTTGGCATGATATGCGAGGGAGGCTGCAACAAGTGGCACCACCTAAGCTGCGCGAAATTAACAGAGGAAGATTTTGATCACTTCCTGAAATTAGGAGAGAAAGCCAAATGGTTTTGCAGAGCTTGTAACACGAGTTTTGGGAAATCAAAAAATGAAAAAATTATAGCGGACATAAAAGCAAATAACATCATATTACGCGAAATCAGCGCAAAACTGGAAAAAAAGGCGAACATTAGTGCCATTGCTCCTAAAATCCCGTCGTATGCCGAAGCAACCAAAAAGAATATGGAAAAGGCCAAGAAACTACCCGAAAGCAGCAAGGGTGTTGTTATAAAGCCAAAGAAAGCACAACCTTCGGAGGAAACACTTAAAGCCGTTAAAAACATCATAAAACCAGCAGCACTAAAAATACCTATTAACATCACGAAACCGATCAAAAATGGAGGTGTACTACTCAAACCCAGCACAAATGATAATGCGGACGTAATAATGTCAAAATTAAAACAACAAATAGGAAATGAATATAGTGTCAATGTTACAAAAGATCGAGCTCCGAGGCTAATGATAACAGGCTTAGAACGGTCTTACACAACAGAAGAGCTGATGGATGAGATCAAAAACCTCAATCATAGTATAAATGAAAATGATGGGCTTCAAGTAGTTTACTCGAAACGACTAAAGTATGATAAGTGGATCATTTTCATTGAGGTATAAATAAATGGGTCAATGTACAAAAGACTCGTGAATAAATTCATAAATATTGACTTCGGTAGCTATTGGGTTAAAGAAGACCAAAACATCACAAGATGCTACAAATGTCAACAATATGGACACAAAACATCGACGTGTTCGAATACTTATTGTGTATGCGTTAAATGTGCAGGAAAGCATGCAACCGTAGATTGCCAAGTATCCTGCGAAAAGTGTTCCAACTGTCTTAAAAGACAAATAACAGGTGATGCTGCTTCTCACAGAGCTGACTCCAAACAATGTCCTGAATATATAAAAAGAGTAAATCTCGCAATTAGAAGTACAAATTACAACATCGAATAAATATGACAATTACCAATAAAGAGCTCAAAATTTTCTACGCAAACGTGAGAAGCATCCGTAACAAACTTATGACCATCGAAACATTAAACAACACGACGAAGTTGACATCATGAAATTTGGAGAAACTTGGTTTAATCCAGTTTTTCAATATCAGTGGATACAATGGAATTCACAGTTGGCAAAAAAATGGAAGAGGAGGAGGTACCGCAATTTTTACCAAACATCATCTCACCTATAACATCCTGTCAGTTGACCCTAAGTTCTGCACAATAGTGATTGAACTATTACTACCAAATGAATCATTCCAAATAGGAACCTATTATAGATCACCTTCAGATTCCGCTTCTGATTTAATTGACCATGTTGAAAATATCTATGGAATGTATAGTAATCTGACAACCATAGATGATACAAATATTGATTTAATGGTATCTGAACCATTACCTACACAATACAAAGAATTGCTCGAACTAAATAATGCAGCTGTAATCAACATCGGAAACCCAACTAGAATATGCGAAACAAGGAGCTCACTCCTGGACCACGTAGTGATAAATAGCAGCAAACTTCAAGGAAGAGCAACTTATAAATACAGCGACTGGTCAGAACTTGATCATAAGGTAATAAAGGTAATAATTCATGAATGTTCTAACGCTAAAACCAAGCCAATAACCATGAAAATCAAAACGACGAACGCTACGAACTTTAAACAACATATATCCGATATCCTGAGCACACGAATTATAGCTGATTTTAATGATCTGTCAATCGCGATCATCGAAGCAAAAACAAAAGCTACAACAGAAAAAACTGTTCGAGTTAGGCAAAGTACCTGGATTACCCACACTGTAATTTTAGCATCAAAAAATAAACGTAAAGCTTATAAAACGTATATGCGAGACCCGAATAACGTAACAAACAGACAGAAATACTTGACATTAAGAAATCATTGTAATAAAGTCACCAGAGAAGCCAAATCAATCTACTTTGCCAACAAAATACAGCAAGCGGAGGGCAATAGTAAAAAGCTGTGGAGGACATTAGATGAAGCTACAAACAGGCATGCAACGCCTAGGTCAGTAGGCATTGCAAGTTTGAATACACCTACCGGACTTAACTCTGATCCACAGCAGATTGCAGACGCTTTCAACTCATATTTTGCATCCATTGGAAGCATGCTTCTAAACAACTTACCAAGTGCGATGCCATCCAGATGTCACCCAATACCACTAGACTCACTGATGACTCACTTTAAGCCAACAGACGAGCATGAAATAAATGAAATTATAAGCGGATTAAAATCACACACGGCGCCTGGACCAGATGGTATAACTGTTGACGATCTGAAAGCCACCAGCAAACAAATTGCCCGGACATTAGTAGTTCTTATTAACAAGGGCTTACGCGACGGTCACTTTCCAGATTTTCTGAAAACATCAAACATATACAAAGGAGGTGATTCTAAAGAATTTAATAACTATCGGCCTATTTCCCTACTAAACTCTATGTCAAAAATTTTTGAAAAGGTTATGGAATCTCGCCTCACAAAACATATTAACGCAAATAAAATACTTGATATAAACCAGTTTGGTTTTCAAAACCAGAGTAGTACCACAAATGCAACAATTGAAGCTATGAACTTTATTAATTATGAAATGGACAAGGGAAAATATGTCGCAGCAATATTTGTCGACTTGCGTAAAGCATTCGACACGATGGACCACACCATTCTTTTGGAGAAGATAGATTCCTACGGCATCAAAGGGAAAGCTAACGATTTAGTTAGAAGTTATTTATGCAACCGTGAAATCAGAACGAAAAATTATAAAAACATTAGCAGCTCTATGATAGTGAATGTAGGTGTCCCTCAGGGCTCCATATTGGGCCCAAAACTCTTTCTACTGTATGTGAATGGACTTAAGGATTGTGGACTTGTTGCAAAATCTATCCTGTTTGCTGATGACACATTATTACTATATTCATGCCATAGCGAAATCGCCTTACAAAATATAATTAACTCGGACCTTAACAAGTACTACAAATTCCTAATAGAAAACCGCCTTATAATAAACACATCAAAAACTAAATATATAATATTCCAACAGACAAATAAAAAATCAGTGAATGTTAATCTTTATATTAATAACAAGCAAATAGATCGAGTAAGTTCGTATGACTATCTAGGTTTGACATTTGACGACAAGTTGAACTGGAACTACCATGTGGACTCATTGGCAAAACGAATCACACCAATAGTTGCGCTAATAAAACGAACGTATTATCTTCCCACTAAAACAAAGAAGTTGCTGCTTAATGACTATATTTTATCCAGAATAAATTATAGTGCTCTCGTTTGGAGTCAAACTTCAAAACTAAATAAAACAAGAATCAATCGAATAATTTGCAGAGCACTAAAACTAATTCTTAATCTTCCTATACTGACACCTACTGAAACAGTTTTTAAAATAGCATCCACACCTACATTGGACCAAATGATTCTGATGGAAAGAGGAATGAAACCGGAATATAGAGGGCTACGCCCGCAATCCGAGGGTTTTGTAGCAAGCGCTTATTTGGGTATACTAGTATAAATATCGGCTCCTTGCTCTTCCTGACACCATTCAGATGCATAAAAAAAAACATAATTAAAATGTCTTACTCGCTTACATTTTACATGCCAATTCATATTACGTGATTGTAACGAAACTTAGAACATATTATTGCCTAAGGTGTTAGTTATCGTTGGCTATCAGTACTTGTGACCTCGAACGTGTTTAAGGCATGCAGGGGTGTGCTAACTGTAACTATAGAAATAAACTATTATTGACCTATTCTGAGAAGATATACAGATGCCATTATTTTCCATTTTTTTCTTTCGGAACCCACCTTCCTGTAAGTTTTCATAATTCTGCAATAAGTATAATGGTCTCGAACTGCAAGGGAAAGGGAACAAGTTACGAACTAATATTTTCTCCTCCCCCAATGTTCCCCTTTCTACAAATTTCAAGAAAATGCGAAAAAAATGGAATGTACTCAATATTACCTTTCTCACGAAACCTCACTTGCCTATACCGGTCGATAAAAAAAAATTAAATTTAATTTCGCCTCTATGTGGACAAACCCCCCCCCCCCTCCCTCCACCCGCTTAAGTTGTATTAGTCAGCGCCCCAACCAATCTCTACCCTTTCAAAAATAATTAGTTAAATAACTGCAATTCGCACTACGAAAAACAACATGAAAGTAGTACTCACACCTATGAGGCCGGTAGGTGTATTTTTTGTTTGAATAGTGTAAAAATGCCAAACTTTAAGTGAATGTACTATTATTAAATATTACATGATTGTAATGAAACCTCGAGACATTATTGCCTATGGTGTTGGTTATCATTGGCCATCAATATTTTTGACCCCGGGTGTGCCTAAGGGGTGCAGGGGCGTGCTAACTGTAACTATAGAAATGTACTATTATTAACCTTTTTTGATGAGATATCAAAATTTTACGATTTATAGTTTTCTATACTAGTAAAATGCCGCTTTTCTGTAAACTTTCATATTTCTAAGTGTAACGGTCTCGAAATGCAAGGGGGGGGGGGGCCCAAGTAACAATTTTCCTCTCATAAGACTCTACCAGAGTCTTTAAGAGTTCTTCAACAAGAGTTATACTCTTGTAATTAACTCTTATAAAGTACTATGAGAGTCTTATGAGAGTCTTATGAGAATTAAATGGCGCACTTATAAGAGTTATTTTTGTCTTATAACAAGACTTCAACTCTCTTTATAAGAGCTATATATGTCTCATAAAGAGACTTTTCGACTTATTATGAGAGTTAAATTTTGCTCTTGTAATAAGTCATACGAAGTACTATACTCTTATTACGAGAGCTTGACTTTCCTTATAAGAGTTGAAAGAAAGAGAATGATATAGAAAAATACACGACGTCTCATTTTGTCTGTGAAGAATAAGTGATTTTATGAGAGCTTGTATTCATTGTCAACTCGAAATTACAAAGTTGGCATAAAGTATAAAGTTTTTGCCATAGTTATAGAATTATTAGACTCTGCAAAACGTGCATTTTTCACGAAGACGACCCAAAATCTTTATGCGATTGAAATTTTATCGTTGATATTAGGCATTTTGCTTCGAAAAACAGAAGGCGCCTTAATTATAATCAAGTTTTAGACTAGTTTCTAAATAAAAACACAATGTGGAGAAAATATAATAATTACATTGGTGTTCAATAGCTTCATTAAAATTTGTTGAGCAACATTTACGTTCATATAACACCGTAATCTTTTGCATTTTGCATACGTAATGGAGCTTATCAGTCAATAATTCAAAGTTATATTTTAGTACAAACACAATCCTATCGGGGAAAATATGGCCGCTATCGGTAAACTCTGCCTATGACATTAAAACTCTTACTCTGAGAGAAAAACTCTTTTTACGATAGCAAAAATCTCGATATGAGAGTTTCAATGCTTCTTACTTGAGTTAAACTCTTATTATAGAACTAAAAGTTTGGCTATAAGAGTTTTATTCTTTGTATGAAAATAAAAGTCTGCGTATGAGAACTCAATGCTTTTTGCCAGAGTTATAAAATAAAAACTCCCACTGTGAGTGTCATTGTTTTTATACCCTTCACAAAGTCTAAGACATGTTAATATTTTACGTAGGTTGCAACGTACAGAAGAAAGCATCCCCAACCATATGAATGTATCTTTAATGTATCTTTATTTCAAATAAATCAAACATATCTATCGCCAAACCATATACCCGGATTTCGTTGAAATTCGCTCACTATCTCAGATACCTCACTATTTCATATACCTTCCACTCCAGTCATGTGTGCAGGGTATTATATATTCGACAAGCCGTTTCTTTCACAATCATTTGACGTTTGCTTTTGTGTTGGCCGCATGTGTGTCTATTGTGTTTAGTAAAGAAGACTTACATACGTTGTTGGAGCGAGCTTGGCTATATTTTGGATCGACGTAATTATAAACCATTTGTAAACATACTCGTAGATTAGGATTGTAGTGTTTTCTCAATTTATTTTCCAGAATGTCTTTTAAAATTGTCCAGACAATTGAACGAGGGGAAGCATTGCTTTCTATAGTGCCCCGTGATTGGGAATGTGGTGGCACTTTGTTCTGGCCCAATACAAAAAAAGTTTCCCTAATTAACAAATTAATACAAAGTGGAAACTCCAGGCCTGAAGCAGACTGGACATCACAGCCTTGTGTTAAAAAAAGGGAAAAAATCATGAGTTTCGAAGGAGCTGAAGCGGAATTGAAAACAATGGAAGGAAATAGTGATACCGACGGGTACATTGTCGACACTCCCCAAATAAAAAAGAGAGGAAAAACTACAACTATTGTCACCGGTTCTGATATTATTGAATGTGATTTCAATCAATATATTTGCAATCAGGTGCGTTTTCTTACAATAATTTAAATTTCTTCCACATAACCAATCATTTTCTTTCAGGACACTGTTCATCAATCGGGGTTCCTGCAACCACAACTATCATCACCGGTAAGAGAAGCAAGCAACATGAAATTGTTGAAAACGAATTTTTTTCATTTCATCAGATACTGACACCTATACAGTCTGGAGACTGGAATAATCCCATCAATATAATTGAAGAACCAGAGGAGGTCGATGCTGGCATAATTTTTAAAAATATAGCTGAAAGCTTGCCGCTGATTTTAGAAAAACTGGACACAATTTTGCAGGAACTTGCCAAGCAAAATGCATTCAACGACATTGTCATGGACCGTATCAACGTTTTGCATGAGGACATCAACAATAAAAATAATAGATCGGCAGTCGAAACTATGACAGCCGATATTGGTGTATTAATTGAGCCGATTTCTAGCCCAAGCCAAATTGAAGAAATAGAAATTCAGTTGAATGACACGAAGAAAATGGAAGATTTGGTAGGTTGCCAATTGAACTGTAGATTAAAGATTAATAATACATTCCTAATCCGTTACAGGTCACACGAATGAAAAATATTTGCGGGTCAAGTGGAACAGCAGACGCAATAAATTGTTGCTACCGTTTGGTAGACCACTTTTTCGATAGGGATTTTCTACTGGAGGTTACTTGGAGCGGGGGAAGCCGAACCGAGAGTAAAAAACTGGCTATGAAGAATTACCCAAATATTCTTACAGCATTTAATTCAGTTATAAAGCTGGCTGCGACCGATTTTAATGAGCAAAAAAGTAAGGACTTCTTTTCAACAGTTCTACGAAATGCAAAAACCAGAAGCGAAAAAACAAATCGTCTTCGTCGCAGTTCTACAAGAAAAGTATATCCAGCTAAACAAACAGAACAGAAAGTTACTACTGTTACCGATGCTACCACAGGTAGCATTGTTGATAATAATGCTGCCACTATTGCACCTAATATGAGTCTTGAGGCTACGGATAACTAAAACTAATTTAAGGTACAATCAGTCCACAATACCTTATATACGTACATATATTATGTAGAGGATAATAACACAAATTTCTTTCTTTCTCTATCTTTCAGAAAAGCTGTGCTGCTGACTTATATTTGGAAGAAAGAATCTATTTTTGTTTGTTTTTTACTGAACTGTAATATTATTTATTTATTATTATTATTTACTTATAATAAAGTCAATACATATATTGAATCGCTGAGTATGACATTATTTATTTCTTATTTAAATACGATTTACAGAAAATCCTTTTTACTTTTTACTTCGTTGTGTGGAGTAATGGAATGAAAACTTTTGAATTATCGTTGTATTTCACAGAAATCAATTTACATTTAATTTCGTTTAAATTATGCAGTGTTCGTTGATCTTCTTTGCAATCTGAGGAATATATATTGAAAAAAGAAGAGCGTAGCGGTTTTTCAAAAAAACATTCTTGATTTTTAAGACTGACACCAGAAATATAAATCTCCCCTTTAACTAATGTGGCTTTTTCCATGAACACGATTTTATTTTCATTAGTAAGAAACCACTTATCCCGATTTTGAGGACTTAGGATGAAGCCATTTACATGGACGGTGCCGTTTCTTAGATTTGGTGATTCGTTACCCATAAATTCATTTCTTTTTATTTGCAAATGACTAAATTCAGTCAGTCGTTTGGCTACTTGCGCCAAAGCTTTGTTTCCATTTCGTAACATATTCTTTATCTGATATAATTTACTCTCAAAGGGGTAAGCACTAAAAGTTGAAAGTATACCAAACTGTTTTACATCGTCAACAACATGTGACAGGTTATGTGCGTTACTGGTTATATGCTCTTCACCATATATATCTCTGAAGTATTCGATAAAATGTAGGAACATTGTATGAGCTAAATCAAGATATCTATTGTATACAGTTGAAGAACATATTGTAACAGCAGAAAAAAATACAAGGAAATGTTGGTAGACATCGTGAGGTAGATGAGCTTTCAAGAGTACAACTGCTATATAAAATAAGAAAGTTCGATATTCTAAAGCTTTCCAGTGAGCAAGACAATCCAATCCTCTTACAGATCGATGCAGTTCTGAAGGTAGTTTTATGTTCACTAATCGGTTTGAAATGCAGTAGATTTCATGTGCACTCCATTTTGTACGATAATTATTAAATTTCCCATCCCTCCATCCGATCAAAAGCCTTTTCATAATTCCTAAATCAATCAGATGCAATGAATCTGCGACGGGAAAGTTATTAATCATATTTAAACCGGGAAGTTCCTCCAGGGGAGTGTAAAATTTATGGTGGGAATGATAATATCTTTTGCGGAATCCCTCATCAGTTCTTTTACTGCATTCTATCTTCGGAAAAATATTGGTGTGCGAAATATAAGAATATTCTCCGATTGTTGTACACTTTTGACATCCGTGTTGACCATTGAAGTTAGTGACACCTATAAATACATATTAATAATAATAGGAAAAAATTATGTAGTATGAATTTTTTTACCTTTAATAAAAGCTCGTGCCGGAGAATCGCATACAAAACAACGGATTTTTACAGTAATTTTATGCTGGTTATTAATTTTAATCCCATTAGATAGAATTTCCTTCAGTTCATCCACAAATGGTCTTATAAAGGATTCAAGGCTCGTTGGTTTACCTTTGCCACTATAAATTCCGATGACCATTGGTTGGATATCGGGGTTTTCGTATATATTAAACAAAATGGGCCAAAATTCATATTTTGAACTATTAAATATTGGTAACCCATCGATATTTATATTAATGCTAATAGCTATAGACTCTTTAATATCCCCAAAGCATTTTTGTAAGCAAAATTCAAGCCCTTGATGCCAATACTGGCCATCCAAACCGACGGGTAGAATCGTAGTAACAGCAGGCGTTTGCAATAATGTCCTTGGATCCTTCGGCAGTGCACCAGGGTTGCGGCTGTTACATATTTGTAGCAATCTTTTTAATGCTAAATGACGTATGTTGAACTCAATTGCCCATTTTCTTAGTTCCATCAAGTACGCTTCATTTTCCTTTAGCTGAGTGTCGAATAGGTTATATTCTTCATCATCCTTAACACTACCTTCTGATTCGATATCATCCTGGCGATTCTGTTTAGAATTGAATGAATATGAAAATGTTCATGTTAATTAAAAGTTGACTTACTTGCGATGGTGGTATTATATTTCCACTAAAATTCAATGCACCGTGGACAGCATTCGAGAAGCTTTCAGTATTTTGGCCTTTTAAAAAAATGGTCTGTTGATACATGTCAAAATGATTACTGTCCGTAGGTAATGCCATCGAAGCCTGCGCACGGAAGCCTTTCAAGTTAATAATCCTTGTTTTCTTTTTCGAAACACTCCTGAGTGTATCATTTTTTAAGCGAAAATAATTTTTTTTCACTTTCCTACGGAAACTTGTGGATCTTTTATATTTTTTCCACTCGAATTTGTCCATTGGAATAAACCGAACTTACAATACGATAAGATACAACCAAGACGAACTTCTATGTTTGACAGATTGCCAACCTTTATGTGAAATACTCCTCTTATGAGACTTTTAGAATTTCAACTCTCATAGCAGTATTATTACAAGACATTTGAGAGTTAGAATCTTATAAATCTCTCATTATAAGTGTCATAAGACTGAAGCTCTCGTAAGAACATTGTTATGAGAGTTTTACGCTTAAAGCGTTAAACTCTCATAAAAAAGGCTTAATAAGAGTCAAAGTATTTCACCTTTTACGATAAGAGTAGAAAAATGATCTTGTTACTAGAGTTACATTCTAGTAAAGTTAAAGTCTTATTCTAATGCTGCTATGAGAGTTAATTTAAGTCTTATTACAAGAATTACATTACGAGAGTGTCGAAGAGTCTTACTAGAGTCTTATGAGAGCTTTTTACAATTTGCAAGAGCTTAACTCTTGAGAGTTTGTTAGTTGGGGGGGGACAAACTCGGATCACATATTTTCCCCTCTCCCTCTTTTCCCGTTTCTTCAAATTTGAAAAAAATTCCAGAAATGGAATGTACTCGACAATACCTTTCTTACGATACCCCACTTGCCTATACCAGACGAAAAAAAAATTTTGACCTTCATTTCCCCTCTATGGGGACCCCCCCTTAAAGTTGACCTATTACGACACATCACTTTCTCCAGAGAATTATAGTGCTTCTACATATTTTCACCGAATTTCATGTATGTAGCTTCAGCGGTTCGTGAGATATTTCATGGACAGACAGACAGACAGACAGACAGACAGACAGACAGACGGACGCATGACCGATTTCATGAGGGTTTTGTTTTACTACAAAACCCTAAAAATGATGTATAAGACTTGCCATGGAGAGACAAAGTGTAATATTAAGCTTCCGAAAGTGAACGAAACCCACACCTATCCAGTACGAACTGCGCAGAACCTAACCATACCTATTCCAAGGACTGAGCGCATGAGGACAGACCCGACAATACAATCTGCATTATTTTACAATAAAATACCATCTGCCATTAAGGAATCTGAAAGCTGTATGGCCTTCAAAACAAAGCTAAAAAAATACATACTTACTAATGATGATTCCCAGCGATAATACATAGTTATGAACAGAGCAAAGTGACTATCCTGAATAAATGATCAATGAACAGCTCATGTATACAGTAAGTACCATCCCTTATACCAACGAATAGTTGTCTGGGAGGTACCGCGGACCCACAGCAAAAGGAACACGGCGCCATCTAAATACATACTATATGTACACATAAATAAATAAGAAATTAAGATGTGGTATGGAACTTCGCGAAATCTCAGAGTTTTATAATTTTTTTTAGGAACTTTTTTTCAATTTTCTCTGAAGATAAAATACCATACGCTATTCATGACAGTACAAGGCCTGACGCCGACGAATGCACCAGGATGGTGCATATGCCTATAGAGTGAAGGAGAGAGTGGAGGAAGGAGGAAAAAAAAAAAAAAATTTCGAACCGACTCGATTAATTTTTCCTCGTCGCCCATGTTCACTTTCTAAACTAACGTCGGTCAAACACAAAAATTTCGTTGGGAAGAAAAGTGAAGTTGACTGTTCGGCGACGGAAGCGCGACTGACGGTTCCGATTCGTGACTGCGCCGGCTCAATGTAGACAGCGCCACTTGACTTTCAAGAAACAATATTTTTTGTGACTGATTCCGGACGATTCTGACGGAACTGTGACTTAACGTGACTGATATGTCTGAATCGACTTTTATTGTAATGTTATTTTCAGCTGGGTTAAGTTTTGCCATGCTTATACGACGAGACGTTTTTCCCAGTAATACGTAGTATTCAACGGTCACAATAAAAAAGACAAAATATCAAGAAATCTTCCCAACCGATCCAGAATGACAAGAACCACATTTCTTGAGAAGAGAAAGATATTGAGACAATGATACAAATTTCATCTACATAATACTTTTCCTTTCTTGCTTAAAAACATGAAATAAAAACGAAATAATAAATAAAACGCATTTCTAGCTCGACAGTTGTTGTCCTTGCCGATATTCTGGTTATCGGTTCTGCTTCTGTAATATTTATATATTTATTTTTCTCACCGTAATTCCGCCTCTTTCGCTTGTTCAATCCAAAATGGAAAATAAATTGCTGCAAGGTCAAATAAATTGGAAATATTGTGATTTATTGAAATCATAAGGACCAGGACTTGTGTCAGTTCGCTTACACATTTCTCGAGAGTTCGGTCCTATTTCATTGCTCAGTAACATAGCACAAATTCAATGCACGGGTTTTAAGGCTCTTTCTGTGTTTTTTTTTCTTCTTTGCGCGGATGGGATGAGGTTCAGATATGCAATTTATCACCCAAGCAGAAAAAGGAAAAAAATACGCCTATGATTTACTTCGCTACGTGATAAATTATGATTTATACGTTCACGTGGGACTGTCGATAGGCAATTGTGTAGGTACTAAGATATTCAAGTCACCCATTTGTTTGGTTATGCGGTATGCTGCGCGGCGCGACGGCGGCATGTGCAGACTTCTTTCATGGTATTTAGATTTAGGGGTGAAATATTGAGATGTCCACTTTTGTTCGTAGAGAGGCTTGATGATATAATCTTATTAAGAGGAAAAAACTGTCCAGGAATCCGGGGATTCGGGATTAAAAATAATCATGTGCGCTTTTGTAGGCAAACAGAGTAGACTAAGAAAAGGAAAACTATTAAACCCGAAGTCGTCAGACAGATCATTGATTTGAAAGCAGAAATTCTGAAAATTCTTCTAAATCTGAAAGACGCCCTAATTTTAATCGTGGTGGGTTATATTTTAGTCAGATTTTCCGGCCTTGAAGAGACGAAAAAAATGTATAGCTGCCTAATGATCAACGCATAAAAGAAAACCTCATCTGCAGAAAGGTATTGACGATACGGATTTGTCTTTAATCTCCCTTTTCTTTGACGAACGAATACTCGAAAACAACTTTTTCATTCCAAAGACGGCAATTGTGTTAAAAAAATTACCGAAATTATATAATTTGCATACAAATATGAAACATTGCTCCCATGAAACGTTATAATTTATTCCAATTCGCTCATCTCTACATTCATACATTTTCATATTGCTCTAATTTAATTTCATGCCAAGGATATTTTAAGTCGTAAAGTTAACCCTTTTGCATCCGCCTTCACACGTAGGAGGGGTCAGGTTCAAGGATTTCGTCAAAACGCAAATGGCGTTATTAAAATTACTTATGCTTCAGCATCTCTTTTCATCATTATGGCTTCGTCGTCGCGTTGTTGTCTAGCAACGACATTCACGTCTTCCCCGTAGAGTCATCACTGTCAACTGTAGTACCATTTTAAAGTATCCGCCAGTTTTACTACTTTAAGGAACATATAAGGAATTTTCAAGCATGGTTAGATACACAAGTGTAGGCATGACAGCTACACAACGAAAAGCTACCTTTTATCGTTTTGTTAACATCCTTCAATAGACAGACGACTGTACCTAGCCGAAATGATGGTTAAAATAAAAAGGTGAGCCTTATGAATGTATCTTAACCTTGTACGCGAGCTGAATACAATTTTGAGCAGAATAAAGAAGATGGTCGCATAAGCAAAAAACCGGTAAATGATATGTCGAATTGAACCTGAGAAAAAATATTGAAAATTTCATTCCAAGAATTTTGCATATGTGCACAAAATAACGCGAATTGTATGAGGTTGAATACTGAATATAAAGGTTGACATGTTATGACCTCTAATTTTTAGTGGGACGACAGCATGAGAAAGCTGTTCTCTCTTTTTTTCTTTTTCATGGAAAGTGCTCAGGAGAAGACATTAGACATTGAGGTTTTCACATTAAAAGAGCACATTCTAAAGCTTTGCGTATTAGGCGAAATTCACACACACGACACCGCGCTGCACGACTGCTTGAAATTTCAGTCGAGATATATCCGTACAGCATCAAATGGGCGGATTCACACTCATTGCTCAGCATGCGATACGATCGACTATGTTTGGCTGCGTCGTGCAGCGCGGTGTCGTGTGTGTGAATTTCGCCTTATTGAAAAAGCTGGCCGCCAGCATGCCGGCCGGTCGGTTTTCACCCAGCATGTTGCCAAATATTTACGGCTGCTAGCCAACATGCCGGGAGATTCAGTTCAAATTTGAATGTGTTTTGAAATGAGGTGCGTTCCACTGCACCCCTTCCCTAACGCAAATTGCATAAACGACTATTGTATAGTTACATATGTGCCAGGTATGTGGCGCATTTAAACTTTTGTGCTCTTCAATTTAAAATGAAACCGGAATATAGAGGGCTACGCCCGCAATCCGAGGGTTTTGCAGTGTCCCATGCCAATAGGAGATGAACTGTCCTACTTTTGGAGATGCTTAACCATTCATGTTAAGACAATATTGCAAATTGTAAGTTTGCATAAAAAATATTGAAAATAAATTGTTTGAATAATTATAGAGAATAGAGTCAGCGACGAGCATACCCCCCTTCCCCCTCCTCCACCTCTCCTACCAATCATTACCCTTTTCATCATCATCGTGGCGCGACAGCCCGACGTCGGGCCTTGGCCGCCTGGATCATTGTCCTCCAATTATCTCGGTCACGTGACCGCGTCCTCCAATTTCGGGAGCCCAGCAGCTGCGCGGCGTCCACACCTACTGAGCTCTCCCAACGAGATCTCGGTCGTCCTCGCAGTCTCACTCCGTCGACTCGTTCTGCATTCATTACTCTCTTAGGCATGCGATCATCGTCCATTCTTTGTACATGCCCTGCCCATTGAAGTCGTTGTAGTTTGACGATTTTCGAGACTTGCAGCTCATCGTACATTTCATACAACTCATGGTTGTACCGGATGCGCCATCCATCTCGATCGCAAACAGCCCCGAAAATTCGCCGTAGAACCTTACGTTCAAAAGTGTCTAGCATGTTTTCGGAGGCTTGAGTTAGGGTCCATGCTTCGCAGCCATAGCATAGCACTGGTCGTATAATGGTTTTGTACACGCGGAGCTTCGTGTTTCTGTGCACATGTTTCGATTTCATTATGGGGAGAACCGAGAAAAAAGTCTTAAAAGCTAACTGTATCCGTCGCTTGATTTCGTCAGTTTCGTTGGCGTCCCTTGACAGGTTGCAGCCCAGGTAAATGAAGTTGTTCACGAACTCGATGTTGAGGTCCCCCACGTTGATGCTCGGTTGTGCAGGTGTCCTTGTCACCGATTGCATCATTATTTTAGTTTTACCCTCGTTAATACGTAATCCAACTTCCTTTGCAGCGGTATCGAGCGTATGCAGAAGTTCTTCTGCGTCAGCCAATCTTCGGGACATGATGTTGATGTCGTCGGCGTACGCTGCTAATTGTGTCGACTTGATGAGCAGCGTCTTGCTGTTGTCCATATTCATGGCCCGAATAACGTATTCCAGTGCTAGGTTGAAGAGCGTCGGTGCCAGTCCATCGCCCTGTTTCAAACCAGTGCGTGTTTCAAATAGATCAGTAAGTCTATTCTGGATCCTGACTTGTGAGACGGAGTTGGTCATCGTCATCTTTGTCAGTCGCACTAATTTTGCTGGTATACCAAATTGCAGCATGATGTTGTACAGTACTCCACGATCGATACTGTCGTATGCTTGCTTGAAGTCGACAAAGATTTGGTATACGTTTACGTTGTATTCCCAGCACCTCTGGAGTATCAGTTTGACTGAGAAGAGCTGATCGGTTGTGGAGCGACCAGGTCTGAAACCGCTTTGATATTCGCCAATGACTCGTTCTGCGTACGGTTTTATTCTATTTTCCAGAATTTTCGTCAAAATTTTATAGGACGTACAAACTAGTGAGATGCCCCTGTAATTCTCACACCGCAATTTATCTCCCTTTTTATGGATTGGACAGATGATGCTTCTGCGCCAATCGTCTGGGATCTCCTCGTTCTCCCATACTCGCAGGAGTAATTGATGTATGGCATCAACTAGACACGTTCCACCGAATCTTAGCAGTTCAGCTGGAATCTCGTCAGCGCCCGGCGCTTTATTTCGTTTTAGTGACCGCAACGCGAGATCAACTTCCTCTACTGTCGGGGGTTGAAAGGGTGGGCCTAGATCAACAATATCATCGAGAGCTTCCTGTGTGGGGATGTTAGATGGTCGGTTTAGAAGCTCTTCAAAATAAGAGGCCCATCGTTTGTTAATACCATCGGTGTCGCTGATGATGTTTCCATCCTTGTCCTTACAAAGGCTAGTCCTGGGTTGGTAGCCGTTCTTAATTGTATTTACTAGTTTGTACGCTTGTCTGGTGTTCCTATTAGCTAAGTTTTCGTTTATGTTCAGCATTTATGTTTTCATTACCCTTTTGAAAATGGTTAACTCCAATTCGCTCTACGGAAAACAATATGCAATTATGTTGTACTCGAAGTACTAGTATGTATGTAATACAAGAGACCTGTTATGTGCATTTTTTGTATGGATGATATCAAAATGACCAAATCTAAATGAATGTACTACTATTAAATATTACGTGATTATTACGAAATTTGGAGATATTATTGCACATGGTGTTGATTATCGTCGGCCATCAATATTTTCGACCTCAGATGAGTTTGAGAAATGCAGGGGTGTGCTAACTGTAACTATAGATATATACTATTATTAACCTATTTTGAGAAGATATCAAAATTCCATAATTTTTTTGTTTTCTGTGCTGGTTGAAAGCCTTCTTCCTGTATGTTTTCATATTTCTAAGTGTAACGGTCTCGAAATGGTAAGGGGGGTGGGACAAATTACAATTTGATCTCATATTTTCCCCTCTGCCTCTTTTCCCCTTTCTTCGAATTTGATGAAGTCGCCAAAAATGGAATGTACTCTGTAGTTCCTTTCTCATGATACCCCACTTGCCTATATCAGATGAAAACAATATACCCTATACTATAAGTCTAGGGTATAAAAATGTTGACCTTAATTTCGCCTCTATGGGAACCTCCCTTAACGCAGCAACCCACCTACCTCCCCCCTTAAACTTCTCTCCCCTACCTCTCCTATACCACCAATCTCCACCCTTTCAGAAGTGGTTAACTCCAATTCACTTTACGAAAAACAATAAACAATATTCAAGTGTGCAGTACTAGTATGTAACCGGTTATGTGCATTTTTTGTATGAATGGCATCAAAATCTCAAAATTTAAATGAATGTACTATTATTAAATATTATGTGATTGTTATGAAACTTGGAGGTACTATTGCCTATGATGTTGGTTATCATTAGCCATCAATACTTTTGACCTCGGGTGTGCGTTAGGGGTGCAGGGGTGTGCTAACTGCAACTATGGAAATGTACTATTATTAACCTTTTCTGATAAAATTTCAAAATTTTAGAAATCTAGGTTTTCTACGCTAGTAAAATGGCGCTTTTCTGCAAATTTTCATATTTCTAAGTATAACGGTCTCGAAATGCAAGGGGGGGGGGGGGACAAACTCGGATGACATATTTTCCCCTCTCCCTCTTTTCCCGTTTCTTCAAATTTGAAAAAAATTCCAGAAATGGAATGTACTCAACGGTACCTTTCTTATGACACCCCACTTGCCTGTACCAAACGAAAAAAAAATTTAGACCTTCATTTCCCCTCTATGGGGACCTCCCCTTAAAGTTGACCTAGTACGACGATTCGCTTTCTCCGGCGAATTATAGTAATTCTACATATTTCTACAAAATTTCATGTATGTAGCTTCAGCCGTTCGTGAGATATTCCATGGACAGACGGACAGACGGACAGACGGACAGACGGACAGACGGACAGACGGACAGACAGACATTTGACCGATTTCATAAGGGTTTTGTTTTACTACAAAACCCTAAAAAAGATTGACACTTCAAAAGGAGGAGGGGAGGAGAGTTTTTTTTCTCTGATGAATCAAACTTTTGCCTGCTCGGAAATGATGGTCGAGTTAAGGGTCTGGAGAAAAGGAAATGAACGTTTGGGGCTACCCTGTGCCCTTCAACCCACATCACCTTTTGGTCGTGAATCTATTGTATTAGGAGAGGTATACCAGATTAAATCATTTCCATCATCAAGGGGTCCTATAGCGGAGTCACGTCTTACACAAGGGTAAGCGTTCAGATCCCTTCCAGGTACATAGCGGAGTGAGACAAGGCTGCATTTTGTCACCTATATTGTTTTTGATTGCCATTAACGACGTACTCTGCAGTGCGCTTCATGAACACCAGAGCAAAGGTATCAGATGGAACCTGTTTGAATACCTTCAACACCTGGATTACGCTGACGATATTTGTCTTCTCTCAAATATATCGGATCATCTAGTTCAAATGATGGATGCCCTGCACCGCGAAAATGGCAATGCGGGGCTTAAAATCAATGCTGCCAAAACTAAGTACTTGAGCTTGGATCCAGGAAGACAGAGCGAAATTTGTGTTTCGGGGCAGACGGTGGAAAAAGTGGACAATTTTTGCTACCGCGGAAGCGTAGTTACAGCAGATGGTGGAGCGGATGCTGATGTACAGTCTCGCATCAATAAGGCTCGGGCAGATTTTTTCAGTTTAACTCCTTTCTGGCAAAACAACAACATCTGCAGACGTACCAAACTCAGGATCTTCGAAACCAATGTAAAATCTATGATTCTTTATGGCTGTTCAGCTTGGAAGGTGACCAGGGCGATAACAACTAGATTGCAAACTTTCGTGAACCAGTGTCTACGGCGCATCCTGCACATACGCTGGCCGGAGGTCATTTCTAACGACGACCTCCTGTTCATTACTGGCCAGGGCAGGATAGGCATCTCAATAAAAAGGCGAAAGTGGCAATGGATAGGTCACACACTCCGAAAGGGGCCGGAAAACATTGCTAAACAGGCCCTCGATTGGAACTCACAGGGAACCGATGCAAGTCGCTGCGTTGGACGACCTAGAAACACCTGGAGAAAATCAGTTGAGGTCGAGGGTAAGTCAATAGGCAAATCGTGGAGACAGTTGAAGGCGATGGCGGCGAACAGGACGAGGTGGAAAGTCGGTGTGGTTAATGCCCTATGCCCCACAAGGGGTTGACAGGATCCAGAGAGAGAGAGACAGGGCACTAATTATAGGTAGTTACATGTTACGCATTCATGTACTGGAAGAGCACGTTATATAGTTCAATGAGAAGTGAGATTCAAGAAATTCCTTCCCCCAACTTTCCAGAGCAGGACAGGCACATGGAAGACCATCACCGAATTCTTCTGCAGATATCATTATAGGGAAGGCGAATCTTCTTTGCGGTGCTTCCCTATTATACAACGCCCAGTGACGATTTCCGCCACATTTCTGATATATCATTTAGCGGAGCGTCTAGGATCAAATCTAGGACACAGTGGCTTTGTTAAAATGCATGTGTTACAATTTATCCATCTAGAGTTAGTTCTGCTAACCGCGTCGTATTTAAGAGCTACTTTACAAGCAGCGATAGGAATATAATAGTATTTGCACACTACCTATATAGACCTAAATCTAGATAGATTTGTAAATCCCAAAACCCATGCACACCATCCTCTTATTCTTCTTCTTCTACCACCAAGATTTAGTTGACAGTTGTCCTGGCATTTGCATTCCGTACTGTAACTGAAAACTGATCCGTCGTTCTGGTTTCCCCGACCAGATATGTACTCGTAGATATTGCACTGGTCAGTCGGCCACAGTCAACAGGTCTAAAAAAAATCGCTTTCACAGTTTCACGTAGGAACTGGAAATTTGCTTACAAATGGCTTTTATTTTCATGACAACTGTCATATGATCCGTTTTTCTTCTTCTTTTTCTTGGAAAGTTCACTAAAAGCAAACCGCGTAGAGTGTAGATTAGAGTGGTGAAACGTAAAAAGCAGGATTTGAGCAAGATTTCACCAAGATTTATTTTAAATCCCGGTCGAAATCTAGATTAAAATGTATGGTAAATCTTGAAGATTTGGGGATAGATTTGCTTAAGAGACTTATCCAAATCTCCTGTAGTGTGTAAGGGACATAAGTGGTCCGATGAATTTGAGCGGCGGCTGACAAATTTCTTGTCAAGCATGTATTTGGGAGTAGTATAGTCAGCCGTTGCCGGAATGTCAAAATTGCTCAGAATGGCAGCATGTCCAACACCTGAGGTAAACCATTGACCAGTCTCGAAGTCGAATAGCCACACACGCAACCATCTGTTCACCAAAAATGTCAAGTGGAAGCAGGTTAAACAGCAGAAGACGCAATTCTAAGAGCCCCACAAATAACAACGCTGGCCAATCTTGTAACCTTTCGGTTGCCGGCCCTAATTTTCACCTACAGCTCTCTTGCAGGAGAAGAGCGCGACAGTAATTTTCCACCCTTTGCTTTCCATGATGTTTCAATGGTTTCCACGATACTTTCTTATCCAGAAATTTCGCCCTGTCTACAAAAACAAGGCTCGTACCATGTAGCACAGAAGGCACTACTACAGGTATCATATAATTCCTTGTAAGGAGAGTTCATTTTTATACGGATTTATCTGTAGCCCACAGTTATCAGCCCAAATAGTTAATCGTGATAGCAGAGGGTTTCGCAACACCTCACTGAGAACTCTAGGAAATTTTCCTGATATAGCTTTTTCAATGTGATCCGCATGAGCAACCACCTTGCGACCCAGCTCTTTCAGGTCTAATGATAGTCTATTGAGCACTAAATTCCAAAGAAGAGGAGAGAGCACCCCAATTTACAGGAAACCCCTGCTCACAAGTCAATGCTTAGACGGCGCACCCATGCAAGTATACTAAGTGTTTGCCTTAACCCCTTGTGGGGTATAGCGCGTCAACTGTTACATGTGCGCCAATTGACGTTTCGTTGGTATAAACTAGTTTCGGAGAATGCAGTTGCCAGCATGCACCTCATCTAGGTTAATGAGCTTGCAGAGGGAATCGTCCACATGTAGAGGACGAATTGAGTATCTCATGTTAAACGCCCGACCGCATTCGTCATCACGAAAGCTCGCATTAATTGTTCACTCGAACAAATTGCAACAGCTGAGAACCTTGAGTAAGCAAGCAAAGAGATTAGTAAGTTTATCGTAGGAGTCGTCCTGATCATAGCAGTGTTAATGTTAGCATTTGCATGGAGTGATGGAGAGGGTGGTCTGAGATGGTTTCGAGGTCGTTCAAGCAGAGACAATATTCCGTTTTTTTTTACATATTTGATATTTCAACCTTTTACTTCTACAGTCCTAAAAGATCAGTTCAGCAGTTGTATCTATTGTTAGCAGACCATTCCTGGCTTAGGCAAGGCCCACTGACATCCAATTTAGAGAGGAGGTCTAAATCTATGTCTAGATCTAAATATGAAGTGGTAACGCATCCTAACTGGACAGTACATGGTCCGACGATCAGTCACCTATAGTTTGGTATTCATCAACCATACTAAAGCTAAATGAACTGCGACGCCTTGCTTGCCTCGGCATTTCTGGGCTATGCGTACTAACCCAACACCTGCTCTAAAGGCGGTGACTGGAGTAACACCACTACATATTTTTACACAAGTATCAGCCGCTATTAATGCTCTAAGAGTGTACCCATCTTCTGACCTACACTTAAATCGCGTGGACCGTATGGGCATTTTGAAACAAGTTCGTGGTTTGCATTTGCATGATTAAGATCAGATTACATGACCACGAAGTTTCGCAACGGCATAAAATTCTTAGCCACCATACCGGGCCGCACGGAATGGGACAATCTCGATCCCTGCCAAGATCCCAGGAAAATTAGGTGGCTTACCGATAGGTCTAAAGCTGAACAAGGAGTTGGTACGACCAAACACCACGATATCAATCGCAATGAGTACCAATCCCTACGTTTTTCAAGCCGAGATCCATGCCATTAAGGTCTGTGCCAGGTTGGCTCTAGACTTGTCTACTACGGGAACGTCAACCTCTTTTTCGACGTCAGGTTCAAAGTATTCGTACTGGATCGAAAGATGCTGTACATCATTAAAATCTGCGAGGACGGAGCCCAGAGATATGTTGTCGCCATCGATGTTAGGACTTGCTGACTCATCAGGCTGTAATACAGAGTCATCCATAATGCCGTCAGTTGCGAGAGGAGGAGATGGTACCGACACAATTTGTTGTATTTTTCACACCCATTTTATATAAACGTAGAGTCATTGGAGTGAAGCAATAGTCTATGACGCCATTCGTTTTCACCAAATGGGCCCGAGACTGATAGTTCACTACAATGGCAGCGGGTACCCTCATCATTGGGCTCCTCAAGTTTATTAATTCTCGAGTTACTAGTAAGGATATCCGGATTACTTGTTTGAAGATATAGTTCGCGTAATCGGGTTCAGAGGGTCACCAGACACAGACCCTAGGTGTCGAGGGTATCTTGTCCCTGGAGACAGCCTTTAACTTGCCAACTGGCCAAAACTTTCCAATGGCGATTTTTAATTTCTAAATCAGTCGATCGCCGGTTGGCAGACTTCATTAATGCAATAATAATAATTTAATGGGTCCTTGGAACCAACCAACGTCTTTACATTTAGAAGCAGCTTCAGAGTGCTCCTCCATTATGCTGCGGAAATTAGCTGCAAGTTTGCACGCAACCTTTTTCCATTTGACTATGGAAATGCTTCCTTCGCCATCGCTCCGATCGACCATAGCTCAATCCACTCCTTTAGAGCACCCGCATAAGAAGGACCAGTGCAACAGGAGTCGGTTGTCTTAAGCTTTTAGCCTCCTTAGACGACTCTTCAATGGACCTGTTTCTCTTACGGGCGGTTTGGCGGGTCTCATTGCCAGAAATTACATCGAGAGTTCATGCCAGAGACTTGCTCTGTTCGTCGGTCCTCAATTAGGAATTTTAGGCAAAACGTCATCCAGTGGCATTTTCACCAGCGAAATGGCAATTACATGACCCGGGACACTTTGTGCTGTGTACGATACGTAATTGCTGGACGAAGAGTTTGACCTGAAATTTTCGATAAATCTATGTATATATATAGCTTACTTAAAGCGAGCACGTGCAGCTTCTAAGCTCGTTGACGGAGGTTCCCTTTAAAGGCAGTCGTAAATATTTGGTATTACTGACATTTCATTCCAACAAAACCAACAACAAAAAGTTAGGTTGAATCGTTCTACAAAAGATCATTGGAATATATTAAATTGACTAATTTTACTAACCCGTGCCCTTCCAACTACACATAATAAGCTAAAAGCGCTTGTCCGCTTTTTTTTTCCGAAATCATATTAATTACCAAGTCCATTGTGCTCTGTGGAAATATTTCCCGGAATATCCTGTCTGTATCGGTCTAATTATAAAACCGCATTTTTATGGTAAATCACTGAACGCTTTTTGATTTTGTACACTCAGCGGCGAGGACATTCAAGTAGGTTCGTACATCATCTTCTCAGCATGAAAAGTTTTGCGGTAATTATGCGAGTCCAATTATAATTACACTGCTCTGAGTTGCATCCTAAAAGGATTCGTGAATGAGTTAACGAAGAATGCGGTTTATGACTGAAATTATCAATGGTATATTCCGTAAATTCTAATGAAAAGAAAGGGTTGCAAATAATTTTTTGAAAAAGGAAATAATAAATTTAATTAATTATGAGTTTTCGCGGGCAATTAATTAGAGGGGAATTAAGGTTTTGCTGTGAGAGGAGTTTATATGAATTGTGGTAGAAATCAATTATGGAGAAATGTCAATTTTATTTTTTCATCCTATTGAACTATTTTTTTTCCAGAGAAGTGTAGCAAAGTCCTAAGCAGCCACCCTCCCGAATTTGACTTGCTTACTTTAATTCGGTGGGGCGTTATTGGCATGTTTGTAAAATTAATCTTTGCGGTGTGTATCATTGATCAAATCGTACCCATTTCTGGTACCAACCAACAAAATGTCAATCGAAATATTTGATCAAATTTTCATGTCGCTAACTGTATCCTATCGGGAGTTAACGTGCCGTTTTCCCGTGTGAGGAAATCAGTGTACCCTAAGGTCTAGAGTATAATAGAGGAGTATATAGTCAAGGGTGTGATATATCATTTAGTGGAAAATTTTATTTACTTCGACTGATGTGTGGGACAGTTTTTGTAGTATCCTTACTTTTCAAAATAATCAAAGAAGACTGAAAAAGAGGACTACCCTTCTTTACTACACTTCCAGGCTCTCTATCATCGGGGACTTTTGCAAATTTCAAAACTACATGATTTATTTTTCCTATTTTTCATACCTAGCCTGGACTAATCGCGAATGGCTGGTGAATGATCAATAGTTCAGCCAGTACTATTTCCTTCCTTTTTTAGTGTCATCATCGCGAATTCTTATCCCATTTGCAAAAACCCGACAGATGGAGTTGGCTGGTGTTAAACTACTCCGTCAGTTGACACCTGTCAATCCCTGACCGCCCTCAACATCAATCGCCAACATAACTGAGGTGATTGGATGTCAACCAAACCCAGAAGATATTAAAAATGGGAATACACATTTATTGTACCTATATATGTTACGTCTAACCAGGGCGAGGAGAGTTGCCTTCAGGAAAGTGAAAATACCGATGGATCAATCGAACATTTTTGAATAATTTATCTAGTTCTCATTCCCACCTACATCCCTACTGCAACATATCTCCATATTTCTATGAATAGTTTAATAAGCCTACTTACAAATAACGCTCCCTCTTTAAACCTGGAAGCCTCATTAATATTCAACATACTGGTATTTTCAAATTTACCAACAAAAATCGATTGTGTGTCATATAAAACTTCTAAAAGTTTTAACACTTCCTCTTCTCCGTCAAAGTTTTCCAACACTCATTCTTCAAAAATAACAACCGAATGGAACTTGACAGAGCGCACTTTATCATCTTTTATTCTCGTCGATGGTGTGACTACCAAGAAAATTGTTTACCTATACACGAAGACGACTAACTTTCATCATCAAATATTTTACATGATGACGTGTTCTTGTGAATGTTAACTCAGCATGTAGCACCCAGTTTGAAGAGTTACACTCTTCACGTTCCAATTCGCAGTCAGCCAGTTTTCCGTCCCACTCGAGAGTAAGGAAACTAAGAAAATCTTCTCAGGAACACAGTGGAAGGAAAACGTGTCAGGTTGAGAGAAAGTGGAAAGCTGGCGAAATGGAAATTTTTTCCTGAGTATTTGCATGCATTAATTCACAGGAGACACAAGTGACGAAAACGCTGAAGAAGATTTGAGCTTAGGACATGACGTAAGAAGTTATGTGTTCGTATTCGCTCGGCCCTTTTTATTCGACTGCTTTTTGAAAGTTGGTTGTGTAATATTTGAAGTTTGTAATGCTGAAGTTAACCGAAAATTTTATTTTTTTTTAAATGGTAACTATTTGGCTTACGTGGAAATTGTCTGCATTGGCATTGTCAACTTTTTTTCAGAAGGTTGAATGAAGGACACTAAGGCTGCGAAACCTGGGCCATCGGAAACCGCAACTTGCAATCTAGCCACTGGCGCTAAGCCAGAACAGTTACTTGAATTCCATATCAGCAAGTAGCACGTTGCTATTTGCATTCGAAAGGAATTCCCGCCCATGTCGTGTTGGTCGATCTATATAAGGCGATTCAACATCTGACTTGATCGTTCCTAGTCACGCCTCTCCAACTGGTAGGATGTGCGAAGCAGTGGTGTCTGATGCGACGCACTTCCCACCTGCGCAGCGGTCAAAACTGGCGAACAAGATTTGAGCTCTCTTGGGGAGGAGACACATGTATTTTGTATGAGGTGTGTTTTTTTTTTAACATTTATCTGGTGCAGGTTAGGGTAATTCCATTTATTAAAACAACAACTTAAACCTGTACGGGCCAGTAGGGTGGCTAACCTGAAGTCGATAGATTGTACATTTGTACCGGAAAAACGTGCCTACAGGTATGCTTGTCGTTAATTTGACAATTAGTGCCAGGTTCCGACGATAGCTCATTAGTAGTTTCCATATTTTAAATTTTCTCGGCACTACTATCTAATATTGTGGCGTCCATATTCATAATTGCTTGTCGCTACGGTTAATTTTGAAAGCCGACCGGTAGCGCAGTGTGCTGAGGCAGCAGTTTCATGTTTGACTATAAACTTTTCGGGTTCGAATCCCGTCTACGACGACGTTCATGGCCATGGATGTGCAGGAGGTGCAAGCTGGCAACTGCATTCTACGAAACCAGTGTATGCCGATGAAACGTCAACTGGGCCACATGGAACAGTTGAAGCGTTATGCCTCACAAGGGGTTTGGGCAATTGAGAGAGAGAGATAGTCAGACTACTCTGATTGGCATGACATGACATTTAAAGCGGCCCATTCACGATCAAAATAATTGCGCCATATAACTGCGTGAAAGTACACTTGAGTAAAATATTGAAAATATTGCGCAATACGCACATGCATTTTTGGAGATTGAAGAATGATGAAATAGTTTCATCATCTTGCAATTTTATTGCAACATATAATTGAGTAAATGAAAAAAACTGCACAATGTTCAGTTTGATAAAATCTTTGGGAGAACAAGATGGCTCAGAGGAAGTCTGTATTGTTAGAATTTATTCTCCTATACAGGGATTTACCTATATTATGGGACACAAACCATAACTTCTATAATAATCGCGAAAAAAGGGCTTCTGCATATAGCGAATTAATAGAAAAATACAAGTGTTTGGAACCAAGCGCAAATCGTGATAGTGTTGTGAAAAAAATAAATTCACTGCGCACGAACTTCCGAAAAGAAGTAGAAAAAGTCAAAGAATCAAAACCCAGACCCAGCGGCTGAAGAAATATACGAACCATCATTGTGGTACTTTAATGAATTATTGTTTCTTTTGGACCAAGAGACTCCGGAGAGCAGCCGGTCAGCTTTCGATGGAGCTGAATGTGGAAACGATGAAAATGTGGTAATTCGATGATTTAATTTGTCAGTTGTGAATATTTAAATGGCGCTTCAGTTGCAGGAGGATCCCAGTGCAAGTATTCACCATCAGTTCGACAATATTCCGATTCGCAAAACATTTTATAATAGCTTCACATGTCTCCAAAATAATTCTGCTCAAAGTTTGTGGTGCTATTCGCATGGAAAATTTCAAATCTTCGAAGCTTCTGCCAGTTGCAAGAAACCGAAGCGTTGCTACCAATCGCTGTTTTGGGGATATTGCCTGCCTCATGTTTGTGTCCTTCTTCGTAATTAAGGGTGAGACTTTCCGTAAGAGTAAATTAAACGTTTTTTCATCCATTCTCAAATAGTTCATATAATCGTCCGGCGATGACTCCTTTAGTTCATGAAGAAGATTCATATCAGAGTAGTTACTCCTGTTCAAAAACCATTGCTTGGACCAGAACCGTTTTTTCATTTTCCTCCTCATAAGTAGAGCAGAACCAATCAACAAATATGATATCCCTTTAACACGTCCCATTTTATCAATACAACTTAATTTCACTAAAACTTTACTCACAATGAAAGACTTATCTCTCTGTGTGATACTAAACCAGAACTAACGTTTAAGAAAATTGCACAGTTAAATTTGACCGTGAATGGATATTTATTGTGCAATACTTTCACTAATTTTATTGTCCAATATTTCATTCAATTATATTGCGCAATAATATTGATCGTGAATGGGCCGCTTTAAAAGGTTAACCTGGATGGTTGCCCTCGATCATTTTTTTGCTCAACGAGTTAACTTACCCTAACCCATTGTTAAAAAAGCACACCTATTGTTTACACGCAGAGTTTCGTTAGGCTCGATTTAAAACGCCGCATGAACCGGATGAATCGCATGAGCAAACCACGTTGGCGACCAACAACAAAGAAGATGGTTGTGGCGGGAGAGCATGCGGTTCATCCGGTTCATGCGGCCATTGTAAATTAAGCCCAACTGAACGTGTGTTACCTCAACATCGCATTGTAGTGGATTACAGTAGAATACAGTAGAATGGTGTGGAGAGTCGTCTAGCGATACTTTCCGCACACACTGTCCGATACATGGAAAAATATCGATTTTTCTTCGATTTTTTAGGCACTTTTTTTTCATGGCATTTTTCTGAACCGATTGCCATTTTTTGGTCCTTGCACAATTAACACAATTAATTAAGCTATTAACTTGGTATGAAACCATAATCACTTTCTTCCATAGTGGTATTGTGTTACACAAAGTATACCTTGCCTTAAAGAGGCCAATTAGGTGATGATAGTGTCAAGACAATTATTGCGGAAACGATAGCAGTGGTCTCATAAGAGATAAATATACGCATCTTGAAAAATCTAGTAGGCGCAGAATAAAGCAAGCAAAAAAACTAATCCCCAAATTCTTTCCATCGTAAGATTTCAGCACTTGCCTACAGTAACTGTCCTACTCACACACAGCAGCTTAACGGGTGAGGGCGAGGATCTAATTAGACGCGAAAATATCAAACAATCGCCCCTTACGAAATATCTCAAATTGCCAATTCGTACTCTTTCCCCGTATAGTCAATCATTTCCCTTTCGCAACCGTAACGCATTGTTGAATTTTCGGAGGATATTAACTTGATTGGCTTATTGAATATTCCGCTTCCACGAGACCTGACACGAAGCCAAAGCACAGAAAAAGACAATTCACTTTGAAAATTGACGCTAACGTCTAGGAGCTTTTAAAATTTCAATTTGGCCGCCATTTGTATACAGGACACGTATTTAATTCACGACAAGACTGCACAATAATATCCTTCACGAAATTACCCGTATCAAGGCGCGGCCAAAAAACCAGCTACAACAAAATAAACTCTTGATCGTAGAAAATACTGGAAATTTCTGGCGAGCAATTTGTTTCATTTCCTTGATGGAATTGCGCTGATGATTATGTTGGATGATGGCTGCCAGTTGCTTGATATTCGCGAAAAAGAAGAGAAACATCAAAGTCGAAATGGTCCCGATAAGGATGTTATTAGGTTCGCAAACAAATTGTAATTGATTAATTCGTCGAAAGGAACACAGGCTTTCAGCCGGTTGAAATGGGGGAAAGTGAAGCTTAATTCTTACATGGAATTACTTTTTGCCCAAAGAAGCTAATCAAAACGTGATGTAATGAATTAAATTTCTCTTATTTGCTTTGTTTCGAAAAGGCCTTTTCTGAATCCGTCATTTTGAAATCAGGTCAGCTCAAGTTTCATCTTCTTTTTACAGCAGAAATAAAAAACTCCACTCTGTGAAATAATAACTAATACCCCAGGTGACGACGAAACATCGAGGTTGAAAAATAAATTCATTTGAAATCAAGGCGCAATTTGTGGGTTGGTTTGGTACTATGAGTATACTCGTATTATACCAAAAGTACCCGTCTGTGGGCTGTGAGCTCGCGTGGGGGATTGTAAGAACATAATCAGTTGTTTGAGAACAACAGGACCATAAGTAGTCCGGACCTCTATACCTAAAAGTAAATAATTAATTATATTTAAGATAGAAGTCTGTTTAATTCTTAACTTGCGAGCACTGAAATCAATCTGAAATCAACGGCAGATGAGTGCCCGTCAGGGCCTTTTGCCAGCTAACAAGATACGCGTTGTCGCAAACCCGTTTGCTGTTTACACAGGACAGGTATCATAGATTTGACGCGCCCGACGCGCGTATACTCGTCTTGTGTATTAGAACCTTTAGCTTAGTCCTCCAGATAAGTTGCTCCAGAGTTGACTTTCTTCGCGTGCTCCGCACTTAAATAGTTTCTTCCCTCAGAATACAAATAAAGGCAGCACGCTCTGCTCGCTATGGGTATGTGGTGATCATGTCAATTGGGGCTACTCGTCACTATCGGCGCACGCATCGCTGGACAGAATTATTTGTGACAACCCTTGTTGCTCATGCTTTGCGTGAAAGAACTGATTAACATTTCTTTCTCTCTAATGTCCGAACTAAGTAAGTTAAATTCAAACGACGAAGGAAAACCGGAGTCCAAAGCGTATATACCCTAGACTTGTACAGACCTAGTGGTGATACCAAAAGGAGCAATTGGCAACCCCCATTTGCATTAAAAGTGAGTTTCCTATATGACCAGTTTTTAGGGGCGACTGGCACTCATTCCGGAGGATGTTGACCATTCTCAAAACCAATTAACTAACCCATTCTACAAATATGTGTCGAATTTTTCAAGTCGCTAGCTTCATTCTCTCTAAAGTTATTGCTTATTTGAAGTCTCACTTGTAGGGGTAGGTTTCTTTTGTCGAATCTTGCGCATTTTTAATAACAACAACCAAGTAGATCCCAGTACAAATATTTGACTAAAATTTCAGGTCATTAGCTTCATTTTATCGAAAGTTATCGCTTATCTGAAGTTTCATTTGTAGGGGAGATAGGGGTAGCTTGGGTCAGATCTTGCCCATCATTGCCACCAACCTATCATGCTATAACATTCTCTAGTTTTAATCTATCGAATGTTATTGCTTATTTGAAGTTTCATTTGTAGGGGAAGTAGGAGTTTGGTCGGTACCATTTTACGTATTTTCAATACCAGCCAGCTGAATCCAAAATTTCAAGGCGCTAGTTTTACTTTGTCGAAAGTAATCGCTTATTTTAAGTTACATTTGTAGGGGAGGTAGGGGTTCCTTCGTTCGGATCTGGCCTATTCTTAACACCAACTAACTCAATCTTACTTTAAACATTTGACCAAAATTTCAAGTTGCTGGCTTCATTCTATCAAAAGCTATCGCTTATTGGAAGTTTCATTTGTAGGGGAGGTAGGGGTTCCTTGGGTCGGATCTTGCTCATTTTCAACACCAACCAAGTAGATCTTACAAATTTTTTTACATTTTCAACTTGCTAGTGTCATTCTATTGAGTTATCGTACGAGGGCGGTTCAAAATTGATCGAGACAAACGCACTGACACATTTATTTATTATCCAAAATATTTACAAAATTTACAGTTTTTCTAGGTAATTCCCCTCACTAGTTACACATTTTTGCCACCTCTCCGGAAGTTTTTTGATGCCAGTATCGAAGAATTCCTTGGGCAACTTAGACAGCCATGTGCGCACGAACTCCTCTACCTTGTCGTCGGTGTTGAATCTTTGACTTCCGAAGGATTCTTTCAGTGGTCCAAACATGTGGTAGTCGCAAGGTGATAAATCCGGACTGTAGGGAGGGGGGAGGGGGGGTGTTCTAGTACCTCCCACTCAATTCTGATATTGTATCGAGCGTGAGACGCGCGGTATGAGGGCGCGCGTTATCCTGGAGAAGAATAGCACTTTGCGCTGGAATGCTCCTCCGTTTATAACGATAAGCGGGTTTCACGTGTGTTTTCGGAAGGTTAGAGTAGTATGCAGCATTGATGGAACGTTGTGTGCGCAGGAAGTCCTCCAAAATGAGTTGTTCTACGCGGTGAATGTTGTCTGGTGTGATGCTGTTTCGCGGTCGACAATCATGCCGCTCATTCTCGATGGTTTTGCGGCCATCTTTAACGCTTTGGCCCATTTTAACACAACAGACCTACTCAGGCACTCACTACCGAACTAATTTCGCAAACGCCGAAGAGTTTCCGTGTTTTTAACGCCTTCCCACACCAAAAAACGAATGACAATACGTTGCGCAACGGCGGTTGGCACTTGATGTTCACTCATGGTCGTAGCACGCGCATGAAACGTGCGTTCGCGACAAAAACTATGCCACACTATTCGTAAGGGACAACGGCTATCACATACTCAAGCCGCGACCTTCAAAACTTACAGGCGCGCCATCTACAGTTTGGATAAATATGAAAAAATCTAAAGCTTCTAACTGTATATTATTAACTGTGTTGAAGCTTTTTTTTTTCGAAAGTTTTGCAATTCAAATCTCATTTATTTTTTTAATCAATAAAAGTTTATTCGAAAAAGTACAAAGCATTTACATTACAAGCATTACATTCTTTTTTTTTATTAGGTTTACTATACCCTTTCACACACGCTGGCACTGGCACACAAATGAATGGGCGAGCTGATATCAACGAACTCTTTTTAGTCGTTTGGAATGTGTCCTGAATTTCAACCTTACCCATCTGGTAACCCTAGGTTAGGGCAATTGAGTAGTATCCATCAGCTTTTTAGTCTTTTCATAAGCAACAAAATACAAACAAACGCATTCTCCTTCAACAAGCAGGGCTTATAAACAAACATTAACGGTTGCACTACGTCATGGCAAACATTTCATATTCATTCAATATGCAAAAAGTGTATTTATGTTTACAGGAATGAATAATTTCCTTTTCCCTGCATCCTGTGCACCAGTCCCTTACTTCTACTATATTTGTCCAAGTTCTTTGAGTTTAATGCGTTCCAGTTTGCTTCCGCACTGTCCAGCCACATCGACCACCACTCCACTTTCACCTGCATCTTCTCCAATCTTCACCAAGTACGGATGAAGCAGTTCGTCAGTATGTTTCAAAACTATTGTATATCACTGGAATGTATCGTCAACCTGCAAACTATAGTACTTACCAAATGCAAATTGGAAACTTTCTCAGTTAGTAACTACTTGGCGAAGCTTTGGGAACTACCTATCTCTCTACGAGGACACAAGTATCTTTGGCGTATTGTAGCAGCCGGTAATTTTTCGCAAAAGATAAAAGTTGTGCAGGATGCTTTGATATGGAACGGAAAAGATTATTTGTAATTGAGTAGGGCGAATATAACTCATCATGAAAATTAGAGTGCTACATCAAAGTCGCTATGACGTTTATTAATTAATCAGAACACCTACTTGAAGGATATTTTTATTTAGAAGAATTTCTGGCAAAATTGTGGCAAGTGACGTGTTGTTGGGAATGTTGGATGGCAAGATCGGAATAAGATAAATTTTTTATAATAAATTACATAAACGTTTGTACAATAAATTGGCCATGTATGTATTTGTATACATATGTATGTATACCTAAAGAGAAGCAAGTACAGAAATAAAGTTAGTCCCTCACTGATCGCCGTGTTTTTCAATAGGTTATGGCTCCAGTCCGGCGAAAGTGAACTGCGTGAAACGTGAGTGAAAACGACAAGAAATGTTAATTCGTGGGAAATTTAAATTTAATTGAAATGGCCGATGAGGACAGATTTTCACTTAAACAATTTGAAGGTCGTGCATTCGACAACTGATTTTTCCGCCAGCCAATTGCTATGGAAGATAAAGGCATCACACGATGGCTAAAAGAAGACGCTGATACCGCCATGGATGCTGCGAGGGATGTTTCGTCAAAGGTCGAGGTGATTTTGAATGAGGATTGGAGCAGCAAAGTACAATTCACACGTCGCGTTGCAGACTCGCATCGTGAGTAACTCAGGCTAAACCAACGGCATTTTCCATAATAGGCGCATTCGTTTCGCCAGGTCTCATTGGATCTTCATAAAAAGGTATGCAAGTGTTTTGCGTCTTTTTCTCTGTAATCAGTTACCTATGATCATAAAAAATAATCTTAATGATATAAATTATAAACTTATGCTAAAGCACTATAATTTCAATAATATCGAGTTATTAGACGTCTTCCTAAGTCTAAAAACTCTTTTTTTCTAGTTACCTTTGGAATACGTCAAGTCAACTTTAATGCTCTTCTTTGTTTTCCCATTTCCTTTTTTTTGTTTTCTCTTGTTTCCTTTTAATAAATAAATTTATTATATTAAATTATTTATAAATCGTGTAGAAGAAAGGACGTCCAATGGGATGTGAATCTCTGTATGCTGAATACATGTTATTTTCACCAAACACAAAATTGTCGGGTGCCATAATCTATTTAATATTAATTTTATAGCTAAATTTTAGGGTATACATACGAATTGCCTTATTTCCAAGCAAAACGTGGCTTTTAAATACAATATCATATAAATCAACCTCAGTATAATGTTGGCCCACTTACTGACATCTAACTTATTGCAAACAGGCGTGTCACGACTATACAACGTGCTCAACTAAACATCAAGCACCATAAATTAATGGACATAATTCTCTATAGATTTGCTCGAGGTCAACCATAACCACTACCTACATAACCTAATATTTTTCTCTCTAATTATCTTCTTCGTATTTTCTGTTTTGCTATGTGAAAAGTTGATCCCTCGAGATAAAATTAGATGTCACTCTGGCCTCACACATCCAACGAAGGTCATCAAAATCCTCAATGTGATTCGTAAAAAAAGCATGGTTTGTTGTACGTCCATCAATATTTTAGACAATGCCGAAAGCCATTTCTGGTGGAAAACAGGTCCATACGGTGCATATCCTTGTGTCCAAATTCATATTATCGGCAGATCAAATCTTAATCCAATTTCCACGAGCGATAATAGAATGCCATTGAATTAGGAAGCGAGTGTGTATACCAATCGTTCGTGATTACCCGGAGCCAGGATATAAAAGCATGAAACCGAAATAACTTTTCCTTCCACACAAACGCACATCATCAGCAATATACGGTCAATTTTCATAAACTACGGAGGAACTAGCCCAAGCAACACAAGCATGCATTGTGTCCCTGGACAGGTTCATAAGAAAAAGAAAACAGCGGAAGAAAAGCGGCTACTTCTGTCGCAGTGGCAAGGAACAACAGCAGATGTGTCCAATTCAACGGCAACGAGTTTGCTGATGGAGTCTAGACATCGAATTAACAGGAAGATACCTGGAATACAAATGTCCTGCTGGTGGACATGCCTTGAAGGATGAGTGGCATAATGTTGTATGTGCTACACTCTCAAGGATTTTCATTTGAACAGTTGGAGAAAACTACTTATAGTCGTTGCACTTTTTTTCACCTGCCCTTCTTATGTGATTGTTTGTGAAAATTGAAATTGAATTGCAATGTTTTGTTGTATTTTTTTCTGTTGTTCAGAGTTCCCTAGAAACTTTTTATTAAATTAAATACAGGATAATATCTCATCAAGAAGCGTTAGACAGTTCGTAACCATATGCGATGTCGACAGAGCCGATTCAAGCGATCGAATTGTAGCCTGACTGTCAGCGTAAATAGTTAGTTTCCTACCAATTGTGAAATTATATCCCAGCCAGGCGAGAGCTTCTGAAATCGCCAAAATCTCACGCTCACGCTGCAATGATCGTGTATGTGGAAAGATAAACTATTCTTCAACGTCTCCGAAAAGATACCGGCTCCCACTCCTGCATTCGTTTTGGATCCGTCAGTGTATATAACGATTGAGTCTGGGTGAGTTATTGCCCCAGTTTCCCACATTTCCCTTGAGGGAATCTGGCTCACAAAATTCTTGCCAAACATATATTGTACTTAGGAGAGATATAATCCGTATAAGCAGGGAAGTCAAGATTAATCAAACTAGCAGAGTGGCCGGAGCTTAGCGCACGCCACTGACCGGTCTGGCAAAGCCGCAATGCTATAATCGCTGCTTGCTGTTCAGCAAAAATATCGAGCGGTAAAAGATTTAGAAGCACATCCAGGCCAGCTGATGGAATGGATCTGATAGCCCCCGTTGCAGAAATCGTCGCCAATCTTTGCACCTTCCCCAAGAGAGTCCTGCGGGAACCCATTCTTAGTGTCGTTCACCAGACAAGAATTCCATTCAAAAGAGTGGATCGAAGAACTGATGTGTACAGCCACAAAACCACCTTCAACTGTAGTCCCCAGTTCCGACCTATCGGCTTCCTGCAGGTGTAGAGTGCCATAGTGGCTTTGTCAACACGTTTCTGAATATTTGGCCTCCATCCCAGCTCCCTGTCTAGAATGAGAACAAGGAACTTAGCCTTGTCAAAAAACGCTAGTTTGACACCCTCCAGTGCCTGAGGCTCGACGGCCCGAGGGTAGGTTGTGTCTACTTGTAAAGAGTACAAGTTTCGTTTTGTCAGGATTGACCCTGACACCACTCCGACTAGCCCAACTGACCACAGTGGATACAGCAACAACCCTGCAACCCAGTCTTTCAAAATCCAAAAGTAATCTATTGATTGCTAGATTCCGTAACAGCGGTGAGAGCACACCACCTTGTGGTGTGCCCCTACAGACGAACCTACGCACAGTAGACTCTCCTAATCTGGACTGTATAGCTCTGGAAGTTAAGAGCAGGTTAATTAGTTCATACAATGGGTCATCCACCCGCAGGACCGAGAGTGCCTCAGTGATGGTCCCACGTAAGATGTTGTTGATGGCACCCTCAATGTCCAGAAAAATCACCATGCTGTACTCGTATTCCTTGTGAGATTTTTCAGTGCAGCTAACCAAAGAATGCTGGGCGGTGTCCACCGATCTGCCCTTCCAGTAACCGTGCTGCGAGGTGGGCAGAAGTCGAGATGAAATACTATCACGTAGATGGATCTCTAGTTGCCTTGACCCCTCCAGGGGCATGGGCGCGTCAACATCTCTAGCATTTCTATGCCTTGTTGACGTTTCAATAGCATACCTACTTTTCGGAAGTGCAGTTGCTAGCATGCACCTCCTATCCGTGCCGTCTTTATACTGACAAGCTCGGAGCACTGTGAGAGTTCTACTACGATCACGGCCACCGAGCGCGACAACCTTTCAAAAGTATTAAGAATGGTGGAGGATAAACTAATTGGTCTGAAGTCATTAGGGCGCACATGTGAGCTCTTTCCTGCTTTGGGTATAAAAGTAGCTTTAACCTTCCACCATATTCAAGGAATGTATTGTATGTCAACCCCAGACAAGCTGTAGAAATAGTCGCCGACCAAGGGTACACGATGTCCGATGCGTGTTGCAGGTCTGCCAAAATGATGCCATGTGGCCCAGCGGATTTGTATGAATCGAAACTATCGAACGCCCATAGAATCTTTTCCTCTGTAATAATCGATCCTAGCTCACATGTAGTCCCAGCAGTTGTAGACGAAGCCAAGGGCACTGTAATTGTCGAACCCCCGGGGAAATGCGCATCGAGCAGAACCTCAACGGTCTCAGTACTTGATGTCGTCAAAGAGCCGTCCTCCTTTTGCAGGTAGCTAGGCATAGATGGACTTTTTGAGAGGATTCTGCGAAGTCTAGAGATATCACTCGACTCCTCAATACGCTAACAGAAGATCCTCCACGAGCTCTGTTTTTGCATTTCTAAGCTCCTTTTTAAGGAAGCTCAAGTGCTCCTTGAAGGATTTCCAATAATCCTCCAGCCCAGTGGCCTTAGCCTTGTTAAAACTTTTCCTACACACACGTCGGTGCTCCGAAATCTGAGAGTTCCACCAGACTGGCTTCTTCTTTCCTCCGTGACTACTTGTAGGACAAGATTTGGCCACTGAACGTGCATCCAGGCTAAATTGTAGATAACGATGATCGGAAAACGAGTGATCGGATGACACTCTCTAGTTCCGCAGCTGATGCTGGATATCCTCAGACACAAGGGATGTATCCAACACCTCCCGACTATTGCGTGTGACGAATGTTGGTTCACTACCTGCGTTTCATATCAGTAGGTTAGTGCCAAAAATCTATTCAAATAGCAGCTCCCCCCGTGCATTTGTATCAGAGCTGACCCACACAGTGTGATGCGCATTGGCATCACACAAAAGAATGAGGCCGATTCCAGCTAAGATTCTTTCGATTTTTAAAATAATCGCAGAGAGTGCCTGGCATGCAATCTTTAGCCACTTTTCACGACGTACCGACTGGCTTGTATAGGGAGCTCTTTCTTTACTCTTGAAATCCTCAGTTTCGTATATACATATTTTTTGTAACAACAGGCGCGCAAAGCAGAGCAGTTTAACACCAAACAATTACATTAACAATTTGATCTGAGCTGGAGTAGGAGCCGGCGCCGGCGTTCATGCCAACGGGCCTGATCTAAACCTATCGTTTCGACTTCCTTCCCATTGTAGTGTTCTCCAGGCGGAACTCGTAACGATTCGGGAAGTTTTGACCTGGTTGGGACGCCATGTCATAACCACGAGAGACATTACTATTTTTACGGATAGCCAAGCTGCGGTTAGATCCCTTGTATCTGTACTTTCCACCTCAACAGTGGTGATGGACTGTCGTGCCTCTCTTTTGGAAATGGGCAAATTCTTCAACATTACCCCGAGCCATGGTGGCTTCGTCGGAAATTGTTGAGCGGATGAGCTGGCTCGACGGGGTATAACGGAAATTGTACCAGAGAATCAACTCAATATTGGTATGCCCATGGACTCATGCGAGCATGCCATTAGGCTGGCTGCGATCAGCAAACCGAACTCAAGATAGCTTAATGGCAGTACGTGTTACAGAGCAAAGATGATGTGGTCAAGACTGGACCTCCACCGCTCTACTAGGTTGCTAATGATAAAAAGGCAAATTATTGGTGCTATCGTGGGCGTTGTCACTGGGCATTGTTCAATCAGGGAGCACGCCCGTAGGCTTCGGCTTCCATATAATGATTTCTGCAGAAGCTGTGGGAACGAGGAGGAGGAAGAGAGTATTTTTCATCTTCTCTGTGGATGTCCTGGCTTGGCGGGCATGAGGAGGTCAACTCTTGGTGAATACTTCTTCGCCGAGCTGGGAGACTTGGAAAACGTCGATATTGGCCAACTCCAACGATTTATCGTACGCTCAGGCTGGTTCGGGGCATAAGACGGTCGGGATAATTTATCCGGTATCACAAAGGACCTAGACGTGGTCTATGCGTGTCGTGGCTATCACGGCAGCCCTCTAACCTAACCTAACCTAAGGCAGTTTACAATTTGGTAAGCAGTAAAAATGTATTTCATACCTTTGGTACGTACCTGGGCATGCTAGCAGCATACATCATTAGAAACCAGTTTGTGCTATCAAAACCCCAAACTAAGCCCTATATCGTACAATAATTGAAGCGCTATGCTTCACTGGGGGTTAGGGCAAGTAGTATATATTTGCGCTATTGCCGCTTAACTGTTGTTTTTTTTTTAAATCTATGATGATAATTTCAATCCAATTCACCACCTCTTCAATTTCATCCTGTGCCGTTTTACAAACGTTTTTAGAAAATCATTCATTGTGTACTTCTTGAAATCATATCCCCCATTTCCTATTTCAATCAAAACAATTTGAATCCTCTTAAAAATATTTTCATATTCAATGACCTTCATGTTGTTTTCAACAACAAACTGCCTTCCACAAGTCATTATTTTTATGTCCTTGTTATTAAGAAAACATCTAAGCGAAGTGGATTTGATTGAATTGTTCCTCCAATTTTCGATTGATTTTTACTGATTTTAACCTATTTACATACAGGGTGCGGCGGAGTGGTAGATGAAAGGGAATACAGGATAAATACACTGGATACCGTTTGTAACGACACTGAAGGGACCTTGTGAATTACGTCGTTATAGCCGATAAAATAACTGGCGCAAATCTCAAAACAGTCCAATTTCGGACCAAGGCCTCGAGATGAATCAGCATCATCCCAATTACTAGATTGTGACGGAGTGCTTTGTGCAGAGGTGTGTGATCGGCAACACGCTCAACTCAGTTATTTACCCCAAATGGGTACTCATTTAACAACTGAGTGGGCTTATTGTCCTACATGTAAATCGCCTCTTCTATCAAAGACTATACCACATTCAGTACGAATCGAACCGGGGCCCAATGTATAGAAGGCGAACGTGCTAACCTTTGCGCTATCCGGACTGCTATATGTATATATAGCCGTTTTAGCCGATCGTCGTTATAATCCTCATATTGTTTATAATGACCATTGTCGTTATATCCTTCTCTGGGTGTGCATAACGACTACGGTCGTTAAATTCATGTCAAGTTGTTTATAACGACTGTGCGATCATTATCTGCAGGTAAAAACGGATACAAAAGAAAATTAAGCAAAAGTGGCTGAAAAATAATGGGTCTCTCTATCTTTAACTACTCCTAAGAAGGCTAATTGACGTTTCGTTCGCATTTAGCAGTTTTCTGATGATGCATATTGGTGGCATACTCATCCCGATTTAGTCCAACTCGACGTCAAGTCGGGAAAGGCTGTGACTTGTTCTGACTGTTACGCCCCACACCACAGTGGAAGAAAAACCATAGCCACAGTGACCACTTCGGTTACCAGCTGATTTATTTTAATATCTTTTTGACATGGATATGTCTTATAGCTGAGGGTCATCCTAAAAATCTGTCCGTCACACGAAATGTCTGTTTTTCTACTCGGGGGTCAGAAAAGGAAACAATCCCATTGAAAATTTTTCTTTTCTGGTTGTGCATGTCGTTTGAGTGAAGTGGTCATTGTGCATGGCTGTTGCTTGTAGATCCGCGCGGGCGGCGCGATTGCAGGGATCCTGTGTGTACATGTTGAAATGTTGATTTGATAGCGATAAAGGTTGACGTTGCGGACGGTAAGAAATAACATAGTGTACGGGTTAACAGGCGCTCTCTGTGCTCTCTGTGTTCCACGCTCTCAGTCAACACGCCGCCATAATCAAAACTCCTGCATACACACCATACCATACATTCAAAATCCTCAAAAATATAGAGTACTAACTTGACTAGGCCCCCAGAACACGTCGAAAGAAGTCGTCTGCTCTCCTCGCTCGACATGTTCGCACGCAATTTATGGTCTCTGAATGTATGCGAAATTTAGCTCAGGGCAGCGGACCTCCCCTCTATCATTCTCATTCTCACCATTTCATTAAACAAATTGTGCACTCGCGACATGCACATGCATAGACCCAATCTGAGCTCACAATGAATGAAATTCCATTTTTACTCATTATTTAGGTCAAGGACGTCCAAGGACTTTCAATGACCTTCAATTTCCGCCAATTCCCATTCATCATTTAATAAAATAGCCCGTGTTGTACTATCTGAATCACTACGGTCCCAGAAAAAGTAACAAGTAGTCAGTTCGACTAACATTTGGACATGCGCAGACGCAATTCGAGGGAGTGTACATAGTTCCCGCCCCCGAAGATGAGCGAGAGCGGATGAAGTTCATTCGAGCCAAATCGGGTGATCCAGCGACTGTGTTTGTGCATTTGCAATGGCGGCGATTTGAGGTCTGACTGGTCCACAATGTGGGCCCCCACCACACGTGCAATAAACATATCATGAAACAAAATGGCGGATTCGTACTGCGCGAGTTAAAATCTCCCAAGCCCCGAAATAGAGAAATATTCGTCGCAGGATGTTATAGTTCCGGGCAGCTCATCGTGACATGATGTACATTCAGAGGTCTGCAGAAGATCAAATTCCCCCCCCCCCCCCATCTGCAAAAATTCAAAAATTTTTCTTGTGCATTCTCTTTGTGCGTGTGTTGGAATGTTTTGTTTACTTTTGTTAGTTTCCCTTTCTGTTTGCCGGACACAATCGCATAGAGTCGCACGCGTTGCTTGAGAAACGGATTGTGTGTGCCGGACCCGGACTGTTGATTAAAGGGGCGGGATGATGCGGATAGTGTGGGAGCGATTTTGCAATAGATACACAAACACAATACACGTCCGATTGGGAAAAGATGGTGGGAAGCGTGATTGCGATTAGCAAAAACATACTCAGAGAAATGTCGATAGGCTGCAGTCTGCAAACTGTACCGAACGGGTAGATGGAACAGGGTGCACGAGAGGAGGTGAATATTGCACACACGCGATGCAAACGAAAACGAAACGATCCCGCGAGAGAAAGGAGCTCGAGCGGACAGGACAAAGCAAAACAGAATTTATGACGAGTATCTACACTGCCACCAGATACATCGGTACATGGATATGTCTTATGCCTACCGAAAGCGTGGGACGTGTTTTTTCGAATGATTTCATCCAGTATAACTATACTGGGATCTTTATAAAACTTACGTCGATATCTTCAACACAACAGGTTCCACGCAGTCGGTAGTCATAGACATATCCATGTTCCGATGTATCTGCATGCAGTGTAGATACTTTGTATCTTTTTAAAGTTTTACTTCTAAGTTCTTTCGAAAATACTAAGTAGTTCTATGCTATAATTTATTATGGGTTTCATTTCATTACTGTAAATAATGACTGTAAAAATAAAAACACTCATACCAATGTCTACCACTTCCCCATTTAACTATCGATGGTTACCCTAAATAGTTCCATGAGGCTAAAAATAACATGAAACGACTGACTCAAATCCTCTGCACTGTCAGCCCACTTTAGCGCATATTGCCTCACCACAAGTCAGTCATCCATCCCTCCAGGTTAAGCGTACGCTAATATTTGTCGAAGAAATTAGCCATGTGTGCGGTAATTTCTGGAGCTAAAATATCCTAAGCACGAACGTACACGGCCATTCCCGAAATTCGCCGAATACTACGAGGCTACATTTCTCCTTGTATATTGACATTAATTAAGCCAGACGGAAGGTTTTCAATATTTGCATGCCAATGATAGTACACACAGAGCCTGGAGCGAGGAGCGCTCCTAGCCGGCAGCAAGACGACCGAAAATTTCGTTATGAATAATTGCCACGGAGCCAACAGCGCCAGTGTCGTATCCGACCAAGGACTCATCCCGCTATGCTTTTGTTGATTAATAACCTGGATAATGAGCTGTGGTTAGCACTTTGAACTCTCCTATTAGTAAGGAAGTCGTGATCCTGACATGAAACCTCGACGCTCTATTAAGGAAAAACGTTGAATGCAAAATGGGTAGCCGTTTTTCCGGCAATTTACGCAACTTGTTTGATAACAAATAAATTTGAAATGTTGCGGCATTGTTTTCCTGATTGTTGGTGGTGGCAGGATACGTTGAATTACTATCCAGCACGGCTGGGCGGTAGAATGGGAATCGTACGGACTGTTTGAGTGCGCGTTGTAAAATGACGGAAAATAAATGGTACCAACAGATGTAGAAAATTACGGGCAAATCGAGTTTGGAGGAATGTAAGTAAGTGCGTATGAATCATTTGGAAATTGTATTTGAGCAAAGGACGCTGCATTTTAGGTCACGGATAGAAACGATGGGAACGTGGAAATCGTGCAATTTGTTGCCGACAGTTCCTCCGTGTGTGTGTGCACAATGAAAGGAAACGAAGCTGAACATTCTGCTGAAAAAAACAATGGAATATGAAAAAAAAAACATAGCTCTGAAATAAGGGTAGAGGCTGCCAGATAGTAAGCTCCAACCGGAGAAAGTTAAACCCTTTCTATCTAACTGTAGATAATACAGTTTCTTCATCCATATTCACGACAACGTGAACAATAGGTGTAGCGAATAAAAAACGAAATCTATTTGTATGCCCCAAGAAATGTTTACTCCTTTATCATGAACGGAGAAAAACATTGAAATAAAGTCAAGGATTGCGAAAACGGCAATGAATGAAGCCAAGCAATATGACCGCAATGCCATCGCTATGGCTATGAATGCCACTTTCTAAAATGAAATGAAATAAAAAATAAAATAAAACCAGCGCGTCACTAGGTCAAGACTAAAGAACAGACATACAAATTGTCCTTTCACTATGTCGCCGCATTTAAAGTGAGCTATGGGAAAAAGTCCAAACATAGTTTTAAAGCAGCTGTTTTAATCAATAATTAAATTCTACATGAATAAATTTTGTATTTTTCGTGGTTTTTTCAAAACTGACCGTTTCAGTCGGAGCCCGTAAGGTTAAGCATGAAAATGTTTTGTATTAAAATTCAATCAACAGCTTCTCTCACTACAAATCACCCGTGCTAGACGGCATACTGCCCAATAGTGATGGGCATAATGACTCTTTTCACAGTGCCAGCACATAAGCTCTGACACCAATGAGTCGTTCAAAAAGAGTCGTTCAAAAAGAGTCGTGCAAAGAGTCTGAAACTTAGTTAATAACATATTCAATAAAAGTCGTAGATGGGCGACCCTAATTTTTTTTTCTCTTTTTTGACCCCAGATTCGGAGTTGGCCACCCGCCAATACCCTTTAGTTCGATCCAGCCCGGTCGGACCACTATTTCCCATGAAAAAGGGGCTGCCAGCCTAGGATGGGCGACCCCAATTCTTTTTCTCTTTTTTGACCCCAGATTCGGACTTAGCGACCCCCCAATACCCTTTAATTCGAGCCAGCCCGATCGGACCACTATTTCCCATGAAAAGGGGGCTGCCAGCCTAGGAAGGGCGACCCCAATTTTTTTCTCTTTTTTGACCCCAGATTCGGACTTAGCGACCCCCCAATACCCTTTAGTTCGAGCCAGCCCGATCGGACCACTATTTCCCATGAAAAGGGGGCTGCCACCCTAGGATGGGCGACCCCAATTTTTTTTGTCTTTTTTGACCCCAGATTCGGACTTAGCGACCCCCCAATACCCCTTAGTTTGAGCCAGCCCGATCGGACCACTATTTCCCAAGAAAACGGGGCAGCCTATCTGGGGCGGGCTGTTTTGACTCTTTTGACTCTTTTTGAACGAATCTTTTTGTGCGAGTCGATTTTGCGTCGCTCTTTTTCAACGAATCTTTTTGTGCGGTTCGATTTTGTATCGCTCTTTTTGAACGAATCTTTTTGTGCGAGTTGATTTTGTATCGCTCTTTTTCAACGAATTTTTTTGTGCGAGTTGATTTCGTGTCGCTCTTTTCGAACGAATCTTTTTGTGCGATACGATTTTGTTTCGCTCTTTTTGAACGAATCTTATTGTGCGATACGATTTTGTATCGCTCTTTTTGAACGAATTTTACACAGAGAAGGGAGAAGGGGATAGGGAGGGAGAGGGCTGAGGAGCATCCAAATAGTGGGGATGGATGCTCCTCAGCCCGGATGGGGAATCTAAATGGTGTCAAAAATGCGAAATTCCTTATATTTTAGAAGTTATGGCCACAAAACAGTTTATTTAAAACTAGGGTATAGTAGTGGTGTAACTGCTTGAAACAGAATGATTTATGGGATAAACTGAATCGTGGTCGTGTGAACGGTCCACAACCCAAGGCAAAGGCAGTTCACTTTCCAGTCCACGCTCGATACAAGCATGAGATCGCAAGCGTGCCACGATGTCATGCCCCGTCAGAACGCTGCTTTACACTGTAGCTGTAGTGGAAGTGGAAGCTATGGGTTTTTTTTTTGGTTTCATTTAAAGTTGAGCTTGAGATTATGATACGTAAGACGAATACTTTTGTTTTAGAATGTTGGGATTGTTTTCTGTATTTGGAGAAACTTGGCTGCGCGGTGGGACGCGACGTAAGTAAATTATTTTTGATAAGTTTGCATTCAGTCAGTCAGCATGGGTTGTTGCGTATATACAAAATTTAGAAGTATACAATACACAATGCGTGCATTGCATACTGCATAGAGATGAATATGAATGGATTTAGATGGGATTGCTTTGGTAGATAAATGATGGTGGTTTTGCTTTTAGATAGATAATGGGATGGGATGTGAGTGAATGAATGTATTGTACAATAGTACATTATATGTATTGAGAAATGAGCGTGGATTGGTTATGCGTTGGGTAATATTTATGCGATGGGCTAGTTTGGGAATTAATTTTACAGTGAGTCATTCTTAAATTGAACGACTCGAAGGCTATGTCGTTGTGCCGAATTTTTCGCTCATCCTGTTGAGTCGTTCAAAAAGAGCGACTCGTTATTGTGTTACACATCACTACTGCCCAATATGCTTCAGGAATTGCAAGATTTAGTAGTTCCTAGGCTGCCGGTGTTCTTCTGAAGGTGTCCCCTAGACAATCACGTCTCGAGTCGTGGCGATATTTTCGAGTCGTGTTCATACCGACGGCAGTTAAGCGAGGGCATGAAATACTCGTAGCTAAGGATTTAAGGCCGATCAGCATACTAAAGACGCTTGAACGTATCATTCCCCGAAGGGATCACCGCTTTCAAGGGCACAGCGAGCTTAACTCAAGGGCAGATCCACAGAAAAGGCTCCCCACCAGGTGGTGCGCATCATCGAACAGAGCCCTTAACATAAGCAATAAACAGTTTCTACTTTCCTCGAAAAAGATGGTGCATTCAACAATGCCCGCATCGAATCTATCCACGATGCCTTACCAAACTTGAGGGGCCGAGGCAGGGATCAATAGCTGGATAGTAACTCCGCTAAGATGTAGAATAACTCGAATGAACTTATTAACAGAAGGACACCTTAAAGAGGTGTCATCTTCCCGCTACTCAGGCTAGTTAACACCAATAAAATACTAGATATAGGCTTGATAGACAGGGGGTTAAAGTAGTCACGTACGTGGATGATGTGGCAATCGTAGTGCCTGTCCGTAATTATTCAGATCATGTAAATGGCCCTGGGTATGGTCAGCGTCTCGGCATCAATCTGTGGACTGGGATCAACCCAGATCAGACTGAACTAATGCTATTTAACAAAAAATCCAAAGTACCACATTTTACCCTTCCTAAACTAAACGGACAGCCACTCCAATTATCGTCAATCGCAAAGTATTTAGGCGTCATTTTAGACACGAAGCTCAGCAGGAAGTTAAACATTGAAGAACGGATAAAGAAAACCAGTAAAACTTTCAACGCCTTTAAGAAAGCCTTCGTGTCGCCTTAATCTAAAAATATGGTCTTTTGGATGTACACAGCAGCAGTTCGTCCAATACTTACATATGGATCGTTAGTCTGGTGGCCAGCGCTGGCTAAAAAACATAACGTCACAAAACTTGGCAGGGTACATAGCGCCAACCGTGATCCTGCATCTTCCAGTTATCGACCTTTTTATAAAACAACCGGAGGCTCAAAGAGTCGAAAGTAGTAGTAATAGTAGTAGTACGAGTAGCCCGCACAAACGAATGTGCTCTTCTTATGCAGAGCAAGGCTAAGTGGACTCGTTGGGAAGACGCAGTAAATGCTGATGCCGAACAAAATCGGCTGGCTCCCGAAATTGGAGGAGGTCATAATAGAGAAAAATGATCCAGACGGCGCGGCGGTCGGACTGTTGAGCCACGATGATAAAAATGAAAATTTTATGTTTGAGGATTTACTATGGTCCCCTTTTCAAAATAGTCAAGAACAACTAAGTCTAATTAGGGAAATTGAGTAGAAACCAATGACTATTTTGTCCACCAATCAAAATATTAATCCATTTTATTCTGACATAAAACACACCACCCACTTATAGCATTCGTATTAGCTGAACTGACTAAATATTAAATGAGCTTTATTCCCGTTAGCCACGTATTAACTAAACAATTTTCATACGGCAGTAATTTCGGTGTGAATTGAAGTTCCCACTAATCGATGAATTCATGAAATATAAATTAATTACCTGCTTGAATAGTTAATCATTACCAACACTTTAGCGAACAAACATCAAATTTCAGAGTCTGTCGTCGGGCCCTCTATTATCTATCTAGGGCTTTTCATCGCCATTAGTAAAATCCATTTCGTGATATCCGAGATCACTTAAGTATGCAAAAATATGTTTCTAATAATGCCAAAATTTGTGTCTGGCGACCATATATGTATTTTCTCCGGTTAATGTAGAATCTTTAGTATCTCTACAACACATTAAATATATTTCATATCGTTGTGTTGAGGAAATACTTATACAATTTCTGTCATTGTTAACAAAATACCGTCAGGATAATTCAATACGTGCCCTATATTACACCGTCATTATTTGATATTAACAAAGGTATAGATTAATAGGAATTGGTAAAACTACAAGATGGAGAGAAATACTCCTTTTGGGGGATAATGCTTAAATAATTGTTTTGTTGGCTGGGGAAACACTGCCCTAGGTTTAGAGGGCAGTTCTTCTAAGGGTGCGTTTATGTTGGAGCTTCAACAAACGATAAGAGCAGCGCTAATAGTGATACATAGAGCTGTTTAAGCCTGGCATTACACTTTGCGTTTTTCTGCAGGAAGAGCAATCCCGCAAAAAAAAAACGCAGTGTCGCAGAATAAGACGAACACGTACATTTAGATGGAACGCTTTACACTTATGCTTTACGACAACGCTGCAGTTTGCAGGAATCGTTTTGCAGTAGCAAGTCCAACGACAGCGGGAAGACTTCTCCCGCAAAAAAAAACTGAGAAGATGAACACACGGTGGTATATGAAATGCATTACACCTTCCGTTTTTAGGTTCAACGATAAACTAGAAACGCATGGACCCAGTGACGAAATTCATGCAGTGCATCCATTGAGGACTGGCTGAAATTGTATCGGCCTCCCGACTTCTACCTACTGTATTGCCACAAAAATTAAACCATCAATATCCTCCCTGGGATATATTTATTTCGTTCACAAGCTTTTTCCGCAGAAAAACCCAATGTGTAATTATCGGGTTCTCTTCTTGTACGACAATGGGTTTTTTTTTTTTTTTTTGCGGGACTGCTCTTCCTGCAGAAAAACGCAAGGTGTAATGCCAGGCTAAGTTGGAGTATCGTATTTGCTCTGTTTTTTTTTTTCAACCTATGAACTGCTCTCAGGTACGGCCTAAATGTTTATCGCGCAGCTCCAAAATAAACAGCTATATGTAAAAACACGAATAAATTTCCATCAGCGCTGCTCTTATCGTTTGCCGAAGCACCAAAATAAATGTACCCTTAGAGACAAAGGACAAAAGTGACTCTGCTAAAAAAAACACAAGCTCCCATTTGAAGCAGCTACCCTCCGAGGCCATCAGTCCATCATCAATGGGGTTAAGCGAAGTGCTGACAATTCGTCCTTGTAAAACCCACTCCATGACAAGAAACCTGGAACCAAAGCCTCGAATTGGACGGATCAACAACGACGACCACGCAAACGACTAAAAGAATATTCTCGCGGACCCTGGAATGTCCGCTCCCTGAACAAACCGGGGGCGGAGAAGACCCTCTTTCAACAGGTCGAAAAGTACAGACTGAGCATTACTGCAGTCCGGGAAATAAATTGGCTCGGCAGCGAAATCAATGAGAAGAAATCATCACACAATTTTTACAAGTGGTAAGCCATCGGGCCGCAAGGAGTTTGGAGTAGCATTTATAGTAAACAATCACCTCAAGCCGCACATTACTGACTTCGAACCCATAAATGAACGGCTATGTGCGATTCGCATTAAGACTCGATTCTTCAATCTCTGGCTCATCAATATGCTCGCCCCCACTGAAGTTAAAGGAGACGCAGTAAAAGACGAGTTCTACACGCGCCTTGAGACTCTTATCGACTCACTTCAAACAAATGACGTAAAATTTTAGCTGGGAGACTTTAAAGCGAAAGTTGGAAATGAAAGTTAGCACCGGGGGACCACTGGAGGCCACAGTCTCCATGAAAAATGTAACGACAATGGCCAGCGACTTATCGACTTGGCCTGCAGTAGAAATCCAGTCTTAAGCTCTAAATGTTACCCGCATTGGCGAATTCACAAGCAGACCTGAAAATCTCCAGACGCACATACCGTCAACCAAATTGACCAAGTCCTCATTTGCAGGAGATAGGCGTCTAGTGTTATGGATGTCCGCTCCTATCGCGGGGCAAACTGCGACTTAGATCATCACTTGATGAAGACGACCTACAGATGTAGAATTTTCTCAGTGCACCCATCGAGAATTAGACCTCCCAAAATCTTTGCGGTTGATAAGTTTCTGAGCGATGCCACAGCGGTGGCGTATACTACCGCCCTTCAGGAAAGACTATCGCCTATGCTACACAACATCAGCAACACAGGCGTTCATGTGTTCTAGGAAAAACTCAAGGGTACCATCAGGGATGTCGCAGAAAAGGTCGGAGGGATATAAACCCCGGCGAGCGCGAAATGACTGGTTCGACGAAGAATGCAAAAATTCACTTGACGCGAAAAACGAGGCCTACAGACAATGGACTCAACGGGGAACCAGAGCCAGAAGAAAAAAATATATGACGAGATACGGCGAATATCAAATAGAATAATTAGACGTAAGAAGCGTAAATACTTTGACGAGCAGTTGCTGAATATTAACGAAAACTTAGCTAATCGGAACACCAGACAAGCGTACAAACTAGTAAATACAATTAAGAACGGCTTCCAACCCAGGACTAGTCTTTGTAAGGACAAGGCTGGAAACATCATAAGCGACACCGATTTCATTAACAAACGATGGGCCTCTTATTTTGAAGAGCTCCTGAACCTAATATCTAACATCCAAACACAAGGAGCTCTCGACGATATTGTTAATCTAGGCCCACCCATACAACCCCCGATAGTAGAGGAAATTGATCTCGCGTTGCGGTAACTAAAACGAAATAAAGCGCCGGGCGCTGACGAGATTCCAGCTGAACTGTTAAAATTCGGTGGAACGGGTTTAGCTAATGCCATACATCAATTACTCCTGCGAGTATGGAAGGACGAGTAGATACTAGACGATTGGCGCAGAAGCTCGTCTTTCCAATTCGCAAAAACGGATATAAACTGTGGTGTGAGAATTACAGGGGCATATCACTAGTTTGTACGTCCTATAAAATTTTGACGAAGATTCTGGAAAATAGAATAAAACCGTACGCAGGACGAATCATTGGCGAATATCAAAGCGGTTTCAGACCTGGTCGCTCCTCAACCAATCAGCCCTTTACGGTCAAACTGATACTCCAGAAGCGCTGGAGCTACAACGTAAACGTATTTCAAATTTTCGTCGACTTCAAGCAGGCATACGACAGTATCGATCGTGCAGTTCTGTACAACATCATGCTGCAATTTGGTATACCGGCCAAATTAGTGCGACTGACAAAGATGACGATGACCAAGTCCGTCTCACAAGTCAATATCGATATTAGACTTATTTGGAACACCCAATGATCTGAAGCAGGGCGATGGACTGGCACCGACGCTCTGCAACCTAGCACTGGAATACGCTTTTCGGGCTATGAATATGGACAACAGCAAGGCGCTACTCATCAAGTTGACACAATTAGCAGCGTACGCCGACGACATCAACATCATGTCCCGAAGGTTGGCCGACGCAGAAGAACTTCTGCATACGCTCGATACCGCTGCAAAAGAAGTTGGACTATGTATCAATGAGGGTTAAACTAAAATAATGATGCAATCGACGACAAGGACTGCGCAACCGAGCATCAATGTGGAGGACCTTAACATCGAGTTCGTGAACGACTTCATACACCTGGGTTGCAACTTGTCAAGGGACGCCAACGAAACTGACGAAATCAAGCGACGGAAACTGTTAGCTAATAAGACCTTTTTCTCGGTTCTCACCATAATGAAATCGAAGCATGTGCACAGAAACACGAAACTCCGCATGTACAAAACCATTATACGTCCAGTGATATGCTATAGACCCTAACTCAAGCCTCCGGAAACATGCTAGACACATTTAAACGTAAGGTTCTCTGGCGAATTTTCGGGGCTGCTTGCGATCGAAATGGATGTCGCATATGGTACAACCATGAGTTGTATGAACTGTACGATGAGCTGGAAGTTTCGAAAATCGTCAAACTATTGTACAACGACTTCAATAGGCAGGGCATGTACAACGAATGGACGATGATCGCATGCCAAAGAGAGTAATGAATGCAGGACGAATCGACGGAGTGAGACTGCCTAGACGACCGAGATCTCGTTTTGGAGCTCAGTATATGTGGACGCCGAACAGCTACTGGGCTTCCGAGATTGGGGGACGTGGTCACGTGACCGAGATAATTGGAAGACAACGATCCAGTCTGCCAACGCCCGACGTCGGGCTGTCGCGCCACGATGGTGATGATTTTATTGTTTTTCGTAGAGCGAATAAGAGTTAACCATTTCTGAAAGGGTAAAAATTGGTGGGATAGGAGTACGAGGAGAGAGAAGTGGAGGGGGAAGGGGGAGGTAGGCTGATCGCCTGCATCTACTTTCTGTTATAATTCGAACAATTTATTTTTAGTATTTGGTTGATGCAAGCTTGCAATTTGCTATATCGTCTTAACCCATTAGTTCGTAAAGTTTATTTTTAATTTTTTTTTTTTTTTTTTTTGCTTGTAAATAAGACATGTTGGATCTAATTTAACGAATTTATTTCAAAAATAATTTTTTTTTTGTTTAGTTTATATTTTATGAGCTGTCCGATATATCGGACGTTATGCATGACGTAACCATGTTCGTTTTCTCATTGGAAACAATCAAACAAATTTTATTGAGAAAAGAAAGGACTTTTTATTGAGAAAAATCATTGAAGAAAACAATAGTACGAAATAAGGATATTACTGTGAACCCAGTACGTGGCACTCCATGTGGCATTTAGGATAGAGCCCTACGTCACATTTCATACATTAGTACATTGATTTGCCTCCACATTGGTTCGCGCATCGCCGTTCACTCTCGATAGGTATAATTCAGTGGTCTTTTCCGTCATATCTGGTGCTGGATAAGGGTTTTGGTGCTCTTCGTCCTTGGTGCGGTGGTTGACCGTATGATGTTAACAAGCTTCTTGCTATGTAACGCCTCAAGGCAAAGAGCGATTGAGTTTCGTTGTTGCAACCCACTTTTCTTGTCAATAACCAGGCATTTACCACAGATACGTCGACTAAATAAGCAAATATTGGCCACCACCACTTTCGAATACGCATCCTAGTGCGTAGGTTTGCGACAGCTTGGTCACATTTGTCCACTTTTTGCATATATTTGTTGTAACTGGCAATCAATGAAGGTTGGGGAACTGATATTTTTGCCTTACCTGCTGCAGACCAGCGTTTGGCAGTCGTTGGAGAAAAATTCTCAAAATTCGTAGCAACGGTTAACACGTTATTGTCATTCCAACGGCAACAGAATACGTCGTCAGACAATCGGTGGTCATAGCTACCGCGTGGAAAAACTTTCTTCAGATGCGCTTGTTGTGTTATATTCCGTGCATGTGAAAGATGGCATCTTTTTTTCCCATATTGTGCTTTTCTTTTTGTTGGCTTGAGATGTTTGCTTGGATAGCCTTTTCCGGGACTTACAAGTTAAAACTGAATCGTCCTCGTCGCAACTTTTCTCATCTATCGAAGAATGCATAAAAGTTCCTTCAATATTTGACAGGAAATCCTCAGCTGTTGATGATGCACAAGGATTGCGGTCATCTCCTAACTGCCTCAACTCACATTTAGATTGAAGAAGCTTTCGGCCTAAATGGTTCAAGCTGCCATCATGCTCTTCATCTGATCTATCGCTATCTTCGTCAGTAGCCTGATCAGCATTTTCTTCTGGTGGTTCAACATAGATTAGAACATGAGACTCCACTATGCATAACGTCCGATTTATCGCACGGGTGAAAGAATCACATCATAAAACTCAAACCGATGGACGTATTGCAAAAATGATTTCACTGTTCTATAACCTGAAATGTGGTTATAGAACGAATACGATAACCAATTTTTAAGTTTTAGCACGAAAAATTAAAATAGATGTAAGATAAAATACTAACCCTCGCCGAGAAACAAACTGCGATCGCGACGCCATTTCTGTGATGTGTCATTTATCGTTCGAATGAGTTTGTTTATTCAAGTGAGATCGTATTGCCAGTATAAATTGAAATGTAATCTTACGATAGAAGTAGAGATAAATGTGAGAAAAGCTCCGTTAACATAAACAAAAGATATATTCTGAGGTCCGATTTATCGGACGTTATGCTGTAATGGGTTAATATGAATGGTTAAGCATCTCCAATACTATAGGACAGATCATCTCCTATTGGCATGTGACACTACAAAACCCTCATTTTTTCTAGGAAAAGCAAATTAATTGGTAATACACTTATTGAATGGAATTACATTCTTTCGGATGAAAAGCACGTAACAGAAATTTGTTATTGATTTCACTTCAAAAACAGAGAACACACGAAATTGATCAAAATTGGGAGTAAACTTCAACCAGTATTGTATTTCGGATAGAATGATTAACAATTGAAAAGCACCCAACCGATTGCAGCAACCGATGCTATCCGCAAATCAAATACCCATACACAGTACTCAATTCAAAGTGCAATTGAGTTCTGTCATTATTTGAACAGAGTTTGGATTAGTCAACAACAATAAAAACAAGTGCTCATTATCTACTCCTACACATACGAGTATGTATAGTATATAGTATGTTACTCCTATGATGGCTCTCTTCGGCAAACACTGTTGTCCGAAACCGAAACTCTTGTCACAATAGTTTTGCCGGCCAGCCGGTTCCCTCCATTTCTGCCCATCGAATAAGTTTTCCTCACCTCTTTAGAGTCCTCCGTCTCTACTGGATAATTAGCGTTTCATTTGACAGCAAATTGATAGGAACAAAAGTGACATAACAAAGCACTCGCACCAACAAACAGTCAATTGTGAACCAATGAATTCCAAACTCATTTTCAATGGTTATATTGACAGTCGTGGACAGGAAGGCAAAATTATGCCATTAAAAATGCGGTTTTTCTTGATGAGATTGTTTATGCGTACTCAGCAGCTAGCTCTTTGGTGTAACTGCTGCATGGTAGTAGTATGAATGTGAATTATGCTAGTCCTTTACAATTGAGTGACGGCGAAAAAAATTCCCTAAATGACCGAGATTAGTATCAAAACCATTGATTTTTTTATTCGCTGAGATTAATGACTGCCTCCCACTCTTACTCACTTCTTCCGCCTTCAGCTAAGTTAGAATATGTTCCAGAAGGTGACATTTATCAAGATGTTGATATGTATGTACGAGTATGTACATGAGACTGCTCAGCGGAGTGGCGATGAGGACTACGGCTGATGACACTTTGGTGACGTGTCCGTGTCGGTTATGGCGTGTGCGTGTCAAGAAAACGGGCGGCAGTGGGAGTTATCGGGGCGCGAATTAAGAAGTTTAATTTGTTATTTTGTTTAAAAATATGTATGACTTCGTTATCAAAAATCAATGCAATAAAAAGTCCTGATCGTGTTTAAAATTTCATTTTGAGTAATTTACGGAAAATTTTATATGAGTGGATGTAAATTGAATTTCCCAGCAAATTCTTGTCATTCTGGCTAAGAGCCGGTGCACATGAACTTCCAAATGACGCCGCGTCACTTTCAATCGGATAGGAAGACATACATTACGGCCAATGGAGCCATTCACATGGCATCCGATAGCTATCGGCGTCACTTGGCCTTCGCGATAGATATCAGGGATGCTGTTGGTTTCTGCTCCTATCTGCGTCAGTTCACGCGTCTGTATATCAATTTTTTACTACAAAAACCGCAAACACTCGAACTCGGAACACAAACACGGTCATAATGTGTGAGTTGTGTAAAGTTTCTTAAGCCATTTGCTCGAGGATGACTTTTACTTAACCCTTTCGACCTCAAAGTTGCTTATAAGCAGCTTTGATGTTTAGTATCGTTTAAAATAAAGTTGACGCAACTATCGCACTAATACGATCGTGTACTTGCTGGTTTGTGGCACTTAAGCCGACCATACACCATCCGGAATTCCTGTCCAGAAAAACTGATCAGGCCTGGCCTTCCGGTTTGCCTGAATATAGAATACACCACACACCATCCGGAATTCCTGCCGGAAAAACTGATCAGGCCAGGCCTTGACGAGTTCTGGATTGCGTATGGCTGCTTCAGGCCGCCGGACAGACCGCCTGAGGCCGCTGGACAGGCCTTTCAAGCGGCCGGATAAATATATTGGATTGAATTGTACGGCATTTTACTTTCCATGGCCAAGTTTCAGATACATTCGTCTATTGAAATAAACTCCAGTGAAATTCATTCTGGTCGGACAGTTCGCCTTGAGGCGGCCGTATAGACGAATGTATCTGAAACTTGGCCATGGAAAGTAAAATGCCGTAATATTCAATCCAATAGATAGATACTTTCATTCTATGGCCATAAGATTGATTTCCAATTATGCATTCGGCCGCCTGAAGGGCCTGTCCGGCGGTCTGAAGGCAAACTGTCCGGTCGCGTGAGCAGGGTAAATTTTCACTGGAGTTTATTTTAATAGACCAATGTATCTGGAACTTGGCCATGGAAAGTAAAATTAAATTCAGTAGATAGAATGATACTTCGAATCCCTGGCGATAAGATCGATTTTCAATTGTGCATCTGGACATGCCATCCACAATCCGGAATTCCTCAAGGCCAGGCCTGATCAGTTTTTCCGGAGGAAAATTCCGGAACGTGTGTGCTGGAGGCCTGGCGGGAACGATTTTCCTTCCGGTCGCCTGAAAGGCTAATCCGGCCGCCTGAAAAGGCCATACACGATCCGAAATTCCTCAAGGCTGGGATTGATCAGTTTTTCCGGACAGGACGGTGTATGTTCGTTAGAATAAGAAAAAACACAAAAGCCGGTCAACTTATTTGTTGTGACAAAATTACGACGATTTGTTCAACGTGAGGTCAGCAGAATTAGACATGGTGTGCTTTTTAGTCCATAAAATAAAATATAATAGAAAAAAATTTCAGTAAATATTTTTAACAAATAGGTTCAAAGTTTGAAATATATAAAGAGTGGAAGAAAAATAATAATATGGGACATTTGTAAACTTCGGCATTGTCACCTTGCTGGAATTTTTTCTTTTTGAAGTTGCTTATAAGCAACTTTGGGCAACTGAAGTAAAACATAATAAGGATTACTTGTCACATGGGAACATGAGTCAACCACGCAAATATTATGTTCACACTTGCGGCACTGCGGAAATACTTGATCTGGTCAAAGTGTCAGATACATATACAGGGTGTCCCCCGTTTTGTGGCAGTACTGATAAAGATTACTCCACAGTTTATTTGGGCGACCGGTAGCGCAGTGTGTTGAGGCATCAGTCTCATGTTTGACTACCGGCGTTTCGGGTTCGAATCCCGTCCACGACGACGTTCGTGGACATGGATGTGTAGGAGGTGCATGCTGGCAACTGCATTCTCCGAAACCAGTTTATGCCAACGAAACGTCAACTGGGTCACATATAACAGTTGACGCGCTATGCCCCACAAGGGGTTAGGGCAATTGAGTACAGTTTGTTTGAGGAAAAATGGTACCAACAGAGTCGGTATATCTTTAACCGTTACCGAGACATGACTGTTTTTATCAGTGTTATCCAAAACCGTGACCTGCCAACCAAAATCAAACAAGCCCCGCAACGGGACCAAATATTTTTTTGTTCTCAAACTCCCTCTGCTTTAATATCTCCAAACTTAGTAGTCTCGTATGGATAGAAGCACTCATCAGGTCTTGCATCTTTGCAGCTATCCATGTGCAAGACGACCACAAAAGTGTGAGAATACTGTAAGTATAAGCCGTGGAGGCGTGATTTTCTTTGAAAACACGACCGTGGAGCTCTAGATGGTGTGAAGCACTTTTATTAACTCACTAGAGGGGGTGGAGAGAGGGTGAGAAGTGGAGATATTGAATACATAAAGTAAAATTGCCAGGGAACAAATATATCCACTCCTCACCCTCTCTCCACCCCCTCTAGTGAGTTAATATAAGTGTTTCACACCATCTAGACCTCCACGGTCGAGTTTTCAAGAAAAATCACGCCTTCACGGCTTATACTAACAGAATTCGCACACTTTTAGCTGCTTAATTGACGTTTCGTTAGCATATAACTAGTAGTTTCGGACGATGCATGTTGTTGGCATATACCTTCTGGCCATTAAGCCACATTCTGTGTATGGGACTGGCTATGGCTTACTTTTACGCCCCACACCATAGTGGCAAGAGAACACAATACCGATGACCGGGGACGGGTATGATAAGACGTCAAAATGACTCTCCCCGAACCCGAATCTATTCATGGTTACGTCCATAGCCATAATGGTTCTGACAGAATCAGCTTTCCTTATCCATTTGACTTTAATTGAATAAAAAAAAAAGAATTTGCAGCTCGGCTTAAAATCAGATCAAATTTATTCCGCACAATAATTCAAACAAAACAAACCACACATGAAGTCCACCCTAATAATGATAAATCATTTCCTCTGAAAATACCCCCTTCGAATAGTCGCCACCGAAACAAAAACATCGGATTATGAAAATTCATTGTTCAAATCGAATTTATTCAATGAGAGCATGAATTTCCGTTCGGCACTTTGTAGGGAAAATGCAGCAAGGCTATAAAACATGTGTAGGTGAGGCCAATTGTCGCGTCTTTTGCAACGTGGTAGGTGGACAGAGAGGTAGTTGCCTTGTAATGATTTATAGCATTCATGCAGCTCTTGCGCCAGTTAAAAGCTCCTGGATGAAAACTATTTAGCGTAGGCCCAGCATATCAATGCAAGTACGTAGGTTGCTGCTGTATACAATTATAGCCATAGCGTGACAGTTTTAAGCTCCGCTAATTAACATGAAATCTCTGTTCATTTGATTAGGAATAAATTGCACATGCAATTGTGCAAAAACGGCTTGGTGTAATTTATTGCGTATTAAGTTGCCCGACACAAGCCGACTAGACTTTGTTCAGCGGGAAAATGTATTTTAATAGAAAGAGTTAATTAAAAAGTGGTTGGTTAAATTCTATTTAAGCGACTAAAGGCTTTCTAATTGGATTTTTTTTTATCAGATTCGTTAGGAAAAAAGATATAGCCCCTTATATCAGTGTGAAAGAAATCGATTTTTTGTTTCTTATCCTTATCCTTTAAAAAATATCCTGTAAAAATTTCAAGGCCGTATCTCTAATACTCCCCAAATGGCGGCCTTCTAAAGAGCAACTGCTCTCAGGTATACAGGGTGTTACTAGTACTGAGGCTCAAACGAAAATGGGAGATAGAGGAACTTGTCTTGAGTGGAAAATCGTTCCACACATACTTCCGTTTTTGCACCGTTAAGGAGATAGCGCGATTTTAAGGACGAAGGATTTTCATCGTACCTGTGATTATTCTTTGATCTCTAACTTCTGCTGTACTTAGCGTAACGTAATAATTCTGGGCTCATTGCAAAGGACACAAATTGTTCTTTCTAATTGCTATCAACTGTGTCAATCAGTGTTATACTTTTTGAGAAAAATTAATTTAAATGACACAAAAATAATAAAAAAAATACAAAAAAATCCTTTATTCTCCAAAAAGGACCTGATTAACCACCAAATTTTATTACATTTTCGGAAAGCCCATAAAATTTCACTATAAGTTTGCAAACAGAATTTCTTCATAGGTTGAATTGTAAAGGAGCGGGGCTAACAGTTATCAAGCACGTTCCCTTCAAGTAAATTTGGTTTGACACCCGTCATTCGCCGAAGGAGTATGATTAATAATAGTGAGGACGAAATAAAAGAGTTGAAGTATGTTTATTACGTTTATTTAGTTTATTACGTTTACAAATAATCTCAACATATCCGCCGTTGTGGAGCAAGCACAAGTGGTGATTAGAAAGAACAATTTGTGTCCTTTCTAACGAGCCTAGAATTATTACGTTACGCTAAGTACAGCAGAAGTTAGAGATCAAACAGTGATCACAGGTACAATGAAAATCCTTCGTCCTTAAAATCGCGCTATCTCCTTAACGGTGCAAAAACGGAAGTATGTGTGGAACGATTTTCCACTCAAGACAAGTTCCTCTATCTCCCATTTTCGTTTGAGCCTCAGTACTAGTAACACCCTGTATAGTGCTCCATCTACCTGACTGGAGGCGGAGCTCTGACGTGTTGTTACCTGAATCTTTCGGCATCATAAACGGTACAAAATTAAGAGGGGGCATCTATTTAAGCTAGAAATATATCTATAGGGCCATTTGAAAATAGCGTTGCCATTTAAAAGATATGCTGGGGTCGTTCAACGCAGTTCGTTAGTTAAATCTTTATCGCGTTTTTCTCGAAATGAGATTTTTCAAATTTGCTGACATTGTAACTCAAAGAGCAATTATCCGATTGACTTGAAGCTTGTGCTGGGTACTTTTGAATATACGAGGGCGGTTCAAATATGATCGAGAGAAAAGCTCTGACACATTCACTTATTATCGAAAATATTTATAAAAATTTACAGTTTTTCTAGGTAATTCCCGTCACTAGTTACACATTTTTGCCACCTCTCCGGAAGTTTTTTGATGCCGGTATCGAAGAATTCCTTGGCAACTTGGACAGCCATGTGCGCACGAGCTCCTCTACCTCGTCGTCGGTGTTGAATCGTTGACCAAACATGTGGTAGTCGCAAGGTGATAAATCCGGACTGTAGAGGGGGGGTGTTCTAGTACCTCCCACCCAAATTCTGATATTGTACATATTTGATTGGATTAAAATTGACGATTTGGCATTGAAAAAATGGCCATTTTACAGGCCAGAAAACAGACTTTTTTTTCATACCTACGCCATTTTGTTAGATTTTGATATTTTTCGAAAATCCTACGTCATTGTACAGGAAATACACCCTGCCAAGAGCGAGGCGCAAATCTAAGAGTACTTTGGATGAATTATGTTCATATCAATCCTTTTGGCGGCCGATGAGTTTTTTTTTGCGGCATACTTTTTACAACAAGTTTGTTTCTGGGCCATTCAATTACTTTACCATAATTACAATTGCAGTATCTTTAATCCAAAAGCTACATACTTGTCTTATAAAAAAAAAAAACAAACAAAGAAAGCAGAAATTTGGCGGGACGGTAGCTTGAAACCGGACCGTTTGTAACGGACGGTTTGGTGGGCATCCGAAGATGCCCGTGGGGACGGAGCCTTAGGTAGTATATGACCGTGAAGGTCCGACCGTGCCATCTGGCGAAGAAAAAGGCCCCTCAACGAGCTAAGCAGCGGCCTATGCTTGCTGTAGCTCAGTTCGGGAGATGTGGGCGGGGTTTTCGCCGCTCGTTGCCCCGGTCCTTTACGTATTAACAAAAATTCATAGGCCTGGGGAAGACAACACAAACAAGGGAGGTAAAAATGGAGAATAAAAAAAAATGAGGCGATAAGGATGGAATGGTTGGCAGATGGCTCGCTTGCCCTCGCGCTCGTATTGGGGTCCAGGTGTAATAGGACCCTCGGTCTCTGGTTTCGTACCACCGACAGATCCTTACTCATCAGGTGCTGCCATAGATCTGCCGGTGGAAGCAGCACAACCAGACCAGAATATGGTTCATTACACGTTCGTCTACTAGCCCGTAGCCCGGCGCGCTACCAACTCAGCTACGCTGCTTCTAACGAGAGTTGTTCCTTCTGCACGCTACTTACAATAGTATACATACGTCAAATGAAGCAATGAATACAAATTGTGAGTTTACACACACTAATTCTGTTTACGCATTCCACAGATTTAACGGTTTTACACCGTTCCGGGCCTAAATTACTCCTTACTATTTTTTGCAGGAAATTGCATGAGGAGCATAGATATATATTGAACAGATAGGATATAGGCACAGAGTGGGGGTAAAAATTTGAATATCGAGTTATGGTTGACATATTCGCGTCTGCGCAGTGAAACACGCACAACACGTATTAACATTTGGCCCAGGGGCCCGAGGAGTGTGTGCTTCGTAAATGTCAAAATTATGACTGAGTGGCCGATGGCGTCACGACATTTACCGAACGTATGTATAGCGACCGCGTGCAAATGGATAACAGTGCGCATGCGCTAGTTGTTTCGAAAATAACCTGAAGTACAGAGTGGTGATAGTACTATTACCGATCTATTCAATATTATATCTATGTGGAGTCACGTCACAATGTGTTCATGCGCCAATTTTCGGACACCCTGTATAATTTTCATCGTCACGTGTCGATTAGAAATTATAATTCAAAAGCGGGGGTCCTCTAAAGGGGAAACTTTACTGAGGCGTCGAAAACCTTCATCACGCCCCTGCGGCGGGTTTCCGGAGCAGTTTGTGGCCCAAATGAATTGCACATCCATTTCAACTATTAGTTGTATGATAAGCTGGAAGTTTCGAGAATAATCAAACTGCAATGACGACATGCATTTCTATTTCTTCAATCTGTTCTTAATGCTGAGTAGCCACAACGGAGTAGCTTGACAAACGGAAAATGAAATGAGCAGAATTTTTTCCCACATATTCTATAGAGTCGACATGGTTGCGTGGTAGTCACGGGCTAAGATGGTGAAGAAAATCCTCAGCACACCATAGCAAGTTGAGTATCCTGCATAAAGTAAATAAAGTAAAGCTTTCCCTAAAATCAGAAAATCAATTATCAACTTAATACTATTTAAATCCAATTCATCAAAAACTTTAAAAAATATGTACTCAACTGTTAAAATTTATTTGCATCGATTAAATGTAACGAGGCATACTTCATCCAAATTATTTCAATTTCGGAACGGAAATACAGAATACACGTCCTTATGACGAAGTTCTTTTGAAATTACCCCGGGTAATCCAAATGGAAATACATCGATATTTCATTTTCTTCGCATTGAAAGTAACCTCCTTGGGGATTGTTCTGATTTCCGATAATAAACAGAAATAAAGGAACAAATAAGAATTTGCCGGGGGTTAAATGACGCAATTGAATGAACTTAACAAATTGAACAAATATTATGGCGAATTTGTATTGAAATGTATATGTGTTTTTTGAAACTGAATTATACGCTAAAATGACTAGGCTACTTTTGCAAAGAAGCACTATTCAAGAAATTAGGGTTGTGCTTTAAGGGGGAAACCACATTAGGAGGTTTCGAAAATTCAATTTTTACATCCTAGACTTACCATATAGTATACTGTTTTGTCACGACGAAAATATATAACAACTTAAAGGAGGCTCCGGAGGAATAGCAATGTATATATGTATATAAATGATTAGGGTCACCTCCTGATTCGATTTAGCCATGTCAGTCTGTCTATCCGTCTGTCTGTCTGTCCATTCGCAGGATAACTTTCGATAGAATGAAGCTATAGACTTGAAATTTTGGTCAAATGTTGGCAGTATAATTTAGTTGCTTGGTATTGAAAATGGACATGATCATGCCAAGAGAATGGCTACCTCCCCTACGAATGTAAAATACTTCAATGTATCTATAACAGTGCCGTAGCAAGGGTGAGGCAATTGCCTCAGGCGCCATTGCTCCGGGGCGCCAAAATCGGATAACGAAAAAAAAAAAAAAATAACCTGATCGCAAAATTTTTTTAAAGTAATTTTTTTTGTCATGTACTGTAACTGATGAGTGACTCCATTGTTGGGGGTAAGTTTACAAAACAGTACCGTTATCCAATCTAGTCGAAGCGAGTAGCGTGTGTATAACTCGCGGCATATCGTTGCTGTTGGCGCCGCAACAACCAAAAGTAGCGCCAGAGCTTTTGTAACTACAAGTGTAGTTGACGTGCAGGTGTATTGCATCACTCGAGCAAAGCTTACAGCACAGTAGAGTTTTGAACTTTATTTGTTTTTACCGTTTGTTGAGAGTCGTGAAATAATGTCTGCGCCGGAAAAGTTCAAGAAAAGTGGTGCACAATACCGAAGTGAAAGAAAAAAGAGGAAAATTGAAGATCAACAAATGACGAATACTTTTAAAAAATGGCTGATAAGAACTTCCGATATCGAACCAGGATGTAGTTCAGAAAATGCTGGTATGTATGTACATAAGTAATTTAATTCTAATAAAATAGTAACGCTACAATTTGAAACGAAAGTCAGTACTCTCAGCACTTAGTGAAACCAGCTTTTCAGAAATGGGGGAAAAATTTTTGAAAATCTTCGTCTTGCTGATGTATTTTGGCGAATATCATATCAGGAGATGTATTTATCCTATTTGAAAATATAATCGTAGGCACTAAGGCTAGGCGCCCACTTGTAATTTCGCAATAATTGAGATGCATTTCTGTTGTCTTAAGATCTAATGTTAAAGCGCGTACACGTTCAATTGCAATTTACTTGGTGTCGGCAGAGAAAGATTTTTTTTAGTTTTTTTTTGTCTATATTGAAACTTCTAAAGCAACCATGTTGGTTAACAGAAACAAGTAATTTAGAATTTTTTTTTTGTCTATTCGAATTGGCTGTAGTCTATTTAATCTTGCCTCTTTTTGTTGAAAATTCTAGTATTGAAATACTAATATTTAAGCATAAAGCGATCCTAGAAACTTGCTTTCTGTCTCAGATGATGTGGAATTTCATTTTATTAATTTTAATATAAATAACCTGTGCATCAATTGCATTCGAAAATTGAGAAATTGCATGTGGGTGCGTTGCCTTACGCATCTGGTTTCGAATTCAAATTAAACAGTCAGTATTAATCAATTAAAACTATAAATAGGGAAATAATTTTGCAAATCGGACTTTTGATTACAGATCAAATTATGATCGAAAATGATCCGAACAAAACTAATGAAAGACCAGCAGTTTCGCATTTGCATTCAATTGAGCGACCATCGATCGTAAAATGTCCGAAACCGTCATCCTCTACAAGTGAAGACAGATCCGAAAATGTAACGATCGAACGAAGCTCAAGACCGGAAATAGAATCACCTGACAAACAGCTTCCGGAAATGATCGAGGCTGCCGAAAATTTACTATCAGAAAACACAAGCATAATCCATGTTGCTCAACACGACTTCGATTATCGACCCTCCATCGTGGCCACGCATTACGAATGACGTTAGGATAAACATAATATCGCACGGACCAGTTCAAGGGAAGGATATGGATTTCAGGAATATTGAAACAAAAGATGAACGTATGTTTGCCGCTCACTGGTTCCAGAAAAGCTTACCTAACTGTGAAATTGTTGAACGAAAAAGGCTGATCTATTCTAAAAGGGGAAACGCCATATTCTGCTTTTGCTGTTGCCTATTTGAAAATCGGTCTTACAAAAAACCTTCGATTGCCAATCGTGAAGAAGGATTTTCCGACTGGAAAAACTTAAGTCGAATTGTTGATCACGAAAAATCTCCGGATCATCGGAAGTATTATCTTGAGTGGAAAACTTTGGAGACCGGATTGAAAAACTCAGAAGGCATAGACGACAAATTGCACAAGGATATCATCTTAGAAAAAGAGCGATGGCGACATATTCTTCGTGCAATCTTAAATGCAATAATGCTATGTGCTAAGAATAACTTAGCATTACGCGGCTCATCGTCACAAATCGGCACAGAGAGAGCCGGCATCTTCTTGAATATCATTGAATTACTGGGCAAATATGATAAAACTTTAGGCGAACTAATAGCAAGTCACAAAAAGGGGTCAACTACCTATTTATCACCCCAAATTCAGAATGAATTTATTAATTTACTTGGTCAGAAAGTTCGCAATGAAATTTTATCAAGGATTCGGAAGTCAAAATATTATGGTTTGCTGTTCGATTGCTCACCTGATATCTCTCATAATGAACAGATGGCACAAATTATTCGATATGTTTACATAGAAAATGGAAAAGTCTCCATTCAAGGAAGTTTTCTTGACTTTATTTGTACTGAAGAAAAAACTGGCGAGGGATTAGCTTCAGAAATTCTTGAAAAATTGGCAAAAGATCATCTCGATATTGATGACATAAGAAGCCAAGGATACGACAATGGTGCCAATATGGCAGGCCAATACCGTGGTGTTCAAGCAAGTATCCAGGAGAAAAACGTTTTCGCTACATTCATTCCATGTGCAAGCCATAGCTTGAATCTAGCAGGGGTGCATTCGGCTACAGCTAATGCTGAAATGAAAATTTTTTTCGAAACGGTCGAAAGCAATTTCAAATTTTTTTCTCGTTCTACGGCTCGGTGGACGATCTTAATGAAGGCATTGAAGGTATCCTTGAAAGGACATACAGACACCCGATGGACCTCGAAAGCTGCTGCTATAAGATCATTGAACGCCCAAATCAAGGATGTTTATGAAATACTCCAAGCTATGATCGTCGACCCAATCAACTCGGATACGGCATCGGCCGCTCAAAGTCTACTCCGAAATATTGACCAAAACTTCCTTTTTTTTCTTGACGCCTGGAACCAGATTTTAAACCAAATTGACCGTGTCACTAAAGCTTTGCAATCGAAGTCGTTATCATTGGAAAAAGCTGCACAACTTATAAAAGGATTAAGAAATTCTCTACAGGAACTTCGTGCCACAGAGTTTGAAGACAATTTCAAACGCGCAAGCACACTGGCTTCTATTCTAGAGGTAGAAAATACGTGCAAAAGATCAAGGAGAACGAAGAGATTGGGGACGTATGGAGCAGAAGACGATGGGCCAAATATTCCGGAAATCCAAAAACATCGCATCGAGATTAACAGCGCCGTGGATATTCTCTTAACTGAAATGAATTGGAGGTATAAGAAGATGATGGAAGTTACTGTTGATTTTAAATTTTTGTCAGGCGAATATCTGCAGAGAATGACTAAATTGGAACTGAGTAAGGCGGCGTCTGATTTGGCATTGAAATATGGAAAAGACCTTAATGTAACAGAATTCATCGAAGAAGTTTCTGATTTTAGAGACGCAGCGTTGTCTCTGTATTCAGACAATTTTGAATCTGCAACAATTCTTGATTTACTTCAATTAATTCATAATTATAGTTTGAAGGAATCTTATCCGAACATCGAAATAGCACTTAGAATTTTTCTGTTAATGCCAGCGACAATAGCTACTTGCGAACGTTCTTTCAGCAAGTTGAAACTAATCAAAAATTATTTAAGATCTACTATTGGGCAGGAAAGATTGTCTAACTTAGCAATTCTGTCAATCGAATATGAAGTGGCCAGGGACATAGACTTTGATGACGTCATCGACCAATTTGCAACATTAAAGTCTAGAAAGATTCATTTGTAGATGGAAAAATATCGACGATTATAAGCTGCTCTGCGTTTCATATGTATTCATGATTTATGAAATATAATTTTATTATGTATTCTTAAGAATTCAGTATAAATTTATGAATAAACAAAATTTATACAAACGATTTTATTGTAGTGTAATATGTACTGTAACTGTTATGACTCAGAGGGGGGGGGGGGGCGCCAATAATCCTATTTGCCTCAGGCGCCAAAAGGGCTTGCTACGGCACTGTCTATAACTCCTGATTAAATAAACATGAAAAGCTTTAGCTTTGGTAAATTGCTCGTGAGGGTAATCTTATACTCTCCTGGAAAAATAAAATCGATCAGTTGAAAACTAACGGTAATTTTCTTACAAATGATCCCCTACTTCCCAACTTTTTCCGTTTTTTTTTTGTCTATAGCTCTTGAACCAATTGACGTAGACACCTGATTTTTGGCATGTAACCCTAAGGTGAGAAGCTATTTAAGTCCTAGTAAGTTGGGCATAATCAGATCAAGGGAACGCCTACCCCAAATGTCATGGGGAAAATTGACTCTCTATCTGGGTATTATTTAATTTGTGCCTGAACTTTACTACAATGAAAAATGTAGAATAACGCTTGTTTCAGATCGCATTAGGGGGCTTGACCTTAGTCATCTGGTCGCAGGCTTTGACCAAGGGTAGATGAGGTTAATTGTACCGGGTCCTTAACCATCTAAGATTTAAATGTACGCATTTTGTTGTGAATACTGATACTTCCCGATCCGGATCTTTCAATTCGCTGCTTATATTATACTATTCACGTTTAAAGGGTAATGGCGGGTGATAAAAATGTAGCAACCATGCGATAGTGCGAGAACCAGTGAAAAGCAACTCTCCATATTTCTACCACTGTTCGAGCAGTTTTCGAGCACCCGTCACTGGCAGAGCTACTGGTATTGGTCATGATTGACCAACTTTACCCCACGCACTAAGATTATTTGTTATAGTATCCGTATTTGAATAAAACTCATTATTTTTCATTGTTTTAAAACCAAAAACAGTTCATTTGTTTTTATTTAGTAAAATTTAGATAAAACGTAAAATTGATAAAACAGCCTTAGAGTCTATGAAAATGGAAATGATAATAGACTTTACACTAGTTTCGAATTTAATTCGTTCATTTTGTTTCCTTACATTTTCATTATATTTAGTTTCTATTTACAAATTGAATTTACTATAAATATGGTAGATTTAAATTTACTTAGCAATCTCTTCAGTTTTTTTTTATACATTCAGACATAGGTAGTATTTTCTTTTTATTTTCCATTTGGTTTGCTTTGTTTTTATACAACTTGAATTTGTGTTCCTGTTTTTTATTTATTTGATTTATATTTTAAATCATTTGTTTCGCTATAATCTTATTTTCACATGACATGTACTTATATAAGTTCGTGTAACTATTTGTTTCAATGGGGTTTCATATATATACTGTTTTATATTTATTATCATTAATGTTTTATTTATTTGGTACAGTGCGATTGCGAATACATACAATCTCGCATTTCCATGTTAACATTTATTTTGGAAAAACTGATCATCATTCATGAAAAACGATGATTTGAATTTTATGGTAGCTGAATAGACTTTTTTGATTGATTTTAAACAATCAAATTTTTGGTATAAACTCATTTGAATTTGGCAAATTTGAATAAATGCAAGCATATTACAATTGAATAAATTCCAGTAGATTGAATTTGGAAAGTATCTCCAAGTTGTTTTTTTTTTGTTTTGAATATATCCTGACATTCAGACAAGAAAAATATGTCCGTGAACAGTAGCTAGCTATCAACAAATAAAATATAATATAAAAAAATATCCAGTCAGGAGCCCTATCATGTAATTCGAATCGAATCGAATTGCTTTCGAAAGGATGAAAATGGTACCATATAAATCATATAATTCCAAATCGAATTTCCCAATATTTCAAAAATCATTGAGTATTCGCTTCGAATGAAAAATTTCGTAGCGAATACTCGATGATTTTTGATTTTTGAAATGGAGAAATCCATTTTTTATCCTTTTGAAAGCAGTTCGATAATTGATAGTACCCTGATATAGATACATAACGAATTCGCGATGAAGTCTTCGAATTCAAATTCTTCAATTCAAACGAAACCAAACTAAGCCGTAGGGACAGTACTCTACTGTAGTTAAAATGTTGTATTCGGCAACATTTTCTTTTGATAAACTCAACTTTAGAATTATTAAAATTTTCTTAAAATTCTCGAAAGTTTCTTCGTCCTTATTGTGTCTGTGGGTATAGCGACTTAATTGCCACTTATATAAAACTTCATTTGCAATCCGCATAATTCGTTGAAAATTACAAAATCTTTCGCCGAAACTTTTAAGGTACGAGTATCTTGAAATATATTTAAATAAGCTAGGCTACAAATTCAGAAAATACTATACATATGCCATAGGGATGGAAAGGTTAGCATTTGGCGAATTTGGCAGAGAAGTACATTTATAAACACAGGTATAATAGTTTTAAATTTTTGGCGTTGTTTGTGAACTAATTTAACATAAGACAAGTCTGCTGAAGTGGTGTGTTCATTATGAAAACCTTTAAGCAGTAATGTTCAGATGGTTTCTGGATCGATTCAAGAGTAAGGCGCTCTGTTTAACGTGTCAGCAAGGGAAGAAAAATGCAGTCTTACAGGATTGCGGTAGTTGGAGAGGCATTTATGTGCTACCTGCGGTTGTCAAGATAATATAGCTTAAATTGTCCTGGAAAGACTAAAGCACAATTGACGAAGAGCAGGCTGACTTTCGATTCGAAATCTCCTGTGTCGATTACATTAACACCTTGCGAATCGTCATCGACCAATGCGTCGAGTACGATTCTCCACTTCACTAGCATTTATCGATTTAGAGAAGCCTTTTAAAGGTGTCCACTGGGAATTTATATGAACGGATAAGGTACATGACTAAGGGTGATAGTCGGGTACAGTCTCTGGGTCGTAGTGAGAGTTCATCTCCTGGTTCAATTTCCGTCATTAAATCATCACCAAACAGGTTAATCAGGACGTTTGCCGTTTTTATGACCGGATAAGACCTGACTGTGATTCTTGATTTTCTGATCATGCTCTGAGAAAAGGACCCCTTACATAGGGATCATTCAAAACGCAGAGTCGCTGCGTAGCTACTAATACCCCGCAAGAGCACGCTACCAGAAATACCTCCTGAATGCACTCGCTTCATTAAACTACTACGTAGCGACTCCTCCTTTTCCGAAACGTACATTTTCTACGCTCACTTGGCTTGGGGGGCAAAAATTCCTCTCCACAGTCTTCCGTGTGGCCGCCCCCTGGAACGGCAGTGGTCATTGACCATTGCTAACCAATGTCAAGCCGCCAGTGGTGGCGGTGCGATGATTTGGTTGAGATTAACCTTCCCCCTGTGGTGTGTGGGCTAAAAATAATACCATGGCCTTCCACTTTGACGGCCTGTCGTTGAAACTGACAACTAAAAGAGAGGATGCATGTGCCAGCAACTTGCACTATCCGAAATCTTCTATATGCTAACGAAACGCGCTATGCCCCGCTAGGGGTTAAGGCAAAGTAGTAGTAACGAAACGTCAACAATCCCTCGGATAAGGACTGACTCAACGGTTACGACATTTGGCTATCGTACAATGACAAAGATTGGATTCTGGAATATGCGTACTCACCTGGACAATAGATCAGAAGGTCCCCAGAACGCACGATGTCCTTATTTCTGATGTATAAATTAAGCATCTTAGAAGTTAGAGAGATAAGATGGTGAAACAGCGGAGAATTTACCTCTCGAACTGGCAGCACAGTAACATTGTTCTCCGGTAGAGCTACCGGTAGTGGTAGTGAGTAAGGTGTGAAACTCCTTTTAACCAGAGACGCTCGAAACTGTCTCTTATCCTGGGATCCAGTCGCCAATCGATTCATGATCGCCAGGTTCCGGACAGAAATGAGGACCATCTCAATAATACAATGTTAGGCTCCAACAGAGCCCGACAATATCTTTACGAAAGACTCCTGGTTCCAAGAAGTGAACGCCGTTCAAAACAGAACACATTAGTGTTAAGAATAATTAAAGTGGAGTGGGTCATTGCCAAGGTAAGCCATGATGACTTAGTTCGGCTATCCACATCCACTAAAAATTTGTCAGCACTAGGCCAATTACCCAAAACTGTCCACTGGTTTCGTCCACACGATGGATTATACTCGTCAGGAGTTACCTTAATCCATCGGGGAGGTAGCTCGACCAGGTCAGTGGGTGGTATTCCAATTTACATCAGAATACGCCACTGAGTATAACGACGACACTATACATAGTGCGCATTATACGACACGGGTGCGAATCACTTCTATTCCACTCCACTATGCTCACACGGGTCGTCTCGTAATCGGCTCGTTTGCGATTCTAACTACAGTTCCCAAGCAAATGTATGAAGATGCTCACACGGGTCGTCCAATGGTCGGCACGTAAGCGAAGTGGGAACTAGAGTCCGAATCGCAGACGAGCCGATTACGATACGACCCGTGTAAGCAAACACTAAAGGTTTCATTATAATGGTTACGGGTGATTTGAATGCAAAAGTTGGCGCTGATAACTATGTGCTCAGACGTGTGATGGGGAGACACGGTCTTGGTGATCGTAACGACAACAGTGAAAGATTTGTAGAGTTCTGCAACTTTCACAGTCACTTCATCGGTGGTACTATGTTTGAAAATAAGGACCACCACAAATCAGTTGGTCTTCTGTTGATCGGCGCAGAACACGAAATCACATAGATCACTTTGCCATTACTAAAAGATTCAAGAGTTGCCTCCTGGACGTGCAAAAAAAGAAAGGTGCCGATATTGGGATGGGAACAGACTATTATCTTATGATCGCTAATGTTTGATTGAGTATTGCAGCCGTGCGCCGTCCTAGCGACGAAAGATTCAGGCGCCGCAAATTCAACACCACTCGACAGCTGTCTTACAACAATTTAATGACCATCTTGCGCAAAAAGCAGCTGAGATAACTATAGTCACCCAGATAGTTACATAAATGGAAACTGGGATAAAATGAAAAATGCGTACAAACCATCCAGATCCTTGGCACAAACCCGGATTGCCGGAATAAGCCCTGAATGTCTGACGCTTCATGGCTGCGATCACCCCTATGTACATAATCCATATACGGTTCCATTCCTTGTACCTGAATCGCATTAACTTGTCGAATTAAAAATGAATTCATAGTAAAAGAAAAACGGATCTTTGCTTCCTGACCCTCTAAGGATTTCTTTCCTATTTAGCTTACCAATATTGCGCCGCGCGGTCTACGGCTGGGAGGAATCGGCGTGGTGTCCCTCATTCATCTTGTGACAAGGTTTGAGCATTCCGCAGGGAGGATTAGCCTCGAGGGATAGGTAGTTATTTTTGTATGTCCCTTTCCCGATCAGCTAGCGTAGGGCATCGCGTGGCTTTTTGTTTTTGTAACATGCGAAGCAGGAACGACTCTTTCAATTGAGACCCCGCCCACATCTCACGGTAGCTGAGCTGGTCCGTGCCAAAGAGGAATTGTTACTGCGTATCATGGCCGGTCTGGACGACCAAGCCGCTTACGTCTACAACCCTTCGGGGCAGGCAAACTGTCACAGATGGCCATTGCCATTATGTAGTTTTTATTTTCTTCTATTTGCTGTTTTTTTGAGGTCGAACTCTGGTACTCTTGTGTGTGCTGTTGTTACCCAGGCACGAGATTTTCTTTTAGAATAATAATGGTAGGGGCAACAATATAGCAAAAACCCCGCCCACATCTCTCGTCACTGAGCTATAGCAAGCTCGTGCCGTCGCCTATCGAGCTGACGAATTTGCGCCAGAAGGCGTCGCCGGACCTTCACGGTCAATTCAGCAGACTTTAATTCCATTCCCATGGACACAGTGTCCCTAACACCTGTCCACTACAACCTATTCAAATTTCTACCCTAAAATGTCAATTTTCGTAAATAATTTAAATAGTAAATTTGATTTTTATATATAAATTTGAATTTATATACTGAAAAACAATAAAACAATAAAACAATAAATCTTGCTCAAAACAACGAAAGACTTTTTATTCGTGCTTATCCTATCCGTGAAATGTCACTGAACCTATTCAAATTCCCCCCACCGTATATGAGGCCGCCACAAATATCGCAAAGCGAATCATTTTCGGATTCAAAAATGAACCGTCATTCATTGAAGGCGATTCCCTTTGAATTCACATACGAATCATTTAGTTTACTGGGTAGTGTCCCCTCGGATATCGGACTTTCCTCAGGCAAAGGTCACGTTTATCAAAGAAGCACTTGCCTGTATTCCTTGAAAAGCATTTCTCTACAATTCTCATTTCATTTCCACCTCAATACAACGTTTTTCTGACATCGTTTCCAGTGTCACCGTAATATGTCCTACATAAATTCGTCTTGTGACCTCGGAAAAAATGAAATCAGATGCCTGAGTCCACATACAGGTGACAACTTGAGTTTTCCCACACTTGGAAAATGCTTTTGTTATAAATTTTCTTTTCTTGTCAATTGTGCGCGTAGATTTTTCATCTCCTTTTCTTTCCTTCATATATTTCCAGCTTGCAGGGAATAGGCTAAAAAAAAACGGAAAACAGAGTGCTACACCGAAGAAAAAACTCAGAGAAATACCAGATTGCTGGCTAAGTAAGTTGTCTTTTTGTGTTTGTTCTTTGTTTTTGTTCTGCATTTTCACTTTACAGCTATTGTTATCACGTAGTACCCATGTAGCGCATTGCTACATTCAATTTCACCGTCATGAAAGTGGGTGAAAAGTCGTGAAAATGAAGACAAATGGAATGCGGGAATGATTGTAAACCTGGGCTAGAAAGGACGAGTAAAAAAAAAATAAATAAAAAAATACACGATATCTGACACTGCCTCTAGAGTATGTTGAAACAATAGAAACTTCCTCGAGAAAAAGGAAATGCATTTTTTTTTTTCTTTTTGTAGTTTCGTTAATGGAGTTCACTTTTGTTTGGTTTCGCTTTGAAAACTATGACTGGAAGTGAATTGTAGGAGAATAATTTCATCATCATCACTCCTATCTCGAAAAATTTAGTATCTAGTCTTTCTGAAAATTGTTCGAGAGAAAATAAAGAAACAATTAGAGACAATTAAAACTGAGAAAAACAGGAATGAAATCCTTCAAGGAGATGGGCAGAAGTTAATCCTTTTTCAAGTCAGTAAGATTATATTCATCAAGCTTGCTTTCATTCATTTTTTTGTAGTGTTTTTTTTTCGTTCGAAACATATTAAATTTAGCAATCAGTTATTAATCTAATAAATAATCTTTTTTTATATACTATAGTCATCACCTTGTTTTCACTAGATGGCTGAGATTAATTAGAAAATTTCAGAATGTGTCAAAGTTTTCCGAACTCCGGGACTAGCATGGCAAAATATGTACAAGAGAAAATAATTGGATACCTTGGAATCATATAACTTTGTTTCCAGAACTTTATTAATAAATTACCGAAGATTTGGTGTCAATTAATGGACCAATATTTCAATTGCGCAGTTAGTACAAAAATCTTTTGAAAATCAAATGAAATGTGTTTTATATTGATTTCAAAAAGGATGCGTGATTGCATGATGATTATAAATATAAATTAAAAATCGTAAATTAAAAATCTCATGACAGAACACCGAACCAACAATTTAGTCCGGTAATGAGGAGTGTCCGCTTAAGAGAACGTCAGAATTGGACCAGTAGAACACGGTGATCCCAGAGTTGCCACTCAATTGTTCTATTTGGCAAAAAGGCTATGAAAACCCCATAAACCGCCGCGTCGGGTAAATCAAATTCATATCGTTCAATTTGCCTGGTAGACACTGCGTGTGTGTTGGAACGAATAATTTTAAGCAGACTAGCTTATATCGTACAGGAGAAGAGAGGCCCGTCAGACCGACATTTTGGTTTTCGAAGAGCGCTCTCTACGGCCGATACAATGGCTGCATTCAGAGAAAAAGTTTCCGCTACGAACGCTACATCCCCTCCATTACACATTTAAGGAGACGCTACCTATCACAGATTTCTTTCGGGATTGAACCGCTACATATCAAATATCTGACAAACAGGTGACACCGCAAATATTTGACAATTGCCTGACACGAGTTCGCAAGTGGGTTAGTGCATGTTTTATGTTTTGGAATTGTTGCAAGCCTCCAACTCCCTGGCGTCGAATAATGTAAGAGAATAACCGGAAAATTGAGCCTCGCTATCGACAAAGTGAGTGTTGTGCGGTGGCGACAAAGCATCACCGTCGGGTCGGCATAATCACGAATCGAAAAGCAAGGAGAATGGACGTAAACGTCATTCCAGGTGAGTGACCTTTTCCAGTATGCAAATTCGTACATACCAGCTGCAAATTGTCAAATGTAGCGGCTACATGCCCAGAGAGCGTAAAAACTTTCTGCTACGAAGGGAAGTAGCAGCTCCGGAGCGGATGAAAGGACCGATTGCAATCACGAGCGGGAGGGGTAGTAGCGCTACGGAGCGCTCCATAGCGCTCCGGATGAAACGAGTGTCGTGAATGCACTCAATCATGACAGTTACATACCTAGGGAAACAGGCACTGAGCGATGGAAAATGTTGCGGATGTGATACTGGGCGTTAAGAATGCTTTCAATTCGTCAAACTGGAAATGGACTCATTTGGCTTTGCGGAAGATACGAAGATGCCTGACTAATTGGCACGACTAATACAGAGCTAGTCCGGATGGCGCAACGGTTAGCACGTTCGCCTTCAACGCACTGGGCCCCGGTTCGATCCCGGGGATTTACGTGTCGGACTATGAGCCCACTCAGCTGTTAAATGAGTACCCATTATGGGGTAAATAACTCGGTTGAGCGTGTTGCTGATCACATACATCTGCACAAAAACCGTCACGATCTAGAAAATGAGATGATGCTAACTCATCTCGAGGCCGTGGTTCAAATTGGACTGTTGCGCCAGTTATTTATTTTAATACAGAGCTACCTTTCGTATAGAATTCGGCAGTACGAAATCAGCAAAGAACCAAGATAGTACAATGCAACAGCAGGCGTTCCACAAGGATCCATACTCAGTCCTTTGCTGTGAAACATCTTGTACAACGACGTATTAGATTTGCCAGTACCTAAAGAAGAAACGGTAGTCGGGTTCGCAAATCACATAGCTATGGTTCTGTTGGCTAATGATCCGGCATACGCTTGTGATACGCCACCGAGACAATCACAACTATCAAATTGTGGTTGAAAAAAGCAGAACTGGAGCTAGCTGAGCAAAAAACGGAAATCGTTCTCATCAGTAATCGCAGAAAGAAGAACACTCTGAGGATCAAGGCGAACATACACCATCCGGAATTCCTGTCCGGAAAACCTGATCAGGCCCGGCCTTGAGGAATTCCGGATCGTGATTGGCCTTTCGGGCAGCCGGATTGGCCTTTCGGGCGGCTGGAAGGAAAATCGTTCCCGCCAGGCCTCCACCACACAGGTTCCGGAATTTTTCTCCGGAAAAACTGATCAGGCCTGGCCTTGAGGAATTCCGGATCGTCAATGGCATGTGCAGGCCGCATTGAGTCGGATGGACAATTGGCAATCGATCTTATCATCATAGAATGAAAGTATCTATCTATTGGAGTGAATTTCACATTCCAAAGCCAAGCTTCAGATACATTCGTCTATTGAAATATACTTCAGTGAAAATCCATTCTACTCATGCGGCCGGACAGTTCGCCTTGAGGCGGCCTGTCCGGAATTCCTCAAAGAATTCCATTCGGCCGCCTCAAAGGCCTGTCCGGCCGCGTGACTAGAATGAACTTTCACTGGAGTTTATTTCAATAGACAAATGTATCTGAAGCTTGGCTATGGAAAGTCAAATGCCGTACAATTCAATGCAATAGATAGATACTTTCATTCTATGGCGATAAGATCGATTACTAATTATCCATCCGGCGGCCTCAAGGCGGCCTGTCCGGCGGCCTGTCTGGAATTCCTCATGCAATTCCATCCGGCGGCCAGTCCGGCCGCCTCAAGGCGAACTGTCCGGCCGCGTGACTAAAATGAATTTTCACTGGAGTTTTTTTTTTTCAATAGACGAATGTATCTGAAGCTTGGCTATGGAAAGTCAAATGCCGTACAATTTAATGCAATAGATAGATACTTTCATTCTGTGGCCATAAGATCGATTCCCAATTATTATTATATCTAGTCACGCGGCCGGACAGGCCACCTTAAGGCCGCCGGATGGAATTCCGGACAGGCCGCCGGATGGAATTGCTTGAGGAATTCCGGATGGATAATTGGGAATCGATCTTATCGCCATAGAATGAAAGTATCTATCTATTGCATTGAATTCTACGGCATTTCACTTTCCATAGCCGCGCTTCAGATACATTCGTCTATTGAAATAAACTGCAGTGAAAATTCATTCTACTCACGCGGCTGGACAGTTCGCCTTAAGGCGGCCTGGAGCAGCCATACACGATCCGGAATTCCTCAAGACCGGGCCTGATCAGTTTTTCCGGAAGGAATTCCGGATGGTGTATGGTGTAGTATATATTCAGGCAAACCGGAAGGCCGGGTCTCATCAGTTTTTCCAGGCAGGAATTCCGGATGGTGTATGTTGGGCTTAACAGTCGGAAGTACCATCATCATTTCTAAGCTAGCAATTATGTATCTAGGGATGATTGGCGCGATGCTGTTATTTAGAGAGCACCTCAAGTATGTATGTGAGAAGGCGGCAAATGCTACTGGGGCTTTGGCAGAGATGATGCCAAATGTAGGACGACCATGAACGAGTAGGTGAATATTGTCTAGAGTAATCACCTCTCTTCTTCTGTTGGTTGGTTGGTTGACGTGCCTGTTTCCTCTTCCGCAGGCAGGAAAACTCAAGAAGCGCCAGTAATACGCCGTTCTGATGCCACAAAACCTCGTATGAAGATTAACCGTAGCTAGTGTTGAGAGTGCACTATCAAAACCATCCCGTGGAATTGAAAAAGCGACGATTATATTTTGGCGCTGCTGGAGATGTACGATAGGACAAAAGCACTCTATTATTATGAAATGTAACAAAAAGCAAAGCTGGTAGGTAAGGGTGTATTCTAAATCGTGGTAATGATAGCAATGCACTGGAGTTCTGTTAATGGCATTTTGAGTCCTTCGATCAGGACTGATGGCATTTTGCGTCCTTTGGACAAGAAAAAGGACATTCTTAGAAAAGAACTGATATCAAGGGATGATGGGTATCATATGATTGGGGGAGATGAGGCGAATGCAGGCATTTTGAGTCCTTTGGAGAGGAAAAAGGGTGTGCTTTGCATGGAAGCGATGTCTAGGCGAGATGGCTTGTAGTGTGTACACACCATTATGTTATGCATGTAAATTAAATGTAAGTATTAGCTAAGATCCACATTAACGCACTCAATTATTAGCTACTATCCTTATTTATACAGTCTACAACCATGTAAAATAAGAGCTTGCGTTGATGTATTTGCTTTGCAAGCCTAGCAAGTATTCGAACCATGTCGTAGTCTTCATAGCTGATATTCAGACATGGATAGGTACAGTTATGTGCTGTAGTATATTGAAGATGAAATAAAGTCAGTTCTTATAGTACGCTTGACTGCGTTTGACTCCTGTCGCTTAGTTGTGACTATACCCAGGAACCCTTCCGGTCATAAGGCAATTAAGTTCCTTTCGATAACACCAGCTATAAGTCGGCCATCACCACGCTGCACAGTGAAGAAGTGCTTTCTTCGATCGCGGAACTGACGAACAGGGTATTGAATGCGCAAAAACCTGCCATATCTCCAGACGAAGCCCGGCTCCCAAGAGCAACCAGAACCACGTTAGCTCCACTCCGCTCTAGTTGGTGCTCGCGTCTGAATTCATACCTATCTTGCATCAACAGTGAAGTCCAATACTCCTGCCCAGCATGTGGCCTTGCTCCACACGACATTGAGCACATCCTTAATTATCCAGCAGCCCCCACGTGCCTAACTCCTATTGCGTTATGGGAGAACCCCATCGAGGCAGCTGCTTTTCTCCACCTGCACACAGAGGATACTAAAATGGATAGTCGGAATTTTCGACAAACATCTTTATCTGAGCTCGAAGCGTCGCTACAACAACAACAACAACAACCCTCGAGTACAGATTTTCAACTTAAAATCTTAACGTTTTATACTTTTGGCCAACTTTTTTGGATTTTTTGCCACTGTGCGTCGCCTTTCCTAGATCACAGGACATAGCATCGACTACATCAAATTTGTTAGCACTATCAAGCTTGATCGACAGGCTTAGTCTTGTTACCAAACTTGGGGCTACTGAACATTACACCATTTGGTCTCGGTGCTTGTGGCCCTACTAGCCCACAGCCCTTATCCCAATTTAATCTAATCCTTTTGCATTCTTTATCGAATTCCAGGCAAAAGTTGTAGCAAATGGGTTAGACAAACTTAACTCAGTTCGGAAAACTCTGGTCCTTCCTCGATTTCGCGATTAACACAGCATAATATACATATTTCTTACACGTTGTCATTATGTCATAATATTGTTACAGTTATTATCTCTTACAATAAATTTACATACAATATTATCTAGACTAAAGATACCTACTCACCTCTCAGCCGCAATTATATTATTATTATTACATATAGTTTAATTCTTTGATCTTTCAGTTGTATGTGTATACATTTTATATATACCTATATATATAGATGTTTTTTTTCGTTACCTTTTCCTAATTTAAATGAATCTACTCGACATAACTTAACCAGACTTTGTACACAATTCTTAAGCCAATTCTAATCACCTAATGGAGTTAATGGCGCATCCGAACGACAGCACCAACATTGTCCAATGTGACGTTATTTGCATCATTAAACGTTGTAAATGGCTACTCGTGGTCCTTGATGATATTCGGGACACATGTAAAGAAGATGATATGCTGTTGGCGCTACTGTTACCATGCTGCATTGCAGCTGGATGTTCACCATTTATAACATGCACCACGACACTGGCCGAGTCTGTAATTAGAGGGAAACGAAACAAGAGAGATAGTGAGATGGGGGAAAACAAAAACCCTTAATATACTTAATATACACATACATGAAATATACATAAATATATTTATAATACAACGAACAGGATAAATAGTCCTGCGAACAAGAAAAAACTGCGAAAACAAAACAGAAAAAAATCGATGAGACAGTCCGAGTTTAAGGACGAGAGGACATACAAAGGCCAGAAACCTTGTTGCAACCCAACATTATGCTGCACACTGCGTCCACTTTAGTTTGAAAAGAACCAAATCTGCAACAAAATAGATAAACTACTTATATGTACGAGATACGAGTATCTTTTTTATAGGAGTCATGCGATATGGTCGTGTGTATTTTTGTTACAATGTGTAGTTACCGCTAGGGAACACAATTTCAGCACGCACGAATACTTAGCCTTCCCGTAAAGGACTTTATGGTGCATTCTACTTAATCTTCTCATTCTACGGTTGTTATGGGTCGTACTGTTCGAATAATACATTTATTCGCAATTTGCAAACTTCGTTTATGTGAGTGTGTAGATAGAGAATGAGATAATTTTGTTCTTTCTTCGTTTAAATGCGGATGACATAAAATACGCTAAATAGAAGGTATGGGTGGAGAGCATGCTAGTTAATGGATAATGACGTTCTGATAATTAGGTAAACTGCTAATGACTATATGGTGACGGTCAGTCTGTGAAGGTTGTAGGGTTAAAAGCTACGTTTGCAGACAAGTTTTCATAGTACTAAATTAAGCTTACATATGTCCAATGCGCTGCTACTGGGGACAAAGAAAAGGCATCGGCTTTTATCGCAAATTATCTCAAATGAAACAAAAGAGAGGGGCATATGGGAATCTCTCAGTATCGAAGCAGCACCTGATGAGTGGTGATCTGTTGGTGGTACGAAACCAGAGGCCGTCCCATTACACCCGGACCCAGATTCGACCACGTGGGCGTTTGATCCGTGCGCCAACCATTCCATCCTTATCGACTATTTTTCTTTATTCCCCATTTTTACCTCCCTTGTTTGTGTTTTCTTCCCCTGGCATTGAATTTTTGTTAATACGTAAAGGACTGGGGCAACGAGCGGCGAAAACCCCATGGAATACTATCGCATAGAAGTCGTAAACAGCGGAGCCTTGTCTCGCCAGTTCATCCGCTCTCTCGTTCCCCGCTATATTTCTGTGCCCCAGAAGCCATCAAAAGTGGATGTTGTAGGGCTCGGTCAATCCGGCCAGCTCCACGCGGTATTGTTTTACTAAATACGATGAAGTTGAGACCGTGTAGAGCCTTGATCGTGGCTTAACTTTCAGTGAAAATGGCGTTATTTGTAATTACATAGGTACGCTTTTGTGATAAACACGCCTGCCTTACTGCCAGTATATCAGCTTGAATCACACTTGTGTGGTCTGGGAGGCGAAAGGACTTTAATAGTCTGAGATCTTCGAAGAAAATCCCCGCGCCGATCCCCAATGGCATTTTTGAGTGATCGTTACAAATTTTGCATTCGTAATTCCCGATCACTTCTCCTTTCTCCCATACTTCGCTGCACATGTGCCTCCGATGCACACGATACTTTGTGATGACTTTGTTCAGCAGATTAAGGTTCTATTTCTTAGGAAAATTCGACCACCATACCATCGCTCCGTAGATGATAATAGGTCGGCACATAACAGTTTACAGCCATAGCACCAAACTTTACTGTAGTCCCCAGCTTATGATGCGGGCGCAGAGGGCTATATGGGTTTTCTTTATGCGATGTTCGTTGCTTAGCTTCCAACTAAGTATAGAGTCGAGGATGACTCCAAGGCATTTGACGTTAGGAGTTAGTTGTTAAACTGTGGGAGTCGAAACTCTGGTATTTGAATTTATTGTAAATAGTACTAGCTCGGTTTTACCCGGATTCGCGCCTAGTTCACATCCTGTCGTCCAGACGTCGCCGTCGGCCGTGTCCAGGGCTCCACCATGAGTTCGCTCATGACCGGTAGGCACTTCAACGAAAGAACGATTAACACGGCATCTGCGTATGCTATTAACTTGGCTCATGACGATTTCAGCTGTCTTAAGAATCTGTCCATCGCAAGAATCTAAAGCAGAAGGGAAATAATCCCGCTCCATGCTGGGGTAGATTTCTTGTAGTGTAAGTCATGCTCAGTAGTGCGCACGATCTCAGTGATAGCTGTTTCCATAAAGTAACCTTCGAGATACGCGTGCTGTCATTTTGGAGATGATGCTTTTGTCAGAAGCTGTCATGAATCGCTACCCAGGATTCGTTCTAGTATTTTCGTTACGAAGGAGGTGAGACTCATAATTCTGAAGTATTCGCTGCTTCATGGTATGTGGTAAGTGTGTATGACCTTCATTCCGAAGGCAGCGAGATGGTTGTAAGAAGTACGTCGGTCGTCAGGTCTTTTGAAGAACAATACTACTCGATTGCCCGAACTCCTTGCGAGGTATAGCGCGTCAAATGTGCCATCTGGATAGTCGACATTTCCTTGGCATAAACTAGTTTCAGAGAATGCAGTTGCCAGCATGTACTTCGTGCTCTACCATTTAGCCACCTACCTACGACAAGACGGGAGATGCTGTGTCTTATTATTGCGCCCCGCAACACAGGGGGAAGACAACTCAAACATCTATGACCACGAATGTTGTCGCGGACGGGATTCGAATCCCAGACGCCGGTAGTCAGACATGAGACTGGTGCTTCTACGCACGGCGCTACCGTTCGCCACCAATATGTAGTCAGGCCTGCAATATAGTTGTGTGAACTCTACTATTTGCTTCTACCAATAGTGCGGCATAGCGCGCCAACTACCCCTGCGTGCCATCATCATCATCATCGTGGCGCGACAGCCCGACGTCGGGCCTTGGCCGCCTGGATCATTGTCCTCCAATTATCTCGGTCACGTGACCGCGTCCTCCAATTTCGGGAGCCCAGCAGCTGCGCGGCGTCCACACCTACTGAGCTCTCCCAACGAGATCTCGGTCGTCCTCGCTGTCTCGCTCCGTCGACCCGTTCTGCATTCATTACTCTCTTAGGCATGCGATCATCGTCCATTCTTTGTACATGCCCTGCCCATTGAAGTCGTTGTAGTTTGACGATTTTCGAGACTTGCAGCTCATCGTACATTTCATACAACTCATGGTTGTACCGGATGCGCCATCCATCTCGATCACAAACAGCCCCGAAAATTCGCCGTAGAACCTTACGTTCGAAAGTGTCTAGCATGTTTTCGGAGGCTTGAGTTAGGGTCCATGCTTCGCAGCCATAGCATAGCACTGGTCGCATAATGGTTTTGTACACGCGGAGCTTCGTGTTTCTGTGCACATGTTTCGATTTCATTATGGGGAGAACCGAGAAAAAAGTCTTATTAGCTAACTGTATCCGTCGCTTGATTTCGTCAGTTTCGTTGGCGTCTCTTGACAGGTTGCAACCCAGGTAAATGAAGTTGTTCACGAACTCGATGTTGAGGTCCCCCACATTGATGCTCGGTTGTGCAGGTGTCCTTGTCACCGATTGCATCATTATTTTAGTTTTACCCTCGTTAATACGTAATCCAACTTCCTTTGCAGCGGTATCCAGCGTATGCAGAAGTTCTTCTGCGTCAGCCAATCTTCGGGACATGATGTTGATGTCGTCGGCGTACGCTGCTAATTGTGTCGACTTGATGAGTAGCGTCTTGCTGTTGTCCATATTCATGGCCCGAATAACGTATTCCAGTGCTAGGTTGAAGAGCGTCGGTGCCAGTCCATCGCCCTGTTTCAAACCAGTGCGTGTTTCAAATAGATCAGTAAGTCTATTCTGGATCCTGACTTGTGAGACGGAGTTGGTCATCGTCATCTTTATCAGTCGCACTAATTTTGCTGGTATACCAAATTGCAGCATGATGTTGTACAGTACTCCACGATCGATACTGTCGTATGCCTGCTTAAAGTCGACAAAGATTTGGTATACGTTTACGTTGTATTCCCAGCACCTCTGGAGTATCAGTTTGATTGAGAAGAGCTGATCGGTTGTGGAGCTACCAGGTCTGAAACCGCTTTGATATTCGCCAATGACTCGTTCTGCGTACGGTTTTATACTATTTTCCAGAATTTTCGTCAAAATTTTATAGGACGTACAAACTAGTGAGATGCGTGCCATCGCACTCTTTTTTGTTTAAATGTTTGTAATCAATTAAAATTACTTTAAAATATCGCAGAATTCATTTTTTGTAATCATGTAATAAAAACTGTTGTTTAAATCGCATTTGTTTTTGGCTCATCCCATATAAAAATACAGTAGTCCTACTACTCAATTGTCCCAACCCCTTGCGGGGTATAGCGCGTCGACTGCTCCAGTTGACGTTTCGTTGGCATATACTAGTTTCGGAAAATGCAGTTACCAGCACACACTTCCTGCTCCCCCATTTAGCAGCCTACCTGCGACAAGTCGGAGGATGATGTGGCTTATTTTTACGCCCCGCACCACAGGGGGAAGACAACATGGCCGCGAACGTCGTCATGAACGGGATTTGAACCCGAAACGCCGCTAGTCAGATATGATATTGATGCCTTTAGGCACTGAGCTACCGGTCGCCCCAATGATGAACGATGGACAGCTGGGATCTAGGGGTAGAATCTAAAAGAGTTTTGTTGAGGTTCCCGTTTCTTCATTTAATTGACAGTAGCCCGTCCTAGAATCTCTCTTCGCGGTTTTACTAGCTTTCTTCCATATACTTAGACAAATAGACAGTCTTGGTATGGTTGCCAAAACTTGTACTTATAACAAATTCCGGAAAGTCTCCATTCTTCGGAGACAGATTGGGTCTTCACTTTGTCACGAGGAAAGGATTTTTTGCTGTATTTTGTCGGGCATGAGAGTTTGAACCTTGTCGAAGGATTCGACTTTATTCTCCAAGCCCGGTGTTGTGTCCATACTCAGGCTGTTTTTTTTTCAGTTTATTCTCTTGGGTTTCAGTACGGTTTCGCTCCATTCACTTCGAAAGCTACCGTAAGCAGAATCCAGCTATGGTCGGCGAGTGACCCCAGATTGGAGTCCTTTCACTTTTCTACTCTCCGATTTCGTTGTAGTTAGTAGTCAGCGTGATATCGAGCACCTCCTAATTCCGCTGAAAATTATTTTATATATACGTGGTAAAGCATGCTCCGGCTAAATACTTCACTGCGTAGTCTTAAGAAGTGCTGGTCTTGCGATTGGGCGCTGATGATGCAAGCCTTTTTAAAGATTAGACCGGCTGCCTCAAAATGGAAAATTGAACGTGGATATGGAGATTTGAACAGAATGGAGAACTATAGTTGGCACTTCAGAGACTTCTTTCTTTTGAAGGGGATGTTTGCACTCAAACCTTATTTGCATCTTATTAATTGCCTTGGCCTACAAATCAATAAGTCAAAGACGAAGATGCTAACACAAAGAACCCGGGAAGCAGGTCGAGCGTGCCGGTGATGAAGTTAAAACGCGAACGCGACATTGAAAGGCGACGAAACTCTTGAGATTAAACGACGCGTTCAGCTCGCAAACCCCAGCCTCTACACACACTGACGACCAGCTGCATCCACAGAAAAGCGAAGCTCCAAGTCTACAAAACGATAATCCGACCGGTATTATGCCATGGTTGTGAGACTTGGACCCTCCCTCAGGCATCTGAAAAACATGATAAACCTCTTCGAAAGAAACGTCCTTCGGCGAATCTTTGAAGCGACGTGTGATGGAGACCATTGGCGAAGAAAGGAGAAAATTTAACGAACCAGCGGCTTCCATAGTTTTTAAAATACGAAAACTCCAGTGGGCCGGTTATCTGCAAGGAATGGACGAACACTGAATCCCCGAAAAGGCCTATGTTGCCGCCGGAAAAGATTTTAAAGCGAGTGGAAGCCCTAAAAAGCGCTGGTAGAAGTCATTGCGAAAAGCCAGTAGGAAAATGCTCGGCATGCGAAACTAGAAACGGAAATTTGAACACCGAAGCGAATGGAAATGACAACTTTCGGAAGCCATATTTTGCAATGGACTTATACTAGAACCTTGACCACTATAGTGTCCTTGAAAAAATGATAAGCTTCTTTATAAGTTCACCGAAAAAAATCGTACATTTTTGGTACCAATCCAATGTCGACTGAAATCCGACTGATCCTGTAATTAAAAGCCTTTTCCCACCATTAAAACGATTGCCCTCGGTTACAGAAAATGACGAGTATTTGCCAAAATGTAGGATGTTCAATCCTAATAATTCCGCAATGTTCTAAACATCACGGAGCAGAAATACCATGCCATACCGCGGATTTTACATAAATACACGACCATTTGCTTTCATTGTAACGTCATTTCGTGGAATCACATAAAACTCAGTTGTCTGCCTTTCATAAACATAGAATTTTACAAAACCAGGACCTTTCATACAAGCGCACACATATAGCACAATCCTACTATACAGAACTCGTGCATACCGAAAAGCCTCTGATTCTCGCATAAATCTTTTCCGCCGAAAAATGGCAAATATCTTTCGTTTATGTGTTTTGAGGTTTTCGGGGATAATGTTTGTTCAGTACGCTTAACTAAATCTGCGTAGCTTTAAAATTAATGTAAGCGCAATTTCAAAAAGAGACACGCACGTGTTATTTACTGTATACGATTTGCAGCCTAATGTGGTTATATGAGTTAATTGAAATTGTTTATGTATGGAAATTGAATTTACTTTTGAAAAGATATAGTGCTTTTCAGACGACATATATTTATGATTGTCCCACGTTGGGCGCTGACTTTAAATTGCCTTTAAATTCACTGGGAGTGCATCTCAGCCTCAGGAATCAACTGAAATCGGCAAATTCATTCGACTGTCAATTAGAATACGCCTCTCTAAGCACAATTGTTGGGAATTTTCAAATCGTTTTGGCGCTCCTCCCATTGATATCGACCCTTATCTTGGACGTTTCCATTCGAACGGAACATCTATTATTGATATTACATTTGTTTCTTCCCGTGTTTGTTACAAAGCCATCGCCCCGGATGCAAAGTATAAATACAAACTATTAAGGCCCGTAGCCATAAATGCACTATGAGTCTGCCCTGTCCTGGCATGTCCTTTCAATTTAGCCGAAGGCAATCTTGACCACGCATTCATCATTTTCCGCTAGGGAAATGTTGGAAAATTGCATTGCGTGCAAAGTTACAATTTATTGACCATCCACAACGTATTAAATGGTCTGATTGAAAATGGTGTGCTCTTCAATGAATGCATAATTTACCATGGGGATGGAATGGACTGTGTTGGAGGCGGACTATGCCACTGTTATCACGTCCCCAAGAGGAAACATGGTAAGCCTCTTGATATTTTAGAGTGCCCGTTTCAAAGTACATATTTATCTACGGGAGGGGGAAGAGGGCTACTGTTTGTGAAGGCGAAGTTGATCGTTTTGCAGGCACATAATTTCTTGGGCATACAAACTTGTTACGAGCTGGTAATAAGCTGTCGGATAAGGACGTTCAGTAAATATGCAGGCAATTTTGATGTATTGTCAGGCATGATATTATGAGGAAAAATTATTAAATCAAATAATAATGGTGAAAGGATATAAGGCATAGCATACTATGTATATATTTTTATACACCAAACTTGTCCCAAATACTCAATTCCTTATTCTACTCCAGACGAAGTTAATGACATCGTCTTAAATTTCTTCTAAAACTCTCCACACGTATAAATCCCTTTAAGCGCACCTAAAGTCAGCATCCTAATTTACAATAACATGAAAAATTTCAGCAGTATTATTACCGCAACCGTCGCAAACAAAATGTCCTTGAGAGATTTCACGGGTGCCACCTAATCGATTAGCGCCCAGAGGTAGCATTTATCTGGAGTATCCAAGAGTGGAGGTTAAATTTTCTCTTACCTGAGCTACTTGGCGAGCAGGTGTAGTTGCCAGAATCCGCAGGAGTGGCTTTCGCTATCAGCAATTTACTAGTCCTTGTTTGGCGCTCGGTAATGACGTTGATGCCGCCACGTTGTGAGTAATTTATGACGCGTTTCCCTTTGTACCAGTAAATAAATGATGGGGGAATAGGTGACTGCATCGCCAGGCACGTTAGATTTATGTCGCTGCCACTCTTTATGAAGAGTTCCGAATTGCCAAGGATCTTAGCACGTGATACTGCAATAATAAAAATAAATTGTAAACATTTTTGTGAAGCGATTTGTTAAAGATGGTCATTTTATGTTTGCTTGGGTGGATTTTGTATGGATGGAATATAGATGACAGCATACGACAGGGATGATGAGGTGAATGAAATTTACGACCTTGGGAATATATCGAATACAGAGGATAAAAATATCTAAGCATTAATAAGCTAAGGAATTTTGTGACGGGAGCTCCTCCTAAACTACTGAATCGGTTTAACTGACTTTTTACACCATAGGAAAAATATTCTTTCAGAAGTGTGCACAAACTACATTTTACTAAAATTCGATAATTAGGGCCGGTTGCTCAATGTCCGATTAAAATTCTATTCTATTTTTTTTCTAAATGCGTATATTGTATCCGTATATGTATTAACATCAATATTCGTTTTCGAATTGCCGATAAAACTGTGACATCCCAACTAACAAACTCTTGAGAGTTTAGCTCCTGTGAACTGGAAAAAGCTCTCATAAGACTCTAGTAAGGCTCTCCACCCCTCTCATAATGTAGCTCTAGTAACAAGATTTAAGTAAACTCTTATAGCACATTTATTAAGAGATTATTACTCTTGAAGAGTCATACTCCTGTTACAAGATCATATTTTGTCGTCATGAACTCTCATAGAGACTTTTTTATGAGAGTTTAACTCTTGAAGAGTTATACTCTCCTATGAATGCTCTTACAAGAGACTTAACTCTTATGACTATTATAATAAGAGCCTTATGAAAGCTTTAGTCTCTAACTTCTTATTATAAAACTTTTTTGAGATCGGTATACTTTAAACACTCATAAGAAGAGTGTTATGAGTACACGATTGATTTCATAGAAGTTGAACAATCTGTCAAACACGTATGACAGCCAACTTCCTTAGTGTTGACGGGAAATTTGCGTGCCTCGTCGACGCTGGCCTCTGTGGCCAATTTTTAAACGAGATTGGCCTAATTTCATCACATTATCTGTCAACTGTGCTTTTATTCGCATTTGCTTAGACAGCTCACGTCAGTGTACATTAATTTCGGTATGTGAAGTCGTCTACGTCCTACGAATTCGTTGACTTTATAATTAGCACCCCGCTGTAGTTTGTCGATTCAGTTGGCCGCTGGTGAGTCGGCCCGCCATGTGGATGCTCCTAAATGAATGATGAGCAATTGTAACGTTTGTCGTCAACATCGCGACGAATGCGGTCAGCGCGACAATAAAACGTCAAATTATTATCTTATTGTGAGTCTTTAAGTTTTATAGGAAGAGTTTAGCTTTGGCAAAAAGAATTAAATTCTTATAGTGAGACTTGAGTTCTTATAAAAAGAGCCGCCCTCTTGCAATAAGAGTTTTAGTCTTATAAGAAGAGCCGCCCTCTTGTTATAAGAGTTTTAGCGTTGTATGAAGATTTAACAATGGCTGCCATCTTTTTCCGACAAGACTGCGATTTTGTAGGAAATAAATTTGAGTTTATAAGTGATTATGTGTCATAAAATATGCTAAATTGAAATGATTGTGGTTTTTGAAGTCGACAAAAGTTATTCAATAGAGTTTTATACAATCTATCAACAGTTGATAATTATTATGTTTCCCCAAAAATTTAGAAGAGTATATTATTTTTAGAGAGCTTTGCCATTTTTCGAAGCAAACACCTATATTCCACGATAAAATTTTAATCGCATTAAAATGTTCACTCATATTTGTGGGAAAACCAACGTTTTGCAAAGTTAATGTATCATGCGTCCAAAAATTTCATTTCAGTTGTCGTCGAAATAATAGTATAACACAGAATGACAAATAGAAGTTCACATAAGATCATATATATTTATATTTGACAAACATAGACAGCCATATTTTTTCAATATCACCATACTCTTTCCCGCTGCACTTATAGGGAGATCTTGACTCTCATAACAAGTGTATAGTACTTTTATGAGACTCTTACAAGAGTAAAAATTTACTAAAATAAGAAGCCTTAAAGCCTTCTTATAAGACGTGTGTAACTCTTATAAGGAGAATTGAACTCTTGCTACAAGATCGAACTGACTCTTGGAAAGTGCGTCATTTAATACTTTTAAGACTCTTATAAGACTCTTATAGTATTCTTCAAGAGTTAAATTTCAAGAGGTGAAGTCTTGATGCTGGGTCCTGTAAGAATCTTGTTGACTGTTATCAGAGCAAAATTGTTAGTTGGGGCTGGTTGTGGTGGGCAGCCGGAGCTGAAATCATTTAAAAATAAAAGACATAAATATAAATGCATAATTTATGTGGATGACCATGACCAGCTTAATAATCAATTCCATCTAATTAACCGAAAATGTCATGAGCCAGGTACGCACATTTTATTGGAAATATGAGAATTCGCCATCACTCTTACGAAAGTTATACATTCCGCCAAGGGGAGGGTCGCCATTCCACATGTAGATATTCATCTAAACCACTTCACTTCGCCTGCATGGGAGGATCGCCATCGCTAGGTGTGCAGAATTCAAACTAGTTCACAACACTATTCCAGTCAATGAAGGATATAACAAAATGTCACTAGGCATCCACCGTAAAATTCAAAATTCACCACCACCCATGCATCCCTAACCAAATATAACAACTACTTCCTAAAAAAATTTATCTTCACAATACACTGCCCTTTAGAATTTTCTCAAAGTCTAGTTTAGCAATATGTAATCAATGTTCTTGACATGTGCAAGTGCGAATTCTATTTTTCAGTGAAATTGGAATTTATGTGACACTTGACACTATGTCACATGTTATTACAGCCGTGTGGCCTTCTCCTCCGCATTTGGGGCACATCTTCGACCTATCATGCTCACTGCTACAGTCCCTCGCGAAGTGTCCAAATGCATATAACTTGAAGCATCTCTTTAGGGACAATGGTTGTTTTAGGCGGAAGTTCGTCCATCCAACCTTCACTTTATCCGCTTCGAGCACCTTGTTGGCCACGTCCGTCGGTAGCTTAAGGGTTGCAATTTGAGTGCCTCCTTGGGGCGACCGGTAGTGCAGTGTGTTGAGGCATGAGTCTCATGTTTGACTACCGGCGTTTCGGGTTCGAATCGTGCCCATGGATGTGCAGGAGGTGCATGCTGGCAACTGCATTCTCCGAAATCAATTTATGCCAACGAAACGTAAACTGGGCCTCATGGAACAGTTGACGCGCTATGCCCCACAAGGGGTAAGAGCAACTGAGTATACGCCCTTCTTAGTGATTTCACTGCGTCGAGTTAAAGGTCCACCTACAATCGTTCCAGGAACGCCGTGCAAATTTCCTCCTTAGTAGTCACCTCGTCAAGATCGAGGCACTCTATCCTCATCACCGGGCGCAAGGTTTTTACTTCAGCTACCAGCCCTAGCACACCCGTCACGATTGACTTGTACTCTCATATTGAGTTTCCACCGCGAGTCCTCATTTGGTATAGAAGTTCCCCTTTTCGGGTGCGACGAATGTGAGAGACGTTGTCGCCCATCTCCTTTAGTCCTGGCTCGGATTTTACTCTTTTGAGTATTTCCGCGTATGTCGTGTCTCCGGGCTGAAATATAACCATTGCGTCAGGTCTAGTCCTAACTTTTATATTTTTTTACTTTTTTCTTCTTATCTCTCTGAGGCCGCTTCTTGCACTATACCCTCGCCCAAAAGCTCGGGTCCTCATCAAGAGCTGGGGTTTTAGGTGAAACCACGTTTTCTCGTTGTTTGACTGGCTTTTTTTTCGGGGACTGCGCATTTTTCTCTTGGAAGATTAAAGAAACGTAGTCTCCTCTGCATTTCGCCTGCGCTTCAACGTGTCGGCTGCTAGCGCTTTGGAGGATGTTTGGATTCCCTTGCTTGTTAGGATTTATTCAGGTCCTCTTTCCAAGAATTTGCTCCATTATACTTAATGCGTATGTTCTTCAACTTATCCTTAACAACGCTATGTATATTGAACTTAGACTCCATGAAGTCCATCAAGTCCACGATGAGCGTACCCAATTTACTGAACATGTCAGTTTCGACTGCAGGCTTCTTACCTTTCCTAGAGCAACTCGTTCATAGTACGGGCAAAAGTTGTTGTTGGGGAGACCTTTGAAGCCTGGAGCTTTTTTTGAAAGGATTTTTCCTTGAAGGAGTGGTTCCGTCGTCTTCTTTCGATTGTGCTGTATCCAGCCCCGATTTAACACCTGTTGTATTAGACGCTAAAGCTGCCGGTTGGGCCACTGCCTTAACACTGCCGTTGAGGGATAAAGACGGCGGCCGGAGCCCTCTTGCTCACTCCCACTGCAGCCAGTACTGGGTTTCCGCGGCCCTGCACCACAAGTTTTCATATCCTTGTCATCTTCCATTGGTTTTCCATTCAGAGTAACTTCCCCATTGCCAAGTTTGGTCCACGGATGAAACTTTCATCTACTACCTTTGATGTCAGTCAGCCAGGTACGTAAAAAGACTCGACAAACGCATTTTTTTTATGACAGGACACGTCACACCTAGAACGTAGAAGATTAAGATTAGTTTGTGGGCAGTGGGCCCGAAGGGCCCACGAGCACTGCGACCATAGGGTCTATTGTGCTATAGCCCTGTAAATCTAGAGTGGGCGATCGAGTTTGATCGATCCCACAAATCTGCTCAGCTGCCCAAGTTTGAAAGAGGCGATCGTTTCCGCTTCAGGGAATGCCTCACCGAGACTCTCTAAGCGGCGACGGGCGAGTGCCTCACACTCACAGAGGATGTGCTGAGAAGTCTCATCATCGCTTTCGCAAAAACGACAGTTGGGGTTAGAGACAATCCCCATTCTGTATAAGTGACCCCTGAGAGTGGAATGCCCTGAAAGGAGACCGCAAATGATTCTCACTCTGCTTCTGCCAAGGCACACCAATTCCAGGGAGCGCTTGGGTGAGTGAGCTGAAATAAACAATTTCGATTGTCTCAGGCCAGGGAGGTTTTCCCAATGTGCAGTGGTTTCTAACTGTTCCTGCTCTCTTATGTGTGATTTTACCCTACATAGAGGGATACAACAGAAGGGTTCAGGCCCTGTAAACGGACTTGCAGAAGCCGTCCTGGCTAGCTCATCAGCGGTTTCGTTACCCGCAATACCAACATGTCCAGGGACCCAATAGATGGTAACAATATTAGCAATGCCAATTCTTTGCAGAGCTTCAAAGCAGTTCAGAACCAGTTTCGATGAAAAGGAGAATTTGCTAAGCGCCTTGACTGCAGCTTGACTATCAGTGAAGATTGCAATCCTACTGTTACGGTAGCCAGCTTCCAGACAAAAGTTCGCACATACCTCAATCGCGTGAACTTCAGCCTGGAAAACCGTGGTGTACTTCCCCATAGGAATAGACACTCTAATTGAGGGGCCTGCGATACCCGCACCTGAGCCTTCTTCAGAACGTAGAAACAATTGACGAACAAATTTTTCTATTTACAGGACACGTAACACGTGTCTGCCTGACTGACGTCAATGCAGCTTCTCCCTATCCGCCACCTGGGGATGCGTCTGGTTGGAGATTGGAAAGTCCCTCGGAGCGCGGAAGAGCCCTGGATACCTTTTTTTTTATACAGTATTGCTTTTTTCTACATATTACTCAAGTTGCTGAGCTCTTCCGCACTCTGGATACCTTCTCGTTTACCAGGATTATCCTTTTAAGTTACTTTAAGATTTTTCTTTACACAGTATTGCATTTTTCTATTATTCATGTGCTCAACAGCTTACAGAGTTTATGGGTGAATTACGGCAAGGAATGCAGTGTTGCACCTCTGATGGCCTCAGGATTCTCTGTATTCTCTTTTTTTTCTCTTTGCTATTTTTCTCCTCCACAATGGTTGCCAGCTAACTCCAGTGCCCAGTTTGATTCTTTTTTCTATTTTTAGAAGCATACCCTCTCCTCAGTTTCTTCTTGACAGGCCTCAGAGTGGAAACTGTCCTGTAATGAACCACATGTAATGAACCATATCCTGGTAGTGCTGCTTGCACCTGATGAGTAGTGATCTGTCGGTGTTACGAAACCAGAGGCCGAGGGTTCCATTACACCCGTACCCCGATGCGAGCGCGAGGGCATCACCGTCCGCCAACCACTCCATCCTTATCGCCCCATTTTTTTCATTCCCCATTTTTGCTTCTCATGTTTGTGTTGTCTTTCCCAGGCCTATGAATTTTTATTAATACGTAAAGGTCAGGGGATGTTCGGATGCTCATTATATCGTCCATTACAGATGTTGTGGCTTATTGTTACGCCGAAGGGGAAGACAAGACAAACATGAGAGGCAAAAATGGGGAATGAAAAAAATGAACTTGAACCCGTAACGCCCGTAGTCAAATATCAGGTTGACGCCTCTACGTACAAAGCTATCGCTCGCCCCCAACATAGGGTATTAAATAGTTCACAGTTTTACAGTCTCATCGCAAAAACTGGCCAAATGATAAGGATATGTATAAAGGTAACTTGCATTATCCATAACGTTAAGGAGTCTTAACGTAAATTGAAGAAATTATTATAACGAGCATCTAATTCGCATCTGAGTCGATATGAAGCCCGCGAAAGGCACCGCCGACTCGAGAAGACCTAGTTGGAAAATTGAACGTCTCGTTTAATGTCCTATGATACTCTAGGGCTTCATATTACTACTCTAATGTTTGAAAATCGCTGTTCTAAGGTAAACTTTATAGGATTTTCCCTTGCTTTTTCACAGAGCCAACGCCCCACTTTCTCTTTCAATCAACTTTTTATATCCATATTTGCCACTTTAGTGTTGTGTAGTCCTTTCATTTCGTCACTGAACCTTGATAATCTAGGGAACCGAGACCGAAATCCTGTACACATATACATGTATGTATATATTGAAATGTGATTTCATCCATGTCATCTTGTCCACTTAAGATGACCGGCTAACAGCTTTTCTCTAAGGATGAAAATTCTGTAATTTAAAATAAAATTCCTGGATTGATAGAGTAACAAAGATGGAGACATATTGACATCGACGGGATGAACCAAGTCATGTAGCCAACAGTTGAACAAAAAATAAAGTGTGCGAAAATTGAATTTCGTTCGACCCGTAGTTGAGTTGAGTTGATTGTGCTGCAATGATATATTACTTTGAGGGTTGTCTTCTTGAAGGAAAATATTTTTTTATTCTTAGTATTTTAAATAAATGCATTCTATGTTTGAACAAAACAAAAAAGAACTGGAATGTAATTGAACTTTGTGTACAGTAGTCAGTGATATTTAAAATAACGATTGCTGATACAAAATGTAAGTCAACCTTTATGAATGTAATGTAATGCGTCGTTTACACGTGAACATCGCGCAAAACACCTTCATCATCATCTTGGCGCAACAGCCCGACGTCGGGCTTTGGCCACCTGGATCGTTGTCCTCCAATTATCTCACGATGACACGTGCTCGACACTAGATCAGCTGTCGGTAGTGTGGGCTATGTTGTTATAGGGAAGTCCCTCACATGCTATTAAAAACACACACAAAAAGATTGACCGGCAGGAGTCCCCAGATAGCGATGAGGCTCCGCGCTCCCTTTCCGAACTTGGGTTAAGCGGTGCGATATTGCTCAAACCCCTTAGCAGATTATTATTATTCATTAATAGGTTTGAAGTCAATAACGTACGGCTTGAGCTGTTGTTCACTGTAAATGCTACTCCGAACTGATTCTGACCCGATGGTTTTTCACTTTTAAAAATTGTGTGCGAATTCTTGTCGTCTATCACGCTGCCAATCCAATTTGTTTGCAAGAGTGCAGTGATGCTCAGTTTTGTAATTATCGACATATTAAAGGAGGGCCTTCACGGCCTCCGGTTTTTCCTGGGAGTATGCATTCCAGGATCCGAAAAAATAATCCATTAAACGTTTGCGTGGTCGTCATTGTTGATCCGTTCCATCAGAGGCTTTTGTTTCGGGTTTCTTAAAATTGAGTAGTTTTTATGTATGTTGCTGGTCCGACTACGTAATTCGTGACACCCTACTGACCTGAGGCGCTTAAATATGGCCCAACCATTCAGGCTACAGCTATCCTTCCATCCTCTTTTCACAACCATGGCTTGAAACAGGCTTCGGCGGAGTTAGTCGACATCATTGCATTTCATAAAAAATTAGTGCAGTCCCTTCGGCTCCGCCTAGGTTTTGTGTGACAACGTCAAAGGATTTTGAAATGTATTTAAAAACGACAAATGGCACGGAAATTTTTTCCTTATCAGGATAAATATTGGATCATGTATATACGAGTATCTGTAAGTTGAGTTCGGACGGTCATGAGGAACAGACGTGCGCGTAATCTGTTCTCAAATTTGTTAAATCTAAAAATAGACAACTTGCACGTCCAGCCTGGATGTAGCCACATGTGCGCGCCACATTTAAGTCTCGCATTTCAATATCGTGTGTGTATGTATTGTGTGCAGTGGCGAAGGATTCCTTTGGTGTCAACAAAGCATGACCTCGGTGAGTCTGTTCCTCTTAGATAATTGAAAACCTGTCCGTTTTCTGAATTAAATGCAAATGCAATAAATTCAGAATAATCACTGTAATAAGTGCGACTATAGGTAGCCGTCGATCCAATCATAACTAACAAGTAGGCATAACACTACTGTTAGCTGCGATAGGATCATTGCTGCTCGGTCCAACTATTAAGTGAGAAAATCCCACATCCTTCCCGTAACGTTGTACGTTTCGTTACTCCTACACGGAAACATGCAAGAATTCATTTTGATTTCTGCAAAATTCGTGGAATAAGGGCGAATCATACTGTGGTGCATGCTCATCTGATGTTGAATAATCCAGCAGTTATGGCTTTAAGCGAAATGAAAGTTTCTAGCGATTCCGACATAAGCCAATATTACGTCCCTGGATATCGCTTCTTGTCTGTCTTCTCACCCCAGAGGAGAATTGCAATCTACATTAGAAATAATGTAGCCTATTCAACCATCAGCCCCCAGTTCACTTTATCTATTCCAGAATTCACCTACACCTGGATTAGATTCAATTTTAAAAAACACATTATATTCTTGTGTTTTCTATATCGGAGCCCTGGGACTTCTGATTCCGATACGGAACACTACTTCGATATACTTTCCAGCAATATCGATGAGTTGTTAGAGAAGTTCCCTTCATCAGAAATCGCCTTGAATGTACACAATACTGAATGGCTTAAGTACTCTTCGTCCACAAGCCCAGCAGGAAAACTGGTTGAGTTATTTTGTGAATCATACAACCTACACCAATTAGTAGATTCCGCAACCAGAAAACCTGATATCGAAGGCCAAAACGCCAACCTATTGGACTTGTTTATCACCTCACATCCCGATAAATACTCAGCATTGGTTTCATCTCCTTTGGGAAGTTCCGATTACAAATTGATATCGACTCGATTCAGTACTTGCTCCCTGAATGTCAAAGGCCTACTTCCCACCAAAAGACTATTATGGCATTATAATAAAGGGGATTGGGTCACTTTCAATCAATACATCAGTGAATTGAACTGGGTCGACTGCTTCTCCACGAAGAACGTCGACTATATAAGCGAATCAATCATAAATATCATCTGGTACGGAATGTACTGCTTCGTCCCGCATAGCTTTAAGAACATCAAACCAACTACCACCTCTTGGTTTAACAGAGAGTGCAAAGAAGCTATTAGGAGAAAAGAAGCGGCGTACCGTACATACAAACAACGCCCTTGTGTCGAACTGAGAGAGGGCTACAACTCTGCGCGGAACATATGCAAATCTGTTGTCAATAAAGCTAAATTTCAGGTCGATAGTAAAATCAGACAAAAAGTTTTCGTTGAGCGAAAAGGTAGCAAAGGCTTCTGGTCCCTTGTTAAAGCTGTGAAGAATAACTTCAGCTGTTCTTCCATTCCACCACTTGTACATGATGGGTAAATATATAGTGAAGCACTAGAAAAGGCCAATTTGTTTGCTGAAATATTCGGTGCAAACTCTTGGCTACTGCCTACTACGCAAAATTCAACAGCTACACCCTTATGCGATTCACACCAGAGGCCTTTACATTTCCGCACTAGGGAAGTATTCAAAGTACTCTCAAAGCTCGATGTATCGAAATCGGCTGGACCTGATGGCATCTCCCCTTTAGTTCTCAGACATTGCGCTTCCTCATTAGCGAGACCTCTTCGAAAACTATTCTGTCTATCCTATTCGACAGGAGTATTTCCATCAACATGGAAACTGGCTCATGTCCAACCAATTCCCAAAAAAGGTGAAGCATGTCATCCCTCTAACTATCGACCAATAGCATTGACTTCGGTACTATCAAAAGTCTTTGAAACCCTTGTCAACAACCAACTTTTGAGATATCTTGATTCACACCATCTCATCAGCGATCGACAATACGGTTTCCGTTCCTCGCGCTCAACCGGAGATTTAATGACATATCTCACGAAAAGATGGAATCGATGTATTCATCAATTTGGTGAAGCTAAAATCATTGCCCTCCACATTTCGAAGGCTTTTGACATAGTTTGGCATCCGGCTTTATTAGCTAAACTTCAGGCTTTTGGTCTGGACCCAAAATTAGTTATATGGATTGAAAGTTTCCTCCACGGCCGTTCGCTTCAAGTCGTCCTTGATGGAGTTAAATCGAATTGCCATACCACCAACGCAGGGGTCCCTCAAGGTACCGTCCTATCACCAATGCTTTTTCTTCTGTTCATCAACGATCTTTTAAGTGTGACATCAAACCCAATTCACAGTTTTGCAGATGACAGCACTATTGATTCTATTTATACTTTTAACTCTGTAGCTGACTCCTGCCAAAATGCTACATCTTTCAACCGAGATCGCATGTCTGACTCACTAAATAGAGATATCTCAAAAATTATTGCATGGGGGAAAGCGGATCGAGTAGAGTTTAATGCCAACAAAACTTAATGTTGTCTTATTTCCAATAAACGCCGTGCCCCATCTACCGCCCAACCCATTCTTGTCGATGGTGTCAGCGTTACTGATTCACCCACATTGAACGTACTCGGTATAAACATATCTAGTAAACTAAATTGGTCTGACCACATCTTCAACATTGCAAAAAATGCAATGAAGTGTCTGGTTTTCATGAATCGCTGTAAAAAATACTTCACACCATCTGATTTGGCACAAATTTATAAGGCCCACATAAGACCAAGTCTTGAATATATTGTAATTCCCACATATGGGCAGGCGCAGGTCGAACTGCCCTATCCGCATTAGACAAAGTTCAACGGAAAGCCTTCAAGCTTATTGGCGATGAATCCATAACTTCTCATATAGAGCCGCTTGAATACCGGCGAAATGTCAGTTGCTTATCACTTTTCTATCGCCGTTGTTCTGCCGAAATATCCAGTCTTATTCCTGAGCTTGCTCGTCTTTCGCGTAACACCCGGCTAGCCTGCCATGCCCATCCTCATTTTCTTGAACTCAGTAGTAGTCGTACCGTTAAATTCTATGATTCATTTGTATCCAGAACAACACGAATGTGGAACAACCTACCATCTTTTGTTTTCCCCTGCAGTTATGATCTGTCAAAATTTAAACGAAACGTTCACCGGTACCTCCTCATTCAAACTCAACCCATCCTAGCCCCACTACCCTAATTTCCTTCCCGCCAAGGCTGTGTTCTCGCATCAAAGGGTATCCCCTAAGTCTTAGCATAAACATAAAAAAAAAAAGCAAACTCCAATGCATTAGCCTCATGACCCGGATTCACCCGTCTTTCCAAGATTTCACTTCATGTCGAAAAGTGTGCTTGTGTCAACAGCAAAGGGTTCAATTCAATTCGTTTGACATTGTCACCTCAATACTTTTATAGAATATTTTACGTAATGTGATGTATTGTAGAAACTCCTGATGGTAAAATATCTTTTATAACAGAAGGTTAAATAAAACTTTTATAAAATATCTTTACAAACAAATTTTGTAATGTAATAGCCGCCTCACAAAAAAAAAGATACAGTATAATCGTTTTATCCCTATTACTGAAATTCTTAAAAGCTTTGCTTAATTTGCATTGATAAAAGGCAACCTAACGATACCCAGCAATAACAAACAGTAAAATGTACCTCAAAAGAAATAATATAAAATTATAATAACGGGTCTAAGACAAAGAAATGGCATTCGATTTTGCTTTGTCAGAATCTGGAATTCAGCATTTCATCGTGGGAATTAGTTCGCGTCCCTCTAAAAGAACAAACACTCAAGTAATTCTTTGAAGGACTTGGTACATTTCTTTTTGTGAATTTTTCTCATTATTCCCGTCTAGACGTGGTATACTCTCGTAAGTAAAGCTAATTTAATTTTCATTGCCAATGTTAGGAGGGGAGTGTGCCCTGAAGCGTGAGTTAATGTAAAAATCGTTCGGAGAAAAACCAATCGCTATGTGACCAAGATAATTTTGTGTGTTAATAGAAAATGAATATTTATGAAGTGTCTAAACACGCAAAACTCTTAGAGTTGGTTGCGAAACAATAAGGGGGTGGCAGCTCCCGGGAATTAAGAATGTCGGACTTAGCCGTGTTCAGATTTTAATACACTAAATATTGGAATTTATGCGTATACCTCAGTGAATAGTATTATGTACAGACTCGTTTATCGGAGTTTGATTTTTAATTTTAGATAAACACCTATCCAAATGAGCCAGTGCGATATTCTCCGGAAAATAATTACAGAGAATCGATGTAATTAATGCGTACCTTTAGCCGTATCATGGAGTTCCTTTGTTTGCAGGCATTGGTTTGCATCAACCGACTATTCACTCCGATCTTTTGAAAAAGTAATGAACACTTTTCACGAAAACAAAAAACGAAAACTGGAATAACTACCAGGGAACCAATGGTTATTGCGTGGATATTCTGGGTTATATAATATACTCGTATAACCATTAATGAAACGAGGACACAATTCGCTCACGTTTTTTATTTGCAATTAAATGAAAAAAAGAACGTTCACTGTACTATTCCTGTCCGATAATCCCACAGGTTTGCGGGTACATGTTGTAATATCCTCTTACATACATTGTATGGTGCAGAGACATCCAATATGTATGAGGATGGAGAGAAAAGGATACTTTCAGAACAACTGTCAACTGCTTCTCTCTTGAGTAATTTACTAAGTGAAAAGCTTCCTTTCGCTTTACTATTCTTTATACAATGTTTTTATGGATGTACTCCGTATTTTTTATCGGCTTTGGATTTTTTTTATCTTTAAAAGTTATGTCGTGCTTCGCCACTAACAATGTTGTTTGATGTTGTTTGTTAAGGTCATTAAGCATTATATAATAGTTGCAGTTGTTTTTCAATTCAAACTTTAACTTCATGTTTTCGTAACATAAGAAATATGACCTGTGGGTCCATAAGATGATTCGGAACAGTGGCGGATCTAGAAATCGGGTTCAGAGGAGACCCGACTTTGTTTATTACCTGAAGAGCTAAGGGTATGTCCACATTTATTAAACTTTCGGTTTTTAAGCGGCATGCGTCCATTGAAAGCGCGAACACTTTCCTTAGTGGAGTGAAGCATGCAATTATCAACGTACAAAAGCATGAGCAATGGAGTTCATTCTCTTATCATTATCCAACAATCCTAATCATTGAACTAGACAGAACTTCCTATAAAACGATGGAGTTTCCCAGTATCAAGAAATGTCTTTCACCTTCTTATAGGAGTAAGAAATTAGCGCAGAAGAGAAAAAACGCAACTCCTTTTCCTCGTCCACGCTGCTTCTATGGCACTCATTACAGGTTGTCGCGCTCGGTGGCCGTGGTTGTTCGGTCACCGCTCTGCAATATTAATCTAGAGCTCGGTGCCAAAATCTCGCGCGACCAAAAACTGCCTGTGGGCATGATACAAAGAAGACAAGATATCGCCTTCCCGCTTTTCATTTTAGTGTTTTTCTGCGCATCACGGCATAAGCTCATATACACTTGAGAGACTGGTGCTTCATAACTCTTGTAATGATGGGGATCGGAGGACGAAGGTGAGGAATGGCCGTGACGGCCAGACAACCAGTGAGCAAAACCCTCTCCAAATACAGCCAGCGATGTGCGCTCGCAGACCAGCCCAGTAACCAAAAGTTGCGAGAGCAAAGTTCCCGTGAAGAGAAAAAGAGCTCTACAGCCGAACTACAATACTATCAAAATGACACAAAGGCCAAAACAATACCGTCCAGTCAGGACAGATCGTTTTTCCTTTACATCGTGAGCCTGCGGTGGAATTCGACTCTTACATGGCCCATGGTGTTAAGGGCCAGCACTTCTATGCCCTCCTTTCCATGGATTTCCGTGCGCGTACATGGCTGGAAATCCCCCAAAATATTTCAAAGCGCTACGGGGAGAGAGAGGAAGAGGACGAGGAAAATTGTCCTAAGCCATTCATCCTGATGCTAAAGCGTAAGCATTAAAACTCAGGTTGTATGCGCCGGCAAGTTCAAGGCTTAAATTTATATGTATTATTAAATTTATTTTTTTTTTTAATCGGTGATAACTATATTTCTAAAGAGACAATATTCGGGCAAACTTATTGGCCGGACTGTGTCCCAAAAAAAAAAGATAAATGTATCAGTACTATGGTGCAGTGCAGATGGTTGTTTCAGAAGTGGCTACATTACACTCTCAGCAATGCAATCCTCACCACAGTATCGCTTCGGTTGTTGAGAGTGCAGCGCGCGTACGGTGCGAAAGGCGCACGGTGCAGAACGTGCTGCAGGACGCGCACGGTGCAGCCGTTTCTTGTGTGGGCTCTGCTTGATATGTTATTTGAGAAACGAATTTGTTTCCTTTTTTTGTTTAAATCGCGATAACTATCACTACTGGCAATAAATGTTGTAGGATCAAAATATAGTAGCACTTACTTAAACATTCCATGCCATGCTCCAATACAAAAACACAGACAGTACCAGGGAGCAAAACAGGCCCAGCTTGGTCTTGATGCTGAGATGACTGCTCTGCCAGATTTTGGACAGTTAGCCGTATGCGCATATAGCCTGGTTGATACGACGACCGATGTCCTGATCCTTGCCACCATTTTTGGAAACAATGCCACCCAGGTAGACAAAGCTGTCCACCTTCTCCACAGGCTGCCCATTAATATTGATGGCAATAGGTGTAGGATTCCTTCTTGGCAACGGTGGGCTAAGAACCTTGTTCTAAAGAATAATACCACGGCCTTTTCATTTGCCGGCCTGTCGTAGAAACCGACAAGCAAAGTACAGGATGTGTATGCAAGCAGCTTGAAGTAACCGAAATATTCTATATGCTAACGAAACGCCAACTATGCCTCGGTTAAGGACCGACTCAACAGTTACGAACTTTGGCTATCGTACAATGACAAAGATTGGATTCTGGAATATGCGCACTCTCCTGCACAATGGATCAGAAGGTCCCCAGTAACGCACGATTTCTTCAATTGGAGAGTGAATTTTAAATATCTTAGGGGTGGAATAGCGGAGAATTTATTTCTCCAATGGGTAGCACTGTAATGCTTTACTCCGGCAGAGCTACAGGTAGTGGTTGCGAGACAGGTTTATGGTTCCTCTTAACCAGAACCTGTACGAAACTGTCTCCTATCCTGAGATCCGGTCTCCCGACAGAATCATGACAGCCAGATTCCAGACCAAAAAGGGAACATCACAATAATACAATGTTATGCTCAAATGGAACCCGACAATATCTTAACGAAAGACTCCTTCTTCGAACAACTAAACGCCGTGCAGAGCGGAACGTCTAAAGGTGACATTATAATGGTTATGGGGGATTTGAATGCAAAAGTTGACGCTAATAACTACGAGATCAGACTTGTGATGGAGAGAAAAGTTCGTTACGACAATGGTGAAAGGTTTGCAGAGCTACGCAACTAGTACAGCCTCTTCAACGGTGGTATTATGTTTGAGCATAAGTACCATTAGAAAATCAGTTGTCCTCTGTTGATCGGCACAGAACAGAAAATCAGACCGATCACTTTGCCATTACGAAAAGAATCAAGAGTAGCCTCCTGGACGTGCGAAATAAGAAGGGCGCCGATATTGGGATAGGGAGAGACCACTATCTTATGATAGCTTATGTTCGATTATGTATTGCAGCCGCGCGCCGTCATAGCGACGAAAGATTTAGTTGCCGCAAATTCTACCCGCTCGACTAAAAAATGCCAGCTGTCTTACAACAATATAAAGATCATCTTGCGCAAAAAGCAGCTGAGATATTTAGTCACCCAGATAGTGACATAAATGAAAACTGGGATGCCATAAAAAATGCGCACATTGACAACGCAAGTACCATCCTTAGCACAAACCCGAATTGCCGGAATAAGCACTGGCTATCCGGCGACGCTTCATGGCAGCTGGTTGTTGAAACAAAAGGGTTGAAATTTGGAAGGTTCGAACCAGCGTCGAACTCCTTTACAGTCAGAAAGCTCGGGAAGTTAAGCGTAGTGTGCGACTCGTTAAAAGAGATTATCCGAATTCGCTTCTAACCCCAGCAGAAGAAGCCACAAAAAGCAACAACTTGAACACCGTATACAGAATCATCAAGGAGTTTACAGGCGGTCGTAACTTCTGTCAATCTCCGGTGAAGGTTTGTGAAGGAAGGCTTGGAGGAAGATTAAATGAGGCAGTGGAAAAAACTAAACGCCGGGGTCTTGAACCGTATAACCTCTGGTGAGGTTCCCCCTCATATAGATAATTTAGCAGACCGTCAAAACGTGCTTATTCAGCCCACTGCGCTGACTAAAGAAAAATTAGTCGCTGCAATTATTGCACTCGAATAGGCCGCCGGACTCGACTGCATCTCTGCAACTACCAAGCAGTGCCAAGTGTCACCGCCGAGTCGCTGCACCCACTTGTTGATAAAGCGTGGAATGAAGAGTGTTTTCCAACTTGTTAGTGAAAGGGCGATTGACCACCGCACTTCTAAAGAAAGGTAGCGATACAGACTGTAATAATTGGACAAACATCTGTGTGTTTCTTGTCGTTGCCAAGATAATAGCTGAAACCGTCTTGGAAAGACTAATAGCTCACTAAGAAAGCACAATTGATGAAAATCAGTCTGGCTTGCGTTTCGGATACTCCTATGTCGATCACATTAACACCTTGCAAATCATCATCGAGCAATACGCTGAGTACGGTTCTCTGCTTCACTTGCTTTTCATCGATAGTGTGAACCGGGCGGCTTTGCGCAGAGACATCCCTGAGAAGTTTGTGGCTGTTTTTTAAGGCAACCTAAGACGGCGCAAAATGTTGCGTTCTGCATAAAGTTAAGGTGTCGTGGGACTTTGACATTTCCAGTGGACCTCGGGATGGGTCCTTTCACCGATCCTATTCCTCATAGTGATAGGCGATGTGTGTGCACGTAGCCCTATCCGAACTAAATATCCCCAAGTTAAGTGAGTTTAATTTAACATCTGATCTACATCATATTGACTACGCTGACGACATATGCCTACTCTCCCAGAAAATGATGGATCTGTCCGCAATGGCGTTAAACGGGGCGAGGAAGGTTGTCTATAGATTAATACAAATAAGACCAAGGTTCTTAGCCCGCCATTTCGAAATCGTACACCTATTGCCATTAATATTAATGGACAACTTTGGAGAAGGTGGTCAACTTTGTCTACCTGGGAAGCATTTTTGCCGAAAATAATAGTACGGAGAACATCGCTCAGCGTATCAACCAGGCTAAATACTCAAAAGGCATGCTGTAAAAAATTTGACAGATCAGTTATTTCATCGCCAAGACCAAGCTGAGCCTGTTTCGCTTCCTGGTACTTTCTGTGCCTTTGTTTGGAAGCACTACAAGGGAAAGTTCCCGTAAAAGTTACGAGAAAGCTGCAAGTTTTCTTCAACACGTGTCTTCGTCGAACTAGAATTTAAGAATTGTCGGGCACAAAAGAATATCCGATAAGGAGCTAAGCCGGATGATAGCTTCATTGCTTTACACGCCATGAAAGGGAACCCCATTTTCAGCCAAGGGCAACCAAGAGGGGATCCTTAAATCACATATGTGGCAAGAGTTTAATGCGCTGGTTAAGTTGTTTGAAGGGTTGCGCCCCATTGCCCAGAATAGAGTACGATGGCGCGCAGGAGTGGTTGACGCGCTATGCTCTACTAGGGGTAAGGCAAAGTAGTAGTATGTGGTACAGTAAGCAAAACGGCCTCTGTTCCCGACCTAACTTAAAAACTGATCCATAAAGAATCAGAAAACATAGATCTATCTGCTGCTAATTGCATTTATATACCTGACACGTGAAGCCATATTTCTATTGAAATTTTAAAGCTAAGTGGCATTTTCATGCTCGTCACCTCCAAAAAATTAATTGTCCCGGGGCATGTTCCAAATCAAGTTGAGATAGTATTTACTCTTTGCATACTAGTGTCATCAATGGAGCAATACTTTGACAAGTAGAATAAATACAAATACGTGTTTCTTTGTTTCCATAGATCTTTTAAATGCGTATGTTGCGGACGAAGACGTTTCCCAATATCTGGACTCACTTCAACAGGTTTTTGTACATTCCCTACCATTATTTATTCAACGATGCGTGAAGAGCACCATCATCTAAACCTTGCCTACTAAATTCTCGACAATCATTTTCTTTCAATCCAATCTCAACCCAATGGTTTGTAACCACTCAGCAGCTCGAGGGGCCTGTGTTATATATATTTATATACAATAGAAAGCCAATAAAATGTTTTCATTCAATGTCTGCCAACAATAATCCAAGAAAATACATACAGAAAAACCCATTAAATTCGAATACCACACACATATGCAGAGATATGTACATATACCTGAATCTGGGACGAAAACTCGGGGGGAAAGGACGGACTAAGGACGGACAGTAAAAATGGGAATCACCATAATACTAAATACTTACCAACAACGTGAAGGCGAAATCCTTGGCATATTTTCGGTTCGGTGGAGACCTGACACTCATACGTTCCCGAGTCCCTCGGCTGTGGCGATGATATCCTCAATGTCCACTCGTCTGACCCCTCCGTATGTAAAGATTGAAATCGTTGATCGTTTGTGTACGTTAGAATTCCCACTGTCAGAATATGCAGATCCCTTTTTCGTATCCATGAGACCTTCGGTTTTTGCCAGTGATGAAGTTGATGACATCGAATGGCGAACGAAAAATAGAGAAAAATCCGAATTTTGCTATTAGTAGAGATAGGATAGTCGATTAGGGATATTTGATTGAGATTTTTATTTTTGGAAATTGTGACCTGAATCTGAAGTACGCATTAAGCGATAAGTCAATCATGCGGTGCATGGTTTAAAACAAAAATCATAGTGTGATCGATTCATAGCTGTCATATCTGTCAAATCACAAAAGCATCGTTTTATAACATGTCATTGTCGTCATAAAAGGACGATTTTTGTGATTAAATTATGAGAACGCAACGAAATAATCACAATAAAGCATATCTGTCGATTTCAATTAGAGTTCTCCGCGCTGACATGTTCTGTCCTTCCGTTTGACATTACCACTCGAGTGCCAATATTGGAAATATGTCAGATGTTCAATAAGTATGAAGTATATTAGATTGTGAGCCTCAATGTGAGCAAAAATAATAGAATGAACGAGAAGAATCTTACCAATATTTTCCATAAGTTTCTTCCAAGTTTTCTGATTGGACGTAGATATGCCATTGAATCAGTGACAATGAAGAGTGTTGGTTTGATTGATGATGATGAAAATGGAACTGACAAATTTTGATATTTGGTTACAAGTGATAATGTTAAATGGAGTTTGGAATAGAAGAGCCATGTGGGCGTTTTAATTAGATTTCCAGCGATATGATGTAGAAAGTGATTTGACGGGAATGAAAAGTAAAACTTGGATATTCGATTCAATCATCTCATTGGTTTTCATTATACTCATTTGCCCTAACCTCTAGTGGGGCATAGCGCGTCAACTCTTTCATGTGTCTCGGCTGACGTTCGTAGACATAAACCAGTTTCGGGCGATGCACGATGCTACCATGCACTTCCTGCTCCCAGCCCCCCCCCCCCCCCCCCCCCGTTTTCTCCGAGTGACTTCAACTGGCTATGTCCTTACGCCTCCCAAGCACGAGGAAGACCGCTCAATAAAAAAGGCAGTGTTCTTCGGCGAAATATCATCTCTCATAGATGATGTCGAGTTCACCCAGACGGTCAAGCCGGAGTGACATCCATTGAAATCAACCTGTATCGTTAACTTGTCGCGCATATCTTATGCAAATGGGGAAGTTCTTCAATAATTTTGTCGAATACCAGGCTATAGCAGTTTCACTGGTAACTGTAGAGCTGACGTGCACGCTACCGGGACTACCCCAAGTAACATTTTAAGTAGCAAATACCAGTGTTTTCGATTCTGCCACTATATGAAGTTGCTGCTACGTTTTTGGTACTAGAGTTGCAACTTCATGGTAAGAAATCCTGTAACGTAGCTCGCGGAACGTTCCAGCATAGTGGCAGTTGGACCATTTTAGTGGCATTATTTTATGATTTTAATATGGTTCCAGAGTGGTGATTTTTCATAACCTGGGACTTGAGAAAAATGTTGCCACTATATATTACACAAATGCAGGTGAATGTTTCGTGTTGGGCACCACAATATGGCTACTTCCTAGTGGGGAACTATAAAGTACCTTTTTAGGTGGCGAAATCGTGACATTACTATCATTATTTCTACTATAAAGTATCCAGATAATCGCCATCTTTTTAATTCTTTTCAGAATTGAATATCGAAAACCTTTAAAAAAATAGAAATGTTTGAACTATTAGGAAGAATTTGTTATTGTTTAAGCAAATAGGCATTATTACCCACCAATTTAAGGCAAAGAAACCCTAAATTATAAAAAAAAACACAATTTCATTTTATTAATTTTTCCATATTCTACTTCGAAATTTAAAGAATATTTGAAAGGCGTTGTAATTTTTCGAACTACAATGCCAACTTTCACAATGAAATGTCCTTGGCATGCATTTTTGTTCTTAAAAAGATACGCTGATGGTCATTATGTTCTAAATATTAAATTTATTTTATGTATTAATGTTCTTGCAAATGTACAAGTGCGAATCATTTTCAATTTAAATTGGAATTGTTTGTGACACTTGGTTTCATTCTGCACACCAACTTAGTATGCGTCTGTAGCTTAGCTCGGTAACGCACCGGGCATTTTTTGCTACTCGAAACACGGTCTCTGCGGTTCGCGCCCCGCAACGGGACCAACTATTTTTTTATTCTCAAATTCCCTCTGAATTAATTTCTCCGAGCTTAGTGGTTTCGTATGGATAGTAGCACACACACTTGTACATTTGCAAGAACATTAATAAAATACATAAAGTAAAATTGCCAGGGAACAAATATCTCCACTTCTCACCCTCTCTCCACCCCTCTAGTGAGTTAATATAAGTGCTTCACACCATCTAGACCTCCACGGTCGAGTTTTCAAGTAAAATCACGCCTTCACGGCTTAATACAAACAGAATTCTCACACTTTCGTGGTCGTCTTGCACATGGATAGCTGCAAAGATGCAAGACCTGATGAGTGCTACTATCCATACGAAACCACTAAGCTCGGAGAAATTAATTCAGAGGGAATTTGAGAATAAAAAAATAGTTGGTCCCGTTGCGGGGCGCGAACCGCAGAGACCGTGTTTCGAGTAGCAAAAAATGCCCGGTGCGTTACCAAGCTAAGCTACAGACGCATACTAAGTTGGTGTGCAGAATGAAACCAAGTGTCACAAACAATTCCAATTAAATTTATATTTTCAATTCTTATTCGAGAATAAGTTGGGACCAACAATGCAATTCATACATGTTTATTAAATACATATACATTTAATATGTTTATTGAATTGTATTAATCATTTCCACTACACACTCGCAAGTTATGTTTGTATGGGAAAAAGGGATCTAATAAAGTACCAGGTACGTGTTTGGGTAAACATTTTCACTAGTTTGGTACGTCCCAAACACGTGGCAAAATTGGTGGCGAAATCGAACCAATCACCAACCCTTTCAGGCGGCCAAGGCCCGACGTCGGGCTGTCGCGCCACGATGATGATGATGACCAACCCTTTCATTCCCCATTTTAGTAACATTTCCGTGGCAAATACGTCCCTATTACGTACCGATTCACAGTAACCGCTACTTTCAAAGGAGAAACTGGAGTGGCAGCTACGTGACTGGAACCAAAAATGCTAGTTGGGACCGACGTTAATTTGCATATATGTATGTCCAGACATTACCGTACCCCTCCAGACTTTTAAGTATACGAGTAATATTGGGTGTACAACTTTGCTTTCGCCGTTTTTTCGTGGAATTAATTGTCAAAAAGTACTTACAGATGTATTATTCAAAGTACTGTCCATCGCTACCGACAACTTTCGCCCATCTCTCCGGCAATTTTAGGATTCCATCTTGGAAAAAGAAGGCGTCTTTCAACGCAATCCATGATTGGATCTCGTAGTATAGCACACCGAGCTTGTCCCACCAAATGCAAAGCATAATCTTGGCGCCGTGAATATTCGGTTTTTGCCGTCGACGTTGAGACATGTCCGTGCATTCCCCATGACTTTCTGCGCTTGGGATTATCGTATCGGACCCATTTTTTGTCGCCGGTTACGATGCGGTATAGACTGCTGAGCCACGCGACCGTATTCCGGTCAGAATTACATACTATACGCATGGCAGCAGATTCCATTACAAGGAACTTCAACGAGAATGGCAACGATTTCGTTGACAGTATGGCGGCCATTCTGGCCCAAGCGTTATTCAAGTGCTTTCCGGGAACTGCAAACGTGGGCCGAGAGGCTGTAGACAGAAAAGCTAAGCTCGTGGAGTATGTGGGTGCCCGGGTGCAGTGCTGTTGTAGGCAACGTGAAAGCTAATGAGCTACCAAGAAGAGATTCGGGAACCGAGAGTAGTAACACGGTACCTTGCGAACATCACTAACGAAATAGATTGGGCCATGTACTACACAATTCGACTGGGCTCACAGAACGAATTGTAGGGTAGCCAGAATCTTGTGGACATCATCCGGTCTAAGCAAGAACAGGATATAATGCTCAAACTCAGAAGAAATAGGCTGAGAGCGACGGTAGGTCAACTCACAGGATACTGCCTTATGGCATTTTATGCGAGTAGATTAGGATTGACCTCCGGCAACTTATGCAGAAGATGTGAGATGGAAGAAGACACCATCGAACTCGCCTTGTGTAAGTTAAGTGACGGATTCAGAGGGGCCATGGGACCCGGCCCATACACTGCTCCAAGTACAATACTTCTTCTTCCTCCTGCGATCCAGATAAGGCTTTGTTGCTGATGTCACCGCTGTTTTACAGAAGTCCACAGGTGGGGCTCCTATCCAGGATCGATGGCTAATCCCTAAGGATTTTATAGAATATAGAAGCTAAACGAAGCTTACTATGGCCTGCATTGTCTTTGTGGTGCTCTGAGGACTACTCCTTTTGCTGCCTTCATTATTCTGTTTGGTCTTTATTTCTTGACATTGAGGGGGTTACAGTTTTCTCTAATAAGCTCATCATAAATCTGTCTTTTAGTCTCCGCATAGAATCCTGTGCTTTTGATGCGATTACGGAAGCGCGATGTCGGGCTGTAGCGCCACGATGATGATGATTTAAGCCACCAAAGTCGTTGTGGCTGTTGTGGCTCAGATTAGATTCTACTTAGACCGCTAAACTATTGTCACTGCAAAGGCAACCCATCGGAGCAACTGCGGGAGTCATGACTAAGAATCGCATAATTGGCAGCAGTAGCTGTGACCAGGAGGGTTGTATTCTTTATCTGTTCTACGCCTGTCCTGTTCTGACATGAAGGAAGAGGACATTTCTTTGATTCCATACTGTTGATTGTGGCAAACGCTGTCGTTTTATTGGGAGTTCTTTCTGGTTCAATGACTAGGATTGGTGGTGGCAACAGAATGAACGCAATTGCAGTCCAAGTGTCCTGTGGTAAGCACAGCAGCAGTTGTACCTAACCTAATCTTGGTACGAGGTTTTAGTTAGTAAGTTTATTATTGCATGCTTCTCTTCATTAAAAAACACATCCGCGGTTTCAATACACATTATGCCTTTTGAGGACCGAAAGTTTAATAGTTGGGCCACCTCCAAAGTCGATTTCTAGATCCGCCACTGTTTAATTGTCCATCCCTAAATTGGAAACGCCTCAACATCTTATCTGCTTACTGCTTTCAAGAGCTAGCAGTGGCGGACAGTTGAATCTTGTTGAATCCGATATTTTAATGCAGCGGAGTCGACACCTGGCAGCGATAATAAGCCAGCGAGGGTGCCAAATGGGCCCAAATCGGAGGTCTAATGCAAGCTGCGCAACCCTCTTACCTAGCCTAACCTATGTAGAGACATGCTTTCCACCCCCAATATGTATATACTCGTATATTTTTGTTAAGCAGAGCATACTGAATTCTGCAACATACTTAAATTTAAAAAAAATCAGAGATGAAGTAATTAATCTGCATAATTACCTGAAATTCTAGTCCATCATCAATGCAAAGAATTGCTCTTCCCAATAGAAGATTTAAATTTACTAAATGTTGATTCATATTTATTTTATAGCGTTTAAAAAAAAACTCGAAAATGGACCGCAATGCAGGACTGCTGGACGACATTTTGAATTTCCAATATGGAGATTGAGTGGATTAAATGCGCTACCTGTGCTGACGTGCATTCGAAATTTTATTAACTTTTGCGCAAGGACGTATATATGCAGGACAACCGTCTGATTTCCGTTGGGAAATAACAGAATGAAACCTTTTAACGTACACATGTTCAGGATCGCGCTGCTACATAATGGCCACGAACACTTCTTACTCTGGGCGCTCATGAATTAATGTCGTGTCGTTTTTCACTCGCATCCTTTCCACTTGAAAACGGAACATGACTATGTCTAAAACGTGTGTACATAGATGTTAGTTAGAGGGCACGTATGTGACGCTGGTTGACATCCTGTCCCAAAGGATCTTCCGATTCTGCTTCATGCATTTTCGATTCAAACCTCCCACGTGTCAGTCGAACTGAAAGTGGTTGCGCGTTTTACTTTTAATTTTCTGGTTACTTTCATACTCCTTCACATGATGCTTGAAAACATATCGATTTAATGGTTTCGCAAGACGCCTACATGTTTGCGGTTTGCCGAAACGTGTCGTTAGCACGTCAAGTGACTATATGCAATCAATCAAAGAAATGTTCACCACCCGCACCCCAATTTCAGGCGTAGCGCAACATGACAAGGACGTTTTAGCAAATGACATTGTGTACAATACATCTCGTAAGCAGAATTTCGGGCGAATTGATACGTGAAATGCGCGTCTATTTAATAATACGCCAATTACCTGGATACGCTGTTGTAATACATCGGGGATGTATAGTTAATTTTCAGGGTTGTTAGTATGTTAATTGGGACGAATTTGTCGATTAATTATCATACATGGATGCCCTATTTACGGGCATTAAGTTTGTATCTCGCATTAATTCGGAAACCATATTATTCAGGATATGATATTTTAAGGATATTAGTCGCATTTATAATATAATCTATCATCGATAATTTTAGAATACTACATTCATTGATTAGACCAAATATACACAAAAATGACAAGTAAGAGTCAATTCTTTAGTTCTGCAAGTGGTAAATTGATTATAAAACGATAATCAACTCATTCTACAGATCAATATACTTCATCGTCCTTCAAAAAACGACACATGCTCAAACCATGATGCGAGTGGTTGAAGTATTTTCTTCTTACTACAATATAGATTTCATGCTAGAAATTCCTCTAATTGGGAATAAGTATTACGCAGCTAAAATTACGCACATTGGGCGCCATTTAAAAATTAAGGTATATAGAAATTGGGCGATTACAATTAATTATACCCTAGACTTTTAGTATAGGGTATATTGTTTTTGTCACGACGGAAATATGTAACACCTTAAAGGAGGCTCCGGAGGTATAGCAATGTAGATATATAAATGATCAGGGTCACCTCCTGATTCGATTAAGCCATGTCTGTCTGTCTGTCTGTCTGTCTGTCTGTCTGTCTGTCCGTTCGCACGATAACTTTCGATAGAATGAAGCTAGAGCCTTGAAATTTTGGTCAAATGTTGGTAGTGTAATCTAGTTGGATGGTATTGAAAATGGGCATGATCAAGCTAAGAGAACGCCTACCTCCCCTATATATGTAAAATACTTAAATGTATCTCTAACTCCCGACTAAATAAATATGAAAAGCTCTAGCTTTGGTAGATTACTCGTGAGGGTAATCTTATAAACTCCTGGGAAAATCAAATCGATCAGTTGAAAACTAACGGTAATTTTCTTACAAAGAGCCCCGTACTACCCTACTTTTCGGGTTTTTTGTCTATAACTCTTGAACCAATTGACGTAGACATCTGATTTTTGGCATGTAACCCTGGGGTGAGAAGATGCTTGAGTTCTAGTAAGTTGGGCATAATCGAATCAAAGGAACGCCTACCTCCCCTACAAATTTAAAAAAAATTCAATATTCCTTTAATTACGATAACTTTCGATAGAATGACACTAGCGAGTTGAAAATTTGACAAAATGCTGTTAGTAGGATCTACTTGGTTGGTATTGAAAATGGGTAAGATCCGACTCAAGTAACCCCCACCTCCCCTACAAATGAAACTTCAAATAAGCGATAACTTTTGATAGAATGATACTACCGAGTTAAAAATTTGGTGGAATGTTGCCAGTAAGACCTACGTAGTTGGTGTTGAATATGGGTAAGATCCAACCCAAGGAACCCCCACCTCCCCTACATATGAAACTTCAAATAAGCGAGAACTTTTGATGGAATGAAGCCAGTGACTTGAAATTTTGGTCAAATGTTCGAAGTGAGATTGGGTTAGTTGGCATTAAAGCTGGGTAACATCCGACCAACGAAACCCCTACTTCCCCTACAAACGAAACTTTAAATAAGCGATAAATTTCGATAGAGTGAAGTTAGAGACTTGAAATTTTGTTTAAATGGCTGTAGGGTGATCTAATTGGTTGGTGACAATGATGAGCAAGATCCGACCTAAGGAACCCTTACCTCCTCTACAAGTGAAACTTCAAATAAGCAATACCTTCCGATAGAATGAAGCTAGCGACTTGAAAAATTCGACAAATATTGTAGAATGGGTTAGTTAGTTAATTGATTTTGAGTATGTTCAAGATCCTAATGAATGTGTGCCAACCTCTCCTATGAACTGGCCATATAGGAGACCCATTCTTAATGCATATGGTCGTTGCCAATTGGTACTTTTGGTATCTCCACTAGGTCTGTAGAAGTCTAGGGAATATACGCTTCGGACCTGGTTTTTCAATTATAAAGTTTCTTTTTTCTACAGCTAGCATTTAGGCAGCTACATACAGTGCTGAGAAAATTTGGCTCGACTCCATTAAATCCAAAAGCAAAGCACAAAAAGCTCAGTACACAACAAGAGCTACTTTCAGTGAAGTCACAAGAAGGCAAAACACACAGAAGAGAGAATCAGAAGAAATGATAAAGAGCGAGAAAAATGAAGTAATTCGGCACAAGTGAGGAAGTAGGAAGGGGATGGGAATTTGACATCTCTTTTGCTTCTATATGGACCGGGCGGGTGTTCCGCGGCAGAGAGACAAAATGGAATGTTATTGTTCATAAAGGAGAAGTAGGAGAGGGGATGATATTTCATTTGCCTCCTGTGCCTCTATATGGACTGCGAGGGTGTTACGCAGTGTAGGGCGTATACTTTTTACTAGTTTGTATGTGGTGGAATTACGTCCAGAATTTAGTGTACAGTATATGGTGGTTTCATCTCCTTCTATATGTCTCTGTGACAAAACACAATGTTTACCAATAACCCATTCCAAAGCTCCAACCAGGAAATATTCACTGCCGACGAGCTTTTACAAATATCGTACGAACTCATTGTCAACCTAGCGAACTGCAAAACAAAGAAAGACCAATACGATACAATTGTCAAACTTGCTGTTAAGTTTTTGTACGGGTAAAAATGTTTAGGCCCGTTTTCTCAATGTCTGGTTAAACTGCCAATTAGCTATCCGGGACACTAGATTTAACCTTAGCGCATGCAACGCTCAAAATATGATAATGCAGTCCACACCGCTGATTTTCTTGGCGGAATTCTGCCACCTGTTCTTCTCTATTGTACGTCACCACCTCTCAGCATTATATTGCGGCTGAGTGGGTTTCAGATCCGTTTCCTCTGTTCCTTATGACCAGTTTAATTGTCTCATTTGAATGTGCAAACGTAAACAGTTCTAGCTGTCAAAATCTCAGCAGCCCGTATCAACTGTTTGGAATTATTGTCCGATAAATTCTTAACCGGAAGATGAGTACTCAATTGCCCTAACCCCTTGTGGGGCATAGCGCGTCAACTGTTCCATGTGGCCCAGTTGACGTTTCGTTGGCATAAACTGGTTTCGGAGAATGCAGTGCGTGCACCTCCTGCCTATATGGTGTATCAAACCAATTTATATTCAACGCAAACCACTGGATCATCTGTAATGGCGACCAAGGACGAAATCGAAGTTTTTCTTGTAATGAACCTGATGAAGGGCGTCGTGAAACTTTCAAGTTACCGAATGTACTGGGCGGAAGCGACGAACTATCCAGCGATTTCTAACATGATGCCACGGAATCGCTTTGAAAAACTGAGGCGTTTTTTCCACATCAACGACAACTCAGCATGTCCTGCCAGAAACTCTCCAGCGTATGACAAATTGCTTAGAATAAGGCCATTTATAACAAAGCTGAAGGAAAATATGGCGAAAATCGAGCAGGAAGAATATAACAGCATCGACAAGATAATGGTTCATTTCAAAGGAAGAACCGTGCTCAAGCAGTACATGAAGAACAAACCACATAAGTGGGGAGTTAAAGTGTTTGCTAGAGCTGGAAAGAGTTGAATTGTGTACGATTTCGAAATTTATTGCGGCAAAGGTACCGACACTGGAAGCGAAAATGAACTCGGTATTAGCGGTGATGTTGTGATGAGATTGGTGAAAAATGTACCAAAACATCAACAATATTAAATTGCTATGGACAATTGGTTTTCTTCGTACGAACTACTTTCCAAATTGAAACAAGAAGGATATTTAGCTGTTGGAACAGTCAGAAGTAACAGACCTCCAAACTGCAATTTCATATCCGATAAGGATTTGAAAAAGAAAGGAACAGGAAGAGGTTCTTTTGACTATAAAACCGAAAGGACTGAAAACATTTTTGCGCTTAAATGGTATGACAACAAGCCCGTCCATTTGGTGTCTAACTTTATAGGCAAAGAACCTGTTGGAAGCGTCAAACGTTGGTCTGCAGCCGAGAAGAAATATTTGGATATCGAGCGTCCAGCGATTGTCGAAGAATACAATAGTTCTATGAGTGATGTTGATCTTCACGACATGCTTGTAGAGCTATACAGAATAGAGATCAGAACGTCCAAGTTTGATCTGCGTGTATTCTACCATTTTCTGGATATGAGTTGTGTCAATGCGTGGCTACTTTACCGACGACATTGTGGCATGAACAACCAACGGGCTATGCCTTTAGTCAACTTTCTGAAATTGCAGCTGCACTAATAACGACAGGAAAACTCGTAAGTCGAAAGCGCGGAATGCCATCAAGCTCCAATTCGCCTTTAACATCGAGAGGATCTACTCCTGCCCAGCTATTTGTTGTAGATATCACTCGGTGCGATAATGTTGGTCACTGGCGCAAACATATAAGCGAAAAACGAAGGTGCAAATTGTGCATTAAAGCGTATTCTCGAATAATGTGTCGAAAATGTAATGTCGCTCTATGTCTGAATAAAGACAGAGAATGCTTCTATTCATACCATAAATAAATTAAAAAATTTCTCATATAACTACATTATATTTTACATACGTCATTTTCTACTTCAGTATTAAAATAAAACTTGAAATACAAAAATAAATCCTTGGTTTCTTTTCTTTTTTATTCTTGATGGCCCGTTATCAACAAAAAACCAGGCCGAAGCTTCGCTTCGGGCCGGAGTCCGAAGTGTATATACCCTAGACTTGTACAGACCTAGTGGGGGCACCAAAAGTAATAATTGGCAACGACCATGTATTAAAAGTGAGTTTCCTATATAGCCAGTTTATAGGGGAGGTTGGCGCTCATTCAGGGAGATCTTGACCATTCTCAAAATGAATTAACTAACCCATTCTACAAATATTTGTTGAATTTTTCAAGTCGCTAGCTTCATTCAATCGAAAGTTATTGCTTATTTGAAGTCTCACTTGTAGGGGAGGTAAGGGTTCCTTGGGTCGGATCTTACCCATCATTGCCACCAACCAATTAGATCACCCTACAAATATACAAACAAAATTTCAAGTCTCTAGCTTCACTCTATCGACAGATATCGCTTATTTGAAGTTTCGTTTGTAGGGGAAGTAGGGGTTTCGTTGGTCGGATTTTACGCATTTTCAATATTAGCCGACTGGATCCTACTACAAACATTTGGGCAAAATTTCAAGTCGCTAGCTTTATTTTGTCGTAAGCTATCGCTTGTTTTAAGTGTCATCTCTAGGGGAGGTAGGGGTTCCTTAGGTCGGATCTAACCCGTCTTTAATGCCAACTAACTCAATCTCACTTCAAACATTTGACAAAAATTTCAAGCTGCTGGCTTCATTGTATCAAAAGTAATCACCTTATTCGAAGTTTCATTTGAAGGGGAGGTAGGGGTTCCTTGGGTCGGATCTTGCCTATTTTCAGTGCTAACTAATAAGACCTTACTGCCAACATTCTACCCAATTTTCAACTTGCTAGTGTCATTCTTTCGAAAGTTATCGTAATTAAAATAATATTTAATTTTTTGAATTTTGTAGGGGAGGTAGGCGTTCCTTTGATCTGATTATGCCCAACTTCCCAAAACCTAAGCAGCTTCTCACCCCAGAGTTACATGCCAAAAATCAGATGTCTACGTCAATTGGTTCAAGAGTTATGGACAAAAAACCCGAAAAGTAGGGTAGTACGGGGCTCTTTGTAAGAAAATTACCGTTAGTTTTCAACTGATCGATTTTATTTTTCCAGGGGAGTATAAGATTACCATCACGAGCAATCTACCAAAGCTAGAGGTTTTCATGTTTATTTAATCGGGAGTTATAAATACATTTAATTATTTTACATATGTAGGGGAGGTAGGCGTTCTCCTGGCCTGATCATACCCATTTTCAATACCAACCAACTATTTTAGATCATACTTCCAACATCTAGTCAAAATTTCAAGGCTCTAGCTTCATTCTATCGTAAGTTATCGTGCGAACGGACAGACAGACGGACAGACGGACAGACGGACAGACGGACAGACAGACAGACAGACATGGCTTAATCGAATCAGGAGGTGACCCTGAGCATTTATATATATACATTGCTATACCTCCGGAGCCTCCTTTAAGGTGTTACATATTTCCGTCGTGACAAAAACAATATACCCTATACTAAAAGTCTAGGGTATAATAAACTACGAAGCAGTAGATGCTCATTAGTGTTTATTAATTCCCAATGATGCCATATGGCATCATGCCGTATTTTGTTATTTAATATGAAAACCTAAAGTTTTTTTTCTTCAAAAAACTTAACAATAACCTCTATTCAAAAGTAAAAATCGACAAAAAACCAGCAAATCGCAATTTTGTATCATTATTTTTGTGATAAAGAGAGCTTTGTGCGCTTGCGAGAGGTGTTCTTGTATCAAATGTACAAATACATATAAAGTTTCCACGTCCGTCCATAAGAGAGTCCCGTTATACGAGGGTATTTTGCTCCCAAATCGAAAGCGTGTGTAGTGAAAATTTTGATACAATGTTTTTGGTAGAATCTAATTAATTCGTATTGAAAATGGGTATGGTTCAACACCAACCAATAAGTTTCCACCAAAAACATTGTACCAAATTTCAAGCCGATAGCTCAATTCTATCGAAATTTATCTTGCGAACGGACAGACGGGCAGACAGACATGACATCATTCTGATAATTGGTATGTGGGTATATGTATATAGAAGGAGGTGCATGCTAGCAACTGAATTCTCCGAAACTAGTTTATGCCAACGAAACGTCGACTGGGCCACATGCAACAGTTGATGCGCTATGCGCCACAAGGGGTTACGGCAACTGAGTATACCTACGGATCCTACTTTCGGGTGTTCGATATTTTCGTAGTGACAAAAACAATATACCCTATACTCCACAAACTCTAGAGTACAAAATATATTGACGTGGCCTAAAGTACCGACGCCATTTTCATAAAAAAAGAATAACTGCCGCAACAGCCTGATATAAACCATGGCCTCGAAGTGAGTTAGCATCATCTCGCTTTCTAAACCATGACGGTGTATCTTGTGCAGAGCTGTATTATCAGCAACACGCTCAACCGAGTTACAATATTTACCCCATAAATGGGTACTCATTTTCCAGGTCAGTGGACGCATAATCCAACACGTAAACACTCTTTTTTTTATCGAAAACTACTGCATTCAGTAGGAATCTAACCGGCGAACGTGCTAACCGTTGCACCATCCGGACTACATTTACGTAAAAGAGCACTAAAAATTTGAATCTGTCCACGTTAAGTATCAAAAACCACCAATACTTTATGGATTAACAGAAACGATACACGCAAACTCCGTATAATTATTATTTTACAAACAAAAGCTAATAAAAACACCACGAATTGAGTTTGCAATTAAATTTTATATTCCTTCCGAACATCTTCAGCAACAGGTGTTGCTGAAGATGGCGGAAGGCTGCCCGAAATGCATCAAATATAAAATTTAATTGCAAACTCAATTCGTGGTGTTTTTATTAGCTTTTGTTTGTAAAACATCAATAATTGTCTAGGACGATAGATTCTAGTAAATCCGCTTTTAAGCGATGCTACGAACACCTTGCAACGTTGGATCGAACGTTGGACGCATCGCTTAGAAGCGGCTTTAGTAATAAGCCCTACTCATTAAATCAATCTTGCACTCAAACATTCCGTTTAGCGATTGCTAATACATAAAAAGTTCTTTTGAGCAAACAATAACGTATGCCTATGAATACATACAAATCCAAGACCCTTTATATGAACCACATTCAATAAAACTATTGACATATAGTATATATATATATTTCTTTTTTCATTCGACCATTTCATTTGCAGAGTCCTTCACCATTCAGAGAGTTTCTAATTGAAATTAATTCTAATTCATTCATTGTTAGTCTAATTCATTATATATTCCCACTGTTGTTCGAGTCTTTCCAGGGCAATTCAGGACACACATGAGCAGAGGCATTATTAAAACCACAAATATTCATCTATGCATGAGCATACTGTATAAAAGTATAGCCCTACAAACTCATGAGGAAGTAAAATTTAAAGTTGTGTGGGAAAACGAGCAAGAGTTTTGAAACTTTGATGCAAAACAGCACGAAAGTTTAAAATTCTAGCCGTTTATCCGGATACGATGGTCTAAACGAAGCTGTATGTGTTGGTTTTTATAATTATACGTTCGACTGAATATCGTGCGGATGTTTTATTTTCAGGCCATAGAATGAAGGAGATTAACCAGTACATAAATACAATTTTTATTATTCGTTACAATAGGAGAGAATAAGAGTCGGAAAATAGAGTTTTCCTTATTCTCTCTCTCAATTGTCCTAACCCCTTGTGGGGCATAGCGCGTCAACTGTTCCATGTGGCCCAGTTGACGTTTCGTCGGCATAAACTGGTTTCGGAGAATGCAGTCACCAGCAGTCACCTTGTAATGGACGGTTTGGTGTTCATCCGAAGATGCCTGTGGGGACGGAGCCTTAGGTAGCATAATGACCGTGAAGGTCGGGCCGAGCCAACTGGCGAAGAAAAAGGCCTCTCAACGAGCTAAGCAGCGGCCTATGCTGGCTGTAGCTCAGTTTGGGAGATGTGGGCGGGGTTTTCGCCGCTCGTTGCCCCTGTCCTTTACGTATTAAAAAAAAATGCATAGGCCTGGGGAAGACAACACAAACAAGGGAGGTAAAATTGGGGAATAAAAAAAATAGTCGATAAGGATGGAATGGTTGTCAGACGGATCAGACGGCCACGCGGTCGAATCTGGGTCCGGGTGTAATGGGACCCTCGGCCTCTGGGTTCGTACCACCAACAGATCACTACTCGTCAGGTGCTGCTTCGATCTACCGGTGGGAGCATCACTACCAGACCATAATATGGTTCATTACAGGTAGTTCATTACAACCTCCTGCACATCCATGGCCACGAACGTCATCGTGGACGGGATTCGAACCCGAAACGCCGGTAGTCAAACATGAGACTGATGCCTCAACACACTCCTCTAACGCTCGCCCCGTGAGGCCAGTCAAATTAAAATTCTTACAGGAAATATTAGGGAAAAGTCTGGAAATGATTTGAATCCCTTCTATAGATCCTTAATACATGGAGACTAAGTCTGCACAGTCACCGAAGGTGAGCTTAATTTTGGCGGGCGAAAATGCGAGAAATTTGAGTCTTACAACTTCTAAACGCAACCTCGGATCGAATAACTTTGTAGAAATAAATTGAAGAGCGTTGAAATTTGCGTCCAATTTACTGCTCAAAGCCAAAATTTGTTTCAATAGTATAGTCAAAATCGATAGTCGAAAAACGACAATTTTTGAGGACAAGAAGAAAACTACGCTTTATCATTTTTGAAGCTCACAGATCTTTGAAACGGAAGCTGCAAATGGAAAAAATCACTCAAACAAAAGACTAAAGATAATTTAATTTCGATTCAAGCGTGACCAATATTTTACAATTTCCCCAATTTTTAGTGTGGTTGTGAGCAAAAATGCAAAAATATTTTTGTAGAGATTTCACCCTTAATACATTTATGTTGACAAGATTAACAGCTAGAAGATTCGTTTTAATCTCAAATTTTAGATAATTTACTCTAATTTGAAAAAGTTTCACTAAGTTTATTATCAAACTGGGTATGTAGGCTTGTAACCTGCGTACCTGAGATCACTTTACACTCGAAACATTAAATGAGCCTCGGATTCGGATACTACGGACTGATCCACCGACTTTTGGCTATATAGAAAGTTCGAACGATGTGGGGCGAGTGCAGTAGGGCGTGGCTCACTGAAATCGAACGGGAAATGACCGCATATAACATGAGCGAAACAAGATGGCCTGGATTGGGAACGACTTTATCATCAAGCATCCCATCCATCATCATCCCAAACAGTACTGCTCTACTCTAGAAATGAAAACGATACGTCACCTCGAATGGCAGGCATCGGAATCCTGTTGACTAGGGTTGCACGCCTATCTCTAATTGACTGGAAGCCCATCTACTACCGTAACATCACAGCCAGATTCAAATCCAGGGTTAGAAACATCACAATAATTGAGTGCTTCGCCCCGATTGAACTAGCGGATCAATCAGCTAAGGACGCCTTTTACCAACGGCATGACGACACCTTCGACAAGGCTCCCAAAGGTGGCATAAAAATTATCACGGGGGATGCAAAGTTGGGTCTGACAATGTAGGTGTTCTTACCTAATGGGCAATCATGGACTAGGCAACAGAAACAAAAATGGCGAGATGTTCGTGGAGTTTTGCAACTCTCGTCAACTCGTCATTGGCGTTACACTGTTCAAGCGCAAACGATGCGACTTCACAACCTTGACCTCTCCGGGTGGTAGAAGAGAAAACCAGATTCACCATATAGCCGTCTCCAAGGCAAGGAACAATTGGCTCTTGGACGTCAGGTCGAAGCGAGGTGCTGATATTGGCGGCAACCACCAACTTGTTATCGCAAAAATACGCTTACGAACGGCAGCGATCCAGCGCCCTCAAAATGCACGAATCTTGCCAAGTTTTACTGTACAAAAGCTTAAAGATCCATCAATAAGACGTGCATATTCCACCGCCTTGCACGAGAGAGCTACTGCACTACCACTTTGTAAGAATCCTACAATTGATGATAGATGGAACGTCGCTAAGGACTCATTTATTTCGTGTCGTGTAACATTTGCGGGTCGATTGGAGCGCGGTAGGAGACCATTCGTTAGCGTCTCTGCATGGTCTCTAATCTCAACACGCAAGAGAGTTATGGAACAAATTAACTCAGCTGCTAACAGCTTAGCCAAAGACCAACTCAGAGCTGAATGCCGTTCACTACAGAAAGGCGTGCAAAGAAGCGTAAGACAGGACAAGCGAAATTATATCAACGCATTAGCGGAGAGGAGAAGGGGGAGGAAGCGGCTTACCGCGGTGACAGTGGAGCCCTTTTTAAGCTTATTAAGCGCTACACAAAGTTGGAGACTATCACCCTGCAAGCTTACTACCATCATCTACTGTTAGCAGATATGTTAGCCTACGAAAGAGCCCCTACAGACATCGTGTACCATAAGATCCACACAGCAAACGAGTGCGACAAAAACAAAAAAAGGGAAACCGTGGCGGGAAAAATTGGAGTACCTGATAGCCCAAAACCCACACAAGGCACCACCCACAGTAAGAATGGTCGAAAACTTTGTCGTCAACAAATCAGACGTACAGCTTCATGTCGCGTCCTCATATTTCCCTGGGGAATTTTCGGTCCCGACTGAAGAACTAGAGCGACTAGTCGACTACTATGGAATCAACGGCTGAAGCCTATTCATCAGCTGTGATGCTAACGCACATCACACGGTAAGGCGAGGTACTGATATTAACAGCAGAGGTGAGTTACTTCTCGCTACTATCTCTAGCCTATATCTTAATATACTTAATAGGGGATCCAGTCCCACCTATCTCACCAGGTTAAGGCAAGAAGGGGGGTTCCGTGCTGGAGCACGGGAAAAGGACTAGAAATCTGTTCAACAGGGCCAAGCTCACTAGAGAATGGGATCTTATATCGCTCCATTCTTACAGAATACTCTGAAACCAATTTATGCCAACAGTTGACGCGCTATGCCCCACAAAGGGTTAGGGCAATTGAGTACTCTTACAGAGTACAGTAAGAAGGTTAGGAATGCCAAACGTCGCAGCTGGATGGCTTTCTGCGAGATTGTCAACAACACCAGCAAACCCGCTAGACTACATCGAGTCTTGGTAAAGAAAATCCCTAACTTAGCACACTCAAAAAACCGGACGGTAGCACAACGCAAGACTCCGGGAGTACGGGAAAACCCCCTGGGTGCAGTATTATCGCAGGAGATGAATATGACCCGGACTGCAAAGACATGTCCCAATGCCTCTCTCTCTAATTCCCTTGACCGCTCCAGGGGCATGGGCGCGTCAACATCTCTAGCATTTCAATGCGTTGTTGAAGTTTCAATAGCATTTCTACATTTCGGAAGTGCAGTTGCTAGCATGCACCTCCTATCCACGCCGTCTTTATACTGACAAGCTCGGAGTACTGTGAGAATTGTATTAGTACTCACATGCAGTTTTTGATCGCGCCGAGATTTGATCTCCGAGCTCTAGATTGGTATCGTAGAGTGGTGACCGAACGATCACGGCCACCGAGCGCAACAAACAAAACAAACAAAATTGGGCTGCATACCTATGGACGATTATAAATTATATCGAAATATTAGCCTGACATCGTTCATGCTGAAGATCATGGAGAAGATTCACGCCGCTCATATCAGGACATCGCTCCTTGTGAACAACCCACTTCACCCTAGACAGTTTGCCCATCAACTTGGCAAATTAACTGAAACGGCTCTCCACAACAACAACTCCAATTGAAATCAAAATCGGCTGGACCTGATGGCATCTCCCCCTTAGTTCTCAGACACTGCGCTTCCTCGCTAGCCAAACCTCTCCGAAAACTCTTTTACCTGTCCTACGCAACAGGAGTGTTCCCATCATCGTGGAAACTAGCTCATGTCTAACCAATCCCCAAGAAAGGAGAAGCATGTGATCCATCTAACTACCGACCAATAGCACTAACTTCGACTCTATCAAAAGTCTTCGAAACCCTGGTTAACAACCAACTAATGAGCTACCTTGACTCACATCATCTCATCAATGATCGGCAATATGGTTTCCGGTCTCCGCGCTCCACCGGCGACCTAATGACATACCTCACCGAAAGATGGAATCGCTGTATCCACCAATTTGGCGAAGCTAAAATCATTGCCCTCGACATTTCGAAAGCTTTTGATAGAGTCTGGCATCCGGCTCTTCTAGCTAAGCTCCAGGCTTTTGGTTTGGACACAAAATTAGTTAAATGGATCGAAAGTTTCCTTCACGACCGTTCGCTTCAGGTCGTCCTTGATGGAGTTAAATCAAATTGCGATACCACCAAGGCAGGGGTCCCCCAAGGTACTGTCCTTTCACCAACACTTTTCCTTCTCTTCATCAACGATCTTCTCAGCGTGACTTCCAACTCAATCCATAGCTTTGCAGACGATAGCACCCTTGACTACACTTACTCTTTCAACTCTGTAGCTGACTCTCGCCGAAATTCAACATCTATCAACAGAGATCGCATGTTTGACTCACTAAATGAAGACATTTCAAAAATTATTGCATGGGGAAAGCGAATCGAGTAGAGTTTAACGCCTCAAAAACTCAATGTTGTCTACTTTCCAATAAGCGATGTGCTCCACCTACCGCCCAACCCATTCTTGTCGATGGGGTCAGCATTCCTGATTCGCCCATACTGAACATACTAGGTATTAACATCTCCAGTAAACTAAATTGGTCCGACCACATTTTTTGCGTTGAAAAAAACGCAATGAAGTGTCTGGGCTTTCTGAATCGCTGTAAAAGATACTTTTCACCATCTGATCTGGCTCAAATTTACAAGGCTCATATAAGACCGAGACTTGAATTTAATTCCCACATATGGGCAGGCGCAGGTAGAACCGCATTATCCGCGTTAGACAAAGTTCAACGGAAAGCCTTCAAGCTTATTGGCGAGGAACCCATAACATCTAAAATCGAACCGCTTGAACACCGGCGAAGTGTCGGCTGTCTCTCACTCTTCTATCGCTACTTCAACCGCCGTTGCTCTGATGAAATAGCCAACCTCATTCCTGAGCGTACTTTTCCTTTACGTAACCTTCGACTAGCCAGTCGTGTCCATCCTCATCTTCTAGAACTCAGCAATAGTCGCACCGCCAAATTCCATGACTCGTTTGTATCTAGGACAACACGAATGTGGAACGATCTACCATCTTTTGTTTTCCCCCGCAACTATGACCTACAAAAATTTAAACGGAATGTACACCGTCACCTTATTCAAACTCAACCCATCTCCCCACTACCTTAATCCCTTACCGCCAATGCTGTGCTCTCGCATCAAAGGGTTACCCCCTAAGCTTTGGTATAAACATAAAAAAAAAAAAAAAAAAAAGCGGCTATGTCAGCCAACGAAACGGCATTGTGTGCGTTTCTTGGGGCGATGCACCCTTGTCCTTCCGCCCGTGAATGTACACATTGAAACGGAAGCTAGAATGGCAATCGTCAGACTCAAGGCCAACGACATAGGGATCAAGTTGACCTCAAGCCAACTAAGCTGGTTGAAAAGTAACAAGGTACTTAGCATGCCAACTGATTACCTTGTGAAAACTCTTCGCTTCAACTATTCCTATAAATCAGTCATTTGGAACAGAGAAAGGTGGGCGGATGGCTACAACTCGGCGTGCAGGAGTAGTTGACGCGCTATGCCCCACTAGGGTTAAAGCAAAATAATAGGCTGCTATCAAAGCGTTGACTAATTTCACTATCAATTCTAAGCTGGTGCTGGCTTATCAAGAAGCCCTCCATAATGTGGGTTCAATGAACAAACTCACATTTTACTGGGTCCCTGGTCATTCGGGCATCAAGTTCAATGAGCTGTCAGATAGGCTAACAAACCGAGCCTCCGCCATTCCCATCTATGGCCCAGAACCGTTTTTCGGGATACATAAGAGACTAGGAGAGCACACGTTCTTCATCCCAATGGTGGGGCCCTCCCAGGCCTAAGGCAGGCCAAGCTGTTTATTTTCGGCAACTCACGCATTCGTACCTTGGAATTGCTCCGGTTTGGCAAGAACAGGGTCAGAATAATTTGTAGAATTTTAACGGGACCCTCGCGTCTGAAGTGTCATCTTAAAACCATGCATATTGTACCGGACGGTAGCTGCCGCTTTTGCGAGGCCGACGATGAAACCTCACAGCACATTCTTTGCGAGTGCTAAAGGCTTGATCAAAGACGTACCAAATGCTTAGGCATAGCATAACATTTCCCTTGGCCGCGGACATCTCTTCTTTAAGACCTTGCTAGACCAGTCAATTTATCGAGAAGGTTCGGCTGAATCTTCTGATTTAGCCTGCTTTTCGGTAGAAAGGACAATAGCACAATAGACCTCAAGGTCGCAGTGCTTATGGTTGCAACACGACCCACGGCCCACCTCCTTTATCTACTCGTATCTATCTTATCTAACTTACAAGCATGTTACTCACATCTCACACAATGAAACGTAATAGACAGCTGTCATCTGACCAGCTGTTTGATGTGTTGTACATATTTCTGAAATGCCGATTTTCTTTTGAATTATAGCCGTAACTACTGGGACCTCCAGGTTTTGTTTGTGTGCGTTAATTTGTATGCAGTGCGACATCTTAGTAATGACTAATTTTAGGCAAGTATGAAGAGGACATTTTTATGTCGGCCAGAATCAGCGTTTCATTGTTTGCTTAGTCCGGTTAGAAGCATAGGATGGCCGAGATAATATATTTCGTGTGGTATCACAACGGACCCAGATGTTGGCTGTATGGGCTTTGGACATCATGGCAGCCTTTTTACCTAACCTAGTTCTCGTCCCATTTTCTTTGTAGTTTCATTTTATGGAGGGAGGAGGGCGTTTATATTAACTACATCACAACATGTTTGACTATTTTTACCAGAGTAATAAATTCAGTTAATTCGGTATATGTTTAGAAGCCCCAAATCTTTGAAACATTTTCTACTATTGTAAATTCGTCGACTACTCATTGTTTTGATAGAAAGTAGCTTTCTGAATTTAATGCAATGTACTACAATCCTTATGTCGCCCCATCGGAAAGTCCCGGTATATTCAACCATCAAGAAAAGACGGGCGTTGCCTAAAACCTCACGAAAGTCCAGCTTAATTTCAAAGAGCAAAATTGTCTAGACTTATATTCAATTGCAGCATCCGTTTTCCAGACATTCTTTCATTCTCTAAAAGGGCTTTCCATCAAAGCCGTTGACGAAAGACAAATCGACAATTACTGTTCACAAGTTGACAGCCACAATCAAAAGTTCGAGATTCTCTGGAAACAATTGTTGAAAAGTTTTTCATTCAACGAACGTGTAGCACTTGAGTCTGAGTGACATCAACGTCAGACAACAAGTTCCCGACGCTCGCACAAAAAGGACATTAAAGCATTTCTCCAACTTTGCCACTCTGCATTTCTCGTCCTTCGCTACATCAATCGTTTTATGCCAGCGTTTCGTCCTGGACTATCCGAAACCATCTTGTGGCTGTGATAAATTGTCTGCAGGGGGCAACGCGACGTTCTGTTCTCTGAAATGGATACTTACCGCTCGGTCACCTAAATTTCGAACTCTGCAATGGAGCAAGGCTGCTTGACCAACAGTCGCTGTTATTTCACGTCTTGTGGAATTGTCAAAATATGGTTGTGAGTATGGTGTTTCCCAGTAATGAGGTGGAACGTCACCGCAAATCGTTTCGGTTTCTGCAAAACAGAGAAGAGAGAAAAAAGAATACATACAAGATGAAAAAAACAGATTGCATAAATGGGACCAGCAGAGGTGAAATGAAGCAAAACCCCGTCAGTTAAGTGGATCGAATTTCATTAAAAGCTTTTACGATTTTATCGGAACCCGCAAGCAATTTATTCAGCCAGACGGGTAACATACAAAATGCGGACATTTTCGTCTCTTTTTTTGCTCTTTTGCTCCGGGTGATGGGTTTTGATATGGGATTTTTACGGACCCTTTTTCAAGCAGGATATGTGACTGTTTGAAAGATTGTATTGCGAATTGATTCCGAGCTTTACGAAAAAATGAAAAACAGAAAAACGAAACAAATCGAAAAGATATTTGCGTCTAAACACTTTCGATATAAAAAAAATAACTTTTCATCCTTTTGCAATATCTCTGAAATTTATGTCTGAAGAAAACAGAACTTAGATGTATTCAATAGTACTATGGACGTCGAGACTGAAGTTTTTAATCCAAAATAAAGAAAAAAACGTAAATTATGTAACTTAAATAAACAAAACAAAAACTGAAGTTTGCTATTGTTTAGCAAGTGATGGATCCTCCAAAAGTTGTTTGAAGACATCTTAAGGAATTTCAAGAGTCTAGGGTGGTGACATTACCAGAGGGAGCCCATCGATTGCTTGAAGTGAGCCGTGGGTTAGGAGTGAGACATTCTGTCATCCAAATAAAGAAAACAAAAATTCACAAGAAGATGAGGAAAGGGTCGAACAAGATCAGCATTTTACAGCGAGGACCGATTTAGGCGCTTAAAAGCTGTAAAGAACGGGTTGGTGGGCATCTGAAGATGACCGCGAGGACGGAGCCTAGAATTGCAATAACAACTTTTCTTTAGGGCTGTGAATGATTTTGTGTTGTGACGTTTTTCGTTACTTTCTATAGTTTATTTAGAGAATCAGATGAGACAAATACTGTAATTTAAATTTCTCCGTTTAATGTTTTTTTTTTTCATTTTAATTGGAGAACCGTTACTCTTAACCGTTGCGTTATTTTATGTTCTTTACTAACTATTAGGATTATCAAGTGTCCAAAAAACTTATTTACAATTTTCGTCCTTTGATTACTCAAGTTACCAATTAGGAAACTGGAACGACAATTCTGTTTATCTGATCCGCTTTACTGCTAGTTGATTTGTCACATTCTTAGTACAATAATTATACGTGAAACTGATACCTCCAAATTATAATCTTTCTGCAAGAAAAGGCCTTGAAAATGAAGTTCAAATCCCATATTTATTAATATTTTCGCGAAAATCCTTTTTGTATTTGGCGTATCGTTGGTCGGATCTTAATAGGCCCGACCACACACTGTTGAACACGAATATGGTACAAGTGGAAAATTTTCTTTTGAATTGTGTGACTTGAGACATTCGGAGGACACTTGTATCAGGTTCGTGTTGGATTTCGAGTGCGTATTTGAGAGTATGGCCAGCCTAAGAATAATTTACCAAATTTTAATATCGCCACCTACTCAATTGCCCTAACCCCTTGGGGGCGTGGCTGTTTCATGTGGCTCAGTTCAAATTTCGCTGGCATGGTACAGTTTCGGAGATGCACCTCCTGCTCCCCCATTTGGCCGTCTACCTGCTATGAGTCGGGAGATCCTATGGCTTATTATTACGCGCCGCATCACAGGGGGAAGACAGTCGAAACATCTATGGCCACGAACGTCCTCGTGGACGGGATTCAACCCTGAAACGCCGATAGTCAAACATGAGACTGATGCCTCAACGCACTGCGCTACCGATAGCCCCTTATTGCTGGCTGTTTTCCATCGACAGTCACCGTGTTCCTTCGGTCACCGCTCTACGATTTGGAGAATGAAAGTTCGTTCCTCGGCGCGAAGAAAAAGTGCCTGTGGCGTTCGGAGCTTGTCAGTATAAGGACGGTGCTGATTGGAGGTGCATGCTAGCAACTGTACGTCCGAAAGGTAGATGTGCTATAGGAACGTCAACAAGGCATAATAATGCAAGAGATGTTGACACGCCCATTCCCCTGGAGGTGTCAAGGTAATCAACATACGCGCTTTATAGTCAGCGAACTTTTTGAGGAAGTGGTCAGATCGTAGAAATTTTTGAGTTCAGCGAGTCAGGAAGTGTAGCTAACTGATAACCGGAATACTCAATCATTGTCACCAAACACTGTCGAACTCCAACTCGAATTGGAACATGGTACGACTGAACCGGTTTTCTTCAGGTTTATGTGAAGTGGGTGTGTGGCTTGAGCTATTCAGAGGACATTTGTAGCAGGTTCGTGTTCGAGTTCGAGTTTGAGTTCGACAGTGTATGGTGAGACTTACATATCTAAAACGTACATCAGACTACCAAATTTCTGTAGTCCAAGTTTTTGTACAAATTTCCTAGTGCGAGGATATTTTTTGTTCTAAAAAGGAGCTTCCAAGACATTGAATTGTGCGAGTATTGAAATAATGGCTGTCTTTTTCTGCATGTTCCTATGAAAGTCAAATGGTCCGATGTGGTTCCGTTTGGTGGTGAATGTCAGCCTGAAGATGAATGAGGTATAACCGAGATGTCTGGTGAAAAAAACAATGCAAATTCGAAAGTTGCCCAAAATTTTGTTTCGCAACTAATCAAAAATATTTGTTATTTGTGATACATGCTAACTAATTTCATTTTATTAAAATCTGTACAATGAGCCCCGTTCAATTAATTCGGATGAGTCCCATTTTCACTGAAAACTGCTGACTGGCCTTTAATCCAAATATCATATGGGATTACATCTTGATCGGAGTTGGAATTGAATTGGTTAAACTTGCTTTGTATACTTGCCCACAATTCGCCCTAAAATTCATAAAATCGATCAGTTGAAAACTAACGGTAATTTTTGTACAAAGACCCCCGTACTGCCCTACTTTTCAGGTTTTTTGTCTATAAGCCTTGAACCAACTGACGTAGACGCCTGATTTTTGGCATGTAACCCTAAAGTGAGAAGCTGCTCGAATTTTAGTAAGTTGGGCATAATCAGATCAAAGGAATGCCTACCTCCCCTAAAATAAAAAAATAACTGGCGCAACAGTCCAATTTGAACCACGGCCTCGAGATGAGTTAGCATCATCTCATTTTCTAGATCGTGACGGTTTTTTTGTGCAGAGGTATGTGATCAGCAATACGCTCAACCGAGTTATTTACCCCATAATGGGTACTCATTTAACAGCTGAGTGGGCTCATAGTCCGACACGTAAATCCCCGAAATCGAACCGGGGCCCAGTGCGTTGAAGGCGAACGTGCTAACCGTTGCGCCATCCGGACTACCTACCTCCCCTACAAAATTCAAAAATTTAAATATTCCTTTAATTACGGTAAATTTCGATAGAATGACACTAGCCAGTTGAAAATTTGGTAGAATGTTGGCAATAAGATTTAGTTAGCCGGTATTAAAAATAGGCAAGATCCGGCCGAAGAAACCCTTACCTCCCCTGCAAATAAAACTTAAAATAAGCGAAAACTTACGATAAAATAAAGCTATCGACTTGAAATTTTGGTTAAATGTTTGTAGTAGGATTCAGCTGGCTGATATTGAAAACACGTAAAATGCGACCAACGAAACCTCAAATGGAACTTGAAATAAGCGATAACTTTCGATTAAATGAAGCTAGTGACTCGAAATCTTGGTCAAATGTTTGTACTGGGATCTAGTTGGTTGTTATTAAAAATGCGCAAGGTTTACCGAAAGAAACCTCGACCACCCCAACAAGTGAGACTTCAAATAAGCATTAACTTTCGATAGAATGAAGCTAGCGACTTGAAAAATTCGACAAATATTTGTTGAATGGGTTAGTTAATTGATTTTGAGATTTGTCAAGATCCTCCTGAATGGATGCCAACCTCCCCTATAAACTGGCCATATAGGAAACTCACTTTTAATGCATATGGTCGTTGCAAATTGGTACTTTTGGTATCACCACTAGGTCTGTACAAGTCTAGGATATATACGCTTCGGACTCAATATTGAGGTACAACGAAAGCGAATTTCTATTAAGACGAAAGCGAGTGGGACTTTGAATGGACTTCGTGGTGAAATAAAATTTGAGGATCCGTGATGATACATCAGAAGACTCCTCAAAACATCATCTTACTCATTGAACTAGCCAGAGCTGATAATGAAACGATGGAGTTTGCCTACATCAATATTTGCCAAGTCATCCATTTCAATGAGAAGTGGGATCCAAGAAATTCCTTCTCTCTACTTGCCAGAGCAGGACAGGCACATAGAAGATGCAAAATTTCACTCTTTTTCGTTCTCATCACCGCAGCTTCTGCAGATATCATTATAAGGGAGAGGGATCTTCTTTGCGTGCTTCACACAATGCTCAGTGACGACTCCAACCAGATTTATGATGTATAATTTAGCGGAACGTCTAGGATCCAATCTAGGCCACAGTGACTTTGTTCAAAGACATGAGTTACCATTTATTCATATAGAGCTAGTTTTGCTAACCGCTTCGGATTTAAGAGCTCATCTACAAGCATCGATAGGAATATAAGTGGTCCGATGAGTTTGTGCAGCCTCACTTGCTGTGCTTTGCCTAGCGAGCTCATCTGCCCTACAATTACCCGTGAAACCACTGTGACCCGGAATCCAGCCTAATTAAAAGTTAAAGAATCACTCATCTTCGTAACTGTAGAGCTACATTCCTCCGCGGTCTTTGCCGTGGTCAGACCCGGTTCGAGGGATTTAACTACAACTTGGCTGTCACTATGAAAATTATTATATCTCCAACTGATGCTACGTGAAAAATCAATGCTTCGGTAATCGCCAAAGCAGAGGCCCGAAGAACACAGCCGTTGCCGGAATGTCGAAATTGCTCAGAATGGCAGCATGTCAAACACCTGAGGTAAACCATTGACCAGTATCACGAAGTCGAATAGCCATACACGCGACCATCTGTTCACCAAAAATGTCAAGTGGAAGCAGGTTAAACAGCAGAAGACGCAATTCTAAGAGCCCCACAAATAACAACGCTGGTCAATCTTGTAACTTTCCCAGCAGACTATGGTTAGCCTCTACACGCAGAGCAGCCCACGAGACTAGTACACCACTAGTACAGGACGTAAAACAAAACAGCTACATAGAGCCAATGTAGTATAAACTTTCGGTTGCCGGCCCTAATTTTCACCTACAGCTGTCTTGCAGGAGAAGAGCGCGACAATAATTTTCCACCCTTTGCTTTCCATGATGTTTCAATGGTTTCCATGATAATTTCTTATCCAGAAATTTCGCCCTGTCAGTTTCGTACCATGTAGCACAGAAGGCACTACTACAGGTATCCTATAATTCCTGGTAAGGAGAGTTCATTTTTATATGGATTTATCTGTAGCCCACAGTTATCACCCCAAATAATTAATCGTGATAGCAGAGGGTTTCGCAACACCTCACTGAGAACACTAGGAAATTTTCCTGATATGACTTTTCAATGGGATCCGCATGAGCAACCACCTTGCGACCCAGCTCTTTCAGGTCTAATGATAGTCTATTGACCACTAAGTTCCAAAGAAGGGGAGAGAGCACTCCAATTTACAGGAAACCCCTGCTCACAAGTCAATGCTTAGACGACGCACCCATGCAAGTATATTTAATTTTTGCCCTAACCCCTTGTGGGGTATAGCTCGTCAACTGTTACATGTGGGCCAATTGACGTTTGGTTGGGATAAACTAGTTTCGGAGAATGCAGTTGCCAGCATGCACCTCATCCAGGTTAATGAGCTTGCAGAGGGTATCGTCCACATGTAGAGGACGAATTGAGTATCTCATGAAAAACGCCCGATAGCATTCGTCTCCACAAAAGCTCGCATTTATTGTACACTCGAACAAATTGCAACAGCTGAGAACCTTGGGTAAGCAAACAAAAAGATTAGTAAGTTTTTCGTAGGAGTCGTCTTGATCATAGCAGTGCTAATGTTAGCATTTGCATGGAATGATGCAGAGGGTGGTCTGAAATGGTTTCGAGGTCGTTCAAGCAGAGACAATGTTCGGTTTTTTTTTACATATTTGATATTTCAACCTTCTACTTCCACAGTCTTGAAAGATCAGTTCAGCAGTTTTATCTATTGATAGCAGACCATTCGTGGCTTAGGCAAAGCCCACTGACATCCAATTTAGAGAGGAGGTCTAAATCTAGGTCTAGGTCTAAATACCTAAATATCACGGTACAACTAACGTATCCTAACTGGACAGTTGATGGTCCGACGATCAGTCACCTATAGTTGGGTATTCATCAACCATACTAAAGCTAAATGAACTGCAACGCCTTGCTTGCCTCGGCATTTCTGGGGCTATGCGTACTAGCCCAACACATGCTCTAGAGGCAGTCATTGGACTAACACCGCTACATATATTGTATTTACACAAGAATCAGCAGGGGGCGACCGGTAGCGCAATGTGTTGAGGCATCAGTATCATGTTTGACTACCGACGTTTCGGGTTCGAATCCCGTCCACGACGATGTTCGTGGCCATGGATGTGCAGGAGATGCATGCTGGCAACTGCATTCTCCGAAACCAATTTGCCGACGAAACGTAAACTGGGCCAGTTGGAACAGTTGACGCGCTATGCCCCACAAGGGGTTAGGGCAATTGAGTAATGCTCTAAAAGTGAGCCCATTTTTTGACCTGCACTTAAATCGCGTGGGCCGTATGGGCATTTTGAAACAAGTTCGTGGTTTGCATCTGTATCATTAAGATCAGATTACATGACCACGAAGGTTCACAACGGCATAAAATTCTTAGCCACCATCCCGAGCCGCACGGAATGGGACAATCTCGATCCCTGCCAAGATCCCAGGTAAATAAGGTGGTTTGGTTTACCAATAGGTCTAAAGCTGAACAAGAAGTTGGTACGACCAAACACCACGATATCAATCGCAATGAGTACTAATCCCTGCGTTTTCCAAGCCGAGATCCATGCCATTGAGGTCTGTGCCAGGGTGGTTCTAGACTTGTCTACTACGGGAACGTCAACCTCTTCTTCGACGTCAGATTCAAAGTATTCGTACTGGATCGAAAGACGCTGTACATCATTATAATCTGTGAGGACGGATCCCAGAGATATGTTGTCGCCATCGATGTTAGGACTAGCTGACTCATCAGGTTGTAATACAGAGTCATCCATAATGCCGTCAGCTGCGAGAGGAGGAGATGGTACCGACACAATTTGTTGCATGTTTACATCCATTTTATATAAACGTAGAGTCACTGGAGTGAAGCAATAGTCTATGACGCCATTCGTTTTCACCAAATGGGCCAGAGACTGATAGTACACTACGATGGCAGCACAGCGGGTACCCTCATCATTGGGCTCCTCAAGTTTATTAATGCTCGAGTTACTAGTAAGGATATCCGGATTACTTGTTTGAAGATATAGTTCGCGTCATCGGGTTCAAAGGGTCACAAGACACAGGCCCTAGGTGTCGAGGGTATCTTGTCCCTGGAGACAGCTTCTAACCTGCCAACTGGCCAAAACTTTCCAATGGCGATTTTTAATTTCTAAATCAGCCGATCGCTGGTCGGCAAACTTCATTAATGCAATAATAATAATTTAATGTGTCCTTGGAACCAACCAACGTCTTTACATTTAGAAGCAGCTTCAGAGTGCTCCTCCATTATGCTGCGGAAATTAGCTGCAAGTTTGCACGCAACCTTTTTTTCCATTTGACTATGGAAATGCTTCCTTCGGCATCGCTCCGATCGACCACAGCTTAATCCACTCCTTTAGAGCATCCGCATAAGAAGGACCAGTGCAACAGGAGTCGGTTGTCTTAAGCTTTTAGCCTCCTTAGGCGACTCTTCAATGGACCTGTTTCTCTTACAGGCTTTTTGGCGGGTCTCATTGCCAGAAATGACATCGAGAGTTCATGCCAGAGACTTGCTCTGTTCGTCGGTCCTCAATTCCTTAGGAATTTTAGGCAAAACGTCAGTCAGTGGCAGTTTCACCAGCCAAATGGCAATTACAAGACCCGGGAACCTTTGTGCTGTGTACGATACGTAATTGCTGGACGAAGAGTTTGACCTGAAATTTTCGATAAATCTATGTACATATGTATATAACTTACTTAGAGCGAGCACGTGCAGCTTCTAAGCTCGTTGATGGAGGTTCCCTTTAAAGGCAGTCGTAAATATTTGGTATTACTGACATTTCATTCCAACAAAAGCAACAACAAAAAGTCAGGTTGAATCGTTCTACAAAAGATCATTGGAATACATTAAATTGACTAATTTTACTAAACCCTTCCAACTACACATAATAAGCTAAAAGCGCTTGTCCACTTTTTTTCCGAAATCATATTAATTACCAAGTCTATTGTGCTCTGTGGAAATATTTCCCGGAATATCCTGTCTGTATCGGTCTAATTATATTAAACCGCATTTCCACGGTAAATCATTGAACGCTCTTTGATTTTGTACACTCAGCGGCGAGGACATTCAAGTAGGTTCGTATATTATCTTCTCAGCATGAAAAGTTTCGCGGTAATTATGCGAGTCCAATTATAATTACACTGCTCTGAGTTGCATCCTAAAAGGATTCGTGAATGAGTTAATGAAGAATGCGGTTTATGACTGAAATTATCAATGGTATATTCCGTAAATTCTAATGAAAAGAAAGGGTTGCAAATAATTTTTTGAAAAAGGGAATAATAAACTTAATTAATTATGGGTTTTCGTGGGCAATTAATTAGAGGGGAATTACGGTTTTTCTGTGAGAAGAGTTTATATGAATTGTGGTAGAAAATCAATTATGGAGAAATGTCAACTCAGGAAGTCATCATCATCGTGGCGTGGCAGCCCGACGTCGGGCCTTGGCCGCCTGGATCGTTGTCGTTCAATAATCTCGGTCACGTGACCGCGTCCACCCAATCTTGGGAGCCCAGAAGTTGCGCGGCGTCCACATAAACTGAGCTCTCCCAACGAGATCTCGGTCATCCTCGCAGTCTCGTTCGGTCGACTAGTCGTGCGTTCATCACCCTCTTTGGCATCCTTTCATCGTCCATTCGTTGTACATGCCCTGCCCATTGAATTCGTTCTAGTTTGACGATTTTCGAAACTTTCGAAAGATTTGGTATACGTCACGTTGAATTCCCAGCACTTCTGGAATATCAGTTGAACCGCAAAGAGCTGATCGATTGTGGAGCGACCAGGCCTGAAACCGCTTTGATATTCCCCAATGATTCGTCTTCGTACGGTTTTATTCTATTTTGCAGAATTTTCGTCAAAATTTTATAGGACGTACAAGCTAGTGATATGCCCCTGTAATTCTCACACCGCAGTTTATCTCCCTTTTTCCGAATTGGACAGATGATTCTTCTGCGCCAATCGTCTGGGATCACCTCGTCCTCCGATAGTCGCAGGAGTAATTGATGTATGGCATAAACTAGACCCGTTCCACAGAATTTTATCAGTTCAGCTGGAATCTCGTCAGCGCCTGGCGCTTTGTTTCGTCTTAGTGACCGCAACGCGAGATCAACTTTTTCTACTGTCGGGGATTGTATGGAGGATCACCTAGATCAACAATATCGTTGAGAGCTCCTTGTGTGCGGACGTTGGATTGTAAGTTCAGAAGTTCTTCAAAATTAATGCCATCGGTGTCGCTTTTGATGTTTCCATTCTTGTCCTTACAAAGGCTAGTCCTGGGTTGATAGCCGTTCTTAGTTGTATTAACTAGTGCAAGCGTACAAGCTTGTCTGTTGTTCCCATTAGCTAAGTTTTCGTTAATATTCAGCAACTGCTCCTCAAAGTATTTACGTTTCCAACGTCTAATTATTCTATTCAATATTCGCCGTAGCTCGTCATAATTTTCCCTTTCGGCTCCGGTTGCTCGTTGAATCCTATCTAAAGACCTCGTTTTTCGCGTCAAGTGAATTTTTGCATTCTTCGTCGAACCAGTCATTTCGCGCTCGCCGGGCTTTATATCCCACAACTTTCTCTCCTTCTCCTTCTCTTTTCTCTTTGATGGAACCGTTGAGTTCTTCCCAGAACCCATGGACGCCTGTGTTGCTGATGTTGTGTAGCATAGGCTATAGTTTTTCCGGTAGCTTACGGCACCGTCATAGCATGGCTCAGCAGCTTATCAACCGCGTCTTCACCAAGTGATGATCTGAGTCGCAGTTTACTCCTTTATAGGAGCGGACATCCATCACACTAGACCCCCATCTCCTGCAAATGAGGACGTGATCAATTTGGTTGACGGTATGTGCGTCTAGAAATTTCCGGGTTTGCTTGTGAAAACGTCGATGCGGGAAACACGTAGAGCTTACGAATGGATTCCTACTGCAGGTGAAGTCGATAAGTCACTGGCCGTTCTCGTTACATTCTTCATGGAGACTGTGGCCTCCAGTGGTCCCCCGGTGCCAACTGTCATTTCCGAGTTTCGCGTTAATGTCTCCCAGCAGCAATTTGATGTTATTTGTTGGAAGTGAGTCGAAGAGAGTCTCAAGACGGGCGTAGAACTCGTCTTTTACTGCGTCTTCTTTAATTTCATTATGGGCGTGCACATTGATGAGCCAGAGATTGAAGAATCGAGTCCTAATTTATTGGTTTGAAGTCAGTAAAGTGCAGCTGGAGCTGAACGTTCACTATAAATGCTACTCCAAACTCTTTGCGGCCCGAATGGTTGCCACTTGTAAAAAATTGTGTGCGATTTCTTGTCATTGATCTCGCTGCCAAGCCAATTTGTTTCCTGGACTGCAGTAATACTTGCACTTTTCGACCTGTTAAAAGAGGTCCTTCTCGGCCCCTGGTATGTTCAGGGAGCGAACATTCCATAGGGTCCGAAAAATTAATCCTTTAGTCACGTGGTCGTCGTTATTGATCCGTACAATCCGAGGCTTTTGTTCCAGGTTTGTTGACGTGGACGTGTTGTCAGCACATCGCTCAACCCCATTCAGGGGATGACCTCGAAGATAGCTGCTTCAGCTGGTTTAATAAACGTGCTGGAGCTCACACAACTATGTTGCAGGTCCAAATAAACAAATCATTCCATCCTACTAAACCTGAGACGCTTAGGTGTTGGCCAGCCATTCATGGCTACAGCTGTCTGCCTTTTCCTAAACTGTCTTATCGCTAAGATTTTGCCGTCAGCGGAATGACACATGGCCGTTACCAGGGAGCGCCCACGTGGAGGACTATGGAAAATGTTTTTTCCCTCCTCTAAGGAAGTCAGTTTAGGAAAATCTGCGATTATTCCACCATGGACCGGAATTCCTCTCTAATACCGAGTTCATAACAATAAAACAATTTTTCAACTTGCCTCCTAGAGCCGAATAATGTCGTTATTCGCCCATCTTTCATCGATTTCATGCAAAAATAAAACAAATAATCCAACTGTGAAATGTTCCAAGGAAATTATTCATAAAAAAAGTTTATAGTCGCCATTGTGGGTTCGATATAATGTTTGCCTAATCATTGCTGATATAATCGCGCCGCGTCGACCACTCGACCTCCGCATTCATCTATAAAAAGAACGTTATCGCATTTTATTCCCGGATTTCTTCCCTTTTTATCTAGACCTCCCTTCGGCTGGAGTTTGCACGGACGACGTCCAGAATAAAAGTGTCCGATCCGAGCAGCAATAAATTGCCTTCACCTTCTCCATTCATTCATTCATTCATTTGGCAATTTAATATTTAATCGAATCCTTGTTTTCTAACATTTATCACCGTCATACTTTTCATTGTGTATTTAATGGATTCGGTGAACCTTCCTTCGACACCCATAATTGCATTTCTATTGATTTTTGCAATCACGCAATTCCACGGCTTCCGACGACGTTTTTCCACATTTTCCGTTTGTGACAATTCTATTGGCCCGGATAGGCGTCCTAGTTGAGTTGCAAAGGGAAACAGGTGAAACATGAAGGTTTGAGTCGGGGGTACTTTTTTTTGGCGCAATCTGACTCCCATGGCGGAATATTGTCGAGGTCGCCGCAATAAAGAAAAAGAAGTTCTTCCACCTGCTGCTAAATTACTTCTTAATCGCATACAAATTATGTGAACAGAGTATTCTAAACAAATTAGCGCCATATGCACGTACGATCGGCGAAAGCGTTGACGAAGTCGTTACTCCTTGGACTTCAGAACTCGTGGTACACATTATTCGCAGAATAAAAGTACCTATTCGGTATGCGTGCATGTGTGTGGAAAAATCCTTAATGGATGCCCGACATTCGTTCCAGTCCGACCATGATAAGGTAATATATTGGGCATGGCAGGACTACTGCAATGAAAATCAACCCCATAAGCTCGGCATAAAACGAATAAAGAATTCATTATATATATTATGCGAAATGGAGTCATAAAATCGCAAGTATAGGCCGACGATAATCACCTTAGCTAATTAAAATAAAGTTATACCTGCAAATCCTAAGGTTTGTGAAGAACTGGGTTGGTGGTGTAATGACCGGAATAGGGTTGCCGGTATGGATTTTTATGTTTTTGTAGAAAGAAGATATTAGGAAGGATCAAGCATAAAAGGAATAAACACCAAGAAAATCTAAATCGTGCCTATCTCTAATTGACTGGAAGCGCGTCTCCGACCCCATCATCACACTTAGCAACATGACAATAATTCAGTGCTGCGCCCCGGCTGAACGAGCTGATCAATCAGCTAAAGTGGCCTTCTATCACCGACTCGGCGACACCTTCGACAAGGCTCCCAAAGGTGACATAAAAATTATTATGGGGGATCTCAATGCCAAAGCCGGGTCTGACAACCTTGGTTTGGAACACCTAATGACAAACATGGTCTAGGCAACAGGAATCAAAATGACGAGATGTTCGTGGAGTTTTGCAACTCTCGTCAGCTCAGCATCGGCGGTACCCTGTTCAAGCATAAACGATGCAATTTAACAACCTGGGTTCTTCCGGATGGCAGAACAGAAAACCAGATTGACCATATAGCCATTTCCAAGACATGGAGGATCTGTCTCTTAGACGTCAGGTCGAAGCGGGCTGCTGATATTGGCAGCGATCACCAACTTTGTGTCGCAAAGGTGCGCTTACGAACGGCAGCGATTCATCGCCCTCAAAATGCAGGAATCTTGCCACGTTTTAATGTGCAAAAGCTTAAAGACCCATCTATAAGACGTATTTATTCTAACGCCTTGAACGAAAGATCTAATGCACCACCTTATGAGATTCACAATTGATGATAGAAGGAACGTCGCTAAGGCAGATTGGAGCGCGGTTGGAGGCCATTAATTAGTGACATGGTCTTTTATTGTATCTCGGCACGCAAGAGAATTGAAGAACAAATCAACTTAGCTACTGACGACGCAGTCAAAGATCAATTTGGAGCTGAATACCGTTCTCTTCAGAAAGGCGTGCAAAGAAGTGTAAGACGGGACAAACGCACCAACATCAACGCATTAGCGGAGAAGGCAGAGGTAGCGGCTTTCCGTGGTGACAGTTTAACCCTTTGCAGACTTATCAAGCCATTAACTGGCAAATCTTTTGCAACTGAACATCCCGTGAAAGATAAAGACGGGTCTCTACTGGTCTCTACTGGTCACTGATGAAGACCAACTCCGACAGCGGAGAGAGCACTTCATTGAGGTCCTCAACAACACCTTTGGACATTTGAACTCATTTGCACTAGAAGTAGAAAATATTCCGCAAATAGCCAGGGTTGATACCAGCCTACCATCTAAACAGGAATTAACTGTGGCTATTAAATCAATGCATGCGGGTAAAGCCCCGGGGATAGATGCAATACCGGTGGAACTCCTTAGGGCGGATAGCAACGCTACTGCGGATATTCTTCTCCCCTTTATCCAAGAGTGTTGGGAAACCGAAACAATCCCTAAAGAATGGAAGAAGGGCGTCATTATTAAGATCCCGAAGAAAGGTAAACTGAAGGATTGTAATAATTGGCGTGGAATTTGCCTCCTCCCCGCAGTCTCCAAACTGATGGCAAAAAAGTCTTGAACCGGATCAAGCACACTGAACGATGAACAGGCTGGTTTTCGCGAGGGCTTTTCATGTAGCGACCGACAATCCGCAGAGTGGAGATCCTCATTACATTCCATGTTCATCGATTTCGAGAAGGCGTTCGACAGCGTTGACCGGGAATACATCTGGAAGGCTTTACATAGGAGAGGTATACCAGATAAAATCATATCCATCATCAAAGAGTCCTATAGCGGAGCCCAATGTCACGTCTTACACAAGGGTTAGCTTTCAGATCCCGTTGAGGTACATAGCGGAGTGAGACAAGGCTGCATTTTGTCATCTATATTGTTTTTGATTGCCATTAACGACGTACTCTGCAGTGCGCTTCGTGAACACCAGAGCAAAGGTATAAGATGGAACTTGTTTGAATACCTTCAACACCTGGATTACGCTGACGATATTTGTCTTCTCTCAAATACATCGGATCATCTAGTTCAAATGACGGATGCCCTGCACCGCGAAAGTCGCAATGCGGGGCTTAAAATCAATCCTGCCAAAACTAAGTACTTGAGCTTGAATCCAAGAAGACAGAGCGAAATTTGTGTTTCGGGGTAGACGGTGGAAACAGTTAACATGTTTCGATACCTCGGAAGCGTAGTTGCAGCACATGGTGGAGCGGATGCTGATGTACAGTCTCGCATCAATAAGGCTCGGGCAGCTTTTTTCAGTCTGACTCCTTTCTGGCAAAACAACAACATCTCCAGACGTACCAAACTCAGGATCTTCGAAACCAATGTAAAATCTGTGCTTCTTTATGACTGTTCAAATTGAAAGGTGACCAGGGCGATAACAACTAGATTCCAAACTTTCGTGAACCAGTGTCTACGGCGCATCATACACATACGCTGGCCGGAGATAATTTCTAACGACGACCTCCTGTTCATTACTGGCCAGGACAGGATAGACATCTCTATAAAAAGGCGAAAGTGGCAATGGATAGGTCACACACTTCGAAAAGGGCCGGAAAACATTGCTAAACAGGCAATCGATTGAAACCAACAGGGAACCAATGCAAGTCGCCGCGTTGGACGACCTAGAAACACCTGGAGAAGATCAGTTGAGGTCGAGGGTAAGTCAACAGGCTAATCGTGGAGACAGCTGAAGGCGATGGCGGCGAACAGGACGAGGTGGAAAGTCGGCGTGGTTAATGCCCTATGCCCCAAAAGGGGTTGATAGGATCCAGAGAGAGAGAGAGATAACTCCCGATCAAATAAATATGAAAAGCTCTGGTTTTGGTAGATTGCACGTGAGTTTAATCTTATACTTTCCTGGAAAAATAAAATTGATCAGTTGAAAACTAACGGTAGTTTTCTTACAAAAAGCCCCATTCTACCTTACTTTTCAGGTTTTTTGTCTGTAACTCTTGAACCAATTGACGTAGACACCTGATTTTTGGCATGTGACCCTGAGGTAATAAGCTGCCGTTTCAGCAAGTTGGGTATAATCAGATCAAAGGAACGACTACCTCTCCTACAAATTTCAAAAAATTGAATATTCCTTTAATTACGATAACTTTCGGTAGAATGACACTAGCAAGTTAAACATTTCGTAGAATGTTGGTAGTAATCGGACTGATGAGTTTAAACCAAAAAATTATCCTTTAAGGAGCCAAATTAAGGATATAAGTGTTCGCAACCCAAAAAATTTGATTCTCTAATAACTTTTTTTGCAAGGGTGGGCAAACGAAACTTTTTCCTGGGCAAACGATACTCTGCGATGGGCAAACGAACTGCCCAGCTTGCACTACAAAATGATCCTTTAAGGAGCCAAATTAACAGTATAGGTATAATCAAAAAATTGTCTGCTTATTACTTTTTTTGCAAGGGTGGGCAAACGAAACTTTTCCCTGGGCAAACCATGTTCCACCATGGGTAAAATAGCTGCCCAGCTTGCGACCATAAATTGTCCTTTAAGGAGCCAAAGTGTGGAAAGTGGCGCCCAAGTGGGATAAAAATACTTACTTTTTTTATAAAATGAGTTGGAGGGATGGGCAAACGAAACTAGAAACTAGATAGTGCATGATGGGCAATCGAACTGATGAGTTTACACTACAATTTAAGGATATAAGTATTCGCAACCCAAGAAATTTAATTCTCTAATAACTTTTTCTGCAAGGGTGGACATCCGAAAATTTTTACTGGGCAAACGAGGGCTTATAATGGGCTAATGGGGTGGGTAATTTAAATTAAATATTATCGTTTTGAGAGTGTATAATGTGGCGCCCAATGTGGGATAAAAATTTTATTTTTTGAATAAAAAAAATTCGAGGGGCGGGCAAACGAAAATTTTGGGTGGGCAATCCTGGGCTAACGTTGGGCAAGCGAAATAGCGAAAAAAAATTCCCAATTTTGGAGAAAAAAAATTCGTGGGAGCTGAGCGACCGGTAGCGCAGTGTGTTGAGGCATCAGTCTCATGTTTGACTACCGGCGTTTCGGGTTCGAATCCCGTCCACGACGACGTTCGTGGCCATGGATGTGCAGGAGGTGCATGCTGGCAACTGCATTCTCCGATACCAGTTTATGCCGAGAATCGTCAACTGGGTCACATGAAACAGTTGACGCGCTAGGCCCCACAAGGGGTTACGGCAATTGAGAGAGAGAGAAAAACGAAACTTTTTCCTGGGCAAACGTGGGCCTACGATGGGCAAACGAACTGCACAATTTAAATTTGAAAAATCGAATGTGACGGTGTCAACTTCACACAGCTACTTTTAATGCATATGGTCGTTGCCAATTGGTACTTTTGGTATCACCACAAGTCTAGGGTATATACGCTTCGGACTGCTTTTTTTTTTAAAGTTTGTGTTTATTTTTCAGCTCAAAGCGGAGATCCACTCTAGACCAAACGTCAAGAACATTTTCGCTTTAGGCTCTGGGCGCAGCATCCATTTTAGGCAGTACGAATCTAGATTTTCCAAAGAAAAGCAATTGTTATGTACAAATATGCACAAACGTATGGTTTGTCCTGTCGAAATGGGAATACAGTATGTGCCGAACCCCTAGGAGATTTCAACTTCAAACAGTACGAGTCCACGTGTGATAGGTTGTATGCACGGTAAGTTCGTACTGCCTAAAATCGAAATAAATTCTGAACCCACACTCAAGTGCGGATTGCCATTAGACCCCATGATCTTCAGATATTTTGAATAGTGAATTAACAGCATATGACATACTATAATAGCAGTGCATTATATCAGCATATGAAGTACTATACTTAATTGCCCTAACCCCTTATGTGGCATAGCGCGTCAACTGTTTCATGTCGCTCCGTTGACGTTTCGTTAGCATAAATAACTTTCGGAAAATACAGTTGCCAACGTGCATCTCCTGCTCCCCTATTTGGCGGCCTACCTGCGGGAAGCTGCTTATTATTACGCCCCGCACCACAGGGGGAAGACAACGCAAACATCCATGGCCAAGAACGTCATCCTGGACGGGATTCGAATCCGAAACGACGGTAGTCAGACATGAGGTTGATGCCTCTACGCACTAAGTCGCCGCAGCATATGATGTGATGGCATAAGAAAAGCTGTCGATAGCGCTGAAGAACTGGAAGAACTGGAATTTGAATCGAATCTTAGGCCGGCCATATACGTTCAGGTTAACCTTAAGGTATACCTTAGTGTGGGTTGTCTCGCTGCACAGACATCCATACCTGTACAACTGAAGCTTTTCAGGTATACCTCAAGGTAAACCTGAACGTATGTATATGGCCAGCTTTCAAATTCGTTTCAAAATAAAACCCACCCTCGTACACTCCCATACTACTTTATATCCGGCAACACCTATCTATGTACACGCCCCCGAAATACTGAAACTCGTAAAGTTGTTTCGTTTATTTAGTTCATTTCGCCATTTCTGTATTTTTTCGTTTGCCGCAAGAAAGATATAATTCTGATAATGGCCTTCAACACGTACCCACTATATTTTCGCTTTGCCTTCGACGAGATAATGCGTTTCGTACCATTTGCCTTACGACTAAGGCAAGAAAGATATTATAACCACAAATTAATGGACTATAATTTCACCTTCTACGAAAAGGAAGGTGGAATGCTTGAAAACTTTATTATTATTTTTTTTTCTCTTGAGCCGGAGAAACATAAAACTGACTGTGAATGGGGATGAGGACAAGGACACTGAAACATACGGTGCCCTATGTTACTGGGAATAATACACACGTCGCGTCGACGTCATCGCCCGCTACCAGTTCGTTTTCAATAATAAAACCATTCAACTAGGAATTAGTTTATTACATATAAAAATAATTAGAAAAGTTGCACAATATAACTCAATTTAGATGGTCCATAAATTTTATAGCTAAATAACTACGCTTGTGCTTTGATAGTTAATTTCTGGACGTGGGTTGAATTGGATCCGTGTCATGGCGAATGTGAGATATAAAAATAATTTATTTTCTTGGTGGCATATATTCATGCGACCTATAAATTAGCTATTTCACAGAATATGGTCTGAGGTGTGGTTAGTAATTAAGAGGCAAATGGATTTAGTGGGCAGGCTCAGGATTGCTAGAGGCATATACACAGAAATGCACTTTGCAATACTTGCAACACTGAAATTGATTTGACCATCCTTCATTTGACAGTATTTCTGAATTTATTTCAAATTTTACGTAACATCAACGTTAATGTCACAAAGAATGGACGATGATGGCATGCCTAAAGAGTAATGAATTCAGAACGAGTCGACGGAGCGAGACTGCGAGGACGACCGAGATCTCGTTGGGAGAGCTCAATAGGTGTGGACGCCGCGCAGCTGCTGGGCTTCCAAAATTGGAGGACGCGGTCACGTGACCGAGATAATTGGAGGACAATGATCCAGGCGGATAAGGCCCGACGTCGGGCTGTCGCGCCACGATGATGATGATGAACGTTAATGTCGATTCTGAGAGCTGATGAGGATCATCAAATTAGTTCCCATTGCCAGTTAGTTTGTCTGTGGCTTGGTCAGTGTAACAGACATAAGTCCGCGTTAAGAGCGCTTTTGTGATTTGACAAAAGACAGATTTTTTAAAAATTAATACTCTAATGAGCCGCAAAGCAACCATTTTTCTGAATATTTTTCCAACTTTCATTCCGAAAATAATTATTCTCTATATCAAAGGATTCACTAGTTGCTTTGTGATCTCTACTCTAGTCACCAATCATTACATGCCAGAGTAGATTAGATTGGAACAGGCAAATCATTAAGAGCCCGCAAACTTTTTAGTTAGTAGAACAACTAAATAGTTTAGTCAGAAAAATAGAACACACGGCGGCTTATGAGACCACGCACACAGCAAACCAAACTATTTAGTAATCGCTGTGTGTGTCTGATTAAACTATTTAGTTTTTCTGCGAACTAAAAAGTTTTCCGTCTGTGCGCGCTCTAAATCGATAGAGGGAACATAGGTACATTTTTGTGATTGAATTATCCGTTTAAATGAGCATTTTCGCAAACGGAGTTATTCACATTGTCATCTTGGCCACGGAAATGTTATTATGAATTTGTGTTTTTTTTTTTTTTCTAAAAAAACTTCAGTTATTCGACCCTGCCTTGAAAGCGAATTTCGACCTTGAGGTTGGTTTACTTTACGTTTCATGATCCAAGGAATCGATTGGCATCATTCGATTTTTATACCCTTGACTTATAGTATAGGATATATTGTTTTTGTCACGACGAAAATATGAAACACCTTAAAGGGGGCTCCGGAGGTATAACAATGTGTATATATAATGGTCATCACATCCTCCTGATTCGATTTGGCCATGTTTTTCTGTCTGTCTGTCTCTTTCCGTTCGCACGAACACTTTCGATAGAATGAAGCTAGAACCTTTAAGTTTTAGTGAAATGTTGGCAGTATGATCTAGTTGGTTGGTGTTAAAAACGGGCATGATCAGGCCAAAAGAACGCCTACCTCCCCTACAAATGTAAAATAATTAAATGTATATAAAATATAACTCCCGATTAAATAATCATGAAAAGCTCAAGCTTTGGCAGATTGCATGTGAGGGTAATCTTATACTATCCTGGAAAAATTAAATCGTTGAATTGAAAACTAATGATAATTTTCTTACAAAGACTCCCGTACTACCCAACTTTTCACGTGTTTTGTCTATAACTCTTGAGCAAATTGACGTAGACACTTGATTTTTGGCATGTTACCTTGAGATAAGAAGCAGCTTGAGTTTTAATAAGTCGGGCATAATCAGATCAAAGGAACATCTACCTCCCCTACAAATTTGGAAAAATTAAATATTTATCTAATTACGATCACTTTCGATAGAATGATACTAGCAAGTTGAAAATTTGGCAGAATGTTGCTAGTAAGATCTAGTTGGTTGGTGTTGAAAGTGGGCAAGATACGACCCAAGGAACCCCTGCTTTCATTACAAATTAGACTTCAATTAAGCGATAGCTTTTATAGAATGAAGCCAGCAACTGTTTGAAGTGGGATTGAGTTAGTTGGTATTGAAGATGGGCCAGATCCGACCCAAGGAAACCCTACCTCCCCTACAAATGAAACTTTAAATAATCGAAAACTTTTGACAGAATGAAGCCACGAAACCTCCAGGCAAGCCCCGTAATAACCCCCACAATTCTGTCAATGTGTTTCCTGTTTAGTGAAAGTAGTGTGGCGTAGCGACAAGGTTCAAGTTTCGGCCAAATCGACTTCGTTGTTTGGCACGTATCGCCGTTTAACCATCTCAGGTTCGCCCTGTCAACCGCGGTGGTTTGCATGATGAGGCTGGCATTTTGATGTTTACACGGTCCCCGTCAATAACTCCGGTTGTCCCCTCCCGAGTCAGGTCATCCGCCTCGCGGTTGCCTGCGAAGTCACAATGGCTCGGTATCCAACAGAGCGTAGTGTTCAAAAAACCCACCCATCTCCCTGAGGGCTAAACGACAGTTCGCAATGGTTTTCGATGTAGTCAGGACGGATTCAAGTGATCGAATTGCAGTCTGACTGCCCGTATAAATAGTAACGTCCCTCGTAGTCCCAACATGATTTGCCAGCCAGGTCAGAGCTTCCAGGATTGCCGAAACCTCCGCCTGCAGGACACTACAGAAGGCGGAAAGACGGAATGACAAGTTAATTAATCCTTCCGAATAAATACCAGCCCAACTCCGCCGTCGGTCCTAGAGCCAACCGTGTAGATGACCATGGAGTCGGTGGTTATGAGTGTTTTAACACCTCATAGATCCCTCGACGGAATCAAGCTGGTGTGGTTCTGGGCGAAAACGTATTTTGCTCAAGTACCCAAGTTGCCCAGTATAGTCGAGTGTCCACAACTCCACATGCGCCACTGGCTAGTTTCGCGAAGACATAAAGCCGTGTTAGTCACCAGCTGTTTACCGCAAATATCCAGAGGGAGCAGGCCGAGCACCATGTCTAATCCGGCTGACGGAGTTTTTCTAAAGGCCCCGTTATAGCCAGCGCCGCTAGCCTTTGTACTTTACAAGGTTACAATAGGCCGCTATTCGGAGTGCCGTCCACTACACACTTATTCCGTGCAGTAGTATAGGACGTACGACAGCTGTGTATATTCAATATACCTATATGCTACAGTTTTGGGTTGCAGACCCAGTTCTTACCTATGGCCTTTTTGCTCGAGTAGAGGTCAATAGTAGCTTTCTTGGCCCGTTCTTCAATGTTACCTTACCTTACCTTAGTTTCCTGTTAAAAATGAGACCTAAGAATTTAGCTTTGTCGGTGAGGACCAGTTTAATGTCCTCTAATGTGGGAGGTTCAATAGGAAGAATCGCCCGTCTTCTAGTGAAGAGTACAAACTCCGTCTTAACCGGGTTAATTCCGACGCCGTAGAAGTTAGCCCACTCTGTTAGAATAAAAAGGGCATTCTGCAATAACCCACTAAGGATATCAGGTAAGTTACCTGTGACAGCGATGGCAACATCATCTGCATACGCAGTAACTTTGCACCCAATCTCTTTCAGATTTAGAAGTAGTCTGTTGATCCCTAGATTTCAAAGAACTGGAGACAGTAATCCCTCTTGCGTGGTTCCTTCTACAGACATCCCTACAAACCGACGATGTACCTAGGGTAGTGTGTATGCGCCGAGATGTTAGTAGTATGGAATCGAGTTTGCAAAGCGACTCATCAGCCTGGAGGCCCAAAAGCGCCTCAATAATCGCACTAGGTCTTATATTATTGTAAGCACCCTCGATATCCTGGAATGCAACCATCGTGTATTCCTTTTGATCAAGAGATTTCTCAATATGACAGACTAAAGAGTGCAGAGCCGTGTCCACCGACTTACCTTTCCAATATGCATGTTGCAACGTGGATAAAGCAGTGGCGGGATAATATCCCCCAAATGGATGTCAACCAGTCTCTCTAATAGTTTCAGCATAGTTCAAGAGAAACTAAGTGGTCGGAGATCGTTTGAGCGTACATGTGAGCTTCTACCCGTTTTCAGGAAAAAATCACCCGCACTTCCCTCTAAATGCGAGGAACGTACACCAGCTCCAGACAGGCCATTAGGATACACTCTATCCAAGGATATACGATATCCATACAATGCTGCAAGTCCGCAGGAATGATACCATCGGTTCCAGCCGACTTAAAAAGTTCAAAGCTGAAGATTGCCCACACAATCTTCTCCCGAGATAGAATGGATGTACTATCACATAGCGCTGTGGACAAGTGGAGGGGTCCCCCAGCGGGGCTGCAACTGAACTTTCAGGGAAATGTGTGCCAAGTAGACACATGATGGTTTCCTCGCTCGAGGACGTCCAAGGCCCGTCTCCCTTTTGAAGGAAACTTGGCCTAGATATGGTTTCTGTGTCATTTATATCTGCCGGGTTACTGCAAAGACAAGCTAACTATATTTAGCGTTTCATCGGTCGCGCGAAGTCCATTAAAAAATAATCGATAATTAATAAAAAAAATGAAAAATAACAAATAGTAAATATGTATTAAAGAAAAATTGTAGAAATGTTATTTGTCATTCTTACTAAATTCTACGTTCTTAACGTAAAAAAAATTGTGAAAAAAGTAGTGCTGTTTTCCATGGGCAGTTTCTATATCTAAGTTGTAACGGACTGTTTGGTGGGCATCCGAAGATGCCCGTGGGGACGGAGCCTAAGGTAACATTATGACCGTGAATGTCGGGCTGTGCCATCTGGCGAAGGAAAAGGCCCCTCAACGAGCTAAGCAGCGGCCTATGCTTGCTGTAGCTCAGTTCGGGAGATGTGGGTGGGGTTTTCGCCGCTCGTTGCCCCTGTCCTTTACGTATTAACAAAAATTCATAGGCCTGGGGAAGACAACACAAACTGGGGAGGTAAAAATGGGGAATAAACAAAAAATAGTCGATAAGGATGGAATGATTGGCGGACGGATCAGACGCCCATGCGGTCCGCCCCTAGGTCCGGGTGTAATGGGACCCTCGGCCTCTGGTTTCGTACCACCAACAGATCACTACTCATCAGGTGCTGCTTCGATCTGCCGGTGGGAGCAGCACTACCATACCATAATATGGTTCATCACAGGTGGTTCATTAGAAAGTGGTTAGCGGTTTTCCTATGTACTCGTAGTATTTTGCTATTATTCGCAAAAACATAGGAAAAACGACAATCGCCAGCTAGAAAAACTGCTCATGAACAGCGCATTTGGGCTGGTGCTAAGTGATTTTTACCTTTTCGTTTGATACTTGAAGAAGTGATTACACCAACTTAATCAAACCAAATGTAAAGCAGCTTACCTGAAAATGGATTTAAAAAAATAGTTTAATTATACAAAACGCGCAGTACATTAATGAATATGGAAATTATTGAGATGCCTATATTTTTATTGTGTGTGGATAATTTAATAGTGATTTTAACCATAATAATCTCCGTGATTATTTAAGATGCCGACTCCGCTAATCAATTTGTTATCACTTTTTTTTAGTCACAGATCAGTCGTAAAGTACAAACGAAAATACACGAATAATATTATAAGACGGATAAAGCAAGAGTAGAGAGTAGTCCGGATGGCGCAACGGTTAGCACGTTCGCCTTCAACGCACTGGGCCCGGGTTCGATTCCGGGGATTTACGTGTCGGACTATGAGCCCACTCAGCTGTTAAATGAGTACCCATTATGGGGTAAATAACTCGGTTAAGCGTGTTGCTGATCACATACCTCTGCACAAAAACCGTCACGATCTAGAACATGAGATGATCCTAACTCATCTCGGGGCCGTGGTTCAAATTGGACTGTTGCGCCAGTTATTTATTTATTTATAAAGCAAGATACTTAAACGAAAATTTAAAAGTTGTAAACGTCAATCTCGAGAAAAGATGATTCTACCATGAGTGATTCACAAGCACGTCACTGACCCATATACTAGCCAACCATTCGGTAGGGCAACCCCTAGTGTACTCCCCAACACTCTAAGAAGTCCAAACATTCCTTCCATCAGTGGAAACTATATCCTTAAATTGCACAAACTAATAACAAACGATGAAAATTATAAAAGACCAACCATAGAATATATTGACTATAGTTAGATTCGTCAATACTGGCTACTATTATATATTACCCAGGCTGACTTTTATTATTTTTTCAGGAAAAGGACAAAATGAAATAGTAGTTCAATTAAAAAGTACAAATTAGCTCCCGAATTTTTCCTCTCTCTCTCTCTCGCTCCCACATCTGACTTGTACTAATTTGAACCCTACTCTTTGATGAAATTTCTAGTATCTTGATGCTTCCCAAAATATTTGCCATGGCTTTTACATAACTGCTTCCATGAAGAATGCCACAACATCAAAGAGACACCCAAAAACCACTCATAGTGTGGAATTTCGTTAGGAGTTCGCTTTACCTATAATAATAAGTCTAGTCTAAAATTTCTCTGCACGAGGAATTACTCAAAAGTTGAGATTTTTTTTTCTAGTGAATCCTTTATAACAAATCTTGACTCAAAGGAAATACTTTATCTAAGAGGGGAGCGAAAGCAATCGAATGTCACAAAATTGTGTCGTTCAAAATAACATGCCTTTTGACTAATATCACATGGCGAAATGCAGAACGCCTTTGAAACATTTTCTTTGTGTTATTGAGCATGCTGAGGGCTAATCTTCTTAAGGGGGGGTCCCCGTCGAAAAAAAAATGATAACATTTTTTTTTACCTTAAAAAATTTTCCATGTCATTCTAGTCATGTTGGTAAAAAATGATGAAAATATCTCAATTATAAATGGATAAGTACAATAGTAAGTAAGTAGTATTAAATGGATAGCAGTAAAAGACGAGTTCTATGCCCGCCTTGAGACTCTTTTCGACTCACTTCCAACAAACGACGTCAAATTGCTGCTGGGAGGCTTTAACGCGAAAGTCGGAAATGAAAGTTGGGACCGGGAACTACTGGAGGCCACAGTCTCCACGGAGAATGTAACGACAACGACCAGCAACTTATCGACTTCGCCTGCAGCAGGAATCTAGACATAAGCTCTACGTGTTTCCCGCATCGACGCATTCACAAGCAGACATGGAAATCTGCAGACGCACACACCAAATTGATCACGTCCTCATTGGCCGGAGATGGGCGTCTAATGCGATGGATGTCCGCTCCTATCGAGAAGCAAACTGCGACTCAGATCATCACCTGGTGAAGACGACCGACCTACAGTTGTAGAATTTCCTCAGTGCACCAATCGAGAATCAGCCCTCCGAAAATCTTTGCAGTTGATAAGCTTCTGAGTGATGCTACGGCGGTGACGTATGCTGCCGCCCTTGAGGAAAGGCTATCGCCTATGCTACACAACATCAGCAACACAGGTGTTCATGGGTTCTGGGAAGAGCTCAAGGATACCATCAGAGATGTCGCAGAGAAGGTCATGGGATATAAAGCCCGGCGAGCGCGGAATGACTGGTTCGACGAAGAATGCAAAAATTCACTTGACGCGAAAAATGAGGCCTACAAACAATGGAACCAGAGCTAGAAGAGGAAAATATGACGAGCTAAGGCGAATATCAAATAGAATAATTAGACGTAAGAAACGTAAATACTTTGACGAGCAGTTGCTGAATATAAACGAAAACTTAGCTAATAGGAACACCAGACAAGCGTACAAACTAGTAAATACAATTAAGAACGGCTACCAACCCAGGACTAGCCTTTGTAAGGACAAAGATCGAAACATCATCAGCGCCACCGATGGCATTAACAAAGACGGCCCTCTTACTTTGAAAAGCTTCTGAACCTACCGTCTAACATCCCACACATGAAGCTCTCGACGATATTGTTGATCCAGGCCCACCCATACAACCCCCGACAGTAAAGGAAGTTGATCTCACGTTGCGGTCTCTAAAGCGAAATAAAGCGCCGGGCGCTGACGAGATTCCGGCTGAACTGCTAAAATTCGGTGGAACGGGTCTAGTTAATGTCATACATCAATTACTCCTTCGAATATGGGGGGACGAGGTGATCCCAGACGATCAGCGCAGAAACACCATCTGTCCAATCCACATAAAGGGAGACAAACTGCGGTTTGAAAATTACAAGGGCATATCACTAGTTTGTACGTCCTATAAAATTTTGACGAAAATTCTGGAAAATAGAATAAAACCGTAGGCAGAACGAATAATTGGCGTAGGCAGAACGTATCAGAGCGGTTTCAGACCTGGTCGCTCCACATTTGGGCGGCTCTTTACGGTCAAACTGATAATACACAGGTACTGGAAATACAACGTAAACGTATACCCAGTTTTTGTCGACTTTAAGCAGGCATACAACAGTATCGATGGTGGAGTACTGCACAACATTATGCTGCAATTTGGTATACCGGCCAAATTAGTGCGACTGACAAATGACGATGACCAACTCCGTCTCACAAGTCAGGATCCATAAAAGACTCACTGATCTATTTGAAACACGCACTGGTCTAAAGAAAGGCGATGGACTGGTGCCGACGCTCTTCAACCTAGCACTGGAAAACGCTATTCGGACAATGAATATGGACAACAACAAGACGCTACTCATCAAGTCGACACAATTAACAGCGTACGCCGACGACATCAACATCATGTCCCAAAGACTGGCCGACGCAGAAAGACTTCTGCATACGCTCGATACCGCTGCAGAAGAAGTTGGACTACGTATCACGTGGGAAAAAGTAAAATAATGGTGCAATCGACGTCAAGGACACCCGCACAACCGAGCATCAATGTGGGGGACCTCAACATTGAGTTCGTGAACGACTTCATAGACTTGGGTTGCAACGTGTCAAGGGACGCCAACGAAACTGACGAAATCAAGCGACGGATACAGTTAGCTAATAAAACTTTTTTCTCGATTCTCCCCATAATTAAATCGAAGCATGTGCACATGTGCACGGAAACAGCAGAAAAGCTAAATTTATCAAAATCAGTTGGACCTGATGGACTCTCCCCATTAGTTCTCTCTATTCGACAGGAGTATATCCATCAACATGGAAGCTAGCACATGTTCAACCAATCCCCAAAAAAGGTAAGGCATGTGATCCCTCTAACTATCGACCAATAAATAGCATTGACCTCGGTCCTGTCAAAAGTCTTCGAAACCCTTGTCAACAACCAACTTTTGAGCTATCTTGATTCACACCATCTCGTCAGCGATCGACAATACGGTTTCCGTTCTACGCGCTCAACCGGAAATTTAATGTCATATCTCACCGAAAGATAGAATCGATGTATTCATCAATTTGGTGAAGCTAAAATCATTGCCCTCGACATTTCGAAGGCTTTTGACAGAGTTTGGCATCCGTCTCTTTTAGCTCAACTCCAGGCTTTTGATCTGGACTCAAAATTAGTTATATGGATTAAAAGTTTTCTCCACGGCCGTTCGCTTCGAGTCGTCCTTGATGGAGTTAAATCGAATTGCCACACCACGAACGCAGAGGTCCCTCAAGGTACCGTCATATTACCAACGCTTTTTCTTCTGTTCATCAACGATCTTTTAAGTGTGACATCAAACCCAATTCACAGTTTTGCAGATGACAGCACTCTTGATTCTATTTATACTTTTAACTCCGAAGCTGACTCCTGACAAAATGCTACATCTTTCAACCGAGACCACATATCTAACTCACTAAATAGAGATATCTCAAAAATTATTGCATGGGGGAAAGCGAATCGAGTAGAGTTTAATGCCAACAAAACCCAGTGTTGTCTTATTTCCAATAAACGACGTGCCCCATCTACCGCCTAACCCATTCTTGTCGATGGTGTCGGCATTACTGATTCACCCACATTGAACGTACTAGGTATAAACATCTCTAGGCTCGTTTTCTCAATGTCCAGTTAAAATTTAAACTCGAGATAAAATTTGTTGTTGTTGTTTTCAATGTAAAATTTGACAGATTGGTACGTTCAATGTGTATTTAACTGGAGTTTAAATTTTAATGAGACATTGAGAAAACGGGCCCTAGTAAACTAAATTGGTCTGACCACATCTTCAACATTGCAAAAAATGCAATGAAGTGTCTGGGTTTCATGGATCGCAATCGTAAAAGATACTTTACACCATCTGATTTGGCGCGAATTTATAAGGCCCACATAAGACCTTGACTGGAATATAATTCCCACATATGGGCAGGAGCAGGTCGAACTGCCCTATCCGCATTAGACAAAGTTCAACGGAAAACCTTCAAGCTTATTGGCGATGAATCCATCACTTCTCATATAGAGCCGCTTGAACACCGGCGAAATGTCGGTTGTTTACCACTTTTTATCGCTACTACAACCGCCGTTGTTCTTCCAAAATATCCAGTCTTATTCCTGAGCTTGCTTTTGCTTCGCGTAACACCCGGCTAGCCTGCCGTGCCCATCCTCATTATCTTGAACTCAGTAGTAGTCATACCGTTAAATTCTATGATTCATTTGTATCCAGAACAACACGAATGTTGAACAACCTACCATCTTTTGTTGTCCCCAGCAGTTATGATCTGCAAAACGAAACGTACACCGGTACCTCATTCAAATTCAACCCATCCCAGCCCCACTACCCTAATTTTCTTCCTGCCAAGGCTGTGCTCTCGCATCAAAGGGTATCCTCTAAGCCTTAGCATAAATATAAAACAAAAAAAAAACACGAGACTCCGCGTGTACAAAACCATTACACGCCCAGTGCTATGCTATGGCTGCGAAGCATGGAACCTAACTCAAGCCTCCGGAAACATGCTAGACACAATTGAACGTAAGGTTCTACGGCGAATTTTCGGGGCTGTTTGCTATCGAAATGGATGGCGCATCCGGTACAACCATGAGTTGTATGAACTGTACGATGAGCTGGAAGTTTCGAAAATCGTCAAACTACAACGACTTCAATGGGCAGGGCAAGTACAACGAATGGACGATGATCGCATGCCAAAGAGAGTACTGAATGCAGAACGGGTCGACGGAGCGGGACTGCCTAGACGACCGAGATCTCGTTGGGAGAGCTCAGTATATGCGGACGCCGAGCAGCTACTGGGGTTCCAAAATTGGAGGACGCGGTCGCGTGACTGAGATAATTGGAGGACGACGATCCAGGCAGCCAACACCCGACGACAGGCTGTGGCGCCACGATGATGATGAATAATTTCACATCAAACATTAAAAGTAGTAGTATTTGCAAAACGTGAGACATTGAATGGTTGGAATTTCGTTAATGCTTGCTCGAATTGAATAAATTCACAGATTGTTTACAAGAAAAAACGTATACAAATCAAAGAAAAGAAAAAGGTCATTGAGCTAGCCTCAATGTTGCCGGAGTTATAATGTAACAAAAAATAAAAAAAATTCTTCATTTATCGATATTTTCACTGGTGATTTAATGATTGTTTGTATAAAAATATTCACTGTCCAGCTTTTAGTTGAAATTTATTGAATAACAATATGTACAGAACAACGTTTCGCCTATAACGGCATCTTCAGGTTCCTGAAACAATTTGTAATTAAATTATCATTTCCTAATTAATTTATCGCATTAAGCGTTAATATCTTACAAGTATTATTCGTGCTAAAATTAGAATCAAACTGCGGTGTATTATTATGACATTCTAAAAAGACATTCTTCTTCTTATTTAAAATTGTGAAGTAACTAACTAATGAAAAGCTTGTTATAATTATTGGTGATCATTTCACGTTCAGTTTTTGTGTTTAAAGTATTATCATAATATTTATTAATGTATATCGCTTCTTTAGTCAATAATTTTTCTTTATTATTATCTTTATCAATAATTCTTGTGTTGGAAAATCCCATAACATGTTTATGTTGTAATTGATGTTTTACCAGCTTGTTATGTTGGTTATTGTACATTCTATTTATATTTTGATGTTCCTGCAGTCTTATTTTTAAATGTCTTGTAGTTGAACCTATGTATGATTTATTTATATTATTACTTGTACATGTTGACAATAGCTATGATATCATCAACAAAAACTTTCATATAAATTATTGCATCTCCATGTTTATCTTTTATTTTTTTCAGTAATTCTTGTATATATTTGTCCGCTATGATGACACTAAGATTACCACCCATTACTAATCCATTAGTTTTGTATATTATGTCGTTATAATTAAAATAGCTATTTTTAAGGCAAATAGTCATTATGTCATTGAATATTGTCATTGGTATTTCAGTATTTAAATTATGATATTCATTCTTAATTATATCGATCACTTTTTCCACTTTAATATTCGTAAACATGTCTTTTATGTCTAAAGAAATCATCATATAACTATCATAAATATTAATATTTTTGATTTGTTCCACTAAGTCAAATGAGTTTTTTATGTTGAAATCATATTTATTTTTTAATACAATATACAAATAATAAATATACAAAACTAATGGATTAGTAATGGGTGGTAATCTTAGTGTCATCATAGCGGACAAATATATACAAGAATTACTGACAAAAATATAAGATAAACATGGAGATGCAATAATTTATATGAAAGTTTTTGTTGATGATATCATAGCTATTGTCAAAAAAGATGAAGTTGACACAATACTTAATTCTTTTAATACAATTGATGATGCGCTAACATTCACCATGGAAAAAGAAAATAATGGTTGTATTAATTATTTGGACACAACTTTAATTCGTAATGGTAATAAAATAATTACAAAATGGTACATCAAACCATTTGCCTCACATAATATTATAAATTATACTTCTGACCATCCGAATACTCTAAAAAACAATATTATAAATAATTATATTTATAGACGCTTAAAACTTAGTAATATCGTATTTTGGGATCAAGAAATATATGAAATTAAGAAACATCTATACAACAATAATTATCCTAAAAAATTAATATCAAAATATATCAATAAAAATAAATATTTAATTAAACAATGTCAAAATAATGATAACAATAATAGCATCAATAATGATAATAATAATAATAATTCTCGAAAAATATACACTAGTATTAGTTATATACCTAAATTAAGTGAAAGAATAAATAAAATATTACCAAAAAGTATGTTAACCAATAATAGTGAGATGGTCCATATAAAAACTTCATATAAACCAAATGATAAATTAAAGAACTTAATATACACTAATATGAAACAAAAAATACCATTAATGAAACAGAGTAATGTGGTTTACAAAATTGATTGTGAAACATGTACAAATAATAATATAAATAAATCATACATAGGTTCAACTACAAGACATTTAAAAATAAGGCTGCAGGAACATCAAAATAAAAATAGAATGTACAATAACCAACATAACAAGCTGGTAAAACATCAATTACAACATAAACATGTTATGGGATTTTCCAACACAAGAATTATTGATAAAGATAATAATAAAGAAAAATTATTGACTAAAGAAGCGATATACATTAATAAATATTATGATAATACTTTAAACACAAAAACTGAACGTGAAATGATCACCAATAATTATAACAAGCTTTTCATTAGTTAGTTACTTCACAATTTTAAATAAGAAGAAGAATGTCTTTTTAGAATGTCATAATAATACACCGCAATCGTAGTTTGATTCTAATTTTAGCACGAATAATACTTGTAAGATATTAACGCTTAATGCGATAAATTAATTACTACTACTACTAGTAGTAGTAGTAGTGAGTAGTAGTTTCAGTTCGCTAATATTCAACATAACTTATCAAATTATCAGCATCTACTTACTACACTCGTATATAGAATTTGTGTTTTCCACTTGTTTATTTTAAATTCTCTGAGACACATTTTTTTAAATTATCCTTTCCATCTGCCAGTTGAAAATTCGGTTAGGCGGGTCATACTAATGACTTGTGTCTCTTCACACGTAAAAAAAATACTGGTTTCATATGAAAAGGATCCTTTGAAAAAAACAAATCATGGCCCTATTTCATTGGGTTATTAACCTATCCATAAATCATTGTCAACCTAGAATAAAGTTCTGCTAAAAAGGAAACAGCAAATTACAGATCCTTGTCAACATAATAACAACGCCGGCATGTTTTACTATTTTTGTTTTGCTTTGTGTGGGTTTCATTTAGAATGTACTCTAATGGCGTAATTAATGTCAATCCTAGAATCGTAGGAAAAAATTGAGACGAACGAATCTAAAGTCTATTTTCTTGGAAATCGCTAACATTTTTAAGGTTATTCATTTTTATAATTTTTATTTTATTGCCGTCTTTCGTTGTCGACATTCATAACATTTCTTTCGAACAACCTCTTAATTTTTGCAATCACTTTCACACCAGATTTTCACAGGTTGTTGATCTTTGGCCTTCCAACGGGATGTTTTTACGAATTTTTTTTTTTACTTTATCGTTGTATTTTACATCCTAGTTTGTTGAAGAAAGGGGATTTTTCTTTCGTCAGAAGAAGGTAGACACATTTATCATAACGCTTTTGTGTCAAGTGTAGTATACAATACCATGGACAACATTTTTGATGTTGCGCTTGGACAAAACTCCGCAGTCCCTGAACGACTAAAATACAAAACCGTGCTTATTAGCTTTCCAAAGGGAAATCAGCCAATCAGTTTGTGAACTAGCTTTTAAAATTTTGCATACATTAAACAGCTTATTATGGAAGGATGTATATTTTTCTACTGCAGTGCGACAATGTTTTATTTATAAGAAAGAAAATACTACTCAATTGCCTTAACCCCTTGTGGGGCATAGCGCGTCAACTGTTCCATGTGGCCCAGTGGACGTTTCGTTGGCATAAACTGGTTTCGGAGAATACAGTTGCCAGCATACATCTCCTGCGCATCCATGGCCACGAACGTCGTCGTGGACGGGATTCGAACCTGAAACGCCGGTAGTCAAACATGAGACTGATGCCTCAACACACTGCGCTACCGGTCGCCCCAAGAAAGAAAATAGACACTAAAAATAATTTGTCATTGGGATTTAGAGTTTAGTATCAAGTTACAAAAATATGAAATAATTATTTTTTGATCATTGGATATACTCAATCGACCATTGCAGATCCTTTACAAAGATGTTATCATCATCATCGGCGTTCTAACCCACGTCGGCTCTGGCCTCCTGGATACAGCTCCTCCAACTGTCTCGACCAAGCGACCGCATCTTCCAGTTCGAAAATTGTAGAAGCTTCATACAAGCTGTGTCAATTGAGTCCTCCCGTCGCACACGAGGTCTTCCTTGCCTTCCTTGTCGATTTCCTTCGCGTTTACATTTTAGCACATGTTTCGGGACTCTGTAACAACCACCCTTTTTTTAAATAATTTCGCGCTCACCAGTCACTCGACGGCAACTTCATGTTGGATGAGTGACTGGTGACGCGAATTGACAGCCGTCAACAGGACGTAAAACGAGAGTAGCGAATCAACCGCCAACGCCATCAGCGGGTTTTGCTTTGGGTTTTCGATTTGTGCTTGCCGTCGAGAGCCGCGCCGTGAAAATTACGAGAAGTGGCTTGTCACCCGCGAAAGCAACCAATTCGTTTGCTTAAAATTCTCTGTTTTCTGTTGTCACCGAGAATAACAACGACATCCGTGAATCAAGCGTGGCATGTTCGAGTTGTAAGATCCCGCCACAGCGTGATGTCAAAAGAACGGTAGGGTATGAAAGACGCAAAATGTAAAAGGCGGTTGGGGGGCAAAAATTCCTCTTCCATAGTCCTCCGCGTGGGCGCCCCCTGGAACGGCAGTGGTCACTGACCATTTCTAACCAATGTCAAGCTGCCAGTGATGGCGGTGCGATGATTTGGTTGAGTTTAACCTTCCCCCTGTGGTGTGGGGTGTAAAAATAATACCACAGCCTTTCCCTTTGAGGACCTGTCGTTAAAATCGACAATCAAAGGACAGGATGTGTATGTCAGCAACTTGCACTATCCGAAATCTTTATATGCTAACGAAACGTCAACTATGCCTCGGATAAGGACTGACTCAACGGTTACAACTTTTGGCTATCGTACAATGACAAAGATTGCATTCTGGAATGTGCATACTCTCCTGGACAATGGATCAGAAGGCTCCCCAGAACGCAGGATTTCTTCAATTAGAGAGAGAATTTCGAACGTACAAATTAAACATTTTAGGAGTTAGTGAGATAAGATGGTGAAACAGTGGAGAGTTTATCTCTCCAACGGGCAGCACTGTAATGTTGTACTCCAGTAAAGCTACCGGTAGTCGTCGTGAGGCAGGTGTGAGGCTCCTCTTAAGCAGAGCCGAACGAAACTGTCTCTTATCCCGGGAGCCTGTCTCTGACAGAATCTTGACCGCCAGGTTCCGGACCAAAATAAGGAACATCTCAGTAATACAATGTTATGCCCCTACTGAACCTGACAATTTCTTGGCAAAAGACTCCTTCTACGAACAAGTAAACGCCGTTCAGAGCAGAACACCTAAAGGTGACATTATAATGGTTATGGGTGATTTGAATGCGAAAGTTGGCGCTGATAACTATGGGCTCAGGCATGTGATGGGCAGACACGGTATTGGTGCTCGTAATGACAACGGTGAAAGATTTGTAGAGTTCTGCAACTTTCACAGTCTCTTCATCGGTGGTACTATGTTTGAGCATAAGGACCAGCACAAAATCAGTTCCTCTGTTGATCGGCACAGAACACAAAATCAGATCGACCATTTTGCCATTAGTAAAAGATTCAAGAGTTGCCTCCTGGACGTACGAAACAAGAAGGGTGCCGATATTGGGATGGGAACAGATCGTTATCTTATGATCGCTAATGTTCGATTGCGTATTGCAATCGTGCGCCGCCCCACCGACGAAAGATCCAGGGGTCGCAAATTCAACACCGCTCGATTAAAAAATTCAGCTATCTTACAACAATATAATGACCATCTTGTACGAAAAGCAACTGAGGTAACTTATCACCCAGATAGTGATATAAATGAAAACTGGGATGCCATAAAAAATGCGTACATTGACAACGCAGATACCATCCTTGGAACAAACACGGATTGCCGGAATAAGTCTTGGATGTCTGACGCTTCATGACAGCGGATTGTTGAAAGAAAGGAGCTGAAGTTTCGTTTGGCTGCAGCATCAGACGACAATCGAGGGTTGAGCATGAAAAAGTTGCCTTGTTACACATCTCGCCCCACAGGCTAACGTTACAGTACAACGCAGTACTCTAGGGTGAAGCCACATATCTTCGGTTTAACTAACTTTCGGCATTTTATTTATAATTTCTGTTGTCGATCTGCTAGAATTTGTCTTAAAATATGTAAAGACTTCAGAGAAATCGGTTCAGATTTATTTTCGCTTTGTTCATACGTGGAGCGCCTTAGGTACAAGTCGTAACCTAAGTAAAATTATTCGCCCTTGCTCCCAACTCTATTATCCCCAAGTATGATTCTTGCATAAATAAATTCAGCTTTGTATTTCAAAAGCATTCCGAAAATCCACTACGCACCTTTATCGTCCATTATACCGACCTATAATATCTGCCCACCGTAAGGCATCCGAAATTTCAAGTCCATGTTAATCCTCCTGATCCACCGGTGAAACTCTTGTGCCGTCTTCCTTTTATTAAAATCATTTGTGATTTAAATTCAGTCGACCAAATTACATGAAATCCACTGGCCAAAATTAGATGAGGACACCACCCTTGGTGTACTGTATGCGCGCAGTTTTTGTATAGGTGTATATACTTACAAGTATTGCACGACGACATTGCCAACGAAAAATTCAATGAATCCGCCACGGACAATTGCCTCATATCCTCGCAGGCTCATTTTTGTAAGTCTCAAACTCATACCATGGATCCGGTGACTTCGATGGCGGTTGTCGTCGGAAGCAAGCACCACAACTCCCCCGATATCTCCTTCTCGGCTTTTATTAATTAAATTCGACGCTTAGTCGAAAACTAACAAAAATAAGTAGGAAAAAGAGCGCGTAAAATATTCTCTCGGAATATTTGCATAAATACATTGGGAGTGTATTAATTATCCCAGATTTTAATTAGGATAAGACTTGTCGGGGCTGTGTGATTTTCTCTTAGGCACGAGTGGACAGGCCGAAAAATTTTCTGACGTAGCAAGGACTAGGAGCCGGATCGTTGTGCGAAGAATAAGAGAAAAAGACAATGTTAATATTCTTGTGTTGTCGGTCACCTTTTATTAAATTGGTAAGAAGCAGAGTTCTTATGAAATGCACTAATTTTGTAATTAGTGTTGCTGGTCAGGGGGACCGTGTCGGTCGGAAGTCGTTGTGGCGTTCTTGCGCCGCTTTTGGGTTTGCGATTGGGATTACCATAATTCTCTAGGGGTTAGGCGTCCACAAAGGAAATTTTCCTATAATGAAGCGTTTTGCGTGCTTCTTTCTTGGGGGAGTAGAGATAATCTAATAACTAATGTCACGAAATTTACGAGTACTGCAGGTTTATCAAATATATTTTCAATTAAGAAAATTAGCTAAACTTTTTGACGAATTCTATCCAAATTTGATTCAACGGAAAGCTTAAAATAAATGACAAATTTGCATTGATACTGGTTATGATTGAAAAACCAAAAGGATTCAATATAATCATTATAAAGTTATGGCGCCCAGTGTTGGACTCATTTTTATTACCCGTTTATTATACATTTTTTCCTTCAAGCTAACATAAGGCGCGTTCTTTTGCGTATCTATCGAGTGTAGTGTAGTGTAACGAACACGCATTTCACAAACAACAAGTCGCTTGTCGATAGATAAGCAAAAGAACGCGCCTATATTTACTGACCAAATTGATAAATTTTGGAATCAAATCAACGATTTTGCGAATCAACTTAAAAAACCGAACCAGGTAACAGCAATATAAGGGTACCGTGTAGACTGAATATTCAAAATGTCAAAGTGGAAAACCTAGGCAAGATTGGCATCAATTAAATTCCAGTAAATGTTATCGCGGTCAGTTGTAGTGATCGTTCGGTCACCGCTCTACGATTCTAATCTAGAGCTCGGAGTTCAAGTCTCGGCGCGATCAAAAACTGCCTGTGGGTACTAATAGAACTCTCACAGTGCTCCGACCTTGTCATTATAAAGACGGCGCGGATAGGAGGTGCATGCTAGCAACTATACTTTCGAAAAATAGATATGCTATCGAAACGTCAACAAGGCATAGACATGCTAGAGATGTTGACGCGCCCATGCGGAGTGGTCAAGGCAATTAACAACAAACAAAAATGTTCTAAAAGAAACCGTTTATGACAACAGGGCCGTTTGAGTGCTGCTTCAGGTACAGTAGTTTCGTTGGGATGACGCTTTGCACTATCTTTTTGCATAAGGACTGCTTTGATCGTGCTGCAAGTGCGCATTACGGCAAGAGGACCTTATTGGGTACAAAGTGAAACAGAAGCCAAACCTATCAAATATCGGTGTTTTCGGCATACGGGTGTTGACACCAACGTTCAATTCTCTGGAGGACATATTGAACATAAAGGACATAACGGACACAAACGACATAGAGGATATTAGGGGCATAACGGACTTAAGTCCGAAAGAAGCCGGGTAATCATGACCCACGCTCTACGATGTTACATCTAGAGAGATTGGGGTTTAATCCTCGGCACCTTAATAAAAAACTGCATGCTAGGAGCTGCACCATCTGAAAAATATATCCTATCATAACGCCAATAAGGCGTAGTAATACAAGAATTGTTGACGCGTCCATGCCCCTGGAGGGGTCAAGGCAATTAACAAAACAAAGACACATTTTTCTCTTCCATGCGTTCTCAATGATTTTTTTTTTTAATTACAATTTTCAGTTAAAAGCCCAAACCACACGCGACGACTTATCCATCATTTTGCATCTCTAATTGCCTTGACCCCTCCAGGGGCATGGGCGCGTCAACATCTCTAGCATTTCTATGCCTTGTTGACGTTTCAATAGCATATCTTCTTTTCGGAAATGCAGTTGCTAGCATGCACCTCATCACCATCATTTTGCATGCAACTATATGTAATCGACGGTTTGGTGGGAACCCGAAGATGCCTGTGGGGACGGAGCCTAAAATAGCATAATGACCGTCATGGGCCGTACCATCAGGCGAAAAGAAGGCCCTGTAACGAGTTAAGCAGCGGCATATACTGGCTGTAATCAATTCGGAAGACGTCGGCGTGGTTTTGCCGCTCGTTGCCCCTGTCCTTTACGTATTAATATAAATTCATAGGCGTGGAGAGACAACACAAACAGGGGAGGCAAAAATGGAGAATAAAAAAAAATGAGGCGATAAGAATGGAATGGTTGACGGACGGCTCACTTGCCCTAGCGCTCGCATCGGGGTCCAAGTGTAATTGGACCCTCGGCCTCTGGTTTCGTACCACCGGCAGTATAGTACTCATCGGGTGCTGCCTTCGATCTGCCGGTGGAAGCAGCATAACCTTACCTGAATATGGCTGATATGGCTATGAATCAAAGTACCGCATTTTACCCTCCCTAAACTAAACGGTCAGTTACTCCAACTATCACCCAGCGCAAAGTATCTAGGTGTCATTTTAGATACGAAGCTCAGCTGGAAGTTGAATATTGAAGAGCGGGTGAAGAAAGCCTGCATCGCTTTCTTCGCCTGTAAGAAAACCTTCGGAAAAGATCTGGCCTTAAGCCAATTATGGTGCTCTGGATGTACACAGCAGTAGTCCGTCCGATTCTCTCATATGGGTCGTTAGTTTGGTGGCCAGCATTTGCTAAAGGATATAACATTACAAAACTTGACAGAGTGCAAAAGACGGCTTGTTTGGCACTACAGGTGCCATGCGAACTTGCCCGAGGGAAGCGCAAAACGTGATCCTGCATCTTCTGCCAATAGACCTCTTTATTAAACAGCTGGCGGCGGGCAGTGCAGTCAGGCTCAGAGACTCGGGAGCCTGGACTGCCAAGCCCTACGGCCATAGCAACATCCTCAACCAGTTGCCACGAGATGTGGTCAACATAAAAACAGACTTCACTGTGCCCAATCTGAGGTTTGACAGAAGCTTCTCTGCCAAATTCCCCACCAGGGCTGAATGGAGGGGGACGAGGTGGTGAAGGACTTTGACATCACGGTTTTCCCCGACGGGTCGAAAATGGACTGCGGCGTCGGTGCAGGAATCTTTTCTGAAGTACTGAATATCTCGGAGAGTCATCGCCTCCCGGACTATGCCAGCATTTTCCAGGCGGAAACTCTCGCAATTATGAAGGCGTGTCTCACTTTCAGTGATATACCAGATAACCAGATAACATCGCCATTTGCACAGACAGCCAGGTCGCTATCAAGGCACTGAACTCGGTGAGTACTTCCTCCAAACTGGTCGAGCGGTGTGGGGAAGAGTTAACTCGCCTTGGCAGACGGCTCAATATCACCCTGCTCTGGGTGCCTGGTCATAGAGACATTGAGGGAAACGAAAAAGCCAACGAACTGGCCAGGAGGGGGGCCGTTCTAGAAAGTTTTCATGCGGAATCTGTTTGTATTCCGCTGAAGACTGTTGAGAGCAAGATCTCCTCTTACTACCTCAATCTTGCGGATTGCAAATGGCGGAATCTGCCCACCTGCGCCATATCAAGGAAGATTTGGCCCTCCTATGACAGTAGGAAAATATCTGAGCTATTAACCAAGTCCCGTAGGGATGTCGCCAAGCTCACGGCGGTCATTACAGGACATTGGCCTATCGGAGAACATGCAATTAGACTTGGCATCCCTTATAATCCGCACTGCCGCATCTGTGAAAATGAGGATGAAAAGGAAACCCTCACTCACTTCCTCTGCGAATGCCCGGCCCTTGCCAGGGCCAGACATCGAGCATTGGGCGAGGCCTTTCTTGTTAACCTGGGGGATGTATCGGGGGTGAAGATCGGGGAGCTGTTATACTTCCTGAACTCCTCCGGTTTGATCTAGGCATCCTTCCATCCCCTGTTAGCCCAACCATCTTATATCCGATTTTGCCGAGGTTTGTGGTTACAAAACGGCGCATTGGCGCTAATTGGGCTCTGGCAAGTTGTGCTTCAGCCACCACTTATACCAATCATACCAACCATGGCTCATTACAGATATCGGAAAGCTGTCCACACGCGACGACTTATCCATCATTTTGAATGCAACGATATCTTTGACGACATCGTTGTCAATATTGCTGTAAATCACAACGGAGCGTGTAAGTAAAAATTTGCATCGTGATGGTACTATGAAGAAAGAATAGAAACGAAACGACCAAACACTGATACATTTGCATGCGGTTATAGAAAATCAAAACCCACAAGAAATGTGTGTAGAAACGAAGGTATAGCATCGAAGACGCATTCATAAGTCGTGGGAATATCGCACCAATATCGTAGCGATATCGTTGCTACAAAATGATAGATAATTCTTAACGATGCCGGCAACGATGTCGATGCATGCAAAATGATGGAAATGTCCCTGCATGTGGATCGCGCTTAATAAGTGCATACAGCATGAAAGCAAATCTAAAAAATCTGTCGAAATTTTCGAGTACGAATATTGCGATGGACTTCGTATCATTGGCCACGTTTATATCGTGGAACTAAAGGTGATTTAACTAAATCGTTTCAGTGTTAGTACTTATTCGTGATGTGTTTATACCGATCATACGGAGAGGTACTAATTATCAAAAATATTAGTTGTTGGTTTGGAAAATGTAAAGGATGAAGCGAATGCCGAACTTCAGAAAGGGATGAGGTATTTATATAACATACTAGCGGAGCTCGATGCGCTCACAACATTGGCTGCGTTCCTGCGTACGAATCAGGTTTATATATTTCTCGAATTCTCCTCCATGTGCTTTCCTCTCCGGTAAAATTTGTACGGACAACAGTCATGAAAATGTTCCCCTCCGGATCTGAGAAGTATTCTGATACGGAGAGTAACATTATCATGACAATTTTTCGTAAAAACTGTAGATTTGAAAGGAATTTTTCTTTCAAAAACCATGAAATTTCATACAAAATTCAGGCGCGCATATTAAAAATTGAAACTGTGGTGTCACGAGCTTTCTCTCTCGTTCGGTGGCTGAATAACCGACCTGCGCGTTGCGTAACCTTAAAATCCTTATTCTTAAATCATGCTCTGCCAATTGTAATTCCTGAATTATTATTCGTAAGATGTTCGAATGATCATCCGCAAGGACACACATGAAATCGAGTTATCATTCGAATGGGAATGATCATTCGAGTGTATCATGTGTCAAAGGAATAAGCCTCTTTATAACATAATTTCGCCTGCCGGGAAGAATAGTGGCATAACTCAAAAATATCATATTTTATAGGAGAGCGAAATGAAATTCGGAAAATTTAAATAAAAAAATACGTTTCAATTAAAATAAGAAATATTTTTTTTTAAACAAGCATTTAATGGATTCGTAATTAGTGTTGGTTTATTTGAAAAATCCTGCCCGCTAAGGTTAAATGTAAACAATATATTTAGTGAGTTGTGATCCAATATACAATAATACTAAATGAAAAAGTGGCCATAACTCAAAATATAACGATGTTCTGAAAGTCGGACATACAAAAAAAAAAGGTTCTAATTATTCCGAAACACAGTCACAAGTCGACATTATGACCGTTTATGTAGCTGAAAATAAAAATAAATCACCAAATGTAGCAAAATATGGACGCAATCAATGTTGTGACGGTATTTTCCGCAGCTGTTTCTGTAAACCACGAAAAACAGAGTGACACATTTTCTCTACAGCGGAAACTATTGAAAATATTTTTATGACACTTTTTCTATTTAAAATTTGAGGTTTTTAATGACTACTGGTGCAATAATCCCAAAAAAATAAAATTTTGAGTTGTTTCAATATTCTTCCAGGCGATTTCAACTAAGAACTTCTACGAAACCATTAGTTTCTGCATATCTTCCGAATAGTGCCTGCACGTCTTCTGATATTTTGAAAGTACCAATCAATATTCTGTCAGAAAAGCGGAATTCAATTTATTACTTAAAAAGAACGTGTAAGTGTAAAAAGGTTCAAAAATCCTCTGACTTTCTCAAGCCAATTATTTTAATTTAGATTAAAACGAAACCTACCCCAAGCAAATTCAGCCCGAATACATACAAACGTCTACCCATAAATCTAAAACGTAAATTAAATCAATTTGTTCAGACCCTTTTTAAAAGCCGCAGACGATACATTTAACACCCGAAAGGACGTTCATTCGTAACACGGCGAGAAGCTTCCCAGGACAGCCCTCCGCGCCAGCAGCCTTAACGAAGCAAATTAACGACTTCACAGTCCGTAGGCGGAATAGTTAATTGTACGTTGGAGGCTGATTGATTTGCAATGGTCATCATCGAATTTACCACTCACGAGCAGACATCGGGTGAAATGAAAAGCCTCCCAGGTTTTGTATTTTCACCCGAATCGGGGTCGAATCCATTTAATTTAGCAAGACAAGAGCCGGGCGGGCGGGCGGATGGCGCGGTGTGTCCACGGGGCATGCAAGATTCGAATTCGCAATTGAACTGAAACTGAAAATACGTAAGCCCGTTTATTATGCTGTCGCCGATTTTTCATTTAATTACTCTCATTTGATACATGCCATGGCAATTTGTTCAATTTCGCTGAAGAGAGAAAACGTAAATCGTGTAAGAGTCGGCGTCGATGATGTTGAAAAAAAAAAATAGTTAATTTTTAAAGGATAAGTATGCAGTGCGAAGATGTTAATAGAGGGATATTCTATAAATGATCCAACGAATTTAAAGATACAACCGAATGTCATGTTGTGGTAATTCAGATATTTATAGACGCATTCAGACACATGGCAAGCTAGGAGGCCAAGCTTCCATCGGGAAATAGTGTGTGTACTTGCAAACGGACGAAATTTCAAACTAATTAAAATTGACGCTGCGAATACACAGCATAAAATAATTATAAACATCTGCAAACCCCATAGCTCACTTTACTTAATGTGTTTATGCATATCTAAATCATAAATCACCGGAATCTTCAAATCATCACGACATGCTCAATCTTATTTTCTCGCAAAGCGTTTGCAGGCGCTTCTTAAACAAAACAGAAATGCATTTTATTGATATCTCTTGTAATGAACCACCTGTAATGAACCATATTATGGTCTGGTAGTGCTGCTTCCACCGGCAGATCTATGGCAGCACCTGATGAGTAAGGATCTGTCGGTGGTACGAAACCAGAGGCCGAGGGTCCCATTACACCCGGACCCAGATTCGACTGCGTGGGCGTCTAAGCCGTCCGCAACCATTCCATCCTTATCGACTATTTTTTGTTTATTCCCCATTTTTACCTCCCCTGTTTGTGTTGTTTTTCCCAGGGCTATGAATTTTTGTTAATACGTAAAGGACAGGGGCAACGAGCGGCGAAAACCCCGCCCACATCTCCCGAACTGAGCTACAGCAAGCATAGGCCGCTGCTTAGCTCGTTGAGGGGCCTTTTTCTTCGCCAGATGGCACGGCCCGACCTTCACTGTCATTATGCTACCTTAGGCTCCGTCCCCACGGGCATCTTCGGATGCCCGCCAAACCGTCCGTTACACACTGCATGCTTTTTTCCAAAAAGAATGCGCCCGCGTACTGAAATGCAGACATATCCCTAGGTATCAAAGTCGGGCTCCCTCCGAATTCGGTTCCTGAATCCGCCACTGGGTGTCAGTGGTGGTTCCTCTGAGTGATGGACGACTACTATATTAGACTGTGATATGCTCTACTCGAGATTAAGTATAATAGTTAGCTATCTTTCAACTATGATCTTTTGTTGACCTTCTGAGGGTCACTTACAATAGCGCCATCTTTGTCCTTGCAATGGTGGTGGTCTTCGTCTTAAATCCGCTCTTTATTGCGTTCACAGTCGTATAGGCTTGTCTGGTTTTGTTATTTTTGAGGCCTTCAACACAATTTGTCGTTGAATTATTTTTTCTCCGCTTTATGATGCTATCGGGGTATTTTCGCAGCAGTTTGTAAATCTCTTTCTTCTGCCTTGTTTCTTTCATCGTAAACTGTTTGTAGGCTTTATTCGTCTTCCTCAGAGCTCCTTGACATTTATTTTACATTTATCAAATTTCATGTATCGTTCACTGCTGTTGTTTTGGAGCTGCGAATGTGTTAACTACTTAACTACGTATTATACTTATACTTATTATTCTTAATTCGTTATTCCATGCGAATTCAAACATTGTCGCGTGTCCTTCCTTTTAAGATTCTCTTCAAAATCTTCTGTTGGTATTCGTTACATTTCTACTTAATCTGTTTAGCCTTGAAAATTTTAAAGCTTTTTCGTTTGTCAAATGTTTCCTGCAGCTTATGAAGGCAAACGGTACATTCTGCACCATTGTTTTTCACCTTTCTTTGTTTGGGCTTCCTTTCATCCGTGACCCAGAAGCCCACCCTATTAAATGTATTTAAGTACGAGTGAAGGGTTAAGCCCCACATTCGTCATATAGCAAAGGCCGATTATTGTTTTATAGAATCAGCTAATCGCCATTCCAAGGTATGTAACTGGAGCAGTAATAAGAGGAATACAGCTGCAGTAGCTAATCCTCCGCATGGTGTCATCCATGTAGTCTACAGTTTAGTTTGTATAGTGTTTTTGTCAAGAGTTCACTCCAATGAACGAGACTACACCGATATGTTCACATAATTATTAGATTACCTCATTACACATCCCTGCATCCCTTTCATCCATTCCGGTGAGAAAAGCAATCATTTCAAACCATCCGTAGCTGTGATTGCCAATTACCTCATGGAATACGCATTGCCGGCTCGAGTGCATATCTCAACCGAACCGTGAGTATCTTCCATTTTTTTAATTTAAATCTCGACCCTCTGGAGTCGAAATCCTCAATTTTATCCTCACCACCCCAGAAAATTAAAATCATTAAAAATTCACGTCGTATATTATAAAAACATTTTCTCCATAAAGTTGTACAAAATACATTCGAGGATATACTCCGGGGACGGCAAGACAGAATAAAAAAAAAGACAGAACCTGAAAGAACGATAACATTATGCTAATATTTCTATAAATTCATGCTGCTGTCAGTATACTAGAGATGGCAGGATGCGAGTACGTATGTTTGCTCAAGAGTCCTTTCCCACACTCTCCGCAAAAAAAAACTCACACGAACATAATATTTTGCGTTAACATCAGACATGTACGCGAAGTGAAATACTTTTTCACATTAGACTCCGCTCTCCTCACATCCATGCCGTCGTCATCGTCCCATCCTCACATGGTCACCGTTAAGCCCTAGGAGCTGAATCCCGTTCGCATATACGTCGGTACTACGATGAGGCATAATTCATGGCAGGATCTAAAATTAAGACATTTTTACCAACAAATTGCCTCATAAGAGCGAGCTGTTTTCTGTTTTCAAACAGTCATTCCTGTCATTATTTTACTTTTGCTTTTGCGCCCCGAACATTTTCCAAAGTCTTTTATGTGGTTCGCATCATTAACTTTCGTCAATTGTCGTAACTTCCACCGAGTGGAAATTTCTCTCATTCCTCACAGGCTCACACAATCTTTCTCGGTTGCCATTTTTTTCTCTGTTGCCCATATCCTTCGACCGGGAGGCTAGTCGCTTTATCCTTGGCTTAGTCACGAACAAATGGGAAATGATTTCGCGGGTATGTTTATGGCAATGTCTCCAAGAGCCCATGAATGGAGGACGAGACCCGGGGACTACTGTTTTGCCGTTTATCGTTTTAGGGACAAACTTGCGTCTTCCAATTTTCTAGTCGCTTTGTCACTTTGTATTGGAGCCAAGAGCATGATGGCGGCTCCTTTACATATCCGCCGATCTATGCTTGCCGATATTTTTCCTTTTCACTAATTTGCCGTAAAATAGCAAACGGCAGAACATAAATTATTCCGATAACTTTTTGGATTTGAAGGATGACGAAGGATGTGGACCGGGAAATGGCTAATAACATATGGATAATGGAGGAAGTCGGGTTTTGTGTCACTCAATTTTGTGGCTAATGTGATGATTAAGATGGTTAATGTTTGACTTCGAAACGCACAAATATAACTTTCACGGCGTTCACGTTTTGTTGAGAAATAAACTTCTTTGTGCTAATTTGGTCTTTGGTCTTCTGTTATTGTGTAGCCGTGACGTAATTACTATTTCGTGTTTACGGCTCGGTAAGTTCACAAATAGCACTAACAATGCTGTGCATGTTCTAGTGGAGTCAAAAATTGTTCACGAAAGGGTTTCCAGAATGAATTTATACTTCAACAAGGAGGTGAATAATAATTTGGAGAAAGCTATAAATAGGTAGTAGTCCGGATGGCGCAACGGTTAGCACGTTCGTCTTCTACGCACTGGTCCCCGGTTCGATTCCTACTGAATGGGGTAGTTTTCGACAAAAAAGGGGATTTACGTGTCGGACTATGAGCCCATTAAGCTGTTAAATGAATACCCGTTGTAATGAACCACCTGGTAGTGCTGCTCCCACCGGCAGATCGAAGCACCACCAGATGGGCAGTGATCTGTTCGTGGTACGAAACCAGAGGCCGAGGGTCCCATTGCACCTGGACCCAGGTGCGACCGCGTGGGCGTCTGATCCGTCCGCCAACCATTCCATCCTTATCGACTATTTTTTTATATTCCCTATTTTTACCTCCCCTGTTTGTGTTGTCTGCCCCAGGCCTATGAATTTTTGTTAATACGTAAAGGACAGGGGCAACGAGCGGCGAAAACCCCGCCCACATCTCCGGAACTGAGCTACAGCAAGCATAGGCCGCTGCTTAGCTCGTTGAGGGGCCTTTTTGCTTCGCCAGATGGCACGGCCGACCTTCACGGTCATTATGCTACCTTAGGCTCCGTTCCCACAGGGGCATCTCCGTATGCCCACCAGACTAGATCAAGAAAATAGGATGAAGCTAACTCGTCTCGAGGCCTTGGTCCAAATTGAATTGTTGCGCCAGTTGTTTAATTATTTTTATAAATAAGATGCTCCATTTGCGATTTAGATCTTTCTTCGATATTCGCTTCAGCGATAACGCTTCTTTTCCACCTTTCCCTATCATATCTTCTTTCACTTTGCTGCTCCAAGCACTATCATTCAATTCTTGTTATCAATGGCTAGATTCGATGTAGCACGAATATGGTATGTCTGGAAAAAAATCGTCTTTAGTTTCAATGGAAAAAAATGGCGGATAGCACAACAATCCTCGGTAGGACGTTATAGTCTCCTGGATTGCGGCGTCATATACGAGAACGTGTAGAGGGCGTTCGAAAAATATCGCATGAACTCGCCGCTAAACAATCCCGCATGTAATCCCGACCGCGCAATTTTGCTTAGCCCGCTTTGCAAAAACGATGAGAAACCTACCGCGGCAAGAGTGGAAAAGCTGAGCCCTTCAAGGGTTTCGGCAAGCAAATACTCCAGTTATATTGCATATGCGGTTGACGTTGCCGTCGCTGTCACAGGTAAATTTCCTTATGTCTCAGCGGGTTATTGCAGAATGTCCTTTCCATTCTAACAGACTAGGCAACTGTCTGCGGCGTTGGAATTAACCCGGCTAAGACGGAGCTTACGCTCTTCACAGACACACGACTCCTCCTATCGAAACTCCCACACTACTACTACTCAATTCCCGTTGCCTCTTGTGGGGCACAGACCCCGCAGGGGACACCCACTAGGTCGAAAGACTTATGGTGTTTTGGGTTTAGCGAACCCACGGACCTGAGCTACGCAAGGAGGTGGTGTATAGAGTAAAGGGGCCTTGGCGCTGATCCCTATGCATGCCTTTGGGGACTGACGACCCCACGTACCTTAGTTATGAAGTTAAGGTGGCTGAGTGACGGTCTTGCTAGTTGTGTCCGTCGTTATTTCGCCACCGGTGTTGTGTGATGGTATCTTTTATTCCGTCGTTATTCGACACCGGGGGAGTGGTGCCCCCGCATAACGAACTACGAAAAGGGGCTATATAGGTTGAAAGGTATCTTGAATGATTCCTATTGGAGCAATTCTATAGGTGCCATGAAGCGGAAAGGTTGATGGGGTTCCCAGTTTTCCGATTCCTAGACTTGATGACGACACGGGTCTTCCCAAGCTCTGATTCTAACATAGGTGTGGATTGGTGGAAAGTGAGAGATACTGATTTCTATACTGCTTTGGGGCTAGACAATCCCATGTACCCAGTCAACAGTTAACGCGCTATGCCCCACAAGGGGTTAGGGCAATTGAGTTCCCAGTCAATTGGCTTCCTAGTACCTGAACATGGCGCCGGCCTGTGATGCGAAAGGAAGCACTATCCCCGATTGAGGAGAATGCTTACTAGTACGTGAGGAACGGAAGCACTTTCAACTCTCTTGGAGATAGTGGGTTGAACTGAGCCCGTGATGCACTACTTAATCAGTAAGATATTCCTTAAGGATATTGAACGGTGAGATCATTCCGGCTTTTGAGAAGTCAGTAGCAAATAATGAACCACGGGGATGGGTGTGCCCACAGTACCAAGGTACTGGCCCATCAAGGTGTTGGACTCGTGGTGGCTGTGAGTTATTGTTAAGTCGGCTAAGCTAGGTCGCAGCCTATAATGGTAAGGTTCTAAGGAAAGTGCATGTTCCAAAGTAGTCATCCTTCTGATTTCGGTCAGAGAAAAGCCATTCCGCAAGGGGAGAGGTAAAGCTCGCGTGCTAGGTCCACCTTAAGACAACGAATGTAGACGATTGGCGATATTGTGGGGTACAGCGCGTCAACTGTTGCATGTAGGCTAGTTGACGTTTCGTTTGTGTAAACTAGTTTCGAAGAATGCAGTTGCCGGCGTGGACCTCCTGCTTCCTAATGTAGCCGCAAACCTGCGACCAGTCGGAAGATACTGTGGATTATTATTACGCCATGCAAAACAAAGGGGAAGACAACAAAAACACCCATGACCATGAAAGTAATCGTCGAGACGTCAAACATGAGATTGGTGCCTCTACGCACTGACCTACCTTTCGCCCACATTGGAGGGTATTAAACTGGTTTTCATCGACAAAGCTAAGTTCTTCGGTCTTATTTTAGATAGGGAACTAAGATGGAAACCCAACATTGATAAACGGATTAACAAAGCTACTGTTGCGCTCTACTCGTGCAAAAAGGCTAAAGGTAAAAACTGGGGCCTAAGGCAGTATATTGGATATATAAAGCTGTCGTATATCCTATACTATTGCACGGAATAATTGTGGGGTGGAGAGCACTTCAAGTAGCGGCCTGCTAGAAAAGGTTCAAAGGCTAGGTGCGCTGACCATGACGGGGGCTTTTAGAACTACTCCGCAGCTTGCACCGATTGAATATTTTCGGCGAACAATTAGCGGCAAACACGGCTTGACGCTCTCGGGAAACTGGCCAGTGCCAGTGCAAATTTGTTAGAGGTATAACAATATATTTTCATGAAATGCAATATCGTTCTAAACATAACAAAAAAGTTGTATTTTGCACAATCTTGCTTAAAATAGAGCAACTTATTGTTAGTTATATGTAATTTAAACCAAAGTTTTACATATCCACTTTGTAGCTCTTAAGAATAAATTGTAACACACAACCATCAGAAATAAGTAAAAAAAAAAGTACTCTCTATCTACTATCTATCTAAACCAAAGTTTGATCAGTCAAAATAGTTTTAGCTCTATATCAAAACCAAATTGTTTACTATATGACTGAATTATAACCACAAAAAATTGTAAGATTTCTAACCAAGTTTTTATCGTGCTGCTTACTATTTGTCTTAAACTCTTGAAAAGGAAAGGCTGTGGCTTATTCTTACTCCCCACACCATAGAACAAATCACTGATATTTCTATAGAAACGTTAATGAAATTTTGAATATATTGTACTAAAAATATCTTTCATCATTTTTGAAATATCAGTTTCTTCCATCCTACAATTTACCCGAGAGAAATTTATTTTTACCATGAACATTCATAAAATTGCCTTGCCTGCAAATTCCACTGTACCAATTTCTTGTAACTTCGCTTAGTACTGATAGCTGCCATCAGTTCAAATTCTTGCTAAAAGATTTTCTCTTGTTCAGAGAAAATCTTAGAATAATTCAAAACACACTCTTCCATTCATTGTACAGTAGAATCGATCCAAAAATTTTCCTTACCCAGAAAGGTAAAAATATCCTTTACACATTCACTAGAACATGATAACAAAGATCGACGGATATGCATGCAGTAAGTACGTATATGGAAGTGCTGACGCAAGAGAAAATGCATCTTGAGGAATGCAATCGAATGTAAATTTCTCCTGTGAAAAATGAAAGGAATTTAATGCAATCTCTTGAATTACCTGAAGATACTACAGCAGCATTTTTTAGAAAATATTTAGTTTAAAATTGATAAAGTGGGTACTTCAGGCATTAAATGGTTCATAACGAGCACTGGAAATTTGAAAAAAAAAAAAATGCTTCGGGATTTAAGGAGAGAGTTTTTTTTTTTCTTTGAGAAATGTAGAATGAATAAGTCGAAAAATTGCGGTAATATTTTTGACTATATGAATAAACTCTTATTTTGCCTTCCCAAGTACTGGTTAAGGCTGATCTTTATATTTTCTTTGAACTCATTGCATTATTTTGAAGCACGTGATAATGTCAAATTTATCTAGGATGAATCCCCTTGAGTTAAGCCTAGAAAGTTCTTTTTAAAGACAATACTTGAGCTGGAGAAGAACTGAAAACATGGCGTATATAATGTTTCTGACTTATAAAAAGTAAGCCCAAAAAAATGACTAAAAGCTTTCGTCGCATTCTTGTTTTCAAGTGGCTCCACTTTATTTATTGTCAGACTTGCGCAACAGAAAAAGAAAAACATAAAATTCTTAGACCCGTTTACTCAATAGCCTGTTAAGCTGTAGAGACATGAGCTTATCGCAGATTTAAAGTGACCGCTAAAGGTTTCAATTTTCTCATACGTCGCACATTTGAACCAAAAACCTGGCAAAAATCATTAACTATAATTTATTATGTGGAAATACATATGTAAATAAGCACTTTGAGGTATTTTGAAACTGTATTTTAATAATAATTTATAAAATTAAGAATATTAGAAAATAAAATCTGTAACTCAAAATTAGTCATAGAAATGCACACTGCTGTGTCGACTTTATCAATATGATTCGAAATATACCATGATAGGTATTGCTTAAATCTTACTTTTTGCTCAAGAAGGAGGAAGGTCCTTTTGTCCTGTCCATGCGGCTCAAAATACATTCAACAATATTTCAGGGCATTGGTCTCATCATTCCCATTAAGAAAATACTCATATTGGCTTGGTTTCACCTCATACCCAAGAAGGTGCTTTTGTCTCGACCAAAGGACTCAAAATGCCTTCAACAGTACTCCACTGTATTGATCACATCACTTCTAGTCAGGCTGTTGGCTCGGTTTTGAGTCCGTTTGACTTCATGCCCAAGAAGGTGCTGTTGTCCTCACGCCCACCAGCAGCACCACCAAAACGTCATCGAGTTATGGTTAGAATCACGCAAGCAAGCCAAATTTGGTCGAAATCGGACCACGGTATCCGTAAATGGCCGGAGTAGAGGAACAAACGTTCTTAGAAAATACTTAGGCGAGAAATTTTCTGATTTTTAAGCTCATAAAGTACAGTTATATAAGTCGAAACTTCAAAAAGCTGTCATCGGGTTGTACAATGGGCTACCCAAGAAATTCACATACCAAATTTGGTTGAGATCGGACAACGAGAAGTGCCCGGACTTATTATTTGTATATGTGGTACGGGTTAAAAATGCAAAAATACTATATACTAGTAGGCATCTCAAAAGACCGCGTGGGTCAGATGCTGCATGAAATTTGAGAAAGCTGTCGGCGCGATGGGTGCCGCGTTTGCTCACTCCGGACAACATGCGCAACCGTGAGACCACTTCAGAGCAGTGTTTGATGAAGTTTAAGCGCAATCCGAAGGAGTTTCTGCGTCGTTTCGTGACCGTCGATGAAAAAAGGATCCACTGGTATACACCAGAGACAAAGGAATAGTCGAAACAGTGGACTTCACCCAGCGAACCTGCTCCGGAGAAGGCGAAGACTGTCCTATGATGTAATGACTACCGTTTTCTGGGATTCACAAGGTGTGATCTACGAGTACATCGACTACCTGCAGAAGGGCAAAACGGTCACACTGCTCTACTATGCCGAATTACTGGGCCGATTCGACGCCGAATTGCGGAAAAACGGCCCCATTTGGCGAAGAAAAAAGTGCTCTTCCACCATGACAACGCACCGGCCCACACCTCCGCCGTCGCCACGGCCAAATTGGTCGAACTGGGTTACGAACTGTTGCCCCATCCACCGTATTCTCCAGATTTGGCCCCGTGCGACTTCTTTTTGTTTTCCAACTTGAAAAAGTCACTCGCCAGGCAGAAATTTGAGTCAAATGAGGAGGTCATCGCCACCACGGAGGCCTACTTTACAGACCTGAAAATGGCAATCGCTGCCCACACCCCAGGTGTATCATGTGGTGCGGGCGTCTTTGGACCCATCGACAGGCGTTTTTTAGGCCAATGCTTGGTGCCAGTAAAGTATTTAGGGATGTTCAGGTGGGAGATGAGAGGAAGGATGAGTGGCCCGATACGAGAAGGGAGTCAATCGCAGTTCGACAAACGCTCATCATAGAAACCTTTACCCCGTATCATATCAAAGTGGTAGTTTCCCCGGAAAAACGAAAAAAAATGCGTGCAATAGCTTATATCATTACAAATGGGGACCTAGAAAAGTTCAGTCCAGGGCCCGGATTTTCTCTCGACGGCCCTGACCATAGGCGCCTGGGAAGATATGGCTGCAAAATTGAGCCGACCGACGCACGGCCGGACAGCGAATAGATACTCGCTAATTACTTTCTTAAATTACCTGTTTTTTTTTTGTATTTACTTATAATTTTTCAATAACTTTTCAATTAGTATCTTAAAAATTGTGTTACATAAGACCTCATATTTGTGCCATAGATTTAGTAGCAAATGTACTGGAGAAGGGAGTGAGTCCTCTCGAACTACTTGTATTTACTTCGAATAAAAATTTATTGTGGTTAGGAGAGCTACAGCTTTCACTCAAAACTCTTCAGCTATACGTGGAAAAAGTCCTACTTCAGAGAAACATTCTTGTATAATTCCCTTGCCTCATCTCATCATGCACCCAAACCATTTCGTTAGGATATCGTCGATTTCGTTTCTGACTTTCATTCATTACCGTCAAGCGCCTTCTGTAATGATAGCATGACAGAGTTAATATTGCCTCCATATTTGGCTGTAACAAGCTCATCATCAATTACCTCTCATATTTCATTACCACACATTCTCGTAACGTAATTTTTGTTAACCCAACGGCGCTTCTTTTGTCTTCAACAAGAAACCAACATAGCATTATAGCCGTATGTATGTACTTTCAACAATCAACGAGACCGAAATGATAGCCCTTGCTTATCAGGCAAAGTGAAGCATGGCACTGTCCTTCTGTTTTCCTTATTTCTCGGAGGCGCTCATCGCCCTGAAACAAAACAATTAATTACTGACCACTCTTTTTACGGCCTTAAGGCATTTGCTTTATTGCCCGGACTCTGATTAATGGCATCGATTCAGGATGTTGTATCGTCATCAGTGTGGTCGTCATCCTTGTTGCGTCCTAACCAACTAAAATCCCAACCAATGTGCTGATTAGGAGGCTCTCTGGGCTTTGTTGCGGGTGACCCCGATGGCGGTGGATAGTAATGAATTTTACACGTGCCTTTAATTATTTATGATTATTTATTTGCTGCTTTTGGAGTTGATAGGTGGAGAGCTGTAATTCGTTTTAACAGTTCACTTAAGCCTTCAAGTGGAGATTCAGGTAGCTGCAAAATAGTACTAATAGCACCAATTAATTTTGTGAATGGCAAAGGACTAAGTCGGAAGGTTTCAGTAAATTCGAAGACAGCCGAAATTTTAAGTTATTATTTAAGGTAGTGGTGGAACACTTGACTCAGGCTATAATTTTGAGCATAGATCGCCCTGTTTTAATATCTAGGTTAGGTTAGAGGGCTACCTCCCAAGTAAACAATTTAGCTTCTATAACAATCCATAGATTATTCTCTTCAGAAGTTAAAGTAGTTCATTTCAAGGAATAAACTCCCTATAGAAGCTCTATAAAGCAATTTGGCGCGGTTTTTTGCTCCTAGAAGACCTTACAGTAGCAGCAACAATTGTTCTTAAACACATGTACATGATGTGTCTTAGAGTAGTATTATCGAATCATCACTGCTCCGATAATATTAATAATAGGAGGCTTTTAGGATGATGATTATAAGCAGTAAGAAAATATTTAGCAGATTCTTTTTTGTACTCACAACATGTCTCAAATCTTTTTTTCTATATATTGTACTTCCGTAATGCTGTTATATTCAATCCTTTATTTTCATTTTATTTAGAATTAAAATTTACTGAATTTTATTTATTATACTTGCTGGATTCGAACCCTGGTGCATCGGGTTGCCGGTCCTCACACGTTGCCACTGCACCGATCTGGAATATACTTTGCATGGCCTTAAAGCTTAGTTGACGCATATATCCTCCAATAAGCCTCCGATAAAATTAAATGAGCTACAACAGCCGTGTCACTTTCTGAACAGCACAGAACCGAACAGCGAAAGAAGAGTTAAGAGAAAAACCTCAACTAAATTTGTCGCCTCCCCGGCGACCGACACACTCCCCGACACCGTGAGCCAACAATAACAAACAGTAGCCAAGTCAAAGCACAAACAAACAGTTTATTATTCCTGGAATAATATACATACCTAATATAAAATACAAATATTCAAATGTTGATTTTCTTACAGTTTTCGGGCTCCTTCTACAGCGTGAGGGTGGTCGTCTGCTCTCCTCATTCCACTGACGTTTTACAAAGAGACAATCCATCTAAAGTAGGTGGCGTGGGCATCCGCCGAGAGGATTCAAAAGATATAAATGGCGCTGATATTGGTAGTTCGAAAGTTGGGCGCGAAATCCGATTCAGACTTCAGCGGCTGGATCGATGTCTCGCTCGCCGACATCCCGGACCCTGTGATACTCCGTCTCACTTTCTACGTCCAACTTCGCGAGTTTAGACATCGGTCTACTTACGATGCCTGAGCTGGTTGTCACTTCAGCAATGCGGGAAACGCCGTCAGGTCCAACAATCAATCGCGCCACACGACCACGCGTCCACTCGCCACGGGACTGGTTTCCGTCCCATATCAATACCAGATCACCGTCATGTATTGGTGCTACATCCACAAATTCCTTCGTCCTGCGTGTTAGGACTGGAAGGTATTCTGTCACCCACCTTCGCCAAAACAATCGGGTTAGCTGCTGGCACACAACCCACTGCCGGCGATTACACAGTTGGCTCGGCTCCATGGGTCCTTGCGTAGTAGTCGAATTCGCACGCCCCAAAATGAAGTGGTTGGGAGTTAGCGGTTCCAACTCCTCTGGACTTACAGGAACATCCGTCAGCGGGCACGAATTTAAGATATTGGCAGCTTCGATCACCAGACTCCGCAACGTTTCGACTTATGGTGCGACTTCCTTTAATGTCTAAAACTCGTTTAGTGCTCTGGACCAATCGCTCCCAAACGCCTCCCGCTTCCGGGTTTGCGGGACAATTAAACAGCCTCTCGATTCCTTCTGAGCCCAATTCACGCTTTAAAGCAGCTGTGTCGAAGAAATCAGCAATCCTTTTCAGTTCACCGTCCGCCCCGCCGAAATTCGTTCCGCAGTCGGATCTTATTCGGGTCGGTGTGCCTCCGATGTTGGCAAAAATCCGTATTACCAGCAAACACGCGTCGGTCGAAAGATCGGAGGCAACCTCCATGTGCACGGCCCGTGTGGCGAGACAAGTAAAAAGTGCGATCCAACGCTTTTCTCGCCGTCGTCCCACAGTGACCTGAACCGGTCCAAAGTAGTCAAGGCCTGTATATTTAAAAGGGAATTCGTATGGAGTGAGTCTATCGATCGGTAGTTACCCCGCAACCTGGGGTTGGGGTCGTGCGAGTTGGTTAATACAATGTTGACAATTGCGCTTGATGCGTCGGACGAGTACACGCAGATGAGGCACCCAGTACATCTGCCTCACGGCACAGATCACCGTGCCCTCCAGTTGATGTCCCATCTTCTCGTGATGAAATCTGACTATTAGCTCCGATAGTCTATAGTGACGCCCCAAGAGTATTGGCCTTTTTGCATCAGATGACAGGAACTTCGCTTCAGCCAAGTTGAAATGAACCACCTGTAACGAATCATATTATGGTCTGGTAGTGCTACTCCCACCAGCAGATCGAAGTAGTACCTGATGAGTAGTGATCTGTTGGTGGTACGAAACCAGAGGCCGAGGGTCCAATTACACCCGGACCCAGGTGCGACCGTGTGGGCGTCTGATCCGTCCGTCAACCATTCCATCCTTATCGACTATTTTTTTTTATACCCCATTTTTACCTCACCTTTTTGTGTTGTCTTGCCCAGGCCTATGAATTTTTGTTAATACGTAAAAGACAGGGGCCACGAGCGGCGAAAACCCCGCCCACATCTCCCGAACTGAGCTACGGCAAGCATAGGCCGTTGCTTAGCTCGTTGAGGGGCCTTTTTCTTCGCCAGATGGCACGGCCCGACGTTCACGGTAATATGTTACCTTAGGCTCCGTCCCTACGGGTATCTTCGGATGTCCACCAAACCGTCCGTTACAAAGTCCGTCCTTCCATAAAGACGAATCAGGTTCTCATCGGCCATATACGGTCAGAGTTTGCGCACGGTACTGGTGCGATCGAGTTTATCACCTCTTGCGAGTGTATAGCGTATTCGATGGGATAGCTCTCCATTTGAGGTATCCGACACAGTAGTTTTGTCCCCGCATCAAGCTCAGCGACCGTTAAAACCCCGAGCTGTCGATCTTCTCTTCGTACACGCATGTTGTTGATGAATCGTAATAATAAGGCAGCTGTACGACGTAGCCTTTTGAACGATGAGAGCTCTCTTTTTTCGTCCGTTTTGGATCCTTTCGGTTCATTTTTTTGTAGCGCAAACAGTTAATTGCTTTAACCCCTCCAGGGGCAAGTGCGCGTCAACATCTCTAGCATGTCTATGCCTTGTTGACATTTCGATAGCATATCTACTTTTCGGAAGTGCAGTTGCTAGCATCCACCTCCTATCCGCGCCGTCTTTATACTGACAAGTTCGGAGCACTGTGAGAGTGTAGAGCGATGACCGAACGACCACGGCCACCGAGCGCGACAAATTGCCTTTGGGTTAATTTTTTCTAGCTTAAATCTTTATTCACTGAACTAAGCTTCATTTGGAAGATACCCTAATCAGACACACAGGTAGAATTTGTAAATAAATCGGCCAAATTTTTATGTCTTTCATCTGTAAATTTAAAAGTCAGAGTATGTACCCAAACTATCTGATTTCAAAAGCCACTTTAATCGATAATTACCTTAAATTAATCCGATGATTATCAGCCCTCCCCCACCATCAATAGAGTAATGTTTACGAAACATATTTTTCCCAATCACTTCCATATACACCCTCAACACAGAATACTACAAGGCGACACTCAGGTCAACTCAAGTTGACAGCTAACATGAACTTTCAATTCCTCCAACAGACCCCACCACCTGCCTATCAGTTCAATCACAATATGTACACAGAAGAAGCAAAGGACACACGTTAGTGGAATGATTTTTGTTTCATCGAAACAAACAAATCGAGGAACAATTTTCCGGGATGTCTCGAGTATTTGGCGTTTGTCAACTCTTGGCCTAGGGCAATCAGACGGGACAGAATGCATAATTTAGATGTGTGCCGTACGGGAATTCGATTTCCTTTAGAACGCCTTTCTGAAGTGGAAGCCACTCAGTCAGCGACAGTCTTAACGTACGATTGTCGACGATAATAGAGGAAATCTCAGTGAAAGGATGGGTGCAATAGTAGAAAATAGAAACCGATCTAATGTCAAATGCAATTTAGTCCTGTACTGAAAATAGCTTGATATGCATGATTCAAGAAGGAAGTCAAGACAAGTGGGATGTGATGAAATTAACGAGACAGATTTGGAAAAAGAGAGAGGCCCTTGAATCGTTGAATTGATGCCTTGAAGTCGAAAAGGGGTAAGTATCCAGTCAGTCCACCGTGGGGAATTGATAGTTTGAGTAGAAGTCATAAGAAGCACGTTTTTTTCACATCATTGGTTTTCACCTAATAAATAATTATAAAATACGCTGTTAGAGGAATTCCTCTGAATGATGATATAGAAAAACAGTCACTCGTGAACGCAAAATATGGTACATTACATGGCACTGGGGCGACCGGTAGCGCAGTGTGTTGAGGCATCAGTCTCATGTTAGACTACCGGCGTTTCGGGTTCGAATCCCGTCCACGACGATGTTCGTGGCCATGGATGTGGAGGAGGTGCATGCTGGCAACTGCATTCTCCGAAACCAGTTTATGCCAACGAAACGTCAACTGGGCCACATGGAACAGTTGACGCGCTATGCCCCGCAAGGGGTTAGGGCACTTGAGTAGTAGTAGTAGTAGTACTAAAAACAAAAGTAACCAATTGGTGTGATTGATTGATTATCTATATTTTAAACTCCGTAGGAAATTGCAACTCTAAAATTTGAAGCTATATCCCTTTTCCTATTACTGGCCTTGGCTTAGATATCGTCGGTGCAATGCCAAAACGAGATGGAGTGTGATTCGATCCACTCCAAAATCGAAAGAAAAGCAAAGTATGTTCCAGTGTACACCCCTGACAGTTGGGCACAACTTATACGAGATACTCGAATATCGCCTCAACCTTTTACTGGAAAAAGCATGATGTACGATGAATTCTACGATGGAGATTTCATTGAGGTAGACTGCCAAAAAGTCAAAACTCGTGGTCGTCCCACAAACGAATCTGGTACACTTTGAAGCAGTTTGTTAACGTTGTTCCAAAATGCCGCTTTTCCACTTTGCTGCAGACCAAGTTGGGGAGCGTAGGCACTTCTGACGTCCCACACTATTCCGTAGAAGACCAACTTGATACTCATCAAGCGGTCGCTTATCTTCAAGCTGCTCACGATGATGACAAGTAAATTCGTTGACTGAATAACACCAATTCCGTTTCTATCATTCGAGATTCCCTAATAGTACAATTTTTACTTTTTGCAGTTCGTCAAAAAACGCACTCGTGGGGCTTGGACATTTTGCCATTTGGTCTGCTGGACGCACATACTGTCTATCCTTCTCCGTTTGATGACGTTCTCGAGTTCTCCGCTCTTTCTCGCCATTGATTCGAGATTCCAAACTTGCGAACTTCAGCTTCTCTACAGTGCACTTGAACTGCCTCATAGTGTTCGCCCCTGGAACCCGTCGAGCTCTGGGACGAACAATGTTCGCCCTGGGATCACTCAACTGCGTACGAGAAGTAGTGCCTGGCGAGGTAGTGCTTCTAGCGTGTTCTACCACAAGGCATTACATCCATTCTTTTACACCTATCTGCAGAAAGGTGGAGTTGGTTGGCACTAGTGTGTGGAAAATAAAGTTGAATGAATTTTCTTTTACATTCGGCGGTAGTCTTCAGACCCGGCAATTCAGTCACATACGCTGACCTGTGAAGGTCCTAAGGTTTTTGAAAAGTGCCGCAGGCTCATCAAGGGGTGTTGCTGTTGCCTGCATGTGATCGGTCCAATTAGTCGCCTCCTTATCAAGATAGGACTCATCTAAGAGTGCATATTCTAAACTCGTCACCCCACGGAGTAAGAGATCATATTACACAATAACTCGAAAAAAAATGACACTTACACCCATGTCTTCAATTATGGACTGGAGAATTCGCCTTTTTTGCTTTGAATAACACTTCTCATAAAACCTATAAACTCATGAGATTCTACACGATAATTGAAACTATTTTGTTGGTTCATTTGCAATTCATTAGACCCAAACCAACAAGGCTCTTTATTATTGTGCTTGATTTCCATGAATCATTCCATCTATTGTATCGAAAATACGTAGAATTCTATCTTTTCCACAATTCGCAACAATAGTGCCTGTAGCCACTTTGTTCACATATGAAAAGCTCTGAACAAAAACGAAGGCTCTATAGAAGTGGCCATTTGTTAATTTATCATGGGCCTAAACCGTCGTGACATGGCGCGTACATGTATCTAGATTGATATGGACTAAGAGCACTGTCCACTTTCTTTCCCTAGTGAGACATATATTGTATATCCCGGACAAATATTTGTGTACACGGAGGCGACAATATTCTGAAGGTCGACGTAATCCTTTGGAATATTTCCATTGTGCGATACTGCAAATAGACCTTGGTGTTTCAATGAAGACCTCTTTATTCACTGCAGAACAATACCGGCCATAAAATTTCAAAGACATCACAGCACAGCACCCTGGGGGTATAAGTTTTCAAACTAAATTCCTAAATTTTCCAAGATTTAACCGCCTGCCGGCCACCGCAATGCAAGTGTTAGAGTAGTTTAACAAAAGATCTCCTTTGTCGACAGAATAGAGAAGGTTCTGAAAGCATTATTTGGCATTTCAGAGACCATGAGTGTCAAGGATTAACCTCTGGATATCGTCTGACTTGTCTCTGTACTCAGCCAACTATTGTTCCCAGCCCAGTTAGCCGACATACTCGTCTACAAAACCCGAGTAAAGTTTGCGCTTTCTTGATGCGTGCTTTGTTCTAATTAATCATCTCGAGTCAACGTAAATAATTAGGGATTGAGTGAAATTTGAAATTCATATATGGGATACAGTGAAGGTGTGGGATGTGCGGAGATTTGACTTGTTAATGTCGGAAATTTAATTCAGTTGAGCGTGACTTAGAAAGATGGAGAATGTGTTCGTAATGCAGGTGTAATGAAGGTTTTTAGATGATAGATACTGATTCTTTAGTATATGGAGGAGTAGTGTTTAATTATGGGTAATTATTTTGCTATTTAACGTATGAGTGGATATTAATTACAAAAGGCAGAAAATTATACTACATGAAATGTATACTTATAAAATTTAGCGATAAATAAAATGAAGTTGGAATATAGAGAGCTGAGCCTGCAATTCGATGGTTTTGTAGTAAGCGCTTATTTTGGGATGTTAGGTTAGGTTTGGTTGGGAGGCTGCCGTGATTAGCACAGTTTACTTAGACCAGGAATAGGTCCATTGTGTTACCCAAGTTGTGTCCAGTCTCTATGTTATACCGGAGATAACCGCAAACCGAAGAAGTCTACCGACATACACATCTCTTAGTTCACCGAAGTGGCCGTAGAAAGATATTCCAATGGTTGACCTCCTTCTATATGCTAGTGCCGGACAGCTACAGAGCAGATAATGGGTGCTCTCCTCCTCATCCACATCATCGCATCTTCTGTAGAAGTCGTTGTATGGAAGTCAAAGCCTTCCAGCGTGCTCACCGATGACGCAATGACCTGTAACAACACCAACCACCACCCTAATATGGAGTTTTGACAGTGATAGAAATTTAGCAGAACGACTGAAATTCAGCTCAGGCCAAATTAGCATTGCTTTCGGACATGTAACGCCGTTCATCCATGTCGAGTTGGCTTTCTTGACAGCAGCCAACTTCAATTCAGATTTACAGGTATAGAGAGGCTTAGCTTAGTAGTCACCGATCTGCCGAGCTCCGCCGACTGCACCCCTGCGAGCTAGCTCGTCAGCTATGCAAATCCTGTGGCCAGGAAAACTCATCTGTCCTTACTCCTAGTGGGGCATAACGCGTCAACTACTCCATGTGGCCTAGCAGACGTTTCGTTGGCATAAGCCAGTTTCAGACGATGCACGTTTCAAGCATGCATCTAGCCAGGTATCCAGCACAATGAAATATTGAATTGGCTGCTAACTTCCATAAGGCATGGCCAATTTTAGACACCATCGGCGTAGACTCAAGTGTTCTAACTGCAGCTTGGCTGTTCGTGAAAATAGTGATGTCGCTTTTGGTTGTTATGGCGAGACTTAACGACATCGCAGCCTTTTATCGTATAAGCCTCCGCCTGGATACCGCTGCAGTAGTTTGGAAGTTGAAACGAATAGCTGAGATTGAGCTCCTCGGAGTATACTCGGCGCCCACAGCTGCATCGGTCTTGGAGTCGTCTGTGAAAATTCACGGAGAGGTAAGTAGTGCTGGCGGAGTCCCATTGACCACGGGACGGGATTAAGCTTGCATAGTTATTCCCGAAACAGTACGTGTAGTCTACCAATGTCGGAATAACTGTATTATTTAGAATTGTGGCATGCCTGATACTCAAGAAGAACCAGGTACTAGTCTCCTAAATACGTATGGCTGAGTTTGCTACCATTTGCTCCCCTAGAATATCTAGAGGAGGTAAACCAAGCATTATATCTAGCACTGCAGATGGAGTCGATCGAAAAACTCCGCAAATTGCTGAGCAAGCCGCTCTTTGTATACAGTAAATTTTTTTCAACTAGATTCTAGTTAAACACAACTAGAATTTAGCTCCAAGATATTCTAGTTAAGATCTAGTGATTAAATACCCACTAGAATATCAGGGAATTTTTTTAGTGATTTTCTATTAGAGGCGTGTCGAGAATCTAGTTTTATTTACTTGCATTTCAGTAGTTCTGACAAAAATCTGGAAGTAAAAAAGACTAGTAAACTAGTAAATGAAGCTGAGTAGACAGTAGTACGTCAGGTATATATATTATAGGCATATATTGTCGCACTAATGAAGAAGCCAAGTTTTCGGTTAATTTTGATAGGATACTTTCAAAATGTCTGTTAATTGCTTTGATCTCTCCAGGAACATGAACGTTTCAACACTCAAGCATTTCTATGCCTTGTTGATGTTTATATAGTACTCGTACATCTTTTTTTGGGCGTGCAGTTTCTAGCATACACCTCTTAGCCGCGCCGTCTTTATACTGACAAGCTCAGAGCGCAGTGGGAGTTCAATTAGTAGTGTTAGTGTTCGCACTGAGGATTGAATCCCCATTATGTAGAACACGGCCACCGAGCGCGAATGGGATGAAGTGTTTTGCGAAAACGCAAACACTACCTCTAAACGCGTAGACACTAATGATGCCTACCTTGTCTTTGTCTACCGCTTTAGCAGTAAATTTATCCAGTTTTCGAGATGTAATACTTTTTTTCCTAGAAACAGAGTGACGAGCACTAGAAAAACAGTCGAATTGACAAGACGAACTGAACTTCTAGTTACTTTCACTTGATTTTTGGGCACGAACTGTATATCTAAGTATTTTCACTGGATTTATGGGCATACGACATTTTTTACTATCAGTAAGAAATTTTCACTAGATTATCGCTAGTTGAACTTTACTGGAAAAAAAGATTTGCTGTGATACTTTGCCCAACAATTTACGATTGGCTTCGGTCCGAAGGACGTTCTACCCTACAACAACGCCATATAAGAGTATAGGAAGCAGGACCGACAAATAGAGCCAGTGCAGCACTCTAGACTGCAGACCCCATGTCTTACCTACAGCCTTTCTGCAGCAATAGAGTGCTAAAGTGGCTTCGTTGTTACGTTCCTGGAAGTTTAGTCTCCAGTTAAGCTTTCTATCCAATACCAGGCCCAGAAAATTCGCCCTGTCGGTGAATGTGATTCTCACCCCCTCCAAGGTAGGAGGCTCTACTGGGGGGAAGACTATTTTCCGTGTAAATTGCACAAGTTTGGTTTTCTCTGGATTAATACTGAGGACGGATTTCCTGGCCCACTTAGTAAGTACAGAGAGTACATATTGCGTAATCTCGCTTAGGGTCCCAGGGAATTTACCGTAGATGACAATAGAAACGTCATCCGCATAGGCAGTCACTACCACGTCCTCCAGGTCTAAAAGCAGTCTGTCAACTACTCCGTGTGGGTTGAGAGTACACCAATTTGCGGTGTACCTCTACACTACAGACACTCCTGCGTACGGTCGAGCCCCCAGTTTCAACTATATGACCATGGATGTTAACATCAGTTTAATAATTTGAACTATAGCGCAATCTACATCAAGTCCGCTTATTGCATCAGTAATTGCTTCAGGTTTGACATTGTTGAAGGCACCCTCAATGTCCAAGTGACCAAGTTAAACTCTCTGTAATACAGAGATTTTTCTATGTGACTCACAAGTGAATGCAAAGCTAGGTATAGGCATGCTGCGAAGCAGAGAGTAGGTGTGTTGGAATGGTGCTGCGTAGATGAATACCAGTAAGAGATTAATTATCTTTAAAGTGTAGATGACATTTTTATGGGCCTTAGGTCTTTTGTAGTAGTAGTAGTCCGGATGGCGCAACGGTTAGCACGTTCGCCTTCAACGCACTGGGCCCCGGTTCGATGCCCTGGTTCGATTCCGGGGATTTACGTGTCGGACTATGAGCCCACTCAGCTGTTAAATGAGTACCCATTATGGGGTAAATAACTCGGTTGAGCGTATTGCTGATCACATACCTCTGCACAGAAACCGTCACGATCTAGAAAATGAGATGATGCTAACTCATCTCGAGGCCGTGGTTCAAATTGGACTGTTGCGCCAGTTATTTATTATTTTTAGGTCTTTTGGGTTTGAATGTGAGCTCTTCCTCACGTTGGGAATTAACAAAATATTGACCTTTAAACACACACTGGGCCTGAACAGGGTCAGACAGGATGTGAAATTGAATTTTAACCAGGGAGCCACAACATCCGATGAGTGTTGTATATCGGCTGGAGTAATACCATCAGGTCCAGTGGGGCGACCGGTAGCGCAGTGTGTTGAGGCATCAGTCTCATGTTTGACTACCGGCGATTTGGGTTCGAATCCCGTCCACGACGACGTTTGTGGCCGTGGATGTGCAGGAGGTGCATGCTGGCAACTGCATTTTCCGAAACCAGATTATGCCAACGACGCGTCAACTGAGCCACATGGAACAGTTGACGCGCTATGCTCCACAAGGGGTTAGGGCAATTGAGTAGTAGTAGTGGACTTAAAGAGCTCAAAGCTGGAAATCGCCCATAGTACTTTCTCCCTTGAGACGATTGAACTAAGAGCACCTGAAGCCAAATCATATACCTAGACGCAGGTGCTATGAGTAGGCATGGGGTAGCTATCGGGAAAGTGTTTATCCATCAGAATCTCAACCATTATTAACCATTAGTCCAGTACAATCTATGCTCATTTTATTTATATAGTATGTCTCCAACACGCATTGATTCATGTTCTTCATATTTGAACTGAGTTCTATCTAAATTTCATCGAAAATATTCTCATAAATCCGGTAACTTTTCACCTTTAATCCTCAATCTCCGTAAAATTTGAGGTTTATCAAGAATCTAGAGGAATCCGAAACGAAAAACATTTCACTGCACCCAAGTCCTTGGTTTTCGACATTTATCCATATTGAACGGAGGTGGAACCCACAAAGGATCATCGTGCTATTCCTTCTAATGGCAAGTCCTTGCATAATGCATCACAATCCAATCCATTCATACCGTCATTATTTGATACTGATAGTTTGGTCAGATATCAATTTTCCGGCTCGTTTGCTCTTACATGTTGACATCATCTCCAGGTGATATTCAACACCACCGGTGCCGCCTGTTCAAACAATCGATGGTTTATACGTTGAGGATGTCTCGAGGGAAATTGGATTTCGGTTCCAAATGGTAAGTGTGAGAATGTGTCATGGCTTAGATGTAATTACAAGGCGGCCATCACTCTGTAATTTCCATTTTGTTGTTTTTCGTGATCAGTGCAGATGATGGCTCTTTTGCAATATTAATGTTAAAGGTCGCTGAAGCATGGTATACAGGGTGACCGAAAATGGGCCTATAAATGAACTGCTTCGAGATTCCGTATAAAATTTTTCGGAAAAAAAATGTTACGGAACATTTTTACGAATTCTTACCCCTTCAGCTGCTACAGGTTTTACATTTTTTGTTAAAGTTCCCTACGTCATATTACTAAACACACAATATCTGGAAAGCTAGGTTGTGTAAAACATAAATTTTATTTGGTATAATTCAGTCAAGCGGTTTAATTGTTATAAATTTGAAAAGTCGAAATTTTTGTTTTGCTCCGAAAATAATTTTTTTCCGCCACCATTTTTTGAACTTTTGCGTAACTGGAATGTATGATACTTGTCCTGTTTCAAAAATTAATTTTCCCATTTTATTATGATCAAATCGTGACTTCATTTTATCCTAGTTTCTTAATTTTAGGGTGTTATATAATAGCTATAGGGGGGAAACCACCTTAGGAGGCTTATTTTCATTAATTTTTTTTTTGATTTTTTTTTGTGGTGGGAAGGATTAAGTAATTTAAGCCAAAAATAACTAAGTTACGCATTGATATCCGCTGAAAGCCGTATCAAGAGTTCTTCAATTTCGGGACTTGTAGCGATACCAATTTTCACCCCAAATCAAAAAGGCTTTAATTTAACATTATTATCTTATTTTCTAAGAACATGAACCTCAATGCAGGTGAAAATAATGGAAATTAAAATTTCTGCAGGTGTTGGAAACAAAATATTTCAATTTTCACTATACCCTATGAGCGCTCGGTTCTGTGCTCATAAAATCTAAACGAATGCGAATTTCCCTTTGAAATTTTGCAGCGTATTCTTGGATTGTTAAACTAACAATTTAAGCAAAAAAAAAATTGAATTTCCTTAACCTCCTATAGTGGTTTCTCCCCTTAAATGTAATAAAACAGGCGTTAGAAAGTCGTTCACTACATTACTAAAAGCGCAGTAACTAAAAAATTACGCAAATTAGATCTCTGAAATAAACACTTAATGTCACCTTAACCTTATTTCCAAAATTTATTCCATAAAAATCAGAGGAGTAGTTTGTTGATTGTATCGCTATGAAATCGAAATTTTTGTTTTTATTGTTAAAAATTTTGGTTTCACGCTTTCTGCAATTTTCGTATACATAATGCAGAAGTTTTATTTAGAAAATCGAAACTTAAAAAATTAAATGGTCTCTCATTTCTAATTTAAATTAAATTCGCCATTGTTAGATAACACCCGCCAAGACTGCGTTAAAAAATTAAGAATCAACTGCAATGCAACGTGAAATATTTAATAAAAAAAATTGTGAGTTTTCGACTTAAACGATGTTTTTTGACAGGCCCGCAACTCATGGGCGTAGTTAGGGTGGGGTAGCGGGTCGATTGGAGCGCGGTTGGAGACCATTCATTAGCGACTCTACATGGTCTCTAATCTTCGCGCGCAAGAGAGGAGCAGATTAACACAGCTGCTGACGGCTCAGCAAAAGACCAACTCAGTGCTGAATACCGTTCACTACAGAAAGGCATGCAAAGAAGTGTAAGACGCGACAAGCGAAATTACATCAGCGCATTAGTGGAGAAATCAGAAGAAGCTGCTTACCGCGGTGATAGTGAAACCCGTTTTAAGCTTATCAAGCCATTAACTGGCAAATCTTTTGCAACAGAACATCCTGTGCAAGACAAAGATGGGTCTCCACTGATAGTCGAAGAACACCAACTGCGGAGATGCAGAGAACACTTTATTGAGGTCCTCAACAACACCTTTGGATCTTCGAATGCATCTTCAATAGTACCAGAAGATATTCCACAAATAGCCAGAGTTTATACCAGCCCACCATCTAAGCTCGAAGTAACTGTAACGGACGGTTTGGTGGGCATCCGAAGATGCCCATGGGGACGGAGCCTAAGGTAACACATGACCGTCTAGGTCGGGCTATGCCATCTGGCGAAGAAAAAGGACCCTCAACGAGCTAAGCAGCGGCCTATGCTTGCTGTAGCTCAGTTCGGGAGATGTGGGCGGGGTTTTCGCCGCTCGTTGCCCCTGTCCTTTACGTATTAACAAAAATTCATAGGCCTGGGGAAGACAACACAAACAGGGGAGGTAAAAATGGGGAATAAAAAAAAAATAGTCGCTAAGGATGGGATGGTTGACGGACGGATCAGACGCCCACACGGTCGCACCTGGTTCCAGGTGTAATGGGACCATCGGCCTCTGGTTTCGTACCACCAACAGATCACTACTCATCAGGTGCTGCTTCGATCTGTTGGTGGGAGCGTGAGATCTGTCTTCTCCCAGCAGTCTCCAAACTGATGGCAGAAATAATCTTGAACTGGATCAAACAAACAGTTGGCCGCACATTAAATGATGAGCAAGCCGGCTTTCGCGAGGGCTTCTCATGTAGCGACCACATCAAGACCCTCCGAACTATTACTGAACAATCCGCAGAGTGGAGATCCCCATTACATCTTATATTCATCGACTTCAAGAAGGCGTTTGCCAGCGTTGACCTGGAATACATCTGAAGGGGTTTACGTAGGAGAGTCTTACCAGATAAAGTAATTTCCATCATCAAGGAGTCCTACCAGGGAGCCCAATGTCACATCGTACACAAGCTTACTCTTGTCAGATCCTTTCGAGGTGCATAGCGGAGTGAGACAAGGCTGCATTTTGTCACCTATACTGTTTTTAATTATTAATTAATTGATGTACTAAGCGGCGCGCTTCAGGAACACCAAAACAAAGGTATAAGATGGAAGTGGTTCAAATACCTTCATCACCTAGACTATGCTGACGATATTTGCCTACATAGAATACAAACTGAAATCATAGAAATATGCTATTAATAACTTTTTCATTGAGGATATCATCCTGTATATTTAACAACAATCAATCTATCAAATAAGTCGAATCAAGTAGCTCAAATGTCTGATGCTCTGCATTGCGAAAGCCATAATGCGGGGCTTAAAATCAATGCTGCTAAGACTAAGTACTTGAGCTTGGATCCAGGAAGGCAAAGCGGAATTTGTCTTTCGGGGCAGGCAGTCGAGAAAGTTGACAATTTCTACTATCTCGGAGGCGTAGTTACTGCAGATAGTGGAGCGGGTACCAATGTTCGGGCCAATGTACAGTCTCGCACCAATAAGGCTCGAGCAGCTTTTTTCTGTTTGACTCCTGACGTAAAATAAGTTTTTTATATTGCTGTTCAACTTGGAAGATGACGGATAAGTTAAAAACTAGATTGCAAACTTTTGTGAACCAGTGTCTACGGCGCATCCTACACATACGGTGGCCGCAGGTCATTTCTTACGACGACCTTCTTACTGTCACTTCCATTAAAAGGCGAAAGTGGCTCCGAAAAGGGCCGAACAACATTGTTTAATAGGCCCTCGATTGGAACCCGCAGGGAACCAACGCAAGTCGCCGAGTTGGACGACCTGGGGAAGATAAGTTAAGAGAGAGGGTGCCTTAATAGGCAAGTCATGGAGTGAGCTGAAACTGATGGCGGTGAACAGGACGGGGTGGAAAGTAGGCGTTGTTAATGCCCTATGCCCCACAAGGGGTTAACAGGAACTTGAGAGATTGTCGATTTTCAATATTGTTTTTTTTTTCTTTCTTTTTTAGTTTGATGACGACGGTTTCGTGATATTTAATTCAGTTTTGGATACCACGAAATTCTCTAAACCAAAATCTTCAAAGCTTCGCGCGAAGCACGTAACGCTAAACATAAGCATTTAAACTTGCCAAATTGAATAGGAAATTCTTATCACATCGTTTTATACACCACTAGGAAATGAGCAAAAATAAGCAAACACTGATGAAACTATTTTAGTTTTGACATATTTTCACTAAAAAGGGACCCAGTTGCAACAACCGTTTTATTTGATGTAGAATTTCACCTTGTGTGTTCCATAATTCTTAGCGCATCACCCCTATGCCGCCACCTAATCTCCTATAGTTCGTACTTCTGCGTAAGCGCCACTGATCCGTTTCCGGATCATACATATATGTATTTCGATTGTCTTCGGATATGCCGAAACGTCGAACCCACCCAATATCTATATGTAATTAGAATCACATACCTGTGTGAAGCAGGGGATTCGGGTAGGTTAGTTTTTGGGACAGTGGCCCGTACTGTGGCCGTTGGGGCCCGGGATCTAGCCGACGTAGCCGCCGTTGGGGCCCATGCTGTAGCCGACGGATTCTTGTGCTATTGGTGTTTTCCCAGTGCTCGTCCCGCTTCCTGAGTTCCGGCCGACAGACACTTGTGCTATTTTTGTGTTTCCAGTGCTCGTTCTGCTTCCTGAGGTCCGGCCGACAAACAATTGTGCTATTTTTATTTTCCCAGTGCTCGACCCGCTTCCTTCGTTGCAAATTTGGTGGCGGCTGACTGCGAATTTGGTGGCGGCTGCCTGCCGAATTTGATGGCGGCTGCCTACCGAATTTAGTGGCGGCTTCCTTTGTTTTGATCCGGCCGGCTTTGATCCGAATTTCCTTCCAATTTTTTGGCGGCTAAGTGGCCGAGCTTCCTTCCGTTCCGGCCGATAGACACGCCGTCCGCCTTGGAGGTTATTTTCTTTCGCTACGTTCTCGTTGTAGCGGACGGCGTTCAATATGGAGCCGCGGCTCACTCATAGATGGCAGTTCATCCACATGCCCAGTGACTGCGCGATACGTTTTATGAACGCCGCCATTGATCGGTTTGTGTTGGTACAGTCAGTTGCAAGTGTGCCGGCGAGCGTTTTCGCCAGGTACACAACTGTGCAACTGTGTGTACCTCCAGCGCGACCGTCACCAATTCGGTCTCATAGGAACAGTGAAATCGGAACAAGTCCTACTACTAATTTCAAAGTGGCAAATGAACCGTAAGTCACAACGAAGGTATGATACACCTCACGCGAAGCTTATTCTTCATATAGGAGATGATTAATTTTAAGATTATTCATTCAGTTTGAAAAAATATTCATCAAAACGCAATAATTTTCTCAATATTTAATATGGCTATGATGACCGTATTTTGACTACCGATTCAACAAGTTTAATGCAGATTTCGTTCAATTCACCAACTTTTTTGGTTCAGTTTATCCTTATCATGGATTGGTCTGGGATGAGCATTACAAATTAATAAAGTAATTCAATAATCTTAAATCAATTTAACTGATTTAAGATTATTGAATTACTCTTCGCACTTCGTCCGCAATATCCTTTCAAACAGCTCTCGTCTTTCACACTAACTTCAGTAAACTAACTGGGTACAAAAAAAACTTGAAAAAAAAAAAACATTTACAGCAAATTGCAATTTGCCAAGTATCAATTCATTTATTCGTTTTAAAGGAGAATTATTCTCAAAACTTAAGGAAATAATGTCAAAATCAATTTACATCAATCTAAGCCGCCAAGGGTTTTCTGCCTCAGTCAGTCAGTCTCTTGAGCAAATCTTTTGCCCACAATTCTGTTTCCAACACCACAATTTCCTCGCTTTTATCCATTCTGGGCCTGCAGAACACCATTCAAGTGCTCGACAAGAAAGTTTGCTTCGAAGCAAAGCAACAATGAAGCAAAAAATCTTAAAATCTCATTCTGTGAAGTTTTGTTATGCTTTAGACGGTAGTTGTCGTAAGCGGCGCTGGGGACAAAGTTATATCCTCTAACATAATATTTTGAAATATATGGCAAACAAAAATCACTTAGACAAGCTGTCATGGGCAAAAATTTCTATTAGAATGAGAATGGCGTTGAAACAATTTCCCCATAAACTCTTGTTTGTTTGATAAACCCGCCACAATCTCGATTTATAATGCAGTGTCGGATACGACAGGGCAAATATTGAGTCAACCGCTTCACCATGTAAGGTATTTACGAACTTTATCGTTCGTTGCGCGATATTAGGACAACCAATCTGACAGGATACGACGCGGCGGAGGGCGCTTCTTTTGAATATCGTAAAAATTTCAGTAAAATAATGTATTTGTTCATATACATACACTTCGGGTTCAACAAAGGCACTGGAAATCTCATTTGATTAATTACTGCTGCCGGGAAGGTCCTTTTCTTAGCCCCACTCCGCACACTGCAGTATAATTTTTTCCGACGCTCTTCAAAGTGTGTTGTTCGTAGGAAAACCGCTATCTAACTTCCAAGTCGTGTGATGTTCATGGCTTTGGGCTTCACGTCAAATTTACGGTGGGCGAAAACTTTTTCATTTAAATAGAAACAGAAAGGCACAAAAGAACGAAAAAAAGGATAAAAGAAATTCTTTTTTATGACGGTTCAAGTTTGAAGTTTTCAGTGGTTGTTGTTGTTAAAATATGAATTCATAAATAAAGTACTCTATACTACGTAAGTGCTAAAGGTATTTTGGAGAACCGGTAACGGCTAGAAGTGTTCATCGAAAATTAACACCTAAGGACTAAACAAAATTAAATTCAGTCTACTTAAAAAGTTCTAGAATTCCCCATTTGGTAGGATTCTTCACGGCCTGAATGGACCTATAACTTTTCGAATTTTGTATAAGTGGACATCGGGATGATATAAAGAAAATTAAAAACAATAGAAACATTTTTAAGATGTTTGAAGTTTCGAAGTCTCGATTCATTCAAGTCGACTTCTTAAAAGGTTGCTTGCAAGGGATACTAATTGTAAATTATTTTCGAGTAAAGGGTGTAGTTAGAAATATTAGTTCGTCGAATCGTCTGACCCGTACGCCGCCGACGCAGCTTTTATTTAATATTGTTTCGAGCCAAAAAAGAAATTCTTAAAATTCGACGAATGCAAATGCTGGCGAAAGCTTTTAGATTACTATGGTAACAGTTATGGACACTTTCCTGTGCTGCTCCCAACAGCACAAACACTACAAGGAAGCGAAACTTTCAATAAATTTTAGGTTTTTCTTCGCAAACATTAAGAACGAGAATTTGAAGCATGTTCCAGTCTAATATGGAGATAATGCAAGTGCTCGGCTTCACCGGGTTCTTCATTTGTCTGAGTTGGATTTGATTCTCCAATAGTTCAGGGTATAGAGTCTGTAAATGTCACCCTACCTTGCAAAATTTTCACTAGTTTTAATTATCCTATATGTTTTACGTATAGGTCCCGTCAGTGGCGTCGATAGAGGGTTTTAATGGGTCTCGGATTTGGCAAAGTAACTAACATTCAGACATAAATAAATTAACTTCTACCATAATCTGTGTCCTTTGTTCAAATCTTCAATGTTCAATTAAACTAAAACGTTGAAGTAAACAAAATCGTTTAAGGCGAACATACACAATCCGGAATTCCGGACAGGCCGTTGATTTCAATAGACGCATGTATTAGTTGTACAAGTTTGCTTCCGCCGTTTTCTGACAGACGGCTGTGTCGGAAAACGGCGGATGCATAGCTGTACACCTAATACATTCGTCTATTGAAATAAGCGGCCTGTCCGGAATTCCGGATGGCGTATGTTCGTCTTTAGCAATTTTTCTCCATTCACAAAGGAACAAAAAAACTACATGTTACTCAAAATGACCACCCTTGGCTTTTGCACACTTCTTCAATGGTTCAGGCTACTCATCAATTGCGGCACGCAACAATATTTGGGGAATAGAAGCGGCTGTGCTCCTCTAAGTAGCTCCACATACGGTAGTCCAGCAGAGAGATCGGGACTTCCACAAGGCGAATCCTCAGTGGCTATAAAGTCACGAAGAATGTCGGCACACCCCATCTGGTTTGTTTTAGCGTTGTGTGCTGGCGCTGAGTCTTGCTGAAACGACCAGTCTTTTCCATTAAACAGAGTGTCGTTCAATGATTTCAATAACTTTACCCAAATATCGGTCTGATAGTTCGCTGCTTAGGTTTTACCCCCTTGTTCACAAAAATGTAGCTGAGTGACACAGTCGTACGCAACGGCCCACCAAATCATGACTGAAGCAGGATGACCTCTCTGGAACCATCGAGTTTTTTCGACAGCTTCCCGAGAACTGTGAGCGTAAACTCTGTCATTCTGCCATTTGAACTTTTCTTCTACCGTGAAAATTTTTTCATCAATGAAGAGACTTCGCCTGTGTCCCTCGTTCGCTGAAGTAACGACTTCACTCTTGTGGCTCAAATCTTTTATAAAGCTGTTGTCAGCAGCTGTCCTGCGGTTCTCCTGTAAGTCCCAAGTTTCAGGTCCTGTCTGATAATGCGGGACGTCGTCTTTTTTGAATTTTCATTTCCCGGACCATGATTTTCTGTTTTTGGAGAGAGTTTGAACGAATTCGCGCAACTACGGCTTTCACAGCTGTTGGCGTCCTCGAGGTGCACGGGCGGCCACTTCTAGCTCTGTTGTCGATTGAGGAGGTCTCGTCGAACCGTTTGATAAGATAGGATATCCGTAAGATAAGATAAAAAAGTCGAGCTCTAGGCAGATCTTAATTAGGCTCTGAAAAGGCTACAAAATCTTTGTAGATTTGTGTTTTCATCACTGATTCCGATCATATTTGTGAACATTGAGAACAGTGTAAACTAGTAACTAAATAAAATATTTCACAAAAGGATAGTTTTTGACATTGCATATTACTAGCATACACCTTGTAACGGACGGTCTGGTGGGCATCCGGAGATGCCCCTGTGGGGACGGTGCCTAAGGTAGCTTAATTGACCGTGAAGGTCGGGCTGTGCCATCTGGCGAAGTAAAAAGGCTCCTCAACGAGCTAAGCAGCGGCCTATGCTTGCTGTAGCTCAGTTCGGGAGACGTGGGCGGGGTTCTCGCCGCTCGTTGCCCCTGTCCTTTACGTATTAACAAAAATTCATAGGCCTGGGGAAGACAACACAAACAAGGGAGGTAAAAATGGGGAATAAAAAAAAATAGGCGATAAGGATGGAATGGTTGGCAGATGGCTCGCTTACCCTCGCGCTCGTATTGGGGTCCAGGTGTAATGGGACCCTCGGCCTCTGGTTTCGTACCACCGACAGATCCTTACTCATCAGGTGCTGCCATAGATCTACCGGTGGAAGCAGCACTGCCAGACCATAATATGGTTCATTACAACCTCCTGCCCACTTACCCGCATTTAGTCCACCAGTCGCGAATGGCTGTAGCTGATTGTTACGCCCTACACCAGAGGAGAAGACAACATTAACTTCCATGGTGATGGCGGGATTTAAACCTGCGCGAAACCGGCACAATGAGACTTTGCTTCGAGCTACCGGTTATCCCAAATTGGGCGCAAATGTCATCATCTACACAATACCGCTAGAAAACGTTTCAGTTGATCAAACATGCACAGAACTAAGTAGATTTTCTTCCTTAGTGACAAAAATTTGTCATTCTCTTTCCACGTGTGTATGAACTAAAGATCCAACCGAAACTCCGCAAAGTCAACCTACATAAATTATATTTCAACTCTGCCGATATTGACCAAACATGTGCTGAGAATTCAATTAGTTCACAGCATACCGTTTAAATTATTCATGAAAATCCGGTATTATATCGGATCAGAGTAGGATTAATAGTTCGCAAAGTTTGTCACCTAGAAGAAAAAGTGTCAGCTGAATATCGGGCCAAATATACTTACATCCGTATGCAGGGTCCTACGCATCAGAAGTATCAAAACCTTCAAACATTTCGTACTTTTTTTATTTTGTCGACTATCTGAAATGACTTTGGAAGTATTTAGTTATTTTATTTGAAGGCGCCCCCATTATGATAGCAGCTCGGAAATGTTTATGCCAAAAGAAACACAAAAGTGCTGGCCGGATAAGTCGACCGAGAAAACTTTTCTCTATGCTATACAAGACGATAGGATTAAGTGGGAATGAGAGGTACGTGGGAGAAATTCGGTCATCGATGTATCTTTAAGTGACAAGTTCTAGGAATTAAAATTGCTTTCTCGCTCTCGAGAATACCACTCTGTTACTGCGGAAACCAAATAAGATATTGGAAAAGCGCACTTGCCACATCCTAATTGGAGGGCCTTCCAGGCTTGAGACAGGTCAGGCTGTTCATCTCGAACTACTCGCATACTCGGGCTTTGGAATTACTGATACTGAGAAAAAAGCAGAGTCAGAATGATTTGTGGAATTTTTACGGGACACTCGTGTCTGAGTCACTTTAAACCTATGCGTACTGCACCAGATGCTAACTGCCGCTTTTGCGAGGATGATTATGAGACTTCATAGCGCATCCCTTGTGAGTCCGAAGGTCTTGCGGAACGACGCACGGCCGCTACAGCATAACATTCCTTTGGCCAAGGACATCTCATCTATCTGTGTGTGTGCTCCACAAGATCCACGGCGCTCCCCCTATTTAATCTAATCTAATTGTGCATTGAGGTATCGGTATGATAATCTTCTGTTTATCTCAGGATTTAGTAGTGTAGGCGACTTATGCGTGGGTACCTACTTTATAAAATTAGAAAATGTCAAAGCAGTAATAACATCAAAAGGAATCAAGCTCCTTGTTTAACATTTCATAGTTTACCTTTGAGCGAATTTTTTTTTCATCAACTTTAAAGGACGACAAAACAGTGGATGGTCTACCCGAACTTATACGTATTTTCACCGTTTTTTTTTTCACTGACGGCAAGTTTAGCATGAATTTCGCCACAGTGAATGGTATCTTTGTGATGAAAGTTCGTATCTGCGCTTGTCTTCGCCATGATAAAACTTTCAAAAACAACATCACCTGTACGGATCCTTCTCAATGTAAACACTGCTGTCATAGTTCCCGAGTAATATCCTTTGCAAAACGGCATTCTCATAAAAGTGAAAGCGACCCAAGTTTTATTTATCGTTTTTCCCGGTTTTAATATAATGTTGTAAAATGATAACAGGTCATGTTTTAATTAATTAAAAATTTGGACATGGCCTGAAGCTAGAAATCATTTCATTGAATGTGACAGGAAATGGTCGGCTATCCCAGGCAGAAAACTTTTTTCAATGAATTAAAGAGAGCCTATTTTTTTTTCGATTCAACATTTGTAACAAAATCCTCAAAATCCTCTCAACACCCGTCAAAGTCCAGCGTTCATTGAAATCATAATTTGCAACAAACAAACATCGTAAGGACATTTTGTTGACACGATTTCGATTCGTCTGACACCGATCTGTCAAGCATAACTTGAGTAAGTCGTCGTCACGCCGTAGGGCACAGATATGAAATGGGCCTGAAAATCGAAACGTGTTAAACATATCGAATAACATAATGTCATAGGGAGCTTTATGAAAATTGATAGGCGACTGGAAGACTGGAACGAAGCACACGGGCAAAGTAAACGAAATTCGAGTTCTTAAAAAACGAGAGTTCTCTGTTCTCACAACGACCATCATCCAAATCGCTTTCAATTCCACCTTGATTCCTGCGAGGCAGCTGACTTTGGCAAGTTATTGATAGGCGAAAGATATATTGTGCGTCTGTTCGCCTTTATTCATTTCAAGCCTTTCTGCTCGTGAAATATACACTCCGCGACAAATGCTTGGGTTCAGTATTATTTTGGCTCATAAATACTACAACTTCTTTATATTAGATTTGAGTAATACATAATTTTAGCCTGTATTGATTCAACACACGAGTATTTTGGTAACAGTTTCATTGTTGCCAAGCGGTCCGTATGGTTAACGAAATTTTTCCAAATGAGAACATCTTGTGCTAATAGAGAGAGATAAGTGAAACATTTTCTTACGAAAAAGTCAGCACCAGCTTTTACTTGGTCATGCGAAGTCTTTGAAGAGAGAATCAGAGGAAATGAAAAAGAGCGAGAGAAACGAAGCAATTCGGCACAAGTGAGGAAGTAGGAAGGGGGATGGAAATTTGACATCTCTTTTGTTTCTATATGGACAGGGCGGGTGTTCCGCGGCAGAGAGACAGACTGGAATGTTATTGTTCCAATAGGAGAAGTAGGAGAGGGGATGACATCTCATGTGCTTGCTGAGCTTTTATATAGACTGCGCGGGTGTTGCGCAGTGGAGGGCGTGTGTCTCTCTGTTTACTTTTTACTAGTTCGTATGTGGTGGAATTACATCCAGAATTTTGTGCACAGTAAATGGGGGTTTCATCTCCTTCTATATGTCTCTGTGTGCGAAGTTCAGACATGGGCAATTATTTATTTATTTTTTTAATTTATTTATTTATTTAGGTTTGTTAATATAATACATACATTCAAGACAGTTATATTAAGTTAGAGTACAGACTCTTCGAGTCTTTGCTACTATGGTTTAATTGGTAGATACTTCAAATTTAGTTAGTCTAGTTACATATTTTAGTATAATAATAATTCAAGGAAAAATTTAAACAAAAAACCTTGCGTGTATATGGTTCTTATACTAACTTATATCTAACTTACTGTAAGCCTACATCTAACTTATTCTAAGCCTACTACTATCTTACTATCTAAAGTTTGAGATCAGATAACAGGTGACCCAAACTAATTTTAAATCAATGCTAGTTAACTAGGGAACTAATTAGTGCATTGGAACTGGAGGAGCATCTTTCCTCAAAACTAGAAGATAATTTCCTTGCTAATTCGAAAATTGTCACGATATTAGACTTTGTATGAAGTTTGCGCGTTGAGTAGTAACGAGACTTTTTCGTGATCATTTTCAGGATCCGATTTTGAGCGATCTGAATTTTGCTTTTGTGGGTTTTGGCACATTGGCCCCAGACAGGGATACAGTAGGAGATTATTGGTTGAATAGCGATTTTGTAAATAAGCGTTTTATTCACTAGTGAGAGTTGGGAGCGTTTTTTCAGAAAAGGATAGAGTGCGTATGTTGCTTTTGAGATCTTGGATAGGATTAATTCTGCGTGTTTTTTAAAGGTCAGTTTTTTGTCCAAAGTTACTCCCAAGTAATTGATGTCGTTATCCCAAGGTATCTGCTGCCCGAGAAAGTTCAGGTTCCGAGTAGGTAATTTATTCCTGCTCCTATTCCTTGTAAAATATACAGCTTTGGTTTTAGATTGATTAATTTTAATTTTCCATCTGTGGTAATACTGGTGTAAAGCTTCCAGCTGATTTTCCAGTGCAACTGTGATATTTTCGGGATCGTCAGAGCAACAGAATATGCACATGTCGTCTGCAAATAATGATATTTCACAATCGTTGGTTTTAGGAATATCGGCAGTGTAGACATTAAACAAGGTGGGACTGAGACACGATCCTTGCGGAACACCGGCACTAAGTGTGTAACTGTCTGATAGTTTATCCCCAATTTTTACAACAGAGGTGCGGCCAGATAGAAAACTACTGATAATCTTGACTAAGTAATTTGGAAACCGAAAAGTTATCAATTTGTGCACTAATCCATCGTGCCATACGGTGTCGAATGCTTTTTCGATGTCCAGCGCTACTAGACCGACTGATTTTTTGTCAGTGAATCCTTCCCTTATTTTTTTCGTTACCCTGTACACTTGATGCGTTGTGGAATGGCCCGCACGAAATCCAAACTGAAATGAATTACATTCAACGAAATTGTGGTACTATTTAGACGAGACAAGATGACCTTTTCAAAAAGTTTTCCCAAAGCCGGCAATAAGCTTATTGGTCGATAATTTGATGCGATTTTTGGGTTTTTTCCCGCTTTAGGAATTGGGTGTATTATAGCGTGCTTCCATGCATTAGGGAAGTAGTGAAGTTTCAGACAGGCTTTTATAATAAAGTTAATGAACACAATACATTTCTTGGGTAGATTTTTAAGTAGTAAGTTATTTATATTATCGTGACCAGGTGCTTTGTTATTTTTTAGGTTCTTTAAATTTTTTCTAATTTCCCTTGGTGTGCAGAGATACGTTTCTGCAATTTCAGTTGGTAGGTTAGGTAAGTTACGAATAGAATCTTCAACGATTTGTTTTATTGCGGCACTTCCCAGGTGAGCACTAGCGTTGTGTGATGCCTGAAAGTGGGCGGCTATCATTTGGACTTTATCGCGGCTGTCAAAAATCAGACCATGAGTTCCCATTAGGGGCGGCATGAGTGAGTTTCGGTTAAACATTTTCTTTAGCTTCCAAATCTGATTATCGTTCTTTTTGAAAGTAGATAAACATTTATTCCACTTATTATTTTTTGTTTGAATAAGATTCTGTCTTATTGTTTTAGTGAGTTTGTTCACAACAGTTTTTAGGTGAGGATATCGCATGCGTTGCCATTTTCTCCTGAACAGATTTCTTAATGTAATCAGGTATTTAGTTTTCGCATCCAATTTCCTCTTTACTGAGTAGGTATATTCTTTTACTGATGATGATTCTTCCAGTGCATTTAGCAGTAAAGAATTAAAGAAGTTTAATATGTCGTCCACCTGGCTTGTTTCAGTTATAGTCGACAGGTCAAGCGATCTGAGGTCTGTACTTTTCTCAAGTATAACTCTGTATTTTCGCCAGTTTGTGGTTTTATATGAAGCACGCGTCTGGACTCTATTAGAAGTAAACGGAACATTGTTAATATCGAATAATACGGGCAGATGGGGAGAAGAAAGTGCATTCATCGTAATTGGTTAATCTATGTTTATGAAGCCGTTGCTTATTACTAGATCTAGAAACGAGGGATAACCTTGCGATGGATAGTAAGTCGGATTTGAAGGGGTGTGAATGAAAAGGTTTTCGTTACTAAGCAAATTAAATACGATTTTACCTGCAGAATTGGCTTTCACACAATTCAAATGCCTATGTTTAGCATTAAAATCTCCGCATAGTAAAGATCTGTCGCAAGAATTTACTAACTGGATCAGATCATTTTCAAACAATGTTAATTTAATTTTATTTATTTTTGAACTCGGAAAATATATGCCGAAAATTGTGAAATTGTAATCTTCTAGTTTGACAGCAATACACTCCACTGAGCCTAGTACATATTCTGGCATTACATAATGCTTAATATGCGTTTTAATTAATATTGCTACGCCTCCGCCCTTTTCGCCAGATCTATCATTACGATATATAATAAAATTAGAGTGTGAGAATTCATCTTTATCTTTTAACCAAGTTTCTGTAAGTACTGCAATATCGATATTGTTACTATCTATGAAGTTAAAAAATTCATCGATCTTGTTTCTTATGCTCTGAGCATTCCAAAGTACACATTTTAATTTATGGTGCATCCAAAAATTTGACTGCGAGATTAACTATACAATAGTATTGATCTTTCTTCGTTGCACATTGAGACAACTTTTCGAAAAGCTCCATAGATATTTCAAGAAGTTGTTCGGCGGTAAAGAGATTCGGCCTTTCATTCGATGCAGTTGTGTACGTTCCGCATTGAGCGGCCTGGCTGTAAGTCATCGTACTCTGTTCTGGGCAATGGGGCGCAACTCCCCAAAAGACGTACCCAGTGCCAGTCCCCGTAAACCTTTGTTAACTTCGAATGAATTTCCTTAGAGTTAAGTAAATCCAAAACCAATAATTTTATGACCGCACGATATACGTATTCAAGTTTCTCCATTTTAACGAAAAACACGTAAGACGTCTACTGCGAAAATTCGTGTAAACAAACTACTTGAGAGAACAATTTGAAACTTGTAATACGAATTAATGACACGTGCACCCAGCCAGGAATTATAAATTTTTGCTGATTGTAACGGTATTTCTGTGTAAGGCCGAGAACTTTTAACCTAAGTCTTCAACATAATTTTTCTCCGTATTGATTCGATACACGAGTATTTTGTTAATAGTTTCATTACTGCCAAGCGGTCGCTATGGTTAATGAATTTTTTCGAAATGGTTTTTTTTCTAAGAAAACAACCACCTTAACCAACCAACCAAACAGGGGGACTCGAACCTAAAACACTCTTTTTTTTGCTTCTTCTTCTTTTTCTTATATCTTTCTTTAAGCGACATTTAATTTCAGATTTCAGATATAGAAAAAGCAATTAAGAGAGTTTGTGGCTAGCTGGTAATGGTCCTGATTGCGACCATCTGTTCCCCAAAGATGCCAAAAGGGAGCAGGTTAAGTGTTCCAGGCCGCAGAAGGAGTAGTCCTAAGAGTCCTACTAATTTTGATACTGGCCAATCTTTGCACCTTTCCCAACAGGCTACGATAATCCACGCAACAACAAGCCCAAACGTAAGTATGGAGTACAAAACAGCTACATAGAGCCAGTAATGTTTTTAAGGTTGCAGGCCCCATTTTGTCTCCGAAAGCCCTCCTATTGGGGTAGGGTGCGATAGTAGCCTTATTTACCCTCTCCTGTATATTCAGCCTTCATGATCATTTTCTGTCCAAAATGAGTCCTAGAAATCTTGTCTCAACAATAACTAGGCTCATCCCATACATCATAGGAGACTCAAATCGGTATGTAGGTATACTATACTTCCATGTGAAGAAGACAAGCTCCATTTAGTTCGGATTAATACAATATTTACCCCATAGTTGTCAGCCCAAGTAGTTAGACGTGAGAGGGCATTCTGCAGTACCTCACTAAGAATTCCTGATATGGCGATAGCAATGTCATCCGCATAAGCACACACCATGCAGCCAGCCCTTCCAGGTCTAAAAGCAGTCTATTCAGGGTCGGTCAAAGGCTAAGGCGAAATAGGCGGACAGCTGGGGCACCGAATTTTGTCAATTTTAAGCTGAATGTACCATAATTCCATTTGCTCATAAATATTTCGCAGTTTATCTGATCGGAAGTGATTTTCAAAGTTCAAATTTGCGCGTGTGAACGATCCAATTTCGAATCCTGCCTGAGTTTCATTCTCCACTGAGAGTGACTTTATTCTCGACACAGACGTTGCTGTTGTTGTAGTAGTCACCGTTGTGGAATTGTGTGGGGACGTGTAAATCATATGTAAGCAATGGCTTCCTCTCCTACAGTGTCGAGGCCGAGGAAAATGGGATCGTAGAAGCATGGGTGATGATGATGATGTTGCCATACTATCCAAAGTCATACCAAGGATTTTTGGGTGGTTTACGGTAGGAATGCTTGGTTGCCTATTGATATATCCAGCTGCAGTTTCACCTCCTTGGTCCAATAGGTGAACAAGGTTGCAAACGATTTTGGTGCTTTGAGTATTTCAATTTTTGTTGACGAAGAATTTGTTATGCTCGTCAATGTACCTGCTGACCAGCGCACACATAGATGGAATGTCATTGCCGGTAGTTAAAATCGAACAATCATCGGCGTAGGTGATGATTTGGAGTCCTTCTGGGGGTGGTGGGAGGCCTAATAGATTGATGTTGAACAGGGTAGGCGGTAGGACTCCCAAGATCGAATTGGATCCTGTAAATGATTGTCGACCAGCCAGATAGATTGCTATACATTTTTTGTCGATATACACGTCAAACCAAATAACTCACGAAATTCAGTGGAAATGAAGAAATTTTACTCCGTTCGCTTTATGAAGTCTTGTTGGTTGAGTCGTTGTTGCGAACCGTTCGATTCGATCGTCTCTTGCAGCCATAGGAACTAATTAATGTTAAGCAAATCCGATCGAACTCTCCAAGCGACGTCGAAGTATGAAGCGAAGCCGCTTGGACGCAAGTGACTCTTGAAAAAAAAAAAAACTATGCAACAATGATTCCTAATGGTACCTAATCCTTGCTATCGCGCTCGGTGACCGTGGTCGTTCGGTCACCGCTCTACGGTACTCTACCATACAAATCGAGAGATTGGAGTTCAATTCTCGGCGCGATCAAAAACTGCCTGTGGGTACTAACAGAACTCTCACAGTGCTTCGAGCTTGTCGGTATAAAAGTGGCGCGGATAGGAGATGCATGCTAGCAGCTGCACTTCTGAAAAGTAGATATGCTATCGAAACGTCAACAAGGCATAGAAATGATAAAGATGTTGATGCGCTCATGCCCTTGGAGTTTTTGCCCCTCCAAGGGCATGGGAGGGAGGACCTGTTGTTCAAGTTAGACTTTGACCGGCGTTGAGTCTATTGACAGCTTGGTTCCAGAGAAGGGGAGAGAGCACTTCACCTTGCCAATGTAACTCGCAAGACCAATTAATTGACGGAATAAAAGTGGCGTGGGCTTGTATGATTCCTTGCCACGTAGAGTACTTAAAATTATAAATCAAAATGGAACTACGCACTATTCAATAAGAATAGTTTTTGTTTATATTAATCTATTTTAATATATTAATAATTTGTTGTCCGCAATATTTTTCAACGGAAATATCACACAAAATAGTAAAACGGTCCATAAACCGAATCAATTGTGGCGCTAATTTGGCGACTTTTTGAACCAAATCAATCGCTATAATTTAAAAAATCCAAGCAGATTCAAACTACATATCTATATAATTTCTGTTGTTTTATACATATTTCCGAAAATTTCAGAAATGCAGATGTGACGATATATTGGGACGAAATATCTCAGAACCTAACAATTTGTCGCGGAGTGTTGTAAGTACGTATAAATGTCGTAAGGACTACGTCAAACTAAAGACAAACAGCAATCGTTTAAGAGGATATAGGAAAATGCTGAAATCGCTGGGAAAGGGCGAACCAGCGGAGCACGGTATCAATCATGCAAACGTTGACTATCTGTCATAAATTCATTTTTGTTGGTGTCTTCCTCTTTTATCTTTTTTTTCTAAAGAGGCTTTTCGAAATGCGCGAAATCCATATCGCGACCCATCACTGAATGGAAAATTGATACAGGCCAACAAAGGGATTTTTCGCGATCAAATGTAGGGTGGGGGTGTATTGATTTCGTTTAGACTTTTTTGTTTTTTTTTTTTCTGAATATTCCGTGAAATACATAAGACAACCTACGCAGACTGTCAAAGATGAAAGAATAAGTCGACACAGTATCAATGAATTGACAAGATGAAATCGTCCTTGTCGAGAATAATCTTTTCTCGTTCAATGAAATTGAGATAGAGAAAATTGGGATATTATTTACTTTAGCCTTCACCGCTCCATCTCGACCTTGACATATGTCATTTGTGGGGTCATTCGGATCAACAATGTACATATAAGTTAATAACACTGAGTTACTCGTTTAACTTATTTATTTTTTGAATCAGAACAATTGCAATTAATTATAACTAAAGTTAACAACGCTGAGTCACTTGTTTTTCGATTAAATTTAATTACGAGTTACATTAACAACGTTGGAGCTTATCTTCGCTCAGTGTGATTAAAATACGGAAAATACGACTGAGACAGCAGTGGAATTATTATACTGACTGACTGACTTCAAAGCGGTATTACGTTCGTGAGCGAGAATTCTTCCACCTAATACTGATAGTTACTAGAGATGAGTTAGACTAGGATAACTCATATGTTCGGCGCCCATTCGCCTCCTTCACATTTTTTTTTTCTTTAATTGCATATTTTACCTATTAGCTGCGGAACGTAAATTCTAACATATTGTTAGTGTAAATACAATTTAACACCGCTGTAGCCTGTCCCAAGCCATGGTTGTGAAAGGCGAAGGGAGTGATAGCTGTAGGCTGAGTTACACCTAAGCGCCTCAGGCCATTAGGGTGGTATAGTATTAATCACGTAGTCAGAGCTGGAACCTAGGTGTCTAAATTCTTGCACGTTATAAACCACCGGAAGCAGCTATCACAGAGGCAACTATGCTGACCATTCAGTCAATGATGAGGTCAGGGAGACTCTAATGCCGGTAGAAGGCATAAGTAGACGTAGGGTAGTTGAAAGACCACAGAAGACTCACATTCCAGATGGAAACATACACAATGAGTGTATGTACAATGACATCAGCATTTTTACTGATGGCTCTTTAATGGACGGTAAAGCGGGGGCGGGGGTTCACTCTGAAGAGCTAAACCTAGCATGTGCGCTTAGTCTAGGAGAGTATGTGTCCGTATACCAGGCAGAGATGCTTGGCTTGTTGCATGCGTTGGACCACCTGCTTGAAGGTCAGGTGCGGGGGAAGAAAATCCTTATTGCACTGGACAACCAATCGATGATCAGACGCATGCAGCAGACGAACATAAACTCTAAACTGGTACTAGAGTGTGTCCGGAAGCTCAACACGTGTGCCTCAGGAAATGAGGTTACGCTGATGTGGGTAAAAGGACACATAGGCACAACAGGAAATGAGGCGGCGTGCCTGTGATCCTCAACCTCGTGCTAGCCAGTGCTGGACATTCGCACACAATGTGTGCTGCCGTCTCGGCCTCCTCCAGGCATAGCCTGCAAACGTCATCTTCCCCGATTTTCATCTTGGCCAGATGAGCCTTAAAATTACCATGCCCTGTGACCAAGGCAGTTATCCAGCTTAGGGTACTCCGTTTATAACTAAGTACATTTCTCGCTTCCCTGCCTAAAGGGCTGGTCATTGCATTCCGAGCTTGTTTGAAAGTGACTAGCTCCTGCCATCTTTGTTGATGCATGGAGTCCATCCACTTCCCAACCTTCGCTCCAATCATGCCGTTCCCCAGAGCAACTCTGGGTTCTGGGCCAATGAAAGTTGCCGCAGATCCCTGTTTTGCTAGGGCATCCGCCGCCTCATTTCCTGTTGTACCTATGTGTCCTTTTACCCACATCAGCGTAACCTCATTTTCTGAGGCACACGTGTTGAGCTTCCGGACACACTCTAGTACCAGTGGAAGCCATGAGTGAACTCAGCCTTAAACAAATGCTAGCAATAACACAGGACTCAGTGATGAAGAAAGAGGTCGACAACTATCAGTCGACATCTGGAAGCCACTGATGACCGGGAGGGGGCGAAAAGGGACCCAAACGTTAGTGGTCTGCTTCGGATATCCCCCAGAATATAATAATAATAATATCACAGAGGCAGGCCACCTCGGAATAGGGTTTATCGATGGTTCCAAAACTCATCCCCATAAAAACCACTCTATTTCAAGAAATCTGAAAAAAAAACCTCGCATTTGACGGATGAAGTCGCCACTCTACGATACTGCGTCTGGAGTTAGCAACTCCACTATCCGAAATCTAAGTATATGCTATCGAAACATCAACAAGGCATACCAATGCAAAGGACGTTGACGCGCCATGCCCTGGAGAGTTCAAGGCAATTAAATAGAGACTTTTGACGCACAACAGAAAATATGCTCGTACAATTGTAAACAGACAAATAATCTACATAAATGAGGCAAAACCACGCCCACCCTGTAGATCCGAACAACCGCAAGAACGACATATACCAAGGTCAAGACAATCGGAGCCATGAAGGTTAAAGTTAATAATATCCAAAAATTGTAAGCATAGAAACGCGACATAGACGTATTCAAAATCGTCTATCTTTCATTTGGTTGTCATGACGTGAAACCGCGATTATCTTTTTTTTCGCAATAATATTCCCGGAGACCATTGTCGATTTATTTCTTTTAATAACAGACTTCGCAATTTATGAAAAATATCCATCACTGTCGACCACCACGCATTGGCCTGTTACCAAGGAGTTTTCTTTTTAAATCTCACGAGCTTAAGTCATCTTATTTATTTTCTTCAATGTTCTGATTGTGGCAAAAATATAATGACATCGACTACAGTACACACTTTAATTAAATATCCCTGAAGTATACAGGACTTAACACTCACCTTTTCCAAGGACCTGGGCGATTCCAACTTCAAGGTGGCGATTCATAAGGAAATTATATTCTGTACTTCAAAGATTCTCGTTGGCAGTAAAGGGAATTGAACATTGCAATTAAGAAGCGCAATATCAGCAAAGATGAAGATAAGTGCCGGATAGTTTCTAGTCATTTCCGATTAATTACAGTAATAGTTAAGTGTTAAGTCTATAAATGGGACGACCGGTAGCTCAGTGCGTAGAGGCGTCAGTCTCATGTCTGACTACGGTCGTTATGGTTTCAAGTCCCGTCCACGGCGTTTGTGGCCATGGCTGTTTGTGTTGTCTTGTGTTGTTGTGTATTTGAGGGGTAAGGTGGAAAGATGGGAGGCGTGCCCGCTGGAAACAATCCGACAATTAATTGTAGCTCGACGTTCTCTTCTCTGCTCATCGTAGGAAGCTCTACTTCGGGCGACCACAGAGTGAAAGCTGAAGGCGCTGAACTTCTACACGGATGGCTCCAAGATGGAGGCCGGAGTTGGAGCAGCAGTCTACTCGTCGGAAATTCCATGCAACCTTTCCTACAGACTGCCGAATGAGTGCAGCATTTTCCAGGCGGAGGTGCTTGTGATCCAAAAGGCAGCTGAGGTGATGATATAATCCCGGAAAAAGGGTAAAATCGTCATACACACTGACAGTCAAGCAGCACTAAAGGCGCTACAGTCCGTCACAATCAAGTCGAAGACAGTGCATAACTGCCTAATAGCTGTACAAACTCTGGAATCAGCTAGGACCCTGGAACACTGGTGGGTTCCGGGCCATAGCGGGGTTCTAGGTAACGAAATAGCAGATGGACTAGCCAAAAAGGGGGCTATCCTCGAACGAGGGACAGCCTTAGAGCTGCCGACGCCAATACAAACACGTAAGAAAATAATGGACGACAGTATGCGTCAAAAGGCCATATCTAACTGGCTCAACACAAACGATTCCAGAGTAACGAAAATATTCTGGAATTCTTATGACAAAAGGAGGACTGAAAGCCCCTTGGGATTGCCCAGAAGTCAGTAAGCACTCTTAGTGGGCATACTAACGGGCCACTGCCTGATAGGGGAACATGCCCACAGACTAAAGCTTATAACCAGCGATGGCTGCAGGAATTGCCAAATACCAAACACGAAAGAAACTCTAAAGCACCTCCTATGCGATTGTCTTGCACTCGCTAGAAGGAGATTAAAGTGCCTAGGAGCTCAGTTCTTCAACGATCTTGAAGGAGTCGCAGGACTCAGCTGGAGAAGCCTCTTGAGCTTCGCCAACGAGTCAGGTTCCTTTAAGCTCAACGACGATCTTCTGGTAAGGGCCAGCAACGACACGGGATGAGTACCTGTCATATGTGGTATCGCTATGGACCTCAGCGGTCTATGCGGAGTCGTCTAGGCTGCCACCCTACCTGACCTAACCTAACCTAGTGCTCGCTTCGCTCGCGTTGTTGCCTTTGTGAAGAACGAAAATGTGTTTTATTTGTCAATAGGAGGCGAGATGTATGAATGTATCAATTAATTAGACTATGAACCAGGTTTTTATAAATAATTGAAAATAAAAATACATTTATTGGCATGTTCTCTCTCTCTCTCTCTCAATTGCCCTAACCCCTTGTGGGGCATAGCGCGTTAACTGTTCCATGTGGCCCAGTTGACGTTTCGTCGGCATAAGCTGGTTTCGAAAAATGCAGTTGCCAGCATGCACCTCCTGCACATCCATGGCCACGAACATTGTCGTGGACGGGACTCGAACCCGAAACGCCGGTAGTCAAATATGAGACTGATGCCCCTCAACACACTGCGCTACCGGTCGCCCCAAAGTTAATTTAATTCACGGTTTTGTGATAACATTTCTAGTTTTATTTTGTGGCGCGTAAACAAACAAAGAAGCTGGTTCTCCTACTCGCGAACAGGCGACGTACAATTATCCGTGCGAAAAACACGGATTTTCCAAATTAACACCACACACATTCAGCGACTGTCCTTGCGCTTTGTTCACTGTCATGGCAAACTCAAGACGCACAGGGAATTGCAATCGTTTGAATACGAATAGCATATCAATAGAAATCATTGGAATTCGTGGAATCAACACGCATTTACCTTTGAATTTTCCTTTAAGGATTGAAGCTTGTATGAGGTTGGGTAACAACTGTTTGACAGCAAGTCTGGTGCCATTGCATAGCTTAGGCTAATTCAAATTTCGAAGCATTATAACAACTGAGCCTATCTTCAATTCCAGTTTATGTGGGGAAATCCTGGGACATCCAAAGAATTCAAAAGCTCGGTTGGGTAGTTGACGACATCTTCATTGTTGGTGATAGTGTCCGCCGATGAGGTCGTCCTCTGGGAATCTGGGCTCGGTAAGAATGCACGTTGACCAGAAAGGAGCACAACAGAACAAATTTTAAATAAATCGGATGTAGGATAATTGAAGGGAGAGGAAAAACATTTCTTCATAAAATGTCGTCCTTTTTTTGACCAGGTCGTCCTTTTTTGGAGTTTGAGCTGGATATGGATCCAAGTTGAGCGTAAACAGACAGAACAAAAAAAAATTCAGTCAAATCGGACACACGACAATTTTAATTTCAGGCAAGAGGTCGTCCTTTTTAGGAGAGACCATGGGAAAAAAATTAATTGCATTGAGAACATGTATAAAATACATGCAACGTACTGGATATGTTTCCTCGAAGGACACCAGAATGTCCTTTATTGTCAGCAGCTTGTCCTTTTTTGGACTTTGGGCTCGGTGAACATGTAAGCTGAGCGTGAAGGATCAAAAGGGAAAAAATTTCAAGCAAATCGTATGTAGGGTTAGGGAGATAGAAGGGAAAACATGCCTCCATACAAAATATATGGGAAAATGGAATTTCCCGAATTTCCCGGAAAAATTTCCAATTTTTGATGATGTAAGGTTTCAAGTGGTGCGTAAAGAAACCGATTGCAAAAAATTTGAAGCAAATCAGATAAAGGATAACGACGCCAAGTCTGTACATACGTAGACGACTTTCTTTTATATATCAGATATGTCGGCTTTTGCATCTGCACTCATGATGTAAGATGCGAACTTTGTTAAAAATTGCAGGTTTTTCTAACCGGAAAAATATATCAGCTTTTGCAATCGACCTCAACGGAATTGTAGCAGGTTTTGCTTTCTATCTTATTTTTCAAATTGAGTTTTAGGAAGGTTAGGCCGGTTATTGGAACCCAATTTCGTCTTCTTCTTGTAGCCTGAGACAAGAAAAATCCAGGAACACCAAAAATTAAAAATCGGAAAAAAATGTGGACAGGAAGTTTTGCATCTGGACGACACACTTATATTAGAGTATGAAATTTGCAATGGAAACTTCGGTACCTTTTTTTTATTCAATTTGAAAACCCCACATACTATACCTACGTACATACATTATTCAACAAAACTTAACCTACATAATAAAAACAAAAACCACCCCACCCTAAGTAAAACGACACTTCGCGGCAAAGTGCTTTAGTATCATTTTAACATAATAGTAAATGAATAGATAATATCTTTCCTCTTTTGTTGAAAACTATAGTAGCAGAATTACCATATGTAAGCATTTTATGGCAACATTATTCATATTTAAATCACATTCCAAGTGGCGAATCGTTCGCTTCAGCGGCTCTACACTATCCCATAGATGCCCATGAATTATTTATAGTATACTATAAATGAAAAAAAAAATATATTCCATAAAAGCAATATCCCATACGGTTCTTCTGAAGAAGGACAAAAACCTGAATTAATGTTCCAAATGTATAATGTTAGCACGACGAACGTATTAAGCTTGCTTACATCTAGAAGGGTAAGAGATTATCATTATCCTTGGCTTTAAGCTAATTCGTGAACAGAAGGAGGTCATATTATTCCAATTGACCAAGTGTATTCGGGTTAAATTTGCTGGAAAAGTCAACAAAATGGAGATATTAGGCTTTATCGCCCTTCAATTGTGTGGAAAGGCGGGAGTGGGACTTTGTTGTACAGGAAATTGATTTTCTCTGTGGTGGTTTTGTGTCATTTATTGTTGAGTAAGGGGCGACGATGATACGTGTGCTGCACATATGTCGTACATAGTATAGCCTACCAGGTAGTTGATGGAGAAAGTATACATTTTCTAAAGAATTGCTTGATGGCGCTTAACAAATAAAGATAATTCCTCGCAGGATGGTGGGAGGTGTGTGGAACCATTGTTCACATTTGTGCTACCTACATAATAGTGGTAGAGTTAAGCATGCCGTGTACTCGTTTTTGGGGTTCCAATCGTTGAGGAATTCATTCAGTTAACATATTCCTGAAGTGGCCATTATGTGCCATAGAAAAACAGTATTTATATCATTTAAATGGGTAATTAAAAGGAATATGTGTAAAGTGATATATTGAGAAAATGAAATGAAGCGGCGGATGCCCTAGCAAAACAGGGATCTGCGGCAACTTTCATTGGCCCAGAACCCAGAGTTGCTCTGGGGAACGGCATGATTGGAGCGAAGGTTGGGAAGTGGATGGACTCCATGCATCAACAAAGATGGCAGGAGCTAGTCACTTGCAAACAAGCTCGGAACGCAATGACCAGCCCTTTAGGCAGGGAAGCGAGAAAGGTACTCAGTTATAAACGGAGTACCCTAAGCTGGATTACTGCCTTGGTCACAGGGCATGGTAATTTTAAGGCTCATCTGGCCAAGATGAAAATCGGGGAAGATGACGTTTGCAGGCTATGCCTGGAGGAGGCCGAGACGGCAGCACACATTGTGTGCGAATGTCCAGCACTGGCTAGCACGAGGTTGAGGATCACAGGCAGGCACACGATAAGTGTGGAAGCCATGAGTGAACTCAGCTTTAAACAAATGCCAGCAATAACACGGGACTCAGTGATGAAGAAAAAGGTCGACAATTATCAGTCGACATCTGGAAGCCACTGATAACCGGGAATGGGCGAAAAGGGACCCAAACGTTAGTGGTCTGCTTCGGCTATCCCCCAGAATATATAATAATAATATATATATTGAGAACGTGGAAAAGTGCCAATGTGAACCGACTAGAAGTTTATCAAAGCGCGTTTCGCAGCGCCAAAAGGCGGAAAATGAACAGGAAATCAAATGATATTCTTAAGTTCTGGGGATTTCGAATGCACGAATTGAAATTGAACTATAAGGCAATTTCTGATAGATACTAATTTACCCTAACCCTATTGGGGCATAGCGCGTCAACTATACCACTTAAACCCGTAACGACCGTAGTCAGAAATGAGACTGGCGCTTCTAAGCACTCAGTTACCACGGTACAACTTTTGCAAAAAAAAAAAATGTTTTGCAATTTGTAACCCCATATATAGGTACAAATGATATAAATTTGAAACGTTCAAAAATACACCACACAGTCAAAATGAATCACTTTCATAAAAATGAAAAACTTTTTTGGGTTGCCACGCTTCAGACAGTAAATTTTTTAATGGTACCGTTAATTTGTGAAAAATTGACACCAAAGTGGAGACTCTGTTTTTAACCGTTACAAAGTTATGGAATTTTTTATAAATTGTGTAAAAAAGCTTGCCTTTCCGAACAAAATAACAAGAGCCACTCTTACAATCATTTAATCAGAGATTGGACCTATATTTCTCAAATTACATAAAATTTAATATAAAATATATTAAATTTAATATAAAATATATTAAATTTTCCGGCTTCGAAATTCACCGTTACTACAAAGATACAATTGTTCCAATTTTCACAATGAATTTTCCATTAAAAATTCAAATAAAAATTTTACAACGGTACTTTGAACTGACAAATTTGTAAATTTGACAAAAGTTGCCCCAGTGTGTTGGCTTTCCAACGGTATATTTCTTTGATACGTTTAGATTTGAAAATTTTCGAATAATACGCATTGAAGGAAAATAACATAGCGTGGAGATGAAACAAACTGACTTCAACCTTGACTTTACAGGTAGTCCATTCTCTCAGCGAAAAATTGAAAAAAAGATCGTATAGGTATACTTTTAAATCTGGTACAAGTAATATGGAGAGTCCTTTGGATATATGCCCTCAAATCTCTGTTGCTAGGGTGTCCAGAAGTCTGGATGAAAGTTGGTCAAAAGTCCTTTCTTACAGTTTTCGGGTCGGTTTCTCCAGGCCATGTTTTTTTCCTTTAATGCGTATTATTCGAAAATTTGAATATCCAAATGTATCAAAGAAATATACCGTTGGAAAGCCAACACATTGGGACAACTTTCATCAAATTTGCTGATTTGTCAGTTGCCTCCTGGACGTGCGAAATAAGATGGGCGCCAATATTGGGATGAAAAGAGAACCATTATCTTACAATCACTAATGTCCGATTGTGCCGTGCGCAGTCCTAGCGACGAAAGTTCCAGGCGCCGTAAGTTCAACACCGCTCGACTAAATAACCCAGCTGTCTTACAATAATACTCGTATAAGGACCACCTTGCGCAAAAATCAGCTAAGTCACCCAGAAACATAAATGAAAACTGGGATGCCATATAAAATGCGTACATTGATAGCACAGATATCATGCTTGGCACAAACCCGGATTGCCGAAATAAAGCTTGGATGTCCGACGCTTCACATAAGCGTATTTTTTTGGAAAGAAGAGAGATGATGGTTCGTCAGCGTACGTTTATACTATGGCGGTGGCGGCGACGTTTTTTTTTCCGTCGAAGCAATTAATGGCTAGCAACACATGGAAATGAATGGGAACGTTGTTATTAGGCGCGGTAGCGTTCGACGTTAAACGTGAGGATGGGGATATATTTGTTGATTTGTTTCTACATTGATATGTAGTTGTGAACATGAGAAGCACATCAGCATACAAATCTATTAGTAGTACGATAAAAAAATTTATCAAGCAGCGCCAAGCGTAACTGCCGATTTGCTGCACATACTTGTTGATAAAGCGTGGAATACAGAGACCTTTCCCATTTTTGTACTTTTGTTTTAAATTTTTTAAATTACATACATACAGGGCCGTCGAGAGGGGGAGCGAAAGGGACGAAACGCCCCGGGCCCTGTTTTTCTCGGGGGCCCGCAAATTTGAAAGATGAAAAAAAAGAGAAAAAAAAAAGGTATCTACGCACTGAACTTTTTGTTTTTTGTTCCTTGCCCTTTCATACCACTCTGACGCACTGAGCTACCGGTCGCCATATATGCGCCCCTACAAAAAAAAAGGAAAACGTACGCTTTGACCTTTTTTTTGATTCATTGAGGTACCGGTTGCCGTATATGGGCCCCTACAAAAGTTGAGTACCGGGCCCGGATTTTCTCTCGACAGCCCTGCATACATACATACATTGATAATTGTTTATATTAAACTGAGTGCGTGTAAAGAAATTGTATGTGATTTGTGCTTTTTTTTTAAATTATTATACATACATTGATAATTGTTTTAACTGAGTGCGTGTAAGTGTGCGAATAAAGCGTACTTGGTAAGTAGTTAAACAAATTTTCACGGTACTTTCTTATTTTATTATAAAATCGAAAAAAGTATTTATGGTGTTCACTAGCGTTAAATGGGTGGACTGAGCACCTTCTTTTACGTCTGTTATCACTCAACAGTTCTTCTGCTTCCAATGCACAAAGCAGCAATATTCTCCGTCTATCCATGATGTAGGCTCAGGAAATACCGAATGATTCCACGTACGTCGTTAAAAAACGTCGTAATATAATCACAAGCCAACGACGTTTTTTAACGTCGAACGTCGACGGAAAAAAAACGTCGCCGCCACCGCAATAGTATAAACGTACGCTAAGGCTGCAGCTTCAGATGACAATCGAAGCAGCATTTATCTCCTTTACCGTCAGAAAATCGAGAAGCTCAGCGTAGTGTGCGACGCGATACAAGACATTAAGCAAACTCTCTTCTAGTTTCAGCTGAAGGAATCGCAAGAAGCTACAACATAAACTTCGAGTACGGTGTCATCAAGGAGTATACAGGTGGTCATAACTCCTGCCAACATCCGGTGAAGGATAGTGATGGAAAGCTACTTGGAGGAAGATCAAATAAGGCAGTGAAAAGAACACTCGCCGCGGTCTTGAAATGTGTCACTTCTGGCGAAATTCCCCCTAATACACAATCGATAATGTAGCTAACAATTAAAATGTACGTATCTGCTTCACTTGCTTTTAATCTATTTCGAGAATGCTTTCGAAAGTGAGAACCGGGATTATACAGCCTTGCGTAGGAGAAGCATCCGTGAGAAGCTTATGGCTATTATTAAGATAAGGTAAGGTTTCGGGGGACTAAGTGATTCGAAGTGGGGCTCAGCAGGGGCGCAGATCCTATTCCTCATAGTTGTATTGCATGCAGCCCTATCCGGACTAGACAGAGGAATTAAATGGACTTAATAAGCTTACAACATCTTGACTACGCTGACGATCTGTTCACAATGGCTTTAAAGCCCAAACTTGCTAACTCAATTGCCCTAACCCCTTGTGGGGCATAGCGCGTCAACTATTCCATCTGGCCCAGTTGACGTTTCGTTGGCATAAATTGGTTTCAGAGAATGCAGTTGCCAGCATGCACCTCCTGCACATCCATGGCCACGAACGTTGTCGTGGACGGGATTCGAACCCGAAACGCCGGTAGTCAAACATGAGACTGATGCCTCAACACACTGCGCTACCGGTCGTCCAAATAAATACAATAGCTTCTGCAGCTACTACTAAGAAGGAGGTTGTCGTTATAGACCCTAATACGAGTTTAATAAACTCAATTTGCGGTCGAAGTGCCTGATGGTGTGATGTGCCTATCGCACAATATCTATCAAGGCGGCCCATGTATTGGCAAGGATGATTCCAGTGGATCTCCTTACGGATAAAATTGGGCGACTTTATAATTAAAGATATCAGGTTGCCATAAGAGACCAAGCGAAACGAAAACGGACGGAGAGAGAAGTCTGATAATGGCAAAATGGTAGAGTCGATGGGATGGGTCAACTGGATTCATACACTTATGCCCGGTTCACATTATTCCAGTAACCAATCCAGTCCAGTAATCCAGTCCAGCGCTGGATTGCTACTGGAATAATGTGAACCGGCACTGGACAGCAATTCAATCCAGCAATCCAGTCCAGCAATCCAGTCCAGTGACTGGATTGTCGGTCTACTTTTTCATTCCAGCTCGCCCAGAAATCCTTGTCACTATAGTTACCGAATCAACAACACACTCGCCAGACTACTGGACTGGAATCATGTAGACGATATGATCCAGTCCAGCACTGGACTGGATTGCTGGACTGGATTACTGGACTGGAATAATGTGAACCGGGCATTATCCCGGAAACAAACGGTGTAAGTTGCCCCAAAAATGTGGTGAGGTGACCTGACCCAATTTCAATAACTTCTCTGAAAGTCGCGCTTTTGAGAGTGTCGCGGAAGATGCGAGGAGCATGTTGTTTTACTGCTCAAGATTTTCGAGAAACGCGTATTATTAGAAGAAACGGTGGGTATCGTCATAATCACGTATGATACAATCCTACAGGAGTACGAAACCCCGAGGTCACTATGGAACCACGTTAATGCGATTTTGGAAAGCCTCTGTGGCTCGTGAAGGGAGTGTTTATTAAGATTTTTGTCTCTCAGAACAGTAAGCTTTACGAAATATACGAGTATGACGAATTGAAGGTCTCCAATTCTTTTAAACTGCGAAAAATCGGCGAAGTGTATACTTTGGGCAAATGGACAAACATCGAAAAAAGCTCCCAAACTGGGCATTATAGATGAAAAAGCACAGCGTTGAACCCATAAAGCGCTGGCTCGATTTCGAAACAGAAGGAGACTATGTCGAGACCCAGAAAAGACAAAATGCGACGACTCTCATAAGGCAAATTTCACAGAGTAGACAAGGCTGAAAAGCGAGTAAGTTTTAGGGATAATCGACACTAAATGGACTAGAAAGCAGCCTACACATTACTTTTACCTCTCCTGCCGAGGCTAAAGAGACAGGAAATATTATTGAGTCCTATTTAACGGACCTAGATCATCTAAAACATATGAGTGTTAATCAGCTCTTTCTTATATAGCCGGCTTAGGTTTTTATACCCTTTACGGATGTGATAGGGTATATTAACTTTGTCATGAAGTTCGCAACGCACAGAAGGAAGCATCTCTATATATTCTTGGTCAGCATGATGAGACGAGTCGATTAAGCTTTGCCCGTCTGTCCGTCTGTCTGTCTGTTTGTATGATGCAAACTAGTCCCTCAGTTTTGAAGTTGTCGAGCTGAAATTTTGAACAAAGCCTTGCTTCTATTGCACGCTGTAAATATGTCGGAACCAACGGAAACGGACCACTACATCATATAGCTACCATGGGAACGACCGGTCCAAAAATTCGTCTTTGTGAGAAAAACTTTTTATTTCTAAAAATATCGTTTTCAAATTTTATACTAGTCCATAATATGTTTAATGTTTATGTTAAATCACATTTCTGAATTGGGTTGAAATCGGACTACTCCAGCATATAGATGTCATGGGAACGACCGTTCCAAAAGCAAGTTTTTGTTAGAAAAACTTTTTAATTTCTAAAGATATCTTTACGAAATTGCATATTATTCAATCATATTAACAGCTCAGCCACGTCCCTAAATTTGGTTGAAATCGGCTTAATATTCCACATACCTCTCATAGGAACAGTGAAATCGGAACAAGTTTTACTACTACAATATTTTCAAAGCGGCAAATGTACCATAAGACACAACGAAGGTATGATACCCATCTTCGGTAATGTTTTTTTCATAAATAGGTAAGCCTCGCCTTGTTAATTCTCGCTGAAATGTCAAAAAACCAAGTTCATCTGAACTGTGATGTTCAGTCCCGTCATTGCATACTAACTTGCAAACTTACTGAAAATACATTATTGAATAATTTACAAGGACTTTGATGCAGCTTTGGTAATTTTAAAGTTTCAACCACGTTTCAGATACAACGGCTTTTCCATCCTAATTTCAAATTGCCTTCTTGTACATTTATTATTAACGCACATGCTGTCCGATTTTGTGCAATACTATCTCAAAAACAGTTGCCGACAAACAAACTTTTGTGCCAAGGACATAAGCTTCACCGACCACAAAAACTTTCCGCCATATATTTTTAGCTCCATTGTAAATCCTTATTAACGAAAAAGCATCTCATCTTTTTCACAAACATGCTTGCATGTTACTCGAAAAAAATGATATGTTCCGGAAACATTTGGGTAAAGGTGACAAACAAAAAAAAAACATATCCTGTCCAACGCTTTAGGCAGTCCACAGATTAGAGGCAGAGATAGAGAGAGTTTTGTTCATCTACTCGTATATAGTTTCGTCCAATTAAATTTTTGGTCCAATTAAAAGTTTTCGACAACTTCGAACCAGCTTGACGTAGTTTGTCTTATTGCCCAAGGTGATGTAGCCAAAGCCTTTCCGCTATTTCGCTTTACGCAGATCCTCACTGTTTTTCCATAGTTCGTTGCAATAGCAATTTGGCGTTTTAATGTTAATTGTTGTTAATGGTTTCTGAAATTATGGGGGAAACTTGTATAATCATCCAGTGATAAGTATGGTTGGAAATGAGTTCTGAGAATTTCCTTTTTTTGTCTTGGTAAGTTGCTGTTTTGCCACTAATTTGAAAAGGCAGCGAACAGTTAATTTCAGTGGTTGATTTTTTTTCAATAAAGGCATTAAAATAAAGCTGCGGCTGATCGGCGTTTTCACGAGGCAACCTTGGTTGAATGAGTGTACTGGATGACTCAGGTAAAGTTGATGGTGGCAAAATCCATTGTTTTATTGGAAGTTCTGTCACGGTCAATGATTCGATTGGCAATGAGTCTCCATTGATAACAGAACGAACCCCTTTTCAGTCCGTGTGTGCTGTGATAGGCACAGCAGACCGTGTAACTTACCTCGGTTCATAGTTTTTGGCATGGATATGTCTTATGGCTGGGGGTCATCCTAAAAATCTGTCCGTCACACGAAATGTCTGTTTTTCTACTCGGGGGTCAGAAGAGGAAACAAGCCCATTGAAAATTTTTCCGAGTTATATGAATGTATTGGCAGATCCTCAGTCAATCCGAGTCAGTCATCAAAAGGAACTCACGAAAATCGAAAAGCATCGCTTCATGAACTGACTAAACAACCAGGCACCCATAACACAAGTCAACATCATTCAACTGCCATCCTCTCGTGATTCAAATCTGTTCACAACACCAGCCACATCCAAACAAAATGTCTCCCTCACTCGTGCACAGCGCTATGGCTTCTCCTTCACACCAATCTTTTTGTTTTCATCAATAAGTCACTAACCTGACTCAGTAAGAAAATCGTTGGGGAAGGTCGGGAAATAGCTTCAACTTCACACACACATACACACACTCGTATGCACGCAATGGAGAGACGGTTGAGTCGAAGAAGTTGAATGGATGGGTGTTGCTTTGTCATCGGCGACAGTGCGAAAAAGATGCTTGCTCCACGGACCTTGGACTACACTTCCGCGGCGGATCCACCCCTTTCTTGTGATGGCCAATCCCATCCAGCCGACTGAAATCAGTGTCACCAAGGTCACCAACGTGTTTTTCCAGTGAGATGCAAGGAACTGACGACCCTACTTGTATCAAAGATTAAACATTACTAAGATACCTCACTTAGTACGATTTAATTTTTAGAACGGGATGCACTCATGTTTAATCTTTGCCAATAATTCAAAGGTAAATTCCCTTAAGAGAGGTAGAGACGGCAACACTTCAGTAATGGCAACTGCCTATAAAGTTTCAATGTGTGAGTAACATGCTTGTTAGTTGGCACCACCCATTTGTGTACGCATATGGGAACCTACACATACGCAACTACTAGTCAGTCGCGTTAATTTGTATGAAGTAGGGTATCTTCCTTATAGTTAATCTTTGCTTGTATCGCGCATACCGCGTACTATCACGATCGATAATATATCAACTAACAGTGCACAATTCTGATTTAGTGAGGAGAATAGTGCAAATGATGCAGTTTGTGCAGCGCGGATAACGTAAACGTTAATGCAATAAAATTGTGTTGTCGCGCTTACCGTCTTTAGACTTAGACGAGTACTAAGTACTTAATAGTAAGTGTGTTTAGCTAGACCGCGGCTTGACGCGATCGATCGCGGATTTACGTACTAACGAAGCACAGGCGCATATAAAATATGTAGAGTGTATGATCGCTTGATCCACACACGGGGCAACAGTTGGGTTAATTTGTATTCTCCTGTACACTAGGCGGGACGGTATGTCTTGAAAATGATACAAAGTATCTACACTGCCTGCAGATACATCGGTACATGGATATGTCTTATGCCTACCGAAAGCGTGGGACGTGTTTTGTCGAATGATTTCATCCAGTATAACTATACTGGGATCTTTATAAAACTTACGTCGATATCTTCAACACAACAGGCTCCACGCAGTCGGTAGCCAAAGACATACCCATGTTCTGATGTATCTGCATGCAGTGTAGATACTTTGTATCATTTTTGACATGCATATGTCTTATAGCTGGGCGTCATCCTAAAAATCTGTCCGTCACACGAAATGTCTGTTTTTTGTATTCACCGTTACATGCTTCCCTCGAACTTGAATCGCGTAGACCTGCCACTGACATTCGTTGAAAATCACATCATATCGAACTGTTCAGAGTCGAACGACAAAAGTTTGACCGGGACAGTACTTTGTTATTCGAATGAAAAGCTTTTCAACACTGTTGAAAGTGTTATTCCGACGAGGAGATTCGCTGGATTTTTGTTGCACGGCCTTTGTCGTTCAGCAAAAGTCACCTCGTGAGAACAGCCCCCCCCCCCAAGCCCCTCCCCGTCCCCATCAAAGAACTTTTCTCTTCAAACAACCGTATTTTTAAACCTTAAACTAAAATTTTTATATACCTACATATATAAAGCTCATTTGCGTAGGCACACTATCCAGAATAAATCAAAGAATTCGTATACTATAGTACGTATGACTTCAAAAGCCCCAGTCCATATTAATCCTTAGACGTTGTCATGTCATCGTCACCGCTATCAGTATCCCTCATGTCAGAACGCATGACTACCGTTTGAAACCAATTTAAACCTGAGATACTTCAAAAGAAAACAGGAATCTTCGACGACGTCAATTTGACTACTCTCTCTCTCTCTCTCTGTCTCTATTTAATTTACAAAGAAGTGAAACAGGACTAGAGCCGCCCATAATGAAGTCTTATGGCACTTTAGTTGGATTACGGTACCATGAATTTCAAATGATGTCTTTTGGGCGTAAAGATAAGTTTTAGTAGTCAAGCAAAAACCTAAGAAAATTGTTCGCTTAGGTCAAATTGAATGCAAGAGCACGAACTAGCAAACATTTTGTTGGAAACATACACACTAGCATGAAGTTAAGGAGCGACTTAAGGACAACTTCACTTCGAACGCGAACTTACTTTGAATACGTCCTTGTGTTGTGCACTCACTATAAGTCACTTCACAGATGGGATTGTACTTTGAGGAAAAGATAATAAAAAGTGATTCAAGCTCATATGAGCCGCATATATTCATGAAATAGTTCAGACCTCAAATTGGCGAACATAAGGCTGCAGGAGACATCAGAATACTTACGAGTTGTGCAGAAGAGTTGTGTGTGTAGTATGCATAAATTTTCAGGATAATGGAAGAAAAGATTGAAATGATATTCAAATTCGTATCGATTTGTTTTCCTTTCGTCAGTACTTTACTTTTAATAAGAATAAATAATGTGTTTTTCAGAAAACGAGGAAATAATAATGTGACTAGTCTAAAGAAATTGACAAGGGAGGTCTTTGATATCGGTTATAAGCACAAACACTATAAGCCATATAAAGGCTGTCTTAAAATCTACCAGAAAGCCTACACGACACGAATAGGGTAAGCCGCAGTATGTTGACGATATTAAAAAAACGTACTGTGTAAATAAAACAAAATAATTATATTTCATTAAACTTAAACGAAAAAAAAACATCACTTTTTCACAAACTATAAAAAATTCAGTTAAAATTGGCTATCTTATCCTAACCCATAGGTAAGATGACGAACACACTAGGGTAAGATGATGACATGGCTTAACAAAAGTCACATGTGAAGCTCCCAATTGAAGCATTGTTCATGCCACCATAAAGTGAATCCATGGCTCGTATAGAGGACTTTCATATTTTTCGTTCCATCCTGGGCAGAAATATTCTCCCAGTTCACGGTTGTGCTTTTTATCTGCCGTAAAATCTATTTAGTATTAGTAGCGATTCGTTTTCTCTTCTTGTCTTCTTTTTATACCCTTCACGGATGTGAACTTTTAATACGATCCTTTTTGGTCACACCAGCTGACTTCTGTAACATTTTCATCTCAGTCACATTCATTTTACTTTCGTATGTCTTGTACATAGTCCAGCATTCAGACGCATAAATGAGTGCGGGACGTACGACCGTTTTGTACAACTTGCCCTTAAGCTTTCGTGGCATCTTCTTATCGCAGAAAATTCCAGAGTTTTCTCGCCACTTCCTCCAATCGACACCGATGCGATGTTTGATGTCATCATCGCAGTTAGCTTCCTTGTTGACCATCGAGCCCAGGTACTTGAACCTTGTACAGGACGTCAGCTGCTCTCCTTTAATGTAGATATCTGGTATCGGTCTCTCTCGATCTGAGAAAGGACAGCAAAGATACTCTGTCTTTGGTATGCTAATCCTCAGTCCATGATCCTCCAGTATCTGACACCACTTGGTCAGTGCAGCCTGCAAAACAACGATGTCTTTGCTACCCAGGACAATGTCATTCACGAAGAGAATGGATATTTCCATGCCGTCAGAAATAAGTGTTAAGAAATAGAGCATGATGATATTAAGGAGCAAGGGACTCAATACACTACCTTGGTGAACTCCGACTTTCACCGCAAATTCTTCAGACTCACCAACTGTACATCTAACTTCAGTGGTGGCCCCATCATACATGTCTTGTATCATCTTGACATATGCCTCGGCGACCTTGAGTGCTCTTAGGGCCACCCAAATCAGATCACGAGGAACTCTGTCGAAGGCTTTTTCCAAATGGATGAACACAAAGTGCAAGTCCGTCCGTACATCACGATGCTTTTCCATCGTAACACGCATGCACTGAATAGTATCGATTGTGGACCGACCCTCTACAAAGCCGAGTTGATTGTCACCCAACCGTATAATCTCTTTCAATCGATTGCAGACAACTCGCTCGTAAGTCTTCAATGGGTGAGATGTTAACTTGATTGTCCTATAGTTGTTGAGCTTGCGTGAGTCACCCTTGTTCTTAGAAACCCGAAAAAGGAAGCTCTTCCTAAAAGCGTCAGGCATCGGTTGCCCTCTCTTAATTTTGTTGAAAATAACAGTGAGCCACAACTCGCGACTTTAGTAGCAACGGTGTGAAGATGACGGGCGACTACAATATCGAGACTCCAAGTCTCCGTCTCTCAGCCGCCGAGTTTTGGAGACTTGAGTATCCCCGTGTGAACAGTGTAGGCGAAGATTAAACATTACAAAGATACCCTACTTCATACAAATTAAGGCGAGTGACTAGTAGTTGCATATGTGTTGGTTCCGATATGCGTACACAAATTGGGTAATGCCAACTAACAAGCATGTTACTCACACAATGAAACTTTATAGGCAGTTGTAATTAAAATCAAATCATATACCGCTGAGTTACTTCATTTTCGAAGCGCTGATCGAAAACGAGTAGTTGATGAAATCCTTGATTAGTACCATCAACTAATTCAGGATTTTTTATATTTTTGATGACTGAAGCTGAAAGTGTTGATGGGTTTGAATAAGGGAACAACCTCACGTCAGATAAGACAGGAATTGAGCAATTTTCGTCGTGGACGAGTAGCGGCGACAGCCAAATTTATTGCCATTTTGTAATACGAAAGTACGTAAGTGTGATTCACTCTGGCACTTATCATGAGATCGTTGTGCCGTCAAATGGTCAACACTTAGCAGAAAGGCGCGCCTCTACCATGTGCGCAGTCTTTGCAGATGAAGAGAATGTCATTTAGTAGAGACACAAAATCTCCTACCTTATTAAATACTGCGTTACATTTTTTAAACTATAAAGTGTCCCTAACGTAAGGCCTAAAAAAGTTTCGGTTTTTTATCTTGTGACTCATTTTACAACGCGCCTTTCCGATAGTCCATTTCGGCTCCGGTAAGTCAGAGAAAATCTTCAGTAGAAAATCAAAGTATTCGAAAAATGAAAAATTCGGCATCCAATGTGAGGTCAGTCTGTTCATATCTAGTACCTAGACAAAAACACCTTGACCCACATTAGGCGCCGAATATTTTCAGGCTTATTTAATAATTTTTGGCTCTTTTTCTTTTGTGCTGTAAATTATCGCTGACTTAAGATATTAAAAAAAGCCTCGATTCAGTCTAAAAAAATCGGTTTCTACGTCTTGTGACTGTGGGTACCGCGTGGCGCGCACATTCAATTGTATAGTACCTATACATTTAGTTTTCATTGGCTGCGTTTTGGCGAGTGGATCAGGAACAGGATTCTCTTCCATGTGCTTTCTCCTCCGTTAAACTATAAACGGACAACTGTGAATGTTTGGATCTGAAAATGCTCCCCTCCGGATCTGAAAAGTATTCTGGCAGTCAACAACAACAACTCCAAATAATGGAGTACTACTACGACGAAGGGCCATTTTTTGCCAATTTACCTCACTCACGCATAAAAACGCAATGAGTGAAACTCGATCTTTTACGTAAAAAGTCAGTGTCGTTATTTCTCGGCTTGTCTAAAAATGGAATATATCTTTTTACGAGTACATAGCTTGTTTTTGAATTACGCCAACAGAATTTTCTAATATTTAGCTTTTGAACTTCAATTTCTTGCCTAAAGTTCACCCTGAAGGATACTGTACACATCCCTTTGAAATAGGACCATACATATATTATTCATCTGAATCCACATAGTCCATAAATCGTGGTAGTACAAGTAAAAAAAAAGTTAAACATATACTAGGATCGAAAACGTGTAGTTTCGTTTCGGTGCAAACTGGATCCTTTTGGGCAAAATCGTTACACCACGCCCTTCCTTCCATGAACACACACTCACTCCCTCAAATCTGACGAATGGTAGGCGTTTTATTAAATTTACGAAAGATACGACTAGCAACAGTTCGTCAAATAAAGGAAATTTGTTAAATTGGATGGACAATTTCTCAGTTCCCGTGGCAGGATGTTTTCGTTGTTATCCCAATAAAAGCAGCGTACATATAACATAGGAAGGAAGGATTCTGACGAATGTTCATTATTATCGTTAGCAAAATGTTGACGGTGTTTATGTGCTAAATATAAATTCCCCTCGGCAAATATGGCCAATTCTCGAGTTGTTCTGTATGGCAGTTGGAAGTGTCTAATTTAATTAATTGATATGAAAAGATATTGTATATGAAATGGCAGACAAATATTGATCTTTTTGATGGACAGGAGTTAATGAAAAAGAAAAACCGGTTTAATTACATTAGACGAAGATACATCTGGTTGAATGCAACATCCAATTTCATGACTAGTTGCTCCGCTTGGATCATTTCAATTTCGCTCATAAAAGATAAAACCAACAACATGTGAAATAGTCTCATAAATTCTTCTACAGCTCAACACATTTTCATTTGACTGCCGACACACAAATTGACTTCCTATATCACCTAAATCGAACATATCTCTCTTCGCTAGGAAACATAAAAAACCCCTTACCAAATAGCTGCAACATATCCTTTTCTGGATCAAAGGAAAAAACTGTTCCATTTCATAACTCTTTTTCTTTGTTAGGCAGCTGCAAATGTTATCCCCAAGTCCCTCCTGGTCATAGTAGCCGAAAGCCACATACGGATTCGACCTTCTTCCATCCCAGTCTTTCAATTTTCATTTTCACTGTTTTCGAGGCCTATTATACGTAGTGTTATCCTTGGAATGACGATATTTCGGTCGAATTGACTGTATATTGGCACAACATTTCCATTTCGCACGTACCCAAAAGGTCACAAATTAATGTTGCATAAAGCTTTATGGATTGCTGAATGGATCAGGTGGATAATACGATTCATTCTCGTCCCCAATACGACGCATAAAACACCAATTTCATGTTTTTCCTTGGCGTGTCTGGGGTTTTCCTTTTTTTCTACCCGAATTGAAAGGCAACACCATGTATGTTATAATAATGTAAAATGCTGACACATGTGCCCCAAAAAGATAACAGATCGGAAAACATGGATTTCGGTTAATAGGGAACTGAGTGACTTTTTAGCTACTAGACTTCCCGGGTTGTTGACTGCGCCAGCCAAAAGGATAAAGTTCCGTGTTCTTCCTGACCGAAAAAAATGGGAATATTTTAACCATGTGTTTAAAAAAATGGTAATAACGTATGCATATAGTCTATTTATACATGCTACTAAAGAAACTAACAATCTATCTATGAATTCGGGTATTGTACGCTCGCATTCCATCGGCTAATACAAATTCAGTAATGGTCGGTACCATAACTATTAGTTTACCGAATCATAAATAATTCGTCAGAAAATTCTTTGCTACTTGTGGCTCAATCTTTAATTTTTTATATTTAATATTTTACAGCTTTGTGTCCTTCCAGTTTTTTTGTCCGATTGAGCCCTATCCGTAATGATTACCAAATTACATACCTATAGGGGAGGTAATTGGTGCCTTTTTCTTTGGTTACGATATTTGTATGTTGAAAAAAAAAATAATAACCGAATGTGACAACAATCGACGCAACTAAAATGACAACGAAGGAGTGATAGGCAATTTTATTTTTATTCTGATGAAAAGAACAGAAATTATAATAAATTGTGACAGTTTATTAAACTCCGCTTGGTGGCCGTGGTCGTTCGGTCACCGCTCTATGATACTAATCTAGAGCTTGGAGTTCAAATTTCGACGCGATCAAAAACTGCCTGTAGGGGCTAATACTCGTAGAACTCTCACAGTGCTCCGAGCTTGTCAGTATTAAGACGGCGGGGATAGGAGGTGCATGCTAGCAACTGCACTTCCGAAGAGTAGATATGCGATAGAAACGTCAACAAGGTATAAAAATGATAGAGATGATGACGCACCCATGCCCATAGAGGGGTCAAGGCAATAAACACACACTTCTCATCGTGACGCTATAGCGCAACGTCGGGCCTTGGCCGTCTGGATCATCGTCTTCCAATTATCTCGGTTAAGTAACCGCGTCCTCCTTCAGCGGCATAGGCAGGTTTCGAGACTTGATTTTAATGTCGTCTGCGTATGATATCATTTGCGTCGACTTAAACAGTGGCGTGCCTCTCGCGTACGCATTCATCACCCGGATAACGTACTCAAGTGGCAGGTTGAAGAGCATCGGAAGGAGTCCAGGTTAAAGGACGCTAGCGCAAGCAGATACAGCCAGCAGGTAAGATCTTTTTCTCGGCCCGTCCAAAAATAAAATCGAAGCGTGAGCACAGAAATACGAAGGTTCGCATATACAATACAAAACCATCATACAACCTGTGCTGTACGAATTTTGAAAGAACGCATAAGCGGAAAAATGCTGTGAGGAAGACCGAGAGATAACACACTCAGAAGATGCGACGCCGAACAACTGCTCGCCTGACGGTGAGAATAGTGACACAACTCAAAAATTTAATTTTTTCAGATTATTGCACCAATATTCATTAAAAACCTCAAATTTTCTAAAAGAAAAATTGTCGTAAAAATATTTCGAATAGTTTCCGCTAGAGAGCGAGATGTTTCACTATGGCTTTCGGGGTTTATAGAAACAGTTGCTGAAAAACAAAGAACTAGATTCCAAAGCCACCTGATCGAAAGTTTTTGTCGTATCGTCAGTTTCGCGACTAAATACCAGTACTCTCGCCTTGTGTTTAGCCGATTTGGCATTAATTACTCGATTCCAAACGAATTTAAAAGTGATTGTGCCGATAATTAGTGCGTGTCATTGCCGTGAACTTTTATAAAACTAATAATGAAGTGCGTTGTACCGGGTCGCGAAAACACTAAGTATTTACGTCCAAATTGCGTATCGTTGCACATGTAAGTATATATTTACATGATTTGTGATGAAGTCTCCTTAAAATCAACTGGTAATTTTCACGGTGTTCATTTAAAATTTGCATTTTTTTACCAATTCGATGCAGTGTAAGCAAACAAGAATCGCCGACTTGACTTTTGTCATCCAAATGACTTTTGCCTTTTGTTATGTGCCATTGGCGTAGTCTAAAATATTTTTTTAGGGGGGCTGGTAAATTTGATATTGAAATTAAATTTTTAATGTACATTATATATTTACAGTTTTCCGCAAGATGGTACCACAAGGTCTGTGTGGTTAAACAATTTTAATTGAAGGAGTTTGGAAATACGCAAAAAACAGTAGGTAAATGACGGTAAGTACTAATTCACTCACAATTAAATAAAAGGAATCATGTTTTTTTTCTAATTTATTGTATATTCTAGGTTTCTGCCGTTCTTAAATCGAAAACACGTTCGAACGGAAAGTCCTTCGGCAAATTTTCGGAGCAGTTAACGACCGAGATGGCTGGCGCATCCGGTACAACCATGAGTTGTATGAACGCTACGATGAGCTGGAAGTTTCCAAAATCGTGAAACTACAACGTCTTCAATGGGCATTACATGTACAACGAATGAACGATGTTTGCATGCCTAAACAAGTAACGAACGGACGGCGCGTCGACGGAGCGAGTCTGCCAGGAAGATCGAGAGCTCATTGGGAGAGTTCAGTATATGCTGACGCCGAGCAACTACTGGGCTTTTAAGATTGGAGGATGCGGTCACGTGACCGAGATAATTGGAGGACAACGATCTAGGCGGCCAGAGCCCGACGTCGGACTGTTGCGCCAAGATGATGATGATATGCAAAATGCAGAATCATTGATAACATCGTTCATCAAATCAGCATCGGAGCAAATGGTAGTAGCATGTATGTGCATTTGTACTCATCATCATCGCGGCGCGACAGCCCGACGTGGGGCCTTAGATGCAGGTGGTGGTGCATTTGTACTAAATGCATGGAATTTTCATTGCAATAAAATTTCAGTCAATATCTTCAAAACATTTTGTATGTAAATCATTTGGGTTATATTATTATACGTTCACACTACACCTACATTATTTCATCTGTGCCAGCTGAAATGAATCTGAAACTGTCAAATCCATACGATTTTCAATTCACAACACCCAGATTAAGCCGCAGGTGAAGCAATCTGGCTATAGTGTAGACCTAATATAATTTCTTCTCGTGAGGTGCTTTGGAAGCTCAGAATATGATCGAGTTGACTGAAGTTCCAAGTATTCAATTTTTCGCATTAGTCCTCAATCTACCCTTTTTATGACAGCGGGGACCGGACTAAATTTAATACTTAGTTTGAAAGGTCAATCCATATTAAATCAATCCCAAAACTATCAATTTTGCATTGGTAAGAATGCGGTATTTTGCACGACATAAAGTCGTCTCACCATGCGTCCATTTGGACGCGGACCCGAATGTAATCTGTCATGGACTTTTGTTAAAATTCATAAAAAAAAAATACTAGTCAATGTAGCCACGATGAAAATACTCCAAATATACAAGGGAGATTCACACTCCCTGTCGTATATGTCGTATTTGTCGTAAACTTCTGTCATCTCCATAGTAAAATGACAGAAGTTTACAACTTTACGGCAAATACGACGTGAGCATGAATCCTTCTACTATAAATATACCTTTGTCACAGGAATGATTTATGGTTGCTTTCATCATCATCATTGTAGCGCGACAGCCCGACGTCGGGCTGCATTTTGGATAAATACATTTTTGCCGGAATTTTTTGTGACACTTGGTTTCATTTTTCACACCAACTTAGTATGCTACAGCTCAGCTCGGTAACGCACCGGGCATTTTTTTGCGGTCTTCTACGTTTCAAGCCCCGCAACTGGACCAAATATTTTTTTAATCTCAAATTCTCTCCCGAGCTAAGCTACAGATGCATACCAAGTTGGTGTGCAGAATGAAACCAAGTGTCACATAAAATTCCAATTAACACTGAAATAATTCGCATTTGCACATTGCAAGAACATTGAATACATAAAAGTAAAATTTTTGCCGATAATTTAATTTAAATTTACGCGCCAAATCAATGCCCCCAATACAGAAAAGTTGCCTACGCCTTTTAGATCTTTGTTGGTGTGCAGCATCTTTCATAGTATGTGTGAAAATCACTGAAATTGTATTCAAAAATTTTGTCGAACAGCCGCCCTTTGCTGAAAAATACCATCACATAATTGATTGCGATAACATTCATTGCTATAGTTGGCATATTTTGAGTACCCTTCATGGATGTGATAGGGAACCTTTGTCATGAAGTTTGCAACGCACAGAAGGAAGCATCTCAGACCATATAAACTATATATATTCTTGGTCAGTATGATGAGACATGTCGATTAAGCTTTGTCCGTCTGGTTCTATGCAAACTAGTCCTTCAGTTTTAAAGCTATCGAGCTGAAATTTTGTACAAAGCGTTCTTTCAGTTGCACGCTATAAATATGTCGGAGCCAGCGGAATCGGACCACTAGGTCATATAGCTGTCATAGGAACGACTGGCCCAAAAGTCGGTCTTTGTGAGAAAAACTTCTTTATTTCTGAAGGATTCCTTTTTAAAATTTTGCACAAAGCCTTTTTTCTATTGCGTGCTATAAATATATCGGAACAAGTGGAATCGGATGACTGCGTCACATAACTGCCATGGGAACGAAGTTGGTCTTTGTGAGAAACCCTTTTTTATTTTTCAATAAATCTTTCACAAATCTCAAATTGGTCAATAGTATCCTTTGCCAAATCACCTAGGCCGAATTTCGTTAAAATTAGACTACTCTATCACATGGCTGCCATAGGAACGACCGTTATAAAATCAACTTGTTGAGTCTGTTGACGAATTCCATCCACTGAAACCCAGACCACCATTCACGCAAACCGGTTCTTCAAAAAACTAAGGCTATAAGCCTGTAATGTACTTTTTATTCAACTTGTTGTAATATATACATGTAAACACAACCTTCAATATTCAAATTATTGCAGAATTACCAGCACCTACTAAAAAAGGGAAAAACGACTCGATCAACTGATTTCAGTTATTTCGAAATTCTGATCTTCCTTTTGATGGAATTAAAAATATTAGGTTCTTTCCAAACGGAGAATTTCATGCTCTACAACTCTCACTTGAAGCATTTTTACGTATTAGTAGCCGTTTTCAAGTTACAGACGTTCAAATGTGACCATAACAGAGTTTTTCGCAAAGTTGAGAAACCCCACGTTTTTCAACTGCCGATTGCGAATTTACCACTGGAACGAATTTGACATTTAGGTAGCTCATTCGACGCAGAATTTTATCTCTCTCTCTCTCAGTTGCCCTAACGCCTTGTGGGTCATAGCGCGTCAACTGGTCCATGTGGCCCAGTTGACTTTCGACGGCATAAACTGATTTCGGAGAATGCAGTTGCCAGAATGCACCTCCTGCACATCCATGGCCACGAACATCGTCGTGGACGGGATTCGAATCTGAAACGCCGGTAGTCGAACATTAGACTGATGCCTCAACACACTGCGCTACCTGTCCCCCGAAATAATGCTCTTCAATTTATCATAAACTTTTTCTACAATAGCTAGGGTCCACAATTTTCAAGTTATAATAAAAAAAATTACCGAAATTTCAAAGTTTTTTGAGATTTTGACCATATTCCGCAAAAAATGTTTGGTGGGAAGCTCTGGATTCGTGTTCAGCACCCCCAAAAATATAAACATTGAAAGAAAAAAATTCTCCACCACAACTTGTTTCAACAAATCACCCAATGGCTGGACTATATCTCTTGTAGAATCGGTTGTCGGTAGCCTCTTTGTTCTATTTGTGAATGCTTCTGCTGTAGGCGATGCCTATAACGTGATACAGTAGGAATATGCGTTTTAGGAGACTCTACTATACATGTATAGTATTACTATTCCCTGCAATAACACATGTGTCGTTAGAGTGTATGATGTAATTTGCTAATCACATTTCTGACACTAAGAAGGATAAGACCATCTCTCGTACTGTCTACCATGACAACCATTTCCATGCTAATGAAGCCCCATTAAAAGGTTTATTAACTGAAATAACGTTCTTCGTTATATTATAGCAAAAGAATATGTTAGTATGTTGTGAGGCACTGTGATTATTATCCTTAAGTGCTCTCATAAAATTGGCACGGTTCATCTGCCGAGCAATTCAATGTGTTCACTGCTAAAATACAAAATTCCAGATTTATATTATATTACTCAGTTCCCCGCATATGTGTGCGTCCTTACGAAAAATTTCCTTTTTTTGATAAGATTTCTTAATTCAGGCATGGGAATTATATCCTTCATTCGCCTTCAGCCCGGGGACAAATGATGGACGAAAATGGGAAATCCGAAAGAATTTGCCATCATCGTAAGATGAAAAGACGAAGACAAATAAAGGATAAGGAAAAATGCCGACATACCAATCGAATAAAGGATCAAAACATTTTTTCCGTTGCAGCATTTCGTTTTTTTTTGCTTTTTGTTTTTTTTTTTTTGTTTTGTGCTTCTATCTCCGGGCCGGAAAAATACTTCGTTTTTCGTCCCACGCTTCTTGCGTCGCCATTTACCGGACAACCTTTGCACTGCCTCTACAGGCGTAAGTGATTCCAAATGACGAAGGATAACATTTTTGTCATGGAATTGCTATCTAGTGAAGAGGTCGAATGATATTAGGAACTTGGTCCGCGCTTCCGGCAACCTTCGTCCCCCTGAGGCAACCGTCAAAATGACAGTTTCGATATTGCTGGTAACTACTGGCATTGAGAGTTTCTATTTTTTAGAGAATGGTATGTTGGAGTGGTCACGAAAAGACGGTCATTCGGAAAAAAGGCAAAGTATTTTTTTTTTTTTTAGATAAGGGCATATATTTGGATTACGGATTCTTGTTTCGAGATGGAATTTCACCTAAGTGGCTTGTGTATCTTTTCGGCAATGGAGTCAATTGAAAATATAGGAAGAAGAAATTTTCGGTTCATGTCATTTCTTTGTGGACCGACCAGTTTCCCGTTGCTAAGAGGTCGATGTTTCATTTAGAGGGTTAACTTGGAATTTATCAATCTGTTTTTATAGTTGACCATTGACCACCATTGCATCTAAATGGGATATTAACCCAAATGGCGCTTTACCTTTTATTTCATTGGTAAAATAGAAAAGTAGTTTTGGAACAGAACAGAATGGTGGATTTTTATATTGATGCGAAATTGCACAAAAGATTAGGTGGAATGGTAATTTCAGCAATATTCAAATTCAATATTCATGGAATGGGTACTTTCAACTGTCATTTTCGAGGAAAAAAAACAACCGACATTAATATCTCCATTATCTACCTTTCTGCAAATTAAGCAACAATTCATGAGTTTTGCAGAGAAATTGGTTTTGGAGTATTAGTATACGAAAAATTAGAGCCTTTTTGTAAAGCGCGATTTGAGCACCGGCGCGTTACTGTTAATAAACATCCTAAAAAGCTACAAAGGCTTTGTGGATTTGTAGTCAGTGTGCAGGCATAATTTTGAGCACCAAGCCCACCTTATTCTCTGGATCAACAAAGCGATTGTTGGGCTAATTATTGAATACGGAGCAGTTGTTTGGTGGAAAAGGGTGACCACACCCTTCGCTGGTAGGGGCACCCTCACTTAAATATAAAGACTTGCATGCCACGCTATAACGGAGTCCATGCGCTCTTCTCCTATTGCGGCCCTTGAGGTTAAATGTTTTTGTAAAATTTAAATTTTTTCTATGGACACATTTACCAATTTTCATGTTAATTAATCATATAATCCTTATTCATAAATTCAATTCAAATCGCCACACTATTTTGTATACCTACATTGGAATCGAAACGCATTTTAGGGGCGACCGGTAGCGCAGTGTGTTGAGGCATCAGTCTCATGTTTCACTACCTGCGTTTTGGGTTTGAATCCCGTCCACGACGACGTTCGTGGCCATGGATGTGCAGGAGGTGCATGCTGGCAACTGCATTTTCCGAAACCAGTTTATGCCCACGAAACGTCAACTGGGCCACATGGAACAGTTGACGCGCTATGCCCCACAAGGGTTTAGGGCAATTGAGTAAGTGCGAGAAGTGTATTATACCTTTGGCTAGCTTGCTTTTATATTTTCATAGCCAAATAAAAACTAAACAATTTTACGCATTCCTTTTAATTGAAGGAAAAAAATACCTATATTATTACCTTTCTTTTTACGATTACTTGAGACGAATATAATGTACGAGAATCTTACCTGAAAATAAATAGAAAAAAAATTCATTAAATTGAATAAAATCGTCGTCGCAAATTTTTCTCAGCAAAATGACACTTAACATTAAGAAAAACATAAAAGAACTACGATTGGGGTAAACCCCAATCATGCAATACTCTAGATGAATTTGAACCTGGTTTTGAATCTAACTGATATTGTTAATTAAGGGCCTTCGTCCACAGACGCAACGCGACTCGAACGCGACTGCAACCCAACGTGTTTGCGACGGTTGCACGAAAGTCGCGTTGCATGCTCTTCGTCCACTGACGCAACGCAACTCTTCTGCGACTCGTGTTGTGATAAAATGAAACCACTAGTTTGTACAGAGATTTCGCTCGCGTACTATAGGTAATATGTGAAATGTTGTGTTTTGGGTGAGAGGATGATAAGGACGGCCAATGGTATGGAAATGTATCTTTTTTTTTTGGCAATGTATTTTTTTTGCGTTTGCGATTTGTGGCTGTGAAATGCAGAATTTTTGTATAGTATGTATTTTACGTGAGGCGAACGTATGAAAGAGGGGAATGTATTGACTACTGTTGATGGCGTTCTGAGTCCTTCAATGAGGAAAAGGACTTTTCAGCAGTGAAGTCAAATACGGGCAATATGGATATCCTTGAGTTTGAGGTCCTTCGGTGAGGAAAAAGGATATTCCTGATAATTAAGGGGAATATGGGCAAGATAGGTACCACATGAATCGGAGTGATAAGGCGAATGTTGTAGAGTACTGTTCATGTCATTTTGAGTACTATGGATGGCATTCCGGATCCTTCGGTGGCGACAAGGATATTCGAAAAAGGATACTTTTGGCAGTGAAGCGAAATACGGTCAATATGGGTGTCATATGAATCGGGGTGGACACCCGAATATCCAGGAGTAGTGCGGATGGCATTTCGAGTCCTTCGGTGGCGAAAAGGACATTCAAGAAAGTCAATTGAAATATGGGCAATATGGGTGTCATATGAACCGGGGTGAAGAGGCGAATGCCTAGGAGTACTATGGACGGCATTTCGAGTCCTTCGGTGCCGATAAGGAAATTCGAAAAAGGATACTTTTGGCAGTGAAGCGAAATACGGTCAATATGGGTGTCATATGAATCGGGGTGAACACCCGAATATCCAGAAGTAGTGCAGATGGCATTTCGAGTCCTTTGGAGCGAAAAGGACATCCACGAAAGTCGAATGCAAAATGGACTATATGGGTGTCATATGCACCGGGGTGAAGAGGCGAATGTCCGGGAACACTATAAATGACACTTAGAGTCCTTCGGTGCCGACAAGGACATTCGAAAAAGGGTATTTTTGCTGGTAAGGCGAAATATGGGCAATATGGGTGTCGTATGAATCGGGATGAAAAGACGAATGTCCAGGAGTAGTGTAGATGTCATTTCAATTCCTTCGGTGACGAAAAGGATATTCACGAAAGTCAAGTGAAAAATAGGCAATATGGGTGTCATATGAACCGGGGTGAGGAGGCGTAGATGTAGATAGCATTTCGAGTCCTTCGTCTACTTGCGCAGCATTTACGCGAAAATGTGGACCAGAACAACGCTCGTTCTATGAACCAGGCTAAATGCGCATACGGCATGCTGTCGAAAATCTGGCAGAGTAGTTGTATCAGCATCAACATCAAGCTAATATTTTTTCGCTCTCGGTTACTGTCAGTAGTTTTGTATGGGTGCAGTACATGGAAAATTTCCGTAGGAGTTACCAGAAAACTGCACTCCTGCGCGCCATCGTACTCTGTTCTGGGGAATAGGGTGAAGCTTACAACAGACTTACCCGGCGCCTGGTTGATACGACGAGCGATGTCCTGCTCCGTATCACCTTTTTCGGCAACAATGCTTCCCAGGTAGATGAAATTGTCCACTTTCTCCACAGGTTGGCCATGAATATTGATGGCAATAGGTGTCGGATTTCTTTTTCGCAATGGCGGGCTAAGAACCTTTGCCTTGTTGGTATTAAGCCCTTTAGCCCAACCTCGCTTGCCTCCTTCTCGAAATCTAACGCCATTGCGGACAGATACATGATTTGGGAGTGTAGACATATGTTGTCAGCATAATCAAGATGTTGTAGATAAGATGTCAAAGTCCATTAAATTCCTCTATCTAGTCCGGATAGCGCTGCATGCAACACATCGCCGATCACTCTGAGGAATAGGATCGTTGAGAGGATGCAACCCTGCCGAACTTCACTAGGAATCTCAAAGTCCCCCGACACCTTACCTTTATGCAGAACGCGACATTTCGTGCCGTCATAGGTTGCCTTACCGGTCAGATGCCAATCGACGAATTATACGAAGGCGAAAATGGCAGTGGATAGGTCAGACATTGCGGAAGGATGATAACTGCATTGCTTTACATGCTATGAAAGGGAGCCCTATTTCCAACCAAGGCCGACCAAGAGGTGGTCATAAAGTCACATGGCATCAAAATCTGGCAAAAGGGTGCCTAGTACAAGTGGACCGGTTTTCTTCACACCTATGTGAAGTGTGTGTGTGTCAGAGGAAATTTGTACCAGATTCGAGTTCGAGATCGAGATCGACAGTGTATGGTGACACTAAGGTGCTGGGTATACCATGTGGGCAGTTGCGCTTCATTGCAAGAGCACAGTATGATTGCGCGCAGGAGTGATTGACGCGCTATGCCCCATGTTGCATGACCCTTTCTGAATATAGTCTTTTATTAACTCTAATAAGAAATAAAACTGTTCCACAGAGGCACGGAAAAATTCTGTTGTTGTCTTTACGAACAACAATAAGTTGGCCAAAGAAACCCTCCTCGTTTTTTCTTTGGAAAATGAGATGTATTGTTCTTCGTTTTCAGACAAGAATCTGCCTCATAAAATAATCGTCTTCCATTTCCGATTCATGTGACACCCATTTCGCATTTCGCTTCACTGCCAAAAACATCCTTTTTCGAACATCCTTGTCGCCACCGAAGGATCCAGAATGCCATCTACAGTACTCCTGGACATTCGCCTCATCACCGCGGTTCATATGACACCCATATTGCCCATTTTTCACTTGACTTTCGTGAATGTCATTTTCGCCACCGAAGGAGTTTAAATGCCATCTACACTTCTCCTGGACATTCGTCTGTGCACCCCGATTCATACGACACCCACATTGTCCATATTTCGTCCCATATTGCCATATTTCGCCTTACCAGCAAAAATATCCTTTTTCGAATGTCCTTGTCGCCACCGAAGGACTCTAAGTACCATTTATAGTGTTCCCGGACATTCGTCTCTTCACCCCGGTTCATATGACACCCATATTGTCCATTTTTCATTCGACTTTCGTGAATGTCCTTTTCGCTCCAAATGACTCGAAATGCCATCTGCACTACTTCTGGATATTCGGGTGTTCACCCCGATTCATATGACACCCATATTGACCGTATTTCGCTTCACTGCCAAAAGTATCCTTTTTCGAATATCCTTATCGGCACCGAAGGACTCGAAATGCCGTCCATAGTACTCCTAGGCATTCGCCTCCTCATCCCGGTTCATATGACACCCATATTGCCCATTTTTCATTCGACTTTCGTGAATGTCCTTTTCGCTCCAAAGGACTCGAAATGCCATCTGCACTACTTCTGGATATTCGGGTGTTCACCCCGATTCATATGACACCCATATTGACCGTATTTCGCTTCACTGCCAAAAGTATCCTTTTTCGAATGTCCTTGTCGCCACCGAAGGACTCGAAATGCCATCCATAGTACTCCTAGGCATTCGCCTCTTCACCACGATTCATATGACACCCATATTGCCCATTTTTCACTTGACTTCCAAGAATGTCCTTTTCGCTCCGAAGGACTCGAAATGCCATCTGCACTACTCCTGGATATTTGGGCCTCCACCCCGATTCATTTGATACCCATATTGCCCATATTTCGCTTCACTGCCAAAAATATCCTTTTTCGAATATCCTTGTTGCCACCGAAGGACTCGAAATGCCATCCATAGTACTCCTAAGCATTCGCCTCTTCACCCCGATTCATATGACTTCCATATTGCCCATTTTTCACTTAACTTCCAAGAATGTTTTTTTCGCTCCGAAGGACTCAAAATGCTATCTGCACTACTCCTGGATATTCGGGTCTTCACCCCGATTCATATGACACCCATCTTGCCCATATTCCCCTTCTTTACCAGGAATATCCTTTTTCCTAGCCAAAGGACTCAAAATGTCATGAACAGTACTCCAGAGCATTCGCCTTATCACTCCAATTCATATGACATCCATCTTGTCCATATTCCAGTTTATTATTCATCCCCCGATTCATATGCCAATGTTTTACTTCAACAGTAGTCTGGTACATTCCCTTATCATTCATTATCAACATTATCATTCACTTATCAAACATTCTCCTCGCGTACAATTAAAAATCCTTCACCTACAGCTGCTGAAATTCATACTCACTCAAATATCAAAACACCAGAAACCAAGAAAAAGTCGCACGAAAGTCGACATGCGACCGGACAGCCAAGTCGCTTTGGAGTCGGTCGCGTCCGAGTTGCGTTGCAGTCGCACCAGTGGACGAGGTTCCACGCAATAACACGTGTCCGACTCTAATGCGACTCCCGTGCGACGCCCATGCAACTCGTTTTTGAGTTGGATCGCAGTCGCGTTGCGTCTGTGGACGAAGGCCCTAAGTGTTAAGTACAAAATTTCAGCCCGATAAATTGTATAGGTAATGAGTAAATTGGCTTAACGTATTTCATGAAATAGTGCAGTTTGTATGGGAGGGGGTAGAAGGAGGGTAAGGATTACAATAAGTTTTATAACATAGGTTACAATTATCATAAAAGTGATATATTAAAAATTTCAAAGCAATATGTTTTATAGTTTCTGAGAAAATCTGATTATTGTAAATTTTCAAAAATGTGTCATTTTGTATGGGAGGGGGTAGAAGGGGTGGAGCGATTTAGCCCGTTCACGAACTTAGCCTTCATTTTTTGTCAAAAATAACGTGTGCAAAATTTGAACTTCATAGCTCAACGCGTTCTCGAGCTAGAGAGGTCGCGGACGGACAGACGGACAGACGGACAGACGGACATCCGGTTTTGAGATATTCGAGTGATAATATGAACTTCTGTATCATTCATTTTTTTCTGCGAGCCTTATTTCTTAGCGTTACAAACTTTGTGGCAAACTTATAATACTCTCAGATTTCATCTAGAGTATAAAAATTAAAATAAACAATTTACACAATAGTTGCAATCACAATAGAGACGCTGAGAAACCAATGTGATTACAGATTCTCAAATGCTGGTAGTTTTTAATAAGATTCTATTCTATTTACTTAACCCGTTGCACCACAAGTATGCCTAGCAGACGAATACGGTCCTTTCTGAGCTGTTGAGTTGGCGCCCCAGTGTTTCTCCAGCCATTTATTATTAATTGTCATTAAGGATGTTGTAATGAACCATAATCTGGTCTGTGCTGCTTCCACCGGTAGATCTATGGCAGCACCTTATGAGTAATGATTTGTCGGTGGTACGAAACCAGAGGCCTAGGAATCCAATACACCTGCCATCCGCCAATAGTCCCATTTTTTATTATTCCCCATTTGCCTCATATGTTTGTGTTGTCTCCCCAGGCCAATAAATTTTTTGTTAATACGTAAAGGACAGGGGCAGCGAGCGGCGAAAACCCCGCCCACGTCTACCGAACAGAGCTACAGCAAGTATAGGCCGCTGCTTAGCTCGTTAAGGGGCCTATTTCTGACCTTCACGGTCATTGTGCTACCTTAAGCTCCGTCCTCACGGGCATCTTCGGATGAACACCAAACCGTCCATTACAATGTGTCCAAGATCGGGATACGTTAAACGTGTATCTCAGCAGTCCCCAGCAAGGTGGATTTTTTTTTTTAATAAATACAAATGTGACGGTGATGTTAGAACTTCTTCTTTCATTACTAATACCTTATTTTTGTGTGAATTTTTTTTAAGGGAAATAAGACACATTCATCTGAGAAACGTACGTGTGGCCACAACCTAATTTTAGATTTTAGCATTGCCTCCTTCACGTTTCTACGTTTCTACGGCGCCGGGCCAAGGCGTCGCAATCGCATAAGGTACAGGTCGACGTCTTGTCCTTCTCTCCGTAGAAACGACAGCTCGAGTCTGGTATAATTTCCATGACTCTTAGATGGTCCCTCAGGCATGAGGGCTTAGTGAGAAGACCACATATTATTTTCTTCTTGTTCCGGTTTAACTTTAGCAGGTTAGTCGATCTGTTATGCCAGTAGCCTTAGATGAAAAGTTTTGCCTGTTTTAACCCTGGGTGACTGTCCCAATAGGCAGTGGCTGCGTTTCCAGTTTCTAATAAGTATCTTGATTGTGCGGGTTGGGATTCCGCAAAAGGGTTCTGGTCCACAAAAGGGTGTAGCCGAAGCTGTTCTGGCCAGTTCGTCCGAGCACTTTTAAGGTGTATTTTACTAGGCACCACTCTGCTTCAATCGTAGGCGACTATCAAAAAGATACGCACAAATGGTGCTCCATTTGCTCTGTGGGTTGATGTGTGTGTGTGCCTAGGAAACGCACCTTTAGCAAAAACCACCTTTAACGCAGCCAATATAGTCTTTGCGAAACAGACATACATGATCCAATAAAAAAGGAAAAGGAAAAGTTTCCATTTAATTTTTACAGCATTTGTTTACACATGAAATCCAGTTCGTAACTACATATATTAGTTTACTTTCATTCTAAAAAATGTCACATGACTTCGTCTATCAGATTAAACTATTTTCAATTAAGTTCCATTAAAAGCCCTGCCAAACCTAAAGTGTTCGAAATTTCCAGGTAAAAGTTTTAAGTAAATTTGCTCACATGTCTGAATTTCTAACTGACGTTATGTTGAACTATTCCAAATATGTGACATTTACCCAAGTAGGATGCGTCCATTCGGATTTTTTATGCATTTCGGACTTGTAATGAATACCACCGTAGCTCCTGTCAAGCGTTAATTTCACTTTTTAGCAAGCTATCAAGCGAGTCAGAATGAAAATATATAACGTATTCCGTATCTTGATTAAATTGTGTTTATCATACTTTCCCGATGAAAAGTCTGGAAAAAGCTATGCAACTTAAAAAAAAAACTCCATTCACTTTGGATCAATAAAACCAGAAGAGTTGATTCCATATTCATAGAATTTTCAGTAAAAAGTTTTTAAGAGTAAGATTTGAGTTTATCTCGCAAAATTGGATAAATTGTTACCAAGCTGAAAACCATTGGATCTTTTCTTTTACACTTTCACATACAGAACACACTAATTTTCATTCAAAACTTACCTAAATCTTTATTTTACTCTAATTAAATCGTATTGAAACCCAATTAAGTGGATAATAGGCATTCTTATGCGTTATACTTAGGATCCAATACACGCGAATTATTCGCGCGATGTTCCCTTTCATAAGAACGTGCGGAATGAAAGAGAACATGGCGCGAATAATTCGTGTATATTGGATCCTAAGCATTAGAAGTATCGGCTACGAGATAATATCGTTTTTTCGAGAAGCTTTTATGCACAGGGGACTTGGTAGCGATACGATTAAAAACACCAGAGATGTGACAGTTCGAAAATCGCTATTTTTCCAATTTTTCTTGTTCTCTTTATTCTTTGACAGGGCTACAGCCTCGTAAGGAGCGTATCGAGGTCGGCTTTCTTTTCTCACGGATTGACTGTGTCCCAAGGGTATGCACAGACTATCATTTGCTCTGATCCGTGCAGTAGATGAAAAGATACATCCGAAAATGTGAAATTTTATAGAGTTCGTCGCTTACAGGCATTATACATGGTCCGTGGTTAAACTAAATTTGGTACATAGCTTCATTTGGATATTATAAGTACCACACGGTTATATTTTGGTGCTGCTGGAGATGTGCGTCAGGACAAAAAGACTCTCTTAATCATGAAATGGAACAGAAACCAAAGCTGGTAGGTATGGGTAGGTAGGTATCTTGACTCGTGGTAATGAGAATAATGCATTGGAGTTCTGTTAAAGTCATTTTCAGTCCTTCGATCAGGACGAAAATAGGACCTTTTCAGTTTTTTTTTCCAAATATTTTGAAAGCGGTCAAACGCAACGTAAAATATTCTAAGACCAAATTAAAGATCACCAGGAAACTCCTCTATCTCTCTCCGGTTCCTGTTAACCCATTGTGGGGCATTAATCACGCCGACTTTCCACCTCGTCCTGTTCGCCGCGATTGCTTTCAACTTTCTCCACGATTTGCCCAATGAGTTACCCTCGACCTTATCTGATCTCCCGTCTATGGAAGTTTCAATCCTTTCCTGGCCAGTAATAAACAGGAGGTAGTCGTTAGAAATGATCTCCGGCCAGCGTATGGCACTGTTCACACGGGGATACTCAAGTCTGCAATACTCGGCGGATAAGAGACGGAGACTTGGGGTCTTGAGACTGTAGTCGTCCATCATACTCACACGGCCGCTACTAAAGTCGCGAGTTGTGCATGTCGTTTGAGTGAAATGGTCATTGTGCACGGCCGTTGCTTGTAGATCCGTGCGGGCGGCGCGCTTGCGGGAATCTTGTGTGTACATTTTGAGATATTGATAGCGATAAAGATTGTGGACGGCAAGAAAAATATGATTTTCGGAATGCTTATGGATGTGCGGGGTCGACTTGCGTGTGGTGCTACCGTTGTACATTGCGCTGTCGTATATTAGTCCAGGCTATAAACGAAACCGGGTGTGTGTTCATCTAGTGCGCTTTTCATAATGTCCAGTGATAGTAGTAGTGATGAGGATATTATAATCCAATATTATTATTACCGCCGCAAAAAGAGAAGAATCAGAAGGTTTTGGATACACCCTTACATCGAAAGGAACATAAATTGCAGATTATTTGTTGCTGGAAAAGGATAACAGGAATCTGATTCGAAATTTCTTGCATTCTATAGAATGAGAAAGGACACGTACCATAAACTAACGCAGCTCATCACTCCTGCCATTTAGAATACAAACACAAACAAAGGAACGAGCCTTCTTTACACCACTTAGCCACCATATTCATGGCACTTGGAAACTTTTGGCTTGTTTCCACTTCTGCTAACCTGAGTGAAAATCGTGACATCTGGCGTCATGGACAAATTTTTAGGATGACCTCCAGCCATGCGACATATCCATGTCAAAACCAATATCAACCGTAATCATAACGAGTTGAGCTTGAACAACGAAAGAACATCTCCAATAGCTTCATGAAAACCTAAATTTGCACCTATACGGTAGATCTTGTTGGTTGGTATTGAAAATAGACGTGATCCAGCTAAGGGGGCGCCTACCTCACTTGCATAGGTACCACTATGCTTCGCCCGGTCAAGTAGGAATATTCCTTTTTATACCCTAGACTTATAGAATAGGGTATATTGTTTTTGTCACGACGGAAATATGTAACACCTTAAAGGAGGCTCCGGAGGTATAGCAATGTATATACATAAATGATCAGGGTCACCTCCTGATTCGATTTAGCCATGTCTGTCTGTCTGTCTGTCTGTCCGTCTGTCTGTCTGTCTGTCTGTCCGTCTGTCTGTCCGTTCGCACGATAACTTTCGATAAAATGAAGCTAGAGCCTTAAAATTTTGGTCAAATGTTGGAAGTGTGATCTAGTTGGATGGTATTGAAAATGGGCATGATCAGGCCAAGAGAACGCCTACCTCCCCTACATATGTAAAATACATAAATGTATCTATAACTCCCGATTTAAGAAACATGAAAAGCTCTAGCTTTGGTAGGTTACTTATGAGGGTAATCTCATACTCTCCTGGGAAAATAAAACTGATAAGTTGAAAACTAACGGTAATTTTCTTACAAAGAGCCCCGTACTACCCTACTTTTCTGGTTTTTTGTCTATAACTCCTGAACCAATTGACGTAGACACCTGATTTTTGGCGTGTAACCTTGAAGTGAGAAGCTGCTTAAGATTATGTAAGTTGGGCATAATCAGATCAAAGGAACGCCTACCTCCCCTACAAATTTCCAAAAATTAAATATTCTTTAATTACGATAACTTTCGGAAAAATGATACTAGCAAGTTGAAAATTTGAAAGAATGTTGCTAATAAGACTAAGGTGGTATTGAAAATGGGCAAGATCCGACTCAAGGAACACCCACCTCCCCTACAAATGAAACTTCAAATAAGCGATAACTTTTGATAGAATGAAGCCAGCAACTTGAAATTTTGGTAAAATGTTGAAAGTGAGATTGAGTTAGTTGGCATTAAAGATGGGTAAGATCCGACCTAATGAACCCCTACCTCCCCTAGAAATGAAACTTAAAATAAGCGATAACTTACGACAAAATAAAGCTAGCGACTTGAAATTTTGGTCAAATGTTTGTAGTATGATCCAGTCGACTAATATTGAAAATACGTAAAATCCGACCATCGAAACCCCTACTTCCCCTACAAAAGGAACTTCAAATAAGCGATAACTTTCGATAGAATGAAGCTAGAGACTTGAAATTTTGTTTAAGTGTTTGTAGGGGGATCTAATTGGTTGATGGAAATGCTGGGAAAGATCCGACTCAAGGAACCCCCACCTCCCCTACAAGTAAAACTTCAAATAAGCGTTAATTTGCAATAGAATGAAGCTAGCGACTTGAAAAATTGGATAAATATTTGTAGAATGGGTTAGTTAATTGATTTTGAGAATGTTCAAGATCCCACTGAATGGGTGCCAACCTTCCCTATTAACTGGCCATATAAGAGACCCACTTTTAATGCATATGGTCGTTGCCAATTGGGACTTTTTGTATCACCACTAGGTCTGTACAAGTCTAGGGTATATACGCTTCGGCCTGGTTTATAAATAGTGTTGCAATTGGTGGTGCCATTTTTTACTCACCTGAAATCTGAAGTACCTTTGCTACTTCATTCCAGGCCTTCTCCGTCACATCTTTCCTGGAATAACCGCTTTATTTGAAATTATACCTATATAACTCAGGGAATTTTTCTACTTCCGCCACTAATTTTACATTAAATTCCTGACCATAGTAGAAATAGAATAGTCAAAAGTAAACGGGTGCGAAGTTAGCTGCAAAGCGAACTCCTTTATTGTGAGGTGAGCGCCAACCTGGTAGTTCTTTATTAATTTTTCATATTTTTCGTTCATAGCCTGGACTAATATACGGCAGCAACATGTACAATGGTAATACCCCAAACAAGTCGACCCCGCGCATCCATAAGCAGTCCAAAAACCATTTCTTGCCGTCGACAACGGCAACCTTAATCACTATCAACATCTCAACATGTACACACAAGATCCCCGCAAGCGCGCCACCCGCGCGGATCGACAAGCAACAGCCATGCACAATGACCATTTCACTCACACGACATGCACAACCAAATGACTGGGCGACTACGTGGCTTCGAGACTAGCATGTAAAATCTCCTAGCCACCGGTCGCGCAGGTGGCGAGTATCTGAGACTGGAATATCCCCGTGTGAGTGCCACCGTGCCACTTTTAGTGACCGGTTTGCACAGTCGCTCGCGGATTTGAGTATCCCCGTGTGAGTAGTGCCTTAAAAAAGCAATGAACGAACGACGAGTCGACGGAGGAGAAATACCGAGAGCTCGTTGGGAGAGCTCAGTATTTACGCCGAGCAACTACTGGGCTTCCAAGATTGAAGGACGCTGTCAAGTCACCGAGATAATTGGAGGACAACGCTCCAGGCGCCCAAAGCCCGACGTCGTGCCGGGCTGTTGCGCCACGATGATGATCGCCAAAGTCGTCAAAGTACTTATGGTGCAGTGAGTAACAGTTTTAGAGAGAGCTGCATTAGTTGTCGGAAACGAAGTTTTATTGTTGGATCGCTGCAGAAGAACACCCGAAAACATTCTTTGACGCATTGAATTTTTGTGATGAGGCGCTTTTTCCAAACGTTTTTAAAGATCGCAAGCACCTTATCAGTGACCATTGCTAGCAATGAATGCAGTTTTTCCACTTTGAGACGTTTGAAAAACCAGAATAACAGCCTTGTCCTGCGGAGTATCAACAGAGATATTGGTATCTCAGCTAAGGAAGTGAACAACCGATAAAAAAAACGCGCTGCTTGCCCACATTCCCTTTAGATGTATCGTTACATTCACAAATAACTTCACTTCTTTCAAAAAGATGAAATTTAATTTGCTTGACGTAGTAATTCTAATAAATATTCTTCGAAATGCTATATCCTTTACATAGTCCATACCGTACACATCAGAGGCCGGGACAAAAATAGATCAACCTATTATGAACGGAGCCAATGCCGACATTCTGGATAAACTAATTTAGTACACAATATGGCAGAATGTCTGACAATTGTTTATTTCTGGCGAAATATGACAGGACTCCGTAATCCTTATCATCGTCATCGCTTCAACAATTTAGAAGCAAAATTGCAAAGTTGCTCCCAAGGGATGGATAATTTAATAAAAGCCAACTTTAGCGTGCTCATTCCACTTCCAAATATATTTCATACGTATCTCAATTTCACTTCTTCTTTTCAAATTGCCGCTCGGCTTTCATTTGTCTGTTTCTTTGCCATTTTTATAATAACATTCAAAATATGCATCCCGAATACGGGAATAACTTTTCTTCTTTTGTCCGGAATAAATACGAAAAACCCGAAATGAATGAAATAACATTGTAAGTCATTTTTGTCTTGAAAACCACTTGCCAGAAATTATTGTGACATGTCCATTTGCTGCTCCCTGAATTTTCGAAAGAAGCGTCCCCCCCCCCCTTTCGTGGTCGAATAAGGAGTCGGCAAATAATATCGTCCCGAAAACGAAATAACAGGCAGCGGAAAGTAAAATATGAAGACATTAACGAGTCCAAGATGCCGCAAATCTAATGTAGCAGAACGTCAGGCAAAATGCTAGAATCTTAATGGCAACATCAGGATCTATGGAAATATTACGAACGTCAGACATCCTCCTGATGAAAAAGCGAGCGTCCAGGGATGCCATAAGTTGATTTCGGAGATGCTAGTCGGTTTTCTTTTTAGTTTTCTCGAGTAATTGGACCATATTTTATGTGCTACTCGAACGTGTCCGACACGCATGGATATGTTAGACAAGCTAAGATATGGATCTATCAGATTAGTGGAATAAAAAAAAGAGTGAGGATATGTGGGTCAGCAAATTGCGGTCACCGTAATTCCTCTATCCCATCCATGCAAAGGCTTTTGGGTTTAGTTTGAAAACTCAATTCCATTGACGGATCCCACCAAGCCGTACCTTCAGTACAACGTACGTAATCCCCCAGCAAACTGGCATGATACAGTCCGAAAAATTACAAACATATCATGATAAAGGTCAGGATTTTCATGAAAAATCCCAAGCCATGAAACTCTCTTTTCTAAAATTTCCATACGGATACCAGCAACACCACACTCGCCCACACACACTCTCTCTCTAATCCTGTCCCTGTAATTTTTCGTCAGTTTTAGGGAAGGTCAGAGGTTTCTCGGGGTGTGTCCCACTTTCGTAATTGAAACTCGACCTCAACTTTTCTGTTTCGACGATATGATGCTGATGGCTAAGAAGTGGCAGTTTTCTTTTTCAACCAAATGGAATCTGGCGAGGCATGACGAGAACCGCTGAACTGAATCAAAGTCCTGTCAGGTTTCAACGAACGCTAGTTTTTAGCGAAAGCACAAGACGACGAAGAAGAAGCGGGAAAAAGAAAAATCACTTTAAAATGTAAAAAGATCCCTGGCATCTACATGGGAACGTATTGCGATGTGAACTCAGTATAGACGAGCTTATTCTACCTGAGATATTTACGGGAAAAAATATGAAATTTTATATAGATACGGACGGGAAGAAAGTCGTGTATCTTTGAATTTATATTTCTTATTAAGTTTACGCCTTCCAGGATATTTTCATTTAATCAGAAAACGCCACACAGAGTTCATTTCAACCGTGTGTCGGAGCTAGTGTGCAAGTGGAGCGCGAGCAATGTAACAGAAAGTCCTTCGGGGCAAATGTAAAATACACAGAAACGAAGAAAAAATATGTTGAATACATCAACACACAACAATTCGGTCGGAATTACGTGCAAAGGCTCTGATTAGATTCTCCAGGGTGCAATGGCCTGGTTTGAAGGATTTGGTTTGAAGACTCCTGGGGATATAATCGCAAAATGCTCGTTTCGGGAAAATTCACACAATTTTAAATTGGCAGGCCGAAATCCTGGAATCGTATTCACTGAACGTTTATTTTGCTGTGAGCTCAGGGATAAGCGATAGCATTCAATGCCCATAAACAAAAAGGAAATTTAATTAGGGCGAACTATTAGCTCAAGCCATCGTGTTTGATGATACAAATGGGCTTGGGTATGTAAAAGAAATGAAATCCGAGCTCAGGGTCTATGTGTAAACGTCTCATGGCGTTATGAATCGACGCCAATTTGAAAATACTGCGGGAATATAAGTAATATTCACACAGTATTTTCAATTTTGCCTTATCTCCCATGCGGCGTAAACTATTCCGACGCGGCACCGTTTCTTTTTTGTTTTCGGCCATACTACGGAACTCACCCCAGAGACCTTCTCATTCATTGTCTAGGACAGTACGCAAATTGCAGAAACCAATCTTTGCCATTAAACGATAGCCAAAAGTCATTACCGAAAATAGATTATAATATTACATATTGGAAATAAAATGAACACGATGAGAAAACAAGCTGTGTTCGAGGCAGACTATAAACCAATGACCTACTCTCTACCTTGATCTCTCTCACTCTCTCAATTGGCCTAACCCCTTGTGGGGCATAGCGCGTCAACCGTTCCATGTGGCCCAGTTGAAGTTTCTGGGCATAAACTGGTTTCGGAGAATGCAGTTGTCAGCATGCACCTCCTGCACATCCATGGCCACGTCGTGGACGGGATTCGAACCCGAAACGCCGGTAGTCAAACATGAGACTGATGCCTCAACACACTGCGCTACCGGTCGCCCCCCCTGCCTTGATCTACACCACTCATTTTGTTTTGAAAAAAAAAATGTGCAATTTTCATGAAGCGTACAAGGAATATGGGCGGGCGAAATCCCTCTCCCATAGTCCTCCGCGTTGGGGCCCACTGGAACGGCAGTGGTCACTGACCGTCGCTAATCAGCGTCAAGCCACCAGTGATGGCGGTGCGATGATTTGGTTAAGGTAAATCTCCCCCCGGTGTTGTTGGGTGTAAACATATTACCATGGCCTTTCCCTTTGAGGGCCTGTCGTTAAAACCGACAAAAAAGGAAAGAATGTGAGTGTAAGCAACTTGCACTATCCGAAATTTTCATATGCTAATCAAACGTCAACTATGCCTCGGATAAGGACGGACGGTTACGGCTTTTGGCTATCGTACAATGACAAAGATTGGATTCTGGAATGTGCGTACTGGACAATGGATCAGAAGGCCCCAGAGCGCACGATTTCTTCAAGTAGAGAGTGAATTTCTGAGGTACAAATTAAACATCTTAGGAGTTAGTGTGGTAAGATGGGGGTACAGTGGAGAATTTATCTCTCAAATGAGCAGCACCGTAATGTTGTACTCCGATAAAGCTACCGGTAGTGGTAGTGAGTCAGGTTTGGGGCTCCTTCTGACCAGAGCCGCACGAAATTGTCTCTTATCCTGGGAGCCGGTCTCTGACAGAATCATGACGGTCAAGTTCCGGTCCAAAATAAGGAACATCTCAATAATACAATGTTATGCCCCTACTGAGCCCCACAATGTCTTGGTAAAAGACTCCTTCTACGAAGAACTAAACGCCGTTCAGAGCAGAGCACTTAAAGGTGACATTATTATGGTTATGGGTGATTTGAATGCGAAAGTTGACACTGATAAATATGAGCTCAGACATGTGATGGGGAGACACGGTCTTGATGATCGTAATGACAACGGTGAAAGATTTGTAGAGTTCTGCAACTTTCACAGTCTCTTCATCGGTAGTACAATGTTTGAGCATAAGGACCACCACAAAATCAGTTGGTCCTCTGTCGATCAGCGCAGAACACAAAATCAGATCATTGCTTCCTGGACGTGAAAAACAAGAAGGGTGCCGATATTGGGATGGGAAGAGACGATTATCTTATGATCGCTAATGCTCGATTGCGTATTGCAGCCGTGCGCTGCTCTAGCGAAGAAAGATCCAGAGGCCGCAAATTCAAAACCGCTCGACTAAAAAAAAAATTCAGCTGTCTTACGACAATATAATGATCATCTTGAGCAAAAAACAGCTGAGATAATTAGTCACCCAAATAGTGATATAAATGAAAACTGGGATACCATAAAAAATGCTTACATTGATAGCGCATTTACCATAATTGGCACAAACCCGGATTGCCGGAATAAGCTCTAAATGTCCGACGCTTCATGGCAACGGATTGTTGAAAGAGATGAACTGAAGGGTCGTTTGACTGCAGCATCGGACGACAATCGAAGCCGCATCGAACTCCTTTACCGTCAGAAAGCTCGAGAAGTTCAGCGTAGTGTGCGACGCGATTAAAAAGTTTATGCGAATTCTCTTTTAGTCTCAGCAGAAGAAGCTGCAAGAAGTAAAAACTTAAACGCCGTATACAGTGTCATCCAGGAGTTTACAGGTTGTCGTAACTCCTCCCAACACCCGGTGAAGGATAGTGATGGAAATCTACTTATCTTGGAAGAAGATCAAATGAGGCGGTGGAAAGAACACTTCGCCGTGGTCCTAAGCCGTGTAACCTCAAGTGAAGTTCCCCCTCATATAGATAATTTAGCTAACCATCAAAATGTGCGTATGCGGTCCACTACCCCGACTGAAGAGGAATTAATCGCTGCATTGGTTGCACTTAAGCGAGGAAATGCCGCCGAACTCGACGGTATCCCTGCCGAACTTTATCAAACAGCGCCAAGCGTAACTACCGAGTTGCTATACCCATCTGTTTATAAAGCATGGAATGCGGAGACTTTTCCCACTGAGTGGGATGGAAGGTCTGATCATCAAACTTCCAAAAAAGGGTAGCCTCACAGACTGTAATAAAGACCCACTTAGAAAGCACAATTGATGTAGAGCAGGCTGGCTTTCGATCCGGATTCTCCTGTGTCGATCACATTTACACCTTGCGAATCATCATCGAGCAATGCGCTGGATACGATTCTCCGCTTCAGTTACTTTTCATCGATTTCGAAAAGGCTTTCGATAATGTGAACCGGGATTCTATATCAGGAGAGGCATCTCTGAGAAGCTTGTGGCTATTATTAAGGCAACCTATGGCGGCGCGAAATGTCGCGTTCTGCATAAAAGTGAGGTGTCGGGGGACTTTGAGATTCACAGTGGAGTTCGGCAGGAGTGCATCCTCTCACCGATAGTATTCCTCATAGTGATCGGCGATATGTTGCATGCAGCCCTATCCGGACTGGTCAGAGGAATTCAATGAACTTTAACATCTTATCTACAACATCTTGACTACGCTGACGACATATGCCTCCTCTCCCACAAAATCATGGATTTGTCCGCAATGGCGTTAGATCTCGAGAAGGAGGCAAGCAAGGTTGGGCTTAAAATTAATAATAACAACAAGACCAAGGTTCTTAACCCGCCACTGCGAAAAATAAATCCGACAACTATTGCCATCAATTAATCAATCAATTAATGGGCAGCCTGTGGTGATGGTGGACAACTCCGTCTACCTGGGTAGCATTGTTGCCGCAAAGGGTGGTACGGAGCAGGACATCGCTCGTCGTATCAAGCAGGCTAAATGCGCATACGGCATGTTGTCCAAAATCTGGCAGAGCAGTTATCTCAGCATCAAGACCCAGCTGGGCCTATTTCGCTATCTGGTACTGTCTGTGCTCTTGTGCGGGAGCTGCACATGGAAAGTTTCCGTAGGAGTTACCAGAAAGCTGCAAGTTTTCGTCAACTCATGTCTTCGTCGAATTATAAGAATTTTCAGGCTCGAAACAATATCAAATGAAGAGCCAAGTCGGCGTGCAGGGCAGATAATAATCGACGAATCAATACGCAGTCCAAAATGGCAATGGATTGGTCACACATTACGGAAGAGTGATAAATGCATAGCTTTGCATGCCATGAAATGGAACCCCATTTCCAACCAAGGCCGACCAAGAGGGAGCGTCGATCTGTGTCAAAGGAGTGTAGCGCGCCGGGTAAGTCTTTTGGGAGTGGCGCCCCATTGCTCAGAACAGAGTACAATGGCGCACAGGAGGGATACTAAGGAAGAGGATTTTTGCGTTTCTGTAATGAACGCTTCCATAGAACGGCACGGCATAGCATCGCATAGCAGGCAGTTTGAACGCCCAGTAATATCGCATAGAATACAGCACTCTGTGTGGATACAGAGAAGCGATTTGCGTGAGTTGGATGCCCTAAAAGACCTATCTTGTTCTAGAGTAAGGCTCAATTAAGTTCAAGTCAAAAACGGTCTTCACGCTGGTTGTCAAATTGTATGAGCTGTTAGAGAAGCGATAGCCTATACCAGGTATCCAATTCAAGACAGTCAGAAACTAGTGATGAACGAATTGTCTTACGAATTGGGTACCTAAAGACAAATACCATGTCAGAAAAATAACTTAGACATTGTTGTAAGGCTTCGAAATTTTCTCAAAATTATGTTTTCCTCTACGAGTATTTCCGCGATGTTCATACATTTTTCTCGATTTCCAATTTTCGGAGGTGAAAGTGAACATGTAAATTCCTCAATATTGAAAATATTTGAGAGAACTGAATTCAATGCGACTCTGTGTAGGGACGAGAAAAAAAAATCAATCAAATTTGAAATATGTGCAAATCGGGACCAAATGCATGTCCTGATTGTCACGTACATGTAATGCACTCGACTCGACAATTTTCAATGTGTGTTTGAAAACCACACGGGAAAAGTATTCATCGTATTCGCTGGTGGAATTCAATCTTGGCATGCATGTGCATATATCATTTTAAAAATAGATGCAGTCTGCATTATGAGGTTTTACTATTTACTCGTGTGCATGCCGTGAATCCTTCGCCAGATTGTCTGATTTTACTATACTAGACCGTATCCAGGCGACAAGATACTTCGCCAAAACGCCAAGCAAAACAAAATTTCATATTCATCGTATGTAAATCGTTTGAGAGCACAGCGAATCTGCACCGGCAACTGAGCCACTAGAAAAAAGAACGGTTTAAATCGTCCATGATATCCCATGTTCAGAGTCATTTGCATAATTTGATTTTAATTTAAAAAGCGATTTTCAACCCATTTTATCGCGTAATTAATTATTTATCATTTCCATGCAGTTCTCGCGAAAAAATCCCTTAAGTAGTACGGCAGTGGTTGAAAGCTTTTTTTTTTGGGAGGACCTCCTATCCTGCCAGTATGATGGCGTGTATCACTCCGCCAGTAGGCACGAAACAAGCTGAACAAAAGCTGTAATGCCGCCCGAGAGGCAAAACATAAAATGCCAGCATACAATTATAGTTTGGCGAAGGATATTTGTAACCGGCCCTTGTACGGATTATGAATAATTGGCTGAACAATCGTGCATTCAGCTATGTAATTGTCCGGAAAATTGCTTAACAAAGGAGACGTGGCGCCCATTTCAGGATCTGACTTTGTGCTGTTTAGGCCAGGCGTTACGAGTATTACATTGTGGTGAAATAGTTTAAAGGAGAATTCGGTTGAAGGAATCTTGAAGATTTCAGGTCTATTAATTTTATAGGTTGACTGCGGAAGATCTTTAGAATATACGAGCGCGGTTCAAATATTATCGACACAAACGCTCTAACACATTTATTTATTATCGAAAATATTTACAAAAATTTACAGTTTTTCTAGGTAATTCCCCTCACTAGTTACACACTTTTGCCACCTCTCCGGAAGTTTTTTGATACCGGTATCGAAGAATTCCTTGGGCAACTTGGACAGCCAAGTGCGCATGAACTCCTCTACCTTGTCGTCGGTGTTGAATCTTTGACCTCCGAGGGCTTCTTTCAGTGGTCCAAACATGTGGTAGTCGCAGGGTGTTAATCTGGACTGTAGGGGGGAAGGGGTGTTCTAGTACCTTCCACCCCAATTCTGATATTGTACGGCGCGTGAAACTCGCGTTATCCTGGAGAAGAATAGCACTTCGCGCTGGAATGCTCCTCCGTTTCGAGCGATAAGCGGGTTTCACGTGTGTTTTCAGAAGGTTAGAGTAGTATGCAGCATTGACGGAACGTTCTGTGCGCAGGAAGTCAACTTACAGCACTCCCCGCCGGTCCCAGAATACAGTACACATAACCTTACCCGCGGACCTGGTTGTCTTCGCTTTGACTGGCGCCCCTTCCTCCTTCTTCCTCCACTCTTTAGATGAGACCTTGCTTTCGGGAGTGTAATAGTGTACCCATGTCTCTTCTGTAGTGAACATTCGCGTCAAAAAACCGTCCCCCTCCGCCTCGTATCGCGTCAGCAACCGGCGACAAACATCCAACCGCATGAATTTTTGCTCAAAGTTCAACAGTTTGGAAACCCATCGCGCCGTTATTTTGCGATATTGAGGGTGTTCGTCGTTGATAGACTCTACACTACCAACACTAATGCCGACTTCAGCCGAAATGTTTCGAACATTCATTTATTTATTTATTTACCAAACAAGGCATCAATACATTACATTACATTCCATTTATACATTTCATTAAATTAATCAAAATTCATTAATTACATTCGGCAAATTTGGTTAGGTTTGTTTGTTAGACTAGGACGTTAAGAGGGCCTTTGTTAAGTTAAGCTTAAAGACAGATTTAGAAATGCCTGAAGAATAGTGGATACTAAAAGAATTGAAAGTTCGACAGCATCTGTTTATGGGTTCATTATAACCATAGACGGTAAGGTGTTGGTATTCCTTAAGCAGAGTTGTATGTCTAGTTCGTCTTAGTTGATCGTTTAAAGTGATTTTATTGGACAGAAAATCAACATTAACTGCACCGCTGATAACGTCAAAAGTAAAACAGGCACAAAGTAATCTTCTTCTGGACGAAAGAGTCATTAAATTTAAAAGACCCAGCCTGTATATGTAAGATGGAAGGTTATGAAAATCTAGCGGGTCATAAAGGTCTCTCAAAGCGAAAAGAATAAATTGTTTTTGAATAGACTCGAATCTGTAGCAATGTAGCTCGTACGATGGGTTCCAGACTACGGAAGCATATTCAAGCAGAGGCCGCACAAGTGTGGTATACAAGGATTTAGTGACCCAAATATTTTTAAACTCCTTAGCGCGTCTCTTAATGAAGCCGAGTTGTTTGTTAGCCGTGGATAGCACCCTGTCATAATGCAGGTTAAAACGCATTTTGTTGTCCAAGACAACGCCGAGGTCTTTGATATGGTCAACTCTATTCAGCTCGACATTGTTAAGGTGGTAGGAATTAGTTATAATTCTATTCTTACGGGAAAAACTTATCACCTGGCATTTATTAACGTTAAGATATAGATTATTTTGATTGCACCACTGCTCAAGGGATAGAAGATTGGATTGAAGAAATGCTGCATCAGAGTGTGTTTGAATGGTGCAGTACAGTTTTAAGTCATCAGCGTAGAAAAGATGAGGGATATCCGATAATAACTGTGATAGGTCGGAAATGAAGACATTGAAGAGAAGAGGACCTAAATGGCTACCCTGCGGCACCCCAGAAGTCGTGGATACACTTTTGGATATCCGACCTTGATATTTGACAAACTGAGTTCGATCCAGAAGGTAGGACCGGAGCCAATTGAGAAGTGATCCAGTTACACCAAAGTTGCATAATTTCTCAATTAAAATTTGATGATCGACCCTGTCAAAAGCCTTGCTAAAGTCTGTATAGACCGCATCAACTTGATCTCCCTTTTCCATTTCACAAAGGACGTCAGAAACTAGAATTATAAGGTTGGTGGTAGTCGATCTGCCTTTTCGAAACCCATGTTGTTGTTCATTGAGAAGTGGGTCGATGATAGGAGTGAGTTTATCACAAACCAATTTCTCAAATAGTTTGGGGATTACTGACAGAATAGCAATGCCTCGATAGTTGTCGACTGATCGCTTATCACCGCTCTTGTGGATAGGCGTGAGATAGGAGTATTTCCAAAAAGACGGAAAGACACCCCATTGGAGCGATTTATTGAAAATCATGTGAAGAGGAGTTAACAATTGGTCTACACACTGCTTCACAAAATAAGGAGCGATTAAGTCCGGACCGGGCCCTTTGTTGACGCTTAGTTCTTGAATAGCTCTAACGATTTCATCCTGTGTGAGAACCATTCCGTCAATAAGGGACGTCGTGGTGATATCGGGAGGGGTAGATGAGCTCGGGGTTTTAGGTGTGCAGAAGCTATCCTGGAAATGGTCAGCAAATAAGTTACAAATTTCCTGTGGACATGAGGAGATAGCGGTCCCTCTGGACATGGAAGCAGGAAAACCTGTGGTCTTACGTTTCATATTAACAAAGTCAAAGAATTTTTTTGGCTCGTTGATAATTTTTTCCCCCATCAGATTGACATATAGCTCATATGCTTCGCGGGATTTTATAGAGAATTCTTTGGCTAGATCATCGTACTTTTTCTTTAGGTCATTGCTAACGTTGGGGTTGTTTTGGACGGCCTTGTAGAGTTTATTTCTTTGGTTTCTTAAATTTCTTAGATTTTTGTCGAGCCAGGGTTCAGTAAGCGTGTTACGTTTCTTTATTTTGGGCACATAATTTTTAATGGCGTGGAAGATTATGTTATAGAAGGAAGATATGGTGTCATCTAGATCTGACGCAGAAAGAGAGGTTGCCCAATCTATAGAATCTAGATAATTCTTGATGCCTTCATAGTCAGCATTTAAAAAATCATACACAATTTCGTTATTGTACGATTGAGTAAAATAATGATCAGCAGATGGAAGTTCAACTGTAAGGGCGGAATGATGAAAAGTGTTAGGGAAAAGATTTTCGGCTTCAGTAGTTGGACTAACATCTACTTCGTCATAAAAGTTTGTGAAAATTAGATCTAACCATTTTCCGTTTTGGTTAGAAGTCGAAATAACCTGCTGTAAATCATTGCCATAAAATGTACCGATGAGATTAAAGTCGGTGTTGTCAAGAAGATTGACTGGAAGAAGTCTATTATCATTCTCGTCGACAATAAACCTGATGTTCGGACGATTGAAATCTCCAAAGACAATAATTTTGTCTTCTTCGTTCAAGGAAGCGATGACGGAAGAAATCATGTCACATACATCATTATAAGTAGCTTCGTCGGAGCAGGGGGGTACGTAAACAACACCAATATAGAGATAATGTTTTTCTAAGGGAACTTTGACAAATGTGTGTTCAAATGCCTTGTAAGAATTGGTAGTGATCAGTTCACTTGAAAGGGAGTTGTGAATGGCAATGAGAACACCCCCTCCCCTAGAAACGCCGGTGTGTTCATAGTTACGGTCAGTTCTGTAAATGGACCAATTACAATCCAGGATTTCTTCGTTTTTGAAGGAGTCGTTCAACCAAGTTTCGGTAATAGCAAGTATGTTAAAATGGCAAGATTTAGCGTCAAGAAAAAGTTTATTAATTTTGCCTCTCATGCCGCTACAGTTATGGTAGAGGAATCTAGGAGTGTTAGGAATAATATTTTTTTTGGTCCTCACGTAATTTTTGCAAACGGGAAATGTGTTTTGAGTTTACAAAGGAGCGATAAGTTTCGAGGTCGCGTTTCACCTGGTCCGAAGTCATTCCAAGTTCTTCGTGATATCGGTTAAAGAAGGTGCGTAGAGAGTTAACGTCAATGGGTAGGCCTTCCTGTTGGATCAACACTTTGAGGTTAGTTTTCGTTTTTCCATCGATGCAGGTATTTTCATGTGCATCATGCATATATGCAAGAAACAGACGGACGCTATCGTAAATCTTATGCTCTCTAAATCTGGATAATAAATATCTACATTCGAGATCGTCAACAGAGTTCTTAGTAAGCCTTACAACAGGTGGCACTAGTGGATCCAGAAGTTTCGGTGTGGTTCGTTGATTGACAGGAGCGCACGGAATATGCGTTGAACCGGATTGAGATGGTAGTTGGGGATCGCTGCGAACGAAGTTAGTATACCTTGGAGCTGTCACGGTCTCGCGAGTACCTGAAGGCTTTGAGGGAATATCGATCACATTATTGGGAGAGTTAGAAGTTGTAGCTGGTAGTGCTCTGCTGTTTTTATTTGCAACTGGGAGAACTTTATCATGATCAGGAGAAGGAGTATCTGAAGGCTTACGAGACGTAGTTACTAGAGTGGAGACTGTCTGATTATGTGAAGTAGAAATATTAGAATGACGAGAAAAGTGATTTTGGGATCTAGAGATTTGGGATTTGCCTGAATACATACTATTCTTTCTGAGTTGATTTTTTGTTGTTGTTGTTCTTGATGTTGTTTTCGTTGTATTTTTGTTCTGCCATATACTGAATTGCATTCCATTCCAACTGTATGCACTGCCTCCATTCAGCTCGTGTTTGCAAAACAGCCATCCGTAACGTGCTGGTACAGATAATTTGAAGTATTTGGCAGATTTAGATCCGTGTTGACGTAGGGGTGACACTTCGCACTTGCAACCTTCGATACATAATTCTTCCTTTAAAACTCTGCATAACCATGTTTCATCCTACGGTACTCCAAAATGAGTTGTTCTACGCGGCGAATGTTGTCTTGTGTGATGCTGGATCGCGGTCGACGATCATGCGGCTCATTCTCGACACTCAGACACTCACTACCGAGCTAATTTCGCAAACACCAAAGAATTTCCGTATTTTTAACGCCTTCCCACACCAAAAAACGAATGGCAATACGTCGCGCAACGGCGGTCGGTACTTGATGTTCACTCATAGTCGTAGCACGCACGTGAAACGTGCGTTCGCGACGAAAACTATGCCACACTACTCGTAAGGGACCCAGCTATCACATACTCAAGCCGCGATTTTCAAAACATACAGGCGCGCCATCTACAGCGTTTGTCTCGATCATATTTGAACCGTCCTCGTTTTTATAAAACACTGCATCCCTTAGAACCCTGACATGATAGATAGACAAAAATATGTCATTGATTCAACTTTCAAATGGAGTCTCCCAACAATAAGAGTGTGTCATTCACAATTATTTTTCAAACCCTTTGTGAATTGATAATAAACTCATATTCATAAAAAATAAATCCAATTAAAAATGCCAATTCAACTATTTTGATAGGAAAAAAATCCCAATATTTGCAGAATTTAATTCGAAAGTAGAGCTTGTCACCGCTTGCGAATTGTCCAATGCGTGCACACATTTGCTGCAAAATATTATGAAGATTTACATAACACTATTAAAAATTAACCCCAAACCCCAATCAACAGACCCACCCACAAAAAACGAACGTTATTGAATTTTCTGTTTCCATTGAACACGCGAATGTTGGAATTTTCGGAGAGTTTTTCTCTCACACTTTATGAAGTTTTATGCTTTTATTTATAATGTTTAATTAAGCCAACGGAAATGCAATTAATTATGTGGAATTTATGTCAATAAATTGATCGAAGCATTGAATTTTCAGCCATGTAATAGTGCAAAGAGGTATTAACAATAAGCTTTGAAGCTATTTTGAAAATGCGACTTTTTGTCACATGTGTCCAGTTCCATGCATAACAGCCTCTTACCGGAAGGGCTGTAACCGCGAGCACTTCAATAATTAATATGGCTTGAGTATTTTTCATCCAATTAAAACGATATTAACTTTTGTGTTGAACAGATAATACTTGTATTTTGTTGCTGAAAATAATTTATGGCCTTTAGATATATTGAGTAGGAAATAAGGTCATTTTGTAAATATGTAAAATACTCGTATTTGGTTTAAAAAAATTAACATGTAATGTATGGACTTGTTTCATCTTATAGTAGGTCCCACTTTTCAACTGTGCAAAAAAAAGTTGCTCAAACCATTTTATTGAGTAATTTGAGCACCGATGTTTTATTGGCTCACGTAATAACAAATTATGTGTCGCCTGTCAATGAATTTTTAATCCAACAGGAAGGTCTACCCACTGATGTCGACTCTCTACGGAGTTTCTTTAATCAATATCACGCTGAGCTTGGAATGACACAGGATCAGGTGAAACGCGACCTCGAAACCTATCGGTCCTTTGTAAGTTCAAAGCACATTTCCCGTTTACAAAAAAAAAACACGCGAGGACCACACAAAATTTTACCCCTAGTAATAAAGTTGCTCCAAAGACTCCTAGACTTATTTATCATAATTGTAGCGGTATGCGGGGTAAAGTTAGTACACTTTTTCTTGACGCTAAATCTTGCCACTTCAACATGTTGGTAATTACTCAAACCTGGCTAAATGACTCCTTCAAAATCCTTGGCGGTAATTGGTCCATCTATAGATGTGATCAGAATTATAATCACACCGGTAATTCTAGGGGTGGAGGGGTTCTCAATCTCATCGCAGTTCATAACTCTTTTCCAAGTGAAATTGTTGCAACCCAGTCCAGTACAGCGTTTGAACACATTTTTGTGAAAATTCCACTAGAAAAACACCACCCTCTATATCGGAGTCTTTTACATACCCCCCCCCGCTCTGATGAAAACACCTTTAATGATGTATGTGGAATAATCACTTCGCTTATCGCCTCATCACACGATAACGACAAAATTATAGTCTTTGGTGATTTCAATCGTTCAAACATTAAGTTTGTAGGTACGTGACGAGAATGACAATCGACTCCTCCCAGTTAATTTTATTGAAAACTCTGACTTTAACCTCATTGATACTTTTTATGGCAATGACCTTCAACAAGTAATTCCGACTTCTAGCCAGAATGGAAACTGGTTGGATCTAATCTTTACCAACTCCTATGACGAAGTTATTGTTAGTCCAACTGCTGAATCAGAAACACCCATCACCATTTTGCGATCGCAGTTGAACTTTCAACAGCTAATATTTCCTTTACCCAATCCTACAAAAATGAATTTGTCGACGATTTCTCAAAGGCTGACTATGAGGGAATCAGAAATTATCTTGATTCCATAGACTGGGTAATTAATATATCTATGTCAAATCCATATGACACAGTATCTTCTTTCTATAGCATAATTTATGGGGTCATTGATATGTATGTGCCCAAAATTAAAAAACGCTACCCGCTTTCCGAACCGTGGCTCGATAGAAATCTTAGAAACCAGAGAAACAAACTTAACAAGATTATAAAAAACGACCCCAATGTTTGCTTGAACGTAAAGGAAAAGTACGATGAACTAGCAAATGAGTTGCTCCTGAAATCATGTCAATTTAATGGGTGAAAAAATTATCAACGACCCGAAGAAGTTCTTTAACTTTATCAACACTTAACGTAAAACTGCGGGTTTTCCTTGCTTCCATGTCCAGTGGTTCCGCTTCCTCCACTTGTCCAGAAAAAATTTGCAACTTTTTCGCTGAACATTTTCAAAACAGTTTCAGCAAAAACTTAAGATCCTCATCGTCCCCGACCCATTCTCATTCAACAAGTCTTATTGGCGAAATTACTATCACGCAGGAGGAAATATCTAATACGATTGCAGAGCTAAGTGTAGAAAAAGGACCTGGGCCCTATTGCACAAATCAACCAATAATATTAGTAAATTTTACAAGTTACTAGTACCAATATTAGTAGTACTAATATATTCTGTTGCGCAATGGCTTTCAAGTTTCTAATAATATTAGAAACATTTTACAAGTATATGTCGCGGAAAATATTAGTCAGCTGATGATAATGAGTGTAATGCATAAAGTGAGTCGCACGAGAGTAAGAAGTACTTTTCATGGAAATTGCTCCAGTACCTCAGGATACCAATGGCATAACAACTGAAAGGTTTCGATCAGTTGACACGAGCTAAACAAAGGAGCACTAATTATTATTAATTATTGTGCAATAGTAGAAAATGAAACGTGTAGATAAACGAAAACTGAAACTGTGCGTTCTCAATAAAGTAAAATTGAAGCGGTGTGCTTTGTTTGGCGCTTTTTCCGATCGCTTAGCAAAAAGCGACAAGATCAAGGCTTGGCAAAAAAATTATAAATATGCATTATCCCTTCAACCTGTTTCGGCTGATAAAGATGGCTCATACATGCGCTATGGAATGGTGGTTTAATATACTTAAGTTATCAGTGTCAAGTGTTTTAATTTGTCGTCTTATTTGCTTAGGGTTAATTTAGACATTAGACTGATAGGTGATCCTAACGGACTTTGAGATACTTGAGTATCATATCATTAATATTATGTAGCTATCAAACACATATTTCTGTTTTTTTTTTTTTTTAAGGGAAATTTGACAATGCCAGGAAGATTGGCACAAGTAAAGTCCCCGAAGAAAAATTCACGGAAGTGGACGAAACCGTCAGAGACGTTATTGGCCAAGATTCTCCGTTCGTAGGGGGGATCGCAGTTACAGAATCAATGGAGAGTCAAAACGATATTTCCGAGCTGGATCAATTTCAAACAGAATTGCAAAAGGAAGTTCCAGAAGAAGAAGAAAAATGGGCTCAACCCGATGTAAACGGCAAGCAGGCGCCGGGAAAGGGTTGAGGTTCATCTTCTCAGTCATGCTGTTGTTGATCTACAGTTATATTACGAGTATTATCACCTACCTCATCTTCATTCCAATTCAAATGTACATCTTCTATTGCTTCTCTACTAATATTACATAATGCCATGCGACACTTGACAATGTTAGCAGCAAATATGAGTCCCACTCCAAGCTTGTTTAATCTAGGGAATTTTTCTTTTAAAATTCCCAAGGTACATTCTATTATGCGCCTTGTACTTTTGTGCCTTTTCTTGTAAATTCTTTCTGCTTCATGTCGGGGATCATCTCGAAGCGATAGAATAAGCCACTTTTTTAGACCGTAGCCTGAATCACCAAGCAGAACATAATTCCGAAACAGTCCTTGCTCCATTCGTTCATAAAGACAGCTGTTTCGAAGCACACGATTATCATGTATGCTGCCTGGCGATTTTGGTTGACATAAAAAAAATTGGCCATGGTAGCCACAAACGAACATGCACTTTAACGAATGGTTACCATTACGGTCGACAAAGGCAGCCTCATGGCGTGGTGGTGCATCGATCTTTACCAACGAGCCATCGATTGCTCCAATCACCCGGGAAAATAGTCAATTTCAAAAAAATTCACAACCTCTTGTTCTTGATCTTGTGGCCATGGTATCACACGAGGAAACATGCGGACATGGGTTCAGGTCCCGCAACGTTTTAAACGCAATTGCAAACAGTTCGACTGATTTTGCTCGTGGACGGTCCATTTCAGTTTGCGTTCAATCAACCACACATCGGGGAAATTAACCAGAAATTTTTCCTGGTTGATTTCCGGTCAATGGGGTGTAAGGAGTATTAGCGTATTTGACAGTTGTTAGTTGACATATTGCGTGTGACTGTCAGATGGTGTGGATTTTCGTGTTCGGTTTCTTGATTTTTACATGGCGTCTTGTGTGCTTATTTACACCGGAGCAACACAAATTTGTGGCGATCTTGCAGTGTTTTTAATTTTTCCGGAAACCGTCGCGAATTTAATTGAAGTTTTGTTTGAAATTCAATAGCGAATCGGCTGTCAGCTGTTTAATACATGACAACTGCAAAACAAGTCGTTCGGGTAAAGAGTTTATGGTTGGCTGGAGGGAAAATCCTTACCGTAATTACAACGTTGCGGAACGTGAACGCAGGCATTGTGCTCCAATGCCTAGCCAGTGCAAAGTGATACATACTTGCTACTGAATACTCAATGCACTACTTCTCCTTGACCGATGAACGAGGAGAGATCCTATTTCATCAACTATAAACTGCATTTTCTTACGGGACATACGGAACTTCTCCCTAAATTCAAAATCACTTAAGAGGTCGTAGCTTAATCTTGGTTTATAAACTTTTCAGCGGTGGAAGTTCTGGGGTTGTTGGATATCATCTTCTTCAGAAGAAGAATTGAAAAGCAAGTCTTCCAACATCTTGACACTGACTAATAATTAAATTTACAAGAGAAAATACGCTAATAGAAATAATGCCCGGTTCACATTATTCCAGTCCAGTAATCCAGTCCAGCAATCCAGTCCAGTGCTGGACTGGATCATATCGTCTACATGATTCCAGTCCAGTAGTCCGGCGAGTGTGTTGTTGATTCGGTAACTATAGTGACAATGATTTCTGTACGAGCTGGAATGAAAAAGTAGACCGACAATCCAGTCACTGGATTGTAATCCAGGACCGGATTGCTGGATTGAATTGCTGTCCAGTGCCGGTTCACATTATTCCAGTAGCAATTCAGCGCTGGACTGGATTACTGGACTGGATTGGTTACTGGAATAATGTGAACCGGGCATAATATTAGTGTTTACTGTCACCTCGGTATTTCTGAATATATTTTAGGCGATTGTGCAACGTAAGCTAATAGTATTAGCTAATAATATTGCCTATTTCGCTAATATTATTACTACTAATATTTTCAGATTGTGCAACAGAAATTACAAGTTATTAGTGGTTTTACTAATAATATTAGTTATTTTAATAGAATATTGTGCAATAGGGCCCTGGCCCTGACTTAATCCCTCCTTACTTTGTGCAGCAATGTATGGATCAATTGCTCGTTCCACTACATATTATTTTCAATACATCCCTCCAATCAGGCGTCTTTCCGTCTTACTGGAAACTTTCCCATATCACTCCAATACATAAGAGCGGTGATAAACGATTAGTCGATAACAATCGGGGCATTGCAATTCTATCGACAATCCCTAAGCTATTTGAGAATTTTGTCTGTGATAAACTCACCGGTGTCATTGACCCACTTCTTAATGAAGAACAACATGGTTTTCGTAAACGCAGATCGACAACGACCAACCTCATTATCCTTGTTTGCAAAATGGAAAAAGGAAATCAAGTTGACGCAGTTTATACCGACTTTAGTAAGTCCTTCGATAGATTCGATCATCAAATTCTAATCGAAAAATTACACCAATTTGGAGTAACTGGGTCACTGTTAACCTGGCTCCGATCCTACCTTCTCGATCGTACTCAGTTTGTGAAATTTCAAGGTTGTCTATCTAAAAGTTTCTCTGTATCCTCTGGTGTACCACAGGGCAGTCATTTGGGTCCTCTACTCTTTAATATTTTTATTTCAGACCTATCACAAGTACTGTCCGATATCCACCATCTTCTATATGCTGATGACCTAAAATTGTACCACACAATACAAACGCACTCTGATGCTGCTTTTCTTCAACTCAAGCTTCAATCCCTCGAAGAATGGTGTAATCAAAATAATTTATACCTTAACGTCAGCAAGTGTCAAGTAATAAGTTTCTCCCGTAAAATCAGTAATATAACCAACTCCTACCAACTCAATAACGTTGAACTTAATTGTGTTTATCATATGAAAGACCTTGGCGTAGTCTTAGACAACAAACTTCGTTTCAATTTACAATATGATATGGCAATATCTACGGCCAATAAGCAACTCGGCTTCATTAAAAGACGAGCAAAAGAATTTGAGAATCTTTGGGTTACTAAAACTTTGTATATCACACTTGTGCGACCACTTCTCGAATACGCTTGTGCTGTCTGGAACCCAGTGCATGAGATACACTGCAAAAGATTTGAGTCGATTCAAAAACAATTTCTTCTCTTCGCACTGAGAAACCTATGTATATGATCCTAACGATTTCCATAACCTGCTTTCTTACCAATACAGATTAGGTCTTTTAAATTTAATGACACTCTCTTCAAGAAGAACGCTACTCAGTGCATGTTTCACCTTAGATATTAGGCGTGTTTTTTTGTACTGCGGCGTAGGTTAATTGGGGGCTATCGGGGTTAACCTACACACATTACACAAACAACATACCCAAGTTGTTTGTGTAATGTGTGTAAGTTAACCCGGATAGCTCCCAATTAACCTGCACCGCAGTACAAGAAAACACGCCTATTATTAGCGGTGCAGTTAATATCGATTTTCTCTCTGACAAAATAATGTTCAACGATCAAACGAGATCGGGGCTGTTTGCGATCGAGATGGATGGCGCATCCGGTACAACCATGAGTTGTATGAAATGTACGATGAGCTGCAAGTCTCGAAAATCGTCAAACTACAACGACTTCAATGGGCAGGGCATGTACAAAGAATGGACGATGATCGCATGCCTAAGAGAGTACTGAATGCAGAACGAATCGACGGAGCGAGACTGCGAGGACGACCGAGATCTCGTTGGGAGAGCTCAGTAGGTGCGGACGCCGCGCAGCTGCTGGGCTCCCAAAATTGGAGGACGCGGTCACGTGACCGAGATAATTGGAGGACAATGATCCAGGCGGCCAAGGCCCGACGTCGGGCTGTCCCGCCACGATGATGATGATGATGATCAAACGAGACGTACTAGGCATACAGCTCTCCTAAAGGAGTATCAACACCCGACCGATTATGGCTATAACGAACCCATAAATAGATGTTGTCGAAATTTCAACACTATTAGTACCCTTTATTCTCCAGGGATGTCTAAATTCTCTTTTAAGCATAATTTGATAAAGTCCCTCATAACATCCTAGTTTCCTGCTTTTTGTCCATACACGTTAATATCTTTTAGTTAAAATATATAAATGGAATGAAATGTATGTATGAAATGTACTTATTGTCAATGGTTGCATTCGGGCGTCACGGAAAAAAGCGTAATGCGCTGCATAGAAATAGCGAATTCCTAAGCAGCGCATAACAATTTTTTGTGTGACGCCCGAATGGTATGCTTGCTCACCTGTCAAATGACAAGTTCAGTTTGGCATTTTCTCCCTCTCGTAATTATGTGTTGTTCTTTTCTGCATTGAAAAAACAATGAAAACAATGGAGAACGCACAATTCAGTCGATTAGGAAATGCCATGTTGCAAATTGACTTCGTTCGAACTGTCAAATCTCAATATCAAAATTTCACTTCAGAGTGAACACCTTAAGGGAAGCCCCTAGCATATTTAAGCTCGGTTCATGTGGACTTTATTTTCGAGACTTGCTTAGAAGCCGAAGCGAAGCTTCGGCCCGGAGTCCAAAGAGTATATACCCTAGACTTGTACAGACCTAGTGGTGATACCAAAAGTACCAATTGGCAACGACCACATGCATTAAGAATGGGTCTCCTATATGGCTAGTTCATAGGGGAGGTTGGCACTCATTCAGTAGGATCTTGACCATTCTCAAAATCAATTAACTAACTAACCCATTCTACAAATATTTGTCGAATTTTTCAAGTCGCTAGCTTCATTCTATCGAAAGTTATTGCTTATTTGAAATTTCCCTTGTAGGGGAGGTGTGAGTTCCTTGGGTCGGATCTTGCCCATCATTGCCACCAACTAATTAGATCACCCTACAAACATTTAAACAAAATTTCAAGTCTCTAGCTTCACTCTATCGAAAGTTATCGCTTATTTCAAGTTTCATTTGTACTGGAAGTAGGGGTTTCGTTGGTCGGATTTTACGTTTTTTCAACATTAGCCAACTGGATCCTACTACAACCATTTGACCAAAAATTCAAGACGCTAGCTTTATTTTGTCGTATGTTATCGCTTATTTTAAGTTTCATTTCTAGGGGAGGCAGGGGTTCCTTAGGTCGGATCTTACCCATCTTTAATGCCAACTAACTCAATCTCACTTCAAACATTTGACCAAAATTTCAAGTCACGATCTTCATTCTATCAAAAGCTATCGCTTATTTGAAGTTTCATTTGTAGGGGAGGTGCGGGTTCCTTGGGTCGGATCTTGCTCGTATTCAATACCAACTAAGCATGCCTTACTAGCAACATTCCACAAAATTTTTAACTCGGTAGTATCATTCTATGGAAAGTTATTGTAGTTAAAGGAATATTTAATTTTTTGAAATTTGTAGAGGAGGTAGGTGTTCCTTTGATCTGATTATGCCCAACTTACAGAACCTTAAGCAGCTTCTTACCTCAGGGTCACATGCCAAAAATCAGGTGTCTACGTCAATTGGTTCAAGAGTTATAGACAAAAAACCAGAAAAGTAGGGTAGTACGGGGCTCTTTGTAAGAAAATTACCGTTAGTTTTCAACTGATCGCTTTTATTTTCCCAGAAGAGTATAAAATTACCCTCACTAGTAATATACCAAAGCAAGAGCTTTTCATGATTTTTTAGTCGGGAGTTATAGACACATTTAATTATTTTACATATGTAGGGGAGGTAGGCGTTCTCTTGGCTTGATCATGCCCAATTTCAGTACCATCCAACTAGATCATATTACCAACATTTGACCAAAATTTCAAGGCCCTAGGTTCATTCTATCGAAAGTTATCGTGCGAACGGGCAGACAGACAGACAGACGGACAGACAGACAGACAGACATGGCTAAATCGAATCAGGAGGTGACCCTGATCATTTATATATATACATTGCTATACCTCCGGAGCCTCCTTTAAGGTGTTACATATTTTCGTCGTGACAAAAACAATATACCCTATACTATAAGTCTAGGGTATAAAAACTAATTTGATGCTACTGGCATGTTATTCATGGAGCCTTAAAAATAGCATGTTCTTTCTATAATCGGATATTTGATTTGAAATTATGCTCCATTTTCCAGTAGTTTGAGCTCGCCCGATCCCATTTGACATTTGGCACTTATGGCTTCTGTATTGTTCCTGGTCGATTTTCTACGTAGTGTTTACTAGTTCATTGGTAAACTTACATTGCGTGACGTCTCTGAGATATATGCAATTTTCTCAATGAAAGCCCTGATAACATATTGCATTGACAAGTAAGCATTGTTCGTACCCAAGTATTAGAAACATTGCGTGAATTTCAAATTTCCGTTCTGTATATAAATTAGCAACGTGGCCCGTAATTTTAGTCGCACTACTCTTTATAAATACTCGCTCGTGTGTACGTGTAATTGAACGTTGTTATGACGATAAGTACTCAAATAATGCTACCACGAGCCTTTCAAAATGCGCCTGCAACGAGGTCAAAGCTGGTAGCCTATTAAATTAATCAATGTTAATTATTGCCATCATATGATGAATCAAATCAATTACATAATGTCAAACGGAAATATGAATAAATGTATATTCGTGTGAAATTAATCATTAAACGCAATTTCGTTTGTAGATTCGAATACGTGGTACGTAATTTATTAGGCAATTTCATACTAGTAAGGCTAATATAACTGAAAGAGGATTGATCTTTATACTCTAGATGAAATCTGAGAGTATTATAAGTTTGCCACAAAGTTTGTAACGCTAAGAAATAAGGCTCGCAGAAAAAAATGAATGATACAGAAGTTCATATTATCACTCGAATATCTCAAAACCGGATGTCCGTCTGTCCGTCTGTCCGTCTGTCCGTCTGTCCGTCCGTCCGTCCGTGACCTCTCTAGCTCGAGAACGCGTTGAGCTATGAAGTTCAAATTTTGCACACGTTATTTTTGACAAAAAATGAAGGCTAAGTTCGTGAACGGGCTAAATCGCTCCACCCCTTCTACCCCCTCCCATACAAAATGACACATTTTTGAAAATTTACAATAATCAGATTTTCTCAGAAACTATAAAATATATTGCTTTGAAATTTTTAATATATCACTTTTATGATAATTGTAACCTATGTTATAAAACTTATTGTAATCCTCACCCTCCTTCTACCCCCTCCCATACAAACTGCACAATTTCATGAAATACGTTAAGCCAATTTACTCAGTACGTATACAATTTATCGGGCTGAAATTTTGTACTTAACACTTAATTAACAATATCAGTTAGATTCAAAAAAATTAATCGATTACCCTTACTCCGTCTACCCCCTCCCATACAAAATGACACATTTTTGATAATTTACAATAATCAGATTTTCTCAGAAACTATAAAACGTCTTGCTTTGAAATTTTGAATATATCACTTTTATGATAATTGTAACCTACATTATAAAATTTATTGTAATCCTCACCCTCCTTCTACCCCCTTCCATACAAACTGCACTATTTCATGAAATACGTTAAGCCAATTTACTCATTACCTATACAATTTATCGGGCTGAAATTTTGTACTTGACACTTAATTAACAATATCAGTTAGATTCAAAAAAAGTAATCGATTACCCTTACTCCGTCTACCCCCTCCCATACAAAATGACACATTTTTGATAATTTACAATAATCAGATTTTCTCAGAAACTATAAAACATATTGCTTTGAAATTTTGAATATATCACTTTTATGATAATTATAACCTACATTATAAAATTTATTGTAATCCTCACCCTCCTTCTACCCCCTCCCATACAAACTGCACTATTTCATGAAATACGTTAAGCCTATTTACTCAGTACGTATACAATTTATAGCGTTGCAAACTTTGTGAGAAACCTATAATGCTGTCAGATTTCATCTCTTGTGTTTATACTCTAGATGAAATCTGAGAGGTGATGGGATCAACAAAGTCTTAACGATGCATCCGAGATTGCAACCAAAATTATTTATTGGCTTTAACCAGGTTCAAATTCATCTAGAGTATTGCATGATTGGGGTTTACCCCAATCGTAGTTCTTTTATGTTTTTGTCATGAATTTAAATTACCTAGTAAGGATACGTCTTATATATAGGGTCTGCTAATGACACAGATACGTCTTATATATAGGGTCTGCTAATGACACAGATACGTCTTATATATAGGGTCTGCTAATGACACAGATGGGTTTGTTAGCATCTAGCCCTAATGGGGCATAGCGCGTCTACTATTCTATGTAGCTTAGCTGACGTTTCGTTGACATAAACCAGTTTCGGACAATGCACGTTGCCAGCATGAATATCCTGCACTCATTTAGACGCCTACTTGCGACAAGTGCGGAGATGTTACGGCTTGTTATTACGCTTCACCCCACAGGAGGAAGACAACACAAACATACATGGCCACAAACGCGCTACCCGTCACCCCTAGTACCTTTTCAATCAATATTTCTCAATCAATATCTCATTGTGTTGGCTCAATAGTTCAAGCGTGGATCTATCAAGCGAGAGGTGGTGAGTTCAATCCCTGCCACGAGCATATTCGCGCCATTAGTTTTCACGCCGACCAACGCTACGCAACTTCCAGTCGTTCCTACGGCAGCCGGTTCTACGCACCAGAACCACCTGTTATTCAACGGCCAAGAGCTGCCATACCCCCTCGATACAAGAAGAGAAAAATGTGTGTGTGTATATCCTGTACCACCTGAAGGACTCCGAATTATCAGCTATGCGGACGACTGCTCTATTCGGTAATAATATCGAACGCTTGTGCAACCTAATCTATCAGTACCTCGAAGAGCTCAACATCTTCTTCGTTAATAAGAACTTGCTCCGAAGTCATCAGCCACGCTGTTCACCTCCTGGACCAAAGAACTGAACGTTTCAGTAAGGGATCTACTTATCCCAACGATAAACCACCCAAAAATCCTCGGTGTCAACCTTGATAGCATGGCCACCTCTTCTGCCCATGCATCAACAATCTGTGACAAGATGCGAAGCAGGAACAAACTTCTTAACGCTCTTGCTGGCAGCTCCAGGATAAGGATCAGGAGACCCTCTTCGTGACCTATAAAGCGATCGGGAGATCAGTGGCAAATTGGCAGCATCTATATGGTCTCAAAATCTTAGCAACACACAATGGCGTAACATCCAGTCCTCTAAAAATACTACACTTCGTACTATGACAGGCTGCTTCTGATGTTCCTTCAGGATCACTTACACCAAGAGATGCCACTAAGATCTCATAACAACCTCTTATCGAAGCAATATATGGCAGGATGTTATCGTCACAACAACCCGAGTAACAACCTTATGGACACTTCGCAATATTCGTCGCGAACTCTTGAAAGAGATGTCCAGCGTATTAAGAGAGAACCATTCGACGATACCTTCAACAGAACTGCTGTTGCTCCGGTACATAGGGAAGAAGTTCAGAAGTCAATCGAGAACCTAAAACCGATCCCAGTACTCTCAGTACGACTACCAACAATACCTTCGAACGAAGTAAATCCACCATGTGCTATAAGATTGTAATGAACCATATTCTGGTCTGGTTGTGCTGCTCCCACTGGCAGATCGAAGCAGCACCTGATGAGTAGTGATCTGTTGGTGGTACGAAACCAGAGGCAGAGGGTCCCATTACACCCGGATCCGACCGCTTGGGCGTCTGATCCGTCCGCCAACCATCCCATTCTTATCGACTATTTTTTTTCATTCTCCATTTTTACCTCCCCTGTTTATGTTGTCTTCCCCAGGCCTATGAATTTTTGTTAATACGTAAAGGACAGGGGCAACGAGCGGCGAAAACCCCGCCCACATCTCCCGAACTGAGCTACAGCAAGCATAGGCCACTGCTTAGATCTTTGAGGAGCCTTTTTCTTCGCCAGATGGCACGGCCCGACCTTCACGGTCAATTAAGCTACCTTAGGCTCCGTCCCCACGGGCATCTTCGGATGCCCCCCAGACCGTCCGTTACAAGATCTGCACTTGCGCAATAGATGCAACAACATTGGAATCCATTTTTGGTGTTCTGTTCAAAACATACATACTAACGCGAACAAGGATGTTCAGCTCTCCTCCTCATAACAAACAAGCAGAGATACAGGCTTGAATCATCAGTTGAAATGAAAACGGCACGGACGAAAACTGCACCCAATCTTAGATCTGATAAAAAGACACAACGTCAGAAGTCGCATCTGGATCGCATAACATTTCATTACATTACTAAGAAGTAATTAATAAAAATATATTTTTCGAAATAAATTAGAAAATATGTACCCATACCTATGTACAAGAAAATACATATGTAAGTAATAAAATTTTCAATTATGTATCAATGAACGTAACTTTTCTTCTACTGGCACAAGATCTTCCAATCGGTCATGGGAAGGCATATGGTGAAAGTTGGGTTGGGAGTCACTGCTCCAGAAGTAAATTGAAGAGCATGAGAGCAGCGAAAGTTCTATTGTATTTACCTCAAAAAATATACCCAAGGCACATGATATTTTTTTTTTCACGAAAAGATGTCATGGACCCAAGGAAAAAAAGCTCAGTTCAATTTTTATTGATTTATTTTTTATATGTTTCATAAACGAAGAAAAAGTATACTTACTGCTTGGTAGGAGGCAAACATGTTTGTATTTATTGAATTCGTGATTAGAAAAAAAAAAAGAATTCCATTTGAACACGATTCCGTTCACACATCCAAGTATATTTTTTCCTTCATCCACATTATACCTATAGTATAATATTCTTCTAATCACAGGACGATACGTGTATCATATTTATTTCAAGCACGCCAGCGTTAATTTATACAATAACAAACGTGTGTTTACGAAACACGCAATGTAATTGTACACTGCCTTCAACAACAACTGACCTTTGCGTACATTTCGAAAGATACTAATGAACTCTCAAACTTTCGATTAATTATAGTGTTGAAAACTTACATGTTAGAACGTAATCCAGGACACTTTGTACCATCCCAGTGGTAACATATAATTGGACAAATAAAATTATCCACCAAAGTATTAGTCTAGTGGACTAATTGTCACTCAACACCATGACGATGTTTACGGACAGGATTTTAATACCAAAGACTTAGTCGAACTAGATAATAATGATATACAATAGCGAAGGTTTCTCAATCATATTGCTTTTCTGGCAGTAGTAAAGACCATTCGCTTTTTGTCGAATTTGTCCAATACGAAGATGCTCTATGGTTTTTATTTATACCAGCGCGACGCTCACTGAAGTGGAACGGGAAATGGCCCCATATAACATGGATATACTAGGACTGATCGAAACAAGATGGCCTGGATCGGGAACGATTTTATCACCAAGCTTCCAAACAGTGCTGCTCTACTCTGGAAGTGAAGACGATACCTCACCTCGAATAACAGGCATCGGAATCCTGTCCCTGCCCATCTCCGACCGTATCATTACAGAAAGATTTAAATCCAGGGTAAGAAACCTCACAATAACTCAGTGGTACGCCCCGACTAAACCAGCGGATGAATCAGCTAAAGACGCGTTCTATCATCGACTCGGCGGCACCTTCAACAAGGCTCCCAAAGGTGACATAAAAATTACTATGGGGGATCTCAATGCCAAAGTCGGGTCTGACAACCTTGGTTTGGTCATGGTCTAGGCTAGGCAACAGGAACCAAAATGGGGAGATGTTCGAGAAGTTTAGCAATTCTCGTCAGCTCGTCATCGGCGGTACTTTGTTCAAGCACAAACGATGCCATTTAACAACTTGGGTTTCTCCGGATGGCAGAACAGACAACCAGATTGACCATATAGCCATTTCCAAGACATAGAGGAAATTTCTCTTAGACGTCAGGTCGAAGCGAGGTGCTGATATTGGCAGCGATCACCAACTTGTTGTCCGAAAAGTGCGCTTACGAACGGCAGCGATCCATAGCCCACAAAATGCAAGAATCTTGCCACATTTTAATGCCCAAAAGCTTAAAGATCCATCTATAAGCGTACGTTTATACTATGGCGGTGGCGGCGACGTTTTTTTTCCGTCGACGTTCGACGTTAAAAAAACGTCGTTGGCTTGTGATTATATTACGACGTTTTTTAACGACGTACGTGGAATCATTCGGTATTTCTTGAGCCTACATCATGGATAGACGGAGAATATTGCTGCTTTGTGCATTGGAAGCAGATGTGCTTCTCATGTTTACAACTACATAATATTTCACATGTAGAAACAAATCAACAAATATATCCCCATCCTCACCCTTATCCGTATCCTCATCTTTTCATTATCAAATATCCTTATCCTCCTCCGCATTCTCGAGCTCGAACAATTTTTTATCCACACCCTCATCCTCATCCGCAAAACATCCCTACTAAACCACCACAACAAAGAGTAATTGCATGTAATTATTAAAAAGATTCAAGAAAAAACGCTGCCGTTACCGTCGTAATATAAACTCTGCCATATAATTGCATGTGTTTATAGTGGACGTCGACGTCGACGTTCGAACGCCAGTCCGCCAACATGCGACGTTAAAAATTTTGGACGCGACGTTCGACGTTTTAACGTCGAACGCTACCGCGCCTAATAACAACGTTCCCATTCATTTCCATGTGTTGCTAGCCATTAATTGCTTCGACGGAAAAAAAAAACGTCGCCGCCACCGCCATAGTATAAACGTACGCTAAGACGTGCTTATTCTACCGCCTTGCACAAAAGAGCTAATGCATCACCATCTTATGAGACTGCTACAATTGATGAAAGATGGAACGTCGCTAAGGACTCATTTATTTCGTGCGGTGAAACTTTTGCGGGCAGATTGGAGAGCGGTAAATAGTTGGGACGCTAAGCGACATAAATGCACGCCACCTTGAAAAATATGATAGAGCAATGCCGTTTAATATTATTGTTGGTGGTCCCCATACATTCATTTTAAGAGATGGAGCCATCTTGGACCCCGCGGCAGATCGGCTGTGCGGGCGAAAAACCGAAAAATTTGAGCCCTTTTTTTAATATTCTCCTCATAATTTGTAAACCGTGCCACGGGTCGAAAAACTTAATAGAATTTAAATTAAAGAGCGTCAAATTCTACATCCAATGCATCGCTCAAAGTTGGAATTCGGTTTAGTAGTATAGTCAAAACCGATAGTCGAAAAACGTCACATTCGAGGCTTAGGAGGAAAATCACACTATTTTGCTTTTCAAGCTCACATATCTCTGAAACCGATGCTACAAATGGAAAAACTAAAAAAAAAAAAAAAGTTGAAGACATTTCTGTTTCAAGTTTAACTTGCTCAATGCTTTTCAAATCGGCTCGTTTTTAGTGTAGTTGTGAGCGAAACTGCAGAAATGATTTTTTAACGATTTGAGCCTTAATAGATATATCTCGATAATACCTATATAACAGCTAAAAGTTTTGGCTTAGCCTCAATGCGCAGATATTTTAACCTTGTTTATAAAAGATTCACTAAAAAAAAAGATTTTGTAGTAATATAAGTAGCGCATAAGTATAATGTATATGTATTGGTTAGCATGTAAGTATAATGCGATGTGAGAAAGAGATTGTATGAAGAGGCATTAATAAAGTGATCGTTGAAGTGGACAGACGTGTCTTTCTTTCCATAGTCGTGTCATACTAAAATTCAGAAGTGGGGTAGTTTTCAGTGCCCTAATTAAACATTTTTTTCCACAAAGTGATCGTTGAAGTGGACGGACGTGTCTTTCTTTCCATAGTCGTGTCATACTGAAATTTTTATTTTAAACTTATTTAATAAAAAAGTCTTTTTTAATTAATAATAAAATCTGGAGTATTCACATTTTTCCAGATTTTATTATTATTATTTTGGACTAATGATCGTTCGGAATTGCCGTTGATTTCATTCGACTCAGAATGACCAAATACATTAGGACTTAACCTAAAAGTGGAATAAAACCTTTTTATTTTAGGCTTGTTTATTAAAAAAATATTATTTAACTAATAAAAAAATCTGAAGAAATGTGAATATCTTTTGAACTAACGGTTGTCTTTGCATTTAGTTTCATTCGACTCAAAATAACCAAATACATTAGAAAACAGCCTAAAACTGGCATCAAAACTTTTTATTTTCAACTTATTTAATATAAAAGCTTACTTACATAAGTAATAAAAAAATCTGGAAAATGTGAATATCTTTTGAACTAATTGTCGCATGGAATCACGGTTATTTTTATTGTACTTAGAATGACCAAATTACATTAAGTATCAGCCAAAACTGGCATAAAAACCTTTTGTTTTTAACTTACTTAACAAAAAAAGCTCATTTAACTAATTAAACAATCGGGAAAATGTCAATATCTTTTGAACTGATGATCGTATGGAATTGCGGTTAGTTTCATTCGACTCAGAATGACCGAATACCGTAAGAATCAGTCTAAAATTGGCATAAAAGCGTTTTATTTTCAACTTGCTTAACAAAAAAGCTCATTTAACTATTTTAATAAAACAATCTGGAAAAGTGTGAATATTTTTTTGAATCAGTGGTCGTATAAAATTTCGGTTGATTTCATTCAACTTAATATGACCAAATACATTAGGAACCAACCTAAAGTGTCATATAAGTTGCTTCAACTCTGTACCTAATTATGGAAGAAATTAAATCATTTAATTGACTAATTATTTAATGAATTAAATTAATTTGACAAAAAAGTTAGCAAAACTTTTATAAACAAGGTTAAAATATATACGAATTGAGGCTAAACCAAAACTTTTAGCTGTTATATTTATCGAGATAGAGCTATTAAGGCTCAAATCGCTAAAAAACCATATCTGCATTTTCGCTCAAAACTAGATTAAAAACGGGCAGATTTGAAAAGTATTGTGCTAGTTAAACTTGAAATAGAAATATCTTCAGCTTCTGTCTATTGAGTTTCCATTTGTAGCATCGGTTTCAGAGATATGTGAGCTTGAAAAGCAAAATAGTTTGATTTTCCTCCAAAGCCTCGAAATGTGACATTTTTCGACTATCGGTTTTGACAATACTACTAAACCGAATTCCAAATTTTAGCAATGGATTAGATGTAGAATTTGACACTCTTTAATTTAAATCCTAATAAGTTTTTCGATCCGAGGCACCGTTTACAAATTATGAGGAGAATATTAAAAAAAGGGCTCAAGTATTTCGGTTTTTCGTCCGCACAGCCGCTCTGCCGCGGGGTCCAAGATGGCTCCATCTCTTAAAATGAATGTATGGGGACCACCAACAATAATACCAAACGGCATTTCTCTATCATATTTTGCAAGGTCAAATCGCTTAGCGTCCCAACTAATAGTCTCATATAGCCAATCAATATACTCAAGATTCAATGGTACAATCCTCATGGGCTATATACGAGAATATGTCTATAGAAGCTCCTTCCCTAAGTGTCATAGCTAAACAAGTGTTTGATTGTTTAAACGAAGAAATCGCGTGAGCGGGTTTCGCTACTTGTGCCTAAAATATTAGAGGGGCGTTAGAGCCCCCCCCCCTTCCATAGTCGGCGCCCATGATTATACACGAAATATAAATCTTGCGAACTAATCATACAAACTTGAAAAGCCGACTTTTATGAGGTGGATGATGAAATGCCAGATCTAGGCCACAAGGACTAGATGTTTTTTGTATGTTCGTCCTGCCTCTGTGAACTGTGCAAAATGTGATTTCAGCTTAACAACCTTCCGGAGCATCAATACAACCTCTGAACATGTTAGTATGTACTTTTTTTTCGAGTGCAACCATTCAAGCCCCGGCCAATCTCCCTTACCTCTTCCTTCCACAATTTTTCGTCATTGTGGGTCAATAAAAAAGTTTACGAGTTCATATATCCTCCAGATACATATTGCAGATACAACGCCCATACGTCTACGTCGTCGCCGTAACCACAAAGATATGTATCCGCAAAATTGTACATATCATAGCAATGTGGGGATATACAGCGAACAGAACAGTGATAGTGTGCTTGGGGCCATCGAATGATGGTGTCCTGTAGGCCGACATTAGTGGCCAGAACTTGGCTTTGGAGGTTATACCTCAGTAAAAAAAGAAACCAAATTCTTGTGTCGTGTGTTTGCATGTACATATTCATCTAGTTGACAACATGCAAGTGCACATACATATTTTGACATGCATGGAAATAACCATGGTTGAATTGCTGGAATATGTGCATTATGAAATTTGTCATCGGTAGAGTATTTAATGGGATTTTCACATTCATTTCGAGTAATCTAGTTACGATTTTTTTTCCAATGGGTACTCGTACATGCCGCTGGGTCAAAGGCATGTGTATAATAATTAAATTGGATTGATATGACTACGATTTTTATTAAATAACTGCTTCTTGGGAAAGATGACTTTGATGGGCGAAGTGAGTTAGGAAATTGACACTGTGATGGACTATCAGTCGCAGACTCATGACAGAACCTTGTAAAAAGTCTAAACAAACTCACATGAGAATGCTTTGAAACTAAACCTAAAATACACTGTACACAAACACAAAAAAGTAAAAACATGACTATTTTTGCGTTTGTTTAACGATTTTTCAAAATTTGATCATTGCACAATTTGAAGGTTTTTTTCACTTAAAAATTAAAGCATTCCACTTAAATTTTGCAACATTTGCTTGACGTGGGAACACGTCATGTCAGAGCAATCTGCCGGCCGGCCATATAAGCTCAGGTTTACCATAAGATATAACTTGAGGTATGTCTGTGCCCTGTGCAGGTATACCTGAGAAGGTCTTCCATAGTGTGTGTTGTCTCGCTGCATAGGCATCCAGACCTGAACAGTTGTACCTGTTCACGTATACCTCAAGGTAACCTTGAACGTATATGGCCACGCCTGCGCTGAAGCTCCTCCATGAGTTCCGTTTAGCTGTCCTCAGCTCCTTTTTGTAAGAACTCAATTGTCTTTTGTAGGAGCGCCAATCCGATGCTTGTTTAGATGCCTCTATAGAAAAACTGATCAGTCCTGCCCTTCCAGATGTGTATACAAATTGGATGGTTCAGTCGGCCGGGTGCAAAATCAAAAATCAATCCAGAAAAACTGATCAGTCCTGGCCTGTAATGAACCACCTGTAATAAACCATATTATGGTCGGGTAGTGCTGCTCCCACCGGCAGATCGAAGCAGCACCTGATGAGTAGTAATCTGTTGGTGGTACAAAACCAGAGGCCGAGGGTCTCATTACACCCGGACCCAGGTGCGACCTCGTGGGCGTCTGATTCGTCTGCCAACCATTCCATCATTATCGACTATTTTTTTTATTCCCCATTTTTACCTCCCCTGTTTGTGTTGTCTTCCCCAGGCCTATGCATTTTTGTTAATACGTAAAGGACAGGGGCAACGAGCGGCGTGTCCCGAAGATTGGTCGACGCAGAAGAACTTCTGCATACGCTCGATACCGCTGCAAAAGAAGTACGTATCAACGAGGGTTAGACTAAAATTATGATGCAATCGACGACAAGGACACCTGCACAATCAAACATCAATGTGGGGGACCTCAACAGCGAGCTCGTGAATGACTTCATATACCTGGGTTGCAACTTGTCAAGGGACGCCAACGAAACTGACGAAATCAAGCGACGGATACAGTTAGCTAATAAGACTTTTTTCTCGGTTCTCCCCATAATGAAATCGTAGCATGTACACAGAAACACGAAGTTCCGCGTGTACAAAACCATTATACGATCAGTGCTATGTTATGGCTGCAAAGCATGGACCCTAACTCAAGCCTCCGGAAACATGCTAGACACATTTGGATGTAAGGTTCTACGGCGAATTTTCGGGGCTGTTTGCGATCGAGATGGATGACGCATCCGGTACAACCATGAGTTGTATGAACTGTACGATGAGCTGGGAGTTTCGAAAATCGTCAAACTACAACGACTTCAATGGGCAGGGCATGTGCAGCGAATGGACGATGATCGCGTGCCAGAGAGTGTAATGAACGCATGACGAGTCGACGTTGCGAGACTGCGAGGACGACCGAGACCTCGTTGGGAGAGCCCTGTTTATGTAGACGCCGCGCAACTACTGGGCTTCCAAGATTGGGGGACGTGGTCACGTGACCGAGATAATTGGAGAACAACGATCCAGGTGTCCAAGACCTGACGTCGGGCTGTGGCACTAAGATGATGATGTTTTTGTGTATTTTATACCCATTTTTGACTGCCTTTTCTTTCTGGAATCCTTCGGGTGTTAATCGGTACGTAATGAGTCTGTGTACCTTGCTGTTATAGGCAGCCATTTTTTATGCATATGTGTGGGTCGATGTTGCTGTTATTGTTCTCCGTGTCGTCATCGGTTTTCTGTATATATCGAATTGAATTCTGCCATGGGTACTAGATGGGGGCACAAAACCTTTTCCATAGTCCTCCGCGTGGGCGCCCCCTGGTAACGACAGTGTATCAAATCGCTGACGGCCAATGTCTTAGCGATAAGACAGTTTGGAAAAAGGCAGATAGCTGTAGCCTGAATGGTTGACCAACACCTAAGCGTCTCAGGTTTAGTAGGATGGAATGACTTGCGTAGTTGGACCTGCAACATAGTTGTGTGAATTCCAGCACGTTTATTAAACCATCTGAAGCAGCTATCTTCCGAGGCCATACACTGAATGGGGTTAAGCGACGTGCTGACAACTCGTCCTTGCAAAAGCCACTCCATGTCAAGCAACCTGGAACAAAAGCCTCGGATTGTTTCCAGGCGGCCAAGGCCCGACGTCTGGCTGTCGGGCTTCGTTAATAAATCTAAGAACGGTATGCTTCCATTCGATTCTCTCTCGATAGTGAATTTTATTTTTGGGTGGATGCTGCCGATTCCAGCAAGGATTTCGTCTACTTTCTCTTTTTCCATGACTGCCAGTACATCATCGACGTACCTATACCAAACCCTCGGCATGAAACCTTTTTCTACGATGGTTGGCTGGATCGAGGCCATGAACATTTCCGTGAAGATTGGGATTAGAGGAAGAGAGCTACTGTCTTTTATTAATTAACAACCAACCGGCCGATTGATTCGCCTGATTTGTATATACACGGCCCGGAACTCCGAAAGGCCAGGACTGATCGGTTTTTCCGAAGAGGATTTCTGGATCGTCTATGGCCGGCTTTAAGGTGGAAACTATTATTTCGATATGTACCTATATAAGGACGTTGGGACAATTTCATCTTATTTTAACTCAATTTTATGATTCGGATTTATTTTAGCGTAATCTACAATATTTACTGGACGATTTTGCACGTTTTCGGGCGTCTATTGCACCCTTGGAACTTTTAGCTACCCGAAAACCCGATCTTGAATTACTATATACTATTAGGTTGGTGCAGATGAAATGTCGGATTTTACGAATTTAATTTAGAGCACAACGCAACGCAAGCAACGAGGAATATCAACAGGGCATTTGGACCTGATACGGTTAACGAAAGAAACCACTTAGCGGTGGTTCGAAAAATTTCGATCCGGAGATAAGAACCTTAGAAATGAGCTACGTGGAAACCCAGGACCATCGATCGATAACGACGAGCTGCGTGTATTAGTGGAGTCTGACCCCCGCCAAACCATAAGGGATCTTGCGGAGAAATTGGACGTGCACCATTCGACAGTTTGTTGCCACATGGAACAACTTGGAAAAGTGAAAAATTTGACAAGTGGGTACCGAGCAAAACATGGCGTGTCAAATGGAGATTTTCAGTTCTCTTCTCTCCCGCAACAGAAACGAACCGTTCTTGAACCGAATTGTGAGCTGCAATGAAAAGTGGATACTATACGATAATCGTCGCCAATCGGCCCAATGGCTACATAGATGCCGATGAGGCTCCAAGACACATGCCGAAACGAAGCCTCAATCCAAGGAAAATAATAGTTACTGTTTGGTGGTCTGCAGCTGGATTTATCCACTATTCGTTCCTGCAACCTGGCGAAACCATCAATGCTGAGAAATACTGCGCTCAACTGGACGAAATGCATCAGAAATTGACAGGTCAACGACCTAGGCTAGTCAACAGGGATGGAGTTATACTGTTTCATGACAACGCACGACCTCATGTATCGAGAACAACGATCCAAAAATTGAACGGGTTGCGCTATGAGACTCTTCCTCACCCGCCATATTCACCAAACCTCTCGCCAACAGATTACCATTTCTTTAAACATTTTTATCACTTTTTGACAGGAAAACAGTTTAACAATGAAACAGTTGTCAAAAATGCCTTCGAGAAGTTTCTTCGAACCAGAGAATCGGACTTCTACGATACAGGAACAAATGCGCTTGTATCTCGTTGGGAAAAGTGTTTCGCATCCGCTGGTAACTATTTCGATTGATAAAATTATCTTTACAAAAAGTTACAGCTGTTCAAAAATTGACTACTGAATCCAACATTTTATCTGCACCAACCTAATATAATTAGGGTCACTCTCTCTCTCTAATTGCCTTGACCCCTCCAGGGTCATAGGCGCGTCAACATTTCTAGTATTTCTTTGCCTTGTTGACGTTTCAATAGCATATCTACTTTTCGGAAGTGCAGCTGCTAGCATGAACCTCCTATCCGCGCCGCCTTTATACTGACAAGCTCGGAGCACTGTGAGAGTTCCATTAGTACCCACAGGCAGTTTTTGATCGCGCCGCGATTTGATCTCCGAGCTCTAGATTACTATCGTAGAACGGTGACCGAACGATCACGGCCACCGAGCGCGACTAAATTAAAAAAAAATATATATGTATATATATTTAATTTTTGTTGGAGTAAAACTAATTTTGTTTCTTGCTCATCCAATTTGAATTTTACATAGAAGCCCATCACAACAAACTAGCAAACCTACTACCTTTTCCTTTTGTTTCTGATGGGTTGACTCCTTTGCCGTCAATTATGCGGACATGTAACTGACGATGAGTCTTATCGATCTAGGAGTGCGACTTGACTTATGAATCAGCTTAAATTTTGAAGCTACGCGTATTTTTGTTGGGTCGAATGGAGGTACTCAACCAAGCTTAATCTAAAATACGAGTACTAAATTAAAAATGTATTTCTAAGAACCGAAAATAAATTTTTGCCACACCTCTAGAAAACTCTTCCCCGAGCGAAGTAATCAACAAATCTTCCAACTCTATAGTAATTTCAGATGAATCACTTAAATAATAAAAAGGATATCTGAGGCGGTTATTCGTTTCCTGTAAATACCGAATAAACCCTTATCATGATTTGACACGACACTTTTCCTGACACTTTCATTCGTTTACCTCAAGCGTCTTAATTTACCACAATCGAAAATAAATTCAAAGAAATAGTCTGCAATAATAAGTATGTATGTACATAGTAGATTCAGCACACACACACTGTTAGGCCGGCCATATACATACGTTCAGGTATACCTTGAGGTATGCCTGTGTAGGTATATCAAAAAATTGTACAATAATTCTCTCCGTTTGCCTGTGCAGGTCTGAACGTCTATGCAGCGAGACAACTGTCCAGATATACTTTTACAAACACAATAAAAGCAGAGAAATCTAATTATGCTCAACCGTAATCCTCGATTAAACCTAAAAAAGAAACAAACTGCACATTTAAGCTTGATCAATATCCGTTTCGCTAAATTTCATGATATTTCAAGTTGAATGAATAATGCCAAAAGTGGCAGCCCAAACACATCATGACGTGTACACCATTTATTACGCTTCTATATGGCTAAGAACAGGCTTCTATTAGTATGCTACCTGCGACCCTGGACTCTTTACCGGGTGATTGCGTAAGCCAAGTCTAATCCCATAATCCCCAAAAACCCTGTCATAAAATTCCTCCAATTAAATCGGCAATTTATCAACAAAACGGAACCGTCACCCTACCCTGCTTGTCACCTTCGGCTCAATCCTTACAGCTCTAGCGTCCCAAACCGGAGGATGTCAAGTCAGCGATGTAGAACACTGAATCAAACAAAATAGAACACACGGTGTGTGTTTTTTCGCTTCGACTTTCATAAATTCTTTCTGTTTGCGGCGACGAATTGGACCGTAAGAACTTGAAATGTAAATGAAAAGAGTAATCCTGTGTTGCCGGAATTAATTGAACAATATCCTTTTGAATGGACGACAACGACGACTAGTAAACGGTCCGGGTGTACGATGTACCTGGGTCCAACCAGCAGTGCAGCAACGAAACAAAAAGCCAACCCCTTGAAATTAGATTTTTAGGGGGTGGTGGATATGTCCCGACCAGCTGGCTGCCAAAAGCAACCGCGATCTGGGCTCGTAATTCAACGACAGGCAATAGTTCGTCCGCAAAAACCACCGCCAAAGCGTCCCCAAACCGACTCCAAAAAAAAAAGTGAAATCAACTTTTTGCCTATGATTAATTGCCTTTGCACCAGGATACTATAAATCACCCCCTGGTCCAGGCCACCTAAACACATTTCTCGCCGGCTTGCTATGGTTTCGTGCCTTGGTTAAAGGGGTAGCTCGTGTAGGCTCAGAGATTGGTAGATTCGTTCTGACGATGGGCTAGAGTCAATTGACATAGGTTCCACGAACGGATGTTCTGCATATATATTTTTTCAGTGATGGAATTTGTGACCAAACCGATGCCCAGAGGATGACGGTGTGTTTGCGTTGGTGTGGGTGCGTGTGTGTCAAGCAAGGTTGAATATCCTGATAGCTTCGTCCTTCATCTTTTTCAGTGACAACTGTCCGCACCACGCACCATATTAAAACATCACTTTTTTGTGTGCCATTGTCGGAACTCTGAAATCGATTACGTGTCATTATCAATATCACGTTCAGGTGTCCGCTATATTGAATCATTCCGGAATGGTGCAAAAAAAAATCGAATGAAAGTTTAATTTTGGGAATGGCACCAACGCGAGGTGGGATAAATAAATAATGTTTATATCCAACAGAGGAGAGACTGGAAATGCGTGATAATAGTTAATGATTCAATAGTGTCATGAAAATAAACCTACAGGCTAAGGGAAGGTGACAGAAAAAGGATGTCGAGCGGAAACAGATTTTTTCGCAATTTTCACTAGATGATTTCGTACGTAGTTGGATTTATTTTTCGGTTTAAATGATGTCATACAGAAAATTAAGTTCATTCAACATACAATAAATAAGGTATAGTCACAAAACTAAAAAAAATCGCAGAACTAGCGCTTCGCAGTTGCTAACCAGCACATAGTAATTATTTTCGTGTTTTCGAAACGGCATACCGTCTGTCTCATTTGTCAAACGCCATGTTCAGTTTGGCATTCAACAGAAAACTCGAAATTTCTTATTTTGATTAGTCCCAGGTGTGTAATGAACCACCAGTAATGAACCATATTATGGTCTGGTAGTGCCGCTCCCACCGGCAGATCGAAGCAGCATGATGAGTAGTGATCGGTTGGTGGTACGAAACCAGAGACCGAGGGTCCCAGTACACCCGGACCCAGGTGCGACCGCGTGGGCGTCTGATCCGTCCGCCAACCATTCCATCCTTATAGACATTTTTTTTTATTCCCCATTTTTACCTCCCTTGTTTGTGTTGTCTTCTCCAGGCCTATGAATTTTTGTTAATACGTAAAGGACAGGGGCAACGAGCGGCGAAAACCCCGCCCACATCTCCCGAACTGAGCTACTGCAAGCATACGCCGCTGATAAGCTCGTTGAGGGGCCTTTTTCTTCGCCAGATGGCACGGCCCGACCTTCACGGTCGTTATGCTACCTAAGGCTCCGTCCCCACGGGCATCTTCGGATGCCCACCAAACCATCCATTATAGGTGACACACAAGATATGGTAACAACTTTCTTTCCCGCAATAAGGTTTAACTATCAGGTGGAAAACATGACCATCGACCATACACAACACAACCGAGGTTAGAATGGAAGTTTTACTATTGTCCCTAATGTCAAATATTGTGCTGAGCCTGGAAAGCGAGAAAATTTTATGCTGACTAAGTGCCGGTGACATGGACGTCTAAATGACGCCTGACGCTGCGTCACTTTCAATCGGATAGGAAGAAATACATTACGGGCAATGAAGCGATGCACATGGCCGCAGATAGCTATCCGATAGCTATCGGCGGCATTTTGCCGCCGCGATAGCTTTCTGGGATGACGCTGGTTTCTGCTCCTATCTGCGTCACTTCACGCGTCCGCATATCAATTTTTAATAAGCCGGCCCACATACATTCGAACCCGGAACACGGACACGGTCACAATGTCTGATTTGTATGATGTTTCTTAAACCATTCGCTTGAGGATCACTTTTAAGTGCCAATTGATTAATTGTTAATCGTGACTACTACAATTGACAATTAATTTTGAAAAAAAAAATAGTGGGGATGGATGCTCCTCAACCCGGATGGAGTTTGTAAGGGGGTTGGAAATGGTGTAAAAAATGCGAAATTCCTTATATTTTAGAAGTTATGGCCAAAAAACAGTTTATTTAAAACTAAAAATAACATAAATTGTAAATTCACGTTAGCTATTATGTGGCCCAGCTTATATAATACAGAGTGACGCTGCGTCCTATCGCATTATGTGAATTGAAATGCAGATAGGTATCAAAGAGGGAGGAGCTTAAGTGACGTGGCGTCCGGCGTCATTTGGACGTCCATGTGTACCGGCTCTAAAAGTGCAAGCGCTTAGTGTCAGCGCAGCGTTTATACAATGAATTGCCATGCAGCACTAATCGCTTCTTAATGCTGACTCAACGCAGGCTTTTTAGAACCGCAGTCAATGATAGTAAGGAGTGTAGGACGGACATCAGGTGCTGCTCTCTCTCTTGCAGGTCCTCGTGTTTCAAATGATACATGTAAGTTATCCAATTACATAAGTTGATGCCAACAAATACTTCGTTAAGTCTCTTTAATTAATATATTATCCGCCTGCTAAGCTCTGCAACCTCACTGCATTGCATCATAAATATTTAATCCCCATATTATAAACATTTTCCTATTCCTGACTAATTTACCCGGTATCGAAGTTACTCGAAACTTTTGAGACTCCAACGCTAATGAGTTTAGGTATAAACTTATGCCTGCTACATACAATGGCCCATCACTGGCAGTTGGATTGAAGCCACAATTACTCAGTAACTCGTGCATACCCGGTTTATTACCGCGACACTCTCAAAAGTATATTTTACTTCAAAGTGTCACCACTAACTTCTTAAGCTTTTCGAACTATTAATGATATTCATGAAACTAAGTGCCAGTACAAGTACTAGCGACATTTCGACTTTTAGACAGTTTAGTTGGATCCTCTTGCTCTCCTTCTTCCAAGTGCGGAAAAAGTCTGCGGGAATGGAAACTTTCCCATGTCGATTTAATTTCTTCATTTTGGTTTAGGCTGAGATTTGGGAAAATTACTTTAGGTAATTTCTTAATTGAAGTCGATAGTTTCTTCGATTGAAATCTGTTCATATTTACGGATGGTAACGGAAAGGGAAGCGGCAGTTTTAGTAGTGAAGGAGGCACGTTGGTCCCCTAATTTTTTAGCTAGGTTTTAGCAAAGAAGAAGGAGGCGGTCTTTAAAACAATTGTATAATACATAAGGTTAATAAAACTTACAGAATAAGGGAAACACCCTTATTTTTTATGTATTCAACCTGTGAGAACAAACATGGACAATTCTATGGTCAAAAGGCGAAACAACGCAAGTCTGATTTCGTCCTTTTTTAGGAGAACATTTTAAAGTTTCGATAGTTTTGTGATAAAAGTTATTTGATATCTGATATTTCTTCTATTTAACTTATTCGGAAAAAAAATATGTGTCATTCGATATTTTGTTTTTGCTGATAGTTATAATGGTTTTAGAGATGTCGCGAGAAATTCAACATATGCCATTACTCCTTTCAAGATACAGAGGATATATTAACGCACAGTTCAATTTATGTCGTTAAGAACAATGAATAAGAAGGCAAATATCAAAAAACGTATCAAAATAAAAAGTCATGAAAAGCCAACTAAAGAAAGTCAATTATGTAGAAATCCTTAAAAAGTCCAAAGTACTCAATTGCCCTAACCCCTTGTGGGGGCATAGCGCGTCAACTGTTCCATGTGGCCCATTTAACGTTTCGTTGGCATAAAATGGTTTCGGAGAATGCAGTTGCCAGCATGCACCTCCTGCACATACGTGGCCACGAACATCGCCGAAACGCCGGTAGTCAAACATGAAACTGATGCCTCAACACACTGCGCTACCGGTCGTCCCATGGTCGCATGGATGCGTGGAGTCCGAAGCGTATATACCCTAGACTTGTGCAAACCTAGTGGTGACACCAAAAGTACCAATTGATAACGACCACATGCATTAAAATTGAGTTCCCTATATGGCGAGTTTATAGGTTAGGCTGGCGATCATTCAGAAGGATCTTAACCATTCTTAAAATCAACTAACTAACGCACACTACAAATATTTGTCAAATTTTTCAAGTCGCTGGCTTCATTCTATCGGAAGTTATTGCTTATTTAAAGTCTTACTTGTAGGGGAGGAAGAGGTTTCTTTTGTCGAATCTTGCACATTTTCAATAACAACCAACTAGATCCCAGTACAAATATTTGAACAAAATTTCAAGTCAATAGCTTCATTTTATCGAAAGTTATCTCTTATTTGAAGTTTCATTTGTAGGGGAGGAAGGGGTTTCTCGGGTCAGATCCTGCCCATCATTGCCACAAACCCATTAGATCATGCTATAAACATTTAAGTAAAATTTCAAATCTCCAGCTTCATTCTATCGAAATTTGTAGGGAAAGTAGGGGTTTCGTTGGTCGGATTTTCCGTATTTTCATTATCGACCAGCTGAATCTTACTACAAACATGTAACCAAAATTTCAAGTCGCTAGCTTTATTTAATCGTAAAAATAAATAAATAACTGGCGCAACAGTCCAATTTGAACCATGGCCTCGAGATGAGTTAGCATCATCTCATTTTCTAGATCGTGACGGTCTTGTGCAGAGGTGTTTGATCAGCAACACGCTCAACCGAGTTATTTACCCCATAAATGGGTACTCATTTAACAGCTGAGTGGGCTCATAGTCCGACACGTAAATCCCCTTTTTCATCGAAAACTACCGCATTCAGTAGGAATCGAACCGGGGCCCAGTGCGTAGAAGGCGAACGTGCTAACCGTTGCGCCATCCGGACTACAATTTATTTAATCGTAAGCTATCGCTTATTTAAGTTCCATTTGTAGGGGAGGTGAGGGTTCCTTGAGTCGGATCTGGCCCTTCTTTAATTCCAACTAACTCAATCTCACTTCAAACATTTGACTAAAATTTCAAGTTGCTTGCTTCATTCTATCAAAATTTATCGCTTATTTGAAGTTTCATTTGAAGGGGAGGTAGGGGTTCCTTGAGGCGGATCTGCCCATTTTCAATACCAACCAAGTAGCTCTTACTGATAACATTTTAACAAATTTTTAACTTGCTAGTATCATTCTATCGAAAGTTATCGTAATTAAAGTAATATTTAATTTTTTTAATTTTGTATGGGAGGTGGGCGTTCCTTTGATCTGATAATGCCCAACTTACTAAAACCCACGCAACTTCTCATCTCAGGCTTACATGCCAAAACTCAGATGTCTACGTCAATTGGTTCAAGAGTTATAGACAAAAAACCTGAAAAGTAGGGTAGCACGGCGCTCTTTGTAAGAAAATTACCGTTAGTTTTCAACTGATCGATTTTATTTTTCCAGGAGAGTATAAGATTATCCTCACGAGCAATCTACCAAAGTAAGGGCTTCTAATGTTTATTTAATCGGGAGTTATAAATACATTTAATTATTTTACAAATGTAGAGGAGGCAGGCGTTCTCTTGGCCTAATCATGCCCATTTGCAATACCTATAAACTAGATCATATTGCCAACATTTGGCGGAAAATTTCAAGACTCTAGTTTTACTCTATCGAAAGTTATCGTGCGAACGGGCAGACAGACAGACAGACGGACAGACAGACAGACATGGCTAAATAAATTGGCCACAAAGCTCGTGCTAACGCCAGGTGAAAATAATGACTCGAAAGTCTCCTCGGCATATAAATTCGAAGAAGATGGCTTAACTCTGAGTTTCCTCGAGTGTCCGGACAACGCCAATTTGTTGTGCAACCCGACAAAAAAAAAAACAGGCGCTGTAAGGTCTGCCATAAGCCGACACAAAGAATGCGCAGCAAATGCCAGGTTCATTTGCACCTGCACCAAAAATGCTTCGCTACCCACCACAATTGGGAGGCAAAATTATGAAAATAATACGAATAAAAACAAAAAATATAAAAACGAATTTGTCATAAACGGCTAGTGTTCGACTACTCGAACACTCAATTCTGGCGAGACTACTTATGATAGAAAGATTTAGTGCGTGGGTTTAAAATTATTGGATCCTAATTATCTTAGAAAAGTAACCTACATACATATATTGATTCAAAAGTTTTTTTAGCGCGGCCTAAAATGGGCAAGACTATCAACAAACGCCACATCTGTGATCTCCAACCCGGACCGGGCAACATACAGCGTGGCGACTGATTCTCTTTTTTTTTATCTTTAAGAATAATATTAGGTGTACAACTTTGCTTCCACCGTTTTCCGACAGAAGGCTGCATCGGTGAGGGATGGTCAAAATACGTAAAATAGTTCAAAAGTATCACAAAGTGAGTTTGGACGTATGTGAACTATCGAAATCCCCGCATTAGTTGTTCGCATTTTTAATAAGATTCGCGATTCAAAATGTCTGTTTTCGAGCCAAGTTCACGTCATTTGCGGGAAGTTCTGATCTTCTGCTTCCATTTGAAAAAATGATAAAAAGTATCTACACTGCATGCATAGATACATCGGAACATGAATATGTCTTTGGCTACCGACTGCGTGGAACCTGTTGTGTTGAAGATATCGACGTAAGTTTTATAAAGATCTCAGTATAGTTATACTGGATGAAATCATTCGACAAAACACGTCCCACGCTTTCGGTAGGCATAAGACATATCCATGTACCGATGTATCTGGTGGCAGTGTAGATATTCGTCATCATTTCACGGATCATATCAACAACTTTTATCGGCACCGGTCTTAAGTCTTGTTGAAACCACAAGCGATCGCAGACGCCGCACGACACACCCCGAATTTATTTTGCATAAAACGAGTATCGAATTCTAGATCGGCCACTAATCGCTCGTCGATAAAAACTTTTCGCGGCGGCTCGGGAATAGCATTCATTTAGATCTCTTCATCGGCGGCTTCACCTTCCTCCACATGGAATTTTGATCGAACGTTCCACTTACGCTGCTTATCGGCTAGCCGTTTCGATTCGTCGTTGGCTTTCGAGGCGCGATATTTCTTCGCACGTTCGGCACCACTCATCCGTGGCGGCGTGTTAGAATTACGCGATCGGAGAAAGGCTTCAAACTTTTCCGCATCAGTGGTCCTCGAACTAAATGCATTATTACGAACAAATTCCAAAAAATCGTTGCTGTAGCGTAATTCTTTCATCCGTTTACGCTCACGCGAATCGCGTTTTTGCTCTGCGGCAGATCTGGGGGCCATAATTAATAAAAATGTTTCCTACTTACGTTCTTGAAAATATAACAAACAAAAATATAATAAAACAAACGAAAACAATTTCCAACAGTTTTTACACAAATCTACACAAAATAACACAACGCACAAATTTTCAGTTTTCAGATATTCAATTTTTTTTGCAATTGTACAGTTACTTGCCTTTGCACAGATGTTGCAAGTTCGTTTGGAAATATCGAACTGATCGCAATTGTCCAAATTTGCAAGTCCATTTAAATTAAACTAGACTGGCTCGACAATTCTGAGAGCCTGGTTGGAAATACTCTTTAAACCAATCAGCCACTACATTCATAGAACTCGGAAAAATTTTCAATGGGCTTGTTTCCTCTTCTGACCCCCGAGTAGCACAGCAGACATTTCGTGCTACGGACAGATTTTTAGGATGACCCTCAGCTATAAGACATATCCATGTCAAAACTGCAGCTGAGGCTCATCGATGATCTCAGATACTTACAGTGAGGTTGCTCTGAGTGACAGAACATGTCGTGAGTGGTTTCAGCGTTTTAAAAGTAGTGATTTCAATGCCGAGGACAAGCATGGTGGTGGGAGAAAAAAAATTTTCAAAGACGACGAATTGGAAGCACTGCTCGATGAAGATACGTGCCAAACGCAAGAAGAATTAGCTGAATCACTGGGAGAGACTCAGCAAGCTATCTCGAAACGCCTCAAGGCCATGGCCATGATTCAGAAACAAGGAAATTGGGTTCCGTACGAGTTAAAACCGAGAGATATTGAACGGCGATTTGCATGTAAACAACTGCATCAAAGGCAGAATCGGAAGGGATTTCTACATCGCATCGTAACCGGCGATGAAAAATAAGTCCGTTACGATATTCCCAAGCGCAGAAAGTCATGGTGAATGCTCGGACATGTCTGAACTTTGACGGCAAAACCGTATGTTTACGGCGCCAAAGCTATGCTTTGCATTTAGTGGGACCAGCTCGGTGTGATATACTACGAGCTACTGAAACCGACTGAAAATATAACAGGAGATCGGTTCCGAAGGCAGCTGATGCGTTTAAGTCGAGCATTAAAGGAAAAACGACCACAGTACCAAGAGAGATACGACAAAGTCATTCTCCAGCATGACAATGCTCGGCCACACGTCGCAAAAGTGGTCAAGACATACTTGGAAACCCTGAAATTCGAAATCTTGCCCCAGCCGTTGTACTCCCCAGACATCGCTCCTTTCGACTACCATCTGTTTCGTTCCATGGCGCACGGCCTGGCTGATCAGAATTTTCGTTCGTACGAGGAAGTCGAAAAATGGATCCAATCATAGATCGCGCCGAAAGACGCCAACTTTTTCCGGGATGGAATCCGAAAATTGCCGGAGAGATGAGCGAAGGTTGTCGCTAGCGATGGACAGTATGTACTTTGAATAATACATCTGTAAGTACTTTTTGACAATTTATCTTTTAATTCCAGGAAAAATCGGCAGAAGCAAAGTTGTACACCCAATATTATGTTAATACTAAATTTTCATCAAAAAATCAATAAAGCACTATTTATTGACCACATTGTTATTCTTTTTATTCCAAATTCGCTTGGTTTGCCCCTTGTCAACACGAGTTTCTACGAAATTTCCATACAAAGTCTATCTGAGTAGCCAGGTACTCACACATATGAAACGACGTAGTATTGACATGGGATGTATGCGAGTGTTAATTATCTGTTTTAAAACAAAGCATCCAACCCAATTTGTAGATACGGTAATGCCCGAGTATTTGTCAAATTGACAAAGTTGGATTTTTGCCGTCAAAGTAAAGGTTCAATCCGTTTGACAGAAAACAGGCAAAGAAAACCACACGTAACCCGATCCAATGTGCACCCGGCCTTATCTGGTTTGATACGCAGCCCTCTTAAGGAGACTGTTTTTCTTTTCCGGGTGGTATCACAACGGGCCTTTGGAGGCCTAAGTGTGCTGTGTGTAGCGCGGCAGCCCCTTAACCTAACCTAACCTATCTAGAATATACCGATTCGTTGAATAAAAATCAGTCTTATTATAAAAGTATTAGTCTGTAATGTCCGTATCAATGGATTCTCATTAATAAAAATAAAAAAAAAAATAAATAAAAATGTCTATCGAAAAATTTTCGTATCGCTTATTACTACAGGATTCATAGAACGAATGATGTGAATAGGCGCCCTTTTTCTCACAGGCCCGGGGATGGGAGGGGTTCCTTTTAGACTCCAATCCCCTGTTTAAGATTGCCATGTGTATATAGATAAAATAACTTCTAAATAATTTCTGTTTAGTCCAAAATTCGGGACAGAGTCAATTGACTATATCCACATCCTTAAAGCAGCAATTATATCTCCAGTTTAACGTGACTACTGCTACTCATTATTTCGGAAAGTGAGCTCATATTTCTGGTAGCCAAGAGGAGAGCTGCTTGTACCATGAATCGTATACCCAGGACACGTATCTCACAGCTGGACGACGTCGTTTGAAATTTATACTTGCGAATATCCTCATTCTCATGTTCAGGTACCGAGAGTTTTCCAAAGGGATAGTATTTAAATTGGGATAATCTTATATTCTACTGTCTTAACCGTAGTGCACAAAAAAATCTAACCCTGTCTATGAATAAAAAAATCTTTAGAGAGAATAAATTATTAATAGCCGTAAAGTTCCTCCCTTTAAGCCAGCATCTCATATATGAGGATATAATATACTATATGATTAAGCACATCAGCATATGTGCTCCTTCCTTTATGTGGATTACATCATTATCCCGTTCCGAAAAAAAAAACACTTACCCCAAAATGTTAGAAGAAACAGCTGCATGTAAAAAACTAATCCATAACGATATCGGTATTCCAACATGATGACGTGAAGTTTAGGCGCGCACCTGGCGCGTTTTGTGAACTCGTTCAAATCAGTTCGATTGCGATTAACACCGAAATCACGAGTTTTATCCTTTCACTTATCCACCCTTCTGATCCTTTTTTCCGGAGGGAGCGAGGGGGACGTCACAACCTGTCGGCCTTCCACCACCTCTAATCCGCCCAAAATAAAACTACGTCGCACTCACAACCCAGCATAAACCTAACACCGACACCACGAAACACCTTCAAGAAGGGAGTTGACAGAAAAACTGAAACCTTTTCACATCGCACGAAATCGCGTTCACGTTTTGCGACTTTTACTATTTACATTTTAACGATTCACTTGAATGATGCCAGCAATTGGGTGGAGGGGGGGTTGTTTGAAATTTACCGGGTCACATGGACGACAGCAACATACGATGGCGAAGCAGGTGAAAAAGTGACACCGACTTTCCGCCACTTGGGAACGTGCTTCGGTGAAATTCACAGAAAAAAACAACGGCCCGTTACACACAGGTGAAAATGAGGGAAAACGTATAACGACCTGATTGCACGGAAACTTCTGTTTTGCAGACAACACAAGCGACAACAAGCCAAACACACCATTCGAAAACACTGCAATCACGGGTACGGACTTAGCCTCGGGGACAGCGAAAACCAGCAGGCTACGTTTCCGGCTTTCCGTTAATCCACCCGGAAAATTCAGGAAACGCCACTAAAACAGAACCGTTACACTGATTATTGATGTTATTCGTCACTCGGAATAATCGGCTCTTGTTGGCTGTCTAAAGGACACCCGGATCGTATCCTCGCTGGAGGACATAGGTCGTCGATTCGTTGTCGTACGTTATAGGATTATCGTCTCTAGCGACGATGATAAGATTTGCACGAGACTCCTTTAGAACCCGACTCGACATACATAGTAGAAGGATGGCACATCCTTTTGTACACGATGCGGTTTTCTAACTGACGATTAAACTGGGGCAGCGCAGAATGCCGAAACGAAAGCTTCGTTCCACTGAAGACCGAGTTCGAGTCGTCTCCGTGGAAAGTCTACGATAGAATGAAAGTTTTATGGAGTGGTACAATGGTACTGCTACGTAAACACTAGGAAAAGGACATACGTGTTGGACTGTGGATTATGGTACTAGTAGCCCTAAGGTCATAAAGGCATAGGTTGCTATTTATGCTAGCAATGTTTTTGAGATTTTTTTCTTATTAAAGCTAGTGCGGAAGCGGAACCGTTGGGAAATTGTAAATATGTTTTAAATTAAGGCGCTGACAAAGTACGTTGGTCAACAAAAACAAAGTTGATGTGGTCCTATCAGGACATTCGTAGTGAAGGATCGTTGGAAAACTTACACTCTCGCATCAAAATCAAGGAACTAGTAGACGAGCTTGTTAAGTAGGCTGCCGACACCTCTTGCATCGGTCTAGAAGAAGTTGGGGGCTACCCTTCTACCCCATTAGAAGGCGTATCCGGTTGATGAGACATTTTTTAACGCATTTGTCATCTAAACTGATAATAAAACCGTCGCGTCGTCAGTACATCCCCAAGCCAAATCCCAAAAATCGAGACAATTTTTTAGCGACCAAATAGCCAAAAACCCGTATTGTTCTCGTCGAACTGGAGAGACGGGACAGAAACGTTGGCGTAGTGGGTAAATGCAGGTATGTAAATCCATATCAACATCGTTGATAAGAGTGAAAGACAAATCGACAGTGAGAGAGTTCTAGGTTCTTATGGCAATATGAAATAACTCCTAATGAAATAAATGCCTCCACGCAGTCAGTAGCCAAAGACATATCCATGTTCCGATGTATCTGCATGCAGTGTAGATACTTTGTATCATTTCGACTTCATTTCTTCTCACATCCAATAACTAAATCATACCACTGTTTTAATTTCCTCCATTGTTCGTCTAGCTTATCCAAAATACCTTTACACTATTGCAGGTACAAGAAAACAACCACCCAAACATCATATCCATTGAATGAAACGACAATCGACCAGACGCTCGTTCCCACTCGAGCACATCTCAGCCAACACTAGAGCCGCATAGCCCATTCATCCATCCACTCCACACATTCCGTGCGAGGTTGTTGCTAATTGCTAATGCTGGTCGCCTGTTCACCCGTACACTATGTTATCCACTACTTACGTCGGCATGGCGCGTTTAGAACCGTGCCGCCAACGCGATCTCCTCCTATTTCTTGCCGTCCACAACGTCAGCCTTTATCGCTATCAACATTTCAACATGTACACACAAGATCCCCGAAAGCGCGCCGCCCGCGCCGATCCACAAGCTACAGCCGTGCCAAACCCGTCTACATACAAAGCCTGGAAGCAGGTCGCTGAGAGTGTGTGAGTCGGCCTCCTTTCAAACTGACAACCGGCACTAGCTCCGATGACCAAGCTCCGAATGGCTCCGAATGGCTCCGACTTCACTTCGGCACGAACATGGTGGTGTCTCAAATTGAAATTGTTCAAACATGTACATCTATTGATTGATTATTAATTATCACAACCAAAAGATGACATGCCTGAAACTTCAATTTGATTCGTATGTTCACTTCCCGCACCTCGCACTTCACTTTCACAAGTAGCATAATCAGAGAAACAAAAAAATATATTTGGTGTGACAAAAAATTAATTCACCCGCACAAATCGCCATATTGCTTTTTATCCGCACTTGCCACACGCGACACAAAAGGTAAACAAACAATTTCCACATTCACTTCAAACGCAAAAACGAACACTAAATTCGCCGATTTTGCATATTTTTTTCATTTGAGCACATCACCAACACTTCACTGCACAACATATTCCACTTTCACGCCGCAAACCGATCGAGAACCGACATTTTTCGATTAAAATGTCGCGCGGAATCACTCGCCGTCCATACACCGCCATACAAATTTTCGATTGACATCGGCCTCCTTTGAGCTATTGTTGTGTGCGAGACCAGGTCTGCTTCCAGGCTTTGAATGTAGATGGTTTTGGCCGTGCACAATGACCACTTCACTCAAACGACATGCACAACCCACACTCTAGAACTCGGAAAAATTTTCAATGGGCTTCTTTCCTCTTCTGACCGCCGAGTAGCACAGCAGACATTTCGTGTTACGGACAGATTTTTAGGATGACCCCCAGGTATAAGACATATCCATGTCAAAATCACCACCACCTAAAGTGGAAATGGACAATGAACACACACTGAAATAATCCCCGTTCTTGGAAACACAAATCCGTGAGTACATCATTAGAATGGATGGATGAGATGGAATGGGGACGTACTGAAAACAGTTTTATTGTCGGTTTAGACAAGAAAATGCACTCGAAAAATGTTTCAGTCACGGCTCCGTCTGGTCTCCTCGAGAGCTCGATACGGGTTTCTGGCCATTTAGACTTTAGAAAACCTTTTCAGTTTAGTCGTTTGGATCGGGACATTCTGAATACGGTTTCCTTAATATGCAAGTGGGAGACAGCTGTCCCGCTGTGAGTCTCTCCCTGGTCTGAGGTGGGCCAAATTACTCGGTTAACCGCACTCTCGATCTATTTAACTCGACTAGGAATAATGTTAAAATTATAAGTATATAAGCTCACGCCCTGTTGACGTTTCGATTGCATATATTTTTCGGATGGTGCAGCTGTAATGGACCTGTAATACAAAGTTTGGTGGGCGTCAGAAGATGCCCGTGTGGACGGAATCTATAGTAGCATAGTGACCGTGAATGTCTTGCCGTGCATTCGAAGAAAAAATAGGTTCCTCAACCAGCTAAGCAGCGGCCTGTGCTTTCACAGCACGTTGCCCCTGTTCTTACACCTTAAAAGGAATTCACAGGTCTGGGAAGGAAAGACAACACAAACAGATGGGCAGAAAAAATGAGAATAAAAAACTGAGTTGATAAGGAGGGAATGATTGTCGGGCGGCTCAGGTGCCGTCGTGCGCCTAGCTGGGTTCAGGCCTTAAAGGACCCTCGGCTTCTTAACCCTCCCATCCCATCCCAAATATTTGGGAACCTTCCTAAGAAAACGGAACCAACAAAGCGCGGAAGTGATCAGCTAAAAAAAAAACAATAATTGAAGAATCAAAACTTTTCTTGTAGACACGGGTCATTTGTCATTTTTCCGGACATAAATTTGTAAAACAAAAATGTAAATAGCCAAGGGTTATATACAGGGCCGTCGAGAGGGGAAGGGGCGAAACGCCCCGGGCCCGTGTATTTCTCGGGGGCCCGAAAATTTGCAAAATTGAAAAAAAAACGTATCTACGCACTGATCTTTTTTTTTTTGCTCCTTGCCCTGTCACACCACTCTGACGCACTGAGCTAGCCGGTAGCCATATATGGGCCCCTACAGAAAACGCTTTGACCCTTTTGTTTTGTTCATTGAGCTAATAGGGGCCCTTGCAAAAGTTGCGTACCGGGCCCGGATTTTCTCTCGACGGCCCTGGTTATATAGTACTTCACAATCAAACTATAAACAGGTGGATCTTTTTTTAGCAGTCATTACTAGAAAAAAAACAACATAAAAGCGCAACTAAATCTCAAGAGGCATCCAATCTTATATAGAAAAGAAAGTCGTCTACGTATGTACAGACTTCGCGTCGTTATCCTTTATCCGATTTGCTTCTAATTTTTTGCAATCGCTTTCTTTACGCTCCACTTGAAACTTTACATCATTAAAAATTGGAAATTTTCCCGGGCAATTGGGAAATTTCATTTTCCCATACATTTTGTATGGGAACATGTTTTCCCTTCTATCTCCCTAACCCTACATACGATTTGCCTGAAATTTTTTCCCTTTTGATCCTTCACGCTCAACTTACATGTTCACCGGGCGCAAAGTCCAAAAAAAGGACGACCTGCTGACAATAAAGGACATTCTTGTGTCCTTCGAGGAAACATATCCAGTAGGTTGCATGTACATTACACATGTTCTCAATGCGATTAATTTTTTTTGTTTCCCATGGTCTCTCCTAAAAAGGACGACGACCCCTTGCCTGAAATGAAAATTACCGTGTGTCCGATTTGACTGAATTTTTTTTGTTCTGTCTCTTTACGCTCAACTTGGATCCATATCCAGCTCAAACTCCAAAAAAAGGATGACCTGGTCTAAAAAAGGACGACTTTGTATGAAGAAATGTTTTTCCTTCCACTTCAATTGTCCTACATCCGATTTGCTTCAATTTTTTTCTGTTGTGCTCCTTTCTGGTCAACGTGCATTCTTACCGAGCCCAAATTCCCAAAAGAGGACGACCTCATCGGTGGACACTATCACCAACAATGAAGATGTCGTCAACTTCCCAACCGAATTTTTGAATTCTTTGGATGTGCCAGGATTCCCCCCACATAAAATGGAATTGAAGATAGGCTCAGTTGTTATAATGCTTCGAAATTTGAATCAGCCTAAGCTATGCAATGGCACCAGACTTGCTGTCAAACAGTTGTTGCCCCACCTCATACAAGCTTCAATCCTCAAAGGAAAATTCAAAATTGAATGCGTGTTGATTCCACGAATTCCAATGATTTCTATTGATATGCCATTCGTATTCAAACGATTGCAATTCCCTGTGCGTCTTGCGTTTGCTATGACAGTGAACAAGGACAGTCGCTGAACGTGTGTGGTGTTACTTTGGAAAATCCGTCTTTTTCGCACGGATAATTGTACGTCGCCTGTTCGCGAGTAGGAAAACCAGCTTCTTTGTTTGTTTACGCGTCACAAAATAAAACTAGAAATGTTATCACAAAACCGTGAATTAAATTAACTACAACATGCAAACAAATGAATTTTCTTAGTAGTATAGTATTTCAAATGAATTTTCATTTATTTGTAAAAACCTGGTTCATAGTCTAATTAATTGATACATTCATACATCTCGGCTCCTGTTGACAAATAAAACACATTTTCGTTCTTCACAAAGGCAACAACGCGAGCGAAGCGAGCACTAGATGTGGAAGCGAGCGAAGCGAGCCGACGCAGCTAGTATTTTATACATCAGAATAACACATAGGCTATAATTTATAAATATATTGCGTTTTTTTTTTATTTTAGCAGGACTAGTAGCATAGGATTCCGGTGTGCGTGTGTTCGTAATTCTTCCTCTCCTAGACTTACCTACACTCTAGACGAAGTAGTGTCAAGTATCAAGCGATCGTAGCCAGCTTCGCTCGCTCTCACAGCTAGTACAGCTTAAGACGACCCTTAGCACTAGAAAAAATACTTTCCATTTAAAAAAGAAAACGAATTCAGTCAAACACGGACGTTATTTCAGTACAATCCGAAACAATTCTCCGTCTTCGCACAGTATCCTACAAAATCCATTTTACTACAAACCTTAACCACGGCCCCGCTTTCTGGAAGGCTGGAAAGTCACTCTGACCTTCACACCACTTACAGCCAGCCACACGACGAGGACATGGCGAAGCAGTGTCCCCGTGCACAGGTGGAAAAGGCATAACATCATTTGGCGTGATGCTGTCCTCGGGAGCTTTTCCCCCATTTCTTTTCCACAGCGTCGGACTAGGACGAATTTCAAGGCTCGCAAGCATTCTGTATTCCAGATTCGCGTGCTTTTTATTTATCCAATGCTTCCCGATTTGAAGGGACAGCATCATCGCCAGCGAAATCATTGCACGCTGTCTGCTAAAATATTTATGGATGAAATCGCAAAGCGGCAGCGCCAGGACTCATATACCTAGTTATGGACTTTTCACTCATTTCACTGCCTCGTCTTTTCATTTTCAGCCGCTAATAAATCATGAGTTAGTTTCGGTGAGTAGCGTGTAGCCCATTTACATGGGTTAAGCAAATAAAAGTCTTTCGATGTTTTGTCGGTCGAGAACTGAGTCCCGGGGCGAGAGAGAAGGATCTGGCCGACTCAACGTCTAAAATCTGACCGAACTAGTGGTGAAAATTGGTCCTGGCTAGAAGCGAGCATAAAAACTCGACTGTGAAAATGGTAACTGGAGAAGAAAATTTTAGATGGGCCGTAAGTCATTCGCAGTCCTGGAAGTGGGGTCGGAGACGTGAATGTTCGTTCCTTGGTTCTAGCAATTGGTATACGTTCGCCGAAACGTTTCAACAACAGGGAAATAGCGAGAAGCTGAGGAAATATTTCCATTTGTGGTTTCAGAACTACTGCAGTAGTTGGACTTGATGGTGCCGATGCAATTCGTCGTGGACCCCGGGCTCTGCTGCGGGTTGCCTATGCCGAATTCAATGTACACAGGACTCACAGCAAACATTTCCTAGCAACGGGCCATTTATCAGTGCTTCGGCATGGGTTCGAATACATTTATTTTGGACAATATTACAAAAACAAGTACCGTACAGACAATAGAATCGGATCTTATTTGGCGATTTAAATATTTCGCGTGGGCGATTTGTTTGGCTTTCGGAAAAATTGTGCGAGTGTCGTTGAATATTTGGAGATTAGAGTTATATAGACGACAGTTATGTACAATACTTGGGGCTGGAACAATGAGAATATCGATGGTGAAGGTAGCCAACCTTCTATGTCAAAAATGGAATTTTTGGAGTCAGTCTACAATAAAAGATTGTAGAAGTTATAAAACACAACATTGACATAGAGGGTTTGGATGTTACTGCTTCTAACGGTCTTTTACTGAAAATAATCAAATAGGCCGTTGAGCAATTGATGCATAAATATTGTACTTTAAAAACACGTTAGAAAAATAGATTTTTTTTTAATTGACATAGGAGGTTGTGAATCTTCACCATCGATACGAGTATATGAGGTGAATACGTAAATGAGATCGGCACTGCGACTTGATATTTGTGCTGTAGCCCTAGGCCCGCCGATCAAATTAAGTCGTACTAATGAAGTTACTTAAATTTTGAGTTGAGAGTGCGGAATCTTCATCCGGTTCAAGAAAAGCACAGGCCAAACACAACGTTACTAAATGAGTGAACTGAAAGAAGTTCTTCTAACTACAATAAAATTTTTATTCCAAGTAAATACAAGCATTTCTTGAGCACAGGGAAATCCCACAGAACGGCCCGGTTCATGAAGAGGTGTGGACGATGCCAACCTGGCTGGCTCATCAGCGTGTTCATTACTGCGAATGCCAGCATGCCCCGAGACCCAGCTTAGCGTCACTGTGTTTGAGTTTCCCAGTTTTCACGAGCACTGCGACCATAGGGTCTATTGTGCTATAGCCCTGTAAATCTAGAGTGGGCGATCGAGTTTGATCGATCCCACAAATCTGCTCAGCTGCCCAAGTTTCAAAGAGGCGATCGCTTCCGCTTCAGGGAATGCCTTACCCAGACTCTCCAAGTGGCAACGGGCGAGTGCCTCACACTCACAGAGGATGCGCTGAGAAGCCTCATCATTGCTTTCGCAAAAACGACAGTTGGGGTTAAATACAATCTCTATTCTGTATAAGTGACTCTTAGCCAACCGACGACGTATGTAGCCTCACCTGTGCACTACTGTGAATAGTGGTGACATTAGGAACAAAGCACTGCGTTGTCAAAGGAGAAGGAAGAAGTATAAGTGACTCCTCAGGGTTGAGTGCCCTGAGAGGAGACCGCAAATGATTCTCATTCTGATTCTGCCAACGCACACCAATTCCAGGGAGCGCTTGGGTGAGGGAGCAGAAATAAACAATTTCGATTGTTTCAGGCCAGGGAGGTTTTCTTAATATGCAGTGGTATCTAACAGTTCCTGTTCTCTTATGTGTAATTTCACCCTACATAGAGGGATACCATAGAAGAGTTCGGGCCCTGTAAACGGACTTCCAGAAGCCGTTCTGGCTAGCTCATCAGCGGTTTGGTAACCCGCAATACCAACATGCCCAGGGACCCAATAGATGGTAACTATATTAGCAGTGCCAATTTTTGTTGAGCTTCAAAGCAGTTCAGAACCAGTTTCGATGAAAAGGAGAATTCGCTAAGCGCCTTGACTGCAGCTTGACTATCAGTGAAGATTGCAATCCTACTGTCACGGTAGCCAGCTTCTAGGCAAAAGTTCGCACATACCTCAATCGCGTGAACTTCAGCTTGGAAAACCGTGGTGTACTTTCCTATAGGAATAGACACTCTTATTTTAGGGGCCTACGATACCCGCCCCTGAGCCTTCTTCAGCTTTGGAGCCATCCGTAAACCATTTAACAGTACTGGAAGGAAAGGTTGAGTGCTTGATTTCCCATTATTCTCTGCTCCAGATAGTTGTAGAGAAGAGATGATTGAAGCGGAGTTCCCTTGTTATGTGGTCTGATGGCAAGCCTAATTCATTATCCTCATGGAGCCAGTGTTCCTGCTCCGAATTAAACTTGAGGTTAGTCTGATTAACTTTTAGCCTAGCTACTCTGCCTTTAGATAAACGTGGAGTGGTGGAAGATCTAACAACGCCTCAAGAGCAGCCGTGGAGCGGCTGCGAATAGCCTGAGTAATTGTAAGACATGCCAGTCTTTGAATCTTTGCTAATATAGCCATTCCTCCCTTGGTGGTAGCTTTTTTCCACCAGATGATAGCCTCATATGAAATTATGGGTCTCACAATTGCCTCATAGATCCATAGTACTATTCGAGGGCTTGTACCCCAATTCTTACCTACAAACTGCCTAAGATCCATAGAGCTTTGGTGGCTTTGTCCGAGATTATCCTCGGGTGTGCCGAGCCGACCACAGTAGCTCTTATCTAGAGTAACACCTAAGTATTTGACGATATCCGCCAGGAGCACTGGGGTGTTATACATAGTGGGATCCCTCATTGGTCTGATATTTCTTTTCCTTGAAAAAGGGACGATAACTACCTTGGCCGGATTAACTCGTAGGCCGTTATCATTGCACCAATTTTGCACTGTATTCAGCGCTGACTGGAGGATTTCCGTTAACAGTTCTTCGAATTTTCCTCTGACAATTATTACCAAGTCGTCAGCATAACCTTGTGTAGAAAATCCCAAAGTGCAGAGTTTCCACAGCAAGCTATCTACTACGATCCACCAAAGAAGGGGTAATAGTACCCCTCCTTGCGGATATCCTCTAGTGACATATGCTGTTAAAGTGCAGTCTCCGATATCCGTGATGACCCTTCTAGATGATAACATCCTTTTCACCCATAATGAAGTTTTGCTATCTCCTCCTTTTGTTCTGAGTGCTGAGTCAATGGAAGAGAAAAATGTATTATCGAAAGCTCCTTCGATGTCAAGAAAGGCACATACCGCCATCTCCTTGGCTGCTACTGTAGACAGTTTCTCTCACTAAACAATGTAGATCAGTTTCAGTTGACTTTCCTGATTGGTAAGCAAACTGCTTAGAGTGCAGCGGGAATTTCATTAGGAGTGTGCTTCTGATGGGCTTAAGCATGAAGGAGGTCAAGATAATTGGCCTATAGGATTTAGGGTCGTCCTTGGAACGATTTCCCATTTTTGGGATGAAGACTACTTTAACTGATCTCCAGGAATCTGGGATATAAACAAGAGCAAAACTTCCTCTGAAGATATTCAGGAGGTAGGGATCAATATATGCTTCCCTTTCTGTAGCAGAGCAGGGAAGATGAATCAATGGCCCATCTGACTTTACTGTAGGTGAAGATATCTTTGGCAGTACTCTAGTCTACACGGTTCGCTTTGTACCGAATTCCCGACTCAAATGTGTTGCTAATATCCTCCCCAACACTCCTGCACCCGGAGCAATGAGTATCCAGAAGCAATTGGCCTATGCTCTCGGCATCCTCTGTAATACTGCCATCCTGTCTACACAGAGTGTTGACTTGATTTGTACCTTTTTTTGCCAGAACAAGATTCGACAAACGAAACCCCTTCCTCCCTAAAAATGAAACTTTCGATAGAATGAAGGTATTACTTTGCCTTAACCCCTAGCGGGGCATAGCGCGTCAACTACTCCTGCGCGCCATCGTACTCTGTTCTGGGCAATGGGGCGCAACTCCCCAAAAGACTTACCCAATACCTGACACTCCTTTGCCACAGATCGACGCCATGTGATTCGAGGACCCCCTCTTGGTCGACCTTGGTTGGAAATGGGGTTCCATTTCATGGCATGCAAAGCAATGCAGTTATCACTCTTCCGCAATGTGTGACCTATCCACTGCCATTTTCGCCTGCGTATCAATTCGTCGATTGGCATCTGACCCGTACGCCGACTTAGCTCTTCATTTGATATTGTTTCGGGCCAGAAAATTCTTAAAATTCGACGAAGACATGAGTTGACGAAAACTTGCAGCTTTCTGGTAACTCCTACGGAAACTTTCCATGTACTGCTCCCATACAAAAGCACTGATAGTACCAGGGAGCGAAACATTCCCAGCTTGGTCTTGATGCTGAGATAACTGCCCTGCCAGATTTTGGACAGCATGCCGTATGCGCGTTTAGCCTGGTTGATACGACGAGCGATGTCCTGCTCCGTACCACCATTTTCGGCAACGATGCTACCCAGGTAGACGAAGTTGTCCACCTTCTCCACAGGCTGCCCATTAATATTGATGGCAATAGGTGTCGGATTTCTTTTTCGCAACGGCGGGCTAAGAACCTTGGTCTTGTTGGTATTAATCTTTAGCCCAACCTTGCTTGCCTCCCTCTCGAGATCTAACGCCATTGCGGACAGATCCATGGTTTTTTGGGAGAGTAGGCATATGTCGTCAGCGTAGTCAAGATGTTGTAGCTAAGATGTCAAAGTCCATTGAATTCCTCTGTCGAGTCCGGATAGGGCTGCATGCAACACATCGCCGATCACAATGAGGAATAGAATCGGTGAGAGGATGCACCCCTGCCGAACTCCACTGCGAATCTCAAAGTCCCCCGACACCTTACCTTTATGCAGAACGTGACATTTCGCGCCGTCATAGGTTGCCTTAATAATAGCCACAAGCTTCTCAGGGATGCCTCTCCTGCGCAAGGCCGCCCATATAGAATCCCGGTTCACACTATCGAAAGCCTTTTCGAAATCGATGAAAAGCAAGTGAAGCGGAGAATCGTATTCAGCGCATTGCTCGATGATGATTCGCAAGGTGTTAATGTGATCGACACAGGAGAATCCGGATCGCAAACCAGCCTGCTCTTCATCAATTACGCTTTCTAAGTGGGCCTTTAGTCTTTCCAGGACGATTTTAGCTATTATCTTCGCAACGGCAGGAAGCACACAAATGCCTCTCCAATTATTACAGTCTGTGAGGCTACCCTTCTTTGGAAGTTTGATGATCAAACCTTCCGTCCACTCAGTGGGAAAGGTCTCTGTATTCCACGCTTTATCAACAAGTGGGTGCAGCAAATCGGCAGTTACGCTTGGCGCTGCTTGATAAAGTTCGGCAGGGATACCGTCAAGTCCGGCGGCTTTTCCTCGTTTCAGTGCAATAATTGCAGTGACTATTTCCTCTTTAGTCGGAGCAGTGGACCGTATACGCACATTTTGATGGCTAGCTAAATCATCTATATGAGGGGGAACTTCAGCAGAGGTTACACGGTTCAAGACCGCGGCGAAGTGTTCTTTCCACCGCCTCATTTGATCTTCTTCCAAGATAAGTAGCTTTCCATCACTATCTTTCACCGGATGTTGGCAGGAGTTACGACCACCTGTAAACTCCTTGATGACACCGTATACGGCGTTTAAGTTGTTACTTCTAGCGGCTTCTTCAGCTGACGCTAAAAGAGAATTGGCATAATCTCTTTTATCGCGTCGCACACTACGCTGAACTTCTCGAGCTTTCTGACGGTAAAGGAGTTCGATGCTGCTTCGATTGTCGTCTGCTGCTGCAGTCAAACGAACTTTCAGCTCCTTTCTTTCAACAATCCGCTGCCACGAAGCGTCGGACATCCAGGGCTTATTCCGGCAATCCGGGCTTGGGCCAAGGATGGTATTTGCGCTATCAATGTACGCATTTTTTATGGCATCCCATTTTTCGTTTATGTCACTATTTGGGTGACTAGTTATCTCAGCCGCTTTTTGCGCAGGATGGTCATTATATTGTTGCAAAACAGCTGGATTTTTTAGTCGAGCGGTGTTGAATTTGCGGGGCCTGGATCTTTCGTCGCTGGGGCGGCGCACGGCTGCAATACGCAATCGAACATTAGCGATCATAAGATAATGGTCTCTTCCCATCCCAATATCGGCACCCTTCTTGTTTCGCACGTCCAGGAGGCAACTCTTGAATCTTTTACTAATGGCAAAATGGTCGATCTGATTTTGCGTTCTGCGCCGATCAACAGAGGACCAACTGATTTTGTGGTGGTCCTTATGCTCAAACATAGTACCACCGATGAAGAGACTGTGAAAGTTGCAGAACTCTACAAATCTTTCACCGTTGTCATTACGATCACCAAGACCGTGTCTCCCCATCACATGTCTGAGCCCATAGTTATCAGCGCCAACATTCGCATTCAAATCACACATAACCATTATAATGTAACCTTTAGGTGTTCTGCTCTGAACGGCGTTTAGTTCTTCGTAGAAGGAGTCTTTTGCCAAGACATTGTCGGGTTCAGTAGGGGCATAACATTGTATTATTGAGATGTTCCTCATTTTGGTCCGGAACCTGGCGGTCAAGACCCTGTCAGAGACCGGTTCCCAGGATAAGAGACAGTTTCGCGCGGCTCTGGTTAAAAGGAGCCCCACACCTGACTCACGGCGACTACCGGTAGCTTTACCGGAGTACAACATTACAGTGCTGCCCGTTGGAGAGATAAATTCTCCACTGTTCCACCATCTTATCTCACTAACTTCTAAGATGTTTAATTTGTAACTTAGAAATTCACTCTCCAATTGAAGAAATCGTGCGTTCTGGAGAGCCTTCTGATCCATTTTCCAGGAGAGTATGCACATTCCAGAATGCAATCTTTGTCATTGTACGATAACCAAAAGTCGTAACCGTTGAGTCAGTCCTTATCCGAGGCATAGTTGACGTTTCGTTAGCATATAAAGATTTCGGATGGTGCAAGTTGCTGGCATACACATCCTGTCCTTTGATTGTCGGTTTTAACGACAGGCCCTCAAAGGGAAAGGCCGTGGTATTTTTTTCACACCCCTCACCACAGGGGTACCTCAACCAAATCATCGCACCGCCATCACTGGCGGCTTGACGTTGGTTAGCAATGGTCAGTGACCACTGCCGTTCCAGGGGGCGCCCACGCGGAGGACTATGGAAGAGGAGTTTTTGCCCCCCTGAGTGAGTGCCATCCTACCCTATAAACGGGCCATATAGGAAACTCACTTTTAATGCATATGGTCTTTGCTAATTGGTACTTTTGGTATCACCACAAGGTCTGTACAAGTTTAGGGTATACGTATACGCTTCGGACTCCGGGCAGAAGCGAAGCTTCGGCCTGGTTATGATTTTTTTTTTCATATTAAAAACAATATAACTCGCACGCCAGTTAATAAACAGAATCGGACGGTTTTGGCCCGCGGCCGGATTTCGCCAACCCCTGATAAAAACTGGGCAAATTAGAAAGTGTCATTCCCATATATATTTTTTTTCATGTTGACGGTATCACTTTAAATTAAAGAAAATCCTTAGACAGGATTCAGTGAATTCACTTCCTTTATACCATCAAAATATCTGACACACGTCATTTGCAATCAGGTATGGATATAGATGTTTTTTAAATCCACTATGCCTAAAACCACTAAAGCCTTAAATTGCAAATTTAATGATTATCTCCCGAAAAAAAATACTTTTCCGGGGTTGGTGAATTTTTAATTTTCCACAAGGTTTCGCGGCCTTTGCGGCATTACCACCGCTATTTGCCTAGAAGATACAGCAACAACATCTCCGAGCCATGATCTTTTATTTTACATTTTATGTGACGCATATTAATCGGAAATTAGCTTCGAGAACTGACATTATACATTCAGTATTTATCCAAAGTATGTATGTCGTTAAATGTCTTCCTGTTGTTCATGCTATCTCCACATTCCTGTATCCATGCTGTTGTCAGCGTGTTCGAACACTACCAATGTTATCTCCATATGGGTATCTTTCGGGTATGTATATAGTCCTGTATCCGCTAAGAAAATTTACATCCTTGGATGAAATTTATTAATTTTATATATGTATTACACGTTCATCGTTGTATCTTGTTCCTGCACGTATATTTGAAGATGTTATCATGTAGACGACTCTAAATGCCTTCTATGAGGCGAGCATTCTAGGCATGCACGTTGGAGAAGGTAGGAAAGGACTATGCTCCAATAAATTTTCATGAAAATTGCAATTAGCACACGGAGCTTTCAATAGTGAAAAATTACATAACCTTAAGCTATCACGAACAAAAGAGGTCATGTGTGGGGACATGATAAATGAGAATTAAGTTTGAACATTTTGGAAGCAATCATCAAGGATAATACTCTGCTGTAAGGTGCGAGGAAGATGGTACTTCTTTAATTTCATTAATTTTGGTTTATTTACTGATGGTTTCTGAAAAAGCTAGTTTTTTTGAAACGATATTCGAATTAAATTGTAACCTTTAAAAAAATATTCAATGGGCAATCTAAACAAACCCAAATACCTATACTCCTGGTCACTTAATGGATTTAATGCAATTAATCTGAGATGTTTTAAATGTAGGAAAACTTATTCGATAAACATATGACATATGGTTTTATTTGCGGAATGTTTTCCACAAACATGTTGGTTACATCGCATACAACTCTTCCTTGATTATTTGTCTGTGACTCTCTGCTGTTTTTCAAGGGGGAGGACGCATTTTGTTTTTGACATTTCTCGAACAGAAGTGAAGTTTTTTTGCAATTCTTTCACATTTCAAAACATCAGTCTATGCCATTTAATCCTAGAGAGAAATACCTTTCCTTTCCTTTGCAAATTATTCAACTTTTTTATCAAAGTTGACGTTCTATCGCGACTACGTTGCTCGCGCTAACACCAATTTTCTGTCGACGAAGCCGTCCAACAAGACGGACTATTGAAAGTTTGGTGTAAAAATTCGAAGCAACTTATGCATTGCATAATGTTCCAGTGCCTGTGCGACAACGTAATGCTCGAAGTGAAGAAAATATCGTGGCCGTTCGAGAGAGTGTGCGTGAGCCGTCAAGGATGTCGATTCCACGCCGATCGCAGGCGTTGAACATCATTGTGACCAGTTTGTGGCGAATTTCGCGGAAGGATTTGGCTCTCCGCCCTTATAAGATTGCGTTGACTCAAGAACTGAAGCCAACCGACCATTTTAAGCGTCGCACATTCGCTAATTAGGCTCTGGACCAGATGCAAGCTGATGGCGACTTTCACAAGAAAATCATCTTTTCAGATGAAGCTCACTTCTGGCTCGATGGTTTTGTGGATGTCGACAAGCAAAATAGCCGCATTTGGTCGAGTGAGCAGCCTGAAGTGATGCATTCTCTCTCTCTCTCTCAATTGCCCTAACCCCTTGTGGGGCATAGTGCGTCAACTGCTCAATGTGGCCCAGTTGACGTTTCACGACATAAACTGGTTTCAGAGAATGCAGTTGCCAGCATGCACCTCCTGCACATCCATGGCCACGAACGTCGTCGTGGACGGGATTCGAACCCGAAACGCCGGTAGTCAAACATGAGACTGATGCGTCAACAAATTGCGCTACCGGTCGCCCCATTTTTATTCGAAAAAATTAACTGTTCGGTGCGGTTTTCAATTTTCAATTTTTTTTTTTTTTTTTTGAGGAAAACGGCGCACCAACAACCGTCAAGAGCGATCGCTATAGGGCCATGATATCGAAGTATTGTATTTTCGGGACTAGCTCGACGCTATGGACGATATGTGGTTCCAACAGGTTGGCGCAACGTACCATACAGCCTACGACACAATTGAATTGTTGCAGACCAAATTCGGCGAGTGAGTTATCTCGCGCAACAGTCCTCGCGAAAGGCCGCCTCGATCGTGCGATTTAACCCCTTTGGACTTTTTTCTTTGGGGTTACATTAAATCGCTGGTCTATGCCAATAAGCCAGCAACGTTAGAAGAGCTGCAAGCCAAGATCGAACGCAAAACTCCTGGTATTCCGGCCGATTTGTGTGCTCGAGTCATGGAAAATTGGGTTCAGCGTATTCGCTCGTGCCAGCGCTTTCGCGGCGGACATTTGAACGATATCGTATTAATGACATCGATTGTACTTTCACCTGAAACAAAATCATTTCCATAATTAACCCACAAGTCTTTTAATTGGAAAAACAAAATGCGTCGCTCTTAATGAAAAAACCTATATATATCATAGTTGTACAGGATGCGTCATCCATTTCCTTTGAAGAGAGAATCAGGGGAAATGAAAAAGAGCCAGAGAAACGAAGTAATTAGGCGCGTGAGTGAGGAAGTAGGAAAGGGGATGAAAATTTGACATCTCTTTTGCTTCTATATGCACCGGCCGGTGTTCCGCGGCAGAGAGACAAAATGGAATGTTATTGTTCAAAAAGGGGAAGTAGGAGAGGGGATGACATCTCATTTGCTTTATGTTCTTCTATATAGACTGCGCGGGTGATGCGCAGTAGAGGGCGTGTGTCTCTCTGTTTACTTTTTACTAGTTCGTATGTGGTGGAATTACGTCCAAAATTTAGTGTACAGTAAATGGTGCTTTAATCTCCTTCTATATGCCTCTGTGTCCATTTCGTTCAGAAACTGCATCGAAAAGTATCTATGCTGTCTTGCAATCATGGCTCTCGTATGCTTATTTCTTTTGAATCATCATGCAAAGATACCCTAACTTCATACAAATTAAGGATTTAAGATACCCCTCGCGGTGCCAAAATTCAAAGGTAGATCGCCTTAAGAGAGATAGAGACGGCAACACTTCAGTAACTATAAAGTCTCACTGTGTGAGTAACATGGTTGTTAGTTGGTTTCACTTCTTTGTGTACACATATGGGAACCAACACATATGAAACAACTAGTCAGTCGCGTTAATTTGTATGAAGTAGGGTATATTTCCAATGCATCAACATCATCGTGGCGTCACTGCCCGACTTCGTTGAATCCTTGTACTTCTATTATCACGTGACCGCGTCCTCCAATCTCGGAGGCCCAGTCGTTGAGCGGCAACCGCATATACTGAGCTCTCCCAATGAGATCTCGGTCGCCTTCGCCGTCTCGTTCCGTTGACTCATCGTCCGTTCATTACTCTCTTTTGGCATCCGATCTTAGCCCATTTGTTGTACATGCCCTATGTCCATTGAAGTCGTTGTAGCTTGATGATTTTCGAAACTTCCAGCTCATAGTACAGTTCATGCAGCTCATGGTTGCACCCGATGCGCCATCCACATGTGTCTAGCATGTTTCCGGAGGCTTGAGTTAGGGTCCATGTTTCGCAGCTATAGCATAGCACTGGTCGTATGATGGTCTTGTACACACGGAGCTTCGTGTTTCTGTGCACATGCTTCGACTTCATTATTGTGAGAACCAAGAAAAAAGTCTTATTAGCTAGCTGTAACCGCCGTTTGATTTCGTCAGTTTGGTTGGGGTTTTATGACAAGTTCCAGCCCAGATATATGAAGTCGTTCACCCACTCGATGTTGAGGTCCGCCGCATTGATGCTCAGTTGTGCTGACTAGCTTGATCCTCATTGATACGTAGTCCAACTTATTTGCAAAAGTTCGGGACATGATGTTGATGTCGTCGGCATACGCTGCTAATTGTATCGACTTGATGAGTAGCGTCTTGCAGTTGTCCATATTCATAGCTCAAATAGCGTATTCCTGTGATTCCTAGGTTGAAGAGCGTCAGCGCCAGTCTATCGCCCTGCTTCAGATCAGTGCGTGTTTTAAATAGATTCGTAAGTCTATTATGGATTCTGACCTGTGAGCCGGAATTGGTCATTGTCATCTGTGTCAGTCGCATTAATTTTGAAAGTATACCAAATTGCAGCATGATGTTGCACAGTACTCCACAATCGATTTTGTCTTATGCCTGGCTAAAGTCGACAAAGATCTGGTATACGTCTACGTTGTATTCCCAGCTATGCTGAAGTATCAGTTTAACCGTAAAGATCTGGTCAGTTGTGGAGCGATCAGGTCTGAAACTATGTCTTTCCTCAAGGGTGGCAGTATACGCCACCGCCTTAGCATCACTCAGAAGTTTATCAACCCCAAAGATTTTGGAAGGGCTGATTCTCGATTGGTGCACTGAAGAAATTTTACATACATCTGTAGATCGTCTTCACCTATCACACTAGACGCCCATCTCCCGCAAATGAGGACGTGATCAATTTGGTTGGCGGTATGTGCATCTGGAGATTTCCAGGTCTGCTTGTGAATGCGTCGATGCGCCTCAACAACAGCTGGGTTCCAAAATTCGAGAACCAGGTCATTTGATCTAGAGAATTGGGGGGAAATGATTCAATAATCTAAGCCCAATCATGGGGCCGTGGGGCAAAATGCTTATAAGGTATCGTATTAATTTGACGGTCAATGGGACTTGAAGGCTCCGTCAGGATTTGTATGAGTGTCCTTCGTGTTTCCGAGTCGACATCCATACCAGATCCTGCAATGAGTATCAATCCTTGCTAGAAGCTTACTGTGGTGAAACTGCCATACTGTAATCTAGAACAAAAAAACTGACATTCTTTCTCATCATCAACGCCCAGCTACATATTTTACAATCCGGAAACCATCAAATCACAATTCAAGCCATTTCTTGTCCAATAAAAGGGCCACTTGTTCCAAAAAAGGTTTCCTCGTCCCCGTTGTCCATTCATCAACCAGCATGTGAGCCTTTTATTCCTTCATTCCTGTACGACGACGATAGATGGCTTTAACGTTCCCTAGTTCTTGAGTGGGCTTTGTCACAAGGCTGCATTGAAATTGAACTCAATACTTTTAGCTTCGTTGCTGGGAGAGAAAGAGAGAGAGAGAGAGAGAGAGAGAGAGATTGGGCGACCAGTCCACTCAATGAAATTCTTGGTATCTCGAAAAGGATATGACTAGAGACTCTGGAGCAATATTCCACTTTTGGATGAGCTCGACACAGCAGGTCGGGTGGATGCATTAGTTGGTGCTGATTTCGAACGGATGGGTGATTCGTATCTGAAAATCGACTTTTGATAATACTGTTATTTGATTCTTAAATGGCATACAGTGCAAACTGGTGTAGAAAGTCAAATTCGTTTTCAACGCACCTTTACAAGTACATGTTTCCAAGTAAATATCTCAACACCTTAAGTTGAGCATTGGTAATGTTTGCAAAGTTAGACTCACTTTATTGAATGGTACAAGAACAAATCGTTACCATCGAAACACGATGACTATAGTCGGTATCAAAAGCTCCACCATGGCACGTTTGATTGTGCAATTTGGTTGGCATTCCATCTTTCTGGGGTTTGGATGATTGTTATTCCAAATCGAAAGTGGCTTAGGATAATTACATTTCCAAGAATAGCATGTACTCGTATGTACCATATTGGATCGGGGTTCGAATTCGTACAAGAAATTTTACGTGACAGCATGCTTGTTGCACAAAATGAAGAAATAATGACATAGTTTACTGTTTGTGCATATTTCAACAGAATCAGTAATCCAATCCGATGAATCTTAATTACGGGCATCCATAAATAGCTTGCACGGCGTAGCAAACATTCCGAAAAGTCTTCTATAACGTACGTCTAATGTGTTAATCAAAGGCTAAGAAACTAATTTACGAGGTTTCCTGTTGGAAGCATATGCAACTAATTACAGGATAATCATATCCTGAGACACGTTAGACAAACCTCTGACTTACCATTTCAGGCGTCCCCCCCCCCCCCCCCCGTTTGGGTTTAAAAAAGTCCAGCGTTCAAGCCGGGGCTAAAAATCAAGTTCGGGGGGAGCCCGAATTTTTTGTCTCCTGGAGAGCTAAGGATATTGTAACGGACGGTTTGGTGGGCATCCGAAGATGCCCGTGGGGACGAAGCCTAAGGTAGCTTAATTGACCGTGAAGGTCGGGCTGTGCCATCTGGCGAAGAAAAAGGCTCCTCAACGAGCTAAGCAGCGGCCTATGTTTGCTGTAGCTCCGTTCGGGAGACGTGGGCGGGGTTTTCGCCACTCGTTGCCCCTGTCATTTATTTTACGTATTAACAAAAACTCATTGGCCTGGGAAAGACAACACAAACAAGAGAGGTAAAAATGGGGAATAAAAAAAAATGAGGCGATAAAGATGGAATGGTTGGCAGATGGCTTGCCCTCGCGCTCGTATTGGGGTCCAGGTGTAATGGGACCCTCGGCCTCTGGTTTCGTACCACCGACAGATCTTTACTCATCAAGTGCTGCCATAGATCTGCCGGTGGAAGCAGCACTACCATATGGTCCATTGCAGGTGGTTCATTACAACTTTTAGGAGAAAACTAACTTTGTACGTCTTGCATGCCTTGGTATGACAGGATCCATCCGTACATGTCCCACCTCGGCCATTGAGGCGATTGTTGCACTGACACCACTACGCATTTTCATTCAGGAATCTGCGGCTCTAAGTGCACTTCGAGTGCATCTAACATATGATACTCATGTGTTCAAACACATAAGTATTCTGTAGCGGATTCCTGCTTTGCCGATCTGCTCGAGGCTGCGGCACTGGAATAATCTTACAGTATTACGACAGTCCAGATCTTATCAACCACTACAGCCTTACAGAAGCTAGCCGATTGGGCAGAGCTGACATGAGATTGGTCATTGGTTTCCTCACGGGACATCACTGGGTGAGAAATAATTTAAACAAAATGGGTGTAATGAACCATCTGTAATCAACCATATTCTGGTCTGGTTGTGCTGCTCCCACCGGCAGCTCGAAGCAGCACCTGATGAGTAAGGATCTGTCTGTGGTAGGAAACCAGAGGCCGAGGGTCCCATTACACCTGGACCCCAATACGAGTGCGAGGGAAAGCGAGCCATCTGCCAACCATTCCATTCTTATCGCCTCATTTTTTTTATTCCCCATTTTTACCTCCCTTGTTTGTGTTGTCTTCCCCAGGCCTATGAATTTTTGTTAATACGTAAAGGACAGGGGCAACGAGCGGCGAAAACCCCGCCCACGTCTCCCGAACTGAGCTACAGCAAGCATAGGCCGCTGCTTAGCTCGTTGAGGAGCCTTTTTCTTCGCCAGATGACACAGCCCGACCTTCACGGTCAATTAAGTTACCTTAGGCTCCAACTCCATGGACATCTTCGGATGCCCACCAAACTGTCCGTTACATGGGTCTGTCAACTGAGCCAGAATGCCGACTTTGCCTGGAGGATATTGAGTCCACCAAAGACATTCTTTGTGAATGCCCCGCGGTTGCTCGCGCCAGGTTCATGTTTCTGGGAGATTCCATTGTGAGCTCCGGTGTCATTAAGAGTACTACTACAAAGAACCTACTGGCCTTTATCAGGATGGTTGAGGGTTGGTTCGGATTAGTTAAGGCTACGGCACAATAGATCTTTTGGTCGCAGTGCCTACCAGCTGGGTACCTTAGCCTACTTTTATTTATTATTATTATTAACTTTGTACCAACAGCAGACTCAAGCATCGACTTGACACTCTATCCACTTCCTCAGCTTCAGTAAATTCAAGCTGTTTGCTAACTAGCCTTAAATGCAAGCTAACATGAAACACTGCTGTATTTTCCATGTATTCCATCATCACTTCAATTTCGGTCCCTTCACTCTGGTCGAAATAGGTTCATGCCATCTGCATATGTGGTAAATTTACATCTGCTTGATCTTTCGACAAGGAAATTATAAAAGTTTTCGGATGTGAAAGGATTTTTCGACTTCACAAAGCCCTATTTATTCTCGAGTTTTTCTTTTGAGGTCTCGTTCTCTTTGGCTGCGCAAAACATCTGGAAGTGGTGCACCCAGATTGCTTTGCTTTGGGTTTTTCGTAACCGCAAAATCTAAATAAGAAAATGTTTCCGGGGGACAGATTAATTTAACATGTAGCGAGACGAGGCGCTACGAAATTCGACCACTTTGAAACGTAACGACTCGCACAATGTAGGACGTTTTTTCTTTTCATTTTTCGCAACATTCGTTCGTAGTTGTGCTCCTCGAGTGCTCACACGCTAAACACTCGTCATTTCGACTGAATAAAAAATGAAATGTTTTACGTATACGTTTCCTAAAAGGATGTAGAGTATTTTGACAGTACTCTGTCGGAAACCGAAAACTCTCCCACAAGCGTATAACCGAAAATATGTTAGGAATTTCATGAAGGAATTTATTCATTCTGAATTCTATCTGGTTTTCCGACACATCGATGATAGTTATCGCATCGTAGACTTGTCGGGGCGTAGCGTTAGCATGTATGTATGTATTCACTTTGAAAACCAGTGCAGGTTGTAGTAAATCCCCTTTGGCCCAGTCATTAGGCAGTTTGCCTAAAACGAATTGTGGTGCCCTTTTTATGTTTTTTTTTTCATTCCTGTTTCCTTTCTGGGTGTTGACTATGAAGCTAAGGTTAGCTACCGAGCATTTTTGTGGGGTTTAAATTACGGCCACAAAGCCACAAAACAGCGAAAACTTGCTGAGGCAAAATGAAAGATCTTGAAGAGTTCAATAGCCAATGTTAGCGCTGCTTTTTCCGTATATTCAATAGTTTCCAGATTTATTCTCACTTGAAAAAGGCTGTTTTTTATGCTTGTATTTTTATTCTTTTTGTCCCAAAAAGTCAAAAATCTTCGTTTTTAGGGTTTTGTAGTAGAAACAAAACCCGTATGAAATCGGTCAAATGTCAGTCTGTCCGTCTGTCCATAGAATATCTCACGAATGGCTGAAGCTACATACATACATGAAATTTTGTAAGAATGCATACAATTACTATAATTCGCCGTAGAAAGCGATGCGTCGTAATAGGTCAACTTTAAAGGGGGTCCTCATAGAGGGGAAATGAATGTCAAAATTTATTTTTCATCTGGTATAGGCAAGTGGGGTTTCATGAGAACGATAACATCAAGTACATTTCATTTTTGGCATTTTCATCAAATTTGGAAAAAGGGAAAAAAAGAGGTAGAGGGGAAAATATGTGATCATAAATTGTCCTAACCCCTTGCATTTGGAGACCGTTACACTTAGAAATATGAAAACTTACAGAAAGGTGGCTTCCAACTAGTATAGAAAACTAAAAATTTAGGAAAATTGATATCTTCTCAAAATAGCTTAATAATAGTATATTTCTATAGTTACAGTTAGCACACCCCTGTACTTCTCAACCTCATCCGAAGTCGAAAATGTTGATGGCCGACAATAATCAACACAATGGGCAATAATATCTCCAAGTTTCGTAATAATCACCTAATACTCGTATTTAATAATAGTATTGTACATTCATATAAATTTGGACATTTTGATATCATCCATACAGAAAATGCACATAACAGGTCTCTTTTACTACATACTAGTCCTACGAGTACAACATAATTGAATATTGGTTTTCGTAGAGCGAATTGGTGTTAACCACTTTCAAAAGGGTAAAGATTGGTGGGAGAGTAGGGAGGAAGGAAATGAGGGGGGGGGGGGGTGAGGTACGCTGGTCGCTGACTCTACTTTCTATAATTATGCAAACAATTTATTTTCAATATTTTTTACGCAAGCTTGCAATTTGCAATATCGTCTTAACATGAATGGTTAAGCATCTTCAAGAGTAGGAGAGTTTATCTCCTATTGGCATGGGACACTACCAAACCCTCGGATTTCGGGAGTAGCCCTCTATTTCCCGCTTTCATTCTGATGTATTTTGTAAAATATAGGGACAAAATAATGCAGAGGTATCATACGAGGAAAATGATAAGGCCTGAATTTGTTGATGATTTAATAAGCTTTTATTTGAGATAAGTGCATGCGCGTGGAAAAAAAACTACATAATGGAAAAACAAATTTCTTAAAAAATCTACTTAACATCACTTAACTAATCCTAAAGTATTAGACCTACAAATAATTAATATATGCTTTTTTTTAAGTAAGCCTGTCCCTGGCCATTGTTGCCAAAGGAGGAGGGAAGGATAGCTGTAGCCTGAATGGCTGAGTCAAACCTAAGCGTCTCAGTTCAGTAGGGTGTCATGAATTACATAGTCAGACATGCAACATAGTTGTGTGAACTCTGGCATGTTATGAACCAACTGAAGCAGTTATCACCAGGGTCACCCTTGGATAGGGCTTAGCGATGGGCCGACAACCCATCCTTGTAAAAACTCCTACGTGTCGAGGAACCTGGAACAAAAGCCTCGGATTGGACGAATCAACAACGGAGACCACGCCAAAGTTTAAGTGATTATTCATTCGGATCCTGGAATGTACGCTCCTTCAAAAAACCGGGGTCCGTGAAGGGCCTCCTTTAGCAGGTCGAGAATTACAAGCTGAGCATCACTGCAGTCCAGGAAACAAATTGGATTGGCAGCGAAACAAACGACAAGAATTCGCACACAATTTTCAAAAGCGGCAAACCATCGGGTTTCAAGGAGTTTGGAATTGTATTCACAGTGAGCAAGCAGCTCAAGCCGCACGTTATTAGGCGTGTTTTTTTGTACTGCGGTGCACTTACACACATTACACAAACAACTAGGGTATGTTGTTTGTGTAATATGTGTAAGTTAACCCGGATAGCCCCCAATTAACCTGCACCGCAGTAAAAAAAAAACGCCTATAGACTCCAAACCTATTAAAGAAAGATTGTGTACGATTCGCATTAAGACTCGTTTTTTCAACCTCTGGCTCATCAACTTGCACGCCCCAACTGAAGTTAAGGAAGGTGCAGTGAAAGACGATCTTTATGCCTGCCTGGAGACACTGACACTGACTGACACTCACTTGCAACAAACGACGTCAAAATACTGCTGAGAGATTTTAATGCGAAAGTTTGAAACGAAAGTTGGTATAGGGAAACCACTGGAGGACATAGCCTCCATGAGGAATGCAAAAATGACGGTAAACGATTAATCGACTTCACTTGTAGTACGAATCTCATCGTAAGCTCAACACGATTTCCGCATCACAAACAGAATATGACGAGCTATGGCAAATATCGAATAGAATAATTAGATGTAAGAAACGGAAATACTTTGACAAGCAGAGTCAGAACATTTATGACAATTTAGCTAATAGAAGCACCAGCCAAGCGTATAGACTAGTAAATACAATTAGGAATGGCTATCAAGCCAGGACTAGCCTCTGTAAAAACAAGGCTGGAAACCTCATCAGCGACACCAGTAGCATCAATAAATGATGGGCGTCCATTTTGAAGAAATGAATCCAACATCTACCATCCCCTTACAAGAAGCCCAAATTGATGGCGTTACTATCGATCATGGACCAACTACAGTAGATGAAGTTGATATCGCCTTGCAGTCACTCAAATCAAATAAAGCGCCGGGAGCTGACGAGATTTTAGCTGAGCTGCTAAAATCCGGTTGAACGGGTCTATTAAATATCATACACCAACTAGTTCTGCGAATCCGGGAGGACGAGGTGATCCCAGACGATTGGCGCAGGAGCATTATTGGTCCCATGGAGATAAATTGCGATGTGAGAATTACAGAGGCATTTCACTAGTCTGTACTGTCCTACCAAATAATGGCGAAAATTCTGAAGAATATAATAAAACCGTAAGCCAAACAAATCATTGGCGAATATTAAGGCGGTTTCAGACTTGGTCGCTCCACAACCGATCATCTTTTACCGGTTAAGCTAATCCTGCAAAATTGCCCGGAATACGACATTGACGTGTACCAAATCTAATAATCTATGTCGATTGTATGTATGCATACGACAGTATCGATCATGGTGTACTGTACAACATCAAGCTGCAATTTGGCATATTGGTTTGAAGCGATTTGACTGGCGCGCCACTCTTGAACCTGGCACTTGAACACGCCATTCTGGTTATGGATACGGACACCAGCGGAATGCTACTCATCAAGTCGACACAATTGATAGCGTACGCAGACGACAACAACATAATGTCCCGAGAACTGACTGACGCAGAAGAACTTCGACATACTTTTGACATCGCTGCTAAAGAAGTTGGACTACACTTCAACGAGGACAAAACAAAATTACTGATACCGTCAAGAACCAGGACGCCCGCACGGTCGAACATCCAAGTAGGGGACCTCAGCTTCGAATTCGTAGACGACTTCACATACCTGGGTATGAACTTGCCAAAGGAGAGCTCAGTATATGTGGACGCCGAGCAGCTACTGGGCTTACAAGATTAGAGAACGTGGTCACGTAACCGAGATAATTGGAGGACAACAATCTAAGCGGCTAGAGCCCGACGTCGGGCTTTTGCGCCACGATAACGATGAAATTATGTTGAATTTAGTGTAAAAGTCAGCTCTACACGTTTAGATTTTTTTGAGAAAAAGAACTTCAAATATTGGATTCTTTTTTTTTAAGAATCTTGGTATTAAAGTCATCCGTTAAGCCGCCGCTGTTCGTATGTATGTACATATGTACTATCGTCTCTGAAACATAGAACTGAAATTCCAATTCTGAAAAGTTAACTTCAAATTTTAAAATCAACGAAAGACATATCGATGAACATGTAGGATATAATTTTGAGGATTCAAGATCGGAGGCAGAAGGCTTCTACAATTATTTCTCATAGTAGTTAGTTAAGTTAATAAGCATAAGAAATATAGCAGCAACTCACAATATCTAAGCTAAAGACTTCAAGGCCATACGTATAGGATAGCCTAAAGATTCTAATGCACGAGACGCGTTTATGCGTTAGTGTAATTTTTACTCTTACAGGGTAAACGTGAGTTGTGCTTACACGGGTTTACGCCTTCAAAGCGGGCCGAACGGCTGACGAAGCGTAAATGGCTGACGAGGAAATAATGAACGCGAGGCCGTATTTACACAGGTCGTTTACGAGTCGACAGTGAACGTACTGTCAGAAATATTTTGTGTTCGATACCGTTCTGTTGTTCCGTCGGGCGAGGGATATACATATATCTCCAACGTGACAGGGAAAACATCTTCGAAAAGTACAAACAACAATACAAAGCAACCTTACTAGCGCAAATGTAAAGTTGTCGCGAAAGAAGTTCATACAATTTATTTGCTCTTGAGCTTTTCGACACATCAGTGGAAAATGAAATTAATATGCGATCAAATGAGGAGTTTTATGTAAAAAATCAGCTCTATTGCCATTACTGCAAAGCTGTTATGGCAAAATAATATACACTAAGGCCAATTGGACACAAAACGCACGATTCACGATTATGACTTCCAAAAGAGCAAGTGACAGCTCCCTCGTTACGTGTATGAGCGACCAGATATGGCGAATCCGCTGTTCTGGTTGATACGACCAGCGATGTCCTGATCCGTACCACGGTTTTTGTTAACAATGCTACCTAGATAGACCACGTGGTCCACCTTTTCCACAAGCTGTTCATTGATACTGATAGTATAGGTACAAGTAGTATTTTTTCTTCTTCCCAACCGCGGGCTAAGAGCCTTGATCTTATGGGTGTTAATTTTTAGTCCGACCGTTCCTGCCCCCTGTCGAGATTTTAAGCCATTGCGTCTAGATCAGGCTACATGATTTTGTGGGAGACGGTGCATATGTCGTCAGCGTAGTCAATATAGGTATGTTGCAGATCAGATATTAAGGTCCATAGTATTACTCTGTGTGGTCCGGATAGGACTACTTGCAACTCATCGCCAATGACTATGAGGAATAAGATCGGTGAGAGGATATGCCTGCCGAACTCCACTCAGGATCCTAAAGTTCCACGAAATCTTGCCTTTATGCAAAACGCTACATTTCGTAGGTTGCCTTAATAATAATAACAACCAGAATCTTCTAAGGGACGCCTTCCCTGCTCAAAACCGCTCATATAGAACCCTGTTTCACACTTTCAAAAGCCTTCTCGCAATCATTGAAAAGCAAGTGAAGCGGCGAATCATACTTAGCATATTGCTCGATGATCATTCACAAGTTGTTAATGTGATTAACTCAGAAGAATTCAGATCGAAAGGCGGTCTGCTCTCCTTCAATTGTGCCTTTGAAATACTCTTTTGGATTTTCCAGAACAATTTTAGCGCAGTGTGTTGAGTTCTTCAGTCTCATGTTTGACTACCGGCGTTTCGGGTTTGAATCCCGTCCGCGACGTAGTTCGTGGCCATGAATATGCAGGAGGTGCATGCTTGGAAGTGCATTCTGCGAAACCAGTTTATACCGATGAAAAGTCAACTGGGCCACATGGAACAGTTGACGCGCTATGCCCCACAAGGGTTTAAAGCAATTGAGAGAGATTGTCCAGGAGAGTACGCACTTTCCACTTTTGTTGGCTCTGTGCGGAAAGGCCCTGACATTATTCTTACGCCTCTTACCACAGAGGAAAACACTCACAACTCAATGCATACTCGTATTGTACAACGGGGATGTATTAAATTTGCACCAACATTTCTAACCGTGTAGTAGGAGAAGTTGAAGCAGTTGACTAAATCCCACAGGGAAGGAACCATTGAGCTTATTATAATTATTTCGTTATGTATATCTAAAAGACCTTGCCAGAATTGCCCGGCACTAAATACATAAATAGTTAATCTCACAAATTCGCTCCAGTTGCCAAAACTATTTCCGTTCCAAATCACATCTCACATTGTCGTGTACGTGACAGGATATTTTCGAACACCGCGACTGTCCCAAAACCATTCTTCTCATGACCATTATAGAAATATCGTAGCCGAGCTTTATGATGAAGAAAAATGGCACTTACAAAAGGAAGTTTTTATGGACTGTAATTTGTCTTAAGAGTGCGTAAGCGTCTTGGTAGTACCCTCGTGTTATGGCCGAACTCTTCCACTGTAAGGACGTGAAAATGTCTTCTTCACCGCACCGCATGGACCAGCTAAAGGGTATTTCGGATTTAATGTTCTTACATTTGAGTGTTTTATAGGTGGCATTAATGTTGGAGGGTTTTATGTAAAACACTGTGAGAACTTTGTGGACATCTTAATTTGAATATAAAGTCGAACCGATGACGAGTGGACGACGGGAAGACAGAGAATGGATCTGGTTAACTTGGCACTACGTTGACATTGAATGGTTGTTATAAGAATTTCATTGTTATTTATTATTATGCAACTTTGCTTCCGCCGTTTTTTCCTGGAATTAAAAGCTTAATTGTCAAAAAGTATTATTAGTGTATTATTCCATGTACTGTCCATCGCTAGCGACAACTTTCGCCCATCTCTCCGGAAATTTTCGGACTCCATCTCGAAAAAAGGAGGCGTCTTTCGACGCGATCCATGACTGGATCCATTTTTCGACTTCCTCGTACGAACAAAAATTCTGATCAGCCAGGCCGTGCGCCATGGAACGAAACAGGTGGTAGTCCGAACGAGCGATGTCTGGGGAGTACGGCGGGTGGGGCAAGATTTCCCATTTCAGGGCTTCCAAGTATGTCTTGACCACTTTTGCGACGTGTGGCCGAGCATTGTCATGCTGGAGGATGACTTTGCTGTGTATCTCTTGGTACTGTGGTCGTTTTCCCTTTAATGCTCGACTTAAACGCATCAATTGCGTTTGGTACCGATCTCCTATGATAGTTTCATTCGGTTTCAGTAGCTCGTAGTATAGTATATCATGGCGCCGTGAATTTCCGATTTTTCCGTCGACTTTGAGGCATGTCCGGGCATTCCCGATGATTTTATGCGCTTGGGATTATCGTAACGGACCCACTTTTCATCGCCGGTTACGATTCGATGTGGAAATCCTTTCCGATTGTGCCTTTGAAGCAGTTGTTCGCATGCAAATAATCGCCGTTCAATATCTCTCGGTTTTAACTCGTACGGAACTCAATTTCCTTGTTTCTGAATCATGCCCATGGCCTTGAGGCGTTTCGAGATGGCTTGCTGAGTCACTCCCAGTGATTCAGCTTATTCTTCTTGCGTTTGGCATGAATCTTCATCGAGCAGTGCTTCCAATTCGTCGTCTTTGAAATTTGTTTCTCTCCCACCACCATGCTTGTCCTCGACATTGAAATCGCTACTTTTAAAACGTTGAAACCACTCACGACACGTTCTGTCAGTCAGATTAACCTCACCGTAAGTATCTGAGAGCATTCGATGAGCCTCAGCTGCAATTTTTTTCAAATGGAAGCAGAAAATCAAAACTTCCTGCAAATGACGAGAACTTGGCTCGAAAACAGACATTTTGAATCCCGAATCTTATTAACAATGCGAACAACTTTTACTAATGCGGGGATGTCAATACGTTCACAGACGTCCAAACTCACTTTGTGACACTTTGAAACTACGTATTTTGACCAGCCCTCACCGATGCAGCCGTCTGTCGGAAAACGGCGGAAGCAAAGTTGTACACCTAATATATTGTAACTGAATTTACCTCGTTCTTCGATTTCACAACCGTTTGCATTCTAAGTCCATCCTTAGTCCTCAATCCAAATCATTCTTCATACTTCTTACTCAATAGACCTTAAGTGTTTTCAAACCTGATCCCCATTTATACAATCGATTTATCTCGATTTCCCCTGTTTCTGATCAGGTTTTAAATACTATTAACAAAATCAAAAAATAAATCGAACACTTGACGAGACGAAAACGGTTTTATCGACTGAATTAATAGTACGTTTAAAATACCGGACTATTTCAATAAATCGAAACTCAATTAAAATGAAACCGGAGAGTAGAGTGCTTCGCCCGCAATCTGAGGGTTTTGTAGTGCCCCATGCCAATTGGAGATGGACTGTCCCAATCTGGGAGATGCTTAGCCATTCATATTAGGGCGGCATTGCAAATTGCAAGCTTACATAAGAAAGAAATTGAGTGAATAATTAAAGAAAGTAAAATCAGCGATCAGTCCACCCTCCCCTCCTCCTTCCCAACAATCTTGAATCTTTCAGAAATACAATACATAATGCTAATTCACTCTATGAAAACCAATATGCAAATTTTTATGTAGTGGTCGTACCAATGTGAGCCCGGTAGGTGCATTTTTGATTGAAAGTGTCAAAATGCCCAAATTTAAATGAGAATATTATTAGGAAATGTTATGTGATTGTACGAAAACAAGATCACGTGCAAACGTGATCAAAATAATTTCCCCCGAAGGGGTCCCAAAAATTGTGCTCGCGAATCAGACGCCTAAGTTTCGTGCATGACACCAGTAAAAAGAAGGCGCGACCGGGCACGAGCCGAATCGGACTCTGCCTTATATTAGATGGCAAACACAGCAAGGGTGGGAATTCATACCGATTGGAAATCGCAACTTATACTACTTTGCCTTAACCCCTAGTGGGGTATAGCGCATCAACCACCTATGCGTGCCATCGAACTCTATTCCGGGCAATGGCAGCTCCCCAAACGACTTACCCACCAATTTACACTTTTTCGAAACATATCGATGGCATATGATTTTAGGACCCCCTCTTGGTCGGTCTTGGCTGGAAATGGGGTTCAATTTCATGGGATGTAAGTAAGTGATGTACTTACCATTCAGCTGTAATGCGTGACCTATCCAGTGCCACTTTCGAATGCGTATCAATTCGTCGATTGGCATCTGACCAGCATGCCGACTTAGCTCTTCATATGGTACGAGTGTTGGTTCGGGCCAGAAAATTCCTTGAATTTGGCGAAGACACGAGTCGACGAAAACTTGCAGGTTTCTGGTAACTCTTACGAAAACTTCTGATAAATTGCTCCCATAGAAAAGTACAGACAGTACCAGGGAGCGAAACAGCCCCAGCTTGGTCTTAATGCATAACTGCTCTGCCAGATTCTAGATAACATCCCGGACCTTGCTTGCCTTCCTGTCAAGATCTAACGCCATTGCGGACAAATCCCTGATTTTGTGGGGGAGTATGCACATATGTAGTCAGCGTAATCAAGATAAGATAAGATTTTAAAGCCCATTGGATTAATCTGTCTAAGATGGATACAGCTGCGTGTAACACATCGCCGACAACGACTAGGAAGATGGTCAGTAAGATTATGCATGCCTGCCGAACTCTACTGCGAATTTCAAAGTCCACCGACACCTTACCTTTACGCAGAACGTGACATTTCCCGCCATCATAGGTTGCCTTAATAATAGCCATAAGCTTCTCAGGGATGCCTCTCCTGCGTAGGGCCGCCCAAATAAAATCCTGGTTCACACTATCGAAAGCCTTCTCGAAATCGATAAAAAGCAACTGAAGCGGAGAATCCTACTCAGCACATTGCTCGATGATGATTCGCAAGGTGCCTGCTCTTCATCAATTGTGAGACTTTAGTCTTTCTATGACGATTTTAGCTATTATCTTGGACACGGCAGGAAGCACACAAATACCCTTCTTAGGAAATTTGATGATCAAGCCTTCTTTCCACTAAGTGGGAAATGTCCCTGTATTCTACGCTTTGTCAACAAATGGGCGCATCAACCCAGCGGCTACGCTTGGTGCTGCTTAATAAAGTTCGGCAGGGATGCCGCCGAGCCCGGCGGCCTTTTCCCATTTTAGTGCAATAATTCTTTATGACTAATTCCTCTTCATTCGGGGCAGTGGGCCGTATACGCACATTTTACTAGTTAGCTGAATTATCTATATGAGAGGAACTTCACCAGAGGTTGCACGTTTCAACACCGCGGTGAAGTGTTCTTTCCACCGCCTGATTTGATCTTTCTTGAAGATAAATAGCTTCCATCGCTATCCTCTACCGGCAGGCACGAGTTACTGCCACCTGGAAACTCCTTGGTGACACCATATACGGCGTTTAAGTTGTTACTTCTTGTGGGTTCTTCTGATGAGGCTAGAAGAGAATGGGCATCATCATCAGCATCGTGGCGCGACAGCCCGACGTCGGGCCTTGGCCGCCTGGATTATAAATAACTGGCGCAACAGTTCAATTTGTGCCTCGAGATGAGTTAGCATCATCTCATTTTCGAGATCATGACGATATGTCTTGTGCTGAGGTGTGTGATCAGCAACACGCTCAACCGAGTTATTTACCCCATAAATGGGTACTCATTTAACAGCTGAGTGGGCTCATAGTAAGACACGTAAATCTCTTTTTTTATCGAAAACTACCGCATTCAGTAGGAATCGAACCGGGGCTCAGTGCGTAGTGGGCGGACGTGCTAACCGTTTCGCCATCCGGAGAAAATGGGCATAATCTCTTTTATAAAAAAAGATATGTATGACGTTTCGTTCGCATATAGAAGATTTCGGATAGTGAAAGATGCTGGCATACACATCTTGGCCTTTATTTGTCGGTTTCTACGACAGGCCGGCAAAGGGACAGGCTGTGGTATTATTCTTACGCACCACACTACAGGGGGAATGTTTATCTCAACCAGATCATCGCACCGCCATTGCTGGCGACTTGACTTGGTGAGCAATGGAGTGAAGAGGATTGAGCCCCCACAAATTGTCCTCGCCGGTTTCAACACCTTCGCCCCCGACTCTTTAAGTTAGCTTTATACAAAACATCGCTTTGTTCAACGAATTATAATATTTCTACACAATCTCACCAAATTTTATATGTATTTGAATCTTCAGCCATTCGTGACATATTCTATGGAGAGGCGGATTGACAGACGGACTGACAGACGGAATGACAAACGGACTGACAGACGGACTGACAGACAGACTGACAAACAGACTGACAGACGGATATTTTACCAATTTTATAAGGGTTTTGTTTTTACTACAAAGCCCTAAAATGCTTCTATTGAAGTAGCCAAAAATTTTCGTTTCTGATTTCGGATAGAGCTACGGCGTAGAATCCCTTGACTCCATCCACATACTCGTTACCAGAAGAACGCATCAGTCGTTGACCTTCCAATTTAAATTTAATTAACCGTTGACTTTTGACTGAATCGGAAAATTCGTCTTTTAAACTTATCCACTGTCGTCTGTCATCCTATTGGATAGAGGCCTTCAAGCGGGCTAAATGGAAAATGTTGCCCAAAGTATCGAGACCTACAATTTCTGAAACATTTTAAATTACCTCCCCGAAATGATTATGCTCCGAGATTAATTGTTTGGGGGGGGGAGCTTTTTCCAATATTCTATAATATACATGCGTAGGTATGTATAAAGAAAAAGTACCTAAATTTTGATAAGGGAAATAAATGATTAACCCAATTAAGGTGTACCAAAACCAATTGATTGAGATTGACCTAATTATAGTCACACTTTCAGTGTCTCGGCTCTTGGACGACGATGTGTGAGTCACTTATCTATTGTAACCTCCACTTCATTTATCTTTGGAACATTTTTTGTTTGTGACTAAGTTTTTCTGCAATTGACAGTCCGAAAAGCGACGACAGCAAATATTACACTACGCGCAAGGATCGTTATAATGAACAATGAAACAAGGATACTTGAAAGATGCCGAGATTTTGAATGGAAAGAGTTCTTCAGCATGATTGCTATGAACGGAAATATTTGCCAAAGAAAGGTACTACAGGCTTCAACGTCATTGTTGTTGTGAAACAATCACTGCACATTAAAAAGACCACTTGGGCTGAGGTTAGAGAATTTATTGTGTGTAAAAGGACAGAGTGAAGAATAAAAAAAATCAATAACTGGGACCTGAAAGGGTCATTCAATTAAGTTGAAGTATCTCCAAGCTACAATATAAGAAGGATATTTTATTGTAATAAATGGGACAAAATCGCCAAGATGCACGGCTTAATATGAAAACTTAAATGTAAGTTTTGTTTGATTTAAGTAAATAACTATGGCACAACAGTCAAATTTGTTGGACCAAGGACTCGAGATGCGTTAGGATCACGTCATTTACTAGATCATGACGGTGCGTTTCGGGCAGAGGTGTTTGGTCAGGAACACGCTCAACCGAGTTAATTACCGCAAATGGGTACTCATTTAACAGCTCAGTGGGCTCATAGTCCGACACGTAAATCCACGTTTTTATCGAAGCCTACTACATTCAGTAGGAATCGAACCAGGGTCCAGTACATAGAAGGGAACGTGCTAACCGTTGCGCCATCCGCCCGGAGTACGTTTGTTTGATTTGTTAGGAAAGGACTGCGATGATACATCACAGCACAATTAGATCACATATGGGTCCGTTGCGGTACCACCAATATCGTTTCACCTCATTTAAGAAACCTAGGACCGGAACCAGCCTGTATTGGCAATGTATCAGTTAAAATGTATCGCGCCCACATCCTTGAGGTCCGCCAAGTTATGGTAAGGCCAGAAAAGCCAGAATCTCCTCCTTCTGCTGGCCAAGACTGAACAATGACAAATAACGTGAAGAACGCTCTTCTCCTCACTCGCATTCTGGCAACCTTGTAGTTTCCAGGGCCCCGGCTGGGGGAATCACTTTTCACTCGGATTTTTGTCACTTTTCACTCGCGTCACTCTAAAAGTCAAGAATTTGCAAAAAAAAAAAAAATTTTAATTTTTATTTAAATTTTTTTTTAAGTGTTAATTTTTTTTTTTATTTTTTTATTTTTTTTTTCATAATTTATACTGAGTGTTTGGAATATTGGAGGCATAGAAAATTGAAATATTCGCAAATCCTCTTGCGTGGGCTCCGCTCGCTACGCTCGCTCCGCGCTTAAAGGATCGCAACCCTCAGTATCGCACAAACATGAAAGCTCGCTTCGCTGGCTCTGCGTGCAACAGCGTTTTGATGAGTTTTAAACACACCAAACACTCAGTATAAATCATTAGAACAAGAAAATAAGGAAAAAAAATAAAAAAATAAGATTAAAAAAAAAAAAAATTAATTAAAAATAAAAAATTTTTTTCAAATTTGAGAGTCTTAGGGTCACGCGAGTGATAAGTGACAAAACATCCGAGTGAAAAACGATTTTTTCACCCCGGGCCCCGGAAACTAAGAATATCTCCAAATGGGGATTGGATTATGTGTTTGGGGACTGCGTATTTGGGGATTTTCAGTTTGGGGGTTATGTATTTAGGGATTCTGTTTTCGGCGATTTTGTTTTGGCGATTATGTGACTAGGGATTTCATGTCCAGTCCGGAGAGGACATTACGAAAATATGAGAGAATTAATGACGGCATATAATGAGGGTGAGTTTGTAGTCCGGATGGCGCAACTGTTAGCACGTTCGCCTTCTACGCACTGGGCCCCGGTTCGATTCCTACTGAATGCGGTAGTTTTCGATAAGAAAGGGGATTTACGTGTCGAACTATCAGTCCACTCAGCTGTTAAATGAGTACCCATTTGTGGGGTAAATAACTCAGTTGAGTATGTTGCTGATCGCACACCTCTGTAGAAGACCGTCACGATCTAGAAAACGAGATGATGCTAACTCATCTCGAGGCATGGTTCAATTTGGACTGTTGCTCCAGTTATTTATTTTTTCATTTAAATGAGTTTAGTTTGTTCTAGGTTTTCATCAATCACATGTCTCAAAATAACTAAGGACTCTAATTGGACTTGAATAGTATAAAATTACTAATTTAAATTTTACGCATTTGGAGGGGGGATGACTGACAAGTCAATATTTCCAGTTAAATTGTATGTGAATGAACCTACATAATTCGGCTGTCCTTCAGTTTAACAAGATACTTATTCCAACTCTATCGTAGTCGTTGATATCGCCACCAATCGGCCAGTGTCCGCGGGACGAATAAGTCACTGCCACCACTCTCAATCTCCATTTATTATTTGCGATTCAAATTTTTCTGTATAAATTTCTGCAGTTGACTAATGGGGCTAATTAGTTTACCTATGTCGCCGAAGCTCACTATATTTCTGTCCTCAGGCTCCCAACTTCGGCATCCGTTCAGCACGGCAAGACTTCTAAAGTTCCTATCCTTCACATTCAATCGTTGTCTATTATTTCATTCAAGCGGTTCTAGTGAGAGACATTATCGTAGCATCGGGAGCATCGGAAGGGATATTGATTGGAACGCTGGGATGATTTTGTTTGTGTGCTCAGGTACAAATGGGCGCGAGATTTCGAAATTTATTTCAGATCCATGTCGAAATAATGCCGTAACGAATACTCTCAAATGGATATATACGAGTATATTGTGTTCACTGCTTCAATAGATTCGCAACAATGTTCCCGGATAGTGACAATATTGGAAGTCGATAACGAGTCCTGAACGGGCGAAAATGTGCGGTCTTCACAATACAATTGTCTGAATGGATGTGGTTGTTTGTTACTGTTGTTGTGTTCGCTACAACGTCCCTGCTTTCTTCCTTTATATCCCGACTGCTGTAACAGGGTCATGAATATATATATATACCTAGATTCTATAGATACAGACACATTTAGCTTGCGAGTCAGCAGAAATGTGTAAAGTAATTGTTCATGAAATGTCAAAGGGAAAACCGCATCGTGATCTACTGTTGGGGAATGTTTGCCTTAAATATTTACAAAATTAGAGAGGTGAGCCTGTCATGACATTTATTTGATGTCAAATTCTGAATATTTTTACCAGTTCAGTTGCTTTTCTTGCCTTCACGGTGAATTGAAAATGCCATCAGATGGTGCTGTCGTGTCATCATTGTCTGAGTTTTTTGGGGATGAGGCCTCTCGAGAAACGGCAGACAACGACACAACTTTCCAATATAAGAGAATACGAAAATAAATGCGTAGTGAAGGTGGCACTTTGCTCTTAAGAATAAAATAAGTCAACTGTATGGACGTGCCATGAAAATTGCAAAAACATGACGTAACACATTTGTTTTGAGTGAATGTCGCTTGGGAATATAATGTGAATTGAATGAAATATAAGTCCCAGTTTTTATGGGTTCTATTTCGATTTGTTTATCGTACGTAGTATGATAAACTGTGTCAGCGAAAGTTGTAAATTGTTGACTTACGCTGAAAGTGAGCCCCCCTCCCCCAGGGATTCTCAACATTAAAAATATCGAATTTAAAAATTAAGGAAAATTGTTCCTTTCTTCAATATCAACACTAACGTCTGAAATGTCCGCAATACTACTCAATTGCCCTAACCCCTTGTGGGGCATAGCGCGTCAACTGTTCCATGTGGCCCAGTTGATGTTTCGTTGGCATAAATTGGTTTCAGAGAATGCAGTTGCCAGCATACACCTCGTGCACATCCATGGCCACGAACATTGTCGTGGACGGGATTCGAACCCGAAACGCCGGTAGTCAAACATGAGACTGATGCCTCAACACACTGCGCTACCGGTCGCCCGTCCCCATGCAATTCTAAACAAAAATTAATTTTTCGATTTCATAACCCATTAGATTTTACAACTACATATTTTAAGTTTTAAAAAAATCGACGACGTTACTACGATAACCGCAATAACTTAAAAACTACGGCAGGAAGAGAATTGCAACCGAGCAATAAGCCAAACATCTTTTATCCTAAATGCAATGCAAAACATGCTTTATGCTCACATTAGGAACTCGCTCCTCGTTAGTAATCCTCTTCAAGCTAGACAATTTGCCTCAAGCCGGTAAATCCACTGAATACGCTATGGACAACCGTGTTGGTGACATTGAAGCGCATTCGACTGCGAACGAAGCGGCTCTGTGTGTGTTTCTTGATATTAAAGGTGCTTCCGACGGCACCTCTCCTGATTCAATTGACAGCGCTTTTACAGCCAAAGTGCCGACACCACTAAAGCAGGCTGGGTGAAACAATTGTTCTCTTCTAGAAGCGTCAACACTCAAATTGGAAATACCACTTTGACAGCAAACGTCACGGGAGGATGCCCTCAGGGAAGTGTATTATCTCTTTTATTGTGGTGCACTTTCATGTGGAAATTATCCTCGTTGGGACTCTCAACACTAGGATACGTGGACGACCTGGTTATCGGTGTCGGGTAAATTTGAAGAAGTTTTACCCGACATCATCCAGATAGCGATGCACATAGTTCGAGAATGGTGTGACATTAGCGGACTTCGAGTCAGCCCATCGAAGGGCGTTATCGTCCCATTTACGAGAAAAAGGAAGGTTAGGGCAATGAAATGCCCGCACACTGTAAAACTTACCAGTCAAAATGGGAAATAACGTCAAGCACCTGAGAGTCACACTTGCCAAAAATCGCATTAGCTTGAAGGCTTAAAGCATGTAATTCACAAATTAGATTGAATCCGGAACAAAACAGCTGGCTTCTAATTCACAACACGATCAGAATGCCATCGGACTGATTAGCGAGCTATGCCTCGAGCATTCCTTCCGGTCAACTGTTGGGGATAGAAAGCAGTCGACGGAGTCCTACAACTCTTTCCATCCCCACACAATAAAACGGTTCACGGATCGCTCCAAAACAGATGAGGGTTCATACGTCAGCCTAGGCCATGGAATTCTCATCCCCATGGGAAACTTCGCCACTGTCTTCCAAGCGAAAGTGCATGCCATTGAAGTCTCTGTGCGAATATGCCAGGTCACACGTTACATCCATAGGAACATAGGAATCTTCACAGTCAGGCCACCATGATGGTGCCGACTAATACATCGGTACACTTAAAACTAGTGGGGCCTCAAATAACCTCACAATCTACAGGATATCTGGGCTCTCGAACATTTCAGGCATTGAACAAGCAGACGAGTTTGCCAGCCAGCCCCTACATTGATCCAAGTCCTTTCTGCGGTGCACCAATTTGTCTTAATAGGATACGGATCAGGGATTTAGAGCTAGTGAGAGCCGCCTCGCTGTGGTGCAAGGGCTGTTGTATAAGATACAACACACATTAACCGCATTAGGGTCCATTGTGATACCACCGGGGGCTCCGCACTATACTATCCTGCTAATTGAACCAGGCAGATTTGGTAATAATTCGATGAAACTTACCAACAACACCATATTCACCAGATCATCCAGCTCAGTGAAGAAGTGAGATCCAAGAAACTCCTTTCTCTTTCTTGCCAGAGGAGGACAGGAGCAGAGGAATTGGAAAATACACTCACAATACGTCAGCACACCTCCTGTAAAAGTCATTGTAGGGGAGGTAGAGTCTCCTTGCATACTCCCCTAGTATGTAATGCCCAGTAATGACTCCCACCGAAGCTCTTATGTGCTGCCTATTTAGCGACAGAAGTTTAGTGGAGCGTTTAAGATTCAATCTGGGCCATAGTGGCTTCGGTGAAAGGCATGAGTTGCCATTTAGCCATCTTGAGGTAGTCCTACTAATCGCTTCGGACTTAAGAGCTAGTTTACAAGCAGCGATAAGTAAATGGATGGGGACATTTTTAGTTTCCGGGGCCCGGGGTGAAAAAATCGTTTTTCACTCGGATTTTTTGTCAAAAATCACTCGCGTGACCCAAAGACTCAAATTTGGAAAAAAAAAAATTTAATTTTTAATTTTTTTTTATTTTTTTTTTTTAGTCTTTTTTTTTTAAATTTTTTTTTTTTCCTTATTTTCTTATTCTAATGATTTATACTGAGTGTTTGGTGTGTTTAAAACTGATCAAAACGCTTTTGCACGCAGAGCGAGCGAAGCGAGCGTTCATGTTTGTGCGATACTGAGGGTTGCGATCCCTTAAGCGCGGAGCGAGCGTAGCCCACGCAAGGGGATTTGCGAATATTTCAATTTTCTATGCCTCCAATATTCCAAACACTCAGTATAAATTATGAAAAAATAAAAATAAAAAAATAAAAAAAAATTAAAACTTAAAACTTAAAATTTTTTTTTTGCAAATTCTCGACTTTTAGAGTGACGCGAGTGAAAAGTGAAAAAAAATCCGAGTGAAATGTGATTTCTCCAGCCGGGGACCCGGAAACTAAAAGGTTGCCCTTTTGAACTACGTATTTTGACCAGCCCTCACCGATTATGCAGCCCTCTATCGGAAAATGGCGGAAGCAAAGTTGTAATAAATGATAGCGTTAAACGCACATAACAAATACACTTTTTGCAGATTTTGCAGCAATGCTGCCATATTCCTTGTGCGGTATTACCACGTTTGTAGCTAATAATCTAACCGTATGAAAAAACCGAAATGCTTATCGGGTAGTTTATTGCTTAGGTAAATTTGAGTCCCCGATATTTAACAATTTAACCGAACACTGAGAAAACTAGACTATGTATTTGCCTTACCGACAACGTACTTGAGTTTCGAACAATTATTCTCGCTTAAACGTCGTATTTGTCGTAAAGTTGTAAACTTCTGTCATTTTACTGTAGGAATGATAGAAGTTTACGGTGAATACGAAGTACACTACATTTACGACAGGGAGCGTGAAAGTCCATAATAACTTTATCTAATCTCACTTATCTTATTATTTAAAATCATTCTAAAATGACAACACCACTACATAGAACAATGTACGATCAGGTCGACTCTTCTAGTTCATGTTTTATGTATGGACCACTTCATTAGTCATTAGAGAGATGCAAAACTGCATTCGAGAAAGGGATGAAAGCAACAATAGGCTTCAACTGAAACTGAATAATGCCCAGTAGATTATGTGTGACACATTCTCGAAATTCTCTCAGAATATTTACGAGATACATGTCCGTTTGACAGCTGGATAACAGCGTGAGAGGAATAGGCACCGGTGCCAGGTCAAGAAAAGCGAAACAATGATGCAGAAGAATAAACGGATTCGTTCCAGCAAGTGTCAAAAACAAGGATTGTCCTTTGCATTTCTAATGAGGAAGACGAGAACGATGGGTACGACGACATCGAAAACGTATAAGAACATTTTGGAGACACATTATTTGAAGCGGACACCGGTAAATAATTCATGGACCCTTCTCGGAAGAAAGTGTATGTAGATTGCCTAATCGAAGAGGGAACGTTCAAAGTGGATGTTCGTCTACGTATTATGTAAGACATATGCCAATTAAAATAGACACATTTTCTAGGAGGATGTGCAGTGACATTTATTGGCTTAAAATGGACAATTTTTGTCAAAAGAGTGGGTTTAAAAGAAAAAACTTGATTGAATTACAAGCAGACAGTAGCAATACGAAGAGCTGGAGCTCAGTACAAAATAATATTAAAAGTAGGATGCAGACAATCTCACGCACACAAATAAGCCTCGCCACTCTAGAAGCAACGACCATGATTTAAAGTTAACCAGCCTTAACAGTGACAAGGCCAACCACACATCAAATCAGCTGTGTCTATTGATTAATATTACGCTTAGACTACAACCAGATTACTTCATCTACGCCAGTTGATTTAATCAAAAATTGGCCAATACATACAATTTTAAACTCAACACACCCAGATGAATTAATCTGACTTTAGTGTAAATATTACGTTTACACGTTTAAAAAGCAAACCCATTTTAGCTGCCATTGTATGCGTGACATGGTTTATCAATTTCATATGTGTGAGTTACCATTTTCGGTGATACGCAATTGCATTCGTGCATTTTCGCTCATGTTTCGGGTTGCCAAAAACCCAAGACAGAAAACGTAACAATTGATCTCTTTTTTTTTGCAAATGGACTTGGATATAAGACTCCTATATACTATGCGATTCTTCGTCAGATGAAAATGCTGTTCATTGTTGGATCAATCTGACGATGGATCGCCACAAAGTATTTGACGGTCAAATTTTGGTGGAACTGTAAAAAAATCTTTAAGCTGAAAATGATTGTAGCAGTTAAAGTTTCTAAAATCAGGAAGAAATTTGTCTTTTTTCATTTTTTGCAGAGGACTGCATGATGAACAGCGTGAAGAGCTTGTTCGATCAAACTGGCACACAATTTTTACTAATAATTATGGTTGTGAATTACGAGACAAACGCTCTGACACATTTATTTATTATCAAAATATTTACAAAAATTTGCAAGTTTTCTAGGTAATTTTCCTCACAAGTTACACATTTATGCCACCTCTCCGGAAGTTTTTTGATGCCGGTATCGAAGAATTCCTTGGGCAACTTGGACAGCCATGTGCGCACGAACTCATCTACCCCGTCGTCGGTGTTGAATCTTTGACCTCCGAGGGCTTCTTTCAGTGGTCCAAACATGTGGTAGTCGCAGGGTGATAAATCCGGACAGTAGGGGGGGGGGGGGTTGTTTTTCTAGTACCTCCCACCCCAATTCTGATATTGTATCGAGCGTGAGACGCGCGGTATGAGGGCGCGCGAAGTTCAACAGTTTGGGAACCCATCGCGCCGTTATTTTGCGATATTGAAGGTGTTCGTGGATGATAGACTCTACACTACCAATACTAATGCCGACTTCAGCCGAAATGTTTCGAACATTCATCCTACGGTCCTCCAAAATGAGTCGTTCTACGCGGCGAATGTTGTCTGGTGTGATGTGGTACACGGTCGACGATCAAGCGGCTCATTCTCGAGGGTTTCGCGGCCATCTTTGATCGCTTTGGCCCATTTAAACGCAGCAGGCCTACTCAAGCACTCACTACCGAACTGATTTCGCAAACGCCGAAGAATTTGCGTGTTTTTAACGCCTTATCACACGAAAAAACGAATGACAATACGTTGCGCAACGGCGGTCGGCACTTGATGTTCACTCATGGTGAAACCACACAATTTAGGTCGTAGCACGAGCGTGAAACGTGGGTTTGCGACGAAAACTATGCCACACTATTCGTAAGGGACCCAGCTATCACATACTCAAGCCGCGACCTTCAAAACATACAGGTGCACCATCTACAGCATTTGTCTTGATCATATTTGAACCGCCATCGTATATTCAAATAGCACTGTGTTGTTATCTAGGGGTGCGAGAGCGTCCCGTCCGCCGAAGGAGAACGAAAAAATCGAGAAAAAACGAAATCGATAAGAAGTGACAAAGACCATTTTTACGCGACTCAACAAGTACGGATTTCCGGACCTCTATAGTTCCAGCTCCTGGTGTTCGGGGGAGGGGGTTCAAATTTAGCATTGACTTTGCCTCTGGTCGTATAAAAAAGTGTTGCAAATTTAAAGTCGATACGTCAAAAAAACACCAGGACTGACTGTGTCCCAAGAGTGTGCGTAGCTATCACTTGCTCTGAGCCGTGGAGTAGATAAAAAGGGGCATTCATAAACGTGAAATTTTATAGAGTTTCTCGCTTATGCCTTTTCAGCGATTTCAAAGGAAAAATAGACTTTCTCACTTAAGTCTTTTCATTGATCTGAATTAGAGTTTATCGCTTTTCAATTATTTCAATAAAAAAAGAAATGATACAAAGTATCTACACTGCATGCAGATACATCGGAACATGGATATGTCTTTGGCTACCGACTGCGTGAAACCTGTTGTGTTCAAGATATCGACGTAAGTTTTATAAAGATCCCAGTATAGTTATACTGGATGAAATCATTCGACAAAACACGTCCCACGCTTTCGGTAGGCATAAGACATATCCATGTACCGATGTATCTGCATGCAGTGTAGATACTTTGTATGATTTTCAAGACATACCGTCCCGCATAGTGTACAGGAGAATACAAATTAACCCAACCGTTGCCCCGTGTGTGGATCAGGCGATCATACACTCTACGTATTTTATATGCGCCTGTGCTTCGTTAGTACGTAAATCCGCGTTTGATCGCGTCAAGCCGCGGTCTAGCTAAACACACTTACTATTAGATAGATATTACTCGTCTGAGTCTAAAGACGGTAAGCGCGACAACACAATTTTATTGCATTAATGTATATACTTGGGCCTAAAGTGTCGGTGTACGTCTTCCCTCTTATGTTTTTTTATGGTAACACCAAAACTTAGGAGACACCCTTTAATGAAATAGCATAGCCGACCACGACGACATTCGTGGCCATGGATGTGCAGGAGGTGCATGCTGGCAACTGCATTCTCCGAAACCAGTTTATGCCAACGAAACGTCAACTGGGCCACATGAAACAGTTGACGCGCTATGCCCCACAAGGGGTTAGGGCAATTGAGTAGTATAGCCTTACCAGATGAGGGAAATTTAGGTAAGGTGGTTGGGATGGGTTGAGTTTTATGAGATGGAATTAAATGTCGGGGAACGTTTAGTTTGAATTTCTGCAGGTCGTAACTGCAAGGGAAAGAGTCGATGGTAAACCCTTCCACATTCGGGTTGCCCTGCATACGAAAGGATCATGACATTTCACAGCTCGACTGATACTAGCCTCGATGGTAAGATGGTGGACACGACTAGGCTGCCGGGTATTGCGTAAGGAAAAACATCGGCAATAAGCAAAATTGAAGTATCGATAAAAAACGATAGGCAACCAACGTCGCGTTTGTGCTGAAGTGATCCAATGCGGGAAATTATACCATATTCAGTAATAATTCTGAAATCTTTTATTCTGAGACTTTATTTCAAGTTTAATTAAACTGAAGTTCGGCTTGGTAATGTAGAACCATTGTTTGGACAATTCTTAAGTAAAAAATTGGTAAAATATGGATAAAAAGGAAATCTAGAAGTAAACAACTTTATTTTTAGGATTCGAAAAATCTAGAGTCTTCGCTAATTGACGAATGCATGGGTCTAGCAGCTATATAAAGGCAGATGTCACCAGAGAAGGGGAGAAGTAGTAAGACTCGACACTTAATGGTAGTTGGATCGCTATAAAGCGGAAAGCAGAATAGTCGTTATTCGCGGTTAACGAATAGTTTGAGTTAGTTTGACGTTATGACGTTGGTTGTTCGCTCATCAGAGGATACATTACAGTATGTTACTTTATTTCCATAAGGATAGTAATATTTATAAGATAATATGATAATAATAATAGGCTAAGTCGTTTAGAGTTTTGAAGGCATTCGACAGAGATCATGGTGTAATTATCATGGCATACATTATCTCAGAAGCACCTTATATGGCTACAGATTTTTTATCATTGTTTCTTGGACAAATATTGCCTTTAATATATTGCCACAATATATTGCTTAGAAAAAAATAGTGAAAACATAAGAACCACCTTCGATTCGATTATGTTGATAGATCCTGTCTTACTTTTGTAGAGGATATGATGCAAAATAAGGACATAGGCGGCACGAGTGGGGTGCGTTTGCACCCCATGACATTAAATTTATAAGAAATTGGTGATGGTAAACTAGGGTTAATAGTAATGTGTATAATATCCGATTGTACCTCTTATTTCAGCCAGGTCGAAATCGAGACTTTTTAGCATGTATTCTTGGAAAGTGAGTCCCTCGCAGGGTATGTTTTGGGCTTACTTCTACGAAACCAATGGAAGTTTCTTAATTTTCGTTCAACAGCTTAAGAAGCATTCGTGTCGCAATCAAGCTAGGCATAGTCCTGTAAATAGACATGGCACTACAGTACAAATGACGAATTGCTCTTGGGCTTCAAGCGCCCACACCACGTCGCCCATTTCTAAATCTAAATCAATATAAAGGAAGGATTTTAAAGCAAATTACAGTTTTCATTTCATACGTTTATATTCAACTCACATATCAGAAAGTTAAGCGAAAATATCATTTCAGCTATTTGACCACCAGTGATGTAGAACAGAATTTTTTAATGTATCGAGTAATGACAAACGAATTTGCTTTGTAGAAGCAGGCACTTTGACATCCTTTCTTTCCTTTTCGTGTTAAATGCCTTTGATACATCCTGCACGATAATGTCGAGAATTTAAAATCTCTAAAGGATTTTTTTTCCCTTTTCAGGTTATACACGTACATGGCACAGGTAGACGAATTTCATTTAAATTATATTCACATCAAACGAAGGGTAGCTTTTAGGCGATGTTCAAGCAGCACATCCATTAAGCATGAAAAGTGCAGCGTAGAAAATATATGTCAGCTTTTGAGCGACAAAGGACTCCTTTCTCCCCATCCACCCTCTTTAATTTGTGCATTAATTTTGCAGGATCGTGTGAAGTTTAGGTATACAATACATCGAAGATGAAAGTGGCCGTGAAGGTGTGATATTTCAATGAGAATCCTAGCGCTAATGAACATTTTCTGTGTAAGGCTGAATTATTTTTTTGATGTGTAAACATCTTATGACGCGGTATGGGGTAAAACCGTAAAATCTATAAAATGCGTAGACACATTCCTTTGCATGAATTCTTAATTTCTACTCAGTGCTTTTGATGTATACTACTACATAGCATGCACAATGAATAACTTTCGTCAAAAGCTGCGTGGCTGAGTCGGTAGCGCGCCGGGCTAGAAACCATACGGTCCGGGTTGAAGATCCCGTCGCGCCGAATTCCTGTTTTTTTTTGACAATTTTGTAGCATTCGCATAAATGATAACGCGCTGTTAATTATCATCATCATCGTGGCGCGACAGCCCGATGTCGGGCCTTGGCCGCCTGGATCATTGTCCTCCAATTATCTCGGTCACGTGACCGCGTCCTCCAATTTTGGAAGCCCAGTAGTTGCGCGGCGTCCACACCTACTGAGCTCTCCCGACGAGATCTCGGTCGTCCTCGCAGTCTCGCCCCGTCGACTCATTTTGCGTTCATTACTCTCTTTGGCATGCGATCATCGTCCATTCTTTGCACATGCCCTGCCCTATGAAGTCGTTGTAGTTTGACGATTTTCGAAACTTCCAGCTCACCGTACAGTTCATTCAACTCATGGTTGTACCGGATACGCCATCCATCTCGATCGCAAACAGCCCCGAAAATTCGCCGTAGAACCTTACGTTCAAATGTGTCTAGCATCTTTCCGGAGGCTTGAGTTAGGGTCCATGCGAATTCATCAGGCCGTAGCTGATGAAATGCTTGATGACAGTTGTAATGGGACGGTTTGGTGGGCGTCCGAAGTTGCCCGTGAAGACAGAGCCTAAGGTAGCATAATGACCGTGAAGGTCGGGTAGTGCCAATTGCCGAAGAAGACACACATAAGAGGCAAAAATGCGGCATAATAAAAAAAGGGGCGATAAGGATGGAATGGTTGGAGGACGGCGCAGACGCCCTGGCATCTTGGTCCGAGTGTAATGGGACCCTCGGCCTATAGTTTGGTACCATCGGCTGATCATTACTCATCAGGTTCCGCCATCGATCTGCCGGTGGAAGCAGCACAACCAGATCAAAATATGGTTAATTACTGAGTCGTTGATAAACTCATCAGGTAATTCACTGTGCAGTGCTGAATTGGTAGAGAGTTGATCTTTTATTGGTGAAGTCGTGGGTTTCAGTTCTGCCACAAGCATTTTCTTTTGTAGTGGCGATTTTTTTGATAAGTTTCCTATGACCTTTACGGATATCATGCATTTCATAAGCTGCAGCTTGATGAATTGTCAATGTTTCTCATCACCGATGGCCTGATGAACCCGTCAATCTTCAAGTATTTTCCGGGCGTCAGTTTGATGAATTTGTCAATGATATTCATACAGTATTTCATCAGCTACTGTAATATCCCGGAATACAGCCATGGTGAGTTCCTTGTCAGCGAGAGACTTTTCAATCAGGTCGACCGGAGAGTGAAGAGACGTATCCACTGATCTTTGTTTCCAGTAGGCATGCTGCGAAGCGGAAAGAACTCTAGCGGAAAGGACTCTAGCCTAGCCGCCTTCGCTCTCTTGAAAGTTTTCCTGCACACAGCCCTTATTTCCACCATGTTGTTTTTCTCTTTCCTACATGTGAGCTAAAAGGGCACGAAACAGACACTGCCGCGATAATTGGACCAGCCAGAGTATGCACCAAGTCGTCCAGCTCCTGTGCATTAGTGGGTTGACCTGGTAGTGATGGCAGCCCTTCTGAAAGAGCGGCGCGGTACGCAGACCAGTCGATTTTTCTACCATTCAATGTGTGCCAATTTGCCGAAGGACGTTCGGCAAGTCTAAACTGCAGATAGCGGCGACCAGAAAACCAGACACTTTTCAATCTCTTATTAAGCGCATAATATCTTCCGAAGCAAGAGAGATATCTAAGACCTCCTGCCTGTTTTTTTGACAAAAGGAGGCACTCTGCCCACATTACAAAGCAGTAGGCTCGTACCCATAATGTAGTCGAGAAGCGTCTCCCCTCCAAATTTCATGATGAGCATTGAAGTCACAGCCCAGAATCAAGCCAGTCCTCGGCGCCCTGTCCATAGCGATGGCTTCTCTAAGATTGGTGGAGGAGAAGGTGCCTGTGTCGTCACACGGCAAGTACGCTGAGGCAATACAGTACACCTTCCCCTTTAGTTCAAGGCAGATTAGCACCAAGTCATTGTCACTGTAGGCTGTCAGTTGGAAAGCCTTGAGAGCTTTCCTAACAAGAATACAAGACTGGGGTCTACCCCTGCTCTTGACGTAGAAAGCAGTATAATCACGCGTCTGCAGACGTCTAACGAGATCTTGCACAACCCAGGGTTCCTGAACTAATACGATATCTTCTTCAATACATGCCAAGCGAAGAAGAATAGCAGCAGAGGGTGCCTTCGAACGATGAAGGTTTATCTGAGCAAACATTAGATGGCTATCCATTCTACGATAGTGGCGTCCGCAGCCCCATCCGTGTCAGATTCAAAGGAGTCGGGCGCAAACGATGGCTGGGGCAGCGAGAGACACGTATCATCCGTATACTCTTCGGTGGGTGCAGAGGCTGTGGCCATTCAAGCCACCTCCTTCTCCACAGGAGTTGGTGCGGGTCTACGCGCTTTGTTGATGTCGGATGTCGCTCTTAGAGATGCGAAGCTTGGTCCGGACGATACCAAGCCTAATGACGTTTGCCCTAGTAAGAGTAGCCAGATTCCTCGTTGATGACTAGAATAGCACATCTACGATCACCTATCGGAGCCACCATCTTAACTAACCTCCAATCAAAACAGTTTATAACTTCGCTACAATCTGACACATAAGGTGGTAGCCAAACCCGGACTCTAGATTGCCAAGGAATTTCGGGACCACATCTAGCCTAGCGCCAGGCCAGATCTCTTCTTCCGTCCTTCCGATGGCATACTTAAACATGTCAGCCGACCGCTGATCGGCAAACTTCATGACTTTCACGCCATGAAGCCACCCCGCGTCTTTTACAGGTGGTGGTCCCGGAAACGCTTCCATAACACGTTGGAAGTTGAAGGTCAAAATTCTTCCGAGCTTGGAAGCTCTTGTCGAGTCTCCCTGTCGGCTCGGCTCCGGCCCAGGGCAAATGAACGCCCGCCCAGCCGGATAGGAGATAACCGCCATTCTGTTATGGCGTGACAGGGATGGCCCATCGCCCCTCTTAGGGGCACTCTGTCCGAGCTCATATAACCGATCTGATCCTATATCTGCGGCGGCCCCCTTATTGTGTCGGTGATTCACCGCACCAGCTTGTACAAACAACAGCACGAAACGCACCCACTATAGTGACACACACTTGTTGACGCGTCCTTTCTGCGCACCAAAATTAAACAACAGAACTTAATGCCGGCTGCGGGTGTTGATTGGTGTTCACGCCGCTCACATCGACAGCCACTATCGCAAGTTGCTCAAAATGAATAATACACGTATTTACCGCAGCTAAAAATTAAACATCTCACTGCCAGCACAGAAGTTGAAAGACGCCTCACTCACAATGATCACCACGGTCTCTCACCCACTTGTCGGATAAACAAAACAATTGTTTGACGAATCGAAAGCCGCACAATTTTTTTAGTAGGAGATACAACGAGCGGGGCCTAGATTGTTGCGGTCCACCGCACTCCACTAAATTTTTGACAACCGCACGGAATGCCACAGTCACAGAGTTAACGAAAACTCAAAACTGTGATCCTATGATTATTTCACAGATCAGAATACTTCTCAGATCCGGAGGGGAACATTTCCATGACAGTTGTCTGTACCGGAGGGGAAATCACAGGTAACGGCTCGTAAGAGACTGATCAATAATAACGCCATCAATTTCTGCTTCATGTATAGTATGTGGACGTTAGATGTTCGACTCAGAAGCTCTTGGACATTGGACGAATATTGTTTATTGATGCTATCGGTGTCGCTGAAGATGTTTCAATCCTTGTCCTTAGGGAAGCTAGTCCTGGGCTCAAAGCCGTCCTTAATTGTATTTACTAGTCTATACGCTTGTCTGGTGTTTCTATTAGCTATGTTTTCATTAGTGTTCAGCAACTGCTCGTCACAGTTTTTCCGTTTCTTACGTCTAACTATTCAATTTCATTATATTCGCAGTAGCTCGTCATGTTTTTCTTTTTTGGCTCTAGTTGCACGTTGGTCATATTGTCTGTAGGCTTCGTTCTTTACGTCGAATGACTTTCTGCATTCTTCGTCAAACCAACCATTTTGCGTTCGACAGGTTTTTCACCCCACCACCTTCCCTGCGACTTAGTTGATGGTACTTTTGAGTTCTTCGCAGAACCCGTATACACCTGTGTTGCTGATGTCATGTAGCATAGGTGACAGTTTTCCCTTAAGGGCGACTGTATATGTCTGCGCCGTAGAATTGCTCAAGTGCTTCTCTACCGATACACACTGATAAGTTGTCTTCACCAAATGATGGTCCGAACCGGAGTTTGCTCCTCGATAGGATCGGATATCCAATATCCACTATTCGCTGGACGCCACCTTTTGCAAATGAGGACGTAGTCAGTCAGTCAGAAGTCTGTTTGTGAATGCGTCGATGCGGAAAACATATGGAGCTTACGATAAACTTCCTACTGCAGGCGAAGTCGATTAATCGTTGACCGTTATCATTGCACTCTTCATGGAGGCTATGTCCTCCAGTGGCTCCCCAATGATCAAAATTTACGGGTTCTTTTATCCAGAGTAGCACTTCCACCGTAAATAACCCACGGAATATCTCAATTTGACATTTCCTTTATGTCCCGTTAGAGTTTGTTTGACTGTTTGATCTCAAAGGAGTCAGTTGTACCTAATGACTGCTTTATGACACCAATTATGACCCTTCATTAAAAGCTCAACAGGTTTACGCTATCATAAAACAAAATTTTACCCCAGAGGTTAATATCCCATTCAATCCTTAAATCCCTTATTATTGACCAAATTATTGCTTTTAAATATCCATTCCCCCGACCAGCAATAAAAGCGACCAAGGAACCCAATAAACTCTGCCAGACCACAAAATCAGGACCTTTTTAAAATATAATTAGACGAACCGTCTAGAGTGGGCCCACACTTACAGTATTGCGTATTACTAAACGTACTCAACATCTGGTGCACATGATTCTCCGAGACGAGCATTAATACTGAAATTTATGCGATAAGCATCTCTTTACGTTTTAATATCACTCGGCCGTCGTTTTGCATGCTCCGGGTATGCATCGAGTCAGATTAATCTTAGCAGATGCCGCGACATGATGTCCCAGGGAAACACTTTTCCTTCCCATACATTCACTTCCCTATATATTTCGCCGTCTTTCATGTACATGTCCCATTAAAATTCTAGCCGCCAGATACTGAACCCATAAAGAAACCATTCGAGGGACAAGAATGTTAATTTCGACCTATTAGACACTTGTCTTCGGGTTGAAGTGGGGTTTTAAACAAGGGCGAAAGCTTGTACCTTGAGCAACCGCAAACCCCCGATTATATTTCAAGAGATGAAACATGTTAAGTGCGAAAATTACGGTCATAAAAGGCGCGCCGTCGTACATTTCCTTAAAATTAATGCTTTAATGTTTTTGCCGGTGGAGTGCTGAAAATGAGACCTCGGTAATAAGGCGCTCGACGATGATCCACAAGGCCTTCAGTCACCATCGGAAAGGGTTAGTCGAAGGACTTTAGGTGCATTGTTAAGATGGTTATTGCCCACGTCTCGTCTTCATCACAAGAAAGCAGACCTGAATCTTACCGCCGAGTCGGGTGATTACGGCAGGATGTAAGATTTTTTAGTGATTTCCTGCATTAAACATAAAAAATATTCCAGTGTCACGATTGCAAATTACTTTCGAGGCAATAAAGCAATGGGCAGGAATGAGAGTTTGCGTGCCAACGTGTCAACTATCAGGACATTTATAGCTGATTTTTCCTCTGAAACTTGTAAAATGCGAGCATAAAACTATCAGGTGACACACGTTTAAGTACATGCGAATTCCGGAGAAAAGTATCCCCGCTTTCACTAGCCTGGCTTACCTTTCGGGTGGAGTGTCATAAATTGAGCGAATATCCAAGACTAAGAGACCACCATTTTAGTCCCACACATCCCGACTTAGGAATATTTCTAGTGGTTTTTGGTGTAAATGTTTCATTGCTTGCCACAAAGTAAGGGTTGGAATGACACTTGGCAACGTTGTTGAATTAAAATAATGAATACTTTAAATTTTAATGTTCGGCGAAATTAACGTATTTCAGAGAATTCCAGCAAAAAGCTAATTAACTTGTTTCGCAAAGTTGTTAAGCGTGTCAGCCCATTGTATTTCAGTTAGAAGAGATGGGGCCAGTTTGTAGTACTCGTATTGTGTATTTAGGAGCTTTGCGGCTATAGTCTTGTCGAAAAATAGGACGGGTTGTCATGGTCTCTTGTCAGAAGGACGACTCACGTGACAGTTGGGAGTAGAGCATGGAAATGCTAAGAAACTGACTAGCGTACTTTCAAACACTTATGATTATGAAGACATGCATGGCGAATTGCTGGCGTATTCGATTTTAAAATTGTAAGCCTTAATTGTGCGGCGATACTTTGTCGGTATAGGTAAATGTCTGTGGGGTTTTTCCACGTTATCTCAACCGTAACTTATTAAATCGAAGTCATGCGCCAGGGTCCGATATCATGACGAATAAAATTGGTCGCCCAACAATAAATAAATAAAATAAAAATAAAAGAAAGTCTGTTTAAAACTGGAAAAGCTGGTCGATCAACTCTCACCCTCAGGTAAAGCGGAGTCCGGACTTCTTCATAAACATTTTATAAACATATTCGCTATGATTCAGCAGAGGTTCTAGCGTTTTTAATTTTTTGATTTGACCACATCCTCCAATCCCGACTATCATATGGGGGTGAGTGAGCCCAAAAAATATTCACCACAATCACCGAGATTGGTTTTCGGGATCGCTGAGATGAATGGTACCACTCCCAAAACTTACATCTCGTATGGTGACATACTCGAAAACCTTGAGGGAAGGGATGACGAATGTACCGCGCGTCTTCCGCTCATTAAAAAATCCTCTTTGTGCTTAACTAAGGAAACGTTTGTTTTACAACTAGGGTGTACACCTACAGGAGGTGCATGCTGGCAACTGCATTCCCCGAAACCAGTTTATGCCGACGAAACGTCAACTGGGCCACATGGAACAGTTGATGCGCTATGCTCCACAAGGGGTTAGGGCAATTGAGAGAGAGGGTGTACACAGTTAAACAATAGAATCGCTTTTGTCTCCGAAAGTCCGGTTGACAGCTGTCTACGTGTTGGAAGATGCCACTACTCTGGCGGTCGGGTCATGATAAAGTAAAATGAAAGGCAAAAAATCCTCTTCCATAGTCCTCCCCGTGGGCTCCTGTAATGGACGGTTTGGTGGGCATCCAAAGATGCCCGTGGGGATGGAGCCTAAGGTAGCATATTACCGTGAAGGTCGGGCCGTGCCATCTGGCAAAGAAAAAGGGAAAAAGGCCCCTCAACGAGCTAAGCAGTGGCCTATGCTTGCTGTAGCTCAGTTCGGGAGATGTGGGCGGGATTTTCGCCGCTCGTTGCCCCTGTCCTTTACGTATTAACAAAAATTCATAGGCCTGGGAAAGACAACACAAACAAGGGAGGTAAAAATGGGGAATAAAAAAAAATAGTCGATAAGAATGGAATGGTTGGCAGACGGATCAGACGCCCACGCAGTCGAATTTGGGCCCGGGTGTAATGGGACCCTCGGCCTCTGGTATCGTACTACCAACAGATCACTACTCATCAGGTGCTGCTTCGATCTGCTGGTGGGAGCAGCACTACCAGACCATAATAAGGTTCGTTACAGGTGGTTCATTACACTCCCCCTGGAACGGCAGCGGTCACTGACCATTGTTAACCAGTGTCAAGCCGTAAGTGATGGGCGTGCGATAATTTGGTTGATGTAATTCTTCACCCTGTGGCGTGGGGCGTAAAAATAATACCACGGTCTCCCTTTCCTTTTGATGGCTTGTCGTTGAAGCCGACAAAAAAAGGACAGGATGTAAGCCAGCAACTTGCACTATCCGAAATCTTCTATATGCTAACGAAACGTCAACTGTGCCTCAGATAAGGACTGACTCATCGGTTACGACTTTTGGCTATCGTTCAATGACAAAGACTGGATTCTGGAATGTGCGTACTCTCCTGGACAATGGATCAGAAGGTCCCCAGAACGCACGATTTCTTCAATTACAGAGTGAATTTCTGGGGTATAAATTAAACATATTAGGAGTTATTGAGAAAAGATGATGGAACAGCGGAGAATTTATCTCTCCAAAAGCTGCACTGTAATGTTGTACTCCGGTAGAACTACCGGTAGTGGTGGCGAGTCAGGTGTGGGGCTCTTTTAACCAGAGTCGCACCAAACTGTCCCTTATCCTGGGATCCGGTCTCCGACCGAATCATGACCGCCAGGTTCTGGATCAAAATGAAGAATCTCAATAATACAATGTTATGCCCAAACCGAGGAAGAAAATCCTTATTGCACTGGACAACCAATCAGTGATCAGACGCATGCAGCAGACGAACATAAACTCTAAACTGGTCCTAGACTGTGTCCGGAAGCTCAACATGGTGCCTCAGAAAATGAGGTTACGCTGATGTGGGTAAAAGGACACATAGGTACAACAGGAAATGAGGCTTCGGATGCCCTAGCAAAACAGGGATCTGCGGCAACTTTCATTGGCCCAGAACCCAGAGTTGCTTTTGGGGAACGGCATGATTGGAGCGAAGGTTGGGGAGTGGATGGATTCCATGCATCAACAAAGATGGCAGGAGCTAGTCACTTGCAAACAAGCTCGGAATGCAATGACCAGCCCTTTAGGCAGGAAAGTGAAAAAAGTACTCAGTTATAAACGGAGTACCCTAAGCTGGATGACTGCCTTGGTCACAGGGCATGGTGATTTTAAGGCTCATCTGGCCAAGATGAAAATCGGGGAAGATGACGTTTGCAGGCTATGCCTGGAGGAGGCCGAGACGGCGTGCGAATGTCCAGCACTGGCTAGTACGAGGTTGAGGATCACAGGCAAGCACACGATAAGTGTGGAAGCCATGAGTGAACTCAGCCTTAACCAAATGCTAGCAATAACACGGAACTCAGTGATGAAGAAAGAGGTCGACAACTATCAGTCGACATCTGAAAGCCACTGATGACCGAGAGGGGGCGAAAAGGGACCCAAACGTTAGTGGTCTGCTTCGGCTATCCACCAGAATATAATAATAATAATAATGCCCAAACCGAACCCGATAATGTTTTGGCAAAAGACCCCTTCTACGAACAACTAAACGCCGTTCAGAGCAGAACACCTAAAGGTGACATTATAATGGTTATGGATGATTTGAATGCTAAAGTTGGCTCTGATAACTATGGGCTCAGACATGTGATGAGGAGTTGCGGTTTTGGTGATCGTAATGACAACGGTGAAAGATTTGTAGGGCTCTGCAACTTTAACAGTCTCTTTATGGGTGGTACTATAGGTATATTTGAGCATAAAGACCACCACGAAATTAGTTGGTACTCTGTTGATCGGCGCAGAGCACAAAATCCGATCGATCACTTTGCCATTAGTAAAAGATTGAAGAGTTGCCTCCAGGACGTGCGAAACAAGAAGGGTGCCGATATTAGGATGAGAAGAGACCATTATCTTATGATCACTAGTGTTCGATTGCGTATTGCAGCCGTGCGCCGCCCTAGCGACGAAAGATCCAGGTGACGCAAATTCAACACCGCTCGGCTAAGAGCTGTCTTACAACAATATAATGACCATCTTGCGCAAAAGCAGTTCTGCCTACATCCGGTGAAGTATAGTGATGGAAAGCTTCTTATCTTAGAAGAAGATCAAATAAGACGGAAGAAAGAACACTTGCGGTCTTGAACCGTGTAACCCCTGGTGAATTTCCCTCTCATATAGATAATTGAGCTAACCATCAAAATGTGCGTATACGGTCCACTGCCCCATTAAAGAGGAATTCACTACGCCAAGCGTAACTGCCGATTTGCTGCACCCACCTGTTGATATAGTAAAGCGTGGAATACTGAGACCTTTCCCACTGAGTGGAAGGAAGGTTTGATCATCAAACTTCCGAAGAAGGATAGCCTCACAGACTGTAATAATTGGAAAGGCATTTGTGTGCTTCCTGCCGTTGCCAAGATAATAGCTAAAATCGTCCTGGAAAGACTAAAGGCCCACTTAGAAAGCAAAACTGATGAAGAGCAGGCTGGCTTTCGATCCGCATTCTCCTGTGTCGATCAAATTAACACCTTGCGAATCATCATCGAGCAATGCGTTGAATACGCTTCACTTGCTTTTCATCGATTTCAAAAAGGCTTTCGATAGTGTGAACCGGGATTCTATATGGGCGGCCTTGCTCATGAAATGCATCCCTGAGAAGCTTGTGGCTATTATTAATGCAACCTATGATGGCGCGAAATGTCTCGTTCTGCATAAAGTTTATGTATCGGGGGACTTTGAAACTCGCAGTGGAGTTCGGCAGGGGCGCATCCTCTCACCGATCCTATTCCTCATTGTGATCGGCGATGTGTTGCATACAGCCCTATCCGGACTCGACAGAGGAATTCAATGGACTTTGTCATCTTATCTACAACATCTTGACTACGGAGACGACAATTGCCTACTCCCCCACAAAATCATCGATCTGTCCGCAATGGCGTCAGATCTCGAAAGAGAGACAAGCAAGGTTGGGCTAAAAATTAATACCACCAAGACCAAAGTTCTTAGCCCGCCAGAAAAGAAGAAAGACACCTATTGTCATCAATATTAATGGGCAGCCTGTGGAGAAAGTGGGAAGCCACCTGGGTAGCATTGTTGCCGAAAATGGTGGACCGGAGCAGGACATCGCTCGTCGTATCAACCAGGCTACGGCATGCTGACCAAAATTTGACAAAGCGGTTATCTCCGCATCAAGACTACTGGGCCTGTTTCGCTGTCTGGTACTGTCTGTGCTCTTGTATGGGAGCTGCACATGGAAAGCTGCAAGTTTTCGTAAACTCATGTCTTCGTCGAGTTATAAGAATTTGTTGGCCCGAAAAATTATCAAATGAAGAGCTAAGCCGATGTGCGGGGCAGATGTCAATCGACGATTTGATATGCAGGCGAAAATGGCAGTGGATAGGTAACACATTGCGCAAGAGTGATAAATGCATTTCTTCGCTTGCCTTGAAATGGAACCCCATTTCCAACCAAGGCCGACCAAGAGGAGGTCCCTAAATCACATAACGCCGATCTGTGGGAAAGGAGTGTGTGGCACTGGGTAAGTCTTTTGGGGAGCTGCGCCTCATTGCCCAGAGTAGTTGACGCGCTATGCCTCGCTAATGGTTAAGGCAAAGTAGTAGTAGTACGTTTATTACATCAAAATATACGTAATAGTTTTTCCGTTCTTTCGGTGCGGAAATATCAATTAGGAAGCCACGGCCTCTCGACATTTTCCAAACTTAAATTACAAACCAACAACTGACATCTTTCATAATTAGTACCTATCCGTATGGTCGGTATGAGCTTTCATTTTAACCTTTCTGTGACTCCAACACCAACAACCCCCTCTTCATTTTCTTTCTTTGACACTCCAATTGATATAATGGGTGGGGGGAATTGGGAAATCTCTTCTGTCAAAGGAAGACGGGACTCATTTCTAATCATATGAAATGATACTAACGAGGAGATAGGTAACTACCACGGTATTTTATTTAATCAAAGTCGCAGTCTTTACATTCGAGCTAAGCTGAGCCTGGGTTAAATAATTATTGAATGGTAAGTTACATGTTCGACACGAACACCCTGAAAGGATCCTATTAGTGTTAACAGTGAGTTACTAGCTATCTCAGCTCTTAAGGCCTCTATATAAAAATGGATGAAAAAGCAACGTTCTCTGAAGCGCTGCCGAAAGATACTGAGGGTGAAGTGCGCGCGTAGCGCGCGTTGAGTGAGTGAAAAAGACTACAATTCTATTCGAGATAATTCTTTATAGATGGAACCTATTTAACTGAATTTGAATCTGAAGTCGGCTTACCGCGCGCTTCGCATTCTGCATGGACCTATATGCAAATATTTTTTATCAAAATTACTGCGAAATTTCCAACCGTAGTTGAATGATTGACAAGACTCACAAAAGCTAAATTCTAAAAATCACAAATCGAATCCAGGCAAAAATCTTTTTGCGATTTCTGTCTTTTATGCTGTCAATTTTAAATTTAGACTTATAAATAAAAATAGACCTGACCACTTCACCACCCATTCTCTATTCAAATAATCCGTCAAGCTGTTCAGTTGAAAGATTGAAATGAGTCAGTTCCATTAGTTTAGTTCAATGCTTCATTAACTCCCGGCATAAATCCTTAGAAGATTGTAATGACGTAGCCTGTCCAAGCGAGAGGAATACTTTGGAAGGACATTTCTTCAGCTATTTTTTGCAAATAATGGTTTGTAGCTCGTTAGCACGGAATAGATACAGTTGATTTTGCTGTCTACCATGCTACTATCGGTGGAGATTCAAAAGTCGCATAAAAATAGCATTTCAATTTATTGATTCACTTCGAAATGGATTCGAATCACGAATTAATGTTAATGTTCTGCCAAAGTAGTCAACATACACCCATTCGATTTTATGAAAAGTGTAGAGTGAAAAATACGGATACGAATCAACAAATCCTTTTGTGCGGCATGAAGCTTGTTCTGGTGTGTGTGTCTGATCCATATTTAATCGAATTATCGAAAAAAAAATAACTTTTGAAAAGCGAGATTTTAATGTAGTCTGAAAGCTTTACATTATTTTCCATTAAGTTGCCGAATAGAAGTATTATTAAGGTGCAGTAAAAGCAAAAGGTCGTACTAAAGGGATTTTTTTTTATAAATCCATCAAATTGATTTTGATAGTCGTAATTTAAAACCGAACGACCACTTTTATCGACGGCGAAGTAAACCGGTCGATTTTAGAGGTTTATATAGTAGTATCAACATAAATGGAATATAACGTGGTGTGTTCAGGAAGTTTTTTAGTGCGTCATGTTTGAAAGGTTTTTTGAACAGATTACAAATGGAAATGTAGAAGGTACGATAAACTATCTTCCCTTCGTTTTGATTTGTTATGCATTTGCTACTTTGAAATTAGTAGTTAAACTTGTTCCGATTTCACTGTTCCTATGAGAGGAATATGAAATAGTGGGTCGATTTCAACTAAATGTTGAAGTGTGATTTATCAGTAAATATGATTGAATAATATGAAATTTGGTAAAGATATCTTTAGAAATCAAAAAGTTTATCTAACAAAAACTTGATTTTGGAACGGTTGTTTCTATGGCAGCCATATGATAGAGTGATCCAATTTCAACCAGATTCGGCAAGGTGGCATAGAATATTATTGAACACTTTGAGATTTTAAAAAGATTCATTCAGAAATAAAAAAGTTCTTCTCACAAAGACCAACTTTTGCACCAGTCGTTCCTATGGCTAGCTTCAAAACTGAGGGACTAGTTTACATAGAACCGGACAGACAGACGGACAGACGAACAGACGGACAAACGGACAGACGGACAAAGCTTACTCGACGCGTCTCATCATACTGACCAACAATATATATAGTTTGTATAGTCGGAGATGCTTCCTTCTGTGTGTTGCAAACTTCATGACAAAGTTAATATACCCTATCACATCCGTGAAGGGTATAATGATCCCCCATCCCCAGAAGGGCGGATCGATATTCCCTCCCCAGTCTTCGATGTATTCTGGAAGGACTCCAGGGGTGTTATCGTAGAGATACTGTCCGTGAAGATAACAATATCCTTGGCTGATACGATTTGTCGTCCGAGCCATTTTAGAGCGGCAGCGATTGCCGTATCACGACAATGATCTGTACACAGTAACAAAAATCATACTGAAAATACACCTTATCGATGTGCCATTAAGTCCGTTTCTTATCGGTGTAGTGGAAATACCTTCCATGGTGAATTTAATTTTTACACCACTAGGTGAATTTTAAAATGTTCCAGAGGGATGAAATATTATCCACTTGCGTTTAGAAGCAAGTTATCGAGACGGAGAATCGCTCCACTGTTTTTGTTTAATCGGTGTAATATAATAATATAAATAAATAACTGGCGCAACAGTCCAATTTGAACCACGGCCTCGAGATGAGTTAGCATCATCTCATTTTCTAGATCGCGACGGTTTTTGTGCAGAGGTATGTGATCAGCAACACGCTCAACCGAGTTATTTACCCCATAATGGGTACTCATTTAACAGCTGAGTGGGCTCATAGTCCGACACGTAAATCCCCGGAATCGAACCGGGGCCCAGTGCGTTGAAGGCGAACGTGCTAACCGTTGCGCCATCCGGACTACCGATATATAATATAATAATATCCTTATGGTTAATATTTACCACATGCATGGTGATATGCATGCATAATCGGTGAATTAATACTGCATACCTTTACGGCACAAAATAATAGTAACATATATAGAAAAACAAATTTGTTATATTCATAAACACTCGATTTATTTATTCAAAAATCAACTTTGTAGGAATTGTGTAACAAAAATCATCTCCATAAGTATAAGTAGCTTCCAAAAGCTCTTTGGTTTTATAAACGGATAAATTTTGAATAATTATTGAATTTAAACTCTTAATTCTATAAGCACTTAAGCACAAGCACTTAAAAAGTCAATAAAACTTTTCATTTTCACTGTCCACTAAAACAAACTTTTCTAAATGGTTATATTTCACTCTAATCACTTTCTTCATTTTACGAGTATTTATAAAAATTATTCCACTCTCTAAAAACGACTGCGCTGGTCAATGATTATTGTGGAAATACTAACTTTGGCAAACGTTTCGCGGACATGTTTGAGTGAGTTATCATTTTCACGTTCAATCGGTGTAATTTTGACACATTTGGATAAATGCGTCAAATGCAAACACCCATTGGATTCATTAGTCAAAAACAAGATGAAACATGAACTCCATTGTATCTGATTGGTGTCAGTCTTAACACCGATTGGATATTTTGCATCAGGTTATTTCCCTTTTTTACGTTTACACTATTCGGGAATTAAATTCACCAAGCAGAGCAATCATTTTGAAAACACTACTTGCACGGTTAATTTCTGGGGTAAAAATTTCCCAAGTGGATGGAAGAAGTCCATTATCCAGCCTTTGGTGTAAAAATACACCCACAATTTTTTACTGTGTATATACGTACTTTTATGGACCCCGGTCGCAGTATCCCATTTGGCTCCCAATGCATACGTGGTAGAAGCAGACTTACATGGTTTTTTAGCAAAGGTGTAATTTGATAGAGTGTAATTAGTGACACTGGGAACACTTGGTTTGTTCATGATTCTTGAGTAACCGATGTTTGACCCATAGCTTGGTTTCCCGAAGACGAACCGCCGTACATTGGGCTAACTGCTCGCCACTTAGGTCCAGGGATGGCAAGTTGAGTATAATTTCCAGAGCAGCTGAAGGAGTTGATCTCCACTCCACATATGTATAGCGATGCAAGCTCTCTGACAATGCTAATACGAACGCTCTGACCATTATGCGATCTGATAGCCGCCACAGCACCACAACACACAAGAGATTGCAGTTCCAGTGACGTCCTTTATGGGCTAAATCTGAATGCGATTTCGTCAATTTGAGAAATATTATCAGGTGTTGCAGCGGCTGTATGTTAACTGGGAGTGCCAGGTCTGTGCCGTGATATTTGTAACGGACGGTTTGGTGGGCATCCGAAGATGCCCGTGGGGACGGAGCCTTAGGTAGCATAATGACCGTGAAGATCGGGCCCTGCCATCTAGCAAAGAAAGGGGCCCCTAAACGAGCTATGCACTGGCCTATGCTTGCTGTAGCTCAGTTCGGGAGATGTGGGCGGGGTTTTCGCCGCTCGTTGCCCCTGTCCTGTACGTATTAACAAAAATTCATAGGTAAAAATGGGGAATAAAAAAAATAGTCGATAAGAATGGAATGGTTGGCGGACGGATCAGACGTCCACGCAGTCGCACCTGGGTCCGGGTGTAATGGGACCCTCGGCCTCTGGTTTCGAACCACCAACAGATCACTACTCATCAGGTGCTGCTTCGATCTGCTGGTGGGAGCAGCACTACCAGACCATAATATGGCTCATTACAGGTGGCTCATTACATATTCCAAGCATGTTATTTCAATTGCGTCATAACATTCGGCAGGGACTTCCGCTTGGCGGTTATGCAAACGGATACTCCTTCTAGTATTATATTATAGTACTCCTTTTAGGGATGGTCGGAAATTTCGCCTTGAGGACCTTGCTGTAACTTTTCCTGAACACGATTTAACAGCATAAAATCAAAATTTTTTGCAGGATTTTTACGAAACTATGACGGAACATAAGATGTCTTTAACAATAAACTATTAGTAGTTTAAAGTTGCCCTTTAGAACCTACATGTCCATAGCCGTAACAAAATTACCAATAGAGGCAGCAACTTTCCTTCCCTTGTCAAACCATATTATTTCACTCAAGTTAGCGTTAACTCAAGGGTTTGCTTGAAGAGTAAAAATAAAAACCGCCCATCCAGAAAAAACGTTTAGGTTTAGGGGAAAATTTAAATGTTTCCTGGGTGGATGCTGCAGGGAAACTCTCTCAAATTAATTTAAACACCACATTAAATGGACTCTATTAAATTGAGGAAATTGCAAACTTATTCCTGCCTAGGGTATATAATTATAATAAAAACAAAACACAAACAACTACAACAATTCAGGAACGGAATTAGTTTGAATATTGGGTTAATATATTCCACCCGTTGAAGTTTACTTGTATTTATTTATGCCACACAAGGGGTGACTTACTAATAGAATTCATGACTCAACATAAAATGTTCGAGTTTTATGATGTCTCTAAAAACTGAGGGGAGCAAGGGATTCGCGTAATTTTCTCAGTGGAAAACTTTTTCCCAGGCCCCAATCTTTAAACGTTTTATTCTGCCGCTCCAGTGAATTAAGTTTGTACCTATTTTGGGGGGGGGGGGACTTGGAAATTCTGCACGTACATACATACAATGTGATTAATAATAATCGAAAGATACTAGCAAAAACTATGAGAAAAAATGTCCTTATTCTACTATACATCACTTGACTTGCTCTCAAGCATGAAGTCCTCTTCGAAGGAGTGCAATTGAATTTTAAGTCCTTTACAGTATCATGTTTGAGAAGTAACGACGCTTGGGTATCGCCCGAATTAGTGCTGAGATTTCCTAAACTGTATGTTACACGTTCGCTTAATTATAAATTTATACAGCGTTGTGCTGGGTGGGATAATGCGCTGCAGATTCCAACAATGGCGAAGACTTTTCCAGCATTGATGATGGCGCTGACTATGGCAGCTTACTACCATGCTTTTCGTAGATGTCGTATAGGTTCTTCGTCTGAGTTGCAGTTCTCTTGACCGCTCATTGGAGTGTTGTAAATTTTCCATTTCCCATCGAAAATAAGGATGCCCTCGGGATCGACAAATTATCAAAAATCTTAATTATCGTTGAGGATTTAACTTAAGTATGAGATAAGCTCTTTAAGTTTGTGTCTTGTGTCTTTGTTCCAAGAGGGATAATTAAAACCGTTAACGGGTGCAGGTCGGGTGAAAAGGCGTTTACGAAGCGACGATCGATTATCCGCTGGGAGCCGTTAAACTTGAGAATTTCTGAATGAAATATAGCAGCATGAAGGCGACACTTGCGTATGACGTTTGGGCATTGGTAATGTCATTCGGAATTTTATTGGCTGTGAAATGATGGCTGGTGTGTGAAGTATGGCGTTATAAGTTCAAAAAAGTTTTAACCCCATTCGCATCTACGTTTGTCAAGAGCACTGAAAATATATAGTGCGTATCACACCGTGGAACCCACAGACGCATACGATCCTGAAAAAAAAATGTCGACCTTACTAAGGACTGCTAAAATACAAGCTAAACGTATTCCGATGTTGGGGTCCAAATGGTGAATAGAAAAATAATAGTGGACTGCAGGACGCAGGTGCGCCAACCATAATACTCTGAATGGCCCTATGCAGCTGGAAGACTTACGAGTGGCGCAACGGATTAGAAAGCAGCCCTAAAATTAAACGTCTAAATTAAAATTTAAGTGTTTTTAAGATTAGTATAATAGGTTTTGACTTACGTCAGCGTCAAAGGCAATTTGACAGCACCCTGAGATTTCCTTCCAAATCTTTCAATGTCATCTTTTTCGAAACTACCAGACATCACACCAACTTCAATTGAAATTTAAATTAAATAATCCGATTCTATTCAATTCTCTCTATTTTTCCGTCCATGTAAGCAAATTAAAATATTTTTTACTCGTTCGAATTGGTGCTGTTGTTAATCCGTAAATAACAACGGCTCGGTGGATTCAATCAATGATTCCGTCATTTCAACGGAAATTTATTCACCAAAAAAGAAGCATTTCAGTTCAAAAATCGACGCGCTTATTGGCAAAACCATTCGCAGTTGATAAACTTCATTGTATTTTCCTGATTCGGATGGCAGATAAAGGAGGCGGATGGAGTGATTTGAATTCGTGAAATTCATTTAGAATTAACTTGCCTTATGTTGGCCCGTTTTTCGAATACAAAGTGTAGAAATAATGCCCACCAGAGTAATCATCAAATATCACTTTGAACAATTAAAATAAATTTCAATTAGTGAAACGACTGGAGAAACGGGAATGGCAAACTGAAGTGAAAAATGCGTCTAGCAAGTTGGGGTTTAAGGAGCATTAACCCCTGTATTGTGGGGCTCAAGAATAATGCCACGGCCTTTCCCGGCATGTCCACTCAAAAGTAAGTCAGTAAAGTATCTTCCAAAAATTGATATACTCGTATGCTAATGAAACGTCCATTACGCCTCGGATAAGGGCTGACTCAACGGTTACGATTTTTGGCTATCGTTCGATGACAGAGATTGGTTTCTGGAATGTGCGTACTCTCCTGAACATTGGATCAGAAGTTCACCAGAACGCACGATTTCTTCAATTAGAGAGCGAATTTAAATATCTTAGAAAGAAAGGCAGAAAGGAGTCAAACTGAAAAAAAGCTGCTCGAGCCTTGTTAACTGTACGTACGGATCTGAAAGCTTACACTAGTGTAAGACGTGACATTGGGCTCCCTGGTAGGACTCCTTGATGATGGAAATTATTTTATCTTGAATGCCTCTCCTACGTAAAGCCCTCCAGATGTATTCCCGGTCAACGCTGTCAAACGCCTTCTCGAAATCGGTGAACATGAAATGTAATGGGGATCACCACTCTGCGGATTGTTTAATAAGATTTCGGAGGGTGTTGATGTGGTCGCTACATGAGAAACCCACACGAAAGCCGGCCTGTTCATCATTCAATGTGCGATCAACTGTTTGTTTTATTTGGTTCAAGATTATTTTTGCCATCAGCTCGGAGACTGCTGGTAGAAGACAGATCCCACGCCAATTATTGCAATCTTTCAGGTAGCTTTTCTTCGGGATCTTAGGTTAGGTAGATGAGGGTCCTGGATATCGAGGGCGCTTTAAATAAAATTAAACTTAGCAGCATCATTCGAGCACTTCTGGGGCTGCAGGTTGATGAGCCGCTCTGTATGCTCATTAACACACTGCTTAGATCAAGGTTGATTCATACTACCCTAGGCACATCGTCTATGTGCAGACGTATTTGCAGGGGAACCCTCCAAGGGGGTGTACTGTCTCCCCTTCTCTATAATCTAGCGGTCAATGGACTGCTGTTGGATCTGGAGAAGATTGGGTGTAAAGTCTTTGCGTATGCAGATGATATCGTGACTGCAGTCACGGGGAAGTTTCCTGATACCCTCAGCGGTGTGCTGCAAAATGCTCTATAGAATGGATAGATCCATTCTAACCGAGTGGGCTACTCGGTGCGGTGTTAGAGATAACCCGGACAAAACGGAGCTTGTGCTCTTCACTAAAAGGCACACAATCCCTCCAATCGTAATGTTTATACGGATCATGCAGCGATTTGCTCACTCGAATCCGTTTTGACAACATCCAAAAGTATCTAGAATAGTCGCCAAGCACTCGCAGAGATGGCTGGCATCTTCAATATTACCCTCTGTTGGATTCCAAGCCACAGTGGCTTTACGGGTAACGGCAAGGCAGATGAGTTGGCCCGAGAAGGGACAACTGAAACGGTTGATGAAAGCCGCAAAGAGACATAAGGGTGCCATTTACCCTGTGCAAATTAGCGGTTAAGCCCGCTGCCGTGGATAGGACTAATGTTAGATGGCTCTGCGGCAATACGTGCCAAACGACAAGGATGATTTGGCCGAAAATTGGTATACGCCGTTCTGTTGCACTGCTGTCGTTGAACAGGAAGCACATTGGCAGGGTAGTAGGAGTTATCACAGGGCACTGCTCAATAGGGGAGCACGCCAGGAGACTACGTCTGCCTCACCACGACTTCTGTAGAAGTTGTGACGATGTGGAGGAGGAGGAGACCGTTCTACATCTTCTCTGTCATTGTCTGGCCTTGACTGGTAGGAGAAGAATGTTTCTGGGCTTACGGGTTTTCTACAATCTGGATGACCTTACGGATATTGCCGCCACACGGCTCAATTGTTACATCGCCAGCACAGGCTGGTTTGATACGTAGGTTCAAGTGAAAGTGATAGCGATGGTGCCACAATGGACCCAATGTTGGTCTAAGTGTGCTGTAACACATCACGGCAGCCCCTGTACCTTACCTATCGTTGGTCACCTCGGACGTCTCTAAGGGATGCAGTGGTGTACTAACTGTAACTATAGAAATAAACTATTATTAGCATATTTTGAGAAGACATACAAATTCCATTATTATTTTAAGTTTTCTGTGCTAGTGAAATGCCACTTACCTGTAAATTTCCATATTTCCAATTATAACGGTCTCGAAATTGGGGAGGATAAACTCGGAACACATATTTTCCCATCTCCCTCTTTTCTCCTTTCTTAAAATTTTAAGAAAATGCCAAAAATGGAATGTACTTGACGGTGCCTTTCTTCTTACGATACCCCATTTGTCTATACCAAACGAGAATAAAAATTCGAACTTCATCAAGGCATGTAGTCAACCTAGTATCCAGTATCAAACCGATTAAATAGTATCGTTTGGTAGAAAAACGTTGTATTTCCAGCTACTAACTAAAAGAGCTACCGGGCGTATATAGTTTAGTAATAGTAGCGTATTTTCGATGGCTGGGCTCTGGCAGACCCCACCTTGAATACGGAGGGTTAACAACAAACCACTATCTTTTGCAATCTTTTTAATTAAAGGATTCATCATACGAATATCTCGTTATTTTAAAACCTTCTTTAAGTTTTAGAAATATTCGGAGTACTTGTTCTGGGGTACGATTCTGAGAACTCCCACATCAATTCGTCTTAGTACGCTTTGAGAAACGGGTTGAAGCTTTTCCACTCAGATAGAAAAGGTCAAAGTTCCTACTGCCACAAAAAGATAAGTAATCTGTCTAGCCCACAAAATGTCGAAGTTCCACCCAGTATCCCATTCAAATAGTCGACAAGGCTATTTATCTGATTAAGCTTAATACCAAAAATGTCCTTTCATATTCAATAATGTCCCGAACGCCAGTCTGCCCACAAGTCACCTGAATAAAGACATCCAACTAGAAATTATGACTGTCGTAATCGAGTGTCATTTCACAAGGATAATTAGAAGAAAACTTACGCTCGAAAATTGTGCGGAGAACCGTCCCCGTAGAGCATCATCCATTTTACACGTGTTCCGTACCACGTCCTTGGGAAATTGATATACGTTCTAAAGCGAATAATAATTAAGTCTACTACCGAAATACTGTGCACTGCCGCCCACAAGAAGCACAGACTGTCTCTATGTGTTTGTTATTCCTAAATTAATTAGCAAAGCCATTATCGTTCGTTCGTTCAGATATAAGATGCTATGTTTATTCCGTCCGTCGCGTCGTCCTGTCTTGTATTTTACACAGCAGCGCGTGTTTGCAACGAATATGATTGCTATCGTACACCGTCTAATAGCATCGTCTTGGATTCTTGGATCCTTGTAACCATTTATCCTTCCCATGATGAGCGCTCACGGTTTCTATTTCGGTTACTCCTTGACTTGCTTTCCTCAAAAAGCATCCGCATTGAAAATGTGCGGAGGAAAATACCTTGCCGGTCTTGTTAGAAAGAATATTCTTTAGCCCGTGATGGGTCTGACATGTGTTCTCACTTTAGGTACGGATCTAGTATAAAGATGTTGGAAACGCTGCGAAACGACGGAAGAGGGAGAGAATCAAATGACTGCCGCACGATAAAATACTTTTGATATTCACTTCTGCGGAAATTCCCGAGAAGTGGAATGCGGGGCCTGATATCTGCCTGGAAAATTTATATTACATGTCCAATGCTGACTTTTCGCACTTCGCGATTTTCTCTCTACGCGACGCGACGTAATGATTTTTTAGTCCTTTCCGGTTGTTTCTTTGCAATGGAATTGGAGATATTTTGTGCAAAACGTTAATCTTCATGTATTATCATCTGGATGGGAATTTAGTAGCTGTCTAGTACATTGACGAATATCATAGAGATTTGATGAAGAAACATGTACATTTAGATCTTTTGAGCTATTATGGAGGGTTTGAAGCCTTTTAGTGGCGTAATGAGAAATAGGGCTTCGATTTTTCGAATTTAGGTTACGGCCGTTGTTGAGGAAAGTTTGCCAATATAACTGATAAAAAAACGATTGGAAGTGAGCGACCCTTCCAAGGAGAGTTATTGTACTTTCTACCTGGAGGTAGAATTAAAAATCGAAACCTTCAAAATGATTGAATATTTGTGTAGTTAACCTCGGTTATAACGAGCCTCAAACCAAGTCCATTGTAGGTACGCTACAACCGAAACTCGTTGCATACAGATATGTACCTATATTTAGGGAATTAAATCGTTTTTTTTTACAAATTATGTTTATTTATAAGAAAAATTTATGCTTCCCGAATTGAAATCAATTATTGGGAGGGCAAAAAACCTCTTTCTTAGTCCTCTCCGTGGGCGCCCTTTGGAACGGTTAACCAAGTTTTGCACTGCAAAACATTTGGTAGAGGCACATAACGATAATCATCCTGAATGGCCAATAACACCAGTGAGTCTCAGGTAATAGGCGAACGGTGGAGCTACAACATAGTTGAGAGAACATCAACAAGATACACCCTGCTGAAAGATAAAAAAAAAACGTGCGATCAAAAACACCACTGAAGGGCTGCCTCTGCGCTGTATAAGAAAATAGCTCCCGGCGACTCTAAGGACTCCTAAGGAAGCAGCCCCTCCTCTAAGATTGGGTATGTGAAATCAATTTACACTCGAAACATTAAACGAGCCTCGGATACCACGGACTGATTCATAGGCAACGACTTTTGGCTACAAACAACGGACCACAATCAGTTTTTAGAACGTTCAAACGATGTGGGGTGAGTGCAATAGTGCAAGGCTCACTGAAGTCGAACGGGAAATGACCGCATACAACATCGATATACTAGGACTGACCGAAACGAGATGAACCGGGAACGACTTTAGCACCAAGTTCCCAAACAGTACTGCTCTACTCTGGAAATGAAGACGATACGTCACCTGGAATGGCAGGCGTCGGAACTCTGTTGAATAGGGAGGCACGCCTATTTCCAATAGACAACAGAAACATGGGAGGCAAAAATGGGGAATAGTAAAAAATATGGCGATAAGGATGGAATGGTTGGCGGACTGAAGTTTCGTTTGTAGGGGAAGTAGGGGTTTCGTTGGTCGGATTTTACGCATTTTCAATATTAGCCGACTGGATCCTACTACAAACATTTGGGCAAAATTTCAAGTCGCTAGCTTTATTTTGTCGTAAGCTATCGCTTGTTTTAAGTGTCATCTCTAGGGGAGGTAGGGGTTCCTTAGGTCGGATCTAACCCGTCTTTAATGCCAACTAACTCAATCTCACTTCAAACATTTGACAAAAATTTCAAGCTGCTGGCTTCATTGTATCAAAAGTAATCGCTTATTCGAAGTTTCATTTGAAGGGGAGGTAGGGGTTCCTTGGGTCGGATCTTGCCCATTTTCAGTGCTAACTAATAAGACCTTACTACCAACATTCTACCAAATTTTCAACTTGCTAGTGTCATTCTATCGAAAGTTATCGTAATTAAAATAATATTTAATTTTTTGAATTTTGTAGGGGAGGTAGGCGTTCCTTTGATCTGATTATGCCCAACTTCCCAAAACCTAAGCAGCTTCTCACCTCAGAGTTACATGCCAAAAATCAGATGTCTACGTCAATTGGTTCAAGAGTTATGGACAAAATACCCGAAAAGTAGGGTAGTACGGGGCTCTTTGTATGAAAATTACTGTTAGTTTTCAACTGATCGATTTAATTTTTCCAGGGGAGTATAAGATTACCATCACGAGCAATCTACCAAAGCTAGAGGTTTTCATGTTTATTTAATCGGGAGTTATAAATACATTTAATTATTTTACATATGTAGGGGAGGTAGGCGTTCTCCTGGCCTGATCATGCCCATTTTCTATACCAACCAACTAGATCATACTTCCAACATCTAGTCAAAATTTCAAGGCTCTAGCTTCATTCTATCGGAAGTTATCGTGCGAACGGACAGACAGACAGACGGACAGACAGACAGACAGACATGGCTTAATCGAATCAGGACGTGACCCTGATCATTTATATTTATACATTGCTATACCTCCGGAGCCTCCTTTAAGGTGTTACATATTTCCGTCGTGACAAAAACAATATACCCTATACTAAAAGTCTAGGGTATAACTATACTAAAAGTCTAGGGTATGAAAATAACTTACAAGCGGAACAATAAATTTTTAAATATCGCAATGCAAAAGAACTCATCAAAATTCCAAATAATGACAAAATGTCATTCAGAATTTCGTCTGTTGATTACAGAAATTTTCAGAAGTCACTATTGTATGGGTCACTTTAGTGATTCTTTTCGTCCTTTTCCCATACTTCCGATTGCAAGCCAGAAACCTTAAACCCATCTCCGACCATATCATCACAGCCAGATTCAAATCCAGGGTTAGAAACATGACAATAACTCAGTGCTACGCCCCGACCGAACTAATGGATCAATCAGTTAAGAACGCCTTTTACCAACGGCTTGGCGACACTGTAATGAACCATATTATGGTCTGGTAGTGCTGCTCCCACCGGCAGATCGAAGCAGCACCTGATGAGTATTGATCTGTTGGTGGTACGAAACCAGAGGTTGGGGTCCCATTACACCCGGACCCAGGTGCGACCGCGACTGATCCGTCTGCCAACCATTCCATCCTTATCGATTATTTTTTTTATTCCCCATTTTTACCTCCCTTGTTTGTGTTGTTTTCCCCAGGCCTATGAATTTTTGTTTACACGTAAAGGACAGGGGCAACGCGCGGCGAAAACCCCGCCCACATCTCCCGAACTGAGCTACAGCAAGCATAGGCCGTTGCTTAGCTCGTTGAGGAGCCTTTTTCTTCGCCAGTTGGCACGGCCCGATCTTCACGGTCATTATGCTACCTAAGGCTCCGTCCCCACAGGCATCTCCGGATGCCCACCAATCGGTCCGTTACAACACCTTCGACAAGGCTCCCAAAGGTGACATAAAAATTATCACGGGGAATCTCAGCGCCGAAGTTCGGTCTTACAATTTAGGCTTAGAACACTTAATAAGCAATCATGGACTGGGCAACAAGAACAAAAATGGCGAGATATTCGTGGAGTTTTGCAACTCGTCATCGGCGGTACCCTGTTTAAGCACAAACGCTGCCACTTAACAAGCTGGACCTCTTCGTATGGCAGAACAGAAAACCAGATTCACCATATAGCCGTTTCCGAGACATGGAGGAATTAGTCTCTTGGACGTCAGGTCGAAGCGAGGTGCTGATGTTGGCAGCGACCACCAACTTGTTGTCGCAAAAATACGCTTACGAACGGCAGTGATCCAACACCCTCAAAATGCACGAATCTTACTACGTTTTAATGTGCAAAAGCTAAAAGACTCATCTATAAGACGTGCATATTCCACCGCCTGGCACGAGAGAGCTATTCCACCACCACCTTGTGAGAATCCTAAAATTGACGGTAGATAGAACGTCGCTAAGGATTCATTTATTTCGTGTGGCGTAATATTTCGGGACGATTGGAGCGCGATGGGAGATCTTTTATTAGCGACTCGACACAGTCATTAATCTCAGCACGCAAGAGAGTTAAGGAACAGATTAACTCAGCTGCTGACGGCTCAGCCAAAGATCAACTCAGAGCTGAATACCGTTCACTACAAAAAGGCGTGCTAACAAGCGTAAGAAGAGACAAGCGAAATTACATCAACGCATTAGCGGAGAAGGCAGAGGAAGCGGCTTACTGCGGTGACAGTGGAACCCTTTTTAAACTTATCAAGCCACTAACTGGCAAATCTTTTGCAACAGGACATCCCGTGAAAGATACAGATGGGTCTCTACTGGTAACCAAAGAACACCAACTGAAGAGACAGAGAGAACAGTTTTTGAGGTACTCAACAACACCTTTGGACCTTCGAATGCATCTTCGTCAAAAGCAGAAGATATTCCGGAAATAGCTAGAGTCGATACCAGCCCACCATCTAAGCTGGAAGTAACCGCGGCTAATAAATCGATGGAATCGGGTAAAGCCCCGCGGATAGATGGAATTCCGATGGAACTTTTTAAAGCGGATGCCAATGCAACTGTGGATATTCTTCTCTCCCCTATCCAAGAGTGTTGGGAAACCGAAACTCTCCCCGTAAAATCGGACCAACGAAACCCGTACTTCCCCTACAAATGAAGCTTCAAATAAGCGATAACTTTCGATAGAATGAAGCATGATCTAATTGGTTGGTGGCAATGATGGGCAAGATCTGGCCCAAGGAACCCCTACCTCCCCTACAAATGAAACTTCAAACAAGCAATAATTTTCGACAGAATGAAGCTAACGACTTGATAAATTCGACTAATATGTATTTGTAGAATCGGTCAGTTAATTTATTTTCAGAATGGTCAAGATCCTTCTGAATGAGTGCCAACCTCCCCTATAAACTAGTTATATAGAAAACGCACTTTTAATGCATTTGGTCGTTGCCAATTGGTACTGTTGGTATCACCACTAGGTCTGTACAAGTCTAGGGTATATACGCTCCGGACTACAGGCCGAAGCGAAGCTTCGGTCTGGCATTAACTTAATATTATTTGTGCTCTCCCCTATCCTTTTTGCAATTCGCTTTCTCACAAAATTCAATCGAGAAGATTAATGTCAAACGGATTGCTCAACACATAGCCCAGCTACTGACAGAAGTGAAACTGCAACTGATATGACCGTCTAAAAATCCCTTAACAGTGTTAGACAGCATTCATTGGCTTCCTGTATTATTTCGATGATGTTCATATCTTGCCTTCAATTTGTATTACTGTTTCCATATATGTACACAATCCTGGCATTTTGAAATTTAATTATTGCCATTTTCGATATTAATTTTCCACGAACCCACAAATCAATAATTTTTGCAGACACGTTTGTCTAGACAGTGATTGCTACTGCAAGGGAGTCTGCTGCGTCTGTATCATAACAAGATATGCCTGAATTATTTATACTCAATGAATTAATTGTGACTACATAGTGAATACGTAATATCTATCTAATATCTTCAATGCCATTAGAAATGACAAGTTCAAACACAATCCTTTTACACCAAGTTTCCCGTTTGTTTAGCATTCAGTGTCTTCATGAGATGTTTAACGTTTGGCGAAAGCAAACTACGGTCAAAAACCCAACGAGCTTCCAATAAAATTGAGACAGGAAAGGATGGAACGTGACATGGAGCGGAGTCGATAGGATACGTCCGAGAAGTTGAAAATTTCAAAAGATATTATTCGTGGGAAGAGGATATAGTAAGTGTTGAGAAAATGAAGTAAATTCAAGAAATTAAATAAACTCAGTAAAACTTCTCACGAGTATAAAGGGATCATGTTTCCGAAAGGATGGTGGAGGCTGAGAAGTCATTACAAATAACAAATAAATACCAGCTGCTGTTGTTAGTTTTCTAAACTTTCTCTTCCAATTAATATGCACTGAAGAATGAATCTTATTCTCTGCCAGGTAAAGTAAAATATTTTTCTTGCATTAATTCTTGGTATTTCATGCAATTTCCTTTGCATTCACAAATCCTGCCAGCTCCCTATCATAAAATTCTAAAATACCATTTAAAAAAAAAAATGTGAATGTCAAAGAATTTTTATCAACATTCCAACATCCGGCACTACCTCTACTGAATTAAACCGAATTCCACCCTTTACAACCTTCGGAGTCCCGTCAAGGTGTGGTCCCATCTTACTGTTCGATATTGACAAGACTCATGATAGGTGGCACTATGGCGTGTCCTAGAGGCGATGGTGAATAAAATTGTTATTACAAGCGAGGAAGGAAGTCAACCAAAAATTGCGACGTGCCAACTTGTCAGATCCTTACTCTACCAAGTTTGCGTCTATCTGGCGATGAATTATGAAATCTGCACGTCTCCAGGACAACGTGAGTTCAGTGCCGCGTTGAAAGAGCCCGTGTCATTCAGGGTCAATGTCTACACGTCTATACTGCTTGGGCTCACAAAAAAAAAAAAAAAGAAAATCCGTTAAATTGACAGAATTTTCCCTTAACCATTGTCAAGATATTCGTTTTTTAGAGTGACGTGCTTTGTACGAAAAGTGGAAGATATTGGAAAAAAAAGAAAAGAAAAAATAAAACAACAAAGGGAATGATCAAGTCCCTGAGGTAGGACACTTCAGGAAGGGCGACTGGAAAACAATCATAAATTTGATGAATATCTGTTTACATATGTTTCAGTGAGCATTTTGTTTTTTTTTTTCAAGGATAAAAAAAAATTGAGACCATGAACTTGTGAAATTGTATTAAATTCTGTTAAATACTTTTATTTGTGAAAAGACAAGTACAGCGTGAGGTGACGGGAAAATCGATCCGATTCGGACGACTCAAATTTTATGTCGAAATATTTATTGCCTTTTAAGGGCATTTTCTTAAAGGAGCTTTAGATTGGGTATATATTACTAGATATCTACAGTCTCATGGGAAGTAATTACCTATCTTGGAGGAAGATCAGTGGTGGTGGAAAGAACACTTCGCCGCTGTCTTGAACCGTGTTATCTCTGGTGAAGTTCCCCCACATATAGATAATCTAGCTAACCATCAAAATGTGCGTTTACTGTTCACCGCCCCGACTAAAGAGGAATAAGTCGCTGCAATTATTGCACTAAAACGTGGGAAGGCCGCCGGGCTCGACGGTATCCCTACCGAACTTAATCAAACAGCGCCAAGCGTAACTGCCATGCTGCTGCACGCACTTATTGATAAAGAGTGGAATACAGAGACTTTTCCCACTGAGTGGAAGGAAGGATTGATCATTCAACTCCCGAAAAAGAGTAGCCTTATAGACTAAAAATTGGAGAGGTGTTTGTGTGCTTGCTGCCGTTGCCAACATAATACGTAAAATCATCTAAAATAGACAAAAGGCTCATTTAGAACACAAAACTGATGAGGCGCAGGCTGGATTTTGATCCGGATCCTCCGGTGTCGATCACATTAACACCTTGAAACTCATCATCGAGCAATGTGTTGAGTCCAATTCTCTGCTTCACTTACTTTTCAGCGATTTCGAGAAGACCTTTCTGAGAAGCTTGTGGCTATTATTAAGGCAACCTATGACGGCATGAAATGCCGCTTTCTGCATAAAGGTAAAGTGTCGAAGGACTTTGAGATTCGCAGTGGAGTCGTCCTTACTTCTGTAATGGACGGTTCGGTGGGCATCCAAAGATGCCCGTGGGGATGCGCTAAGCAGCGGCCTATGCTTGCTGTAGCTCAGTTCGGGAGATGTGGGCGGGATTTTCGCCCTTCGTTACCCCTGTCCTTTACGTATTAACAAAAATTCATAGGCCTGGGAAAGACAACACAAATAGGGGAGGTAAAAATTCGGAATAAAAAAAATAATCGATAAGGATGGAACTGTTGGCGGACGTATCAGACGCCCACGCGGTCGCACCTGGGTCTGGGTGTAATGGGACCCTCGGTCTCTGGTTTCGTACCACCAACAGATTACTACTCATCAGGTGCTGCTTCGATTTGCCGATGGAAGCAGCATTACCAGACCATAATATGGAACATTACAGGTGGTTTATTACACTTCCCCCTATCGTGGCATTTGCGTCGCTGCCTATCACAATGTTCGCTTTTTTTCCTGTCGAGTATTCAAGCAATGTATGCAGCTCTTGTGACGCGGGCTCGGCGTGAGGTTCCACCACCTTGGTCTGCGGAAAAAATACGCACACCTTAAACCCTCGAAAGTTTCTTTTACGACAGTTCGATGCAGGTCGTCCTTTATGGAGTTAAATCAAATTGCCATACCACCAACGCAGGGGTCCCCTAAGATGCTGTCCTTTCAGCCATGCTCTTCACTCTCTTCATCAGCGATATTCTAAGCATGACTTCCAGCTCAATCCATAGTTTTGCAGGTGATAGCACCCTTGAATACACTTACTCTTTCAACGCTGTAGCTGACTCTCGCCGCAAGTCAACATCTATCAACAGAGATCGCATGTTTGTCTCACTAAATGAAGACATTTTAAAAATTATAGAATGGAGGAAAGCTAATCGAGTAGAATTTAATGCTTCAAAAACGCCATGCTGCCTACTTTAAAATAAGCGATGTGCTTCATCTGCCGCCCAACCCACTGTCCATTGGGCCAGCATTCCTGATTCGTCCATACTGAACATACTAGGTACTATCATCTCTAGTAAACTAAATTAGTCCGACCACATCTTCTGCATTTCAAAAAATGGCAATGAAGTGTCTGGTCTTGCTGAATCGCTGTAAAAAATGCCTTACACCATCTGATCTGGCTCAAATTTACAAGGCTCACATAAGACCGAGACTTGAATTTGATTCACGCATATGAGCAGGCGCAGGTAGAGCCGCATTATCCGCATTAGACAAAGTCCAACGGGAAGCGTTCAAGCTTATTGGCGATGAATCCATAACACCTCAAATCGAACCGCCTGAACACCGGCGAAGTGTTAGCTGTCTCTCACTCTTCTATCGCTAATACAACCGCTACTGCTCTGATGAAATATCCAGCCTCATTCCTGAGCGTGCTTTTCCTTTACGTAACACCCGACAAGCCAGTCGTGCCCATCCTCATCTTCTAGAACTCAGCAGCAGTCGCACCGCCAAATTCTATGACTAATTCGTATCCAGGACAACACGAATGCGGAACAATCTACCATCTTTTTCCCCTGCAGCTATGACCTGCAAAAATGTAAGTGGAATGTACACCGTCAAAACGTTATACAAACTCAATCCATCTCCCCACTATCTTGATCCCTTACCGCCCACGCTCTCGCATCGAAGGGTTTCGACCCTAAGCTTTGGTATCAACATATAAAAAAAAATAATTTGTTAAGTTATAACATAGTAAAAGGTAACGGCCGAATTTAATTTGACAACCATGCAGAAAATTTCCACTACCGCGAATGTCACCTCACACATTTTGGCAGATCACCTGGCGATCTTCTAGGTTCATCGGATCGCTAAGCTTTTAAGCACATATGAAGCTGTTATTATACACATTGAATTTTTAAAAGCCGAAAAATGTCACTATCGTTTAGAGGCCATTAAGTACCCTTATTCATTTGCATCTGTGTCGATGACACAAGCATAGTAGCATAGGCTGCGTTCCTGCGAGCGGATCAGGGTTTGACATTTCTCAAATTCTCCTCCATATGCTTTCCCCTCCGATAAATTTAGTACAGACAACTGTCACTTTTTGGATTTGACAATTTCCCCTCTAGATCTGAATATTTTTCCGGTCAATTTCTAGAATCAGCAATTTCGACAGTTCTCAGATGTCACCGGCGCCCCTGTCACCAAAGCAACATAGCCAGTCATCCGTTAGCCAGCGTCCAGGACGTGTTGCGAAGTGTTTTATTATTATTGTAATTTGCTGCGCCTATAGCCTACAAACCTATTTGAGCAAACTAGTTAACAATTCCCTGAGAAATTTGTTAGTGAGTTGCCTTAGGCCGGCCGCATCTTGGACGTAGGCAGGGCAGCGCAGCGCAGCGCGCACATGCCACTGTTGTTGTATAAATTGTCAAAATCTGATTTTGCAACAACAATGATATGTACACGCTGCGCTGCGCTGCCCTGCCTACGTCCAAGATGCGGCCGGCCTAATAGTGGAGTGATTGTGCTGCGAATTAGTGCACGTTAACAACGCGTTTATAACTGAATTTTGGTAGATGGCTCACGTGGTTCAGAATCGTCTAGAATGGCAGGAGTAGGCGACAGTCCTTTTTGTGGATTAGCCAACCGACTGTGTTTGGAGCCTCACTCGTGGACTTCTGATTTTATCAGCGGTGACATCGAGAACAAAGCCCGCATAGTCACAGGAGAAGAGAAAAATAAAACCGGAATATAGAGGGCTACGCCCGCAACTCGAGGGTTTTGTAGCACGCGCTTATTTTGTTATCTAAATATTGGCTCCCTGCTCTTCTTGGTACCACTCAGCTGAATAAAAACACCATAATTAAATGTCTTACCCATGATATAGTATCTTACATGCCAATTCACAAAAAGACTGCATCTGTCACCTCTCAAAGTAATAGTTTTAATACGAGAAGCTATGTATGTATGTATGTATACGAGATAAACTGTCCTACTCTTCGAGATGCTTAACCATTCATGTTAAGACGACATTGCAAATTGTACACTTGTGTAACGGCTTCGAAATTCAGAGCGGCTGGGACAAATTACGGTCTAATATTTTTTCCTCCTCCACTGTTCCCCTTTCTACAAATCTCAAGAAAATGCCAAAAATGGAATGTACTCAACATTACCTTTCTCACGACACCCCACTTGGCTATACCAGTGGATAAAAAAAAATGACCTTAATTTCGCCTCTGTGTGGACCCCTCCCCCCCCTTTAAAGTTGGCCAATTACAACACAACGCTTTCTCCAGCGAATTACAGCATTTCTACACATTCTCGCCGAATTATGTGTGTAGCTTCAGCCGTTCGTAAGATATTCTATGAACAGACGGACAGACAGGTATTTGACCGATTTCGTAAGATTTAAGACACAAAACCCTAAAAAAAATTAATTGTGTGAATAGTTAATGTTAGGATCACCAATCTTCACCCTTCCAAAGTTGGTTCATTAAATAACTGCAATTCGCACTAAGAAAAACAACATGCAAGTAGTACACGCATATCTATGCATGAGGCCGGTAGGTGTATTTTTTGTATGGATAGTGTCAAAATGCATAACTTTAAGTCAATGTAAATACTATTATTAAATATCATGTCATTGTAATGAAACTTAGAGATATTTTTGCCTATGATGTTGGTTATAATTAGCCATCAATATTTTTGACCTCAGATGTGCTTGAGGGGTGCAGGGGTGTGCTAACTGCAACTATAGAAATGAACTATTATTAACCTTTTTGGATGAGATTTAAAAATTTTATTATTTTTAGTTTACTATCCTAGTGAAATGCCGCTTTTCTGTAAATTTTCATAGGTCTAGCTATAACGGTCTCGAAATGCAAGGGGGGGGGGGGGACAAACTCGGATCACATATTTTCCCCTCTCCCTCTTTTCTCCTTTCTTCAAATTTGAAAAAAATTCCAAAAATGGAATATTCTCGACAGTACCTTTCTTACGATACCCCACTTGCCTATACCAAACGAAAAAAAAAATTCGACCTTCATTTCCCCTCTATGGGGACCCCCCCTTAAAGTTGACCTATTACGACGCATCGCATTCTCCAGAGAATTATAGTATTTCTACATATTTCCACCAAATTTCATGCATGTAGCTTCAGCGGTTCGTGAGATATTTCATGGACAGACAGATAGACAGACAGACGGACAGACGGACGCATGACCGATTTCATAAGGGTTTTGTTTTTATACAAAACCCTAAAAACAACGTATCGGTATAGGTACTCAAATTCGGAGCGTGCAGCGTGGATTCTAGTGTTCCATGAATTTTACGTGTACTTTTTGGAACAACAACTTGACAGATTTTTTTTCGACAAGACGGCGGGTATGTCGTCTGTGGGAATATTTCTCAGATCCAAAAATTTACAGTTGTCTGTACTAAATTTACCGGGGGGAAAGCATATAGAGGAGAAAACAGAAAAGTCAGATCCATATCAGAAGGCTTCCAGGACCGCGGCCATAGTAACATGCCTATTAGCGCATGTCATTAAAAATTCGTTATAAAATTGATTTCAATACCTGTCAGTTAAGTAAATATTCCAAATTGACGTGAGAACGGATAACCGGATATTATATCCGTTTTTCCATTCACATCTTTACCCGTTTTCACTAGGAGTACAATTGAAATTCGATCGATTTTCCCGTTTTATTTTCACAAGTTCCGGACTACATTGGTACATACGTGACACTAGTATGAGAATGTCCTGATTCTCCGTCCTCCATGTCGTTTATTTATTTTTCCACTCGTACGTAAAGGCTATGTGGGTAGAGGTAAGTGCGCTGTACTTATAAGAAAATCCATTACCATGCAGCGCTTCTTATAAACTCAGGTGAAATCTGAAAAGTGTGGCAATGGGAATGTCGAGCAGCGAGGATATGTACATATTGACTCTTGGCAGAAAATATTGTCGTAGTCCGGGCACAATGCTCATAAGTCCACCATTGTCGACACTGTAAGGATGAAAAGGCGGAAAACAGGTGAAACGTTTTAGTGTAGGAAATCCGTTTTGAGTTCGTTCGTGACTAGCTCGCGCTATATCTGCCACATGACAGGGCGATTCAATAAAAATTTGCCATAGTGGCGTGGAATATGAAGGAAACCCAGTCAATTGAGTGGGAAAGTGAGTTACCAGAGGTGTGGCTAATAAATGAACTACTTTTAATACGCTAAAAGTATTAATATAACCCAGAAGGAAAAAGAGTCTGGAGTAAGGCCTTCTGAAGACCTTCTTGGAAGGAAAGAATGCCTTCTTTTTACCTCCCTTTTTATATACCATTTCCCATATCCATGTCCGCGGAAAGAAAACATTCCACGAAGGTCTTCTTTGGGAGTACTTTGGAATGATTCGAGAAGGACTTCTAGAAAGACCTTATTTTCAGTACTTCGGAATGAAACAGTAAGGACTTATAGAAAGGACTTCTTTTCTATACTTCGGAATGAAACAGTAAGGACTTATATAAAAGCCTTCTTTTCAGTAAAAATATAAATAAAAAATGTAACTACTACTCAATTGCCCTAACCCCTTGTGGGGCATAGCGCGTTAACTGTTCCATGTGGCCCAGTTGACATTTCGTTGGCATAAACTGGTTTCGGAGACTACAGTTGCCAGCATGCACCTCCTGCACATCCATGGCCACAAACGTCGTCGTGGACGGGATTCGATCCCGAAACGCCAGTAGTCAAACATGAGACTGATGCCTCAACACACTGCGCTACCGGTCGCCCAATGAAATGAAATATTTTGTTCATTTCTGAATCGAAATGGGGGAATTCACAAGTGCGGTAAAACAGGGAAAATATATTCCTTCCAATTTACTCCCAAATTCCTACTCGGGAATGAAATGATATTGCTTTCTAAACTCATTTTAAATCCCTCCGTATTTGCTTCCTCGGAATAAAAAAGACCTTCCAAAAACCTTCCCCGAGAGGGTCTTCCGATTTTTCCTAGTGGGAACATTAATAAAGTATGTACGTATTTTACACACAGACGTGCTTTGGATCAGTGTGGTCTCACCGCTTTACGATGCTACATTAGAGAGACGAAGGTTCAATCCTCGGCGCGTTAATTAAAAATGCAGGTCGGTACTACTAGAACTCCCACAGCGCTCCGAGCTTGTCAGTATAAAGATGTCGCGGATGGGAGGTCCATGCTAGCAACTGCACCAGTCGAAAAATATGTGCTATCGGAACGTCAAGAAGGCAGAGTAATGGAAAAAATGTTGACGCGCCCATGCTCTGGAGGGGCCAAGGCAATTAACCTATACAGACACCCACATATGTATGTATGTACATCTAACTAGAGTGTAAATTCAAGAGAAAAACGCCTCACGACGAAGAAGATCAATCGTATCCACAATATATACAAAATAGTTACCTTTTTGCTCCGCTCCGACTGCAACTCATCATTCTTTTTCCCCAATTTTATGAACCCTCGTTTCCATGAATTCTTACAAAACGACAACACACGACACATTCACCTTTCCCATGGGAAAATATTGCATTAACGACAATCTGTCTAAAAGTTCGCATGGCTTCAATGATTTATAGGTCAAGCACACCTATGCGCGTATTTTTATGGTTATTGAGCTCGTAATCACGTACGTTGGTTTTTCTTCGGTGCGCCATTTCAAAAGAAAGGAAAATCGGTTGTCTCTATTTATGTGTTCGTTCAAGTGAAATAAAAAGGATACAGATAGATATAGAATTGGCTTACTGTCGAGAGTAATGGTCGTACTCTCTGGAGACGTTTGGCTATAATTTATCGCATGGATTAATTGTGCGGAGCAGATGTTTCAATAACTTCGGAGAAAAGCTCATTATCGAGCTAATTGATAAGAGATGGGAGTTCTCTACGATTTATATGTCAATGAAGCAGAAAATTGTACCGATATATCAAGTATTTATTAAAAAAGTGTACTAGTATGTATATAAACCATATTAGAAAAATAAATTCATTCGAGTAGTAAAGGGCTGCCGTATATAATACATAACACTTAGACCAGATGAAGGTCCCTTGTGATACCCTTGAATTGAATAATTGCCTCCATCAACCAACGTTGAACCATCCAGACTTAATAGCAAGACCCAGGAGCTGATTCACATCCGCATTATCTAAATCTTCTAGATCAGCATTGGCATATTCGCCGAGAGTTGACCTTCTTTTAAAAGCCAATTCTGGGCAGGAGCAGAGCAGATAAGAGATAATTTTGTCTTCATCCACGTCACCGCAGCTCTGAAAAACTCATAGTGTGGAAGCCGGGGCCTCCTTGCGTGTTCCCCGATGACAAGTCCTTCTATGTAGACACTCATTTTCCGGATAGCTCTGCTGTTATCTCACTGGAAACTACTTCTACAATTAATGTGGCGCAATGCGTTTCTGCGTCACTTCTTTCGAAAGAAAAAATCGAATGGGCCATAGCTAGCTTTGACTCCTTCAAGTCTGCTGGTCCGGATGGTATAATTCCAGCGGATGTACAACATATGATAGACGTGGTGTACCCCTGGATTGAATCTATTTTCAAGGCCTGCCTTGAATTAATTCACATTCCTCGAATATGGCGGGAGGTTAAAGTGATCTTCATACCGAAAGCGGGTAAAAACTCTCCCATGAGTCCGAAAGACCTTAGACCCATCAGCCTATCGTCGACTCTACTGAAGGTTTTAGAGCGTCTGATTGACATACACCTGCGGAGCACTATCCCAGCGGATCTTCTATCTGCCTCCCAGCACGCTTACTGGAAGGGTAGATTCGTGGATACTGCCTTACACTCTCTGGTGGGTCAAATCGAAAAGTCTCTTGCCTGCAAGGAGTACACGATGGTGGCCTTCCTTGATATCGAGGGTGCCTTCAATAATGTGAAACCTGCAGCTATCTTGGATGCCCTCTCAGGTCTTCGTGGAGATGAGTCGCTGTATAAACTAATACACACGATGCTTACATCTCGCGTTATCTCCACTAGTCTCGGCACATCATCTGTACGCAGACATGTGAACAGGGGTACTCCCCCCTTCTTTGGAATTTCGCGGTCAACGGACTCCTTTTAGAACTGGAAGGGCTGGGATGCAAGGTCAATGCCTATGCGGACGACATTGCTATTACCATCTCGGGAAAGTTTCCCTGTGTCCTTAGTGATGTAATGCAGAACACCCTCTCTATCCTGACGAACTGGGCTAGTAAGGTTGGGGTTAAAGTAAATCCGCTTAAAACGGAACTTGTTCTCTTTACTAGGAGATACAGCCTGCCTTCATTCGAACCACATTTGATGGAGGGCACAAGACTTGTGCTCACTGATAAAGCCAAGTTCCTTGGTCTCATGCTGGATAGGAAACTTTGCTGGAAGTTGAACATTCAGCAACGAGTTGAAAAGACTACTGTTACTTTATACTCGTGCAAGGAGGCCATAGGTAAGAAATGGGACTTACAACCGAGGGTAGTGTACTGGCTTTATTTATCGGTTTTGCGCCCTATTCTGTTACATGGGGTTGTCGTCTGGTGGACGGCGCTTAGGGTTGTATCCTATAGAACCCTGGTGGAGAAGGTCCAAAGACTGGCATGCGTTGCCACGGGGGCCTAAGGACTACACCAACCGCTGACTTGAGCGCTTTGTTGAATCTGCTTCCAGTGGACATTTTTGCAGAGCAGATGGCGGCGATCACGGCTGTTTGCCTCCGTGAAACCGGTCTTTGGGTGGCGTCACTCGGCTATATTGATCAACCTTGATATTCCCAAGGAGACGGACTATACTTTGTGGGTGTGGGTGGGTGAATCTTTGTGGGTGTGGCTTGTAGCAAGTGAATGAATAAAAAGTGTGTGTTGAAAAATCGGAAACTGAATCTTTATGGTCGCATTTTAGGATGTCCGGAAACAAAAAAACATGCTATGTGGTCTAAAATATGATTTAGTATTATATAGGTATATGATTTATGGCATAGGAATTATGATGTAAAATGATTTTTTCTAAAGTGGTGGAGGTGCTATTAGGGTGTTTTTAAAATTTGTAAAATTTTTCAAACAAACCGTTTTTTCATCACAGACGTTTCACCATGCACTTGACAAAAGCCACGCCCCAAAGATGCAAATGCACGAATGCAATGTCCGAAAATGGTAACTCACACATATGAAATTGAGGAACCATGTCACGCATACAATAGCAACTGAGGAAGCTTGGGCGTTTTAATCAACAGACACAGTTGATTTGATGTGTTGCTGTCCGTATCACTCTAAAGGTCGGTATACTTTAAATTGTAGCCGATGCTTCTAGAGTGGTGAGGCTTATTAGTGTGCGTGGGATTATTTGCATCCTGCTTTAAAAATATATCTGTTCTGAGTTCCTGCTCTTAGTATACCTGCCAAAGAGGATTGATAATTCTACAAGAGTTATCACTCCATATAAGTTTCACCTCTGCCAGGAGATTTGTATGTATTGACAAATTGTAAAGACTTCACAAGAAAGCTGACTACGCCTCCGGCGGTAGATTTATATGTATTGATTCTATTGTGTATCTATACTGTGTAGTTTATACTATGTTTATACAATTTGTCAATACATACAAATCTCCTGGCAGAGGCGAAACTTTTATGGAGTGATAGCTCTTGTGGAATCTACACTATTTGTACCTGCTCTGTGCTAGAGGGGTCAAACTTGCATTTTTTCAAAAGGTTTCTTCTCCAGAACCACGGAGGCTAGAGACTTGATTTAAGCTTCAAATGCAGCCTGAACCCTGCCCCAAAAACCAAAAATACCATTCCGGACGAAAACCTGCGAAAAACCCCGAAAATTTCATGGCAAAGTGACCCCTCGACTGCCAAATATAAAAGTGCCTGTAACTTCGTTATTTGAGCAGCTAGAGGGGTCAAACTTGCACTTTTTCAAAAGGCTCCATCTCCAAAACCACGGAGGCTAGAGACTCGAATTTTAGCTTCAAATGCAGCCTGAACCCTGCCCCAAAAACCAAAAATACGATTCCGGACGAAAACCTGCGGAAAACCCCGAAAATTTCATGGAAAAGTGACCCCTCGACTGCCAAATTTACAAGTGCCTGTAACTTCGTTATTTGAGCAGCTAGAGGGGTCAAACTTGCACTTTTTCAAAAGGCTCCATCTCCAAAACCCCGGAGGCTAGAGACTTGAATTTTAGCTTCAAATGCAGCCTGAACCCTGCCCCAAAACCCAAAAATACCATTCCGGACGAAAACCTGCGAAAAACCCCGAAAATTTCATGGCAAAGTGACCCCTCGACTGCCAAATATAAAAGTGCCTGTAACTTGGTTATTTGAGCAGCTAGAGGGGTCAAACTTGCACTTTTTCAAAAGGCTCCATCTCCAAAACCGCGGAGGCTAGAGACTCGAATTTTAGCTTCAAATGCAGCCTGAACCCTGCCCCAAAAACCAAAAATACCATTCCGGACGAAAACCTGCGAAAAACCCCGAAAATTTCATGGCAAAGTGACCCCTCGACTGCCAAATATAAAAGTGCCTGTAACTTCGTTATTTGAGCAGCTAGAGGAGTCAAACTTGCACTTTTTCAAAAGGCTCCATCTCCAAAACCACGGAGGCTAGAGACTCGAATTTTAGCTTCAAATGCAGCCTGAACCCTGCCCCAAAAACCAAAAATACCATTCCGGACGAAAACCTGCGAGAAACCCCGAACATTTCATGGCAAAGTGACCCCTCGACTGCCAAATATAAAAGTGCCTGTAACTTCGTTATTTGAGCAGCTAGAGGGGTCAAACTTGCACTTTTTCAAAAGGCTCCATCTCCAAAACCACGGAGGCTAGAGACTCGAATTTTAGCTTCAAATGCAGCCTGAACCCTGCCCCAAAAACCAAAAATACCATTCCGGACGAAAACCTGCGAAAACCCCCGAAAATTTCATGGCAAAGTGACCCCTCGACTGCCAAATATAAAAGTGCCTGTAACTTCGTTATTTGAGCAGCTAGAGGGGTCAAACTTGCACTTTTTCAAAAGGCTCCATCTCCAAAACCACGGAGGCTAGAGACTCGAATTTTAGCTTCAAATGCAGCCTGAACCCTGCCCCAAAAACCAAAAATACCATTCCGGACGAAAACCTGCGAAAAACCCCGAAAATTTCATGGCAAAGTGACCCCTCGACTGCCAAATATAAAAGTGCCTGTAACTTCGTTATTTGAGCAGCTAGAGGGGTCAAACTTGCACTTTTTTAAAAGGCTCCATCTCCAAAACCACGGAGGCTATAAAACTCGAATTTTAGCTTCAAATGTAGCCTGAACCCTGCCCCAAAAACCAAAAATACCATTCCGGACGAAAACCTGCGAAAAACCCCGAAAATTTCATGGCAAAGTGACCCCTCGACTGCCAAATATAAAAGTGCCTGTAACTTCGTTATTTGAGCAGCTAGAGGGGTCAAACTTGCACTTTTTCAAAAGGCTCCATCTCCAAAACCACGGAGGCTAGAGACTCGAATTTTAGCTTCAAATGCAGCCTGAACCCTGCCCCAAAAACCAAAAATACCATTCCGGACGAAAACCTGCGAAAAACCCCGAAAATTTCATGGCAAAGTGACCCCTCGACTGCCAAATATAAAAGTGCCTGTAACTTGGTTATTTGAGCAGCTAGAGGGGTCAAACTTGCACTTTTTCAAAAGGCTCCATCTCCAAAACCACGGAGGCTAGAGACTCGAATTTTAGCTTCAAATGCAGCCTGAACCCTGCCCCAAAAACCAAAAATACCATTCCGGACGAAAACCTGCGAAAAACCCCGAAAATTTCATGGCAAAGTGACCCCTCGACTGCCAAATATAAAAGTGCCTGTAACTTCGTTATTTGAGCAGCTAGAGGGGTCAAACTTGCACTTTTTCAAAAGGCTCCATCTCCAAAACCACGGAGGCTAGAGACTCGAATTTTAGCTTCAAATGCAGCCTGAACCCTGCCCCAAAAACCAAAAATACCATTCCGGACGAAAACCTGCGAAAAACCCCGAAAATTTCATGGCAAAGTCACCCCTCGACTGCCAAATATAAAAGTGCCTGTAACTTCGTTATTTGAGCAGCTAGAGGGGTCAAACTTGCACTTTTTCAAAAGGCTCCATCTCCAAAGCCACGGAGGCTAGAGACTCGAATTTTAGCTTCAAATGCAGCCTGAACCCTGCCCCAAAAACCAAAAATACCATTCCGGACGAAAACCTGCGAAAAACCCCGAAAATTTCATGGCAAAGTGACCCCTCGACTGCCAAATATAAAAGTGCCTGTAACTTCGTTATTTGAGCAGCTAGAGGGGTCAAACTTGCACTTTTTCAAAAGGCTCCATCTCCAAAACCACGGAGGCTAGAGACTCGAATTTTAGCTTCAAATACAGCCTGAACCCTGCCCCAAAAACCAAAAATACCATTCCGGACGAAAACCTGCGAAAAACCCCGAAAATTTCATGGCAAAGTGACCCCTCGACTGCCAAATATAAAAGTGCCTGTAACTTCGTTATTTGAGCAGCTAGAGGGGTCAAACTTGCACTTTTTCAAAAGGCTCCATCTCCAAAGCCACGGAGGCTAGAGACTCGAATTTTAGCTTCAAATGCAGCCTGAACCCTGCCCCAAAAACCAAAAATACCATTCCGGACGAAAACCTGCGAAAAACCCCGAAAATTTCATGGCAAAGTGACCCCTCGACTGCCAAATATAAAAGTGCCTGTAACTTGGTTATTTGAGCAGCTAGAGGGGTCAAACTTGCACTTTTTCAAAAGGCTCCATCTCCAAAACCACGGAGGCTAGAGACTCGAATTTTAGCTTCAAATGCAGCCTGAACCCTGCCCAAAAACCAAAAGTACCATTCCGGACGAAAACCTGCGAAAAACCCCGAAAATTTCATGGCAAAGTGACCCCTCGACTGCCAAATATAAAAGTGCCTGTAACTTCGTTATTTGAGCAGCTAGAGGGGTCAAACTTGCACTTTTTCAAAAGGCTCCATCTCCAAAACCACGGAGGCTAGAGACTCGAATTTTAGCTTCAAATGCAGCCTGAACCCTGCCCCAAAAACCAAAAATACCATTCCGGACGAAAACCTGCGGAAAACCCCGAAAATTTCATGGCAAAGTGACCCCTCGACTGCCAAATATAAAAGTGCCTGTAACTTCGTTATTTGAGCAGCTAGAGGGGTCAAACTTGCACTTTTTCAAAAGGCTCCATCTCCAAAACCACGGAGGCTAGAGACTCGAATTTTAGCTTCAAATGCAGCCTGAACCCTGCCCCAAAAACCAAAAATATCATTCCGGACGAAAACCTGCGAAAAACCCCGAAAATTTCGTGGCAAAGTCACCCCTCGACTGCCAAATATAAAAGTGCCTGTAACTTCGTTATTTGAGCAGCTAGAGGGGTCAAACTTGCACTTTTTCAAAAGGCTCCATCTCCAAAGCCACGGAGGCTAGAAACTCGAATTTTAGCTTCAAATGTAGCCTGAACCCTGCCCCAAAAACCAAAAATACCATTCCGGACGAAAACCTGCGAAAAACCCCGAAAATTTCATGGCAAAGTGACCCCTCGACTGCCAAATATAAAAGTGCCTGTAACTTCGTTATTTGAGCAGCTAGAGGGGTCAAACTTGCACTTTTTCAAAAGGCTCCATCTCCAAAACCACGGAGGCTAGAGACTCGAATTTTAGCTTCAAATGCAGCCTGAACCCTGCCCCAAAAACCAAAAATACCATTCCGGACGAAAACCTGCGAAAAACCCCGAAAATTTCATGGCAAAGTGACCCCTCGACTGCCAAATATAAAAGTGCCTGTAACTTGGTTATTTGAGCAGCTAGAGGGGTCAAACTTGCACTTTTTCAAAAGGCTCCATCTCCAAAACCACGGAGGCTAGAAACTCGAATTTTAGCTTCAAATGCAGCCTGAACCCTGCCCCAAAAACCAAAAATACCATTCCGGACGAAAACCTGCGAAAAACCCCGAAAATTTCATGGCAAAGTGACCCCTCGACTGCCAAATATAAAAGTGCCTGTAATTTCGTTATTTGAGCAGCTAGAGGGGTCAAACTTGCACTTTTTCAAAAGGCTCCATCTCCAAAACCACGGAGGCTAGAGACTCGAATTTTAGCTTCAAATGCAGCCTGAACCCTGCCCCAAAAACCAAAAATACCATTCCAGACGAAAACCTGCGAAAAACCCCGAAAATTTCATGGCAAAGTGACCCCTCGACTGCCAAATATAAAAGTGCCTGTAACTTCGTTATTTGAGCAGCTAGAGGGGTCAAACTTGCACTTTTTCAAAAGGCTCCATCTCCAAAACCACGGAGGCTAGAGACTCGAATTTTAGCTTCAAATGCAGCCTGAACCCTGCCCCAAAAACCAAAAAAACCATTCCGGACGAAAACCTGCGAAAAACCCCGAAAATTTCATGGCAAAGTGACCCCTCGACTGCCAAATATAAAAGTGCCTGTAACTTCGTTATTTGAGCAGCTAGAGGGGTCAAACTTGCACTTTTTCAAAAGGCTCCATCTCCAAAACCACGGAGGCTAGAGACTCGAATTTTAGCTTCAAATGCAGCCTGAACCCTGCCCCAAAAACCAAAAATACCATTCCGGACGAAAACCTGCGAAAAACCCCGAAAATTTCATGGCAAAGTGACCCCTCGACTGCCAAATATAAAAGTGCCTGTAACTTCGTTATTTGAGCAGCTAGAGGGGTCAAACTTGCACTTTTTCGAAAGGCTCCATCTCCAAAACCACGGAGGCTAGAGACTCGAATTTTAGCTTCAAATGCAGCCTGAACCCTGCCCCAAAAACCAAAAATACCACTCCGGACGAAAACCTGCGAAAAACCCCGAAACTTTCATGGCAAAGTGACCCCTCGACTGCCAAATATAAAAGTGCCTGTAACTTCGTTATTTGAGCAGCTAGAGGGGTCAAACTTGCACTTTTTCAAAAGGCTCCATCTCCAAAACCACGGAGGCTAGAGACTCGAATTTTAGCTTCAAATGCAGCCTGAACCCAGCCCCAAAAACCAAAAAAACCATTCCGGACGAAAATCTGCGAAAAACCCCGAAAATTTCATGGCAAAGTGACCCCTCGACTGCCAAATATAAAAGTGCCTGTAACTTCGTTATTTGAGCAGCTAGAGGGGTCAAACTTGCACTTTTTCAAAAGGCTCCATCTCCAAAACCACGGAGGCTAGAGACTCGAATTTTAGCTTCAAATGCAGCCTGAACCCTGCCCCAAAAACCAAAAAAACCATTCCGGACGAAAACCTGCGAAAAACCCCGAAAATTTCATGGCAAAGTGACCCCTCGACTGCCAAATATAAAAGTGCCTGTAACTTCGTTATTTGAGCAGTTAGAGGGGTCAAACTTGCACTTTTTCAAAAGGCTCCATCTCCAGAACCACGGAGGCGAGAGACTCGAATTTTAGCTTCAAATGCAGCCTGAACCCTGCCCCAAAAACCAAAAATACCATTCCGGACGAAAACCTGCGAAAAACCCCGAAAATTTCATGGCAAAGTGACCCCTCGACTGCCAAATATAAAAGTGCCTGTAATTTCGTTATTTGAGCAGCTAGAGGGGTCAAACTTGCACTTTTTCAAAAGGCTCCATCTCCAAAACCACGGAGGCTAGAGACTCGAATTTTAGCTTCAAATGCAGCCTGAGCCCTGCCCCAAAAACCAAAAATACCATTCCGGACGAAAACCTGCGAAAAACCCCGAAAATTTCATGGCAAAGTGACCCCTCGACTGCCAAATATAAAAGTGCCTGTAACTTCGTTATTTGAGCAGCTAGAGGGGTCAAACTTGCACTTTTTCAAAAGGCTCCATCTCCAAAACCACGGAGGCTAGAGACTCGAATTTTAGCTTCAAATGCAGCCTGAACCCTGCCCCAAAAACCAAAAAAACCATTCCGGACGAAAACCTGCGAAAAACCCCGAAAATTTCATGGCAAAGTGACCCCTCGACTGCCAAATATAAAAGTGCCTGTAACTTCGTTATTTGAGCAGCTAGAGGGGTCAAACTTGCACTTTTTCAAAAGGCTCCATCTCCAAAACCACGGAGGCTAGAGACTCGAATTTTAGCTTCAAATGCAGCCTGAACCCTGCCCCAAAAACCAAAAATACCATTCCGGACGAAAACCTGCGAAAAACCCCGAAAATTCCATGGCAAAGTGACCCCTCGACTGCCAAATATAAAAGTGCCTGTAACTTCGTTATTTGAGCAGCTAGAGGGGTCAAACTTGCACTTTTTCGAAAGGCTCCATCTCCAAAACCACGGAGGCTAGAGACTCGAATTTTAGCTTCAAATGCAGCCTGAACCCTGCCCCAAAAACCAAAAATACCACTCCGGACGAAAACCTGCGAAAAACCCCGAAACTTTCATGGCAAAGTGACCCCTCGACTGCCAAATATAAAAGTGCCTGTAACTTCGTTATTTGAGCAGCTAGAGGGGTCAAACTTGCACTTTTTCAAAAGGCTCCATCTCCAAAACCACGGAGGCTAGAGACTCGAATTTTAGCTTCAAATGCAGCCTGAACCCAGCCCCAAAAACCAAAAAAACCATTCCGGACGAAAATCTGCGAAAAACCCCGAAAATTTCATGGCAAAGTGACCCCTCGACTGCCAAATATAAAAGTGCCTGTAACTTCGTTATTTGAGCAGCTAGAGGGGTCAAACTTGCACTTTTTCAAAAGGCTCCATCTCCAAAACCACGGAGGCTAGAGACTCGAATTTTAGCTTCAAATGCAGCCTGAACCCTGCCCCAAAAACCAAAAAAACCATTCCGGACGAAAACCTGCGAAAAACCCCGAAAATTTCATGGCAAAGTGACCCCTCGACTGCCAAATATAAAAGTGCCTGTAACTTCGTTATTTGAGCAGTTAGAGGGGTCAAACTTGCACTTTTTCAAAAGGCTCCATCTCCAGAACCACGGAGGCGAGAGACTCGAATTTTAGCTTCAAATGCAGCCTGAACCCTGCCCCAAAAACCAAAAATACCATTCCGGACGAAAACCTGCGAAAAACCCCGAAAATTTCATGGCAAAGTGACCCCTCGACTGCCAAATATAAAAGTGCCTGTAACTTTGTTATTTGAGCAGCTAGAGGGGTCAAACTTGCACTTTTTCAAAAGGCTCCATCTCCAAAACCACGGAGGCTAGAGACTCGAATTTTAGCTTCAAATGCAGCCTGAACCCTGCCCCAAAAACCAAAAATACCATTCCGGACGAAAACCTGCGAAAAACCCCGAAAATTTCATGGCAAAGTGACCCCTCGACTGCCAAATATAAAAGTGCCTGTAACTTCGTTATTTGAGCAGCTAGAGGGGTCAAACTTGCACTTTTTCAAAAGGCTCCATCTCCAAAACCACGGAGGCTAGAGACTCGAATTTTAGCTTCAAATGCAGCCTGAACCCTGCCCCAAAAACCAAAAATACCATTCCGGACGAAAACCTGCGAAAAACCCCGAAAATTTCATGGCAAAGTGACCCCTCGACTGCCAAATATAAAAGTGCCTGTAACTTCGTTATTTGAGCAGCTAGAGGGGTCAAACTTGCACTTTTTCAAAAGGCTCCATCTCCAAAACCACGGAGGCTAGAGACTCGAATTTTAGCTTCAAATGCAGCCTGAACCCTGCCCCAAAAACCAAAAATACCATTCCGGACGAAAACCTGCGAAAAACCCCGAAAATTTCATGGCAAAGTGACCCCTCGACTGCCAAATATAAAAGTGCCTGTAACTTCGTTATTTGAGCAGCTAGAGGGGTCAAACTTGCACTTTTTCAAAAGGCTCCATCTCCAAAACCACGGAGGCTAGAGACTCGAATTTTAGCTTCAAATGCAGCCTGAACCTTCCCCAAAAACCAAAAATACCATTCCGGACGAAAACCTGCGAAAAACCCCGAAAATTTCATGGAAAAGTGACCCCTCGACTGCCAAATATAAAAGTGCCTGTAACTTCGTTATTTGAGCAGCTAGAGGGGTCAAACTTGCACTTTTTCAAAAGGCTCCATCTCCAAAACCACGGAGGCTAGAGACTCGAATTTTAGCTTCAAATGCAGCCTGAACCCTGCCCCAAAAACCAAAAATACCATTCCGGACGAAAACCTGCGAAAAACCCCGAAAATTTCATGGCAAAGTGACCCCTCGACTGCCAAATATAAAAGTGCCTGTAACTTCGTTATTTGAGCAGCTAGAGGGGTCAAACTTGCACTTTTTCAAAAGGCTCCATCTCCAAAACCACGGAGGCTAGAGACTTGAATTTTAGCTTCAAATGCAGCCTGAACCCTGCCCCAAAAACCAAAAATACCATTCCGGACGAAAACCTGCGAAAAACCCCGAAAATTTCATGGCAAAGTGACCCCTCGACTGCCAAATATAAAAGTGCCTGTAACTTCGTTATTTGAGCAGCTAGAGGGGTCAAACTTGCACTTTTTCAAAAGGCTCCATCTCCAAAACCACGGAGGCTAGAGACTCGAATTTTAGCTTCAAATGCAGCCTGAACCCTGCCCCAAAAACCAAAAATACCATTCCGGACGAAAACCTGCGAAAAACCCCGAAAATTTCATGGCAAAGTGACCCCTCGACTGCCAAATATAAAAGTGCCTGTAACTTCGTTATTTGAGCAGCTAGAGGGGTCAAACTTGCACTTTTTCAAAAGGCTCCATCTCCAAAACCACGGAGGCTAGAGACTCGAATTTTAGCTTCAAATGCAGCCTGAACCCTGCCCCAAAAACCAAAAATACCATTCCGGACGAAAACCTGCGAAAAACCCCGAAAATTTCATGGCAAAGTGACCCCTCGACTGCCAAATATAAAAGTGCCTGTAACTTCGTTATTTGAGCAGCTAGAGGGGTCAAACCTGCACTTTTTCAAAAGGCTCCATCTCCAAAACCACGGAGGCTAGAGACTCGAATTTTAGCTTCAAATGCAGCCTGAACCCTGCCCCAAAAATCAAAAATACCATTCCGGACGAAAACCTGCGAAAAACCCCGAAAATTTCATGGCAAAGTGACCCCTCGACTGCCAAATATAAAAGTGCCTGTAACTTCGTTATTTGAGCAGCTAGAGGGGTCAAACTTGCACTTTTTCAAAAGGCTCCATCTCCAAAACCACGGAGGCTAGAGACTCGAATTTTAGCTTCAAATGCAGCCTGAACCCTGCCCCAAAAACCAAAAATACCATTCCGGACGAAAACCTGCGAAAAACCCCGAAAATTTCATGGCAAAGTGACCCCTCGACTGCCAAATATAAAAGTGCCTGTAACTTCGTTATTTGAGCAGCTAGAGGGGTCAAACTTGCACTTTTTCAAAAGGCTCCATCTCCAAAACCACGGAGGCTAGAGACTCGAATTTTAGCTTCAAATGCAGCCTGAACCCTGCCCCAAAAACCAAAAGTACCATTCCGGACGAAAACCTGCGAAAAACCCCGAAAATTTCATGGCAAAGTGACCCCTCGACTGCCAAATATAAAAGTGCCTGTAACTTCGTTATTTGAGCAGCTAGAGGGGTCAAACTTGCACTTTTTCAAAAGGCTCCATCTCCAAAACCACGGAGGCTAGAGACTCGAATTTTAGCTTCAAATGCAGCCTGAACCCTGCCCCAAAAACCAAAAATACCATTCCGGACGAAAACCTGCGAAAAACCCCGAAAATTTCATGGCAAAGTGACCCCTCGACTGCCAAATATAAAAGTGCCTGTAACTTCGTTATTTGAGCAGCTAGAGGGGTCAAACTTGCACTTTTTCAAAAGGCTCCATCTCCAAAACCACGGAGGCTAGAGACTCGAATTTTAGCTTCAAACGCAGCCTGAACCCTGCCCCAAAAACCAAAAATACCATTCCGGACGAAAACCTGCGAAAAACCCCGAAAATTTCATGGCAAAGTGACCCCTCGACTGCCAAATATAAAAGTGCCTGTAACTTCGTTATTTGAGCAGCTAGAGGGGTCAAACTTGCACTTTTTCAAAAGGCTCCATCTCCAAAACCACGGAGGCTAGAGACTCGAATTTTAGCTTCAAATGCAGCCTGAACCCTGCCCCAAAAACCAAAAATACCATTCCGGACGAAAACCTGCGAAAAACCCCGAAAATTTCATGGCAAAGTGACCCCTCGACTGCCAAATATAAAAGTGCCTGTAACTTCGTTATTTGAGCAGCTAGAGGGGTCAAACTTGCACTTTTTCAAAAGGCTCCATCTCCAAAACCACGGAGGCTAGAGACTCGAATTTTAGCTTCAAATGCAGCCTGAACCCTGCCCCAAAAACCAAAAATACCATTCCGGACGAAAACCTGCGAAAAACCCCGAAAATTTCATGGCAAAGTGACCCCTCGACTGCCAAATATAAAAGTGCCTGTAACTTCGTTATTTGAGCAGCTAGAGGGGTCAAACCTGCACTTTTTCAAAAGGCTCCATCTCCAAAACCACGGAGGCTAGAGACTCGAATTTTAGCTTCAAATGCAGCCTGAACCCTGCCCCAAAAACCAAAAATACCATTCCGGACGAAAACCTGCGAAAAACCCCGAAAATTTCATGGCAAAGTGACCCCTCGACTGCCAAATATAAAAGTGCCTGTAACTTCGTTATTTGAGCAGCTAGAGGGGTCAAACTTGCACTTTTTCAAAAGGCTCCATCTCCAAAACCACGGAGGCTAGAGACTCGAATTTTAGCTTCAAATGCAGCCTGAACCCTGCCCCAAAAACCAAAAATACCATTCCGGACGAAAACCTGCGAAAAACCCCGAAAATTTCATGGCAAAGTGACCCCTCGACTGCCAAATATAAAAGTGCCTGTAACTTCGTTATTTGAGCAGCTAGAGGGGTCAAACTTGCACTTTTTCAAAAGGCTCCATCTCCAAAACCACGGAGGCTAGAGACTCGAATTTTAGCTTCAAATGCAGCCTGAACCCTGCCCCAAAAACCAAAAGTACCATTCCGGACGAAAACCTGCGAAAAACCCCGAAAATTTCATGGCAAAGTGACCCCTCGACTGCCAAATATAAAAGTGCCTGTAACTTCGTTATTTGAGCAGCTAGAGGGGTCAAACTTGCACTTTTTCAAAAGGCTCCATCTCCAAAACCACGGAGGCTAGAGACTCGAATTTTAGCTTCAAATGCAGCCTGAACCCTGCCCCAAAAACCAAAAATACCATTCCGGACGAAAACCTGCGAAAAACCCCGAAAATTTCATGGCAAAGTGACCCCTCGACTGCCAAATATAAAAGTGCCTGTAACTTCGTTATTTGAGCAGCTAGAGGGGTCAAACTTGCACTTTTTCAAAAGGCTCCATCTCCAAAACCACGGAGGCTAGAGACTCGAATTTTAGCTTCAAATGCAGCCTGAACCCTGCCCCAAAAACCAAAAATACCATTCCGGACGAAAACCTGCGAAAAACCCCGAAAATTTCATGGCAAAGTGACCCCTCGACTGCCAAATATAAAAGTGCCTGTAACTTCGTTATTTGAGCAGCTAGAGGGGTCAAACTTGCACTTTTTCAAAAGGCTCCATCTCCAAAACCACGGAGGCTAGAGACTCGAATTTTAGCTTCAAATGCAGCCTGAACCCTGCCCCAAAAACCAAAAGTACCATTCCGGACGAAAACCTGCGAAAAACCCCGAAAATTTCATGGCAAAGTGACCCCTCGACTGCCAAATATAAAAGTGCCTGTAACTTCGTTATTTGAGCAGCTAGAGGGGTCAAACTTGCACTTTTTCAAAAGGCTCCATCTCCAAAACCACGGAGGATAGAGACTCGAATTTTAGCTTCAAATGCAGCCTGAACCCTGCCCCAAAAACCAAAAATACCATTCCGGACGAAAACCTGCGAAAAACCCCGAAAATTTCATGGCAAAGTGACCCCTCGACTGCCAAATATAAAAGTGCCTGTAACTTCGTTATTTGAGCAGCTAGAGGGGTCAAACTTGCACTTTTTCAAAAGGCTCCATCTCCAAAACCACGGAGGCTAGAGACTCGAATTTTAGCTTCAAATGCAGCCTGAACCCTGCCCCAAAAACCAAAAATACCATTCCGGACGAAAACCTGCGAAAAACCCCGAAAATTTCATGGCAAAGTGACCCCTCGACTGCCAAATATAAAAGTGCCTGTAACTTCGTTATTTGAGCAGCTAGAGGGGTCAAACTTGCACTTTTTCAAAAGGCTCCATCTCCAAAACCACGGAGGCTAGAGACTCGAATTTTAGCTTCAAATGCAGCCTGAACCCTGCCCCAAAAACCAAAAATACCATTCCGGACGAAAACCTGCGAAAAACCCCGAAAATTTCATGGCAAAGTGACCCCTCGACTGCCAAATATAAAAGTGCCTGTAACTTCGTTATTTGAGCAGCTAGAGGGGTCAAACTTGCACTTTTTCAAAAGGCTCCATCTCCAAAACCACGGAGGCTAGAGACTCGAATTTTAGCTTCAAATGCAGCCTGAACCCTGCCCCAAAAACCAAAAGTACCATTCCGGACGAAAACCTGCGAAAAACCCCGAAAATTTCATGGCAAAGTGACCCCTCGACTGCCAAATATAAAAGTGCCTGTAACTTCGTTATTTGAGCAGCTAGAGGGGTCAAACCTGCACTTTTTCAAAAGGCTCCATCTCCAAAACCACGGAGGCTAGAGACTCGAATTTTAGCTTCAAATGCAGCCTGAACCCTGCCCCAAAAATCAAAAATACCATTCCGGACGAAAACCTGCGAAAAACCCCGAAAATTTCATGGCAAAGTGACCCCTCGACTGCCAAATATAAAAGTGCCTGTAACTTCGTTATTTGAGCAGCTAGAGGGGTCAAACTTGCACTTTTTCAAAAGGCTCCATCTCCAAAACCACGGAGGCTAGAGACTCGAATTTTAGCTTCAAATGCAGCCTGAACCCTGCCCCAAAAACCAAAAATACCATTCCGGACGAAAACCTGCGAAAAACCCCGAAAATTTCATGGCAAAGTGACCCCTCGACTGCCAAATATAAAAGTGCCTGTAACTTCGTTATTTGAGCAGCTAGAGGGGTCAAACTTGCACTTTTTCAAAAGGCTCCATCTCCAAAACCACGGAGGCTAGAAACTCGAATTTTAGCTTCAAATGTAGCCTGAACCCTGCCCCAAAAACCAAAAATAAAATCCGGACGAAAACCTGCGAAAAACCCCGAAAATTTCATGGCAAAGTGACCCCTCGACTGCCAAATATAAAAGTGCCTGTAACTTCGTTATTTGAGCAGCTAGAGGGGTCAAACTTGCACTTTTTCAAAAGGCTCCATCTCCAAAACCACGGAGGCTAGAGACTCGAATTTTAGCTTCAAATGCAGCCTGAACCCTGCCCCAAAAACCAAAAATACCATTCCGGACGAAAACCTGCGAAAAACCCCGAAAATTTCATGGCAAAGTGACCCCTCGACTGCCAAATATAAAAGTGCCTGTAACTTCGTTATTTGAGCAGCTAGAGGGGTCAAACTTGCACTTTTTCAAAAGGCTCCATCTCCAAAACCGCGGAGGCTAGAAACTCGAATTTTAGCTTCAAATGTAGCCTGAACCCTGCCCCAAAAACCAAAAATACCATTCCGGACGAAAACCTGCGAAAAACCCCGAAAATTTCATGGCAAAGTGACCCCTCGACTGCCAAATATAAAAGTGCCTGTAACTTCGTTATTTGAGCAGCTAGAGGGGTCAAACTTGCACTTTTTCAAAAGGCTCCATCTCCAAAACCACGGAGGCTAGAGACTCGAATTTTAGCTTCAAATGCAGCCTGAACCCTGCCCCAAAAACCAAAAATACCATTCCGGACGAAAACCTGCGAAAAACCCCGAAAATTTCATGGCAAAGTGACCCCTCGACTGCCAAATATAAAAGTGCCTGTAACTTCGTTATTTGAGCAGCTAGAGGGGTCAAACTTGCACTTTTTCAAAAGGCTCCATCTCCAAAACCACGGAGGCTAGAAACTCGAATTTTAGCTTCAAATGTAGCCTGAACCCTGCCCCAAAAACCAAAAATACCATTCCGGACGAAAACCTGCGAAAAACCCCGAAAATTTCATGGCAAAGTGACCCCTCGACTGCCAAATATAAAAGTGCCTGTAACTTCGTTATTTGAGCAGCTAGAGGGGTCAAACTTGCACTTTTTCAAAAGGCTCCATCTCCAAAACCACGGAGGCTAGAGACTCGAATTTTAGCTTCAAATGCAGCCTGAACCCTGCCCCAAAAACCAAAAATACCATTCCGGACGAAAACCTGCGAAAAACCCCGAAAATTTCATGGCAAAGTGACTCCTCGACTGCCAAATATAAAAGTGCCTGTAACTTGGTTATTTGAGCAGCTAGAGGGGTCAAACTTGCACTTTTTCAAAAGGCTCCATCTCCAAAACCACGGAGGCTAGAGACTCGAATTTTAGCTTCAAATGCAGCCTGAACCCTGCCCCAAAAACCAAAAATACCATTCCGGACGAAAACCTGCGAAAAACCCCGAAAATGTCATGGCAAAGTGACCCCTCGACTGCCAAATATAAAAGTGCCTGTAACTTCGTTATTTGAGCAGCTAGAGGGGTCAAACTTGCACTTTTTCAAAAGGCTCCATCTCCAAAACCACGGAGGCTAGAGACTCGAATTTTAGCTTCAAATGCAGCCTGAACCCTGCCCCAAAAACCAAAAATACCATTCCGGACGAAAACCTGCGAAAAACACCGAAAATTTCATGGCAAAGTGACCCCTCGACTGCCAAATATAAAAGTGCCTTTAACTTCGTTATTTGAGCAGCTAGAGGGGTCAAACTTGCACTTTTTCAAAAGGCTCCATCTCCAAAACCACGGAGGCTAGAGACTTGAATTTTAGCTTCAAATGCAGCCTGAACCCTGCCCCAAAAACCAAAAATACCATTCTGGACGAAAACCTGCGAAAAACCCCGAAAATTTCATGGCAAAGGGACCCCTCGACTGCCAAATATAAAAGTGCCTGTAACTTCGTTATTTGAGCAGCTAGAGGGGTCAAACTTGCACTTTTTCAAAAGGCTCCATCTCCAAAACCACGGAGGCTAGAAACTCGAATTTTAGCTTCAAATGTAGCCTGAACCCTGCCCCAAAAACCAAAAATACCATTCCGGACGAAAACCTGCGAAAAACCCCGAAAATTTCATGGCAAAGTGACCCCTCGACTGCCAAATATAAAAGTGCCTGTAACTTCGTTATTTGAGCAGCTAGAGGGGTCAAACTTGCACTTTTTCAAAAGGCTCCATCTCCAAAACCACGGAGGCTAGAAACTCGAATTTTAGCTTCAAATGTAGCCTGAACCCTGCCCCAAAAACCAAAAATACCATTCCGGACGAAAACCTGCGAAAAACCCCGAAAATTTCATGGCAAAGTGACCCCTCGACTGCCAAATATAAAAGTGCCTGTAACTTCGTTATTTGAGCAGCTAGAGGGGTCAAACTTGCACTTTTTCAAAAGGCTCCATCTCCAAAACCACGGAGGCTAGAGACTCGAATTTTAGCTTCAAATGCAGCCTGAACCCTGCCCCAAAAACCAAAAATACCATTCCGGACGAAAACCTGCGAAAAACCCCGAAAATTTCATGGCAAAGTAACCCCTCGACTGCCAAATATAAAAGTGCCTGTAACTTCGTTATTTGAGCAGCTAGAGGGGTCAAACTTGCACTTTTTCAAAAGGCTCCATCTCCAAAACCACGGAGGCTAGAGACTCGAATTTTAGCTTCAAATGCAGCCTGAACCCTGCCCCAAAAACCAAAAATACCATTCCGGACGAAAACCTGCGAAAAACCCCGAAAATTTCATGGCAAAGTGACCCCTCGACTGCCAAATATAAAAGTGCCTGTAACTTCGTTATTTGAGCAGCTAGAGGGGTCAAACCTGCACTTTTTCAAAAGGCTCCATCTCCAAAACCACGGAGGCTAGAGACTCGAATTTTAGCTTCAAATGCAGCCTGAACCCTGCCCCAAAAACCAAAAATACCATTCCGGACGAAAACCTGCGAAAAACCCCGAAAATTTCATGGCAAAGTGACCCCTCGACTGCCAAATATAAAAGTGCCTGTAACTTCGTTATTTGAGCAGCTAGAGGGGTCAAACTTGCACTTTTTCAAAAGGCTCCATCTCCAAAACCACGGAGGCTAGAGACTCGAATTTTAGCTTCAAATGCAGCCTGAACCCTGCCCCAAAAACCAAAAATACCATTCCGGACGAAAACCTGCGAAAAACCCCGAAAATTTCATGGCAAAGTGACCCCTCGACTGCCAAATATAAAAGTGCCTGTAACTTCGTTATTTGAGCAGCTAGAGGGGTCAAACTTGCACTTTTTCAAAAGGCTCCATCTCCAAAACCACGGAGGCTAGAAACTCGAATTTTAGCTTCAAATGTAGCCTGAACCCTGCCCCAAAAACCAAAAATACCATTCCGGACGAAAACCTGCGAAAAACCCCGAAAATTTCATGGCAAAGTGACCCCTCGACTGCCAAATATAAAAGTGCCTGTAACTTCGTTATTTGAGCAGCTAGAGGGGTCAAACTTGCACTTTTTCAAAAGGCTCCATCTCCAAAACCACGGAGGCTAGAGACTCGAATTTTAGCTTCAAATGCAGCCTGAACCCTGCCCCAAAAACCAAAAATACCATTCCGGACGAAAACCTGCGAAAAACCCCGAAAATTTCATGGCAAAGTGACCCCTCGACTGCCAAATATAAAAGTGCCTGTAACTTCGATATTTGAGCAGCTAGAGGGGTCAAACTTGCACTTTTTCAAAAGGCTCCATCTCCAAAACCACGGAGGCTAGAGACTCGAATTTTAGCTTCAAATGCAGCCTGAACCCTGCCCCAAAAACCAAAAATACCATTCCGGACGAAAACCTGCGAAAAACCCCGAAAATTTCATGGCAAAGTGACCCCTCGACTGCCAAATATAAAAGTGCCTGTAACTTGGTTATTTGAGCAGCTAGAGGGGTCAAACTTGCACTTTTTCAAAAGGCTCCATCTCCAAAACCACGGAGGCTAGAGACTCGAATTTTAGCTTCAAATGCAGCCTGAACCCTGCCCCAAAAACCAAAAATACCATTCCGGACGAAAACCTGCGAAAAACCCCGAAAATTTCATGGCAAAGTGACCCCTCGACTGCCAAATATAAAAGTGCCTGTAACTTCGTTATTTGAGCAGCTAGAGGGGTCAAACTTGCACTTTTTCAAAAGGCTCCATCTCCAAAACCACGGAGGCTAGAGACTCGAATTTTAGCTTCAAATGCAGCCTGAACCCTGCCCCAAAAACCAAAAATACCATTCCGGACGAAAACCTGCGAAAAACCCCGAAAATTTCATGGCAAAGTGACCCCTCGACTGCCAAATATAAAAGTGCCTGTAACTTCGTTATTTGAGCAGCTAGAGGGGTCAAACTTGCACTTTTTCAAAATGCTCCATCTCCAAAACCACGGAGGCTAGAGACTCGAATTTTAGCTTCAAATGCAGCCTGAACCCTGCCCCAAAAACCAAAAATACCATTCCGGACGAAAACCTGCGAAAAACCCCGAAAATTTCATGGCAAAGTGACCCCTCGACTGCCAAATATAAAAGTGCCTGTAACTTGGTTATTTGAGCAGCTAGAGGGGTCAAACTTGCACTTTTTCAAAAGGCTCCATCTCCAAAACCACGGAGGCTAGAGACTCGAATTTTAGCTTCAAATGCAGCCTGAACCCTGCCCCAAAAACCAAAAATACCATTCCGGACGAAAACCTGCGAAAAACCCCGAAAATTTCATGGCAAAGTGACCCCTCGACTGCCAAATATGAAAGTGCCTGTAACTTCGTTATTTGAGCAGCTAGAGGGGTCAAACTTGCACTTTTTCAAAATGCTCCATCTCCAAAACCACGGAGGCTAGATACTCGAATTTTAGCTTCAAATGCAGCCTGAACCCTGCCCCAAAAACCAAAAATACCATTCCGGACGAAAACCTGCGAAAAACCCCGAAAATTTCATGGCAAAGTGACCCCTCGACTGCCAAATATAAAAGTGCCTGTAACTTCGTTATTTGAGCAGCTAGAGGGGTCAAACTTGCACTTTTTCAAAAGGCTCCATCTCCAAAACCACGGAGGCTAGAAACTCGAATTTTAGCTTCAAATGTAGCCTGAACCCTGCCCCAAAAACCAAAAATACCATTCCGGACGAAAACCTGCGAAAAACCCCGAAAATTTCATGGCAAAGTGACCCCTCGACTGCCAAATATAAAAGTGCCTGTAACTTCGTTATTTGAGCAGCTAGAGGGGTCAAACTTGCACTTTTTCAAAAGGCTCCATCTCCAAAACCACGGAGGCTAGAGACTCGAATTTTAGCTTCAAATGCAGCCTGAACCCTGCCCCAAAAACCAAAAATACCATTCCGGACGAAAACCTGCGAAAAACCCCGAAAATTTCATGGCAAAGTGACCCCTCGACTGCCAAATATAAAAGTGCCTGTAACTTCGTTATTTGAGCAGCTAGAGGGGTCAAACTTGCACTTTTTCAAAAGGCTCCATCTCCAAAACCACGGAGGCTAGAGACTCGAATTTTAGCTTCAAATGCAGCCTGAACCCTGCCCCAAAAACCAAAAATACCATTCCGGACGAAAACCTGCGAAAAACCCCGAAAATTTCATGGCAAAGTGACCCCTCGACTGCCAAATATAAAAGTGCCTGTAACTTCGTTATTTGAGCAGCTAGAGGGGTCAAACCTGCACTTTTTCAAAAGGCTCCATCTCCAAAACCACGGAGGCTAGAGACTCGAATTTTAGCTTCAAATGCAGCCTGAACCCTGCCCCAAAAACCAAAAATACCATTCCGGACGAAAACCTGCGAAAAACCCCGAAAATTTCATGGCAAAGTGACCCCTCGACTGCCAAATATAAAAGTGCCTGTAACTTCGTTATTTGAGCAGCTAGAGGGGTCAAACTTGCACTTTTTCAAAAGGCTCCATCTCCAAAACCACGGAGGCTAGAGACTCGAATTTTAGCTTCAAATGCAGCCTGAACCCTGCCCCAAAAACCAAAAATACCATTCCGGACGAAAACCTGCGAAAAACCCCGAAAATTTCATGGCAAAGTGACCCCTCGACTGCCAAATATAAAAGTGCCTGTAACTTCGTTATTTGAGCAGCTAGAGGGGTCAAACTTGCACTTTTTCAAAAGGCTCCATCTCCAAAACCACGGAGGCTAGAAACTCGAATTTTAGCTTCAAATGTAGCCTGAACCCTGCCCCAAAAACCAAAAATACCATTCCGGACGAAAACCTGCGAAAAACCCCGAAAATTTCATGGCAAAGTGACCCCTCGACTGCCAAATATAAAAGTGCCTTTAACTTCGTTATTTGAGCAGCTAGAGGGGTCAAACTTGCACTTTTTCAAAATGCTCCATCTCCAAAACCACGGAGGCTAGAGACTTGAATTTTAGCTTCAAATGCAGCCTGAACCCTGCCCCAAAAACCAAAAATACCATTCTGGACGAAAACCTGCGAAAAACCCCGAAAATTTCATGGCAAAGGGACCCCTCGACTGCCAAATATAAAAGTGCCTGTAACTTCGTTATTTGAGCAGCTAGAGGGGTCAAACTTGCACTTTTTCAAAAGGCTCCATCTCCAAAACCACGGAGGCTAGAAACTCGAATTTTAGCTTCAAATGTAGCCTGAACCCTGCCCCAAAAACCAAAAATACCATTCCGGACGAAAACCTGCGAAAAACCCCGAAAATTTCATGGCAAAGTGACCCCTCGACTGCCAAATATAAAAGTGCCTGTAACTTCGTTATTTGAGCAGCTAGAGGGGTCAAACTTGCACTTTTTCAAAAGGCTCCATCTCCAAAACCACGGAGGCTAGAGACTCGAATTTTAGCTTCAAATGCAGCCTGAACCCTGCCCCAAAAACCAAAAATACCATTCCGGACGAAAACCTGCGAAAAACCCCGAAAATTTCATGGCAAAGTGACCCCTCGACTGCCAAATATAAAAGTGCCTTTAACTTCGTTATTTGAGCAGCTAGAGGGGTCAAACTTGCACTTTTTCAAAATGCTCCATCTCCAAAACCACGGAGGCTAGAGACTTGAATTTTAGCTTCAAATGCAGCCTGAACCCTGCCCCAAAAACCAAAAATACCATTCTGGACGAAAACCTGCGAAAAACCCCGAAAATTTCATGGCAAAGGGACCCCTCGACTGCCAAATATAAAAGTGCCTGTAACTTCGTTATTTGAGCAGCTAGAGGGGTCAAACTTGCACTTTTTCAAAAGGCTCCATCTCCAAAACCACGGAGGCTAGAAACTCGAATTTTAGCTTCAAATGTAGCCTGAACCCTGCCCCAAAAACCAAAAATACCATTCCGGACGAAAACCTGCGAAAAACCCCGAAAATTTCATGGCAAAGTGACCCCTCGACTGCCAAATATAAAAGTGCCTGTAACTTCGTTATTTGAGCAGCTAGAGGGGTCAAACTTGCACTTTTTCAAAAGGCTCCATCTCCAAAACCACGGAGGCTAGAGACTCGAATTTTAGCTTCAAATGCAGCCTGAACCCTGCCCCAAAAACCAAAAATACCATTCCGGACGAAAACCTGCGAAAAACCCCGAAAATTTCATGGCAAAGTGACCCCTCGACTGCCAAATATAAAAGTGCCTGTAACTTCGTTATTTGAGCAGCTAGAGGGGTCAAACTTGCACTTTTTCAAAAGGCTCCATCTCCAAAACCACGGAGGCTAGAGACTCGAATTTTAGCTTCAAATGCAGCCTGAACCCTGCCCCAAAAACCAAAAATACCATTCCGGACGAAAACCTGCGAAAAACCCCGAAAATTTCATGGCAAAGTGACCCCTCGACTGCCAAATATAAAAGTGCCTGTAACTTCGTTATTTGAGCAGCTAGAGGGGTCAAACCTGCACTTTTTCAAAAGGCTCCATCTCCAAAACCACGGAGGCTAGAGACTCGAATTTTAGCTTCAAATGCAGCCTGAACCCTGCCCCAAAAACCAAAAATACCATTCCGGACGAAAACCTGCGAAAAACCCCGAAAATTTCATGGCAAAGTGACCCCTCGACTGCCAAATATAAAAGTGCCTGTAACTTCGTTATTTGAGCAGCTAGAGGGGTCAAACTTGCACTTTTTCAAAAGGCTCCATCTCCAAAACCACGGAGGCTAGAGACTCGAATTTTAGCTTCAAATGCAGCCTGAACCCTGCTTCAAAAACCAAAAATACCATTCCGGACGAAAACCTGCGAAAAACCCCGAAAATTTCATGGCAAAGTGACCCCTCGACTGCCAAATATAAAAGTGCCTGTAACTTCGTTATTTGAGCAGCTAGAGGGGTCAAACTTGCACTTTTTCAAAAGGCTCCATCTCCAAAACCACGGAGGCTAGAAACTCGAATTTTAGCTTCAAATGTAGCCTGAACCCTGCCCCAAAAACCAAAAATACCATTCCGGACGAAAACCTGCGAAAAACCCCGAAAATTTCATGGCAAAGTGACCCCTCGACTGCAAAATATAAAAGTGCCTGTAACTTCGTTATTTGAGCAGCTAGAGGGGTCAAACTTGCACTTTTTCAAAAGGCTCCATCTCCAAAACCACGGAGGCTAGAGACTCGAATTTTAGCTTCAAATGCAGCCTGAACCCTGCCCCAAAAACCAAAAATACCATTCCGGACGAAAACCTGCGAAAAACCCCGAAAATTTCATGGCAAAGTGACCCCTCGACAGCCAAATATAAAAGTGCCTGTAACTTCGTTATTTGAGCAGCTAGAGGGGTCAAACTTGCACTTTTTCAAAAGGCTCCATCTCCAAAACCACGGAGGCTAGAGACTCGAATTTTAGCTTCAAATGCAGCCTGAACCCTGCCCCAAAAACCAAAAATACCATTCCGGACGAAAACCTGCGAAAAACCCCGAAAATTTCATGGCAAAGTGACCCCTCGACTGCCAAATATAAAAGTGCCTGTAACTTCGTTATTTGAGCAGCTAGAGGGGTCAAACTTGCACTTTTTCAAAAGGCTCCATCTCCAAAACCACGGAGGCTAGAGACTCGAATTTTAGCTTCAAATGCAGCCTGAACCCTGCCCCAAAAACCAAAAATACCATTCCGGACGAAAACCTGCGAAAAACCCCGAAAATTTCATGGCAAAGTGACCCCTCGACTGCCAAATATAAAAGTGCCTGTAACTTCGTTATTTGAGCAGCTAGAGGGGTCAAACTTGCACTTTTTCAAAAGGCTCCATCTCCAAAACCACGGAGGCTAGAAACTCGAATTTTAGCTTCAAATGTAGCCTGAACCCTGCCCCAAAAACCAAAAATACCATTCCGGACGAAAACCTGCGAAAAACCCCGAAAATTTCATGGCAAAGTGACCCCTCGACTGCCAAATATAAAAGTGCCTGTAACTTCGTTATTTGAGCAGCTAGAGGGGTCAAACTTGCACTTTTTCAAAAGGCTCCATCTCCAAAACCACGGAGGCTAGAAACTCGAATTTTAGCTTCAAATGTAGCCTGAACCCTGCCCCAAAAACCAAAAATACCATTCCGGACGAAAACCTGCGAAAAACCCCGAAAATTTCATGGCAAAGTGACCCCTCGACTGCCAAATATAAAAGTGCCTGTAACTTGGTTATTTGAGCAGCTAGAGGGGTCAAACTTGCACTTTTTCAAAAGGCTTCATCTCCAAAACCACGGAGGCTAGAGACTCGAATTTTAGCTTCAAATGCAGCCTGAACCCTGCCCCAAAAACCAAAAATACCATTCCGGACGAAAACCTGCGAAAAACCCCGAAAATTTCATGGCAAAGTGACCCCTCGACTGCCAAATATAAAAGTGCCTGTAACTTCGTTATTTGAGCAGCTAGAGGGGTCAAACTTGCACTTTTTCAAAAGGCTCCATCTCCAAAACCACGGAGGCTAGAGACTCGAATTTTAGCTTCAAATGCAGCCTGAACCCTGCCCCAAAAACCAAAAATACCATTCCGGACGAAAACCTGCGAAAAACCCCGAAAATTTCATGGCAAAGTGACCCCTCGACTGCCAAATATAAAAGTGCCTGTAACTTCGTTATTTGAGCAGCTAGAGGGGTCAAACTTGCACTTTTTCAAAAGGCTCCATCTCCAAAACCACGGAGGCTAGAAACTCGAATTTTAGCTTCAAATGTAGCCTGAACCCTGCCCCAAAAACCAAAAATACCATTCCGGACGAAAACCTGCGAAAAACCCCGAAAATTTCATGGCAAAGTGACCCCTCGACTGCCAAATATAAAAGTGCCTGTAACTTCGTTATTTGAGCAGCTAGAGGGGTCAAACTTGCACTTTTTCAAAAGGCTTCATCTCCAAAACCACGGAGGCTAGAGACTCGAATTTTAGCTTCAAATGCAGCCTGAACCCTGCCCCAAAAACCAAAAATACCATTCCGGACGAAAACCTGCGAAAAACCTCGAAAATTTCATGGCAAAGTGACCCCTCGACTGCCAAATATAAAAGTGCCTGTAACTTCGTTATTTGAGCAGCTAGAGGGGTCAAACTTGCACTTTTTCAAAAGGTTCCATCTCCAAAACCACGGAGGCTAGAGACTCGAATTTTAGCTTCAAATGCAGCCTGAACCCTGCCCCAAAAACCAAAAATACCATTCCGGACGAAAACCTGCGAAAAACCCCGAAAATTTCATGGCAAAGTGACCCCTCGACTGCCAAATATAAAAGTGCCTGTAACTTCGTTATTTGAGCAGCTAGAGGGGTCAAACTTGCACTTTTTCAAAAGGCTCCATCTCCAAAACCACGGAGGCTAGAAACTCGAATTTTAGCTTCAAATGTAGCCTGAACCCTGCCCCAAAAACCAAAAATACCATTCCGGACGAAAACCTGCGAAAAACCCCGAAAATTTCATGGCAAAGTGACCCCTCGACTGCCAAATATAAAAGTGCCTGTAACTTGGTTATTTGAGCAGCTAGAGGGGTCAAACTTGCACTTTTTCAAAAGGCTCCATCTCCAAAACCACGGAGGCTAGAGACTCGAATTTTAGCTTCAAATGCAGCCTGAACCCTGCCCCAAAAACCAAAAATACCATTCCGGACGAAAACCTGCGAAAAACCCCGAAAATTTCATGGCAAAGTGACCCCTCGACTGCCAAATATAAAAGTGCCTGTAACTTCGTTATTTGAGCAGCTAGAGGGGTCAAACTTGCACTTTTTCAAAAGGCTCCATCTCCAAAACCACGGAGGCTAGAGACTCGAATTTTAGCTTCAAATGCAGCCTGAACCCTGCCCCAAAAACCAAAAACACCATTCCGGACGAAAACCTGCGAAAAACCCCGAAAATTTCATGGCAAAGTGACCCCTCGACTGCCAAATATAAAAGTGCCTGTAACTTCGTTATTTGAGCAGCTAGAGGGGTCAAACTTGCACTTTTTCAAAAGGCTCCATCTCCAAAACCACGGAGGCTAGAGACTCGAATTTTAGCTTCAAATGCAGCCTGAACCCTGCCCCAAAAACCAAAAATACCATTCCGGACGAAAACCTGCGAAAAACCCCGAAAATTTCATGGCAAAGTGACCCCTCGACTGCCAAATATAAAAGTGCCTGTAACTTCGTTATTTGAGCAGCTAGAGGGGTCAAACTTGCACTTTTTCAAAAGGCTCCATCTCCAAAACCACGGAGGCTAGAGACTCGAATTTTAGCTTCAAATGCAGCCTGAACCCTGCCCCAAAAACCAAAAATACCATTCCGGACGAAAACCTGCGAAAAACCCCGAAAATTTCATGGCAAAGTGACCCCTCGACTGCCAAATATAAAAGTGCCTGTAACTTCGTTATTTGAGCAGCTAGAGGGGTCAAACTTGCACTTTTTCAAAAGGCTCCATCTCCAAAACCACGGAGGCTAGAAACTCGAATTTTAGCTTCAAATGTAGCCTGAACCCTGCCCCAAAAACCAAAAATACCATTCCGGACGAAAACCTGCGAAAAACCCCGAAAATTTCATGGCAAAGTGACCCCTCGACTGCCAAATATAAAAGTGCCTGTAACTTCGTTATTTGAGCAGCTAGAGGGGTCAAACTTGCACTTTTTCAAAAGGCTCCATCTCCAAAACCACGGAGGCTAGAGACTCGAATTTTAGCTTCAAATGCAGCCTGAACCCTGCCCCAAAAACCAAAAATACCATTCCGGACGAAAACCTGCGGAAAACCCCGAAAATTTCATGGCAAAGTGACCCCTCGACTGCCAAATATAAAAGTGCCTGTAACTTCGTTATTTGAGCAGCTAGAGGGGTCAAACTTGCACTTTTTCAAAAGGCTCCATCTCCAAAACCACGGAGGCTAGAGACTCGAATTTTAGCTTCAAATGCAGCCTGAACCCTGCCCCAAAAACCAAAAATACCATTCCGGACGAAAACCTGCGAAAAACCCCGAAAATTTCATGGCAAAGTGACCCCTCGACTGCCAAATATAAAAGTGCCTGTAACTTCGTTATTTGAGCAGCTAGAGGGGTCAAACTTGCACTTTTTCAAAAGGCTCCATCTCCAAAACCACGGAGGCTAGAAACTCGAATTTTAGCTTCAAATGTAGCCTGAACCCTGCCCCAAAAACCAAAAATACCATTCCGGACGAAAACCTGCGAAAAACCCCGAAAATTTCATGGCAAAGTGACCCCTCGACTGCCAAATATAAAAGTGCCTGTAACTTCGTTATTTGAGCAGCTAGAGGGGTCAAACTTGCACTTTTTCAAAAGGCTCCATCTCCAAAACCACGGAGGCTAGAGACTCGAATTTTAGCTTCAAATGCAGCCTGAACCCTGCCCCAAAAACCAAAAATACCATTCCGGACGAAAACCTGCGAAAAACCCCGAAAATTTCATGACAAAGTGACCCCTCGACTGCCAAATATAAAAGTGCCTGTAACTTCGTTATTTGAGCAGCTAGAGGGGTCAAACTTGCACTTTTTCAAAAGGCTCCATCTCCAAAACCACGGAGGCTAGAGACTCGAATTTTAGCTTCAAATGCAGCCTGAACCCTGCCCCAAAAACCAAAAATACCATTCCGGACGAAAACCTGCGAAAAACCCCGAAAATTTCATGGCAAAGTGACCCCTCGACTGCCAAATATAAAAGTGCCTGTAACTTCGTTATTTGAGCAGCTAGAGGGGTCAAACTTGCACTTTTTCAAAAGGCTCCATCTCCAAAACCACGGAGGCTAGAAACTCGAATTTTAGCTTCAAATGTAGCCTGAACCCTGCCCCAAAAACCAAAAATACCATTCCGGACGAAAACCTGCGAAAAACCCCGAAAATTTCATGGCAAAGTGACCCCTCGACTGCCAAATATAAAAGTGCCTGTAACTTCGTTATTTGAGCAGCTAGAGGGGTCAAACTTGCACTTTTTCAAAAGGCTCCATCTCCAAAACCACGGAGGCTAGAGACTCGAATTTTAGCTTCAAATGCAGCCTGAACCCTGCCCCAAAAACCAAAAATACCATTCCGGACGAAAACCTGCGAAAAACCCCGAAAATTTCATGGCAAAGTGACCCCTCGACTGCCAAATATAAAAGTGCCTGTAACTTCGTTATTTGAGCAGCTAGAGGGGTCAAACTTGCACTTTTTCAAAAGGCTCCATCTCCAAAACCACGGAGGCTAGAAACTCGAATTTTAGCTTCAAATGTAGCCTGAACCCTGCCCCAAAAACCAAAAATACCATTCCGGACGAAAACCTGCGAAAAACCCCGAAAATTTCATGGCAAAGTGACCCCTCGACTGCCAAATATAAAAGTGCCTGTAACTTCGTTATTTGAGCAGCTAGAGGGGTCAAACTTGCACTTTTTCAAAAGGCTTCATCTCCAAAACCACGGAGGCTAGAGACTCGAATTTTAGCTTCAAATGCAGCCTGAACCCTGCCCCAAAAACCAAAAATACCATTCCGGACGAAAACCTGCGAAAAACCCCGAAAATTTCATGGCAAAGTGACCCCTCGACTGCCAAATATAAAAGTGCCTGTAACTTCGTTATTTGAGCAGCTAGAGGGGTCAAACTTGCACTTTTTCAAAAGGCTCCATCTCCAAAACCACGGAGGCTAGAAACTCGAATTTTAGCTTCAAATGCAGCCTGAACCCTGCCCCAAAAACCAAAAATACCATTCCGGACGAAAACCTGCGAAAAACCCCGAAAATTTCATGGCAAAGTGACCCCTCGACTGCCAAATATAAAAGTGCCTGTAACTTCGTTATTTGAGCAGCTAGAGGGGTCAAACTTGCACTTTTTCAAAAGGCTCCATCTCCAAAACCACGGAGGCTAGAGACTCGAATTTTAGCTTCAAATGCAGCCTGAACCCTGCCCCAAAAACCAAAAATACCATTCCGGACGAAAACCTGCGAAAAACCCCGAAAATTTCATGGCAAAGTGACCCCTCGACTGCCAAATATAAAAGTGCCTGTAACTTCGTTATTTGAGCAGCTAGAGGGGTCAAACTTGCACTTTTTCAAAAGGCTCCATCTCCAAAACCACGGAGGCTAGAGACTCGAATTTTAGCTTCAAATGCAGCCTGAACCCTGCCCCAAAAACCAAAAATACCATTCCGGACGAAAACCTGCGAAAAACCCCGAAAATTTCATGGCAAAGTGACCCCTCGACTGCCAAATATAAAAGTGCCTGTAACTTCGTTATTTGAGCAGCTAGAGGGGTCAAACTTGCACTTTTTCAAAAGGCTCCATCTCCAAAACCACGGAGGCTAGAGACTCGAATTTTAGCTTCAAATGCAGCCTGAACCCTGCCCCAAAAACCAAAAATACCATTCCGGACGAAAACCTGCGAAAAACCCCGAAAATTTCATGGCAAAGTGACCCCTCGACTGCCAAATATAAAAGTGCCTGTAACTTCGTTATTTGAGCAGCTAGAGGGGTCAAACTTGCACTTTTTCAAAAGGCTCCATCTCCAAAACCACGGAGGCAAGAAACTCGAATCTTAGCTTCAAATGTAGCCTGAACCCTGCCCCAAAAACCAAAAATACCATTCCGGACGAAAACCTGCGAAAAACCCCAAAAATTTCATGGCAAAGTGACCCCTCGACTGCCAAATATAAAAGTGCCTGTAACTTCGTTATTTGAGCAGCTAGAGGGGTCAAACTTGCACTTTTTCAAAAGGCTCCATCTCCAAAACCACGGAGGCTAGAAACTCGAATTTTAGCTTCAAATGTAGCCTGAACCCTGCCCCAAAAACCAAAAATACCATTCCGGACGAAAACCTGCGAAAAACCCCGAAAATTTCATGGCAAAGTGACCCCTCGACTGCCAAATATAAAAGTGCCTGTAACTTCGTTATTTGAGCAGCTAGAGGGGTCAAACTTGCACTTTTTCAAAAGGCTTCATCTCCAAAACCACGGAGGCTAGAGACTCGAATTTTAGCTTCAAATGCAGCCTGAACCCTGCCCCAAAAACCAAAAATACCATTCCGGACGAAAACCTGCGAAAAACCCCGAAAATTTCATGGCAAAGTGACCCCTCGACTGCCAAATATAAAAGTGCCTGTAACTTCGTTATTTGAGCAGCTAGAGGGGTCAAACTTGCACTTTTTCAAAAGGCTCCATCTCCAAAACCACGGAGGCTAGAAACTCGAATTTTAGCTTCAAATGCAGCCTGAACCCTGCCCCAAAAACCAAAAATACCATTCCGGACGAAAACCTGCGAAAAACCCCGAAAATTTCATGGCAAAGTGACCCCTCGACTGCCAAATATAAAAGTGCCTGTAACTTCGTTATTTGAGCAGCTAGAGGGGTCAAACTTGCACTTTTTCAAAAGGCTCCATCTCCAAAACCACGGAGGCTAGAAACTCGAATTTTAGCTTCAAATGTAGCCTGAACCCTGCCCCAAAAACCAAAAATACCATTCCGGACGAAAACCTGCGAAAAACCCCGAAAATTTCATGGCAAAGTGACCCCTCGACTACCAAATATAAAAGTGCCTGTAACTTCGTTATTTGAGCAGCTAGAGGGGTCAAACTTGCACTTTTTCAAAAGGCTCCATCTCCAAAACCACGGAGGCTAGAGACTCGAATTTTAGCTTCAAATGCAGCCTGAACCCTGCCCCAAAAACCAAAAATACCATTCCGGACGAAAACCTGCGAAAAACCCCGAAAATTTCATGGCAAAGTGACCCCTCGACTGCCAAATATAAAAGTGCCTGTAACTTCGTTATTTGAGCAGCTAGAGGGGTCAAACTTGCACTTTTTCAAAAGGCTCCATCTCCAAAACCACGGAGGCTAGAGACTCGAATTTTAGCTTCAAATGCAGCCTGAACCCTGCCCCAAAAACTAAAAATACCATTCCGGACGAAAACCTGCGAAAAACCCCGAAAATTTCATGGCAAAGTGACCCCTCGACTGCCAAATATAAAAGTGCCTGTAACTTCGTTATTTGAGCAGCTAGAGGGGTCAAACTTGCACTTTTTCAAAAGGCTCCATCTCCAAAACCACGGAGGCTAGAGACTCGAATTTTAGCTTCAAATGCAGCCTGAACCCTGCCCCAAAAACCAAAAATACCATTCCGGACGAAAACCTGCGAAAAACCCCGAAAATTTCATGGCAAAGTGACCCCTCGACTGCCAAATATAAAAGTGCCTGTAACTTCGTTATTTGAGCAGCTAGAGGGGTCAAACTTGCACTTTTTCAAAAGGCTCCATCTCCAAAACCACGGAGGCAAGAAACTCGAATCTTAGCTTCAAATGTAGCCTGAACCCTGCCCCAAAAACCAAAAATACCATTCCGGACGAAAACCTGCGAAAAACCCCGAAAATTTCATGGCAAAGTGACCCCTCGACTGCCAAATATAAAAGTGCCTGTAACTTCGTTATTTGAGCAGCTAGAGGGGTCAAACTTGCACTTTTTCAAAAGGCTCCATCTCCAAAACCACGGAGGCTAGAAACTCGAATTTTAGCTTCAAATGTAGCCTGAACCCTGCCCCAAAAACCAAAAATACCATTCCGGACGAAAACCTGCGAAAAACCCCGAAAATTTCATGGCAAAGTGACCCCTCGACTGCCAAATATAAAAGTGCCTGTAACTTCGTTATTTGAGCAGCTAGAGGGGTCAAACTTGCACTTTTTCAAAAGGCTCCATCTCCAAAACCACGGAGGCTAGAGACTCGAATTTTAGCTTCAAATGCAGCCTGAACCCTGCCCCAAAAACCAAAAATACCATTCCGGACGAAAACCTGCGAAAAACCCCGAAAATTTCATGGCAAAGTGACCCCTCGACTGCCAAATATAAAAGTGGCTGTAACTTCGTTATTTGAGCAGCTAGAGGGGTCAAACTTGCACTTTTTCAAAAGGCTCCATCTCCAAAACCACGGAGGCTAGAAACTCGAATTTTAGCTTCAAATGTAGCCTGAACCCTGCCCCAAAAACCAAAAATACCATTCCGGACGAAAACCTGCGAAAAACCCCGAAAATTTCATGGCAAAGTGACCCCTCGACTGCCAAATATAAAAGTGCCTGTAACTTCGTTATTTGAGCAGCTAGAGGGGTCAAACTTGCACTTTTTCAAAAGGCTCCATCTCCAAAACCACGGAGGCTAGAGACTCGAATTTTAGCTTCAAATGCAGCCTGAACCCTGCCCCAAAAACCAAAAATACCATTCCGGACGAAAACCTGCGAAAAACCCCGAAAATTTCATGGCAAAGTGACCCCTCGACTGCCAAATATAAAAGTGCCTGTAACTTCGTTATTTGAGCAGCTAGAGGGGTCAAACTTGCACTTTTTCAAAAGGCTCCATCTCCAAAACCACGGAGGCTAGAAACTCGAATTTTAGCTTCAAATGTAGCCTGAACCCTGCCCCAAAAACCAAAAATACCATTCCGGACGAAAACCTGCGAAAAACCCCGAAAATTTCATGGCAAAGTGACCCCTCGACTGCCAAATATAAAAGTGCCTGTAACTTCGTTATTTGAGCAGCTAGAGGGGTCAAACTTGCACTTTTTCAAAAGGCTCCATCTCCAAAACCACGGAGGCTAGAGACTCGAATTTTAGCTTCAAATGCAGCCTGAACCCTGCCCCAAAAACCAAAAATACCATTCCGGACGAAAACCTGCGAAAAACCCCGAAAATTTCATGGCAAAGTGACCCCTCGACTGCCAAATATAAAAGTGCCTGTAACTTCGTTATTTGAGCAGCTAGAGGGGTCAAACTTGCACTTTTTCAAAAGGCTCCATCTCCAAAACCACGGAGGCTAGAGACTCGAATTTTAGCTTCAAATGCAGCCTGAACCCTGCCCCAAAAACCAAAAATACCATTCCGGACGAAAACCTGCGAAAAACCCCGAAAATTTCATGGCAAAGTGACCCCTCGACTGCCAAATATAAAAGTGCCTGTAACTTCGTTATTTGAGCAGCTAGAGGGGTCAAACTTGCACTTTTTCAAAAGGCTCCATCTCCAAAACCACGGAGGCTAGAAACTCGAATTTTAGCTTCAAATGTAGCCTGAACCCTGCCCCAAAAACCAAAAATACCATTCCGGACGGAAACCTGCGAAAAACCCCGAAAATTTCATGGCAAAGTGACCCCTCGACTGCCAAATATAAAAGTGCCTGTAACTTCGTTATTTGAGCAGCTAGAGGGGTCAAACTTGCACTTTTTCAAAAGGCTCCATCTCCAAAACCACGGAGGCTAGAGACTCGAATTTTAGTTTCAAATGCAGCCTGAACCCTGCCCCAAAAACCAAAAATACCATTCTGGACGAAAACCTGCGAAAAACCCCGAAAATGTCATGGCAAAGTGACCCCTCGACTGCCAAATATAAAAGTGCCTGTAACTTCGTTATTTGAGCAGCTAGAGGGGTCAAACTTGCACTTTTTCAAAAGGCTCCATCTCCAAAACCACGGAGGCTAGAAACTCGAATTTTAGCTTCAAATGTAGCCTGAACCCTGCCCCAAAAACCAAAAATACCATTCCGGACGAAAACCTGCGAAAAACCCCGAAAATTTCATGGCAAAGTGACCCCTCGACTGCCAAATATAAAAGTGCCTGTAACTTCGTTATTTGAGCAGCTAGAGGGGTCAAACTTGCACTTTTTCAAAAGGCTCCATCTCCAAAACCACGGAGGCTAGAGACTCGAATTTTAGCTTCAAATGCAGCCTGAACCCTGCCCCAAAAACCAAAAATACCATTCCGGACGAAAACCTGCGAAAAACCCCGAAAATTTCATGGCAAAGTGACCCCTCGACTGCCAAATATAAAAGTGCCTGTAACTTCGTTATTTGAGCAGCTAGAGGGGTCAAACTTGCACTTTTTCAAAAGGCTCCATCTCCAAAACCACGGAGGCTAGAAACTCGAATTTTAGCTTCAAATGTAGTCTGAACCCTGCCCCAAAAACCAAAAATACCATTCCGGACGAAAACCTGCGAAAAACCCCGAAAATTTCATGGCAAAGTGACCCCTCGACTGCCAAATATAAAAGTGCCTGTAACTTCGTTATTTAAGCAGCTAGAGGGGTCAAACTTGCACTTTTTCAAAAGGCTCCATCTCCAAAACCACGGAGGCTAGAGACTCGAATTTTAGCTTCAAATGCAGCCTGAACCCTGCCCCAAAAACCAAAAATACCATTCCGGACGAAAACCTGCGAAAAACCCCGAAAATTTCATGGCAAAGTGACCCCTCGACTGCCAAATATAAAAGTGCCTGTGACTTCGTTATTTGAGCAGCTAGAGGGGTCAAACTTGCACTTTTTCAAAAGGCTCCATCTCCAAAACCACGGAGGCTAGAGACTCGAATTTTAGCTTCAAATGCAGCCTGAACCCTGCCCCAAAAACCAAAAATACCATTCCGGACGAAAACCTGCGAAAAACCCCGAAAATTTCATGGCAAAGTGACCCCTCGACTGCCAAATATAAAAGTGCCTGTAACTTGGTTATTTGAGCAGCTAGAGGGGTCAAACTTGCACTTTTTCAAAAGGCTCCATCTCCAAAACCACGGAGGCTAGAGACTCGAATTTTAGCTTCAAATGCAGCCTGAACCCTGCCCCAAAAACCAAAAATACCATTCCGGACGAAAACCTGCGAAAAACCCCGAAAATTTCATGGCAAAGTGACCCCTCGACTGCCAAATATAAAAGTGCCTGTAACTTCGTTATTTGAGCAGCTAGAGGGGTCAAACTTGCACTTTTTCAAAAGGCTCCATCTCCAAAACCACGGAGGCTAGAGACTCGAATTTTAGCTTCAAATGCAGCCTGAACCCTGCCCCAAAAACCAAAAATACCATTCCGGACGAAAACCTGAGAAAAACCCCGAAAATTTCATGGCAAAGTGACCCCTCGACTGCCAAATATAAAAGTGCCTGTAACTTCGTTATTTGAGCAGCTAGAGGGGTCAAACTTGCACTTTTTCAAAAGGCTCCATCTCCAAAACCACGGAGGCTAGAGACTCGAATTTTAGCTTCAAATGCAGCCTGAACCCTGCCCCAAAAACCAAAAATACCATTCCGGACGAAAACCTGCGAAAAACCCCGAAAATTTCATGGCAAAGTGACCCCTCGACTGCCAAATATAAAAGTGCCTGTAACTTCGTTATTTGAGCAGCTAGAGGGGTCAAACTTGCACTTTTTCAAAAGGCTCCATCTCCAAAACCACGGAGGCTAGAGACTCGAATTTTAGCTTCAAATGCAGCCTGAACCCTGCCCCAAAAACCAAAAATACCATTCCGGACGAAAACCTGCGAAAAACCCCGAAAATTTCATGGCAAAGTGACCCCTCGACTGCCAAATATAAAAGTGCCTGTAACTTCGTTATTTGAGCAGCTAGAGGGGTCAAACTTGCACTTTTTCAAAAGGCTCCATCTCCAAAACCACGGAGGCTAGAGACTCGAATTTTAGCTTCAAACGCAGCCTGAACCCTGCCCCAAAAACCAAAAATACCATTCCGGACGAAAACCTGCGAAAAACCCCGAAAATTTCATGGCAAAGTGACCCCTCGACTGCCAAATATAAAAGTGCCTGTAACTTCGTTATTTGAGCAGCTAGAGGGGTCAAACTTGCACTTTTTCAAAAGGCTCCATCTCCAAAACCACGGAGGCTAGAGACTCGAATTTTAGCTTCAAATGCAGCCTGAACCCTGCCCCAAAAACCAAAAATACCATTCCGGACGAAAACCTGCGAAAAACCCCGAAAATTGCATGGCAAAGTGACCCCTCGACTGCCAAATATAAAAGTGCCTGTAACTTCGTTATTTGAGCAGCTAGAGGGGTCAAACTTGCACTTTTTCAAAAGGCTCCATCTCCAAAACCACGGAGGCTAGAGACTCGAATTTTAGCTTCAAATGCAGCCTGAACCCTGCCCCAAAAACCAAAAATACCATTCCGGACGAAAACCTGCGAAAAACCCCGAAAATTTCATGGCAAAGTGTCCCCTCGACTGCCAAATATAAAAGTGCCTGTAACTTCGTTATTTGAGCAGCTAGAGGGGTCAAACTTGCACTTTTTCAAAAGGCTCCATCTCCAAAACCACGGAGGCTAGAAACCCGAATTTTAGCTTCAAATGTAGCCTGAACCCTGCCCCAAAAACCAAAAATACCATTCCGGACGAAAATTTGCGAGAAACCCCGAAAATTTCATGGCAAAGTGACCCCTCGACTGCCAAATATAAAAGTGCCTGTAACTTCGTTATTTGAGCAGCTAGAGGGGTCAAACTTGCACTTTTTCAAAAGGCTCCATCTCCAAAACCACGGAGGCTAGAGACTCGAATTTTAGCTTCAAATGCAGCCTGAACCCTGCCCCAAAAACCAAAAATACCATTCCGGACGAAAACCTGCGAAAAACCCCGAAAATTTCATGGCAAAGTGACCCCTCGACTGCCAAATATAAAAGTGCCTGTATCTTCGTTATTTGAGCAGCTAGAGGGGTCAAACTTGCACTTTTTCAAAAGGCTCCATCTCCAAAACCACGGAGGCTAGAGACTCGAATTTTAGCTTCAAATGCAGCCTGAACCCTGCCCCAAAAACCAAAAATACCATTCCGGACGAAAACCTGCGAAAAACCCCGAAAATTTCATGGCAAAGTGACCCCTCGACTGCCAAATATAAAAGTGCCTGTAACTTCGTTATTTGAGCAGCTAGAGGGGTCAAACTTGCGCTTTTTCAAAAGGCTCCATCTCCAAAACCACGGAGGCTAGAGACTCGAATTTTAGCTTCAAATGCAGCCTGAACCCTGCCCCAAAAACCAAAAATACCATTCCGGACGAAAACCTGCGAAAAACCCCGAAAATTTCATGGCAAAGTGACCCCTCGACTGCCAAATATAAAAGTGCCTGTAACTTCGTTATTTGAGCAGCTAGAGGGGTCAAACTTGCACTTTTTCAAAAGGCTCCATCTCCAAAACCACGGAGGCTAGAGACTCGAATTTTAGCTTCAAATGCAGCCTGAACCCTGCCCCAAAAACCAAAAATACCATTCCGGACGAAAACCTGCGAAAAACCCCGAAAATTTCATGGCAAAGTGACCCCTCGACTGCCAAATATAAAACTGCCTGTAACTTCGTTATTTGAGCAGCTAGAGGGGTCAAACTTGCACTTTTTCAAAAGGCTCCATCTCCAAAACCACGGAGGCTAGAGACTCGAATTTTAGCTTCAAATGCAGCCTGAACCCTGCCCCAAAAACCAAAAATACCATTCCGGACGAAAACCTGCGAAAAACCCCGAAAATTTCATGGCAAAGTGACCCCTCGACTGCCAAATATAAAAGTGCCTGTAACTTCGTTATTTGAGCAGCTAGAGGGGTCAAACTTGCACTTTTTCAAAAGGCTCCATCTCCAAAACCACGGAGGCTAGAGACTCGAATTTTAGCTTCAAATGCAGCCTGAACCCTGCCCCAAAAACCAAAAATACCATTCCGGACGAAAACCTGCGAAAAACCCCGAAAATTTCATGGCAAAGTGACCCCTCGACTGCCAAATATAAAACTGCCTGTAACTTCGTTATTTGAGCAGCTAGAGGGGTCAAACTTGCACTTTTTCAAAAGGCTCCATCTCCAAAACCACGGAGGCTAGAGACTCGAATTTTAGCTTCAAATGCAGCCTGAACCCTGCCCCAAAAACCAAAAATACCATTCCGGACGAAAACCTGCGAAAAACCCCGAAAATTTCATGGCAAAGTGACCCCTCGACTGCCAAATATAAAAGTGCCTGTAACTTCGTTATTTGAGCAGCTAGAGGGGTCAAACTTGCGCTTTTTCAAAAGGCTCCATCTCCAAAACCACGGAGGCTAGAGACTCGAATTTTAGCTTCAAATGCAGCCTGAACCCTGCCCCAAAAACCAAAAATACCATTCCGGACGAAAACCTGCGAAAAACCCCGAAAATTTCATGGCAAAGTGACCCCTCGACTGCCAAATATAAAAGTGCCTGTAACTTCGTTATTTGAGCAGCTAGAGGGGTCAAACTTGCACTTTTTCAAAAGGCTCCATCTCCAAAACCACGGAGGCTAGAGACTCGAATTTTAGCTTCAAATGCAGCCTGAACCCTGCCCCAAAAACCAAAAATACCATTCCGGACGAAAACCTGCGAAAAACCCCGAAAATTTCATGGCAAAGTGACCCCTCGACTGCCAAATATAAAAGTGCCTGTAACTTCGTTATTTGAGCAGCTAGAGGGGTCAAACTTGCACTTTTTCAAAAGGCTCCATCTCCAAAACCACGGAGGCTAGAGACTCGAATTTTAGCTTCAAATGCAGCCTGAACCCTGCCCCAAAAACCAAAAATACCATTCCGGACGAAAACCTGCGAAAAACCCCGAAAATTTCATGGCAAAGTGACCCCTCGACTGCCAAATATAAAACTGCCTGTAACTTCGTTATTTGAGCAGCTAGAGGGGTCAAACTTGCACTTTTTCAAAAGGCTCCATCTCCAAAACCACGGAGGCTAGAGACTCGAATTTTAGCTTCAAATGCAGCCTGAACCCTGCCCCAAAAACCAAAAATACCATTCCGGACGAAAACCTGCGAAAAACCCCGAAAATTTCATGGCAAAGTGACCCCTCGACTGCCAAATATAAAAGTGCCTGTAACTTCGTTATTTGAGCAGCTAGAGGGGTCAAACTTGCGCTTTTTCAAAAGGCTCCATCTCCAAAACCACGGAGGCTAGAGACTCGAATTTTAGCTTCAAATGCAGCCTGAACCCTGCCCCAAAAACCAAAAATACCATTCCGGACGAAAACCTGCGAAAAACCCCGAAAATTTCATGGCAAAGTGACCCCTCGACTGCCAAATATAAAAGTGCCTGTAACTTCGTTATTTGAGCAGCTAGAGGGGTCAAACTTGCACTTTTTCAAAAGGCTCCATCTCCAAAACCACGGAGGCTAGAGACTCGAATTTTAGCTTCAAATGCAGCCTGAACCCTGCCCCAAAAACCAAAAATACCATTCCGGACGAAAACCTGCGAAAAACCCCGAAAATTTCATGGCAAAGTGACCCCTCGACTGCCAAATATAAAACTGCCTGTAACTTCGTTATTTGAGCAGCTAGAGGGGTCAAACTTGCACTTTTTCAAAAGGCTCCATCTCCAAAACCACGGAGGCTAGAGACTCGAATTTTAGCTTCAAATGCAGCCTGAACCCTGCCCCAAAAACCAAAAATACCATTCCGGACGAAAACCTGCGAAAAACCCCGAAAATTTCATGGCAAAGTGACCCCTCGACTGCCAAATATAAAAGTGCCTGTAACTTCGTTATTTGAGCAGCTAGAGGGGTCAAACTTGCGCTTTTTCAAAAGGCTCCATCTCCAAAACCACGGAGGCTAGAGACTCGAATTTTAGCTTCAAATGCAGCCTGAACCCTGCCCCAAAAACCAAAAATACCATTCCGGACGAAAACCTGCGAAAAACCCCGAAAATTTCATGGCAAAGTGACCCCTCGACTGCCAAATATAAAAGTGCCTGTAACTTCGTTATTTGAGCAGCTAGAGGGGTCAAACTTGCACTTTTTCAAAAGGCTCCATCTCCAAAACCACGGAGGCTAGAGACTCGAATTTTAGCTTCAAATGCAGCCTGAACCCTGCCCCAAAAACCAAAAATACCATTCCGGACGAAAACCTGCGAAAAACCCCGAAAATTTCATGGCAAAGTGACCCCTCGACTGCCAAATATAAAAGTGCCTGTAACTTCGTTATTTGAGCAGCTAGAGGGGTCAAACTTGCACTTTTTCAAAAGGCTCCATCTCCAAAACCACGGAGGCTAGAGACTCGAATTTTAGCTTCAAATGCAGCCTGAACCCTGCCCCAAAAACCAAAAATACCATTCCGGACGAAAACCTGCGAAAAACCCCGAAAATTTCATGGCAAAGTGACCCCACGACTGCCAAATATAAAAGTGCCTGTAACTTCGTTATTTGAGCAGCTAGAGGGGTCAAACTTGCACTTTTTCAAAAGGCTCCATCTCCAAAACCACGGAGGCTAGAGACTCGAATTTTAGCTTCAAATGCAGCCTGAACCCTGCCCCAAAAACCAAAAATACCATTCCGGACGAAAACCTGCGAAAAACCCCGAAAATTTCATGGCAAAGTGACCCCTCGACTGCCAAATATAAAAGTGCCTGTAACTTCGTTATTTGAGCAGCTAGAGGGGTCAAACTTGCACTTTTTCAAAAGGCTCCATCTCCAAAACCACGGAGGCTAGAGACTCGAATTTTAGCTTCAAATGCAGCCTGAACCCTGCCCCAAAAACCAAAAATACCATTCCGGACGAAAACCTGCGAAAAACCCCGAAAATTTCATGGCAAAGTGACCCCTCGACTGCCAAATATAAAAGTGCCTGTAACTTCGTTATTTGAGCAGCTAGAGGGGTCAAACTTGCACTTTTTCAAAAGGCTCCATCTCCAAAACCACGGAGGCTAGAGACTCGAATTTTAGCTTCAAATGCAGCCTGAACCCTGCCCCAAAAACCAAAAATACCATTCCGGACGAAAACCTGCGAAAAACCCCGAAAATTTCATGGCAAAGTGACCCCTCGACTGCCAAATATAAAAGTGCCTGTAACTTCGTTATTTGAGCAGCACTTTTTCAAAAGGCTCCATCTCCAAAACCACGGAGGCTAGAGACTCGAATTTTAGCTTCAAATGCAGCCTGAACCCTGCCCCAAAAACCAAAAATACCATTCCGGACGAAAACCTGCGAAAAACCCCGAAAATTTCATGGCAAAGTGACCCCTCGACTGCCAAATATAAAAGTGCCTGTAACTTCGTTATTTGAGCAGCTAGAGGGGTCAAACTTGCACTTTTTCAAAAGGCTCCATCTCCAAAACCACGGAGGCTAGAGACTCGAATTTTAGCTTCAAATGCAGCCTGAACCCTGCCCCAAAAACCAAAAATACCATTCCGGACGAAAACCTGCGAAAAACCCCGAAAATTTCATGGCAAAGTGACCCCTCGACTGCCAAATATAAAAGTGCCTGTAACTTCGTTATTTGAGCAGCTAGAGGGGTCAAACTTGCACTTTTTCAAAAGGCTCCATCTCCAAAACCACGGAGGCTAGAGACTCGAATTTTAGCTTCAAATGCAGCCTGAGCCCTGCCCCAAAAACCAAAAATACCATTCCGGACGAAAACTGCGAAAAACCCCGAAAATTTCATGGCAAAGTGACCCCTCGACTGCCAAATATAAAAGTGCCTGTAACTTCGTTATTTGAGCAGCTAGAGGGGTCAAACTTGCACTTTTTCAAAAGGCTCCATCTCCAAAACCACGGAGGCTAGAGACTCGAATTTTAGCTTCAAATGCAGCCTGAACCCTGCCCCAAAAACCAAAAATACCATTCCGGACGAAAACCTGCGAAAAACCCCGAAAATTTCATGGCAAAGTGACCCCTCGACTGCCAAATATAAAAGTGCCTGTAACTTCGTTATTTGAGCAGCTAGAGGGGTCAAACTTGCACTTTTTCAAAAGGCTCCATCTCCAAAACCACGGAGGCTAGAGACTCGAATTTTAGCTTCAAATGCAGCCTGAGCCCTGCCCCAAAAACCAAAAATACCATTCCGGACGAAAACTGCGAAAAACCCCGAAAATTTCATGGCAAAGTGACCCCTCGACTGCCAAATATAAAAGTGCCTGTAACTTCGTTATTTGAGCAGCTAGAGGGGTCAAACTTGCACTTTTTCAAAAGGCTCCATCTCCAAAACCACGGAGGCTAGAGACTCGAATTTTAGCTTCAAATGCAGCCTGAACCCTGCCCCAAAAACCAAAAATACCATTCCGGACGAAAACCTGCGAAAAACCCCGAAAATTTCATGGCAAAGTGACCCCTCGACTGCCAAATATAAAAGTGCCTGTAACTTCGTTATTTGAGCAGCTAGAGGGGTCAAACTTGCACTTTTTCAAAAGGCTCCATCTCCAAAACCACGGAGGCTAGAGACTCGAATTTTAGCTTCAAATGCAGCCTGAACCCTGCCCCAAAAACCAAAAATACCATTCCGGACGAAAACCTGCGAAAAACCCCGAAAATTTCATGGCAAAGTGACCCCTCGACTGCCAAATATAAAAGTGCCTGTAACTTCGTTATTTGAGCAGCTAGAGGGGTCAAACTTGCACTTTTTCAAAAGGCTCCATCTCCAAAACCACGGAGGCTAGAGACTCGAATTTTAGCTTCAAATGCAGCCTGAGCCCTGCCCCAAAAACCAAAAATACCATTCCGGACGAAAACTGCGAAAAACCCCGAAAATTTCATGGCAAAGTGACCCCTCGACTGCCAAATATAAAAGTGCCTGTAACTTCGTTATTTGAGCAGCTAGAGGGGTCAAACTTGCACTTTTTCAAAAGGCTCCATCTCCAAAACCACGGAGGCTAGAGACTCGAATTTTAGCTTCAAATGCAGCCTGAACCCTGCCCCAAAAACCAAAAATACCATTCCGGACGAAAACTGCGAAAAACCCCGAAAATTTCATGGCAAAGTGACCCCTCGACTGCCAAATATAAAAGTGCCTGTAACTTCGTTATTTGAGCAGCTAGAGGGGTCAAACTTGCACTTTTTCAAAAGGCTCCATCTCCAAAACCACGGAGGCTAGAGACTCGAATTTTAGCTTCAAATGCAGCCTGAACCCTGCCCCAAAAACCAAAAATACCATTCCGGACGAAAACCTGCGAAAAACCCCGAAAATTTCATGGCAAAGTGACCCCTCGACTGCCAAATATAAAAGTGCCTGTAACTTCGTTATTTGAGCAGCTAGAGGGGTCAAACTTGCACTTTTTCAAAAGGCTCCATCTCCAAAACCACGGAGGCTAGAAACTCGAATTTTAGCTTCAAATGTAGCCTGCACCCTGCCCCAAAAACCAAAAATAACCATTCCGGACGAAAACCTGCGAAAAACCCCGAAAATTTCATGGCAAAGTGACCCCTCGACTGCCAAATATAAAAGTGCCTGTAACTTCGTTATTTGAGCAGCTAGAGGGGTCAAACTTGCACTTTTTCAAAAGGCTCCATCTCCAAAACCACGGAGGCTAGAGACTCGAATTTTAGCTTCAAATGCAGCCTGAACCCTGCCCCAAAAACCAAAAATACCATTCCGGACGAAAACCTGCGAAAAACCCCGAAAATTTCATGGCAAAGTGACCCCTCGACTGCCAAATATAAAAGTGCCTGTAACTTCGTTATTTGAGCAGCTAGAGGGGTCAAACTTGCACTTTTTCAAAAGGCTCCATCTCCAAAACCACGGAGGCTAGAGACTCGAATTTTAGCTTCAAATGCAGCCTGAACCCTGCCCCAAAAACCAAAAATACCATTCCGGACGAAAACCTGCGAAAAACCCCGAAAATTTCATGGCAAAGTGACCCCTCGACTGCCAAATATAAAAGTGCCTGTAACTTCGTTATTTGAGCAGCTAGAGGGGTCAAACTTGCACTTTTTCAAAAGGCTCCATCTCCAAAACCAGGGAGGCTAGAGACTCGAATTTTAGCTTCAAATGCAGCCTGAACCCTGCCCCAAAAACCAAAAATACCATTCCGGACGAAAACCTGCGAAAAACCCCGAAAATTTCATGGCAAAGTGACCCCTCGACTGCCAAATATAAAAGTGCCTGTAACTTCGTTATTTGAGCAGCTAGAGGGGTCAAACTTGCACTTTTTCAAAAGGCTCCATCTCCAAAACCACGGAGGCTAGAAACTCGAATTTTAGCTTCAAATGTAGTCTGAACCCTGCCCCAAAAACCAAAAATACCATTCCGGACGAAAACCTGCGAAAAACCCCGAAAATTTCATGGCAAAGTGACCCCTCGACTGCCAAATATAAAAGTGCCTGTAACTTCGTTATTTGAGCAGCTAGAGGGGTCAAACTTGCACTTTTTCAAAAGGCTCCATCTCCAAAACCACGGAGGCTAGAGACTCGAATTTTAGCTTCAAATGCAGCCTGAACCCTGCCCCAAAAACCAAAAATACCATTCCGGACGAAAACCTGCGAAAAACCCCGAAAATTTCATGGCAAAGTGACCCCTCAACTGCCAAATATAAAAGTGCCTGTAACTTCGTTATTTGAGCAGCTAGAGGGGTCAAACTTGCACTTTTTCAAAAGGCTCCATCTCCAAAACCACGGAGGCTAGAGACTCGAATTTTAGCTTCAAATGCAGCCTGAGCCCTGCCCCAAAAACCAAAAATACCATTCCGGACGAAAACTGCGAAAAACCCCGAAAATTTCATGGCAAAGTGACCCCTCGACTGCCAAATATAAAAGTGCCTGTAACTTCGTTATTTGAGCAGCTAGAGGGGTCAAACTTGCACTTTTTCAAAAGGCTCCATCTCCAAAACCACGGAGGCTAGAGACTCGAATTTTAGCTTCAAATGCAGCCTGAACCCTGCCCCAAAAACCAAAAATACCATTCCGGACGAAAACCTGCGAAAAACCCCGAAAATTTCATGGCAAAGTGACCCCTCAACTGCCAAATATAAAAGTGCCTGTAACTTCGTTATTTGAGCAGCTAGAGGGGTCAAACTTGCACTTTTTCAAAAGGCTCCATCTCCAAAACCACGGAGGCTAGAGACTCGAATTTTAGCTTCAAATGCAGCCTGAGCCCTGCCCCAAAAACCAAAAATACCATTCCGGACGAAAACTGCGAAAAACCCCGAAAATTTCATGGCAAAGTGACCCCTCGACTGCCAAATATAAAAGTGCCTGTAACTTCGTTATTTGAGCAGCTAGAGGGGTCAAACTTGCACTTTTTCAAAAGGCTCCATCTCCAAAACCACGGAGGCTAGAGACTCGAATTTTAGCTTTAAATGCAACCTGAACCCTGCCCCAAAAACCAAAAATACCATTCCGGACGAAAACCTGCGAAAAACCCCGAAAATTTCATGGCAAAGTGACCCCTCAACTGCCAAATATAAAAGTGCCTGTAACTTCGTTATTTGAGCAGCTAGAGGGGTCAAACTTGCACTTTTTCAAAAGGCTCCATCTCCAAAACCACGGAGGCTAGAGACTCGAATTTTAGCTTCAAATGCAGCCTGAGCCCTGCCCCAAAAACCAAAAATACCATTCCGGACGAAAACTGCGAAAAACCCCGAAAATTTCATGGCAAAGTGACCCCTCGACTGCCAAATATAAAAGTGCCTGTAACTTCGTTATTTGAGCAGCTAGAGGGGTCAAACTTGCACTTTTTCAAAAGGCTCCATCTCCAAAACCACGGAGGCTAGAAACTCGAATTTTAGCTTCAAATGTAGTCTGAACCCTGCCCCAAAAACCAAAAATACCATTCCGGACGAAAACCTGCGAAAAACCCCGAAAATTTCATGGCAAAGTGACCCCTCGACTGCCAAATATAAAAGTGCCTGTAACTTCGTTATTTGAGCAGCTAGAGGGGTCAAACTTGCACTTTTTCAAAAGGCTCCATCTCCAAAACCACGGAGGCTAGAGACTCGAATTTTAGCTTCAAATGCAGCCTGAACCCTGCCCCAAAAACCAAAAATACCATTCCGGACGAAAACCTGCGAAAAACCCCGAAAATTTCATGGCAAAGTGACCCCTCAACTGCCAAATATAAAAGTGCCTGTAACTTCGTTATTTGAGCAGCTAGAGGGGTCAAACTTGCACTTTTTCAAAAGGCTCCATCTCCAAAACCACGGAGGCTAGAGACTCGAATTTTAGCTTCAAATGCAGCCTGAGCCCTGCCCCAAAAACCAAAAATACCATTCCGGACGAAAACTGCGAAAAACCCCGAAAATTTCATGGCAAAGTGACCCCTCGACTGCCAAATATAAAAGTGCCTGTAACTTCGTTATTTGAGCAGCTAGAGGGGTCAAACTTGCACTTTTTCAAAAGGCTCCATCTCCAAAACCACGGAGGCTAGAGACTCGAATTTTAGCTTCAAATGCAGCCTGAACCCTGCCCCAAAAACCAAAAATACCATTCCGGACGAAAACCTGCGAAAAACCCCGAAAATTTCATGGCAAAGTGACCCCTCAACTGCCAAATATAAAAGTGCCTGTAACTTCGTTATTTGAGCAGCTAGAGGGGTCAAACTTGCACTTTTTCAAAAGGCTCCATCTCCAAAACCACGGAGGCTAGAGACTCGAATTTTAGCTTCAAATGCAGCCTGAGCCCTGCCCCAAAAACCAAAAATACCATTCCGGACGAAAACTGCGAAAAACCCCGAAAATTTCATGGCAAAGTGACCCCTCGACTGCCAAATATAAAAGTGCCTGTAACTTCGTTATTTGAGCAGCTAGAGGGGTCAAACTTGCACTTTTTCAAAAGGCTCCATCTCCAAAACCACGGAGGCTAGAGACTCGAATTTTAGCTTCAAATGCAGCCTGAACCCTGCCCCAAAAACCAAAAATACCATTCCGGACGAAAACCTGCGAAAAACCCCGAAAATTTCATGGCAAAGTGACCCCTCGACTGCCAAATATAAAAGTGCCTGTAACTTCGTTATTTGAGCAGCTAGAGGGGTCAAACTTGTACTTTTTCAAAAGGCTCCATCTCCAAAACCACGGAGGCTAGAGACTCGAATTTTAGCTTCAAATGCAGCCTGAACCCTGCCCCAAAAACCAAAAATACCATTCCGGACGAAAACCTGCGAAAAACCCCGAAAATTTCATGGCAAAGTGACCCCTCGACTGCCAAATATAAAAGTGCCTGTAACTTCGTTATTTGAGCAGCTAGAGGGGTCAAACTTGCACCTTTTCAAAAGGCTCCATCTCCAAAACCACGGAGGCTAGAGACTCGAATTTTAGCTTCAAATGTAGCCTGAACCCTGCCCCAAAAACCAAAAATACCATTCCGGACGAAAACCTGCGAAAAACCCCGAAAATTTCATGGCAAAGTGACCCCTCGACTGCCAAATATAAAAGTGCCTGTAACTTCGTTATTTGAGCAGCTAGAGGGGTCAAACTTGCACTTTTTCAAAAGGCTCCATCTCCAAAACCACGGAGGCTAGAGACTCGAATTTTAGCTTCAAATGCAGCCTGAGCCCTGCCCCAAAAACCAAAAATACCATTCCGGACGAAAACTGCGAAAAACCCCGAAAATTTCATGGCAAAGTGACCCCTCGACTGCCAAATATAAAAGTGCCTGTAACTTCGTTATTTGAGCAGCTAGAGGGGTCAAACTTGCACTTTTTCAAAAGGCTCCATCTCCAAAACCACGGAGGCTAGAGACTCGAATTTTAGCTTCAAATGCAGCCTGAACCCTGCCCCAAAAACCAAAAATACCATTCCGGACGAAAACTGCGAAAAACCCCGAAAATTTCATGGCAAAGTGACCCCTCGACTGCCAAATATAAAAGTGCCTGTAACTTCGTTATTTGAGCAGCTAGAGGGGTCAAACTTGCACTTTTTCAAAAGGCTCCATCTCCAAAACCACGGAGGCTAGAGACTCGAATTTTAGCTTCAAATGCAGCCTGAACCCTGCCCCAAAAACCAAAAATACCATTCCGGACGAAAACCTGCGAAAAACCCCGAAAATTTCAAGGCAAAGTGACCCCTCGACTGCCAAATATAAAAGTGCCTGTAACTTCGTTATTTGAGCAGCTAGAGGGGTCAAACTTGCACTTTTTCAAAAGGCTCCATCTCCAAAACCACGGAGGCTAGAAACTCGAATTTTAGCTTCAAATGTAGCCTGAACCCTGCCCCAAAAACCAAAAATAACCATTCCGGACGAAAACCTGCGAAAAACCCCGAAAATTTCATGGCAAAGTGACCCCTCGACTGCCAAATATAAAAGTGCCTGTAACTTCGTTATTTGAGCAGCTAGAGGGGTCAAACTTGCACTTTTTCAAAAGGCTCCATCTCCAAAACCACGGAGGCTAGAGACTCGAATTTTAGCTTCAAATGCAGCCTGAACCCTGCCCCAAAAACCAAAAATACCATTCCGGACGAAAACCTGCGAAAAACCCCGAAAATTTCATGGCAAAGTGACCCCTCGACTGCCAAATATAAAAGTGCCTGTAACTTCGTTATTTGAGCAGCTAGAGGGGTCAAACTTGCACTTTTTCAAAAGGCTCCATCTCCAAAACCACGGAGGCTAGAGACTCGAATTTTAGCTTCAAATGCAGCCTGAACCCTGCCCCAAAAACCAAAAATACCATTCCGGACGAAAACCTGCGAAAAACCCTGAAAATTTCATGGCAAAGTGACCCCTCGACTGCCAAATATAAAAGTGCCTGTAACTTCGTTATTTGAGCAGCTAGAGGGGTCAAACTTGCACTTTTTCAAAAGGCTCCATCTCCAAAACCAGGGAGGCTAGAGACTCGAATTTTAGCTTCAAATGCAGCCTGAACCCTGCCCCAAAAACCAAAAATACCATTCCGGACGAAAACCTGCGAAAAACCCCGAAAATTTCATGGCAAAGTGACCCCTCGACTGCCAAATATAAAAGTGCCTGTAACTTCGTTATTTGAGCAGCTAGAGGGGTCAAACTTGCACTTTTTCAAAAGGCTCCATCTCCAAAACCACGGAGGCTAGAGACTCGAATTTTAGCTTCAAATGCAGCCTGAACCCTGCCCCAAAAACCAAAAATACCATTCCGGACGAAAACCTGCGAAAAACCCCGAAAATTTCATGGCAAAGTGACCCCTCAACTGCCAAATATAAAAGTGCCTGTAACTTCGTTATTTGAGCAGCTAGAGGGGTCAAACTTGCACTTTTTCAAAAGGCTCCATCTCCAAAACCACGGAGGCTAGAGACTCGAATTTTAGCTTCAAATACACCCTGAACCCTGCCCCAAAAACCAAAAATACCATTCCGGACGAAAACCTGCGAAAAACCCCGAAAATTTCATGGCAAAGTGACCCCTCGACTGCCAAATATAAAAGTGCCTGTAACTTCGTTATTTGAGCAGCTAGAGGGGTCAAACTTGCACTTTTTCAAAAGGCTCCATCTCCAAAACCACGGAGGCTAGAGACTCGAATTTTAGCTTCAAATGCAGCCTGAACCCTGCCCCAAAAACCAAAAATACCATTCCGGACGAAAACTTGCGAAAAACCCCGAAAATTTCATGGCAAAGTGACCCCTCGACTGCCAAATATAAAAGTGCCTGTAACTTCGTTATTTGAGCAGCTAGAGGGGTCAAACTTGCACTTTTTCAAAAGGCTCCATCTCCAAAACCACGGAGGCTAGAGACTCGAATTTTAGCTTCAAATACAGCCTGAACCCTGCCCCAAAAACCAAAAATACCATTCCGGACGAAAACCTGCGAAAAACCCCGAAAATTTCATGGCAAAGTGACCCCTCGACTGCCAAATATAAAAGTGCCTGTAACTTCGTTATTTGAGCAGCTAGAGGGGTCAAACTTGCACTTTTTCAAAAGGCTCCATCTCCAAAACCACGGAGGCTAGAGACTCGAATTTTAGCTTCAAATGCAGCCTGAACCCTGCCCCAAAAACCAAAAATACCATTCCGGACGAAAACCTGCGAAAAACCCCGAAAATTTCATGGCAAAGTGACCCCTCGACTGCCAAATATAAAAGTGCCTGTAACTTCGTTATTTGAGCAGCTAGAGGGGTCAAACTTGCACTTTTTCAAAAGGCTCCATCTCCAAAACCACGGAGGCTAGAAACTCGAATTTTAGCTTCAAATGTAGCCTGAACCCTGCCCCAAAAACCAAAAATACCATTCCGGACGAAAACCTGCGAAAAACCCCGAAAATTTCATGGCAAAGTGACCCCTCCACTGCCAAATATAAAAGTGCCTGTAACTTCGTTATTTGAGCAGCTAGAGGGGTCAAACTTGCACTTTTTCAAAAGGCTCCATCTCCAAAACCACGGAGGCTAGAGACTCGAATTTTAGCTTCAAATGCAGCCTGAACCCTGCCCCAAAAACCAAAAATACCATTCCGGACGAAAACCTGCGAAAAACCCCGAAAATTTCATGGCAAAGTGACCCCTCGACTGCCAAATATAAAAGTGCCTGTAACTTCGTTATTTGAGCAGCTAGAGGGGTCAAACTTGCACTTTTTCAAAAGGCTCCATCTCCAAAACCACGGAGGCTAGAGACTCGAATTTTAGCTTCAAATGCATCCTAAACCCTGCCCCAAAAACCAAAAATACCATTCCGGACGAAAACCTGCGAAAAACCCCGAAAATTTCATGGCAAAGTGACCCCTCGACTGCCAAATATAAAAGTGCCTGTAACTTCGTTATTTGAGCAGCTAGAGGGGTCAAACTTGCACTTTTTCAAAAGGCTCCATCTCCAAAACCACGGAGGCTAGAAACTCGAATTTTAGCTTCAAATGTAGCCTGAACCCTGCCCCAAAAACCAAAAATAACCATTCCGGACGAAAACCTGCGAAAAACCCCGAAAATTTCATGGCAAAGTGACCCCTCGACTGCCAAATATAAAAGTGCCTGTAACTTCGTTATTTGAGCAGCTAGAGGGGTCAAACTTGCACTTTTTCAAAAGGCTCCATCTCCAAAACCACGGAGGCTAGAGACTCGAATTTTAGCTTCAAATGCAGCCTGAACCCTGCCCCAAAAACCAAAAATACCATTCCGGACGAAAACCTGCGAAAAACCCCGAAAATTTCATGGCAAAGTGACCCCTCGACTGCCAAATATAAAAGTGCCTGTAACTTCGTTATTTGAGCAGCTAGAGGGGTCAAACTTGCACTTTTTCAAAAGGCTCCATCTCCAAAACCACGGAGGCTAGAGACTCGAATTTTAGTTTCAAATGCAGCCTGAACCCTGCCCCAAAAACCAAAAATACCATTCCGGACGAAAACCTGCGAAAAACCCCGAAAATTTCATGGCAAAGTGACCCCTCGACTGCCAAATATAAAAGTGCCTGTAACTTCGTTATTTGAGCAGCTAGAGGGGTCAAACTTGCACTTTTTCAAAAGGCTCCATCTCCAAAACCACGGAGGCTAGAAACTCGAATTTTAGCTTCAAATGTAGCCTGAACCCTGCCCCAAAAACCAAAAATACCATTCCGGACGAAAACCTGCGAAAAACCCCGAAAATTTCATGGCAAAGTGACCCCTCGACTGCCAAAAATAAAAGTGCCTGTACCTTCGTTATTTGAGCAGCTAGAGGGGTCAAACTTGCACTTTTTCAAAAGGCTCCATCTCCAAAACCACGGAGGCTAGAGACTCGAATTTTAGCTTCAAACGCAGCCTGAACCCTGCCCCAAAAACCAAAAATACCATTCCGGACGAAAACCTGCGAAAAACCCCGAAAATTTCATGGCAAAGTGACCCCTCGACTGCCAAATATAAAAGTGCCTGTAACTTCGTTATTTGAGCAGCTAGAGGGGTCAAACTTGCACTTTTTCAAAAGGCTCCATCTCCAAAACCACGGAGGCTAGAGACTCGAATTTTAGTTTCAAATGCAGCCTGAACCCTGCCCCAAAAACCAAAAATACCATTCCGGACGAAAACCTGCGAAAAACCCCGAAAATTTCATGGCAAAGTGACCCCTCGACTGCCAAATATAAAAGTGCCTGTAACTTCGTTATTTGAGCAGCTAGAGGGGTCAAACTTGCACTTTTTCAAAAGGCTCCATCTCCAAAACCACGGAGGCTAGAGACTCGAATTTTAGCTTCAAATGCATCCTGAACCCTGCCCGAAAAACCAAAAATACCATTCCGGACGAAAACCTGCGAAAAACCCCGAAAATTTCATGGCAAAGTGACCCCTCGACTGCCAAATATAAAAGTGCCTGTAACTTCGTTATTTGAGCAGCTAGAGGGGTCAAACTTGCACTTTTTCAAAAGGCTCCATCTCCAAAACCACGGAGGCTAGAAACTCGAATTTTAGTTTCAAATGCAGCCTGAACCCTTCCCCAAAAACCAAAAATACCATTCCGGACGAAAACCTGCGAAAAACCCCGAAAATTTCATGGAAAAGTGACCCCTCGACTGCCAAATATAAAAGTGCCTGTAACTTCGTTATTTGAGCAGCTAGAGGGGTCAAACTTGCACTTTTTCAAAAGGTTCCATCTCCAAAACCACGGAGGCTAGAGACTCGAATTTTAGTTTCAAATGCAGCCTGAACCCTTCCCCAAAAACCAAAAATACCATTCCGGACGAAAACCTGCGAAAAACCCCGAAAATTTCATGGCAAAGTGATCCCTCGACTGCCAAATATAAAAGTGCCTGTAACTTCGTTATTTGAGCAGCTAGAGGGGTCAAACTTGCACTTTTTCAAAAGGTTCCATCTCCAAAACCACGGAGGCTAGAGACTCGAATTTTAGCTTCAAATGTAGCCTGAACCCTGCCCCAAAAACTAAAAATACCATCCCGGACGAAAACCTGCGAAAAACCCCGAAAATTGCATGGCAAAGTGACCCCTCGACTGCCAAATATAAAAGTGCCTGTAACTTCGTTATTTGAGCAGCTAGAGGGGTCAAACTTGCACTTTTTCAAAAGGCTCCATCTCCAAAACCACGGAGGCTAGAAACTCGAATTTTAGTTTCAAATGCAGCCTGAACCCTTCCCCAAAAACCAAAAATACCATTCCGGACGAAAACCTGCGAAAAACCCCGAAAATTTCATGGCAAAGTGACCCCTCGACTGCCAAATATAAAAGTGCCTGTAACTTCGTTATTTGAGCAGCTAGAGGGGTCAAACTTGCACTTTTTCAAAAGGCTCCATCTCCAAAACCACGGAGGCTAGAAACTCGAATTTTAGCTTCAAATGTAGCCTGAACCCTGCCCCAAAAACCAAAAATACCATTCCGGACGAAAACCTGCGAAAAACCCCGAAAATTTCATGGCAAAGTGACCCCTCGACTGCCAAATATAAAAGTGCCTGTAACTTCGTTATTTGAGCAGCTAGAGGGGTCAAACTTGCACTTTTTCAAAAGGCTCCATCTCCAAAACCACGGAGGCTAGAAACTCGAATTTTAGCTTCAAATGTAGCCTGAACCCTGCCCCAAAAACCAAAAATACCATTCCGGACGAAAACCTGCGAAAAACCCCGAAAATTTCATGGCAAAGTGACCCCTCGACTGCCAAAAATAAAAGTGCCTGTAACTTCGTTATTTGAGCAGCTAGAGGGGTCAAACTTGCACTTTTTCAAAAGGCTCCATCTCCAAAACCACGGAGGCTAGAGACTCGAATTTTAGCTTCAAATGCAGCCTGAACCCTGCCCCAAAAACCAAAAATACCATTCCGGACGAAAACCTGCGAAAAACCCCGAAAATTTCATGGCAAAGTGACCCCTCGACTGCCAAATATAAAAGTGCCTGTAACTTCGTTATTTGAGCAGCTAGAGGGGTCAAACTTGCACTTTTTCAAAAGGCTCCATCTCCAAAACCACGGAGGCTAGAAACTCGAATTTTAGCTTCAAATGTAGCCTGAACCCTGCCCCAAAAACCAAAAATACCATTCCGGACGAAAACCTGCGAAAAACCCCGAAAATTTCATGGCAAAGTGACCCCTCGACTGGCAAATATAAAAGTGCCTGTAACTTCGTTATTTGAGCAGCTAGAGGGGTCAAACTTGCACTTTTTCAAAAGGCTCCATCTCCAAAACCACGGAGGCTAGAGACTCGAATTTTAGTTTCAAATGCAGCCTGAACCCTGCCCCAAAAACCAAAAATACCATTCCGGACGAAAACCTGCGAAAAACCCCGAAAATTTCATGGCAAAGTGACCCCTCGACTGCCAAATATAAAAGTGCCTGTAACTTCGTTATTTGAGCAGCTAGAGGGGTCAAACTTGCACTTTTTCAAAAGGCTTCATCTCCAAAACCACGGAGGCTAGAAACTCGAATTTTAGCTTCAAATGTAGCCTGAACCCTGCCCCAAAAACTAAAAATACCATTCCGGACGAAAACCTGCGAAAAACCCCGAAAATTTCATGGCAAAGTGACCCCTCGACTGCCAAATATAAAAGTGCCTGTAACTTCGTTATTTGAGCAGCTAGAGGGGTCAAACTTGCACTTTTTCAAAAGGCTCCATCTCCAAAACCACGGAGGCTAGAAACTCGAATTTTAGCTTCAAATGTAGCCTGAACCCTGCCCCAAAAACCAAAAATACCATTCCGGACGAAAACCTGCGAAAAACCCCGAAAATTTCATGGCAAAGTGACCCCTCGACTGCCAAAAATAAAAGTGCCTGTAACTTCGTTATTTGAGCAGCTAGAGGGGTCAAACTTGCACTTTTTCAAAAGGCTCCATCTCCAAAACCACGGAGGCTAGAGACTCGAATTTTAGCTTCAAATGCAGCCTGAACCCTGCCCCAAAAACCAAAAATACCATTCCGGACGAAAACCTGCGAAAAACCCCGAAAATTTCATGGCAAAGTGACCCCTCGACTGCCAAATATAAAAGTGCCTGTAACTTCGTTATTTGAGCAGCTAGAGGGGTCAAACTTGCACTTTTTCAAAGGCTCCATCTCCAAAACCACGGAGGCTAGAAACTCGAATTTTAGCTTCAAATGTAGCCTGAACCCTGCCCCAAAAACCAAAAATACCATTCCGGACGAAAACCTGCGAAAAACCCCGAAAATTTCATGGCAAAGTGACCCCTCGACTGCCAAATATAAAAGTGCCTGTAACTTCGTTATTTGAGCAGCTAGAGGGGTCAAACTTGCACTTTTTCAAAAGGCTCCATCTCCAAAACCACGGAGGCTAGAGACTCGAATTTTAGTTTCAAATGCAGCCTGAACCCTGCCCCAAAAACCAAAAATACCATTCCGGACGAAAACCTGCGAAAAACCCCGAAAATTTCATGGCAAAGTGACCCCTCGACTGCCAAATATAAAAGTGCCTGTAACTTCGTTATTTGAGCAGCTAGAGGGGTCAAACTTGCACTTTTTCAAAAGGCTCCATCTCCAAAACCACGGAGGCTAGAAACTCGAATTTTAGCTTCAAATGTAGCCTGAACCCTGCCCCAAAAACCAAAAATACCATTCCGGACGAAAACCTGCGAAAAACCCCGAAAATTTCATGGCAAAGTGACCCCTCGACTGCCAAAAATAAAAGTGCCTGTAACTTCGTTATTTGAGCAGCTAGAGGGGTCAAAACTTGCACTTTTTCAAAAGGCTCCATCTCCAAAACCACGGAGGCTAGAGACTCGAATTTTAGCTTCAAATGCAGCCTGAACCCTGCCCCAAAAACCAAAAATACCATTCTGGACGAAAACCTGCGAAAAACCCCGAAAATTTCATGGCAAAGTGACCCCTCGACTGCCAAATATAAAAGTGCCTGTAACTTCGTTATTTGAGCAGCTAGAGGGGTCAAACTTGCACTTTTTCAAAAGGCTCCATCTCCAAAACCACGGAGGCTAGAGACTCGAATTTTAGTTTCAAATGCAGCCTGAACCCTGCCCCAAAAACCAAAAATACCATTCCGGACGAAAACCTGCGAAAAACCCCGAAAATTTCATGGCAAAGTGACCCCTCGACTGCCAAATATAAAAGTGCCTGTAACTTCGTTATTTGAGCAGCTAGAGGGGTCAAACTTGCACTTTTTCAAAAGGCTCCATCTCCAAAACCACGGAGGCTAGAGACTCGAATTTTAGCTTCAAATGCATCCTGAACCCTGCCCGAAAAACCAAAAATACCATTCCGGACGAAAACCTGCGAAAAACCCCGAAAATTTCATGGCAAAGTGACCCCTCGACTGCCAAATATAAAAGTGCCTGTAACTTCGTTATTTGAGCAGCTAGAGGGGTCAAACTTGCACTTTTTCAAAAGGCTCCATCTCCAAAACCACGGAGGCTAGAAACTCGAATTTTAGTTTCAAATGCAGCCTGAACCCTTCCCCAAAAACCAAAAATACCATTCCGGACGAAAACCTGCGAAAAACCCCGAAAATTTCATGGCAAAGTGACCCCTCGACTGCCAAATATAAAAGTGCCTGTAACTTCGTTATTTGAGCAGCTAGAGGGGTCAAACTTGCACTTTTTCAAAAGGTTCCATCTCCAAAACCACGGAGGCTAGAGACTCGAATTTTAGTTTCAAATGCAGCCTGAACCCTTCCCCAAAAATCAAAAATACCATTCCGGACGAAAACCTGCGAAAAACCCCGAAAATTTCATGGCAAAGTGACCCCTCGACTGCCAAATATAAAAGTGCCTGTAACTTGGTTATTTGAGCAGCTAGAGGGGTCAAACTTGCACTTTTTCAAAAGGTTCCATCTCCAAAACCACGGAGGCTAGAGACTCGAATTTTAGCTTCAAATGTAGCCTGAACCCTGCCCCAAAAACCAAAAATACCATTCCGGACGAAAACCTGCGAAAAACCCCGAAAATTGCATGGCAAAGTGACCCCTCGACTGCCAAATATAAAAGTGCCTGTAACTTCGTTATTTGAGCAGCTAGAGGGGTCAAACTTGCACTTTTTCAAAAGGCTCCATCTCCAAAACCACGGAGGCTAGAAACTCGAATTTTAGTTTCAAATGCAGCCTGAACCCTTCCCCAAAAACCAAAAATACCATTCCGGACGAAAACCTGCGAAAAACCCCGAAAATTTCATGGCAAAGTGACCCCTCGACTGCCAAATATAAAAGTGCCTGTAACTTCGTTATTTGAGCAGCTAGAGGGGTCAAACTTGCACTTTTTCAAAAGGTTCCATCTCCAAAACCACGGAGGCTAGAGACTCGAATTTTAGTTTCAAATGCAGCCTGAACCCTTCCCCAAAAACCAAAAATACCATTCCGGACGAAAACCTGCGAAAAACCCCGAAAATTTCATGGCAAAGTGACCCCTCGACTGCCAAATATAAAAGTGCCTGTAACTTCGTTATTTGAGCAGCTAGAGGGGTCAAACTTGCACTTTTTCAAAAGGCTCCATCTCCAAAACCACGGAGGCTAGAAACTCGAATTTTAGCTTCAAATGTAGCCTGAACCCTGCCCCAAAAACCAAAAATACCATTCCGGACGAAAACCTGCGAAAAACCCCGAAAATTTCATGGCAAAGTGACCCCTCGACTGCCAAAAATAAAAGTGCCTGTAACTTCGTTATTTGAGCAGCTAGAGGGGTCAAACTTGCACTTTTTCAAAAGGCTCCATCTCCAAAACCACGGAGGCTAGAGACTCGAATTTTAGCTTCAAATGCAGCCTGAACCCTGCCCCAAAAACCAAAAATACCATTCCGGACGAAAACCTGCGAAAAACCCCGAAAATTTCATGGCAAAGTGACCCCTCGACTGCCAAATATAAAAGTGCCTGTAACTTCGTTATTTGAGCAGCTAGAGGGGTCAAACTTGCACTTTTTCAAAAGGCTCCATCTCCAAAACCACGGAGGCTAGAAACTCGAATTTTAGCTTCAAATGTAGCCTGAACCCTGCCCCAAAAACCAAAAATACCATTCCGGACGAAAACCTGCGAAAAACCCCGAAAATTTCATGGCAAAGTGACCCCTCGACTGGCAAATATAAAAGTGCCTGTAACTTCGTTATTTGAGCAGCTAGAGGGGTCAAACTTGCACTTTTTCAAAAGGCTCCATCTCCAAAACCACGGAGGCTAGAGACTCGAATTTTAGTTTCAAATGCAGCCTGAACCCTGCCCCAAAAACCAAAAATACCATTCCGGACGAAAACCTGCGAAAAACCCCGAAAATTTCATGGCAAAGTGACCCCTCGACTGCCAAATATAAAAGTGCCTGTAACTTCGTTATTTGAGCAGCTAGAGGGGTCAAACTTGCACTTTTTCAAAAGGCTCTATCTCCAAAACCACGGAGGCTAGAAACTCGAATTTTAGCTTCAAATGTAGCCTGAACCCTGCCCCAAAAACCAAAAATACCATTCCGGACGAAAACCTGCGAAAAACCCCGAAAATTTCATGGCAAAGTGACCCCTCGACTGCCAAAAATAAAAGTGTCTGTAACTTCGTTATTTGAGCAGCTAGAGGGGTCAAACTTGCCCTTTTTTAAAAGGCTCCATCTCCAAAACCACGGAGGCTAGAGACTCGAATTTTAGCTTCAAATGCAGCCTGAACCCTTCCCCAAAAACCAAAAATACCATTCCGGACGAAAACCTGCGAAAAACCCCGAAAATTTCATGGCAAAGTGACCCCTCGACTGCCAAATATAAAAGTGCCTGTAACTTCGTTATTTGAGCAGCTAGAGGGGTCAAACTTGCACTTTTTCAAAAGGCTCCATCTCCAAAACCACGGAGGCTAGAAACTCGAATTTTAGCTTCAAATGTAGCCTGAACCCTGCCCCAAAAACCAAAAATACCATTCCGGACGAAAACCTGCGAAAAACCCCGAAAATTTCATGGCAAAGTGACCCCTCGACTGCCAAATATAAAAGTGCCTGTAACTTCGTTATTTGAGCAGCTAGAGGGGTCAAACTTGCACTTTTTCAAAAGGCTCCATCTCCAAAACCACGGAGGCTAGAGACTCGAATTTTAGTTTCAAATGCAGCCTGAACCCTGCCCCAAAAACCAAAAATACCATTCCGGACGAAAACCTTCGAAAAACCCCGAAAATTTCATGGCAAAGTGACCCCTCGACTGCCAAATATAAAAGTGCCTGTAACTTCGTTATTTGAGCAGCTAGAGGGGTCAAACTTGCACTTTTTCAAAAGGCTCCATCTCCAAAACCACGGAGGCTAGAAACTCGAATTTTAGCTTCAAATGTAGCCTGAACCCTGCCCCAAAAACCAAAAATACCATTCCGGACGGAAAACCTGCGAAAAACCCCGAAAATTTCATGGCAAAGTGACCCTCGACTGCCAAAAATAAAAGTGTCTGTAACTTCGTTATTTGAGCAGCTAGAGGGGTCAAACTTGCACTTTTTCAAAAGGCTCCATCTCCAAAACCACGGAGGCTAGAGACTCGAATTTTAGCTTCAAATGCAGCCTGAACCTGCCCCAAAAACCAAAAATACCATTCCGGACGAAAACCTGCGAAAAACCCCGAAAATTTCATGGCAAAGTGACCCCTCGACTGCCAAATATAAAAGTGCCTGTAACTTCGTTATTTGAGCAGCAAGAGGGGTCAAACTTGCACTTTATCAAAAGGCTCCATCTCCAAAACCACGGAGGCTAGAAAGTCGAATTTTAGCTTCAAATGTAGCCTGAACCCTGCCCCAAAAACCAAAAATACCATTCCGGACGAAAACCTGCGAAAAACCCCGAAAATTTCATGGCAAAGTGACCCCTCGACTGCCAAATATAAAAGTGCCTGTAACTTCGTTATTTGAGCAGCTAGAGGGGTCAAACTTGCACTTTTTCAAAAGGCTCCATCTCCAAAACCACGGAGGCTAGAGACTCGAATTTTAGTTTCAAATGCAGCCTGAACCCTGCCCCAAAAACCAAAAATACCATTCCGGACGAAAACCTGCGAAAAACCCCGAAAATTTCATGGCAAAGTGACCCCTCGACTGCCAAATATAAAAGTGCCTGTAACTTCGTTATTTGAGCAGCTAGAGGGGTCAAACTTGCACTTTTTCAAAAGGCTCCATCTCCAAAACCACGGAGGCTAGAGACTCGAAATTTAGCTTCAAATGCAGCCTGAACCCTGCCCCAAAAACCAAAATACCATTCCGGACGAAAACCTGCGAAAAACCCCGAAAATTTCATGGCAAAGTGACCCCTCGACTGCCAAATATAAAAGTGCCTGTAACTTCGTTATTTGAGCAGCTAGAGGGGTCAAACTTGCACTTTTTCAAAAGGCTCCATCTCCAAAACCACGGAGGCTAGAGACTCGAATTTAGCTTCAAATGCAGCCTGAACCCTGCCCCAAAAACCAAAAATACCATTCCGGACGAAAACCTGCGAAAAACCCCGAAAATTTCATGGCAAAGTGACCCCTCGACTGCCAAATATAAAAGTGCCTGTAACTTCGTTATTTGAGCAGCTAGAGGGGTCAAACTTGCACTTTTTCAAAGGCTCCATCTCCAAAACCACGGAGGCTAGAGACTCGAATTTTAGCTTCAAATGCAGCCTGAGCCCTGCCCCAAAAACCAAAATACCATTCCGGACGAAAACTGCGAAAAACCCCGAAAATTTCATGGCAAAGTGACCCCTCGACTGCCAAATATAAAAGTGCCTGTAACTTCGTTATTTGAGCAGCTAGAGGGGTCAAACTTGCACTTTTTCAAAAGGCTCCATCTCCAAAACCACGGAGGCTAGAGACTCGAATTTTAGCTTCAAATGCAGCCTGAACCCTGCCCCAAAAACCAAAAATACCATTTCGGACGAAAACCTGCGAAAAACCCCGAAAATTTCATGGCAAAGTGACCCCTCGACTGCCAAATATAAAAGTGCCTGTAACTTCGTTATTTGAGCAGCTAGAGGGGTCAAACTTGCACTTTTTCAAAAGGCTCCATCTCCAAAACCACGGAGGCTAGAGACTCGAATTTTAGCTTTAAATGCAACCTGAACCCTGCCCCAAAAACCAAAAATACCATTCCGGACGAAAACCTGCGAAAAACCCCGAAAATTTCATGGCAAAGTGACCCCTCGACTGCCAAATATAAAAGTGCCTGTAACTTCGTTATTTGAGCAGCTAGAGGGGTCAAACTTGCACTTTTTCAAAAGGCTCCATCTCCAAAACCACGGAGGCTAGAAACTCGAATTTTAGCTTCAAATGTAGCCTGAACCCTGCCCCAAAAACCAAAAATTCCATTCCGGACGAAAACCTGCGAAAAACCCCGAAAATTTCATGGCAAAGTGACCCCTCGACTGCCAAATATAAAAGTGCCTGTAACTTCGTTATTTGAGCAGCTAGAGGGGTCAAACTTGCACTTTTTCAAAAGGCTCCATCTCCAAAACCACGGAGGCTAGAGACTCGAATTTTAGCTTCAAATGCAGCCTGAACCCTGCCCCAAAAACCAAAAATACCATTCCGGACGAAAACCTGCGAAAAACCCCGAAAATTTCATGGCAAAGTGACCCCTCGACTGCCAAATATAAAAGTGCCTGTAACTTCGTTATTTGAGCAGCTAGAGGGGTCAAACTTGCACTTTTTCAAAAGGCTCCATCTCTAAAACCACGGGAGGCTAGAGACTCGAATTTTAGCTTCAAACGCAGCCTGAACCCTGCCCCAAAAACCAAAAATACCATTCCGGACGAAAACCTGCGAAAAACCCCGAAAATTTCATGGCAAAGTGACCCCTCGACTGCCAAATATAAAAGTGCCTGTAACTTCGTTATTTGAGCAGCTAGAGGGGTCAAACTTGCACTTTTTCAAAAGGCTCCATCTCCAAAACCACGGAGGCTAGAGACTCGAATTTTAGCTTCAAACGCAGCCTGAACCCTGCCCCAAAAACCAAAAATACCATTCCGGACGAAAACCTGCGAAAAACCCCGAAAATTTCATGGCAAAGTGACCCCTCGACTGCCAAATATAAAAGTGCCTGTAACTTCGTTATTTGAGCAGCTAGAGGGGTCAAACTTGCACTTTTTCAAAAGGCTCCATCTCCAAAACCACGGAGGCTAGAGACTCGAATTTTAGCTTCAAACGCAGCCTGAACCCTGCCCCAAAAACCAAAAATACCATTCCGGACGAAAACCTGCGAAAAACCCCGAAAATTTCATGGCAAAGTGACCCCTCGACTGCCAAATATAAAAGTGCCTGTAACTTCGTTATTTGAGCAGCTAGAGGGGTCAAACTTGCACTTTTTCAAAAGGCTCCATCTCCAAAACCACGGAGGCTAGAAACTCGAAATTTAGCTTCAAATGTAGCCTGAACCCTGCCCCAAAAACCAAAAATTCCATTCCGGACGAAAACCTGCGAAAAACCCCGAAAATTTCATGGCAAAGTGACCCCTCGACTGCCAAATATAAAAGTGCCTGTAACTTCGTTATTTGAGCAGCTAGAGGGGTCAAACTTGCACTTTTTCAAAAGGCTCCATCTCCAAAACCACGGAGGCTAGAGACTCGAATTTTAGCTTCAAACGCAGCCTGAACCCTGCCCCAAAAACCAAAAATACCATTCCGGGACGAAAACCTGCGAAAAACCCCGAAAATTTCATGGCAAAGTGACCCCTCGACTGCCAAATATAAAAGTGCCTGTAACTTCGTTATTTGAGCAGCTAGAGGGGTCAAACTTGCACTTTTTCAAAAGGCTCCATCTCCAAAACCACGGAGGCTAGAGACTCGAATTTTAGCTTCAAACGCAGCCTGAACCCTGCCCCAAAAACCAAAAATACCATTCCGGACGAAAACCTGCGAAAAACCCCGAAAATTTCATGGCAAAGTGACCCCTCGACTGCCAAATATAAAAGTGCCTGTAACTTCGTTATTTGAGCAGCTAGAGGGGTCAAACTTGCACTTTTTCAAAAGGCTCCATCTCCAAAACCACGGAGGCTAGAGACTCGAATTTTAGCTTCAAACGCAGCCTGAACCCTGCCCCAAAAACCAAAAATACCATTCCGGACGAAAACCTGCGAAAAACCCGAAAATTTCATGGCAAAGTGACCCCTCGACTGCCAAATATAAAAGTGCCTGTAACTTCGTTATTTGAGCAGCTAGAGGGGTCAAACTTGCACTTTTTTCAAAAGGCTCCATCTCCATAACCACGGAGGCTAGAGACTCGAATTTTAGCTTCAAACGCAGCCTGAACCCTGCCCCAAAAACCAAAAATACCATTCCGGACGAAAACCTGCGAAAAACCCCGAAAATTTCATGGCAAAGTGACCCCTCGACTGCCAAATATAAAAGTGCCTGTAACTTCGTTATTTGAGCAGCTAGAGGGGTCAAACTTGCACTTTTTCAAAAGGCTCCATCTCCAAAACCACGGAGGCTAGAGACTCGAATTTTAGCTTCAAACGCAGCCTGAACCCTGCCCCAAAAACCAAAAATACCATTCCGGACGAAAACCTGCGAAAAACCCCGAAAATTTCATGGCAAAGTGACCCCTCGACTGCCAAATATAAAAGTGCCTGTAACTTCGTTATTTGAGCAGCTAGAGGGGTCAAACTTGCACTTTTTCAAAAGGCTCCATCTCCAAAACCACGGAGGCTAGAGACTCGAATTTTAGCTTCAAACGCAGCCTGAACCCTGCCCCAAAAACCAAAAATACCATTCCGGACGAAAACCTGCGAAAAACCCCGAAAATTTCATGGCAAAGTGACCCCTCGACTGCCAAATATAAAAGTGCCTGTAACTTCGTTATTTGAGCAGCTAGAGGGGTCAAACTTGCACTTTTTCAAAAGGCTCCATCTCCAAAACCACGGAGGCTAGAGACTCGAATTTTAGCTTCAAACGCAGCCTGAACCCTGCCCCAAAAACCAAAAATACCATTCCGGACGAAAACCTGCGAAAAACCCCGAAAATTTCATGGCAAAGTGACCCCTCGACTGCCAAATATAAAAGTGCCTGTAACTTCGTTATTTGAGCAGCTAGAGGGGTCAAACTTGCACTTTTTCAAAAGGCTCCATCTCCAAAACCACGGAGGCTAGAGACTCGAATTTTAGCTTCAAACGCAGCCTGAACCCTGCCCCAAAAACCAAAAATACCATTCCGGACGAAAACCTGCGAAAAACCCCGAAAATTTCATGGCAAAGTGACCCCTCGACTGCCAAATATAAAAGTGCCTGTAACTTCGTTATTTGAGCAGCTAGAGGGGTCAAACTTGCACTTTTTCAAAGGCTCCATCTCCAAAACCACGAAGGCTAGAGACTCGAATTTTAGCTTCAAACGCAGCCTGAACCCTGCCCCAAAAACCAAAAATACCATTCCGGACGAAAACCTGCGAAAAACCCCGAAAATTTCATGGCAAAGTGACCCCTCGACTGCCAAATATAAAAGTGCCTGTAACTTCGTTATTTGAGCAGCTAGAGGGGTCAAACTTGCACTTTTTCAAAAGGCTCCATTTCCAAAACCACGGAGGCTAGAGACTCGAATTTTAGCTTCAAACGCAGCCTGAACCCTGCCCCAAAAACCAAAAATACCATTCCGGACGAAAACCTGCGAAAAACCCCGAAAATTTCATGGCAAAGTGACCCCTCGACTGCCAAATATAAAAGTGCCTGTAACTTCGTTATTTGAGCAGCTAGAGGGGTCAAACTTGCACTTTTTCAAAAGGCTCCATCTCCAAAACCACGGAGGCTAGAGACTCGAATTTTAGCTTCAAACGCAGCCTGAACCCTGCCCCAAAAACCAAAAATACCATTCCGGACGAAAACCTGCGAAAAACCCCGAAAATTTCATGGCAAAGTGACCCCTCGACTGCCAAATATAAAAGTGCCTGTAACTTCGTTATTTGAGCAGCTAGAGGGGTCAAACTTGCACTTTTTCAAAAGGCTCCATCTCCAAAACCACGGAGGCTAGAGACTCGAATTTTAGCTTCAAACGCAGCCTGAACCCTGCCCCAAAAACCAAAAATACCATTCCGGACGAAAACCTGCGAAAAACCCCGAAAATTTCATGGCAAAGTGACCCCTCGACTGCCAAATATAAAAGTGCCTGTAACTTCGTTATTTGAGCAGCTAGAGGGGTCAAACTTGCACTTTTTCAAAAGGCTCCATCTCCAAAACCACGGAGGCTAGAAACTCGAATTTTAGCTTCAAATGTAGCCTGCCCCAAAAACCAAAAATACCATTCCGGACGAAAACCTGCGAAAAACCCCGAAAATTTCATGGCAAAGTGACCCCTCGACTGCCAAATATAAAAGTGCCTGTAACTTCGTTATTTGAGCAGCTAGAGGGGTCAAACTTGCACTTTTTCAAAAGCTCCATCTCCAAAACCACGGAGGCTAGAGACTCGAATTTTAGCTTCAAATGCAGCCTGAACCCTGCCCCAAAAACCAAAAATACCATTCCGGACGAAAACCTGCGAAAAACCCCGAAAATTTCATGGCAAAGTGACCCCTCGACTGCCAAATATAAAAGTGCCTGTAACTTCGTTATTTGAGCAGCTAGAGGGGTCAAACTTGCACTTTTTCAAAAGGCTCCATCTCCAAAACCACGGAGGCTAGAGACTCGAATTTTAGCTTCAAATGCAGCCTGAACCCTGCCCCAAAAACCAAAAATACCATTCCGGACGAAAACCTGCGAAAAACCCCGAAAATTTCATGGCAAAGTGACCCCTCGACTGCCAAATATAAAAGTGCCTGTAACTTCGTTATTTGAGCAGCTAGAGGGGGTCAAACTTGCACTTTTTCAAAAGGCTCCATCTCTAAAACCACGGAGGCTAGAGACTCGAATTTTAGCTTCAAACGCAGCCTGAACCCTGCCCCAAAAACCAAAAATACCATTCCGGACGAAAACCTGCGAAAAACCCCGAAAATTTCATGGCAAAGTGACCCCTCGACTGCCAAATATAAAAGTGCCTGTAACTTCGTTATTTGAGCAGCTAGAGGGGTCAAACTTGCACTTTTTCAAAAGGCTCCATCTCCAAAACCACGGAGGCTAGAGACTCGAATTTTAGCTTCAAACGCAGCCTGAACCCTGCCCCAAAAACCAAAAATACCATTCCGGACGAAAACCTGCGAAAAACCCCGAAAATTTCATGGCAAAGTGACCCCTCGACTGCCAAATATAAAAGTGCCTGTAACTTCGTTATTTGAGCAGCTAGAGGGGTCAAACTTGCACTTTTTCAAAAGGCTCCATCTCCAAAACCACGGAGGCTAGAGACTCGAATTTTAGCTTCAAACGCAGCCTGAACCCTGCCCCAAAAACCAAAAATACCATTCCGGACGAAAACCTGCGAAAAACCCCGAAAATTTCATGGCAAAGTGACCCCTCGACTGCCAAATATAAAAGTGCCTGTAACTTCGTTATTTGAGCAGCTAGAGGGGTCAAACTTGCACTTTTTCAAAAGGCTCCATCTCCAAAACCACGGAGGCTAGAAACTCGAAATTTAGCTTCAAATGTAGCCTGAACCCTGCCCCAAAAACCAAAAATTCCATTCCGGACGAAAACCTGCGAAAAACCCCGAAAATTTCATGGCAAAGTGACCCCTCGACTGCCAAATATAAAAGTGCCTGTAACTTCGTTATTTGAGCAGCTAGAGGGGTCAAACTTGCACTTTTTCAAAAGGCTCCATCTCCAAAACCACGGAGGCTAGAGACTCGAATTTTAGCTTCAAACGCAGCCTGAACCCTGCCCCAAAAACCAAAAATACCATTCCGGACGAAAACCTGCGAAAAACCCCGAAAATTTCATGGCAAAGTGACCCCTCGACTGCCAAATATAAAAGTGCCTGTAACTTCGTTATTTGAGCAGCTAGAGGGGTCAAACTTGCACTTTTTCAAAAGGCTCCATCTCCAAAACCACGGAGGCTAGAGACTCGAATTTTAGCTTCAAACGCAGCCTGAACCCTGCCCCAAAAACCAAAAATACCATTCCGGACGAAAACCTGCGAAAAACCCCGAAAATTTCATGGCAAAGTGACCCCTCGACTGCCAAATATAAAAGTGCCTGTAACTTCGTTATTTGAGCAGCTAGAGGGGTCAAACTTGCACTTTTTCAAAAGGCTCCATCTCCAAAACCACGGAGGCTAGAGACTCGAATTTTAGCTTCAAACGCAGCCTGAACCCTGCCCCAAAAACCAAAAATACCATTCCGGACGAAAACCTGCGAAAAACCCCGAAAATTTCATGGCAAAGTGACCCCTCGACTGCCAAATATAAAAGTGCCTGTAACTTCGTTATTTGAGCAGCTAGAGGGGTCAAACTTGCACTTTTTCAAAAGGCTCCATCTCCATAACCACGGAGGCTAGAGACTCGAATTTTAGCTTCAAACGCAGCCTGAACCCTGCCCCAAAAACCAAAAATACCATTCCGGACGAAAACCTGCGAAAAACCCCGAAAATTTCATGGCAAAGTGACCCCTCGACTGCCAAATATAAAAGTGCCTGTAACTTCGTTATTTGAGCAGCTAGAGGGGTCAAACTTGCACTTTTTCAAAAGGCTCCATCTCCAAAACCACGGAGGCTAGAGACTCGAATTTTAGCTTCAAATGCAGCCTGAACCCTGCCCCAAAAACCAAAAATACCATTCCGGACGAAAACCTGCGAAAAACCCCGAAAATTTCATGGCAAAGTGACCCCTCGACTGCCAAATATAAAAGTGCCTGTAACTTCGTTATTTGAGCAGCTAGAGGGGTCAAACTTGCACTTTTTCAAAAGGCTCCATCTCCAAAACCACGGAGGCTAGAGACTCGAATTTTAGCTTCAAATGCAGCCTGAACCCTGCCCCAAAAACCAAAAATACCATTCCGGACGAAAACCTGCGAAAAACCCCGAAAATTTCATGGCAAAGTGACCCCTCGACTGCCAAATATAAAAGTGCCTGTAACTTCGTTATTTGAGCAGCTAGAGGGGTCAAACTTGCACTTTTTCAAAAGGCTCCATCTCCAAAACCACGGAGGCTAGAGACTCGAATTTTAGCTTCAAATGCAGCCTGAACCCTGCCCCAAAAACCAAAAATACCATTCCGGACGAAAACCTGCGAAAAACCCCGAAAATTTCATGGCAAAGTGACCCCTCGACTGCCAAATATAAAAGTGCCTGTAACTTCGTTATTTGAGCAGCTAGAGGGGTCAAACTTGCACTTTTTCAAAAGGCTCCATCTCCAAAACCACGGAGGCTAGAAACTCGAATTTTAGCTTCAAATGTAGCCTGAACCCTGCCCCAAAAACCAAAAATACCATTCCGGACGAAAACCTGCGAAAAACCCCGAAAATTTCATGGCAAAGTGACCCCTCGACTGCCAAATATAAAAGTGCCTGTAACTTCGTTATTTGAGCAGCTAGAGGGGTCAAACTTGCACTTTTTCAAAAGGCTCCATCTCCAAAACCACGGAGGCTAGAGACTCGAATTTTAGCTTCAAATGCAGCCTGAACCCTGCCCCGAAAACCAAAAATACCATTCCGAACGAAAACCTTCGAAAAACCCCGAAAATTTCATGGCAAAGTGACCCCTCGACTGCCAAATATAAAAGTGCCTGTAACTTCGTTATTTGAGCAGCTAGAGGGGTCAAACTTGCACTTTTTCAAAAGGCTCCATCTCCAAAACCACGGAGGCTAGAGACTCGAATTTTAGCTTCAAATGCAGCCTGAACCCTGCCCCAAAAACCAAAAATACCATTCCGGACGAAAACCTGCGAAAAACCCCGAAAATTTCATGGCAAAGTGACCCCTCGACTGCCAAATATAAAAGTGCCTGTAACTTCGTTATTTGAGCAGCTAGAGGGGTCAAACTTGCACTTTTTCAAAAGGCTCCATCTCCAAAACCACGGAGGCTAGAGACTCGAATTTTAGCTTCAAATGCAGCCTGAACCCTGCCCGAAAAAACCAAAAATACCATTCCGGACGAAAACCTGCGAAAAACCCCGAAAATTTCATGGCAAAGTGACCCCTCGACTGCCAAATATAAAAGTGCCTGTAACTTCGTTATTTGAGCAGCTAGAGGGGTCAAACTTGCACTTTTTCAAAAGGCTCCATCTCCAAAACCACGGAGGCTAGAGACTCGAATTTTAGCTTCAAATGCAGCCTGAACCCTGCCCCAAAAACCAAAAATACCATTCCGGACGAAAACCTGCGAAAAACCCCGAAAATTTCATGGCAAAGTGACCCCTCGACTGCCAAATATAAAAGTGCCTGTAACTTCGTTATTTGAGCAGCTAGAGGGGTCAAACTTGCACTTTTTCAAAAGGCTCCATCTCCAAAACCACGGAGGCTAGAGACTCGAATTTTAGCTTCAAATGCAGCCTGAACCCTGCCCCAAAAACCAAAAATACCATTCCGGACGAAAACCTGCGAAAAACCCCGAAAATTTCATGGCAAAGTGACCCCTCGACTGCCAAATATAAAAGTGCCTGTAACTTCGTTATTTGAGCAGCTAGAGGGGTCAAACTTGCACTTTTTCAAAAGGCTCCATCTCCAAAACCACGGAGGCTAGAGACTCGAATTTTAGCTTCAAATGCAGCCTGAACCCTGCCCCAAAAACAAAAAATACCATTCCGGACGAAAACCTGCGAAAAACCCCGAAAATTTCATGGCAAAGTGACCCCTCGACTGCCAAATATAAAAGTGCCTGTAACTTCGTTATTTGAGCAGCTAGAGGGGTCAAACTTGCACTTTTTCAAAAGGCTCCATCTCCAAAACCACGGAGGCTAGAGACTCGAATTTTAGCTTCAAATGCAGCCTGAACCCTGCTCCAAAAACCAAAAATACCATTCCGGACGAAAACCTGCGAAAAACCCCGAAAATTTCATGGCAAAGTGACCCCTCGACTGCCAAATATAAAAGTGCCTGTAACTTCGTTATTTGAGCAGCTAGAGGGGTCAAACTTGCACTTTTTCAAAAGGCTCCATCTCCAAAACCACGGAGGCTAGAGACTCGAATTTTAGCTTCAAATGCAGCCTGAACCCTGCCCCAAAAACCAAAAATACCATTCCGGACGAAAACCTGCGAAAAACCCCGAAAATTTCATGGCAAAGTGACCCCTCGACTGCCAAATATAAAAGTGCCTGTAACTTCGTTATTTGAGCAGCTAGAGGGGTCAAACTTGCACTTTTTCAAAAGGCTCCATCTCCAAAACCACGGAGGCTAGAGACTCGAATTTTAGCTTCAAATGCAGCCTGAACCCTGCCCCAAAAACCAAAAATACCATTCCGGACGAAAACCTGCGAAAAACCCCGAAAATTTCATGGCAAAGTGACCCCTCGACTGCCAAATATAAAAGTGCCTGTAACTTCGTTATTTGAGCAGCTAGAGGGGTCAAACTTGCACTTTTTCAAAAGGCTCCATCTCCAAAACCACGGAGGCTAGAGATTCGAATTTTAGCTTCAAATGCAGCCTGAACCCTGCCCCAAAAACAAAAAATACCATTCCGGACGAAAACCTGCGAAAAACCCCGAAAATTTCATGGCAAAGTGACCCCTCGACTGCCAAATATAAAAGTGCCTGTAACTTCGTTATTTGAGCAGCTAGAGGGGTCAAACTTGCACTTTTTCAAAAGGCTCCATCTCCAAAACCACGGAGGCTAGAGACTCGAATTTTAGCTTCAAATGCAGCCTGAACCCTGCCCCAAAAACCAAAAATACCATTCCGGACGAAAACCTGCGAAAAACCCCGAAAATTTCATGGCAAAGTGACCCCTCGACTGCCAAATATAAAAGTGCCTGTAACTTCGTTATTTGAGCAGCTAGAGGGGTCAAACTTGCACTTTTTCAAAAGGCTCCATCTCCAAAACCACGGAGGCTAGAAACTCGAATTTTAGCTTCAAATGTAGCCTGAACCCTGCCCCAGAAACCAAAAATACCATTCCGGACGAAAACCTGCGAAAAACCCCGAAAATTTCATGGCAAAGTGACCCCTCGACTGCCAAATATAAAAGTGCCTGTAACTTCGTTATTTGAGCAGCTAGAGGGGTCAAACTTGCACTTTTTCAAAAGGCTCCATCTCCAAAACCACGGAGGCTAGAGACTCGAATTTTAGCTTCAAATGCAGCCTGAACCCTGCCCCAAAAACCAAAAATACCATTCCGGACGAAAACCTGCGAAAAACCCCGAAAATTTCATGGCAAAGTGACCCCTCGACTGCCAAATATAAAAGTGCCTGTAACTTCGTTATTTGAGCAGCTAGAGGGGTCAAACTTGCACTTTTTCAAAAGGCTCCATCTCCAAAACCACGGAGGCTAGAGACTCGAATTTTAGCTTCAAATGCAGCCTGAACCCTGCCCCAAAAACCAAAAATACCATTCCGGACGAAAACCTGCGAAAAACCCCGAAAATTTCATGGCAAAGTGACCCCTCGACTGCCAAATATAAAAGTGCCTGTAACTTCGTTATTTGAGCAGCTAGAGGGGTCAAACTTGCACTTTTTCAAAAGGCTCCATCTCCAAAACCACGGAGGCTAGAGATTCGAATTTTAGCTTCAAATGCAGCCTGAACCCTGCCCCAAAAACAAAAAATACCATTCCGGACGAAAACCTGCGAAAAACCCCGAAAATTTCATGGCAAAGTGACCCCTCGACTGCCAAATATAAAAGTGCCTGTAACTTCGTTATTTGAGCAGCTAGAGGGGTCAAACTTGCAATTTTTCAAAAGGCTCCATCTCCAAAACCACGGAGGCTAGAGACTCGAATTTTAGCTTCAAATGCAGCCTGAACCCTGCCCCAAAAACCAAAAATACCATTCCGGACGAAAACCTGCGAAAAACCCCGAAAATTTCATGGCAAAGTGACCCCTCGACTGCCAAATATAAAAGTGCCTGTAACTTCGTTATTTGAGCAGCTAGAGGGGTCAAACTTGCACTTTTTCAAAAGGCTCCATCTCCAAAACCACGGAGGCTAGAGACTCGAATTTTAACTTCAAATGCAGCCTGAACCCTGCCCCAAAAACCAAAAATACCATTCCGGACGAAAACCTGCGAAAAACCCCGAAAATTTCATGGCAAAGTGACCCCTCGACTGCCAAATATAAAAGTGCCTGTAACTTCGTTATTTGAGCAGCTAGAGGGGTCAAACTTGCACTTTTTCAAAAGGCTCCATCTCCAAAACCACGGAGACTAGAGACTCGAATTTTAGCTTCAAATGCTGCCTGAACCCTGCCCCAAAAACCAAAAATACCATTCCGGACGAAAACCTGCGAAAAACCCCGAAAATTTCATGGCAAAGTGACCCCTCGACTGCCAAATATAAAAGTGCCTGTAACTTCGTTATTTGAGCAGCTAGAGGGGTCAAACTTGCACTTTTTCAAAAGGCTCCATCTCCAAAACCACGGAGGCTAGAGACTCGAATTTTAGCTTCAAATGCAGCCTGAACCCTGCCCGAAAAACCAAAAATACCATTCCGGACGAAAACCTGCGAAAAACCCCGAAAATTTCATGGCAAAGTGACCCCTCGACTGCCAAATATAAAAGTGCCTGTAACTTCGTTATTTGAGCAGCTAGAGGGGTCAAACTTGCACTTTTTCAAAAGGCTCCATCTCCAAAACCACGGAGGCTAGAGACTCGAATTTTAGCTTCAAATGCAGCCTGAACCCTGCCCCAAAAACCAAAAATACCATTCCGGACGAAAACCTGCGAAAAACCCCGAAAATTTCATGGCAAAGTGACCCCTCGACTGCCAAATATAAAAGTGCCTGTAACTTCGTTATTTGAGCAGCTAGAGGGGTCAAACTTGCACTTTTTCAAAAGGCTCCATCTCCAAAACCACGGAGGCTAGAGACTCGAATTTTAGCTTCAAATGCAGCCTGAACCCTGCCCCAAAAACCAAAAATACCATTCCGGACGAAAACCTGCGAAAAACCCCGAAAATTTCATGGCAAAGTGACCCCTCGACTGCCAAATATAAAAGTGCCTGTAACTTCGTTATTTGAGCAGCTAGAGGGGTCAAACTTGCACTTTTTCAAAAGGCTCCATCTCCAAAACCACGGAGGCTAGAGACTCGAATTTTAGCTTCAAATGCAGCCTGAACCCTGCCCCAAAAACAAAAAATACCATTCCGGACGAAAACCTGCGAAAAACCCCGAAAATTTCATGGCAAAGTGACCCCTCGACTGCCAAATATAAAAGTGCCTGTAACTTCGTTATTTGAGCAGCTAGAGGGGTCAAACTTGCACTTTTTCAAAAGGCTCCATCTCCAAAACCACGGAGGCTAGAGACTCGAATTTTAGCTTCAAATGCAGCCTGAACCCTGCTCCAAAAACCAAAAATACCATTCCGGACGAAAACCTGCGAAAAACCCCGAAAATTTCATGGCAAAGTGACCCCTCGACTGCCAAATATAAAAGTGCCTGTAACTTCGTTATTTGAGCAGCTAGAGGGGTCAAACTTGCACTTTTTCAAAAGGCTCCATCTCCAAAACCACGGAGGCTAGAGACTCGAATTTTAGCTTCAAATGCAGCCTGAACCCTGCCCCAAAAACCAAAAATACCATTCCGGACGAAAACCTGCGAAAAACCCCGAAAATTTCATGGCAAAGTGACCCCTCGACTGCCAAATATAAAAGTGCCTGTAACTTCGTTATTTGAGCAGCTAGAGGGGTCAAACTTGCACTTTTTCAAAAGGCTCCATCTCCAAAACCACGGAGGCTAGAGACTCGAATTTTAGCTTCAAATGCAGCCTGAACCCTGCCCCAAAAACCAAAAATACCATTCCGGACGAAAACCTGCGAAAAACCCCGAAAATTTCATGGCAAAGTGACCCCTCGACTGCCAAATATAAAAGTGCCTGTAACTTCGTTATTTGAGCAGCTAGAGGGGTCAAACTTGCACTTTTTCAAAAGGCTCCATCTCCAAAACCACGGAGGCTAGAGATTCGAATTTTAGCTTCAAATGCAGCCTGAACCCTGCCCCAAAAACAAAAAATACCATTCGGACGAAAACCTGCGAAAAACCCCGAAAATTTCATGGCAAAGTGACCCCTCGACTGCCAAATATAAAAGTGCCTGTAACTTCGTTATTTGAGCAGCTAGAGGGGTCAAACTTGCACTTTTTCAAAAGGCTCCATCTCCAAAACCACGGAGGCTAGAGACTCGAATTTTAGCTTCAAATGCAGCCTGAACCCTGCCCCAAAAACCAAAAATACCATTCCGGACGAAAACCTGCGAAAAACCCCGAAAATTTCATGGCAAAGTGACCCCTCGACTGCCAAATATAAAAGTGCCTGTAACTTCGTTATTTGAGCAGCTAGAGGGGTCAAACTTGCACTTTTTCAAAAGGCTCCATCTCCAAAACCACGGAGGCTAGAAACTCGAATTTTAGCTTCAAATGTAGCCTGAACCCTGCCCCAGAAACCAAAAATACCATTCCGGACGAAAACCTGCGAAAAACCCCGAAAATTTCATGGCAAAGTGACCCCTCGACTGCCAAATATAAAAGTGCCTGTAACTTCGTTATTTGAGCAGCTAGAGGGGTCAAACTTGCACTTTTTCAAAAGGCTCCATCTCCAAAACCACGGAGGCTAGAGACTCGAATTTTAGCTTCAAATGCAGCCTGAACCCTGCCCCAAAAACCAAAAATACCATTCCGGACGAAAACCTGCGAAAAACCCCGAAAATTTCATGGCAAAGTGACCCCTCGACTGCCAAATATAAAAGTGCCTGTAACTTCGTTATTTGAGCAGCTAGAGGGGTCAAACTTGCACTTTTTCAAAAGGCTCCATCTCCAAAACCACGGAGGCTAGAGACTCGAATTTTAGCTTCAAATGCAGCCTGAACCCTGCCCCAAAAACCAAAAATACCATTCCGGACGAAAACCTGCGAAAAACCCCGAAAATTTCATGGCAAAGTGACCCCTCGACTGCCAAATATAAAAGTGCCTGTAACTTCGTTATTTGAGCAGCTAGAGGGGTCAAACTTGCACTTTTTCAAAAGGCTCCATCTCCAAAACCACGGAGGCTAGAGACTCGAATTTTAGCTTCAAATGCAGCCTGAACCCTGCCCCAAAAACAAAAATACCATTCCGGACGAAAACCTGCGAAAAACCCCGAAAATTTCATGGCAAAGTGACCCCTCGACTGCCAAATATAAAAGTGCCTGTAACTTCGTTATTTGAGCAGCTAGAGGGGTCAAACTTGCACTTTTTCAAAAGGCTCCATCTCCAAAACCACGGAGGCTAGAGACTCGAATTTTAGCTTCAAATGCAGCCTGAACCCTGCCCCAAAAACCAAAAATACCATTCCGGACGAAAACCTGCGAAAAACCCCGAAAATTTCATGGCAAAGTGACCCCTCGACTGCCAAATATAAAAGTGCCTGTAACTTCGTTATTTGAGCAGCTAGAGGGGTCAAACTTGCACTTTTTCAAAAGGCTCCATCTCCAAAACCACGGAGGCTAGAGACTCGAATTTTAGCTTCAAATGCAGCCTGAACCCTGCCCCAAAAACCAAAAATACCATTCCGGACGAAAACCTGCGAAAAACCCCGAAAATTTCATGGCAAAGTGACCCCTCGACTGCCAAATATAAAAGTGCCTGTAACTTCGTTATTTGAGCAGCTAGAGGGGTCAAACTTGCACTTTTTCAAAAGGCTCCATCTCCAAAACCACGGAGGCTAGAGACTCGAATTTTAGCTTCAAATGCAGCCTGAACCCTGCCCCAAAAACCAAAAATACCATTCCGGACGAAAACCTGCGAAAAACCCCGAAAATTTCATGGCAAAGTGACCCCTCGACTGCCAAATATAAAAGTGCCTGTAACTTCGTTATTTGAGCAGCTAGAGGGGTCAAACTTGCACTTTTTCAAAAGGCTCCATCTCCAAAACCACGGAGGCTAGAGACTCGAATTTTAGCTTCAAATGCAGCCTGAACCCTGCCCCAAAAACCAAAAATACCATTCCGGACGAAAACCTGCGAAAAACCCCGAAAATTTCATGGCAAAGTGACCCCTCGACTGCCAAATATAAAAGTGCCTGTAACTTCGTTATTTGAGCAGCTAGAGGGGTCAAACTTGCACTTTTTCAAAAGGCTCCATCTCCAAAACCACGGAGGCTAGAGACTCGAATTTTAGCTTCAAATGCAGCCTGAACCCTGCCCCAAAAACCAAAAATACCATTCCGGACGAAAACCTGCGAAAAAACCCCGAAAATTTCATGGCAAAGTGACCCCTCGACTGCCAAATATAAAAGTGCCTGTAACTTCGTTATTTGAGCAGCTAGAGGGGTCAAACTTGCACTTTTTCAAAAGGCTCCATCTCCAAAAACCACGGAGGCTAGAGACTCGAATTTTAGCTTCAAATGCAGCCTGAACCCTGCCCAAAAAACCAAAAATACCATTCCGGACGAAAACCTGCGAAAAACCCCGAAAATTTCATGGCAAAGTGACCCCTCGACTGCCAAATATAAAAGTGCCTGTAACTTCGTTATTTGAGCAGCTAGAGGGGTCAAACTTGCACTTTTTCAAAAGGCTCCATCTCCAAAACCACGGAGGCTAGAGACTCGAATTTTAGCTTCAAATGCAGCCTGAACCCTGCCCCAAAAACCAAAAATACCATTCCGGACGAAAACCTGCGAAAAACCCCGAAAATTTCATGGCAAAGTGACCCCTCGACTGCCAAATATAAAAGTGCCTGTAACTTCGTTATTTGAGCAGCTAGAGGGGTCAAACTTGCACTTTTTCAAAAGGCTCCATCTCCAAAACCACGGAGGCTAGAGACTCGAATTTTAGCTTCAAATGCAGCCTGAACCCTGCCCCAAAAACCAAAAATACCATTCCGGACGAAAACCTGCGAAAAACCCCGAAAATTTCATGGCAAAGTGACCCCTCGACTGCCAAATATAAAAGTGCCTGTAACTTCGTTATTTGAGCAGCTAGAGGGGTCAAACTTGCACTTTTTCAAAAGGCTCCATCTCCAAAACCACGGAGGCTAGAGACTCGAATTTTAGCTTCAAATGCAGCCTGAACCCTGCCCCAAAAACCAAAAATACCATTCCGGACGAAAACCTGCGAAAAACCCCGAAAATTTCATGGCAAAGTGACCCCTCGACTGCCAAATATAAAAGTGCCTGTAACTTCGTTATTTGAGCAGCTAGAGGGGTCAAACTTGCACTTTTTCAAAAGGCTCCATCTCCAAAACCACGGAGGCTAGAGACTCGAATTTTAGCTTCAAATGCAGCCTGAACCCTGCCCCAAAAACCAAAAATACCATTCCGGACGAAAACCTGCGAAAAACCCCGAAAATTTCATGGCAAAGTGACCCCTCGACTGCCAAATATAAAAGTGCCTGTAACTTCGTTATTTGAGCAGCTAGAGGGGTCAAACTTGCACTTTTTCAAAAGGCTCCATCTCCAAAACCACGGAGGCTAGAGACTCGAATTTTAGCTTCAAATGCAGCCTGAACCCTGCCCCAAAAACCAAAAATACCATTCCGGACGAAAACCTGCGAAAAACCCCGAAAATTTCATGGCAAAGTGACCCCTCGACTGCCAAATATAAAAGTGCCTGTAACTTCGTTATTTGAGCAGCTAGAGGGGTCAAACTTGCACTTTTTCAAAAGGCTCCATCTCCAAAACCACGGAGGCTAGAGACTCGAATTTTAGCTTCAAATGCAGCCTGAACCCTGCCCCAAAAACCAAAATACCATTCCGGACGAAAACCTGCGAAAAACCCCGAAAATTTCATGGCAAAGTGACCCCTCGACTGCCAAATATAAAAGTGCCTGTAACTTCGTTATTTGAGCAGCTAGAGGGGTCAAACTTGCACTTTTTCAAAAGGCTCCATCTCCAAAACCACGGAGGCTAGAGACTCGAATTTTAGCTTCAAATGCAGCCTGAACCCTGCCCCAAAAACCAAAAATACCATTCCGGACGAAAACCTGCGAAAACCCCGAAAATTTCATGGCAAAGTGACCCCTCGACTGCCAAATATAAAAGTGCCTGTAACTTCGTTATTTGAGCAGCTAGAGGGGTCAAACTTGCACTTTTTCAAAAGGCTCCATCTCCAAAACCACGGAGGCTAGAGACTCGAATTTTAGCTTCAAATGCAGCCTGAACCCTGCCCCAAAAACCAAAAATACCATTCCGGACGAAACCTGCGAAAAACCCCGAAAATTTCATGGCAAAGTGACCCCTCGACTGCCAAATATAAAGTGCCTGTAACTTCGTTATTTGAGCAGCTAGAGGGGTCAAACTTGCACTTTTTCAAAAGGCTCCATCTCCAAAACCACGGAGGCTAGAGACTCGAATTTTAGCTTCAAATGCAGCCTGAACCCTGCCCCAAAAACCAAAAATACCATTCCGGACGAAAACCTGCGAAAAACCCCGAAAATTTCATGGCAAAGTGACCCCTCGACTGCCAAATATAAAAGTGCCTGTAACTTCGTTATTTGAGCAGCTAGAGGGGTCAAACTTGCACTTTTTCAAAAGGCTCCATCTCCAAAACCACGGAGGCTAGAAACTCGAATTTTAGCTTCAAATGCAGCCTGAACCCTGCCCCAAAACCAAAAATACCATTCCGGACGAAAACCTGCGAAAAACCCCGAAAATTTCATGGCAAAGTGACCCCTCGACTGCCAAATATAAAAGTGCCTGTAACTTCGTTATTTGAGCAGCTAGAGGGGTCAAACTTGCACTTTTTCAAAAGGCTCCATCTCCAAAACCACGGAGGCTAGAGACTCGAATTTTAGCTTCAAATGCTAGCCTGAACCCTGCCCCAAAAACCAAAAATACCATTCCGGACGAAAACCTGCGAAAAACCCCGAAAATTTCATGGCAAAGTGACCCCCTCGACTGCCAAATATAAAAGTGCCTGTAACTTCGTTATTTGAGCAGCTAGAGGGGTCAAACTTGCACTTTTTCAAAAGGCTCCATCTCCAGAACCACGGAGGCTAGAGACTCGAATGCTTATCTGTCAAGAGTGTAGCCTGAACCCTCCCCAAAAACCAAAATACCATTCCGGACGAAAACCTGCGAAAAACCCCGATAATTTCATGGCAAAGTGACCCCTCGACTGCCAAATATAAAAGTGCCTGTAACTTCGTTAGTTGAGCAGCTAGAGGGGTCAAACTTGCACTTTTTCAAAAGGCTCCATCTCCCCACGGAGGCTAGAGACTCGAATTTTAGCTTCAAATGCAGCCTGAACCCTGCCCCAAAAACCAAAAACACCATTCCGGACGAAAACCTGCGAAAAACCCCGAAAATTTCATGGCAAAGTGACCCCTCGACTGCCAAATATAAAAGTGCCTGTAACTTCGTTATTTGAGCAGCTAGAGGCATAGAGGAAAAATATAAGTGAGTTGGAACTCAGTATAAATTAAGCAATGGTTGCCCATAGTATTTCACTTGCGTATGTGTTGTGTTCACTAATCGGTACACAATGGATGTGCAAAAAGTGAAAACTAAAGCCCCCCCATCTACCTTGCGATCAGTCGACGCCTATCTGGCGATATTGTGATCGTTAGTTCGATCGCAGAGTGTATGCGCCTATCGTTGTCGTTTTGTTTCTAGAGTTCCATATAATTTTAGCCGCGAAATGTTGTTGTTGCCGTCTTACGATGAATTGCATTGTCTATGGGGGTCTTATATCCGCGTTCATTTTGCCTGGCGGCGCCTCTTAAATCGGAGTGAACTTCGCATGGCAACGGATAGCAAACCCATTACTTACCGTCTTTAGACTTAGACGAGTACTATCTAAGTATCTAATAGTAAGTGTGTTTAGCTAGACCGCGGCTTGACGCGATCGATCGCGGATTTACGTACTAACGAAGCACAGGCGCATATAAAATATGTAGAGTGTATGATCGCTTGATCCACACACGGGGCAACAGTTGGGTTAATTTGTATTCTCCTGTACACTATGCGGGACGGTATGTCTTGAAAATGATACCAAGTATCTACACTTCATGCAGATACATCGGTACATGGATATGTCTTATGCCTACCGAAAGCGTGGGGCGTGTTTTGTCGAATGATTTCATTCAGTATAACTATACTGGGATCTTTATAAAACTTACGTCGATATCTTCAACAGAACAGGTTCCACGCAGTGGAAAGACATATCCATGTTCCGATGTATCTGCATGCAGTGTAGATACTTTGTATCATTTTAGTTCAGAGATTGTTTATTTCACTGTAAATAATGTATCTTTGTATGACGTGTATTAAATGACTTGACTTTTTTTTCTGATAATCTGACCTTCTTGGCGATCCGACCATACCCCATTCCCAAAGGTGTAACAACTGCCTGCCTAAATGCAACTATGGCACCAATTGGCGGTGTATGAGTAGCCTTAAATAGTTAATTCACCACGATCAGATGATCCGCGGTGCAAACTCACCTTTATGTGTTCACGGATTAGAGGGCTTCTATTGTAATTAAATTTGATTTGAGAAGCGTAATGGGATATCCTGAGTGCTTTCGCATCGGTTTTAATTCACTTGGTAATAGATCCATCTTTGTTTCTCTCTTTTCTTTGGACACCAAGAATAGCTATAGTTAATATCATGTGAAATATGTGTCTCTGTCATATGCAATCCACAAACATATTAACTGGATACTCCATCCGTTTTCTAGCCAATTTAATGTGACGGAAAATTCGAAAATGAATAACGAGATTATATAATTGGATGAACAGGACAACATTACTCTTTGCAAGGGGGTCTCCCCAATGCTGAGTGGTCTATTAACAACCAAAAACCCCTTGAATAATAATATTTTATGCTTAAATTCAATTAGTAGCGATAATTTCAGATAACCATCTAAAACTGTGATACGACTATTATACAAAGTATCCTATATTTGTTGTTGCATTATCTGTATATAAGCAAATAGAGCAGTTTATTGGCTAATCTGGTATGAGCAAATATCCGTGTTCGCTAATAAATGGGACTCAATATGTTCGGAAATATTTGTTCACCCCGAAGCCAAAGAATGGAAAGATAAATACGAGGTAAGCCAGGATAGCTAATTAGATTGCATTTACGTTCGACGTTCCATGAACTGATAATAAAGTTCACAGCGCAACATTCGAAATGTTCCTGATAATCAATTGCATTTCAATTTCATTCCAAGCACGGGGTAGTACATATGTATGTATATAGTAAAAGCCGGAAGGAGAACTAAATGATAGAACGCAATTCAGGTGATATTTTTTTCAAAATCGTAATAATGCGATCTCAAATACATATTGAATAGTAACTTAATTTGAGTTAATTTAAGAAAATTTTATTTTTTTTTTTCGAAATTAGCACAGGTTATTTTTTATCAAAGTTAAGTTCACAGATAATTTTTTCATTAACTAATTCGCTATGACAAGGGTTTGGGTTTTTGGTTCCTATAATAGTACAGAAGTCAGCGATACTATTTAAAAAATAAAAATTTAACATTTGAAATTTCTTTCGTATCATATGAACACTTTATTAACATAAAACCAGGCGGAGTCCGAAGCGTATATACCCTAGACTTGTACAGACCTAGTGGTGATACCAAAAGTACCAATTGGCAACGACCATATGCATTAAAAGTGAGTTTCCTATATGGCCAGTTTATAGGGGAGGTTGGCACACATTCAGGAGGATCTTGGCCATTCTAAAAATCAATTAACTAACCCATTCTACAAATGTTTGTCGAATTTCTCAAGTCGCTAGCTTCATTCTATTGGGGCGACCGGTAGCGCAGTGTGTTGAGGCATCGGTCTCATGTTTGACTACCGGCATTTCGGGTTCGAATCCCGTCCACGACGACGTTCGTGGCCATGGATGTGCAGGAGGTGCATGCTGGCAACTGCATTCTCTGAAACTAGTTTATGCCAACGAAACGTTAACTGGGCCACATGGAACAGTTGACGCGCTATGCCCCACAAGGGGTTAGGGCAATTGAGTTAGCTTCATTCTATCCATAGTTCTTGCTTATTTGAAGTCTCGCTTGTAGGGGAGGTAGAGGTCTCGTTTGGTGAAACTTTTAATAACAACCAACTAGATCCCAGTACAAATATTTTACCAAAATTTCAAGTCACTAGCTTAATTTCATCGAAAGTTATCGCTTATTTGATGTTTCACTTGTAGGTTTGGTAGAGGTTCCTTGGATCGGATCTTGCCCATCACTCTATCGAAAGCTATCGCTTATTTAAATTTTCATTTATAGGGGAAGCAGGGATTTCATTGATTGGATTGTACTTGTTTTCAGTATTAGCCAACTGGATCCTACTACAAACATTTGACCATAATTTCAAGTCGCTAGCTTTATTTTGTCGTAAGTCATCGCATATTTAAAATTTCATTTCTAGGGGAGGTAGGGGTTCCTTAGATCGGATCTAACCCATCTTTAATGCCAACTAACTCAATCTCACTTCAAACATTTGACCAAAATTTCAAGTCGCTGGCTTCATTTTATCGAAAGTTATCGCTTATTGGAAGTTTCATTTGAAGGTGAGGTAGGGGTTCATTGGGTCGGATCTTGCCCATTTTCAACGCCAACTAACTAGATTTTACTACCAACGTTCTGGCTAATTTCCAACTCGCTAGTGTTATTCTATCGAAAGATATCGTAATTAAAGTAATATTTAATTTTTTTATTTTGTAGAGGAGGTAGGCGTTCCTTTGATCTGATTATGTCCAACTTACTAAAACTCAAGCAGCTTCTCGCTTCAGGGTTACATGCCAAAAATCAGCTGTCTACGTCAATTGGTTCAAGAGTTATGGACAAAAAACCTGAAAAGTAGGGTAGTACGGGGGTCTTTGTAAGAAAATTACCGTTAGTTTTCAACTGATCCATTTTATTTTTCCAGGGGAGTATAAGATTGCCCTCACGATCAATCTACCAAAGCTAGAGCTTTTCCTGTTTATTTAATCGGGAGTTATAAATAAATTTAATTATTTTACATATACAGGGGAGGTAGGCGTTCTCTAGGCCTGATCATGCCCATTTTCAATACCAACCAATTAGATCATACTTCCAACATATGACCAAAATTTCAAGGCTCTAGCTTCATTCTATCGAAAGTTATAGTGCGAACAGACAGACAGACGGACAGATAGACAGACATGTCTAAATCGAATCGGGAGGTGACCCTGATCATTTATATATATATATATACATTACTATACCTCCGGAGCCTCCTTTGAGGTGTTACATATTTCCGTCGTGACAAAAACAATATACCCTATACTAAAAGTCTAGGGTATAATGAACTCTTGCTGGCGCATCAGCGGGACAACGCTTATCAGCACTTTCTTAATTATATTAAAAGAAAACTAACGGTAAAAGAGGATGGGCAAAATGAACGTTTGAATTGTGTTGAGATGTATATTAAATCTCCCAAAAACAACTCTGTTGTAAAAATTTCCCGCCAAAAAAAAGAAAGACTTATCAGCCGCCAAAAGGATTGATATGAACATAATTCCGTCAAAGTGCTCGTAGCTTTGCACCTCGCTCTAGAGTATGCATGTTGAACCCTGATTAAATTAGTTAATTTCTTTTAACGCTGATTGGCGGGGAGCTTTGTGAGCTTAACCTCTGGTGCCAAGTACATCCGGGGATGCCCAGGTTTAGTTATGTATGCGTCGATGTGGGAAGCTTATACGAGTAGAGCTGATGACTAAGTCTCTGCTGCCGGCAAAATCTACGAGGCGTTGGCCGTTTTCGTTGCATTCATTCCCGACTTTAGTACCATGGAAATCTCAAAATATGACGTCGCTGTTGTTAAGTGCCTTGACCCCTCCAGGGGCATGGGCGATAGCATATCTACTTTTCGAAAGTGCAGTTGCTAGAATGCATCTCCTATCCGCGTCGTGTTTATACTGAGTTCGGAGCACTGTGAGAGTTCTATTCGTACCCACAGGCAGTTTTTGATCGCGCCGAGATTTGAACTTCGAGCTCCAGATTAGTATCGTGGAGCGTTGACCGAACGACCACGGCCACCGATCGCGACAACTTTGTTTTCAATCGGTGTGTGGACGTAGAACAGCCAGATCTTGAAGAAGTTCGTTTTTATGCGGAAAGCGCATAACCGTTCATTGACGGCTCCCCAGTCAATGACGTCGGATTTGAAAACTTTATATGTATGTACATCACGAAAGCTACTCCTAATTCGCGTTTTCCTGTAGGTTTTCCGCTCTTGTAGATTGTGTGCAATTTCGTGTCGCTTAGAAAACGATATGGACTGGAGTAGATGTCCATTTCATTTCCTGGATTACCAAAACGTTTAGGTTGTAGCTATTGTAATGCCTGTCGTAATAGACTTTTGACTACACCATTTTTGTTAAGCTTTCGGAAATTCCAGGTTCCTAAAGTTTCGTTTGCATGATCGCTTCCGTAAATTCGATCGTATCCGAGGCTGGACTTCAGTGGTGCCGTTATTGACGTGGCAGCAGTTCATTTTTTTGATAGACTATGTTACGACAAATAAAATGAACGACTAAGCTTTAACAAAGATGACAACGAAAAGTCTCGCTAGCTCCCACGCTATAAGTTTGCCGTAGATTAGGTCCATCGTCGGGGCAGGCTATCTCTCGATTCCTACTACAAGGTGCCACATAGGTGACTATTTAACGTGCTAAACCACTTATTCTCAAACATTTGAACCTACTTATACCATAAACAAAGAGGAAACATGAATTTGTACACTAAATAATTAAGTCAAACGGTTAAACTTAAATTGGATAAAGTTTGGTCGATAGTAGAGCACTGTCCTGCAGGATAATAGGATGGCGATATGTTAGGTTCTCTGTATACACATGCCACAGTCACGTCATTAGTGTGTCCTGTACACTTTTCATTTAATGTTCTATTCGGTCGTCAAATGCACACAAGGGTACTGAATCGCATATAATTTCAAAGTTCGACAATGTGTATGCATGTTATATGAGTAAATGTACTTGTATATCTCCATCACTCTGGATCTCAGGAAAATCAATAAAATTCTCGTTGCATATTGGGCGAGTTGATAAATTTATCTAAATTACTATCGCAATTTATACAATAGTATATCTCATGTCACGGCGCAGAAGTGTCCACTGGGAATGCGAGACAATTCAACCATATAAAAAATTATGTACATCTATATATTAATAGGCTAACAATTTTTGTATGGGAATTTTGTGATGGGACATCTAGTATCTATAACTCTAAAGGCCGTTTTCTCAATGTCTGGTTAAATCTTATCCTGTAGATAAACGCTAACCGGCCCTCATCTTCCGATTAAGATTTTATCGGACAATAATTCCAAACAGCTGATACGTACTTATGAGATTTTGACAGCTAGAACTGTTTATGTTCGCACATTCAAAGAAGACATTTAAACTGGTCACAAGGAACAGAGCTCCGGATATTCATTCGAAGGAAAGGGATCTGAAACCAACTCAGCCGCAAAACAATGCTGAGAGGTGACACAGGCGTAGAATAGAATTGAACAGGTGGCAGAATTCCGTCAAGAAAATCAGCTGACTTTCTACTTCATTAGCTGCGCTGTGGACTGCATTATCATATTTTGAGCGTTGCATGCGCTAAGGTCAAATTTAGTGTCCCAGATAGCAGTTTGGCCGGACATTGAGAAAACGGGACTAAGTTTGATAGAAGATATATGACTGTAAATGCCGTCTTGTAATCATTTTTCTCCATATGACCCTATCAAAATGTTCAATTCTGTACCATCGTCTTATGATACAATATAATAGCCGCTTTCGATTCGCCGGATCTCATACAAAACGACAGACCGGTTTTATTCCAGCTCTCGAATGGAATCTCACCGTATGAAAATTGAAAGCAAATCGGTTGAACGTCAACTTATTTCGCCTCCACCTAAAAGAAATTTTGGATTTGGCCGGGGATACAGATTTGCGTCCAAAATTCAAATTTTCCCCGGTTGAATTCAAAATTTGCCCGGTCGATGTTCGGATTCGATGGGGAAATTGTGTATTTGGCCTTGGAAAATTTGAATTTTGGACGCAAATGTGTGTCCACCTTAACAGAATGTTCGAACTGCTAAGAATTGGCGCAAATAACGAATTCAACATAATCGTGTCTCAGTAGCCCCACGATGGACGTTGTTCGCCTAAAATATGAATTCACAGACCATTTTCATAGTCAGTTCCTTGTTCGGTCTTCGCAATGCCGGATTCGAACTTTTTAAACAAATTTTCGACTATTTTACGTCCTATGTTCTTAGTCACATTTAAGATAGTTGTTAAGGCTCGAATTACTAACCGCAGCGTTAACAGGTAAACTGTCTGCCCAACGAGTTCCCACGGGCTCCGGCGGCATAAGTAACTAAATTAATGCTTCGATTGAGATATACTATTTTTACCCTAACCTCCAGTGGCTTAGTTGACGTTTCGTTGATGTAAACTGGTTTCGGAAGATGCATGTTGCTAGCATGTATTTCCTGCTCATTTGACCGCTTAGCATGAAATTACACTTTGCGTTTTTCCGCGGGAAGAGCAGTCCTGTAAAAAAAACGCAATGTCGTAAAACGTTCACAATACCATATATCCCAGTGGGCATATCTATGGTTTTATTTTGTGGCAATATAAAATAGTAAGTAAAAGTTAGAATATCGATACAATTTCAACCAGTGTGATTTTGGTTAGCAATGGACAAGGACTTGTATTGCGCTACCACGTACCACCGTAGGAGAAGGATGCCTGATTCTCGACAAGTTGAGTTAATTTATCAATTTCCATTATTCTGAAAAGAAAGTTATAAATAAAATTAATTTATGGACAAAAATAATCCGAAACAGAAAGAAACTTACTTAAACTGTCCACTCCGAAAAGTTTGCTATTTTCTATATACATACATATCTACACTCCTGGACGGATGGATGGACAATGGATGCACTGCATTAATTTGGTCACAGGATGCATGCGTTTCTAGTATAACGTTGAACCGAAAAACGGAAGGTCTAGTGCGTTTGATATATAGTACCACCGTGTGTTCATCTCTCACTATGTTTCTTTACGGGGTAAGTCTTTCGGTTGTCGTTTAACTTGCTGCAGTAAAACGATTCCCCATTGCGGCGGGAAATTGCAGCGTTTTCGTAACGCATAAGTGTAAAGCGTTCCATTTAAATGTACGCGTTCCTCTTCTTCTGCGATAATGCATTTTTTACGGGATTGCTTTTCCCGCAGGAAGGCGCTATGTGTAATGCCAGGCTTACTTGCGACAAGTCAGGACAGTTTGTGGCTTATTGTCGCGCCCGACACCACAAGGGGGAGACAATACAAACATGACCACGACGTAGGCGGGACTCGAACCCGTAACTGACCGGTAGCATGAGACATAAAACTCACGTCTTAATGCATCGAGTTACCGGCCGCCCCGATTGATATGAAACGCCTTAAATTGTAAGACTAAACTTAGTTTTCACTTAAATTGTATTGCGTAGAAATATTAATGAGAAGGCCGACCAAAGGGTATCTTTCCATCTTTGGGAGAAAGTGCGCTATGTGGTCTCCTCATATTGCACATAAATTAGTTATGCGTTTGTTTATACAACGCATATGTAGTGTAGACGTACTCTTTTCCTTACTCTTTCTAAAGTAAGAAGGATACGTCGCGCGAGTAATTTAAGTTGACTTGGGTCAGTCTTGTGTGCAAGTCAGTGTAGTGTGGTGTACTCGTATTCAAATAGCTAAAATAACTTAACTAAAAGATAAAAAAAAGAAAAGACATAGTGAATTGTGGTTCGAATAGATTGATAATTTAGTAAGTAGACTTACTGAGTGCTAGATATAATTATAATAGGTAGTGCATGAGCCTGTAGCATGGACTCTTAAATTATCTACTCGTTATTTATCATTGTGCTCGTGAGAATCCTCCCCAGAGGGTGTGATCGCGTCTTTGTTTTTGTTGTGGCAAGCCGATATGTCATCTCCTGATGATGTTGATGATATATTGGTAAGAATTGCCGTTTGATGTGTTTTGTGATTGGCAGTGTGATTGGCGGGATCCCAGATCATTTTGTAAGAGCCGGGCCCGTATCGATTTACCGGTTAGGCTGGGGGAGTCAATGGTTTGATTGGCCAGATCCCAGATCGCTATGTGAGGTCAAGGTTTAAATGATTTACCGGTTAGGCTGGGGGAGTCAATGTTGTGATACACTGGCCAATTAGTATGGCTGATGTAACCCAGATCACTCTGTAAGAGCTGTGCCCGTTGCGATATACCAGTTAGGATGGGGGAGTCAATAGTTTGATTGGCGGGATCCCAGATCGCAGCGTGAGGCCGAGCCTTGAGTGATTTACCGGTTAGGCTGGGTGGAGTCAGACATACAAGTAGTAGAAGTAGAATTCAAGCTCATTGGTTGTTTTTTAATATATTTGCAGGCTCGGTCCACCATCGACACACACCCGATCCAACCTACTGACGATGTAAATACATATATCCTGGTATATGTTGAATAAATGGATAAATGGGTATCACAAAAAAAAAACGTGTACGGATATTTTTCTGACCAAATTTTGATATGGTCTTACAAAATCGAAGAGTTTATTTCAAAATACCCAAGAAGTTATATAATAAAGAAAACGGCGGCGCTTTCGACAATACGTATGGAAAGGGATGCCATGTGGCTACTCGTATTATAATAAACACACTACCATGTATCAAATCACGAATTGCAATTACCGTCATTGCAATCAATCTCATTATTCGGACGACATCCTTTATCGAAATGTCTGTACTCAAGAAAACCACACAATTGGTTCACAATCTCCAACGGCCGACCATCTTGCGAATCTTTTGCTGAAAGAGCAACAACGCAATCCATTTAATGGCTCAGTAGGCATTCATCCTGTACCCGACAACGAACATATAAATTAGATGTTCGAGATTTGATATGTAAGCACATCCTTAATTAAGGCTTCATGTGGGATATCGTCTATCCATGGATAAGATTTATCTTGGTCACACAGTACAGCTGTCTAGGATGAGATCTAATTAGTGACAAGCATAGAAATGAACCCTTCATTGAAAGTAACCAACACTATTCTTAGATACAGGATGATATTCTTTATTGAAACCTGATTTTGGTTAAAGGGGTAGTTTGCGGCATGTCAGTTTTCTTGAATGTTAGCGCTATTATCGGCTCTAACGTAGTATATATTAAATTTGTGTTTTCAGAGCCGAATAATTAAGATAATCTAAGCAAGGGTGGGAGGAACGTTTGCCAAGCTTGATTTTTTTTTAATGCTGCTAATGTGGCCGGACGATGCAAAAACAGATGAAGGAACCCACCCAAGTGTTTCAGGATCAAGTTATTGAGCCTCGGTAACAATGGAATGGAATGGGGTCCTACTGTCTTCCAGACAGAAGTTCACGTTAATGAGGTGTGTAAGGAAGGCGGTTGTGACTTTTAAAATATGTACATATATGTAAGCCTGTAGAAAATAGCTGGATAAGGTACAGATTATTGGTGAACACACTCATGTTTGCAGAGCCATATTTAACCCAGGCATAGTGAACGACGGTATCTCTTCGATAGTTTTCTATTTTTATTCACTAAGTAGTCCAGAGGCATGCTTTTCGATGCTCTCAGAGTGTGGCTGAAGTCCTGGCGAGTGCAGCTGAAGTGAAAATGCTGCGCCAGGAAATACGAATTGAGTGTCTTGATCTCGACGAGATCACACCAAAGAGGAAATTTGCGCAGCGTTTCTCGAACGACTTGAAGTGGATTTTCAACCAGAAGCTGTAAAATCAATCAGAAAGGCATACGGTGGTACCCAGATAGCTACAATTAGCTTACCAACGGATGTAGCAAATAAAGTACTCGAAAGATTAAAAGTTAAAGTTGGATGGGCAAATTGTCGAATAAGGGAACAAATATTCATGGAAAGGTGCTTCAGGTGCTTTGCTTTTGGCCACTTCGCGAAAGAGTGCAGTAGTAGTAGTAGTAGTAGTGGATGGTATCGTCCGTTGCGTTGTGGTTGGCTTACGGTAGATCTCGAACTCCAATTCGCCGTTGTTATTCATGATGATAAGGTCCAAGAATGGGATGGCCCCATCTTTTTCCATCTCGATGGTAAACTCGATTCTGTGATGAATCTTATTTATCACGAAGAGGACTCGGTCGATATCATCCCTTCTAACAACCGCGAATATGTCGTCCACATACCTAAACCAAACTTTAGGCATTACTCCCTTAGCCTCAATTTCCTCCTCAATCGATGCCATGAACCGCTCCGTGAGCAGCGGTGAAAGAGGGTTTCCCATCGCTACCCCAGAAGTAGTTTTGTAGAACTTACCCCGGGATGTGAAATAGTTTTCGTTCATACAAAAGCTCGCAAGATTTATATAAATTCGAACTTTCTTCCTCCTTCAATCATACGTTTGCACAGAAAATGGCGGCCTATAATTGTATGGTACACCGATTGATCACGTACCCTTTGACGATAGACGGATTCAACAAGGAACGCGAATTCATTGTTGACACCGCTATCAAAAATGGATACGATTCTTATGACATCGAGAAACTGATCAGGAGGAAAACCCGACGACATGACAGGTTAAAGTATACAACGCTGTTTACGCAGCCCATGGAAAACATTCCAAGGCGTATAAGTATCCCTAACTCCCACTTGTTTCCTAAAATTAAAAACTTATTAAAGCATTTTAATTTACAGGTAATCGGATCGAGCAGAAACACCACCCTGAGGAATATACTAGGCAGCGTGAAGGACCCACTAAAACTCGAGGAGAAAAGGGGCATATATCGGATAACGTGTAGCGATTGCGACAAAGTTTATATAGGACAGACGAAGCGGTTAGTAACGACGCGATTCAACGAACACATCAGAGAAGCCGTTAACAGCATCCGGAAAGCGAATTCATCAGTACGATCATCACTAAAGCACGCGTTTTGCGAATTCAGGCAACTCATATAGAGATAATAGAAACCAGTGTCGGTAAGCGCTCGAGCCCACGGCAAACTTTTCAGTTTGCACAAAAACTAAATAGTTTAGTCAGAAAAATAGAACACACTGTGTTTTATGAGAACGAGCACACAGCAATTACTAAATAGTTTAGTTTGCTGTGTGTGCGGTCTCATAAACCGCCCTGTGTTCTATTTTTCTGACTAAACTATTTAGTTTTTCTTCGAACTAAAAATTTTGTTGTGGGCGCGAACTCTAAGTTACAGCGAAACATTTTCACTCATCTCTTTTGTAATCTGGTACTCGTACATGATATTTTTTTTTTACCCAGAGTCTAGGAAGCAACGCTCTCCGCATAATATATACCATTAGATAAAGTATATTTTAAATTAACTAGTCCTTTCAGCTTAGTATCTGAATCCCATTTGACGGGATGTCTTTTTTCCTAATCATCAACGAACTCCAGTTATCAGAACAAATCAGCCCCAAAACTTATGATAAACGGATAGCTCAACTGATAGCTGGACTGATAACAGGAATGATAATATCAGTGCTAACCGGAGACCGGACCTGTATAACGTCTAGAAATCCTTTTAACTTACTGGACAGTCCTCCATTTGGTTGTCACTTCGCATAATTCCTCTTATCATTCAGTGTTCCCGGCATACCTATAGTACAATATTTCTGAATCAAATTACCACCTACGAGGAGTGATGATTGATCGTTAACGCACATAAAAGAGATTTACTACCATTTCGCTTCTGCTCCACCTCACTCGGTCCAGGATTTCATGCTGAGGGCGCTTCAAACAATTTGGTCAAATGAGGTGTGTGATAGAAACATCAATAGTCGTCGGCTCCCATCTGAAAAGACTCCGTGGAAGCGTCATAATCACAATGTCGCCCTAATTATTCCCGGAATGACTTTTGTATCGTGACTAATGACAATTCATTCAGACGCTTGACAAATGATCACACAATTCTGTGCCGGAGAACTTTGTCTAAATGAGTTTGTCGTACTCACAGTACGCAGGAGGCACGAAGGCGCTTTTGCTGAAACATTGAACACAGGTGGGTAATTGTGAAAAGCAGCAAACAGTAGCCGTATTAAAATAGCGCAGCAATTTGATTCCAGATGGCGATGGTTGACACAAATTATCTTTTGTTTTTGTGTCGAATTTGGACCAGATGCGGATGAAAGACGGGAAGATATTGCTTCCTCAATTATGTGAACGGATGATAGATTTTTGGGAGTTTGACATGGCGTGAATGTAAACCTGTCGTATTTGGAATATAGCGAATTTTCAAACGTAAGTTACAAGTTAGCTTTGTTTTGTGGAAAAATTTGCCTTTAAAGTAACTGTTAAAGCCTGCTACAGGCAATGACGCATTTGTGGCAGTTGGAAGCCCTTTCTAACGTGTAACTGAGAGGAGAGATGCCTTTAATAGCAATTGGATTGTTAATGAAAATAAAGCAGCGTTGCCCGTTTTTGTAAAAAATCTGCTAATTACGCTATCTATGAGCGAAGAAATAGCAGCCTAATAAAATATTCAACTCATATTACACTAGGCAAAAGCTGTTTTCCTTTTATCTTTTTTATTATTTATTGGACTAAAAAGTTGTCAAAGAAAAAGTTATAAAAAAAAAAATGCCACAAAATTAGTATCAAGTTAACCGTTGTACCTTGACGGTGTAACCATTTATAAAATGTTCTTCGGATACCGTTTTCATAATCATCATTGTGGCGCGACAGCCCGATGTCGGGCCGGCCGCCTGGATCGTTGTCCTCCAATTATTTCGGTCACGTGACCGCGTCCTCCAATCTTGGAAGCCCAGTAGTTGCGCGGCGTCCACATAAACTAAACTCTCCCAAAGAGATCTCGGTCGTCCTCGCAGTCTCGCTCCGTCGACCCGTTCTGCATTCATTACTCTCTTGGGCATGCGATCATCGTCCATTCGTTGTATTTGCCCTGCCCATTGAAGTCGTTGTAGTTTGACGATTTTCGAGACTTCCAACTCATCGTACAGTTCATACAACTCATGGTTGTACCGGATGCGCCATCCATCTCGATCGCAAACGGCCCCAAAAATTTGCCGTAGAACCTTACGTTCAAATGTGTCTAGCATGTTCCCGGAGGCTTGAGTTAGGGTCCATACTTCGCAGCCATATCGTAGCACTGGTCGTATAATGGTTTTGTACACGCGGAGCTTCGTGTTTCTGTGCACATACTTCGATTTCATTATGGGGAGAACCGAGAAAAAAGTCATATTAGCTAACTGTATCCATCGCTTGATTTCGTCAGTTTCGTTGGCGTCACTTGACAAGTTGCAACCCAGGTATATGAAGTCGTTCACGAACTCGATGTTGAGGTACCCCACATCGATGCTCGACTGTGCAAGTGTGCTTGTCGTCGATTGCATCATTATTTTAGTTTTACCCTCGTTGATACATAGTCCAACTTCTTTTGCAGCGGGATCGAACGTATGCAGAAGTTCTTCTGCGTCAGCCAATCTTCGGGACATGATGTTTATGTCGTTGGCGTACGCTGCTAATTGTGTCGACTTGATGAGTAGCTTCGTGCTGATGTTGATATTCATAGTCCGAATAGCGTATTCCAGGTTGAAGAGCGTCGGTGCCAGTCCATCGCCCTGTTTCAAACCAGTGCGTGTTTCAAACAGATCAGTAAGTCTATTATGGATCCTGACCTGTGAGACGGAGTTGGTCATCATCATCTTTGTCATTCGCACTAATGTTGCCGGTATACCAAATTCCAGCATGATGTTGTACAGTACTCCACGATCGATACTGTCGTATGCCTGCTTGAAGCCGACAAAAATTTGGTATACTATTACGTTGTATTCCCAGCACCTCTGGAGTATCAGTTTAACCGTAAAGAGCTGAGCCGTTGTGGAGCGACCAGGTCTGAAACCGCCAATGATTCGCTCTGCGTACGGTTTTATTCTATTTTCCAGAATTTTCGTCAAAAATTTACTAGGACGTACAAACTAGCGATATGACCCTGTAATTCTCACACTGCAGTTTATCTCCCTTCCAATCGTCTGGGATTTCTTCGTCCTCCCATACTCGCAGGAGTAATTGATGTATAGCATAAGCTGGACCCGTTAGACCCAATTTTAGCAGTTCAGCTGGAATCTCGTCAGCGCTCGGCGTTTTATTTCATTTTAGTGATCGCAACGCGAGATCAACTTCCTCTACTGTCGGGGGTTGTATGGGTGGACCTAGACCAACAATATCGTCGAGAGCTTCTTGTATGGGGATGTTAGATTGTACGTTCAGAAGCCCTTCAAAATAAGAGGCCCATCGTTGCCATCGGTGTCGCTTATGATGTTTCCATCCTTGTCCTTACAAAGGCTAGTCCTGGGTTGATAGCTGTTCTGAAGTGTATTTACTAGTTTGTACGCTTGTCTGGTGTTTCTATTAGCTAAGTTTTCGTTTATATTCAGCAACTGTTCGTCAAGGTACAATATTTACGTTTCTTACGTCTAATTATTCTATTCGATATTCGCCATAGCTTGTCATATTTTTCTCTTCTGGCTCTGGTTCCACGTTGAATCCATTACCTGTAGGCCTCGTTTTTCACGTCAATTGAACTGCTGCATTCTTCGTCGGACCAAGTCATTTCGCGCTCGCCGCGATTTATATCCCACGACCTTCTCTGCGACATCGTTGATGGTACCCTTGAGTTCTTCCCAGAACCCATGGGCGCCTGTGTTGCTGATGTTGTTTATCATAGGTGATAGTCTTTCCTCAAGGGCGGTAGTATACGCCACCGCCGTAGCATCGCTCAGAAGCTTATCAACCGCAAAGATTTTCGGAGGGCTTATTCTCGATTGGTGCACTGAGGAAATGCTACATCTGTAGATCGTCTTCACCAAGTGATGATCTGAGTCGCAGTTTGCTCCTCGATAGAAGCGGACATCTATCACACTAGACGCCCATCTCCTGCAAATGAGGATGTGATCAATTTGGTTGACGGTATGTGCGTCTGGAGATTTCGAGGTCTGATGGTGAATGCGTCGATGTGGGAAACACGTAGAGCTTACGCTAAGATTCCCACTGCAGGCGAAGTCGATAAGTCGCTGACCGTGTTCGTTACATTCTCAGTGGAGACTGTGGCTTCAAGTAGTCCCCCGGTGCCAACTTTCATTTCCGACTTTCGCGTTAAAGTCTCCCAGCAGCAATTTGATGTCGTTTGTTTTAAGTGAATCGAAGAGAGTCTCAAGGCGGGCGTCGAACTCGTCTTTTACTGCGTCTTCTTTAACTTCAGTGGGGGCATGTACACTGATGAGCCAGAGACTGAAGAATCGAGTTTTAATGCGAATCACATATAGCCGTTCATTTATGGGTTTGAAGTCAGTAATGTGCGGCTTCAGGTGATTGTTTACAATAAATGCTACTCCAAACTCCTTGCGGCCACTTGTAAAAATTGTGTGCGGTTTCTTGTCATTGATCTCGCTGCAAAGCCAATTTGTTTCCTGGACTGCAGTAATGCTCAGTTAGTACTTTTCGACCTGATGAAGGAGGGCCTTCTCGGCCCCCAGTTTGTTCAGGGTGCGTACATTCCAGGATCCGAAAGAATAATCCGTTAGTCGTTTACGTGGTCGTCGTTGTTGATCCGTCCAATCCAAGCCTTTTGTCCCAGGTTTCTTGACGTGGAGTGGTTTTAACAAGGACGAGTTGTCAGCACATCGCTTAACCCCATTCAGGGGATGGCCTCGGAAGATTGCTGCTTCAGATGGTTTAATAAACGTGCTATGTTGGAGGTCCAACGACGCAGGTCCTTCCATCCTGCTAAACTTGAGACACTTAGGTGTTGGTCAGCCATTAAGGCTATAGCTGGATTGCTTACCATATCTGAAATTTGATGAAAATCGGTTGACTCGAGATGCAGGTTTTTGTCCAATTGCCGCATACATTCGTTACACTGTGCAAGGCAGATGAATCCCATTTCTTAGAACCATAATGAAAAGAATCTAAGTTGACAATAGAATCATCATTCAATAACCATCAGCTATAATTCAAACTATATCAGATCAGCGTGTTATAATCATTACCCGCTCAATTTACTGTTGATATACATAAATTTCATGTGGTCGATATTTGTGTCGCTTGCAATAATTTCCAGGAAGCTTCAGGACAAACGATTATAATACGTTCGTGCACCCCATCGAACTATGTGTACCTTCATTCATACAGGATATTCACGACAAAGTCGATCAATATCACTTACAGACCATATTATCCATCATAAGCTGATGTCTATTTCCTGTCAGCATTAATTGCTGTCCAAGTGATTCTCAGAATCTGACAGTGACAACAATAAATCTTCGAGCTTGTATACTCTGCAGAAATTGACTAGTCAAAGACAAAGTGGTTGTGCCGTTACAGCCGTCAGCTGCTATTGACTAGCCTGAAATTTTGCTTCGTCGATGGACACTTAAATCCACCTTCAACCTCCCGCCACGATTCACGCAACATCCTTAATATGCCAATATTGCGTTCGACAGGTTTGACATCAAATTATTGTATTAGCAAATTCTGTTTTGTAGATGGTCAAGACTCGTGCTATTCACTATGGCATGGCGCAGTCATGGGTTTTATGCGACTAACAGGTACGTACGGTCAATTATTTTTGTCAACGAAATCCTATTTAGGTCACCATGACAGAAGACAGGAGCAAATTTAACGTATTTACATACTGATTGGCTTTGCCAGACAAAGCATGGAATATTAGGAGGAAATTAATTGAGCCTTTAAAGCTAAGGGTTTTCAATAGATCCGAATTTAGAGTGCTCTTGTGTTATCATACGAAATACAAGCAACGAACAAAGGCTTTTAGGCCAATAACCTCATTACCTAAATTTCGAATCGCTCTATTTACGTTTTCACTATAGTACTCATAGACCATAACCATTAATTATATTTTTATAAGACAATATACTTTCTAAATCAATTTGCCTGCTTCTTCCTGAAGTTGCTATAAAGAGCTTGCTGTTGTCAGAGAGAATTTCTTGCTTAGAGTGGTTCTTGGCAACCTTATTTCCGAATTTTCTTGTAACATAGTTGATTACGAGTATTTGATCTTAATCCGAGGAAGTTGTTGAAAAAAAAAAAGAATTCTTTCAGAATCTTCAAACACAAAAGCGCGTTGTATTTCCTTGAAAATTTAATGAAGTCGCAATCGTTTCAATTCCGCCCATTACGAAAATCTTGAAAACACGATATTGCCGCCATTAATTCTCGATAATCAAGTCGCGATAACAATAGGAGCGTACAATAAGATATCTTCCTTTATGTATTAATGTTCTTGCAAATGTACAAGTGCGAATCATTTTCAATTTAAATTGGAATTGTTTGTGACACTTGGTTTCATTCTGCACACCAACTTAGTATGCGTCTGTAGCTTAGCTCGGTAACGCACCGGGCATTTTTTGCTACTCGAAACACGGTCTCTGCGGTTCGCGCCCCGCAACGGGACCAACTATTTTTTTATTCTCAAATTCCCTCTGAATTAATTTCTCCGAGCTTAGTGGTTTCGTATGGATAGTAGCACTCATCAGGTCTTGCATCTTTGCAGCTATCCATGTGCAAGACGACCACGAAAGTGTGAGAATTCTGTTTGTATAAACCGTGAAGGCGTGATTTTACTTGAAAACTCGACCGTGGAGGTCTAGATGGTGTGAAGCACTTATATTAACTCACTAGAGGGGTGGAGAGAGGGTGAGAAGTGGAGATATTTGTTCCCTGGCAATTTTACTTTATGTATTAATGTTCTTGCAAATGTACAAGTGCGAATCATTTTCAATTTAAATTGGAATTGTTTGTGACACTTGGTTTCATTCTGCACACCAACTTAGTATGCGTCTGTAGCTTAGCTCGGTAACGCACCGGGCATTTTTTGCTACTCGAAACACGGTCTCTGCGGTTCGCGCCCCGCAACGGGACCAACTATTTTTTTATTCTCAAATTCCCTCTGAATTAATTTCTCCGAGCTTAGTGGTTTCGTATGGATAGTAGCACTCATCAGGTCTTGCATCTTTGCAGCTATCCATGTGCAAGACGACCACGAAAGTGTGAGAATTCTGTTTGTATAAACCGTGAAGGCGTGATTTTACTTGAAAACTCGACCGTGGAGGTCTAGATGGTGTGAAGCACTTATATTAACTCACTAGAGGGGTGGAGAGAGGGTGAGAAGTGGAGATATTTGTTCCCTGGCAATTTTACTTTATGTATTAATGTTCTTGCAAATGTACAAGTGCGAATCATTTTCAATTTAAATTGGAATTGTTTGTGACACTTGGTTTCATTCTGCACACCAACTTAGTATGCGTCTGTAGCTTAGCTCGGTAACGCACCGGGCATTTTTTGCTACTCGAAACACGGTCTCTGCGGTTCGCGCCCCGCAACGGGACCAACTATTGTACATTTGCAAGAACATTAATACATAAAGTAAAATTGCCAGGGAACAAATATCTCCACTTCTCACCCTCTCTCCACCCCTCTAGTGAGTTAATATAAGTGCTTCACACCATCTAGACCTCCACGGTCGAGTTTTCAAGTAAAATCACGCCTTCACGGTTTATACAAACAGAATTCTCACACTTTCGTGGTCGTCTTGCACATGGATAGCTGCAAAGATGCAAGACCTGATGAGTGCTACTATCCATACGAAACCACTAAGCTCGGAGAAATTAATTCAGAGGGAATTTGAGAATAAAAAAATAGTTGGTCCCGTTGCGGGGCGCGAACCGCAGAGACCGTGTTTCGAGTAGCAAAAAATGCCCGGTGCGTTACCGAGCTAAGCTACAGACGCATACTAAGTTGGTGTGCAGAATGAAACCAAGTGTCACAAACAATTCCAATTTAAATTGAAAATGATTCGCACTTGTACATTTGCAAGAACATTAATACATAAAGTAAAATTGCCAGGGAACAAATATCTCCACTTCTCACCCTCTCTCCACCCCTCTAGTGAGTTAATATAAGTGCTTCACACCATCTAGACCTCCACGGTCGAGTTTTCAAGTAAAATCACGCCTTCACGGTTTATACAAACAGAATTCTCACACTTTCGTGGTCGTCTTGCACATGGATAGCTGCAAAGATGCAAGACCTGATGAGTGCTACTATCCATACGAAACCACTAAGCTCGGAGAAATTAATTCAGAGGGAATTTGAGAATAAAAAAATAGTTGGTCCCGTTGCGGGGCGCGAACCGCAGAGACCGTGTTTCGAGTAGCAAAAAATGCCCGGTGCGTTACCGAGCTAAGCTACAGACGCATACTAAGTTGGTGTGCAGAATGAAACCAAGTGTCACAAACAATTCCAATTTAAATTGAAAATGATTCGCACTTGTACATTTGCAAGAACATTAATACATAAAGTAAAATTGCCAGGGAACAAATATCTCCACTTCTCACCCTCTCTCCACCCCTCTAGTGAGTTAATATAAGTGCTTCACACCATCTAGACCTCCACGGTCGAGTTTTCAAGTAAAATCACGCCTTCACGGTTTATACAAACAGAATTCTCACACTTTCGTGGTCGTCTTGCACATGGATAGCTGCAAAGATGCAAGACCTGATGAGTGCTACTATCCATACGAAACCACTAAGCTCGGAGAAATTAATTCAGAGGGAATTTGAGAATAAAAAAATAGTTGGTCCCGTTGCGGGGCGCGAACCGCAGAGACCGTGTTTCGAGTAGCAAAAAATGCCCGGTGCGTTACCGAGCTAAGCTACAGACGCATACTAAGTTGGTGTGCAGAATGAAACCAAGTGTCACAAACAATTCCAATTTAAATTGAAAATGATTCGCACTTGTACATTTGCAAGAGCATTAATACATAAAGTAAAATTGCCAGGGAACAAATATCTCCACTTCTCACCCTCTCTCCACCCCTCTAGTGAGTTAATATAAGTGCTTCACACCATCTAGACCTCCACGGTCGAGTTTTCAAGTAAAATCACGCCTTCACGGTTTATACAAACAGAATTCTCACACTTTCGTGGTCGTCTTGCACATGGATAGCTGCAAAGATGCAAGACCTGATGAGTGCTACTATCCATACGAAACCACTAAGCTCGGAGAAATTAATTCAGAGGGAATTTGAGAATAAAAAAATAGTTGGTCCCGTTGCGGGGCGCGAACCGCAGAGACCGTGTTTCGAGTAGCAAAAAATGCCCGGTGCGTTACCGAGCTAAGCTACAGACGCATACTAAGTTGGTGTGCAGAATGAAACCAAGTGTCACAAACAATTCCAATTTAAATTGAAAATGATTCGCACTTGTACATTTGCAAGAACATTAATACATAAAGTAAAATTGCCAGGGAACAAATATCTCCACTTCTCACCCTCTCTCCACCCCTCTAGTGAGTTAATATAAGTGCTTCACACCATCTAGACCTCCACGGTCGAGTTTTCAAGTAAAATCACGCCTTCACGGTTTATACAAACAGAATTCTCACACTTTCGTGGTCGTCTTGCACATGGATAGCTGCAAAGATGCAAGACCTGATGAGTGCTACTATCCATACGAAACCACTAAGCTCGGAGAAATTAATTCAGAGGGAATTTGAGAATAAAAAAATAGTTGGTCCCGTTGCGGGGCGCGAACCGCAGAGACCGTGTTTCGAGTAGCAAAAAATGCCCGGTGCGTTACCGAGCTAAGCTACAGACGCATACTAAGTTGGTGTGCAGAATGAAACCAAGTGTCACAAACAATTCCAATTTAAATTGAAAATGATTCGCACTTGTACATTTGCAAGAACATTAATACATAAAGTAAAATTGCCAGGGAACAAATATCTCCACTTCTCACCCTCTCTCCACCCCTCTAGTGAGTTAATATAAGTGCTTCACACCATCTAGACCTCCACGGTCGAGTTTTCAAGTAAAATCACGCCTTCACGGTTTATACAAACAGAATTCTCACACTTTCGTGGTCGTCTTGCACATGGATAGCTGCAAAGATGCAAGACCTGATGAGTGCTACTATCCATACGAAACCACTAAGCTCGGAGAAATTAATTCAGAGGGAATTTGAGAATAAAAAAATAGTTGGTCCCGTTGCGGGGCGCGAACCGCAGAGACCGTGTTTCGAGTAGCAAAAAATGCCCGGTGCGTTACCGAGCTAAGCTACAGACGCATACTAAGTTGGTGTGCAGAATGAAACCAAGTGTCACAAACAATTCCAATTTAAATTGAAAATGATTCGCACTTGTACATTTGCAAGAACATTAATACATAAAGTAAAATTGCCAGGGAACAAATATCTCCACTTCTCACCCTCTCTCCACCCCTCTAGTGAGTTAATATAAGTGCTTCACACCATCTAGACCTCCACGGTCGAGTTTTCAAGTAAAATCACGCCTTCACGGTTTATACAAACAGAATTCTCACACTTTCGTGGTCGTCTTGCACATGGATAGCTGCAAAGATGCAAGACCTGATGAGTGCTACTATCCATACGAAACCACTAAGCTCGGAGAAATTAATTCAGAGGGAATTTGAGAATAAAAAAATAGTTGGTCCCGTTGCGGGGCGCGAACCGCAGAGACCGTGTTTCGAGTAGCAAAAAATGCCCGGTGCGTTACCGAGCTAAGCTACAGACGCATACTAAGTTGGTGTGCAGAATGAAACCAAGTGTCACAAACAATTCCAATTTAAATTGAAAAAGATATCTTCCGTTTTTTTTATTTCGAGTCTCTCAAATTTGAAAGATATGTACTTGATTCGTGTTTCCAGAGTATCGAATTGACATACAACAGTTGAATTCCTACAGTAACAATACATATTCTCCCGATCACCAAACAATATTCGCAAGATTTCCGCTTTTTTCCACTTCACAATAAACCCTCATCCATCTTGCACGTATTACAGATAAAAGTAATTGTAGAAAACCATTACGATTCGCAAATAGATTCCCATCAAAATATCATCCATACTGGTTTCCTTTTTGTGCAAGGCGCCGCGTCTATTGTTGCTCCTTAATATTGACGTTATGTAAAATGATCTCTTTTCGGAGGGAAGTAAGTGATATTCGTGTCATGTCGCAGACAAAAACATACTCTCTCCCCGGAACGCTTTCTTTTATATTCAACTTCGATATTATGGTCCTGCTTTGCGAGAGAGATACTCCATGTCTTTGGTAGACTTTCTGTAATTCACCTTTTTTTTTGCTTTTGCTTTCCCTGTGGAGCGTGTGTAGATGTGTCTTGAAAGGTGATCTACTGGGGTACATTTGCACGGTTCGGCGAAAAAGAAAACCTGCGGAAAAAATAGGAACGTAGATGGGAGGCACAGCATGAAATATTTATGATAAATAGGTTTCTGTTCGGAATTTCAATTCGGTTATGAAGCTATTGTTGCATTCATCCTGAATACATCATGTAAGAAATACGTTTACGTGATAGGAAAAATGTCTTGTGAATGCATAAAAAAATAAAGGGTTAGTCCTGGGTCTCGCAACGAAGCATTTCAGGGCAACTGAAATGGGGATAGGCCCCGGAATACAAAGAAACCCAAAAGTTTGCATTCTGTAGATCCTTCTTGCTGCGTTTTAATTTTCTTGAAAAGAAATTTGACATGTTTTGCGTTATTCTGCTTGATAAAGTTTTGTCTGACTTGGATTTTAATGAAGTTTTCAGAAATTCTAGGATATGGAGCCAGGATGAATACACATACACGTCCTTATTAATATGATTTTTGTTTTACAATACAAATTAAGTCACAGATGGAATTCTGCCATATTATAGATACAGTCAAGAACGGATAAATGCGAAACGCTTAAGTGCAAAAACCGCATTAGTATAAAATATATGTAGTTGACTTTTCACTTCTTTTGCATATAATATTGTCTCCATAATTGCAAAACGCATAAGTGGAAAACACGCTTAAGTGAAATGGAAATGTATGATAGGCCCATCATAAACATAAGCAAATTGCAACGGATGAGCGCAATGTTTTTTCGCATGCGTATACAGGTCAGTAAACTTAAGTAAATTTTTAGGAAATAATCATGAAAGATCTGGAAATAACTTTAATCCCCTTTCTAGATCATACATATATAGAAGGTAAGCTTATCTTTTGGCAGGGAAAAGTCCGAGAAATTTGACCCTATATTTTAATATTTTCCTTATAACTTCAAACTGGTTGCTATACAGTACAGATATACGAGGGTCAGTCAGAAAGTAAGTTTAATGGTGGCAGCGCTCCGCGTGGTGAAAAGATAAACTAACGAAATTTTAGCAGGTTGTTCTATCATCTATCCTAACCTATTTGACGCATCGCTGAGCCAGATAAGTCAATTTTTGTGTTTTCTTCAACGATTTAAAATGGAGACGCCGATAGAAGTAGCGTCCAAATGTGAACCGCGTAGTGTGATAAGTTTTTTGACCGCAAAAAAATTATCCGCTAGTGAAATTTATCGAGAATTATCGTCTGTATACGGTGAGCAGTGTATGAGCCTTCAAATGGTTACGCGTTGGCGAACAGCGTACCTAAACGGAAGAAAAGAACTCCATGACGAAGCGCGCCAAGACAGACCAACGAGCGCCGTGAACAAGGGGAACGTTGCGCTTGTTAAACAGCTGATCGAGGAGGATTCCCGGTATACACTCGATGAGTTGGCCGAAAAGGTACGATGTACGAGTAAGATCGACTGCAGCCGAACATCCATTCAAAAAACCATTAGGTTTGTTGAGTCGCAAAGTGTTTTTCATTCACGATAATGCTCGTCCGCATTCTGCCCGTTTAACTCAAGAAAAATTGGCCTTATTTAAATGAGACGTTTTTGAGTATCCTCCTTATTCCCCTGACTTGGCCCCAAGTGATTTGCACCTTTTCCTGGCGATGAAAACAGCGTTTGGCGGCATACGATTCGACACGACAGATGACATCACCGAAGCAGTCACAGCGTACTTTAAAAATTTGGACGCAAATCATTTCGACGTCAGAATTACGAAATTAGTTTGTAGATACAAAAAATGTATTGAGAGAGATGGCGACTTTGTAGAAAAATAAAAAAATGTCTGAATTTTCCGAAAATGACCTTGTTTTTTTGTTTTGACCACTCCTTCCCCCCTAATCGGATCCTTAAACTTATTTCTGACTGACCCTCGTATGTAGGACAGAAATTAGAGCGCTCTGGTAGCGCTACTAATTTATGAATGCAGGCAATAATTCGTTGAATGATCATTCTGGTGCATCGTCTGTCCGAGGTATAAGGTCATCGTAATTTTTTTTTTGGCGCATTTTATTGTGGTTGTGAACAAAATTGCAAAAATATCTGTTTAGCGATTTCAGCCTCAATAGCCGTATCTCAGTAAGTATAACAGCTAGAAGCTTCGTTTTAGTCTCAAATTATAAATAATTAACTCTAGTTAAAAAAAAAAATTTCTAAATTTTGAACAGACTAATTTAGGAGATATTTAAAAAAAAAACTTGCAAAGGAGTGTCGTAAACTGGTGACCGCCAAACAAATATTTTGTATCCGTATTGGGTCCCAAGTCACCGAGGCATTGAAGGAAATGAAGCAGCAGATGAGCTTGCATGGCAGGGGTCATCATCAAATTTTCTGGTGTTGGAATTCTTCTGTGGTCTGGGCTTAGCTTCAGCTGGAGCGATCAAAACGAATTGGTCCAAAAGGATGCGACAACACTATCGGGGCAACCTTACAGGACTGCGACGAGACCTTTCAACTACGTAGAAACCGTCCGCATGAATAGAGCCGACCATAGACTATTGTAGGCTACCTATCGGGCCACCACTGTGTCAGATTTCATCTAAACAAGATGGGTTTGTCTAACGAGACGGAGTGTCCTCTTTTTTTGCAGAACGTTGAAACCACATTTTATGTGTATGCCCGCCGATTGCGCTGGTGAGGTATACGTATGACACAACAAGCCTGCTTTGGCTGCTGTGCCCACCTTGAAAATCGCTTAATTGTTTGGCTTGTCTCAAAATTAATCTGTTAAAAAATTTAGTAAAGCTTTTTTTTTAACTAGAGTAGATTATCTACAATTTGAGATTAAATCAAAACTCCTAACTGTTATACTTACCGAGATAGAGCTACATATTAAAGATGAACCCGCTAAACCGAAATTTTATGCGCTTTTGCTCCCAATCACACTAAAAGTAGGCCGAATTGAAATGCTCGTATATTGGTTACGATAGACTTGAAGTCTTCAACTTCTGAGAAAGGACAGCAAAGATACTCTGTCTTCGGTATGCTAATCCTCAGTCCATAATTCTCCAGTATCTTACACCACTTGGTCAGTGCAGCCTGCAAAGCAACGATGTCTTTGCTACCCAGGACAACGTCATCGGCGAAGAAAAGGGATATTTCCAGGCCGTCAGAAATGAGGGTTAATAAATAGAGCATGATGATGTTGGAGAGCAAGGGGCCCAATACACTGCCTTGGTGAACTCCGTATTTAACCGGAAATTCTTCAGACTCACCAGCTGTGCATCTTATTTTAGTGGTTGCCCCATCATACATGCCTTGTATCATCTTGACATATGTATGTCTCGGGGACGTTAACTGCTCTTAGGGCCACCCATATCAGATCACGAGGAACTCTGTCGATGGTTTTTTTCCAAATCGATGAACACAAGTCCGTCCGTGCATCACGATGCTTTTCCATCGTAACACGTATGCACTGAATAGCATCGACTGTGGACCAACCCTTCACAAAGCCGTATTGATTGTCACCCAATCGTACAATCTCTTTCAATCGATTGCAGACAACTCGCTCGTACGTCTTCAATGTGTGAGATGTTAATTTGATTGCCCTATAGTTGTTGAGCTTGCATGAGTCACCCTTGTTCTTATAAAACGGGAGAGGGAAGCTTTTTCTGAAGGCGTCAGGCATCGGTTGCCCTGTTTTAATTTTGTTGAAAAAAACAGTGAGCCATCTAAGCCCGACATGATCCATCTTCAACCAAAATAAATAATAACTGGCGCAACAGTCCAATTTGAACCATGGCCTCGAGATGAGTTAGCATGATCTCATTTTCTGGATAGTGACGGACTTGTGCAAAGGTGTGTGATCAGCAACACGCTCAACCGTGTTTTTTACCCCATAAATGGGAACTAATTTAACAGCTGAGTGGGCTCATAGTCCGACACGTAAATCCCCTTTTTTATCGAAAACTACCGTGTTCAGTAGGAATCGAACGGGGGCCCAGTGCGTTGAAGGCGAACGTGCTAACCGTTGCGCCATCCGGACTACAATCTTCAACCGAAATTCCAAGGGTATTTTGTCCGGTCCATTTGCCTTTCTGCGTTTCATCTGCATCATTGCCTTCATCACCTCCTCCAATTAAAAATCAGCGATAGCAGTGGTGTTTGGCTCCACAGCTTGAAAAGCTTCTCGCGAAAATTCTTCGCTCAAAAGTTCGTGAAAGTACTGACGCATTCTGCTACAGATTGCTGTGTTTTCAACCAGCAGCATTCCTCGTGAGTCTTCAACGTACCTTGGCGCCTGAATCTCTCGAGCGTTGCTTCTTCTTTGGACTGTGACCTTATAAATCCTGACATTGTCTTTAGGTTTCTCTTGCAATAACGATCTCTTATCCGCAGTCAGATCTTCTAGCTCCTGATAGAACTTCTCGGCTACAATCGGCTTTGTTTGAGCCACCTTTCGCTTTACTTCCCTTCGGTATTTATCATATTTATTTATTATATATTTGCTAACCGGAAATGTTTCTTAGGAAAATGATCCAACTGTAAAATTAAATAGACATGCTAAACGGTTATTGTTGATTTTTTTTATTTTGGGTCAATATTTAGGCGACCAACTTAGCATAGGTAAACACGGGGGCTATTTGGTTAGGTGAGGCATTTCTGGTAGGTTAAATACTTGCCACTTTACTGGGCTTTTTTTAACTGCGCTTCACATCCAATTCTGTATCTTCATATTTTTTTTTTTTAATTGAATTGCACTTACGTTCTACATTTTTATGTAATTAGGACTATGGCCCGTTGAACTCTAAATAAATACAGAAATTAATTTGCGATTTGTTACGGCCATAACTAGCAGTACCTAGCAGTACAGCAATGTAATCTACGACGGGGCTCTGGTGTATTGTTAGTGTCCAATTAAAAAGTTCCTTTGCAACTCACTAGAAACACGTCCTATCTGAAGGACCTCTAACAAAAACGATACCACGAATAAATGAAAGAGCTGATACGGAAACTATTCAATTTGAAATTGATCGACAACAGTTCAATTAGAATTTCTCTTGAGACAGATTTACAAGTCAATTGATTGCTTCTTCTGGCTTCCTGGATTCTGGCTGTCATGGATTAGGTTGCATTCAGGGTAAAAACGTGAAACTGAGTCGAGCTGAAAGTTGGTCAATGCAACAAAGCTCTTCTCATACATTTTCATACGAAAACTCGTGAGTATGCCAGAGTATAAAAAACAAGGCCGAGCCAAGCGGGTTTGTATGTGATGCTTCATAGTATGAAGCATCTGCAGCTTCACAATCAGCTTTACACTTTTATACTGAACGCACCCTGTAGGGTCCGGGTCGGCGCAGTGCCCGATTTCATTCGTCGAATGGATTCATTCCCTATGATTGGAGTTCTACTTGGAGGCAGAAAGATCTGCCTGAATGATGGAATGTAGTCGAGTGACACTTGTAGTGCCAGCCAACGGATTTCACGGAAATGGTAAGGATTCAACCCCAAGTGGTGGTCCACCGTGGGGAATTGTTTTGTGGAATATTTTACTAAAATTTTATTATTTGTTATTTCAGATTTCAGTAGTTATAAACGATAATGATGCAAACCAGATGAATTTCTGAAAGGAATTTGAAAATGTTTCAAATCAAAAGAGTTCGTGGAGAAATTGGAGTATTAACATATATCGCAATTACAAACAATGCTCTATATTTATACTACTCTATCAGACAGACTGACTATGTTTTCATATCGAATGCAGGCGAGACCTTCAATTTATATAATTCACTTGACCCAATATCCACCATGCTAGAGATTATTCCCCGTTTGACTTATTCTCTCCAAAATCTCCATGCGAAAATCATTAGCTTTCTCATGTTTTATTACAAGACCCCATAATAGTAAATCAGAGTCAAACCTGATTGTCTTATTGTCTGAAATAAAAATTTATGTGCATGTAAGACTCATTCGTATTCATGCTATGTCCTAATTAACTACACACTAGCAATACGAACAACAATATTTAATTCGAAATGTTGTGCTAGGACTTTGGACGGAATAACATCCGTCGGCTTCTTCTGGTCAGGATGGTGGATGGAAGCCGGCTTCCGTTTTGAGTTCAACTTTTACGGAATTCAACTAAATAAGGTAATAAGATAGGACGATACCGTGTGCGGTATGTCGATTCGTTTGCAATAAGAACGGAGAAAGCCATTACCGGACGGCTACCTATTAAAAGGACTGGTATTTAGCGTCAAGGATACGAAACATTGATAATTGCAAGTGTGTTTATCCAGGCTACCAAAGTGTGTGAGAAACTACGAGGAATTAGATGCAATGCGGCTTTTAAACTAATGTTAGTTATAGTCCGGAGGTTAGTCAGATTGACCTTGCATTCGATTGGGCAGAAATGAAAGGTGGTAACTACATATGCTCAGGTCACCTTTTTTTTGAGGGGGAAGGGGGCAAAAGACCTTTTCCATAGTCCTCCTTTGGGCGTCCCCTGGTAACGGCTGTGCGTCAATTCGCTGACGGCCAAGTCTTAGCGATAAGACAGTTTGGAAAAAAGCAGGAAGCTCTAGCCTGATTGGCTGACTAACATCTAAGCGTCTCAGCTTTAGTAGGATGGAATGATTTGTAGTATTCTCAATGAAAATCAAAGCAATTTTGGATGCGCTTGAACCAATTTTCCAAACACTTTTTCCACTCGAATTGAGGTAGCGTTCTGAACCCATCGACTGCTTTTTTGGGGGTCGAAAAACGCTGAGCACTCAGTTTATTTTTAATGTGCGGGAACAAAAAAAAATAATTGGGCGCTAAATCCGGGCTGTACGGCGGATGGCCCATTAACTCGATGTTTTCGGCGCTCAAAAACTCTGTTGTGTGAGTCAGCGTGTGAGACCTCGCATCATCGTCATGAAGAATAATTCACCCTCGGAGGTCAGTTTTCCTCATTTCACTGAAAACTTCTGGGAAACAAATGGTTGAATAGCATTCAGAAGTGATCGTCCTACGTTGCACAAGTGGTACGGTGGCGACATGACCGGTTATTGCAAATGAACTATTTGCTTCGAAGTGCTTCGTTCGCGAACAACTTTCACTGGATTTGGCTCGTCTTGAAAGACCCATACCGTAAATTTCTGTTTAGTTTCGGGCTCATACGCATTACGAATAAATCCAAGATTCGTCACCTGTCACAATCTTATAATCGTCTTTTGAAGCACCGCGGTTGTTTTTCTTCAACATTTCTTTGCGCCAATCGACACGTGTCTTCTTTTGAGCGATCGTCAAATTATGCGGTATTCAACGCGAACAAATCATTTTGACGGTCAAATGTTCATGCAATATTGAATGTACGCTGGTGGAACTAATGTCCAGGGAAGCCTCAGTCTCACAATATGCCACATTACGGTCAAATGTTCATGCTATATTGAATGTACGCTGGTGGAACTAATGTCCAGGGAAGCCTCAGTCTCACAATATGCCACATGACGGTCTAATTTTATTATTTCACACACGACATCGATGTTTTCTGCGATTACGTCCGATTTTGGACGACCTTCACGAAGTTCGTTCGTGAGCGATAGGCGGCTGCGATTGAATTCTGGAAACCAGCGTTTTACCGTGGCAAAATGTGAAGCTTTATTATCAAAAGTCGAAGGAGTTGATCGCTCCACTCTTGTCGAGATAGTCCATGTCGATACTCGTAAAAAATCAAGACAAGAAAATGTTCATGGTTTAATTCCTTTCTTTACTCGAGACAACACTTTCAAGCCACTGTAAAACAAAACAAATAGCGCTCGTACGTCAAAACGTTAGCAGTACATTTATGTTAAAAAATATTGAACTTTCAAATGGAAGTGTCAGATTGCATCTGGCTACATTAGTATTGCCAAGGCGCATATTCAAAAAAAGTCGTACTTTTAAAAAAAAAAAATATGTTTTTTCCTTTATTTTTTACCCCCGATTCGAAGTAGGTGACCCCCAATACCCTTTAGTTCGAGCCAGCCAGATCGGAACACAATTTCCCATGAAAACTCATTTTAAACGATATGAACGATTCGATTTTGTATCGTTCATTTTGAACGACTCTTTTTTAACGTTTTCATTTTGTATCGTTCTTTTTGAACGACTCTTTTCGAACGATTTGATTTTGTATCGTTTTTTTTGAAGGATTCGATTTTGTATCGTTCTTCTATGATGTTAAATTGTATGTATTACAGCAGCTGGAAATTTGAGTTTGCTTTTACTGTAGCTGTAGTGGAAGCTTTGGGTTTTTGTTCAGTTTCATCTAAAGTTGAGCTTGAGATGATGATACATAAGACAGATACAGATACATAGAGTGTTGGGATTGTTTTCTGTATTTCGAGAAATTGGGATGTGCATTGCGACGTAAGTACTCGTAAATGATTTTTGATTTTCTTGCAGTCAGCATGGGTTGTTGTGTTTATATATGGGAGCATACATAATGTGTGTATTGCATACTGCATAGAGATGATTATGAATCGATTTAGATGGGACTGCTTTGGTAGATAGATAATGGTTGTTTTAGTTTTAGATAGATAATGGGGTGGGATGTGAGTGAATGAATGTAGTACATTATATGTAATGAGAAATAAGCGTGGGTAGTATTTATAGTATAATTATCGGGGTTGGGGCTAGTTTGGAAATTAATTTTACAATGTGTCATTCTTAAATTGAACGACTCGGAGGCTATGTCGTTGTGCCGAATATTTCGCTCATTCTGTTGAGTCGTTAAGAATGAACGGCTCGTTACTGTGCTACACATCACTAGTGCTAACCGTAGCGCCATCTGGACTACTTATAAACGATATACTTATAAAGTTTTCATCAGCTACGGTATGATGATTACTTTTCGAATGAAAGGAGGTTCGTTAGTCTCGCTATCGATAACGGCTCGATTTTCCGCAGACTCTGTAATTATAAAGGGTGAATGAGAAAAATCCATAATCCGTATTCATAAAAATCTGCCATTGTTACTTTACGTAATCTATTGTAAAATCTTCCCCAACCCATTATCTCAAATTAAATTTTGTTTAAGGAACTACTATCAACAGTTCTCAGATTTCTTAAGAGTATAAGTAAATGGTATGGCTCTAGAACAGCTGATGCTAACCATTTCAAACACCAGATTGCCGTCACGTCGTATTGTCGTGTCGTCGTTTTAGTTCGAATTTTAATTATAATGTATCTTTTCCGCAATTGCACTCAAAAGTTTTCATTTCTACCTCCGCTCGAAGCCACTTCATTCTTTCTTCATGAACTCCTTAGCCGAGTAAAGTACATGGTAATAGTTGGGAGCTGATTACTCACACAAACTTTTAATTGGAAATTGCTTGAAATTTAATTAAGACTGTAGTGAGACGAATTGCAACTGTTACCGCGTCACACTTTCGCAAAATTTGAAATCGGCTGTAAATCGATAGAACGATAACTTTATGGAATGTTAAAAACACTTTTTACGAGAAGACATTAGAAAATGTGAGCTTTATTCCCGGAAAATTTGACGAGCAACTCTGAATCTTTCTCGTTCCATGCCTTACCCGTTTTTTCTATCCCTTCTTATAATCGAAAATCGAACGACAACCATCAGAGCGCTAAAGGAGAGCCAATTTTCGCAAGTGAATCGAATTGGGTCAGAAAAAAAGAAGTGATATGAATGTGAAAAGTTTTATGGTGAACCAGATCTGAAACTTAACGGGGCAAGAAACTTAATGCCCGCGGTGTATTTTCCGCCAAGACGCTGCACATATGCCGTCAGGACATTCCGAACCAATGGAGCAAATTTTACTTGCAAATAAACCAAAGTACCTACATACATATAGCCCAGAAACGGTAGGGTGAACGAGGGAAGCGCAACTCGAAAAATGTTCTCTTTAACGGAAGGAATATTTTTGAGACATGATAAAGTAAGAGTTTCAGAAATTGGTTTCTCTAATATTTATCGAAGAATAATTCCTAAAGCAAGCGAAATGTTCACAGTGCTGGGTAATGTAAAGGACAGAAATGGGGAATCGTGAGGATAATATTTTGATTGAAGTGGATAACGTGAGAGCTGATTGGGATGAGGATTGACACGAATGAAAACGACATTGGAATGGCGATTATGAAATTCACCATACATCTCAAGATTTTTTTTTTTTTTTTGTAGTATCCGTTTCGCCTCAAACGAACTAAGCAGGAATCTTGCTCCAAATGGCTTGTACTTGAGGAAAATGTGACTTCCTTTTTGAAATATAAATTCAGTCATCACTTCTTCGTTTCAAATACTTTTTGCAACTAGTGAAATATTTTATCCTGTTGAGAATATGAAAGCCATAATGCTACTCCTTTGGCACACAATCTGAAAGCTCTCAACCGGCCTCGACCAAGAAAATCCATTATCGTAGACCTTGAGACTTCCAACTATATTCCAACTATTCGTTGAAATTTTAAAAAGCCCGGAGAAAGGAAAGAATATTTTCGTATTTACCGATTAGTACTAATTTGAATAATTTTGTCATAAATAATAGCCCATCATTTTTCTTCACAGAAAAGGGATCCTTTCACCCATCACCACTTCCACTCATGCTTTTAAGATCATTTATCATGAAAGAGAGCTAGGAAAATAGGACGGGTATATTTTCCTTTTATCTTCGACATACATACTCGTACATGCATATTATCTTTCCAACGAATTTGCCATGAGATATTCAATATTATCTGACACATTCGTATTCTCGTATTCAAGGAAAAATAAGAAAAAATTCTCCTTGGAGTCCCATCAGGCCTCATGAAATGATACATGAACCGAACTTGTATATATCGTATATGGGCATGTACAGGATTCGGAATACGGAAATCGACCGTTAAAAGGGAGACTAATGAGCTTTGAAAAGATATTAATTGATTTGCAATATATCTTAATTAAGTCCTGACATGGTTCGAATTTTGACAGTGAAGTTAAGCACTTGTTTGGAAGAAGAATGGCTCTCTGAAGTACTTAGGCAAGGCGATAAGTAGAATGCGGTTTTTATAAGAATGTCGAAAAAGTGTCATCTTATCAGACTAATATCAAAGTAACTAATGCGATACGTTGGTGGAGCTCGTTACGTGTCGCAATAATGGAAAAGGATGATGTTTGAGAGGTAGATACCTTTCATGGAAATTAATATTTTACACTAGGTGTACAACTTTGCTTCCGCCGTTTTTTCCTGGAATTAAAAGCTTAAAAGCTTAATTGTCAAAAAGTACTTACAGATATATTATTCAAAGTACTGTCCATGGCTAGCGACAACTTTCGCCAAACTCTCCGGCAATTTTCGGATTCCATCTCGGAAAATGGAGGCGTCTTTCGACGCGATCCATGATTGGATCCATTTTTCGACTTCGTCGTACGAACGAAAAGTCTGATCAGCCAGGCCGTGCGCTATGGAACGAAACAGATGGTAGTCGGAAGGGGCGATGTCTGGGGAATGCAGCGGGTGAGGCAAAATTTCCCATTTCAGAGATTTCAAATATCGTATGTCTTGACCACTTTTGCGACGTGTGACCGAGCATTGTCATGCTGGAGGATGACTTTGTCGTGTCTCTCTTGGTACTGTGGTCATTTTTCCTTTAATGCTCGACTTAAACGCATCAGTTGCGTTCGGTATCGATCTCCTGTGATAGTTTCATTCGGTTCCAGTAGCTCGTAGTATATCACACCGAGCTGGTCCCATCAAATGCAAAGCATAACCTTGGCGCCGTGAATATTCTGCCTCCTGTCACCTATTTCCATAAGGCTTTCGAGAAGCTTTTCGGAAAGAACATGTCAAAACCTCTAGTTTGACACCGATGGGAGTAGTTCCTCTATCGAAAACATCATCTTTGTGTTCTTATGTGTTGCGACAATTTTAACGCCCTGTACACTTTTATGTATTTTTGATTTCAAGCCAACTTAAAGACAGTGCGACCCATTTTCACTCGTTGGTGAGTTTATTTAATCATCTTTAAATTTTACAGTGAAAAAAACAGCAAAAAAAGTTCAAAACAGATTACTTTTAAAGTTTTAATTCTGTTGTGTAAAACCTGAAAGTCAATTCATACAGCGATTTTCACGCGGCAAAATAAAGTCTAAACACATGCAGTTTTACGAGTAGTAGAACCATTCGATTTTTTAGTCTACATATAAAACCACGCACTACGAATCCAAAAATCAACACGATGATCTTGTTTCTTAATTTGCTACTCATGTTACATGTCGTAATTGACGGCCCCATAATATTAAGTTGCCCGGAAAGTCATTTCGCTACCTTTCAAGGGATGGCGCTATTAATGAAAAAACATATGGTGGCGTTAGCCCATTAAGAATAACTATGGAGAAGCAATCCGCATATACTCAACACTAAACTGTTTGAAGCAATTCCAGTCGTAAAAAGTAAACAGAGAGACACACGCCCTCCACTGCGCAACACCCGCGCAGTCTATATAGAAGCACATAAAGCAAATGAAATGTCATCCCCTCTCCTACTTTTCCAATTGGAACAATAACATTCCAGTCTGTCTCTCTGCCGCGGAACACCCGCCCGGTCCATATACCTATAGAAGCAAAAGAGATGTCAAATTTCCATCCCCCTTCCTACTTCATCACTTGTGCCGAATTGCTTCTTTCTCTCGATCTTTTTCATTTCCTCATATACTCTCTGTACAAAGCGTCAGCCAAGATTTTTTTTTTTGCCATTTGACAGCTTTTAACTACCGAAAAGGCAAAACCGCAGTGCAAGCGCGAAAAAAGTTTTGTGATGTCTATGGTGAAGACTGTAACGGACGGTTTGGTGGGCATCCGAAGATGCCTGTGGGGACGGAGCCTTAGGTAGCATAATGACCGTGAAGATCGGGTCGTGCCATCTGGCGAAGAAAAAGTCCCCTCAACGAGATAAGCAGCGGCCTATGCTTGCTGTAGCTCAGTTCGGGAGATGTGGGCTGGGTCTTCGCCGCTCGTTGCCCCTGTCCTTTACAAGAATTCATAGGCCTGGGGAAGACAACACAAACGAGGGAGGTAAAAATAGGGAATAAAAAATGAGGCGATAAGGATGGAATGGTTGGCTCGCTTGCCCTCGCGGTCGCATCTGGGTGCGGGTGTAATGGGACCCTCGGCCTATGGTTTCATACCACCGACAGATCCTTACTCATCAGGGGCTGCCGTTGGAAGCAGCACTACCATATGGTCCATTGCAGGTGGTTCATTACAGGGCAGCTTCTACTTCGAGGCCTGCCAAAAACTGGAAGCTGAGGACAGAGTGTGCTGCTAACTATAAAAAAAAGCAAAAGCGAACTGGGCACCGGAGTCAGCCGGCAACCACTGCAGAGGGGAAAAATAAGCAAAAAAAAAGAAGATAAATTCTACTTTTCCCCATTATTCATATGATCAACAGGTTACAGAGAATCCTGAGGCCAGCAGAGGCGCAACACTGCATTCCTTGCCGTAATTCACTCAGAAAGTCTGTAAGCTGCTGAGCACATGAATAATACAAACATGCAATACAAGGCAATCGAAATTTTTAAACTGACGTGAAAGGACAATCCTGGCAAACCGAAAGGCACCCAGGGCTCCTCCGCGCTTCGTCCGGACACCGAAGATACTCCAAATGCCGGTAATTCATTTATGGAGGCCTTAGGTACGTGGCTAAGCCACAAAAGGCAAACACAACACCAGCATTGCCTTGTTGAACTGACTCTAAAAGGGAAAACTACCCTATAGGAAGGATGGTGGTGCTACAGGGGAAAGTACAGCTACTTGAGGGGAAAATACGTTCAGTAAAAATGGCTAAGTCCTAAGACTTAGAGCAAGTAGCCTTAATGTACTTGTGGGGATCCATAACGGTGGAAGGACCAAAAAGGAACCCAATGAGGTCCTTTTTAGTCCTGTTCTTGACCAGAAATGTGCCCCACGTTGGGCGCCAAATATGTAACGGACGGTTTGGTGGGCATCCGAAGATGCCCGTTATATATATTCGGTTATTGCTGAAGACAGAAAAGGCAAATATACTACCCGCCTGTAATATTCTTCTGCGTTGTGCGCAGGGACGTTGTTTCTATGAGCTTGTCGCCCGGTTATGCGAGGCATAGTAATTTCTAAGTTGTATGAGGCCCGCACAGGCTCAAATTCACTGTAAATTTGGCCAAAACTTGTGACTGCACTGGCTTTCATTCCCTGCAAAAACGTATTTATTGCACCCTCTATAATCACCAGCGATTTCCTGAGATCCATGGTTTTTGACTGCAGCTGCCGAGTTATTGGTTGACATACAGTGAAAACTGAAGCGACGCACCGCCGTGCAACAAGAAATTGGGGAGACAAGCATGACATGAATCGCGCTTAGATTTAGCAATGGCAGCAGTGTCCGCATTATCCCACTCACTTATTACCGACAGAGAGTTCAGGATTGGATGAATCTTGTCCCAGAAGCGCGTGATTGATGTGTGCCTTTCAATAAATCTTTTGGGATTGTATGGAATAAGTCCTCGAACACGGGATTGACCCCTACTAGCTTCGGCGATAGCCTTTTCGAGGACTTTTCGTTTTGGAGTCTTTAGGAAAACTTGAATGGAGTTCACAATTGCTAAGCAATGCCTGATTTCCCTGTCACATGCTCTGGATATTGCTAGATTAAAACTGTGGGACTCATATTGAAAGTATAAAGCTAGAGGGACTTTTGCAAAGAGCTTGACATACGATTGTGTGCCCCTAAACTTTCTATTCATATTGCTTCCACCGTCATAACCTTGCCCACACATATTTTGCGTTTCTATGCCAAAATATCTGTAACATTGATGAAAGTTAAAAACTCTTCATGCAAGGTCTCCTCAAGGACATACTTAACACATAGGGCTAACTGCTCGGCACCACCTCTATCAGTGGTCTCATCTGCAAGAACTGTACAGGTTTCTGCCTTGTTAACATTAATAACTATTTTTGAAATGATTACCGAGAAACAAGCATCAATTATAACACTTTAAACTTTTGAACTAGTATACATTCCGTTCTTAGATCCGTTTTTCCACGACAACATTCGTGGCCATGGATGTGCAGGAGGTGTATGCTGGCAACAACATTCTCTGAAACCAATTTATGCCAACGAAACGTCAACTGGGCCACATGGAACAGTTGACGCGCTATGCCCCACAAGGGGTTAGGGCAATTGAGTAGTAGTAGCAGAATGTCACCAGATTTGCAAGCATAGCGAAGGAGAACCCTGAAATACTCGTCTCTTTGTCTCGGTTAATTCTCTTGTTCCTGTCCCCTTAGTACTATGCCAGAGTCCTGATGACCACGAAGGTGTAGCCCACGTTCTCAACATAACATCACAGCCCGTATCATACATAAAATGGGGCATTTGTTATCCCTGGTTTGTAAGATTAATGAACGTGGTTATTTCATAAGACGATTTTGCGTCGAGAATATTTTACTAGAGTGTCGAACGACTTCTGCTAACCTGTTCATTGGCTGCACTATCAAATCGCATATAAACAGCATCTTGTTTGTCCTCTAAATCAATTGCCAAATAGGAGTTAAATTTTACTCGGCAGTGTTCGTGAAATCTCTTATTTTCGTGCGATTCAAATTTTTCTTTGGCATTTTTCCAATTATTAAATTTGATGGAAACAAGTTGACCAGTTGCGGCCGCGAAACTTTTATCCCCGAATAAAGGAGCGAAAAGGACGCACCATAAGCAGTAAGCTGCTTTTTGTATTCACGAATCCTTTTGGAAAACTTTTCCCTGAACTCCACTTCAAAAATAGAAAATCAATAATAACTTAGAATACTATTGTAGTATCTTTCATACTAATAAGTGGAAAACTTGAAAAAAAAAATCTCCCTCTTTCTATTTTTTCTATCTTTCTTCTTTCTTTTCTATTTCTTCCCTCCCTCTCTCCTTCTTTTCCTCATAATTTACATAATTTTTCTATGCGCAAGGAGGGGGTTTCAACCCCCAAAATCCTCCCCTAGTTACGCACCTGGCCTCATCCACCGTATAGCCCTGATCTTGCACCATCAGATTACCACTTATTCCGTTCACTGCAGAACCATTTAAATGGAAAAACATTCGTGTCGGATGAGGCTGTTAAAAATGAGTTGATTCAGTTTTTTGCTTCTAAAGATCACAATTTCTTCGAGCGCTGCATTATGCAGCTGACTGAAAGATGGCAAAAAGTCGTCGAACAAAATTGTCAATATAATTAATTAATGGTTGTTGCTTGTATTAATAAAAGAAGTTTGAAAATCATGAAAAAAAAAACAAATGACTTTCCGGACAACCTAATACTTTAATGCAATAAACTAGGTCGGCCAATTTATTCCCTTGTGATAATATTTGACCAATACCGCACGTCGTAAATGACATTATTCTAAAGAAAATCAGGTTGACTTAGGACGAAAGTTGAGTCCAGAACGTACGAGCAATGTCTTGAAGTTTAGGGCTCCATCCAATGCGAAAAAAAACTACATCGTAATTTGTCATGTGTACAAAACGCCTCAAGAAAAGCTTTTGTTTTAAAAAGCCGACAATACGCCAACTAGGTAAGAATGAATAATAATTATATTAATGACTAACTACTCCGACACAAAATGTCAACGAGCCTGACCATTTTAATTATTTCTCATGAGACTGTTTTCGAAATAAATCATTCAATTAGGCACCGAATGTCAAGTCGCAACATTTTCTGAGATGACGAGTTACATAATTTCATTGCAACACCACAAAAACCGTATACACCCTTCCGGTTCTTGGCCAAGAAATGGTCCCAACATGTGGCATTTTCCATTGCCCTTTATTCGCTTTGACACTTTCCCCGAGTTATGCAAACTTTTATTTCTCGTTTAGTCCTATCTCGTTTATTGGCCCCCCGACCTTATCGGAAAACCAGAAAAAGTAACTTTTTTGCTGAGTATGGTATTTTCTTCAACATACGACGTATGTACTCCCTGTTTTCCCGAGGTGAAAATAAGGCCAGGAAAGCATCAGCAAAAAGGGATTCGAAATAAAGAAAACAATTTCCGAAGAGGGAAAATAAAATCTATTGGTTACGATAGTACGGGACACGGCATGTGAATGCTTTCATGTCTATATAATTATATAGTCTAGCACAAGGATACACAGCATATTTGACGAAGGCATTTCGGCATCGTAAATGCGCCGACCCCGGCGTACAAGTAGGAAGACACCAACACTCAGGTGGACAATAATTCAATTAGTTGGAACCCGTCCGAAAAAGTTTTTCTGGCTCCCGTCACACACGCGAGTGTTGGCCCGTGCGTTATATAAAAGTTTTTCGGTCTCGTCACGAAAACTCCTTGGAGTGATGTTCGGCTCAAGAAGCCACTAAATGAAGAGTTACGATGCCCCGAATTTGGGGATGTGTGGTGAAAGGAAAAACACACGGCTTTTAGTAAGACGACGTAGGCAATTCTTTCGGATTACGAGAGGAAGGTGAAAAGTTTCACGGATACGGATCCATTTGAAGACGTCAAGTAAATGTCTGGATCATAAGAGAAAGAATAATATTCGGTCGATTTTATGTTGTTCGTGCGGCACTTTGTTGTGTAGTAAATTATGATCGGGACTTTATTTGAAATACATTTGGAAAGTTGACTTGGAAAAGTTAAAATCAATTTTTGAGTTTTTCATTGGTCGGAGGAAGTTTTTTCTTGCGTGTGGGGAGACCGTCAAAACGGGTGGATGATTTGAGTTTTGAATTCTATATCAAAGCATTTTCTTTGGCAAGATTTCTTGATTAAATTGTTTGATATTATTGACACCTATGTTTATTGTTACTGTCAGTTATTCGGATTTCGAAAACAAAAGATAAAATCCTTGGTTCAGCTCAGAATTACATCAATATACCCTTTGGACATCTAAAACTGTTCGAAGAACTAATGAAAGATTTTATATATGCATGTAGTCATCCATCTCTAGCGTAAGACTATTTCGCAGTCCTAAGATTATTTACAGAACAGACAAGAATCCTTATTCTGAACAGACATTAAACACTAACCACAGCACATAGAACACATGACATATCTGAAATAAATGACCCTTCGCTAAACAATTCGTTGGTATCCTTTTCCAAGTAATCTGTTTTCTCGGTAGAAAGATTCTTGTTAGGAAAATGGAAGCAGGCTACTGATTACCAAATATATTTCATGTACGGGAAAACATTCAAGAATGTACATATGTGTGTGTGTATAGATGGTTTGAATGCGATACGAAACGCTTGTGTAAGCAAAATAACGTTGGGAAAATTTATCAGGAAGGAACCTTAAATCTTCCTTCAGATTAGTGTCTTGGAATTGAATGTACTGACCAACTAAATATCGATTTCATCCTGTATGGGTTCAAACAGAATATAGGGTAAGAACTAACTCCAGAATATAGTTCAAAGATATGATAAAATCGACAAAGTATGGTTGAACCCCTTATATTTTAAAATCGTCATTCTTGACCACCGTAACATAATCTTTCCAAGGATATTTTGGCTGACGTTTTTGCAATACTCCTTGAATGCGGTTGATTGCTAGTAGGGCGATGTGGTAAGGGCATTGGCACGGTGGTGTACCATGATTCAAGAATAGAAGGTTACGCAAAGAAGTGTGCAACTTTTTCGCTCTCTTTGCGCATGATGTCACAGTTTCACATTTTGAAAGCTTTCAATGAATATGGTAAGAAATCACATACATATTATACATTTTGAAAGAGAAATCGCTTACAAATCTACGTTTTACTCTGATTTTCATGAAAGAAAGATTTCAAAAAACCATCCTAATCCCCCTTCCCACCCCTAAAAGTAAATCTGTGAATTTATCTACAGTTTTATTCCGATCTTGGTTAAATTTTGTATAATAGACCTTAAAGCTGGGGCAAGGTGACAGTCTGCATAGAATTTCGGAAAACCTTTTCGGTTGACAAGGGGGATTGGGATGTTTTTTTATCTTTTTTTTTTCTTTAAACAAACACTAACCTTCCCCTATTCTTAAGAGTCTAATATATGTACAAAATTTCAAGCTCTGAATAAAACTGTAGATTCATTTGCAGATTTCCTTTTAGGGGTCAGAAGGAGGTTGGGGTGGCTTACTAAATCTGATGTGGCCAGTCACCTTCCCCTTGCCATGAATCTTATCCTAATCTTGGATGTTTAACACACAAAATTTCGTCATATTAGGAATAAAACTGTTTATAAAAATGACAATTTGTTTTAAGATGGGCTGGAAAAAGGGATGCGGATGGATTTTTAAAATGCCCTACAAACAGTAACAATCTTCTTGTCGTGGAGGTCAAAAATTAAAATCTAAATAAATCTGTAGATTCGAAAGCAATTTTTCTTTCAAAAATCATGAAATTTCGTACAAAATGAAACTGTGACGTCATGAGCTTTCGCTCTCGTTCGGGGACCTGCGCATAGCGTAAACTTCTATTCTTGAATCATGGTGGTGAACTATGTATTGGAAGACAATTCTCAATTGGTGTGAGGCTCGAAACAGACAAGTTCTTATGGATGGATTTAACATAGATAGCATGTTTACTAATAACATGTTATTGTAGACCCTAACTCCAATAGCATTTTCCCAATTACAGCTCATCATCAAAATGGATCAAGTCATAGATATCGATTACTGAAAACCTCGAATTTCTTAAAAGCACACTTTTCCCGGGTAGCAACGACGGCTTCGGTGACGTAGAAGAGCTAACCGGGAAACCCTATTAGTTGGAAGAAATCGCATCGGTAATCACGGAGAAGGGAACAATGTGCTGTCAAAGCTCTTCGTCGTAAAAGTCTCCACTTGTTATCCAAATTATGTATCAGCAACTGCGAGATGTGGGAAGCAAAAGACTTTTTCCATAGTCCTCCACTTGGGCGCAGCCTGGACATGGAATTTTTTTAAACCGCTGATGGCCAAGTCTTAGCGATAAGATAGTTTGGATAAAAGCAGATAGCTGTAGCCTGAATGACTGACCAACACCTAGGCGTCTTAGGTTTAGTAGGATGGAATGACTTGCGTAGTTGGACCTGCAACATAGTTTTGTGAACTCCAGCACGTTTATTAAACCATCTGAAGCAGCTATCTTCCAAGGCCATCCCCTGAATAGGGTTAAGTGGTGTGCTGACAATTCATCCTTGTAAAAACCACTCAACGTCAAGAAACCTGGAACAAAAGCCTCGGGATGGACGGATCAACAACGACGACCACGCAAACGACTAAAAGATTATCCTTTCGAATCCTAGAATGTACGCTCCCTGAACAAACCGGAGGCCGAGAAGGCCCTCCTTCAACAGGTCGAAAAGTACAAACTGAGCATTACTGCAGTTCAGGAAACAAATTGGCTTGGCAACGAGATCAATGGCAAGAAATCGTACAAGGAGTTTGGAGTAGCATTTATAGTAAACAATTACCTGAAGCCGCACATTACTGACTTCACACCCATAAATAAACAGCTGTGTGTGATTCGCATCAAGACTCGATTCTTCAATCTCTGGATCACCAATATGCACGCCCCCACTGAAGTTAAAGAAGATGCAGTAAAAGACGAGTCCTACGCCCGCCTTGAGACTCTCTTCGAATCACTTCCAACAAACGACGTCAAATTGCTGCTGGGAGACTTTAACGCGAAAGTCGGAAATGAAAGTTGGCACCGGGGGACCACTTGAGGCCACAGTCTCCACGAAAAATGTAACGACAACGGCCAGCGATTTATCGAATTCGCCTGCAGCAGGAATCTAGTCGTAAGCTCTACGTGTTTCCCGCATCGACGGATTCACAAGCCAACCTGGAAATCTACAGACGCACATTTCGTCAACCATATTAACTACGTCCTGATTTGCAGAAGATGGGCGTCAAGTGTGATGGATGGCCGCTCCTATCGAGGAGCAAACTGCGACTCAAATCATCACTTGGTTAAGACGACCCACTGATGTGGAATTTCCAAAGTGCACCAATCGAGAATCAGCCCTCCCAACATCTTTGCGGTTGATAAACTTCTGAGCTATGCTACAGCGGTGGCGTATGCTACCGCCTTTGAGGAAAGACTATCAACTATGCTACACAACATCAGCAACACAGGCGTCCATGGGTTCTGGGAAGAACTCAAGGGTACCATCAGGTATGCCGCAGAAATAGTCATTGGATATAAAGCCCGGCGAGCGCGAAACGACTGGTTCGACGAAGAATGCAAAAATTCACTTGACGCGAAAAACAAGGCCTACAGACAATGGATTCAACGAGGAATCAGAGCCAGAAGAGAAAAATATGACGAGCTACGGCGAATATCGAATAGAATAATTAGACGTAAGAAACGTAAATACTTTGACGAGCAGTTGCTGAATATAAACGAAAACTTAGCTAATAGGAACACCAGACAAGCGAACAAACTAGTAAATACAATCAAGAACGGCTACCAACCCAGGACTGGCTTTTGTAAGGACAAGGATGGAAACATCATCTGCGACACCGATGGCATTAACAAACGATGGGCCTCTTATTTTGCAGAGCTTCTGAACCTACCATCTAACATCCCCACACAAGAAGCTCTCGACGATATTGTTGATCTGGGCCCACCCATACAACCCCCGACAGTATAGGAAGTTGATCTCGCGTTGCGGTCACTAAAACGAAATAAAGCCCGGGAGCTGACGAGATTCCAGCTGGAATGCTAAAATTTGGTGGAACGGGTCTAGCTAATGCCATGCATCAATTACTGCTGCGAGTATGGGAGGACGAGGAGATCCCAGACGATTGGCGCAGAAGCATAATCTGTCCAATTCACAAAAGGGAGATAAACTGCGGTGTGAAGATTACAGGAGCATATCACTTGTCTGTACGTTCTACAAATTTTTGACGAAATATCTGGAAAATAGAATAAAACCGTACCCCGACCGAATCATTTGTGAAAATTAAAGCGGTGTCGGACCTGGTCGCTCCACAACCGATCAGTTCTTTACGGTCAAACTGATACCCCAAAAGTGCTGGGAATGTAACGTAAACGTATACCAAATCTTTGTCGACTTCAAGCAGGCATACGACAGTATCGAACGTGGAGTACTGTACAACATCATGCTGCAATTTGGTATACCGGCCAAATTAGTGCGACTGACAAAGATGACAATGACCAACTCCGTCTCACAAGTCAGGATCCACAAAAGACTTACTGATCTATTTGAAACACGCACTGGTCTCAAACAGGGCGATGGACTGGCACCGACGCTCTTCAACCTAGCACTGGAATACGCAATTCGGGCTATGAATATGGATAACAGCAAGACGCTACTCATCAAGTCGACACAATTAGCAGCGTATACCGATGACTTCAACGTCATGTCCCGAAGATTGGCCGACGGGGAAGAACTTCTGCATACGCTCGATACCGCTGCAAAAGAAGTTAGACTACGTACGAGTATCAACGATGGTAAAACTAAAATAATGATGCAATCGACGACAAGGACACCTGCACAATCGAGCATCAAAGTGGGGGACCTCAACATCGAGTTCGTGAACAACTTTATTTACCTGGGTTGCAACTTGTCAAGGGACGCCAACGAAACTGACGAAATCAAGCGACGGATACAGTTAGCTAATAAGACTTTTTTCTCGGTTCTCCCCATAATGAAGTCGAAGCATGTACATTGAAAAACGAAGCTCCGTGTGTACAAATCCTTTATGTGCCCAGTGCTATGCTATGGCTGCGAAGCATGGAGCCTAACTCAAGCCTCCGGAAACATACTAGATACATTTGAACGTAAGGTTCTAAGGCGAATTTTCTTGGCTGTTTGCGATCAAGATGGATGGCGCATCAGGTACAACCATGAGTTATATGAACTGTACGATGAACTGGAAGTTTCGAAAATTGTCAAACTACAATGATTTCAATGGGCAGGGCATATGCAAAGAATGGACGATGATCGCATGTCAAAGAGACTAATGAATGCAGAACGAGTCGACTGAGCGAGGTTGCCTATACGACCGAGATCTCGTTGGGAGAGCTCAGTATGTGTGGACGCCGCGCAGCTACTGGGCTTCCAAAATTGGAGGACGCGGTCAAGTGACCAAGATAATTGGAGGACAACGATCCAGGCGGCCGCGGCCCGACATCGGGCTCTCGCGCCACGGTGATGATGATGATGATGAAAATTTTAGAAAATAGTGACCATTTCAAGTTCCTCCTGAGAAGGCAAACATCTTCCGATATTCCTTTCCACTCCTAGCTGAGCTCTAAAAATATTATTACTTGAAATGTAAAAAAAAGGCTTCTTCCCAAACCCACCAATGGCCAAATATATTATCTTAATATTAATGAACACGATCCGTGATTCTTCCAGGAAAAGTCCATGCCAAGCTTATAAACCAACCCATCTGCACTTAAGTTGGGGATTCTGACATCCTTTTCATACTGTCCTCTACCTAGTAATCAACCGTTTGCAGGGCATTACACAGTGGGACGTTTTGACAGATATTAAAATTCACAAAAGACACGAAAAAAGGATTTCATGCTTTCAAGCACCGCGCAAGTCGTTCAGGAGTTCGCCGGAAGTGAAATGAATGACATGATAATGTAACAGGTTTTCCTCATTTCATGGCTTTGACAGCCCATCTAGACGCCAAGCCGCGCCGCTAGAAATTCCCAGATTCAAACCTCATACCACTGCGTTCGAGCTATGTCTAGAGGACGCACATGGCTCCTATATACTTGAGTAGATAGCAGAAAGGCGAAAAGGACTTCCAACATGAACATTTCTGTTGCACACGGCCTTTTTTATTTGTTTTGGCGGAATGGAAACTAAATCCCTCGGTGAGTTATGGTTTGTTGGGATTTTTCGAGTTGTTTTCGCCGCGAGCGTATTTCTGCTTCATATTCCAGCACAAGCCCTCATGTTGACTTCCTTTCGGTCTGTGTCTTTAGAATGAAAGATAAAAATTGTTAGATTTCTTTTTGTGAGTCCAACTGGGCTACGGCCTTGTTTGCCTTCGCTGATTCTGGTTTTTGTCATTTTATGTTCTTTTTCTCGGTCAACGAGTCTGCTACGAACATCGACCATGATATCTTTTAACGGTAGAAGTAACAAACAAATTAAAATACGTCTTAATTGTCCATTTTCGCTGATTACTTAAAGGACTCTAATTTATTACACCATCTTCCCCGGGATTGTTATGTGTAGGCTAGTCGAAAAATGCGAGAGATTGGGTCTTGTTACGAATGTTGTAGGCTTGGTCGAGAATTATCCTATCAGAACAAAAAAAGTCATTTTCCGGTGAGAATGAGAAGCGAGGTTATTCATTTGAATTCACTGACATTTGGTAAAATTAAATGAGTAACATTGTTCCGGCATTGTTACGGGTCATATGAAGGGATTAAGTAGGTTGAGAAAATTTAATGAGCAGTGAATGGAAAGTGCTATGTTTTTTTAAGCTAAATTGTAAAAATAATATAGGGCACTAACAACGGATATTTATGAGTTTAATAGACCTTGGGCTTAGTTCTCACAAGAAATGGGAACGACTCGAATGTTCCCGAATGCTTATGAATTCAGATTGGCCATGCAAGATCAGTCAGAAAAGGTTTTTTTTTTATCGGAGCTTTTCAATGTAATTTTTCAATATTCGGTGATTATCTCAGCATTCACATGTAAACGAAGCATAAGTTTTACACCACTTTGAAAAAAACTGGGTATATAGAGTGGTGTATAGCTTACACTAGCGGTGATTTTGTAGCTCTCAGTGAATAAAATACACCAATAGACACACTGACAAATAGTTATCTTTTCACCTGCAAGTGTCTCTTTAAAACCCAAATTTGGTCAATTTATTCTACTTCCAGTTTAAACATTAATCTGATATTTCAGTGAATCATGTACACTGTAGTACATTATTTAAACCACAAAATGGTGGATTCAATTCACTTTCGGCTTAATAAATCCGCTAATATTGAATTGCATATACCACTGTGTATATTTCAGTGAAAATTTGGTGCAATTTTTGTAAGGTCAGTTCATAAGTTCTCGCGTTTTTTACAGTATTTTCAATATTTCAAAAAATTTACAATTTTTTAATTTTAATCAATTATGTATTTATATTTTCCATCATTATTCCCAATGTCTTGCCAGCGTTGAGGTAATTTTTCAATTCCATCCGAACAAAATTTGGTATCTTTTGAAGTGAAATAGAAACTAGGGAACTTTGGACATCATTTTTGTTTTGGAAATTTTTGCCACTTAAAAACGACTGCAGGCTCCGGATCAGGTGGTAGTCGCTAGGGGCAATGTTAGGAGAGTATGGTGGGTGGGGCATGATTTCCCAACCAAACTCCCGTAACTTTGCCACAGTCACTCTTGCCGTGTGTGGGCGAGCATTGTCATGGTGGAATAAAACTTTTTGTCGATTCACTAAAGCGGGGCGTTTTTTTTATCAATTCTGCATGCAGACTGTTGAGCTGACGGCAATACCTTTCTGCATTGATGGTTTCGTTCGGTTCCAGAAGTTCAAAGTAGACGACTCCTTGCATATCCCATTTTAATCTATTTGCTAAATCCTCTGGCGGTGGTGCTCTTATCGCCGTCCGCAGTCATATCGAATGCTCTCTATTATCGATAACTGACACCCAGCCGTATGACTGTGTCACTGTTAAAATCCCCTTATCAAGTTCTTCTCCTCTACTTATAACTTGCGTTTATGTTCCTTGTAACTCCGTCCTTGCTGTCTATAATAGTCTCTTTACATACCTTTCAAACTTGATAAATATTTTGTTTCCTGAGTCTCCCATTATCATTTGTGGTGACTTCAACCTTCCCAGCATAGTTTTGCCTGTAGATCCGGGACTTCCTCTTGCCTCCTCTTCGCCATCTCTTTTGCTGTCTCTAACTTCGTTCATGGAATTAAGTAACCTTTCGCAATTCAATTGTGTGCCTAATTTTATGAATCGAATCCTAGACCTTACACTCTGTAATCTACCTCTGCCTTCTCTGTCCTGTTCTTATAGGGCGATTCCCTTTGTTCCGTGTGATGTTTATCATCCCGCGTTTCTACATGAACTCAATATTCCTTTTTCACCCTGTTGCGGACATATCAAAAATGCTCGTCTCAACTTTAGGAAAGCTAACTTCGAGACTATTAACCAAAAATTATCTGCCATCAATTGGAATTTTATCCTTGCCGATTGTGATTGCGAAGTTGCAGTTGATAAGTTTTATAGCAAACTCTTCAGTACTATTCATCAATTCATTCCTTCCTATAATCTCAAGCCCCGCAAGGGTCCCATATGGCTCACTTCACAAATCTACCGCTCTATTCGTAGAAAAAAACGTGCCCATCACCGTTATAAGCGCTTTAAACGTTCCTCAGACCTCTTAACTTTCAGGAAACTACGCTCACGAACCAAAAGCATGATTTGTGCGGCTAGATCTGCCTACCTTAACAACATTGAATGTAGCATACGTAACAACGAGAGTAAGCTTTTTTGGTCGTATGTACACCACATGAGGTCGTCAACATCCAGTGCTTCCTCGCTAATCTACAACAATGTAACCGCAGTCACGGCAAAGGAAATGTGCGAGCTCTTTGCTACCTTCTTCTCAAGTACTTTTCGACAATCTTATATATCATCCACTCATTTTTTAACTCTCAAGACAAGACCCTCGAGTCAATGCCACCTATTTTGCTTTCTTACGTTGAGCAGCTTATCTGCTCCCTTAAAGCTAGCTCCTCCGCGGGTCCTGATGGTATCCCTAACATTTTCCTAAAAGGTACCTACAGTAGCATATCTGTTCCTCTTTCCATCCTGTTCAATAGGAGTATTCGTCAAGGTATTTTCCCGCCTCAATTGAAATCTTCCTTTGTTGTACCCATTCCCAAAAAGGGTGACCCTAACCTTGCCTCTAATTACCGCCCCATTTGTCTACTTTCCTCCACTTCTAAATTACTGGAAAGAATTATTTACAATTACATCTATTTTACGACAACTTCGGATTTCTCATCTGCCCTAACCAATACGGTTTTTGTAAGAACAAATCTACTGTCACCAATTTGGTTGAATTCGTGGATTTCGTTGCTAACTCCTTCAATAAGCATCAAGATGTTCATGTTGTCTATACAGATTTTTCCAAAGCGTTTGACTCAGTTGATCAGAGAATTCTACTGGATAAGTTAACTGGGCTCAATTTTCCTTCCCTGCTTATCATCTGGATTTCCTCTTACCTCGTGGATCGGTCATCGCAAGTTGTGTTTAATAATGTTCTTTCCTCAGCCTTCTGCCCATCCTCTGGTGTGCCTCAGGGATCCATTCTCGGGCCATTGGGGCGACCGGTAGCGCAGTGTATTGAGGCATCTGTCTCATGTTTGACTACCGGCGTTTCGGGTTCGAATCCCGTCCACGACGACGTTCGTGGCCATGGATGTGCAGGAGGTGCATGCTGGCAACTGCATTCTCTGAAACCAATTTATGCCAACGAAACGTCAACTGGGCCACATGGAACAGTTGACGCGCTATGCCCCACAAGGGGTTAGAGCAATTGAGTACCTTTCCTATTTTTTGTTAATGATCTCCCTCAGCTTCTGCAATGTTCCTCTTTACTTTATGCTGACGATTGTAAGTTATTTACATCCATCTCTTGTCTTTCTGATTGCGTAGCACTTCAATCTGACTTAAATCTGTTATCCCCTTGGTGCAGGTTGAATGAATTACCTCTTAATATATCCAAATGTTCCGTCATGATCTACTCTCTTAAGCCTTCTCCTCTGTCTTTCACTTATCATATTAACTTACTGCCGCTTGTTACTGTCTCCACGATCAATGATCTTGGGGTCGTTTTCGACCCCAAACTTCGCTTTTCTGATCATTTGTCTTTTATAATTAACAAAGCTTCAAAATTATCAGGCTTTGTACTGCGTTGTTGCAGTGACTTTCGGTCTTTTGCTACTTCCTTGAACCTCTTTGCATCCCTTGTACGTAGCACCCTTGAATACGCCTCAGTTGTTTGGTCCCCATCTACTTCCTCGGCCTCTGATGCTTTAGAATCTGTGCAACGTAAATTCACCCGAACCATCTTTTTCAAGTTCAAAATTGCTTACGTACCTTACCCTGAATGCGCTTCAGCTTTCTTGACATGATGTCCTTGCGAAAGAGAAGGATTTTTCTTGACGAATGTTTCTTATATAAGTTGTGTCGTCAATTATTATGTTCTTCCCTTTCTGATGACATTGTTTTAAGAAACCCCATCACTATACACGCACAGGTGCAGTCTTCTATCCTCCTGCCGCTGATCTTTCTGTATATATGAATTCACCACTCCCTAGAATTATGCACAACTACGACAGACTGGAGCTTCGTCCGTTACCTACCTAATTTTATCGCTTTAAAAAGATACTTCTTCAAAGGATCATGTTAACTGATATATAACATTAATTTCCTTACTCTTTGTATATTTCTACTTTTCTTATGTCACATCATTTATATCTTTTGTTTTCATTTCATTTCATTTATTTATTTGCAATTCATATAATACATTAATTCATATAACAATAATTTATTGGTATTGCTTCTCCCCTCTAAAGCAAAGCTTGTGTGAGGGGAAACTTTAAGTTTAAGGATAGTTAGACTAAGTAACATGTTTATTAGTTAATAATTATTATCATTTAATAAAAAGGTAGATGCCTATTATACAATGAGTAAAAATTAGTGTTCAGTACTGTATTTATTGTTCAGAGGTACATATATAGTGTGAACATTTGATAGAATTCACTGAAGGATAGGTTAAGTAGCCAAAATTTAACTTTTATTTTAAAATTTTGAATCCTATAAATATCTATCCTGATGTCGTTCGGGAGGATGTTGAAAAAAAGAGGACCGGTGTAGGTGTGGGATTTTTGGGATGACGTCTTTCTCATGCGCGGAACTACAAGTCTGAGAATGTTGTGACGCGTGTTGGCCTGGTGTGAGATGAAGTTAGGATTAAAATTGTTTGCCAGGTAGTATAGTGTGCTTTTGACATAGAGCTTCCTAATATGGAGTATATTTAGTAAAGCGAAAAGTTCTTCAGAAGGAAAAGTCTGCGGGAGGTGAAAAGCGGTTTTTTAAATTATTTTTTGTGTAGTTTTTAAAATCCTCAAATGGTTGTCGTAAGCTCCACCCCATGCTGTTATAGCGTATTGTAAGACCGATTGTACCAGCGCGAAATACACTTGTCTCATCTGATCTTTTGATAGGGTAGATCTAATGGTTCTGAATATATATAAGGTCTTTCGTAACTTTTGTGCAAGGTACGAGATATGAATGTTCCATTTTAGAAATTTATCAATGTATATTCCAAGGTATTTCACGCTATCATTGCAGTCTATTTGGGGGCAATTGCAAGGATCATTGCATGGTAGATGAGTTTGTGCTCTGCAGTTGTCATTATGCAGTTTAACCCAATTTTGCAGAGGTTGTCCAGAATTTGTAAGCGAGAATGTGATTGCCTTGGTTTTAGATATGTTTAAGTTCAGATGGTGACTTTCAAGCCAGCTTTTTACAGCTTTGAAATCATGCTCCGCGTTGGAGAATGTCTCTGACCATGTTCTGCTTGAAGTTACCAAAACAGTATCGTCAGCAAAGGCGATGATTTTGCTTTTCCTTGTTGCTATCTTACATAAGTCATTCAGATATATTAAATAAAGTAATGGTGATAGGACTGTGCCTTGAGGAAGGCCATACGGCTGATTGATTGCCCATTCGCTGTAAGTGTTCCCTATTTTTACACACTGTTTCCGTTTTGTTAGATAGCTTGATAATAATTTCAATGGAGTGCCGCAGATGCCAATTTTGCGTAATTTTAAAGTCAGAAGATTGTGCGGTATTGAGTCGAAAGCTTTGGCAAGGTCCATGAAAATTGCCATTGGTTTGTTGTCAGTATCTATTTCAGAATGTAGCATGTCAGTTACTTGTAATATAGCATTTTCCGTACTCATGCCACTCCGGAAACCATATTGATTTGGGGATAGAATGTTGTTTTCAGTGATAAATTTTTCCAAACGTGTTTTCAAGCACCTTTCGAACAATTTAGATATCACGGGTAATAATGAAATTGGCCTGTAGTTCAGTGGGTTGTTTTTCTCCCCATTTTTATAAATTGGGGTTACAACAGCTTCTTTAAAGGGTGTTGGAAAGATTCCTTCTTTGATGCATTTGTTAAATATAGTTGCCAAAGGCACTTTCAACTCATTTTTTGTTGTTTTAAGTAATTCCGTGCTTATGTTGTCGATTCCGGAGGACGATTTACGCAAATTATTAATTTGATTGGCTATTTCATCAATACTTATTTTACTTATATGGAAATTCAATTCGTTTGGAAAGACTGTTTGTTCCAGCAAATCTGTGGTCGTTTCGGGGTTGGCATTCTTTGTGCCTAAATTGATAAAGGTTTTGTTCAGTGTGTTAGCGGCTGACTCCATATTATTTGATGCAGCGTTGGTGTTTGGATCGATAATCTTCATCCATTCAATGTTGTCGTGACGATTTCTTCCTGTCATGTCATTGACTGTTTTCCACAGCTGTTGGGTGCAGTTTTCTCTGTTTGTTATAATTCTTTGAATGTAGTCTCTTTTTGATGATTTCATTATTGAATGTAGTTTATTTCGATATGATTTGTAATAGGTTTGCAGTCCAGTATTAAATGGTTGAGTATTCAATGTTTTTTTCAATTTTTCTCTGGTTCTTATTGACCGAATGATGCCTTCAGTCAACCATGGTTTTAAGATTCGAAATTTGCGTTTAGTTGTGATTGTGTATTGACATTCTAGTGTCAAGTCTTGCAGTCTGTCGAATAGTAACCTGGTGGCGATTTCAGCGTTATTTTCAGAGGATAGTATGCTAGACCAATCAATGTGATGTAGTTTTTGTTTCAGTAAATTTGAGTCTATCATTGTTTTGACATTTGGGCTGTTATTTTTGTGTGTCTTTAGATCTAGTGGTACTGATAGTAGAAGGGTGTTGTGGTCTGTTATGCAGTTTTTAAGAATTATTGGCATACACTCTCTATGATGTTTCTGTCGTATAAATATATGGTTAATGCAGGAGAAGAAAGTTGCGGTTGTGCGTGTCGGTTTGTTGATTAGAGAGGTGAATCCTAGCCTCGCTAGGCTGTTGAGATAATCATTGGTTATTGTGGAGTTGTCAAGAATGTTTATATTGATGTCTCCTACTAATATGTCTGTTGAATTGTTAGAGTGGTCCGGTATTAGGTTGGTTACTTATAAAATTGTTTATTTCTAGGGATGGTGAACGATATATGCCTAAAAGTGATAAGTTAGAATTATTCTTTAGTTTTATGTCTATCTTGATACCTGTTTGTGAATCATTCGATATTTCTTGATACATTTCTCTAAAATCTTTGTTACTTTTTCTTTCCTTTAATTTTCATCTTTTTTTTTTCTCTTTCTTTCTTTAACTAGTGCATCCATAATTTTAGTTTAGTGCTTAATTTCTCCTTGGCACTCTTACTTTTAAATTTTGTCCTTTGATTTGTATTTTTAATTTTCTGAATTCTCTTTATTTCTCATATATGTACATATGTACCTATATATCTTTGTATTATTGTATTCATGGGATTTATTCCCGTTCAATAATTGTTGAATAAATAAATAAATATCAACAATAAAATTTTCCGCGGGTGTAATCCGGCCCTGACAGTCGGCTCTGGCGTGGCGTTCGCATCGACCCATTGGCGGATTCGCTTAACATTTCGTATAGATGCCACTTTTCACCGCCCGTTGCAATGCGGTTCAGAAAAGGTTCACTTTCGTGCCGTTGAAGCAGCTGAGAGCAGATGGTAATTCTTTGTGCGAGATTCGATGCTGACAATTGATGAGGAACCCACTTGGTAAGCTGACAAACTTTTCCGATGTTGACCAAATGGCGAAAAACGATTGAGTGAGATGAATTTAGCCTGTCTGCTATCATATGTACTGTTAACGATGGTTCTGCTTCGATCACATCCTTCAAGGATTGGTCATTTAACTCGTCTGGATGACCCGAACCGGGTGCATCCTCCAAGGTTGTGCAGCCCTGCCCGAATTTCCGGAACCACCCTTGTGCAGTCCTCACACTAACGGTGTTCGCTCTATGAACTTCGTTTATTTCGGCAGTGGCTTGTGTAGCTTTTTTGCCCTTTTTAAAGAAAAAGTACAAAATGCTTCGTTTATACTCCTTCGTAACTTCCATGTTTTTTTTGATGAATAGTGATCGTTCCTGTTTAAGAAGTCAATACTAACTGACTAACCCTTCACCCTTTCCAACTATTTATAGAAAACTTTGATCTGTGATTTCACAACTCACGAAATTTCAATCATTTGAGCTACTCGAAAAAACGCGGGAACTTATGAACTGACCTGGCGGTTTAAATTTTACACAAGTTAGAAAAAAATTTAATGTTTATGAAAACACTTCAATATAAAGATTGGTGTTTACATTACACTTATTTTTGAAATAAGTAACTTATGATTACAAGAAATGTCTGATCATTCATTTTAAACCATAAATTTCGCGAATTCTAAAACTCTATTTCAAAAACGAAAACCACGTTTCATTTTCAGATCTACCTTATTATTACTAAATTAGCCCCCCCTTCAAAATAAAAAACAAAAACAATTTTATTTTCTAGATCTACAGAACTTAATATCATTTGAATATGAATATGTAATGGAGATGCATTATACAGTGGTAAAGATACGCATGGTGACACCATATCTTTTTTAATATTTTAAAAATAAGAAAACTTATAAATTTTTTTCATTGTAGTTTTATTCTAAAATAAAGTAGTTAACGTTCTAACAATTTAATTCATTTTACAATAATTAAATTAAATTAAAGTAATTTATTCATTTTTCTTCTACTTAGGATAAAATATGCGTTGGGGCGCACCAACAGAAAATACGTTTTCATTACAGTTAATAAAATTGGAGGGCAAAAGACCTCACCCATAGTCCTCTCGTGGGCGCCCTCTGGAATGGCTGACTAAGCCAACCAAGTTTTGCGCTACAAAATATTTGGTAGAGGCACATAACGATGATCATCCTGAATGCGTCTCAGGCAGTAGGCGAACGGTGGAGTTGCAACATAAATGTGAAAACACCAACACGTCACACCCAGCTGAAAGATCACCAAAAGAACGCGCAAATGAAAACACCATTGGAGAGCTATCTCTGCGCTATATAAAAAATAGCTCTCGGCGACTCTTAGGACACCTAAGGAAGCAACCCTTCCCCTAAGATTGGGTATGTGGGCTTGTAATCTACGTACCTGAAATCAATTTACACACGAAACATTAAACGAGCCTCGAATACCACTGATTCACCGGCAACGACTTTTGCCCACAAACAACGGACCACGATCTGGGCGAGTGCAGCAGTGAGAGGCTCACTGAAGTCGAACACGAAATGACCGCATATAACATCGATATACTAGGACTGAGCGAAACAAGATGGCCTGGATCGGGAACGACTTTATCACCAAGCTCTCAAACAGTACTGCTCTACTCTGGAAATGAAGATTATATGTCACCTCGAGTGACAGGCGTCGGAATCCTGTTGCCTAGGGAGGCACGCTTATCTCTAATTGACTGGAAGCTCATCTCCGACCGTATCATCACAGCCAGATTCAAATCCAGGATAAGAAACTGTAATGAACCACCTGTAATGCACCATATTACGGTCTGGTAGGAAGAGATCGAAGTAGCACCTGATGAGCAGTGATCTATTGGTGGTACGAAGCCAGAGGCCGAGGGTCCGATTACACCCGGACCCAGGTGCGATCGCGTGGGCATCTGATCCGTCCGCCAACCATTCCATCATTATCAACTATTTTTTTTTTATTCCCCATTTTTACCTAACCTATTTGTGTTGTCTTCCCAAGGCCTATGAATTTTGTTAATACGTAAAGGACAGGGGCAACGAGCGGCGAAAACCCCGCCACATCTCCCGAACCGAGCTACAGCAAGCATAGCCCGCTGCTTAGCTCGTTGAGGAGCCTTTTTCTTCGCCAGATGGCACGGTCCGACCTTCACGGTCACTTTGCTACCTAAGCTCCGTCCCCACGGGCATCTTCGAATGCCCACCAAACCGTCCGTTACATGCCTATCAGAGCAACACGTAATATTAGTTTACCAATGAACTTTGCTGATTGGCAAAAACACAAGCGTGCCAACATCAACATATTTACTAGATTCCGAAAGACACAAAGTTAGGCTAGGTTGCTGAAACAGCATATTTAAACCAGAAACAAAGGTCTATTGTAATACCCTAGGAGAACCAAAACCACATATTAGAAACAGCCGAAGCCGCTGACGAATCGAAAGAGCTGTCCCACCTCCAATTCTGCCGGCTCCCCAAGATGAGTGTAAAAGCATTTACCAAGAGTTGACCTCCTCAACTGTGCATAAGCAGGGCATTCACAGAGCAGATGAGCAATATTTTCATCCTATTACTCCCTCACACAGCTTCTTTAGTAATCAACGAATGGAAGCCGAACCCTCCTGGCATGTTCGAAGATAAGGAAGTGCCCAGTAATGGAGTCGATCATCAAACTTATCTGGTACTTAGCGAGAGTAGTTTAGTAGTGCGACTGATATTCTGCCTCGGCCAGATTAGCTTTGCATTATAGCAAGAAGCGCCATCAGTCCATCTAAGGTGGAATTCCTTGACCGCAGCTGATTTTATTCTGGATTTGACCAGGCAAAGCGGTGTAGTGATACAACTTCGCATTTTTGGGTGAGAGATCCCTTGGCTACTTAGCTTCCTCGACATTGGCGGTGCTTTTAATAGGTAGTGTCAAACTTGATGCTATCATGGGGACACACCTTAGCCTAAATGTAGACGAATTTCTTGGTAAACTTATCAGCCTGTTGTGAACATATTAGCCTGAACTAATGGTCCGATCAGGGACGTGTAAATAGAGGGACTCCCGCAAGGCTGTATTCTATCTCCCTTTTTGGAACCTGGCGGTTAAAAAACTGTCGATCATGCTACTTGCTGCGTAAGTACAAAAACTAGCTAGTGTCGCCAGTGGTGCGGAAATGTTTCATTTATATTAGCCAAAGCTAATGTACTCCTGAGAGTGTAAAAATATTTCAAGTGCCGAAATCCGAATTACGTCAATAATTCATCGTGAGTTTCCTTGCAGCCACAAGCCCAAAATCACTTCTTAACAATTTAGCCACTTAAACAAAATCGATACATTATCTGTAAACCAAGCTCATTTTTTGGAATTTCGCGGAAACTTATTTAGATCCCATTCCGTAATCAAATAATAAAACTTCCGTATTATGCCCCATGAAAGTTGTATCCATACATTTCAGTACCTACACACTCATTTCAAAGAACTATATCAACCTACAGAAGTATCCTTACACACGAATGTACATAAAACCATCTAAATCGATTGAAAGCCAGCAACCTTTCCTTTTTCCGAGTACGAAAAGAGAGAAACCGAAAATGTATAACCGCAATCCCTCATTCTGCTTTGAGCTCTTCTCATACATTCACGCTTGCCACATCGCTTGCCTCACAATGATATATGAATTCGGTTCATCACTTTCAAAAAATTGTTTCTAATGTTTTCTTGACAAACTCTACACACCTTAAGTATATACGAGTACATATATCCTTAGGAATAATATTGCTGATGGAAACTCGAGGAAGGCTAAAGCCGGCCATATACGTTCAGGCTTACCTCGAGGTATATATTCAGTAATACCTGCACAGGTACAACTTAGCAGATCTGGACGTCTGTGCAGGTTTGGACGCCTATTCAGGTATTGACGCCTACGTAGACAGCACACACACTACTTAAACCTGCCCAGGCATAACTCAAGGTATACTTGAACGTGTATGGCCGGCCTAAAAGGGGGCCTTTTAAATGTACGATACAACTGAGAATATCAGGTTCAAGTTGTAAAAATGGACTACTAAGAAATACGGACTCTACGTAACTGGTTTCGCAAGAGCGACAGCTTTTATCAGAGGGCGTTTGGCAGTCTTGCCTGAAAGCAATACATGCCTCGACATGAACATTTCTACGCTTCTATTCAATTCGTCCAATGTATGACCTGCACAACGCGACACTACTGAAAAGATGAAACCGAAGACCAACAGCACAAATCCTTGATGGAGCAGAAGATTTCCGGACGGTTCGTTTTAGTCAGAAAGCATTTTTACGTGACCATAAAGAAAAAGGATTCGCACATTACAGACTATTCCGCCCTTGAAGATATTCTTTCGTTTTCAACCATATCCTCTCACTTTATTACGCCATTATAGCATCCCATTAGGATCGGATAAATGGATATGTGGAACGTCCTCGACGATGCTCACAGGAGTCCGCCAGGAGCGCAAAAACATGGTAATCATTGTCGAGGGAATTGTAAATTTTCGTATGAACCGAGGGGTTGCAGGGACCCCGGCACCATACCATGCCGCATGCCGGGCCTTCTGACTGTGCGGCGCGGTGGCGTCCGAATTATGATCCCCGAATCGAAAATGAAATCATTTGGTCGCCCCACTATTGTAGATAAAGGCCGTAACAGTGTTTTCACGCCATCGCTATCAGATTAGAATTGGTAATGGCAGCGAATGTCCTTCCGTTTCGGTCTTGCTTTGAAATAGAGCGCCAAAGTCGGAATCGGTCCGAATTGTTCTGCGTGGGATGGGAAGTGGGTAAACGAGAATCTCCACCGAGGGTGTTTCGTACATATTTCGAATATTACCGCGATGGGATTTTTATGAGGATAGATGGGTTAGCGATTGGGTGGTGGCAGCTCGACGGGAGCATGAACATAGTAAAGTTTTATGAGCGGTAGCAAGACTGCATACCGATTCTATGTTTCGTTTTTTTATGAAGAATTATTGCCAGTTTGAATGCTGCTTTCGGGAAGTTTGGCAAATATTTTCTGGTCAGGATTAAAACTTGAGATTGTCTATGGTAAAAGTTTATTTTTTTTTCGTATATTGGACAGATGTTGAATATCGCTGAATTTTAGGGAAAATCTGAAGAGAGTCAAGCGGACAATGTTCTAGCTTTAATTGCTTTGACCCCTCCAGGGGCATGAGTGCGTCAACATCTTTTGCAAGCAAAATCTTAACGTTTCTATAGCTTGTTTTTCGAATGGTGTAGTTTCTAGCATGCACCTCCCATCCGAGCCATCTTTGACTGACAACTTCAAAACGCTGCGGGAGTTCTGGTAATACCAACTTGTAATTTTTTTTTACGCACCGAGGATTGATCCTATGTTTCTCTAGATGTGGAATTTTAAGAGCGGCGACCGAAAACTCCCGAAAACCAAGCGCGTCATGTTCCAGTGAAACTAATAAATTCATATTATTTTACAGGGTGTCCCGCGTGGAATGTTCACTCTCTTAGTGGAATAACGCCGCCGGAATGTCCCCTTTTAGCTTAAACCGTTACAAAGTCAATGTACTTTTTGTCATTTTCATGTCAACAAGGCTGAGCGACCAGGCGCATTTTCATAGCGAATGAACCATCAGTTGTCTCGCCACAAATGTGGTCTCATTTGGCGATCTTATCAAAACGCCTTCGTAGTACTGACAGTTTACGATTTGATCTTTAGGTTAAAATTCGAAATGCACCAATCCGTTGACATCGGACACAGCAGTGAGAATCACTTTGACAGGACCTCGTATTCTTTTTTGGCGTAGAGATCCTTTGGCAGCCCACGGTGATGCCTGGAATATTATCTTAACGTCGTACCTGATACCCAACTCTCTTCCCCTGTGATGATCCGTGAACATTTCATGTTGCATCGTTACTCTCCTAAACAGGATATTGCAAGAATCGAAATCAAAAACACACCGCACTCAAATAGCAATAACTCGAAAACTATACGAGATATAAACTAACTTTAAGCAGTTAATTAAACGGAATGATATGACATGAATATCTCCACTTAACGTCGACATTCGATGCCTTTGGGAGTACCTAGCACGGGGCTCTGACCTCCCCCCTTACGGGATGGCTTTCTCCGACCGAAATCAGAAGGATGACTTCTTTGGAACATGCACTTTCCTCAGAACCTTACCATTATAGGCTGTGGCCTAGCTTAGCCGACTTATCAATAACCACAGCCCCTACGAGGCCAACGCCTTGATGGGCCAGTACCTTGGTACTGTAGGCACACCACGGGGTGGTTATTAATTGCTACTGACTTCTCAAAAGCTAGAATGATCTCACCGCTCGATTTCCTTACGGAATATCTCACTGATTAATGGAGTGCATCCTCGGGCTCAGTAAAGCCCACTATCCCCAAGGGAGTTGAAAGTGCTTCCGTTCCTCAAGTACTAGTAAGCGCTCTCCTCAAGTGGGGATAGCGCTCCTTTTCCCATAACAGGCCGGCCGGCGCCATGTTTAGGTACTAGTAAGCCAGTCGACTGGGTCCGTGGGGTTGTCAGGCCCAAAGCAGTATAGGAATCAATATTCTCTCCCTTTCCACCAGTTCCGCACCTATGTTAGATTCAGAGCTTGGGAAGTCCCCAAAGACTTGTCCTCCTCAAGTCTAGGAATCAGCACCTGGGCTAGCCCCAGTAACCTTTCTGCATCTTGGCACCTATAGGATTGCTCCAATAGGAATCGTTCGAGTACCTTTCAGCCTATATAGCCCCCTTGCGTAGTTCGTTATGCGGGGGCACCACCCCCCGAAAGATGTCGCCATAAAGACTGAATCTAAGCCAGGACCGTCATGCAACATCAGCGGCACATAACGACGGACACCATTAGCGTGAGCATCATGAGGCCACCAATAACTTCACAACTAAGGTACGTGGGATCGTCAGTCCCCAAAGGCTGGCATAGGGATCAGCGCCAAGGCCCCTTTATACTATGCTGGTGAAAAGCAGTGAAAACTAACATCATCACCTCCTTGCTTAGCATCAGGTCCGTGGGTTCGCTACACCCAAACACTATAAGCCTTTCGACTCAATGGATGTCCCCTGCGGGGGGAAGATTATGACAGTTGCAGTGCTTTCAATCGCCGCAGCGATCCATCGAGATGTGGTTGAAGGGATTCCGTTATTTTTAGATCATACCTAGCCACGCGCTGACTGACTGAGTGACTGACATTTGTAATGAACCATATTTTAAGACCCACGACTGCGACTGTTATGTTTCGCAAATATATCTATTTACGGTCTTCCCAAAATAAATGTATTTGTAAAGAATTGTTTGAATTTTCAAACTTAGCGATCGGGCAAACCTTGTCAATTTGCGTTATCTATCTATGGTGGACACCGGTTTTGACAGAGAAGTGACTAAATTTGGGGAAGGTCGACGTGCGAGATTTGTTTTGCAGCGGAACCGGTTGGCGTCGATTCCTTGTGGGATCCTGCGAGTAACGAAGACTAATTTTTTTTTAATCCAGCCTGTCGGATTTGTTTGAGCGTAGTTAATGTGCGGCCTGTGAACATGACCATTGGCTTCGTTTTTGCAATAAATATCGTGCTCAATGGCCGAAGCTCCTTTACATCCTGGGTGGGAATCGGGTAAGGCGATAAGCAACAATCGCCGAGCCGACAATGCAAAGTGATTGCGTCGCATTTGGGTATCGGGTAAGGCGATCCCTTTGGAAGGCGACATACTGCATTTAACGAGACCCAGCATGGGGCGAAAGGCGGCAGAAACCCCGCCCACAGCTCCCGAACTGAACTACAGCAAACATAGGCCGCTGCTTAGCTCGTTGAGGGGAATTTTTCTTGGTAAAATTGCACTACGCCTTCCCCCTCACGGTCACTATCCTACTTCAGGCTTTGCTCCTACGGACATCTTGGGATGCCCACCCAACCGTGGGTGCACGTGTCATTAGTTCGTGTGACAAGTTTCAACATGTTCTCTCAAGTAGTTTGTTTACAAGAATTTTTGCAGTAGACGTGTTTTTCGTTAAAATCTAGAAACTTGAATATCATGCGGCCGTAAAATTCTTCGTTTAGGAGGGATTAACCCCTAAGGAAATTCATCCGAAGTTAACAAAAGTTTTCGACGACTCTGCTCCTTCGATGTCAACCGTTAAAAAGTGGGTAGCTGAATTTAAACGTGTTCGTACGTCCCTCGAATTCGACCCACGTCAAGGACGGCCAAAAATCGCAACCACACCGGGGACCATCGAAAAAGTGCATGAGATCGTGTTGGACCATAGGTGAATGAAAGTGAGTGATATTGGTGAGGTTGTGGGGATATCGGAAGAAAAGATGCAAAACATCATGCATAAAGAATTAGAGATGCGAACGCTCTGCGCAGGATAAGTGCCGCATTTGCTGAATACCGATCAAAAGCAAATACGCAACCGATTTTCGCAGCAATCTTCGATTCCCGAATTAATCGGGATCCGACCGATTTTGTGTGGCGATTTGTCACCATGGATGAAACTTGGGTCCACCACTACCCGCCAGAAACGAAACAGCAGTCCGAGCAGTGGGTGGAAGCCGGTGGTTCAGCGCCAAAGAAAGCGAAGTCGATGGCATCTGTCGGAAAGGTCATGGCCAGCGTGTTTTGGGATGCGAGAGGAATCCTGTTGTTTGATTACCTTGAAAAAGGCAGAACAATAACAGGCGAATATTACTACAAACTCCTTGACCAGCTGGATGCCAAAACTCACGAGAAGAGGCCTGGCTTGAAGAAGACAAAAATAATCTTTCATCAGGACAACGGACCTGCACACAAGTGTGCGTTGGCGATGGGATAACTGCGGGATTTGGGGTACGATTTGCTCGACCATCCCCCTATTCTCCTGATTTGGCACCCTCAGACTTCAATCTGTTCCCAAGCTTGAAGATATTTGTTTCTGGGAAGCGCTTCGCATTTAATGAAGAAGTGTAGAGGACCGTAGATGAATATTTTCATAGCTTTCCAGGCTGTCACTTTCAGGAAGGCATACTGTTGCGGAAACGCTGGACCAAATGTGTTGAAGTCAAGGAAGAATATGTAGAAAAATAAAATCATTTTTAACTGAAAATCGCAGTCTTTCATTGTCAGGCCGAGAACTTTTCAAATAACCCTCGCTTGTCGTAACTTGCTATTTGAAACGAATTAAACTTCCTTCGCATATCGTTAAAGGCGATATTATGATTGTGTCGACAGGACTGTAACCAGTTGTTTCAACAAATCCTCGAATAAATACTTTGATTTCAAGTGATACATATGTATGTATAGGTATACCAACAATCCAGTTCTTATACCCTTCACGGATGTGATGTGATAGGGCATATAAACTTTGTCATGAAGTTTGCAACGCACAGAAGGAAGCATCTCCGACCATATAAATTCTATAGGTATATTCTTGGTCAGTATGATGAGACGAGTCGATTTAGCTTTGTCCGTTTGTCCGTTTGTCCGTCTGTCTGTCTGGCTCTATGCAAACTAGTCGCTCAGCTTTCAAGCTATCAAGATGAAATTTCGTACAAAGCCTTCTTTCTATTGCACGCTGTATACACGTACATATGTCGAAACCAACGGAATCGGACCACTACATCATATAGCTGCCATAGGAACGACCGGTCCAAAAATCCGCCTTTGTGAGAAAAACTTTTTTATTTCTGAAGATATCTTTACCAAATTTAATACTATTCAATCATATTGGCTGCCAAACCGTTCCAAAATTTGGTTGAAATCGGCCCACTATTCCACATACCTCTCATAGGAACAGTGAAATCAGAACAAGTTTTACTACTAATTTAAAAGTGGCAAATGCACCATATGTCACATAATTCGAAGGCAAGTTTTTTTTTACAAGGTGAGGTTTAGGGTCATGTGTGCCTGACCTACCACGCTTAATGGGATTATTCATCTGGAACATTAAATTTATTCGAAATTACTCAAAAAATCTGTAAAGATAACTGAAATCAAAATAGCGTCGATTAGTGATTTTTGGATCTAACAAATCAGTCATCAGTCAAACCAATTTCCGGACTCGAAAACCGTTAATGTTTAAATAAACTAGTATTTTATGGAGCTTGCGATATTAACATCAAAATGTTACCAGTGAGTTCCGAATACATGGATGCATAGTTTGAGTCTAAACATGAGCGTACGACAAAAAATCATAAACTCCTGTTTCTATTTATGAATCTCTTTTATTATAGCCCATAAAAGTGTGCCAAATGTTTAGTCGATAAAACCATAAACTAGTGAATTGAATCGAATATGAATGTTTGACATGTAAAAGTGGCCATTCTTCATGTCAGATTTGAAAAGAAAGCTTATCCCTTCCCTTGGGTTGAATTCCAGATGACAAAGGAGAACTTTACCACTAAAATAAAAGTAAGTAAAAGACTATCTAAGTCGTTACTTTTGACACCGAAAAAGAAAGTAAATAAAATGAAACCGAAAAGAAGAAGCCTTTGCCCGCAATCCGAGGGTATTGTAGTGTCCCGTGCCTATTGACCGAGCGCGGAGTGTTGAGGCATCAGTCTCATGTTTGACTACCGACGTTTCGGATTCGAATCCCGTCCACGACGACGTTCGTGGCTATAGATGTACAGGAGGTGCATACTGGCAACAGCATGCTCCGAAACCAGTTTATACCTTCGAAACGTCAACTGGGCCACATGGAATAGTTGACGCGCTATGCCCCACAAGGGGTTAGGGTGATTGAGAGAGAGATGCCTATTGGAGATTAAATGTCCTACTCCTCAAGATGCTTATCCATTCATGTTAAGACGACATTGCGAGTTACAAGTTCGCATAAGGAAGTACAACAACAACAAAATTCTCTGAATAATTTTAGAAAGTATAGTCAGTTGGGGAGCAAAAATTCTTCTTCCATAGTCCTTCACGTGGGCACCCCCTGGAGCGACAGTGGTCACTGGCCATTGCTAACCAACGTCAAGTGATGGCGGTACGATGATTTGGTTGAGGTAAACCCCCCCCTGTGGTGTGGGGTGTAAAAATAATACCACGGCCTTTTCCTTTGAGGGCCTGTCGTTAAAACCAACAATCGAAGGACAGGATGTGTATGCCAGCAACTTGCACTATCCGAAATCTTTATATGCTAACGAAACGTCAACTATGCCTCGGATAAGGACTTCTGTGGCAAAGGCGTGTCAGGCACTGGGTAAGTCTTTTGGGGAGTTGCGCCCCATTGCCCAGAACAGAGTACGATGGTGCGCAGGAGTAGTTGACGCGCTATGCCCCACTAGGGGTTAAGGCAAAGTAGTATACTACTACTACTGCCTTGTATCTTGGCAAAGTAGTATGGTTCTGATTATCGTTCGCCATCAGTAGTATGTTTACTGTATATCTCTTATGGTAAATGGAAAGACATACTGCCTTCACTAAGGGACATTGGTTAGCGGTGGCGTTACACTGCGTCTCCACTAGCCATGAACCATGGCAGAGATTCATGGCATGAACTGTCAGTTGATGGTAAGTGATAAACTGTGTGGGTAGTATCTACATACATGGCATGCCATATTATTGGAAAAATGTCGTTGACGGGTGAACAGGTGCGCGCTGTTCAAGCACTGACTGCTTTAAAACATTTGAATCGACTTGATTGTTATGAAATTCGGAAACTAAGAAAGAGGCCTGCATATTGGGTCAATTCGTTTTTGGAGAAGCGGGCTCAATGCGATTTTGAAGGGAGTCTCCTACAAGATTTGCTATGGGAGGATGGGGCGAATTCAAAAACTTCTGCATACTTTCAATTGATAGTTTTGAGTCGCTTCTGCAAAAGGTGAGTAGTTTGCCCCCAATAGAAAGTTATAAATACTATACTAATATACTATAAAATTTTACAGTAATTGTATCTTCCTATAGTAGATTAAATTGAAAATCATCCGGAAAGACACTCCTATGCGTGATGCAGTAACGCCCAGGATGCGGTTAGCGATCACGCTAAGGTATTTGGCCACAGGAGACTCGTATAGGTCACTTGAATTTTTAACGCGAGTATCTCCCAAAACGATTAGTGTTTATGTACCAGAAGTTCTGTCTGCTTTCTATTGTACAATGCGTTGTCACAAATTCATTTGAAGGTAAATTTGTTTGAGTGATCAGTTTGAAATATTTATAGTCGTTACTTTTTTTTAAGATGCCAACAAGTGGAAGCGACTGGATGCAAATAGTTGCTGAGTTCGATGAGCTATGGAACTTTCCTTATACATTGTGCTCTACTGATGGGAAACACATCCAAATCAATGCACCACCAAATTTGGGATCGGACTTTTTTAACTATTGTATAAGGGCTATTTTAGTATAGTGCTTTTAGCTGTTGTGAACGCATACAGCCAATTTATATACATAAACGTGGGCGCCAACGGTCGGGTTTCGGACAGCCTACTTTATAGTAACTCTGCCCTATACAAAAGGATAAAAGATGAAAAAATGCACTTGCTAGTGCAATCTCCGCTAAAGGGACAAGTTGCGAACACGCCATTCTTTTTAATTGGAGATTATATTTTTGCCCTCGACAAGAATATGATGAAACTGTTTAATAGAAATATTGCCCTATCAACAATGGAGGAAATATTCAATTATAGATTGAGCCGTGCCCGACTAACGGTTGAAATGAGTTTTGGACGTTTAGTTGCGAGATTCCGCATATTTTACCGTCTCATTGAAGTCAAAATTGAAACAACGGTTCTAATCGTGAAAACTTGGTGTGTTCTCCACAACTTTTTAACAAAAAAAAAAAAAATAAAAACCAATGCCACCAGATCTTAAACTTTCGGACCTTTGTGAGCCGCTTCCTCAAACTATAACTTCTATGGAGCAGCAAGAGGTGCAAACATATTTGCGTGCATGGCAGATAAGGAACAATGTAGCCAAATATTGTGTTACGGATGGAGATGTTGATTTTCAATGGAGCAAATTACGTTCATCAGCCAATTAATCTATTTAAACTGTGTAAGCTTTATTCAAATCGAAGTAAAACACATGACAAGTTAATTTACTTCAATCTTTTATTATCAAATTAAGTATAAAATATTGTAAAATAGTATAAAGTTGTTTATGAAGTATATTGAATTGCAGGATGACATCTTATACACTCTAAAATAAGCATTTGTATAAGGCATCAGCAATTATTGTGGAGTTATCGCCCGGACTACTTGAACCGCGAAATGAATCCGAAGCGTTTGATCCATTGGGGGGGCGAATTCAGATATCTGAAATTATATTAACATTTTTTTCGGATTTCATAGGTGTTGAAGCTTTATGCGGATCGAACAATTCTTCACTACGAACATCCTCCTTCTTATAAATTGAAATTGTGGCGTCGGAAACGGTCTGTTGGATGTCCGCCATCAATTGCATAGCCACTGGCCGAGGTAGCGATTCCAACTGTGACGCAATGCTTTCCGAAAAAGCCGTGAACATTGTCTTCCCGTTTTCATCCCGGGCCAGTGGAAGCAACATAAAACAAATTGCATTGAGGAAATGTATAAAGTACACATGCAACTATTGGATGCATTTGCACGAAGCACACCAGGTCGTCCTTTTTCGCAACAGGTTATCCTTTTTTTGGAATTTGGGCTCGGTAAGAATGCACGTTGAGCGGAAACGGGGCACATCTGAACAAAATTTGAAGCAAATCGGATGTAGGATAATTGAAATGGATGGAAAAACATTTCTTCGTACAAAGTCGTCCTTTTTTTTGACCAGGTCGTTCTTTTTTTTACTTTGAGCTGGGTATGGATCCAAGTTGAGCGTAAAGAGACAGAACAAAAAAAAAACCAAATTCAGGCAAATCGGACACACGTCAATTTTCATTTCAGGCAAGAGGTCGTCCTTTTTAGGAGAGACCACGGGAAAAAAAATTAATTGCATTGAGAACATGTGTAACATCAAGTACATGCAACGTACTGGATATAATTCCTCGAAGGACAACCGAATGTCCTTTATTGTCAGCAGGTCGTCCTTTTTTTTTGGACTTTGGGCTCGGTGAACATGTAAGTTAAGCGTAAAGGATCGAAAGGGAAAAAACTTGACGCAAATCGTATGCAGGGTTAGGGAGATAGAAGGGAAATCATGTCTCCATACTATATGTATGGGAAAATGGAATTTCCCGAGTTTCCCAATTTCCCGGGAAAATTTCCAATTTTGAATGACGTAAGTGGAGCGTAAAGAAACCGAATGGAAAAAAAATGAAGAAAATCGGATAAAGGACAACGACGCCAACGCTGTACATACGTAGACGACTTTCTTTTATATACTACTTTGCCTTAACCCCTGGCGGGGCATAGCGCGTCAACTACTCCTGCGCGCCATCGTACTCTGTTCTGGGCAATGGGACGCAACTCCCCAAAAGACTTACCCAGTGCCTGACACTCCTTTGCCACAGATCGACGCCATGTGATTCGAGGACCCCCTCTTGGTCGGCCTTGGTTGGAAATGGGGTTCCACATCATGGCATGCAAAGCAATGCGGTTGTCACTCTTCCGCAATGTGTGACCTATCCACTGCCATTTTCGCCTGCGTATCAATTCGTCGATTGGCATCTGACCCGTACGCCGACTTAGCTCTTCATTTGATATTGTTTCGGGCCAGAAAATTCTTAAAATTCGACGAAGACCTGAGTTGACGAAAACTTGCAGTTTTCTGGTAACTCCTACGGAAACATTCCATGTACTGCTCCCATACAAAAGAACTGGTAGTACCAGGGAGCGAAACAGGCCCAGCTTAGTCTTGATGCTGAGATAACTGCTCTGCCAGATTTTGGACAGCATGCCATATGCGCGTTTAGCCTGGTTGATACGATGAGCGATGTCCTGCTCCGTACCACCATTTTCGGCAACAATGCTACCCAGGTAGACGAATTTGTCCACCTTCTCCACAGGCTGCCCATTAATATTGATGGCAATAGGTGTCGGATTTCTTTTTCGCAACGGCGGGCTAATAACCTTGGTCTTGTTGGTATTAATCTTTAGCCCAAACTTGCTTGCCTCCCTCTCGAGATCTAGCGCCATTGCGGACAGATCCATGATTTTGTGGGAGAGTAGGCATATGTCGTCAGCGTAGTCAAGATGTTGTAGATAAGATGTCAAAGTCCATTGAATTCCTCATGCATGAAACACGTCGCCGATCACTATGAGGAATAGGATCGGTGAAAGGATGCACCCCTGCCGAACTCCACTGCGAATCTCAAAGTCCCCCGACACCTTACCTTTATGCAAAACGCGACATTTTGCGCCGTCATAGGTTGCCTTAATAATAGCCACAAGCTTCTCAGGGATGCCTCTCCTGCGCAAGGCCGCCCATATAGAATCCCGGTTCACAGTATCGAACGCCTTTTCGAAATCGATGAAAAGCAAGTGAAGCGGAGAATCGTATTCAGCGCATTGCTCGATGATGATTCGCAAGGTGTTAATGTGATCGACACAGGAGAATCCGGATCGAAACCCAGCCTGCTCTTCATCAATTGTGCTTTCTAAACCGAGGTTTTTTTTTTGTATTTATATATACGTACATGCATAACCGGTTGTAACGGGGCAATGTGCAATTATACAAGCTAGAGCTAGCGTGGTAGGATAACGGCAACCTAATTTAGAAATTTGTAGCTTTGCAATCCTAGAATCAAAACGTCTGAATTTTAATGATACCGGTCCCAATTAATTGGGAATATCAACGCTCTACTATATTTATATTTATATGTACCACGCTGATAATAATTATTTTATTATCCGCTGAGCACTATAGAATAGAAAGATATTCCAATCAACATATTGAATCACTCTAAACAGATACCTACAACAATCATACCCCAGAGAGCCCAGAAATGGGATAGTCTAGTTTTCAAAACTGAAAACTACAAACGATGATACTCGGTGAATCCTCTCGAGAATCACTTCCTCCGCTGTAGAATTTTTACCGAGGCAATCGCCTGTTGTACTCATCGTCTCTTCCATGACTTGTTCCAGGCTCAATCAGGATACTTGGACCGTATCCTATCAATGTTTTCCTACCGAGAAATGGAGGCAGTAGGAGTGCTGATATCAAAACATCTAGCCAAGAACATCTAATAACTTAATACCGAGACCTCGTATACTTTCATGAACATTTTTACGGGTGAACATAAAAAGTATTTTTATGAGGCCACTCCCTGTTGCTTGATAGAAATTTTACAGCTCTTCCAGTTTTCAAGGGCTTTGGATTTTTTTTATATTTTCAAACACGGCCGAATTTAATTTTTCCATTACGGCAATAAAGAGTAAACACCTTCATATGTCGTTTAAATAGGTGCTTTGCTTGCATAATTTCAAGCTCCTTTTTTCTCTAGTCAGGAAGGATGTCGAAATTTTTCTCCACTTAGGAATTCTCGGTGCGTCAGATATTTTGTCCCATTAAAAATTCAAGGAAATATTTTATTTGACTTAATTTTGTCGAGAAGAGAGCGAGAGAAAACACGACATGAACGTCTATTTGTAGGTGTAGGTATGCAAGCCTCCTACTTTCTGACATAGTCGTTGTTCATGTTTTTTATTTATTTATTTTTTCGTTTTGGGTATCCCTGTTTATGTGACGAGGGTCTACGGAAAAGCTAGCTCCTTGCTGAGAGCATATACTCTCATGTCCCATTCATACGTGGGGCCGTTGAATAGAAGTCATCACGCTAGTGAATCGAGTGCCTCATCAGTGCCAAGCGTTGACGTTAATATGCGACACGTTCAAACGAATATGTGTATATCAACATCCAATTTATGGAAGGAATCCGCTTAGACATGCCGTACGCTCGGTCAGGTAAAAAGTTTCACCGGCAAAAGTGCCAGAATCTGAACAATGTTGACAAGCTTTTGCCTGCTGAATGTGGCACATGCTCGAACCTAAACTTCACGTTTCCTCTCTTCCCGGCAAAGTTGTGCCCTGTGAAATGGTCCTCCGGGTAAATGTGACCGAGATAGGAGTGAAACGTATTTTTTTTTTCCTTTAGGCTTTCATAAACACCACAGACACGTGAATCACGTTTAACAAATAAAAATTCCCTTGGAAAGTTTGACGTCCGATTTATTCGGATGGATTTCTTGAACTTTATGGTGTGTGTTCTCGCAACAAATGGACAGAAGCTGTCAAAGTTAAGACAATGAGCGGACGCGTGCTGCAGGTAAAGGTCAATGTATTCCCGTGACGAAGAATGAATGTACACAAATTAAGTGGAAATTTCCGTCGATGGTTTGAACTTTGAAGTGCGTAATTTGTATACTATGCACGGATACATTGTTGTCGATGAGGTTTAAAACTTATCCTGGGGACTACAATTTGGGTATATTTTTAGGGATCCGTCATAAAGTGGACAATTTAAGTATGTACAATAGTTTAGAAACTTTGCCTCACGTTGTTGAGTCTGTTATTGTCTCTACTAAATATAGGAAAATAAATTTGAATACAACAACGTTGTGAGATATCAAATCGATTTTGGCTTTATTTTGAAGCTACATTCATACCATTATGTGTGGAATAGCACGTTATTCAAATAGCCGCCTCGGTTTCGCTGGCAGTGCTTCAAGCGGTCAGTCAAATTTTCGATGACTCGGCCCAATAACTGCGGCGTTATTCCGGCAATAGCGTCTCGAATGTATGCCTCGAGCTCGTCCAAAGTGGTTGGCTTGTTAGCGTAGACTAAGGACTTGACGTAGCCCCAGAGAAAATAATCGACGGTTGTCAAGTCGCATGATTGCGGCGGTCAATTGATTAACGCTCGCCGTGAGATGATCCAGTCGCTAAATTTCTCTTTCACAACTTCGAGCGTTGCGTCGCTTGAATGACATGTAGCGCCGTCTTGTTGGAACCACAGCTCGGATATATCGATGTTGTCAAGCCCTGGCCACAGAAAGTCGGTTAACGTCGTTCTATACCGAGGACCATTGACGGTAACGGTGTCTCCTTCCTCATTTCGAAAGAAATAAAGGCCGATGATGCCGTTGTGCCATAAATCGCACCAGACAGTTACTCGTAATCTTTGCGGATGCAATTATGACTAGTAGAACACTTGTGGATTGTGGCCTCTCGAACAATGGCAAATTTGCTTGTTGACATAGCCGCTGAGCCAAAAATGTGCCCCGTCTGAGAAGATGATTGATCGCAAATGGTGGAGCGATGCTGATGTACTGTCTCGCATCAATACGGCTCGGGCAGCTCCATTCAGTTTGACTCCTTTCTGGCAAAACAACAACATCTCCAGACGTACCAAACTCAGGATCTTCGAAACCAATGTAAAGTCAGTGCTTCTTTATGGCTGTTCGACTTGGAAGGTGACCAGGGCGATAACAACTAGATTGCAAACTTTCGTGAACCAGTGTCTACGGCGCATCCTACTCATACGCTGGCCGGAGGTCGTTTCTAACGACGACCTCCTGTTCATTATTGGCCAGGACAGGATGAAAAAATGATACAAAGTATCTACACTGCATGCAGATACATCGGAACATGGATATGTCTTATGCCTACCGAAAGCGTGGGACGTGCTTTGTCGAATAATTTCATCCAGTATAACTATACTGGGATCTTTATAAAACTTACGTCAATATCTTCAATACAACAGGTTCCACGCAGTCGGTAGCCAAAGACAAATCCATGTTCCGATGTATCTGCATGCAGTGTAGATACTTTGTATCATTTAAAATACGGTTTTTTGGCCATAACTTCTAAACTATAAGGAATTTCGGATTTTTGACGAAATTCCCCCCCCCCCCCCCCCCCAACACTTCACACTCCCATGCCCGTGGGCCTCGGAGCATCGATCCCCACTATTTTTATGCTCCTCAGTCTACTGTTTTTTTGTTCTTATACCCTAGTTTTTTTTATTAAATTCGGTTTTTTGGCCATAACTTCGAAACTATAAAGAATTTCGGATTTTCGACGAAATTTTTCCCCCCAACACTACACACCTCCATGCCCGTGGGCCTCGGAGCATCGATCCCCACTATTTTTATGCTCCTCAGTCTACTTTTTTTTTGTTTTTTTACCCTAGTTTTTTTTTTAATTTTTAAATTCAAGCGTCGCTGGGATGCAATCTCATTGACTTGTATTGTACATAATGCCAAAGAGATATCCATGTTCCGATGTATCTGCAGGCAGTGTAGATACTTTGTATCATTTCGGCTTCATTTCTCCTCACATCCAATAACTAAATCATACCACTGTTTTAATTTCCTCCATCGTTCGTCTGGCTTATCCAAAATACCTTTACACTATTGCAGGTACAAGAAAACAACCACCCAAACATCATATTCGTTGGATGAAACGACAATCGACCAGACGCTCGTTCCCACTCGAGCACATCTCAGCCAACACTAGAGCCACACAGCGCATTCATTCATCCACTTCACACATTCCGTGCGAGGTTGTTGCTAATTGCTAATGCTGGTCGCCTGTTCACCCGTACACTATGTTATCCACTACTTCGGTCGGCATGACGCGTTTAGAACCGAGACTGTAAACGCCGCCAACGCGATTTCCTCCTATTTCTTGCCGTCCACAACGTCAGCCTTTATCGCTATCAACATCTCAACATGTACACACAAGATCCCTGCAAGCGCGCCACCCGCGCGGATCCAGAAGCAACAGCCGTGCACAATAACCACTTCACTCAAACGACATGCACAACCCACACTTACAGAACTCGGAAAAATGTTCAATGGGCTTGTTTCCTCTTCTGACCCTCGAGTAGCACAGCAGAAATTTCGTGTTACGGACAGATTTTTAGGATAACCCCCAGCTATAAGACATATCCATGTCAAAAAGTCGAAAGTGGCAATGGATAGGTCACACACTTCGAAAAGGACCAGAAAATATTGCTAAACATGCCCTCGATTGAAACCCACAGGGAACCGATGCAAGTTGCCGCGTTGGATGGCCTCGAAACACCTGGAGAAGATCAGTTGAGGTCGAGGGAAAGTCATTAGGTAAATCGTGGAGATAGCTGAAGGCGATGGCGGCGAACAGGACGAGGTTTAAAGTCGACGTGGTTAATGCCCTATGCCCCACAAGGGGTTGACAGGATCCAGAGGGAGAATATTTGTTCGAAAACTTATATATACTTTTGATGGTGCTGAAAATTTTTAGAACTAATAGTTCAGAAATTGGGAATTCATTTTAAAGTATCAAATTTGTTTTGTAACTCTGGAGTATACGGGTCTGCTACTCGGGCGAGTCAACTTTGTGCATTTCTCTGAACTAAAGCATATCCGTATGAAGATGCTCAGACCACCCAGACTTTTTTATGAATAAAGTTACATATCCTCTAAGAGTAACGTTACCGTCCCTGATCACAACCAAAAGTATACGGGATATGGTCCCGGAGGTAGGACTAGCATAAGCAAATCTTTAAGATTTGGCTGCTTTCCTCATCAAATTTTGCTCTAAATTGGTAGAAAAATCAAAGGTCTAGATGTCCTCTTTACGAAAAACCAACCCAGCCTCGGGTCGTAAGTGGGTGGCAGAAACTCGCAAAGGGTAGTTTTATGACCTGAAACGTCACTTTTGCGGGCTCCTGCCACACACTTCTGACAAGCTTTCGCGAGCAGGATTGGGTTTTCCGAAAGGGAACGTCAAGCCCTTTAATTTTACACCTAATTTAGCGGGAAACACGATGACGATAGTTTGTCGCCCATAAATCTCACCTTAGCGAGCTCCTGGCACTCTTTCCCGGCCAGCTTTCTCGAGGCTGGATTAGTATTCGGAAACAGGACATTAAGAGCCTTGATATTACACCATATTTAACGCAAAACGCGATGAGGGTAGCTCGTCGACTTGAAACATCACACACACATTTGGTCTATGCTGCCGGTGTGTTGCGTCAAGTTTTGACGGGGCAGGACCGCATATTCGGACACCCCGTCCAGGCATTTTAATGCATATTTTGTTACAAACCGACATAAGGGTAGTAAGACCCTTTTTTCGCATTTTTGTCATTCATTAAATGGCATTTTCGGCATGATCTGCTCAGGCAAGATTGAAATTCGTGATTGGACATATCAAATCAATGTACTAATTACAGTCTGGAAAGAAAATGCAATGAGGATAGTAAACACGCGCTTATCCCCGAAGACTAGTACAAGCATTCAGTACACTGCAAAATTGTATATTAAGGACCATAATATGAATTTAACTAATTTACAGAACCTTAACTCATACATGTGTGCGACCTTGATTGTACAATCATATGTAAATTTTAAGCAAAATTAGAAAATGTTAAATCAGCCAGCACATACATATACATATGTACATGTCGAACTGTAACTCAGCATGACCCCAATGCTCATTCTTCAATACGAAAAAAGTTGCGAATACCCTGGCAAGCTTCATTAGCATTACAAAATGGCTTGGCATGGTGTCGGGAGCAGGCAGCATGAATTCCATATAAGCCATTTTTGTCGTTGCCTTTTTTCTCTCTATGCGATGTTCTCGGCCTAACCACGACTTCCACATCCATCTGCATCCCGAAGGGAGGAACTAGGCTCCCTTACCACGGGCCATTGTATTATACAGTGCACGCATTCATTCAACATTCAGTTGACAGAAAGCCAAAATAACAGGGAAATTATGTCAATACGGCCATATTCTCATATACTAAAATAAACATAGTGAAACAAAAAGGAAAAAGCGTAGGAAAACTTTTCTGGCAGGTTTCGGCCCGAGCATATCATCAAAAACATTTTCGCATGACTTATGCATGTTTCGGTGGAGGTGGCTGCGAAGCAACAGAAGCTCAAGGGATCCCACTTTTACGATTGCCGCGCCAGACCCTTACAGTGCATGGACTCCAGGACTCTAGCTATGTATAGACCAATTGTGTGTGTTTGGACAGGATACTTTTGTATGTGTGTTGAATGTGAACTCCTCTCAGTAGCAGCAGTTGGAATTCCACGAGCGTGTAATATGTTCATGGCTGACTTTTATGACTGATGTCCTACTTTATAACTTGAGTCTTATTGAGCCAATTACGTTTGATAGTGAGCTGCCTAACATATTGTCCAATTTACCAGAACATTCTCGTGTTCTCCCTAACAATTCGTTAAGTTGAATCGTAAGTCCTAGAAGTCCTAGCGATGTTTGTCCATTCCGTTTCTGGGTTTTATTGACTGCCGAACTTGGTGGCTTTGAAATAGAACTTCTTTTGGTTGCTGAGAGTTAATCATTTCTCCGATAAAAAATTTATGGGTTTTACGATATTCGTAAAATTTTATGGGATGGAAATTAGGGTTTCAGTAGGGCATTGAGATCACTACCAGTGGAATTTTAAAGTAGGGCTTATATTCAAGTGAGTACATTAGAACCTCATGATATAATTAAATAAATTATGGAACGTAGTCTTACTACGAATGTTGGCCACTTTACAGTTAGTTTTGAATAAACGAAGGTTAGGCGCACCAAGTAATCTAGACAGAAAACCACCAGTGTGGCGTTGGGAGTAGTGATAGGCGAAAGTAATAATTCCAGTTAATATTAACAAACCTGCTACGCGATTGTGTCAAACTTAGGGTTGGTAAAAGTGGTGGCTTAGGCAAAACCTTACCATAGCCCAATTAGCACAAGAAGCGCCGTTTTGAAGCCACAAACCTCGTGAAAATTTGTTGTTAGTTGATAGTCGGAAAATACAGAGGATGCTGCCTAGATCCAACCGGAGGAGTTAAAGAAGTAAAGCAACTCCCCAATCCTTACCCCCGACACATCCCCTAGGTTGTCAAGAAAGGCCTTGCCCAATGTACGATGTCTGGTCCTAGCAAGGCCTGGGCATTCGCATAGGAAGTGAGTGAGGGTTTCTTTCTCCTCTTCATTACCGCAACTTCGGCAATGCGCGTTGTATGGGATACCGAGCCTGACTGCGTGATCCCCTATAGGCCAATGCCCCGTGATGACTGCCATGAGCCTGGCGACATCTCTGCGCGAATTGGTCATAAGCTCCGATGTTTTCTTTCTGTCATAGGAGGGCCATATCTTTCTTGATACGGCGCAGGTGAGCAGATTCCGCCATTTGGAATCCGCAACCTTGAGGTAGTGGTTGGATATATTGCGCTTAACAGTCAACAGCGGAATGCAAACAGGCTCCGCTTGAGATCTGTCTAGGGCGGCGCGGTGTCAAACTTAAAATGGACAAACTTAACAATTTATAATTTCTCACTCTTTTATCGCGTAGCAACAATTATTTTACGCTCATCTATTGTTGCAGGTCTAGGTAATACCTTCTTTTTATTTTCTTATCAGAATAACCGTCAAAATAGTTGTCTGGTTGCGGCACCTGCTAATTTTAAAGCTACTTATTTCGGTATCTCCTGATATGAAAAAGAACCAATAAATTGGCAAGTTGTTCACCTTCAAATCATGGGGAGTTCTGCTACAGTTGCTAATTCCAAAAATAGTCATGCTAATTTTGTACACATCTTCCTCGGATAACAGCTAATTTGGGAATCACTCAATATGAAAGATACCACGCAACCTGCTAATTTAGAACCGGCTAGTTTTGAAAGTTTCTAAACAGGCATGTTTTTAACAAGTAACTTTTCAGAATGTTGTGTGTATTATTTCAACTGCTAGTCGAAAAGTTATTAACTGCTACAACTGGACTAGCGCTAACCCATTTCTAATTGGAGGAGAGAATATGCTAGTGTTAATTGTAATCTGTTCGGCAAGGAAGCAGAAGTTAACGGAAGTTGCTTTCAAGAAGCGGTTAATTGGAAATGTGATCACTCAATTGCCCTAACCCCTAGTGGGGGGTAGCGCGTCAACTATTCCATGTGGCTTAGTTGACGTCCCGTTGGCATAAACCTGTTTCGTTTGGCCATGACCCCTCCAGGGGCATGGGCGCGTCAACATCTCTACCTTTCTATGCAATGTTGGCGTTTCCAGAGAATATTAACTTTTCGGAAGTGCAGTTGCTAGCATGCACCTCCTATCCGCGCCGTCTTTATACTGGCAAGTTCGGAGCACTGTGAAAGTTCTATTAGTACTCACAGGCAGTTTTTGATCGCGCCGAGATTTGAACTCCGAGCTCTAGACTATTATCGTAGAGCGGCGACCGAACGACCACGGCCACCGAGCGCGACGCCAATATATTTTCATTGCCGAGAATGCCCTTTTCCCTCACCAAAGGACTCAAAATGCAGTCAGTGCCAATTCACCAGAATTTCCTTTTTCCTTACCAAAGGATTCAAAATGACTTCAACAGTAGTCTAGTGCATTCGCCTCAATAAACCGTGTCATATGATACCCATCTTGTCTATCAGTTTCATATCAAGAAGGACTTTTTATCCTGACGCAAGCTTGCAGCAGGACCAAAATATCACTACTTGCAAGAACCCAAGGATCGTGTCAAATTACCTTGAAATCGAACCACGGGAAAAACCTGGATGAGTGATTTTTGGAAAGACTTAGCAGTATACCGTTAGTTCAGTCGATGATCGAACTTTCTGCCACTGTTCCAAGATCAGGGTCACTCAGCGAATCTACATACCGAATTTAGTTCAGATCGGAACACGGGAATTACTCGAACTAACACACAAACCCACAGCATAGATCATCTTATATGCCCGTCCATCATATGAAATATGGGACGGGTCAAACATCATTGACCTGCATGTGCGGCAAACCTTATTATAGAGGAATCCCTTACATGATAGACAAGACGCCTACGAATCTGGGAGATCAACTGAGACCGCTCTTCACAATTTGGTAAACTAAATTCTGTCAGTCAGCAACCGCTCTATACGTGTTTCTTGATATTAAGGGTGCCTTCGCCAACACCTCGCCATCGACAGATCACTAAGGGCCAAGTGGGTGAGACTAATGCTCACCGCGAAGTGGGTGAAACAAATGCTTTCACCGAGAAGGGTCGTTACCAATATTGAAGACTGCACTTTTTCGACTGGTCCCAATAGTGGATGAGGATGTGCTAAGGGAGTTGGCTTATCCCCCCTTCTCTGAAACTCACCTCGCTGGGCTTCTAAACACTAAGTTGTGCAGATGACCTGGTAATCAGTGTCAAGGGCAGGTTAGGTCAGGTTAGATCCGCTGCCTTGAAGAGCATGCTGTGATCCAGCTCAAGCTACATTTGCCTAGTTGCTTGACATATAGATCCACTACTCCATCTAGCGCTGGCTCTATCATACGCCAAATTCTGGGTCAGCAATTTACAAGCTGCTAGAGGCATCTCTGTTCTATGCCAACAGTCGCTGATCTCGAAAGTTGTACCCGCCCGAGCCTGTGGACCAGCTTTATAGTTCCCAGCTTTACCAATGTGGCCAGGTATCCAACACAGGGATTTGTTGAAAAAACTTCTCATCACCATAAGAGAGTTGTGACAGCCCGGTACCGTCCTGGATGTGTAACTGGGACAGAACTAAGCGATTTAATTGCGGGTTGACTATCCGTGTAGATTACAATATCCCTAGTAGATGTAGCATTATGCGCAAGCCAGGCTCGTTCCTCGAAAATTGATACTACCTCCGTCTGAAAAACGCTACTGTACTCTGGTGGGCGGAACGACAAACCTATATTTTAGTTCACCGAATATACCCTAACCCCAACCCCTTCGTAAGTATTAGAGCCGTCAGTGAAAAGGCTAGTGGCAGCAGAGTTCATAATAGCTTTTTCTGACCAATCATTCCTTGATGGGATCAGGCTTATAAAGCAATTGTCGTAGAAGTACCTCGGAGAGATTTAGTTCGTCACTCCAGGAATGTCGATGTTTCTCAGTACCGCCGAGTGACCTAGGATTGACTCGGTCCACTAACAGGTTTCAAGGGTTAATTTAAAGAGGTTTTAAAATACATACTCTAACCAGCACTGAGCATACTACAAGAATGGTGCAACGACAACGGCCTGTTTGTGAATACAGACAAGCCAGTCGTAGTTCCATTCACAAGGAAAAGGAAGAATAAGCAAATCAGATGCCCAAACATGTGTATCCCTTCAGTTCCCCTGGCAGCCAACACCAATTACCTGGGAATAATTCTTGACAGTAAATTGCTTTGAACAGAGCAACTCAAAGCTGTCTCAGACAAGGCCACCAAAGCTCTGTGGATATGCCAAAAATATTTGGGTATGACTTGGGGAACTAGACCCCCTATCGTCCTTTGGGTTTATAAGTTCATCGTCAGAGCCATGTTAGAATACGGACCTTTAGTTTGGTGGAAGAGCCTTTACCGCATGTGGAAACGCCACTCTGGTCAGAATTCAGAGGCTTGCCTGTCTTATGGTAGCAGGAGTCATTCACTCTTACCTCACGGTGCGGGGGCCCTGGATGTACTGCTTGATCTTCCACCACCGCCGAAGTAGAAGCAGAAATATCAATTGCTAGACTGAAAGCATGGACACATGTATCGAATTAAACTCAGAACAGGAAAGTTGGCTCCATGAGAGCATCGGAACTAACATGCCCATAGACTACCAAGTGAAAGAACCGTCGTGCAACAATCTGTTCGACGTAACAACTTGGAGCAGAGAGAGCTGGGATGAGGAATATTCCAAACCCCCACCAGAAATCAAGAGTTTCACGGATAGTTCAAAACAGATGAAAGAATGGGGACAGCTCTCTGGGTCCGCTTCTGCGAGCTAAAATTCCTATGGGTAGATCCCCTACTGGCTTCCAGGCGGCGAAACATGCCATTGAGGTATGTTTGGAGCTTTACCTGGAGACAGGCGACCATAACGAAAGCACCGAAATCTTTAAAGATAGTCAGGCAGGCATTATGGATCTATGTAAGTGGCCAGTCAAGTCAAAGTTAGTGCGGAGATGCCTCTGTGCTTCAGAGAGTGGGTGCTCGAAATATGGTGCACATTAATTGGGCTTCGGGTCAAGTTGGCATTGGTGGGAACGAGAAGGCCGACGAGTTGGCCAGGACGGACTCGGCCACTCACTTCCATGGCCCGGAAATCTTTGGCGGGATTTCATTATGCGCCGCTAAATAAAAAGTCCCAGGGATTGGGAGCGTACTGAAGCCGCAACCATCTGCGAATGCCTCCCGAGTCTGCGGCAGGCCAAGTTGTTCATTTCAGGTTACTCAAGTAGCAGATAGATAGATAAACCGAACAACCTACAAGACTTTACTAGGAACACCAAAATTAACCAGGTGTAGTAGTAATTTTATCTGCATAACAGCCTGAGATCTTGCAGGATTTAAAGCAGTCTGTCGACAACTAAGTTCCAGAGAAAGCGGAATTTGTGTTTGCTGACAATTTTATAAATCTTGTTAAGGATTTTCTCGAATATTTCAAGGCCAAGCTGAATATACCATGCATTTTCGAGGGTCCCGGGACTCCATGCCCCCCCCCCCCCCCCTCTGGATCCGCCACTGACCTTTTGGTCTCAGTCCATGTGAACCTCTTTAGTTCACGGCCCTTCATTCTATCGACCTATCTATCTTATCAGTGCGACGTCCTTATTTATGTCCATTATTTAGCATAATTTGTGAACAACAAGAATCAATTTCCTGAAACTCGTAAGAGCTATATTTAACATAATTACAGATAATTTGAAAACTGCGAACAAAAGTATCCAAATAATTATAATTCCTTCCTCATTTTTCTCTCATCATCCCGTTTCTTCTCCCTAAAAACACTTCCATTTCCGTCCGGAAATTTCCCGTCGAAAACTTTTTACAATAGTCAAATAGTAGTCACCTTTGTAAATCATCTCTACAAATTTTCTCTTCAATTTTTAAGATGAATATTAAACGCGCTCTAAAGTTGAGTCAAAAGAACGCCACGATGCCATGATGAATAGGTGACACTTTTTAGTCAACTGCAAATTCGATAAGGGTGCTTGTGAACATTTTCACACCCCCACTCGCTCGCCAGAACGGAAGGGAAACTTTTCTCCGGTTACAGGATCCCTGTACAGCAGAGAGGGCGAGCAGTCGAATTGAAAATTGTAAAAGAAGAAAAATATCGCTAGGCAATAAATTCGCCGAACTGACTAAAAACTTTAAAGCCAGTAGCCCAAACGTACGAGTTGTAGTTGTTGAACTCGTAGCTCTTGTTAGCGTCGTGCCGTTCACAATGTACCATTTAGTTTGCTTGCACACCCCGAAAATTTATGGTCTTTCTTATAGAAAATGGAGTGAATTGTTCTAACTGAATTGGTTGCATCGTTTTTCTTTCCATCGAAATCCATGAGGATCCAATCGGGCGAACGAGGACGAAGACAATTGGCATAGTTCTGTGTGCAGGAAGAATATCGGGTTGAGCTTTATATACCCGTATAGTCAAACCGGAAGAGTACATTCGTGTGCATCCTTATAAAATTTCTATCTGAATTGCATGCAATTTTCGCATATGTGGCCAGGGATTTTGGAGAGTCTGTGGCGTAAGGAATATCTCCCAAAAACAACTCTGTTGTAAAAAATTCCCCGCCAAGAAAAACCTCTCAACCGCAAAAAGGATTGATATGAATGCAATACCGCCAAGGTCCTCGTAGCCTCGCACCTCGCTCTAGGGTTGGCATTTTGAACGCTGATTGAATTAGTTAATTTTTTTGGAAGCTGATTGGCTTGTTTGATATTATTATATGTTAAGAATAATTAAAGTGGAGTGGGTCATTGCCAAACTAAACCATGATGACTTAGTTCGGCTATCCACTAATACGAAAAAAACCAAGCTAGCCTTCGATTTCACTGTTTCTATGAGCGGTGTTTCTATGGCCGATTTGGAACTTGGCAGTCAATATGATTAAATAATATAAATTTGGTAAAGATATCTTTAGAAATAAAAAAGTTTTTCCCTCAAAGACGAATTTTTGAACCAGTCGTTCCTATAGCAGCTATATGACGTAGTGGTCCGAATCCGTAAATTTCAGCTCGATAGTTTTGAAACTGAGGGACTAGTTAGCATAGAAGCAGATAGACAGACGGACAAAGCTTAATCCACTCGTCTCGTCAAACTGACCAACAATATGTATAGTTTACATGGTCGGAGATGCTTCCTTCTGTGCGTTGCAAACTTCATGACAAAGTTAAATATACCCTATCACATCTGTGAAGGGTATAAAAAAAGACCCGATGGATTAAGGTATCTCCTAACGAGTAAAATCCATCGTGTGGACGAAACCAGTGGACAGTGGTGTGATTGGCCTAGTGCTGAAAAGTTTTTGGTGGTAGTCATCATGGCTTAGTTTGGCAATGACCCACTCCACTTTAATTATTCTTACCATAACATAATTATCGTTTCGCAAGCGGTTATAATGCGATTAAAGTCAGAAAAGAAGCCATAAACTTCTTTCCAAAGTTGATGGTTTCAAACTGATTTTGAAACATTCTATTTTAAAAGGTCGAAATAACCATCTAGTTCTCAATTTCTTATACAATTGGCCGAATCCGTTTCACTGCAAAATGATTCTACTTGCTCCAATTCTGTAGATCTACTGGTAGCTTCAAGATCTCCGAATGCATAAAACTATTTTTGTTAAACGGACTGGGACGAATCCCATTGCAGACTACAAAAAAATGTTGAAAGAGTTGTCAAACTCTAATGGAACTTCAATTCAACAAAATAAGAAACTTTATGTTTATGAAGTGGTTTGAGGCATTTTACTTAGGAATAACTTACAAACACCTCGTAATGACGAGAGCTTTTTTGAAGTCCTTTCAAACAGTAAAAAATAAAACTGAACATCTAATACAAGGAAAGGATCCGAAGAAAGTTTCAAAAGACTTGGAAATTGTTGAGTAGAATTGGATGGCGCATTTAATAAGGAAATTATGGGATGGCATCCTTGACGAGATACAATTAGGTTTTTCTTCTGATTTTTTGTTCTGGGTGTCGAAGTTGGGAAACATTTTCAGTGCTTCTTCTCAGCTGCGAATATTTTTTATTTACATCAAATGGCAGATGACATTACTAGCTCCCAGAATACTGGGCGTTTAGTATCCAGGCACACGTTAGATATTGGTTTAGTGTAATGTACTAGAAGGCAGGTAGTCATTCCTTTGAGGCATCAGTTTAATGTCATATCATGCCGGTTTCTCGCGGTTACGCACCTCCCAAGGCGATGGATATTTGTGTTGTTCACCCAAGGTGTGGGCCGTAACAATAGGCCACAGCCATTTGAGACTTGTCACAAAAATGTGGCTACATGAGGGGAAGGTGTATGCTAGATACACGTATCGCCCAAAGTCAGTTATGTGTTAACGAAACGTCAAGTAAGCTGCTTAGGAGCCGTTGACGCGCTTATGTCATTGGGGCTAGGGAAAATCATATGTCAGTGTCACCACACGCTGTCGAACTCGAGCCACGAACCTGGTACAAGTGGACCGGTTTTCTTCACGTTTATGTGAAGAGTGGGTGTGTCAGAGGACATTTGTACCAGGTTCGTGTCCGAGTTCGACAGTGTGTGGTGACACTAATCTACTGATTGTGTGTGTTATCGTGGTAGTTCGATACTCAATTGCCCTAACCCCTTGTGGGACATAGCGCGTCAACTATTCCATGTGGCCTAGTTGACGTTTCGTTGGAATAAACTAGTTTCGGAGAGTGCAGTTGAAGCTCGATGCGAGCACTCATCTATTGAGGGGAAAGTTGCGGGTTTAAGTCCTGCGCCGCGAGTAATTGTCAAATTGTTAAAAATATCGTTGTCTTATCTGCAAATAAGTACACTGATGAAAAGATGAAATAAAGATGCGACGACCTTGGTACTGGTCACTCACCTCCCCATTATTATAACTCCAATTAATCCGTGCCCCATTGCTCGAGGAACCAAAAGCCGACTACTACTCCTTTAATGTGTCGCTTACATGACACACTCTATTTCCCGAAGCTTAAATATCCAATTCAACTGTGTATTGTATGTATTAGAAACTCCAGGCAAAAGTGCTCCTTCATATCCGGTTTTGGTTCGGCGAAGCATATGTTTTTCATTCGATGCACATAAGAATGCTTTTAGCTATCAAGCCGAATAGGATTTGTATAAGAGAGAGAAAGCTGGAGCTTAGCATGAATCCTGTATGGTTTTATAGAACAAATCATATCACTTGAAAAAGCATGGCACCAGCTTAAAAACGTTTCACAAATTCTAAACATTTCCATAGTACTTTCACATTAAGGACGTATAGGTTCCGTACGTACGTACCATACGTAGCTGCCAGAGATTTGAATTGTTTTATCTCAACATATTTACGAGATGGGATAGAGTAAAAGATTATCCATTTTTTTTGAGGTAGCAATTGAAACAATAATTTCAAGTTTAATGAATTGTGGATAAGCATAAAATCCAGTGTAGAATATATAGAATTTAATATAGAAGCAATTAAGGTACAGTAACGTACAGTAACTGATTTTTGTGAAATTTAAGGAATTGTGCATCGAATACAGTGTGTTCTCAAGGGTTTTTGATTTCGATAGATAGGAGACATTTTTTCAGTTGGTCCTAGTTGCTTGCGAAATTGTAAACCCCAAAGCAAGTTACCGAGATGAGTAGCATCTGCGAGAATTTTCTTTTCTGGAATGCCCTACATATGAATTAAAAAATGAAAGTACTGTCCGAGACCTGGACTATAGACCAACCAGTTGTTTTGTATAGGAATGCATCTTTGACCGGGTGAACAGAACACGGCTATTATTAACCCCAGAAAGATAACCTACGCAGATGCGCTCACAAAAAAAAATGTATATACTCCTAGTTATATCATTACATCCGACGCGACTATTAACTTGTTCCTTCCAGTTAACTCAGTCGTTGACCAAACCTTTCGTGAGACGCCTTTGGCGATTTGGTAAGTGCCACAGTTCCGGTGTTTTGATGAAATTTCCAATGATGCCTGGTACAAAGTGCGAAATTTATTTTTCGTGGCAAAATAAGGAAAATTGTTTGTCGTGAGCGCGTTTAAACTATATTTTTAGTACCTTTTACTTTTCTAGACTCAGTATAACCATAATTCGTTAGTATGTATTAAGAAACTAGTTTTACTTCACACTTTAAGCAACAAGTTCCAAAAAACCGAAAATTATAGTTATTTGTTTCATTTTTAGAGATCAATATAGTATATTCTTGTTTTAAATGCATAAAAATTAAGACAACCAACAAGTATTTATAATAATGTAACTAAACGTTCAAAATTAAATAACAAAAAAGTTTAAAAAGTTAACAAAATCAGTAAAAAATCGCCATTTTAAAAGTGGGCGCCTCAGAGACGTATGGTTATCTCCAGCGCAGCTTCCAATAAGATTATCTTTCTAGGGTTAAATAGCGCCATATTTACCTCGTTCTACAAAAACACATACCAATTATTGTAGCTCAAAGAACTATTATCAAACATTAAAATATCGTAAATCAAATTTACCAAAAACTGATATAACATCAATCAAATACAAGATTTATCTATTCACTGACTATACAGCAATTATCCTGCCTAAGAAAACATGGCGCCTGTTCTTCTGGAATAGGGACCACTATGCCTGCAATGTAGGCGAAGTGAGAGAATAACACGAATGAATTCCCGAATTAAATTATCGATTTTCTGATTAGCTCAAGTTTCTCTCATTCTGAACGCTTTGGAACCTTAATTCGTCTATACATTGAAATCAAAACGGCGAAAAAGCGAAAGTAATGGAGTGCATACACACTTTGGCTGAAATCTAAACGTTCGGGAAATAGACAACTACTATAATAAAAAAAAACCATTAGCCGCGTTTCTTTGGTGCAGAGCAGAGCAGAGTAGATTGGAATAGCAGAAATATATAATACAAAATACATCTGAGTTACGGAAGGGGTAAATGGAGTATTTTCTTTCCAGGGTGTGTCTTGGTTTATTATTATTATATTCTGGGGGATTGCCGAAGCAGACCACTAACGTTTGGGTCCCTTTTGGCCCCCTCCCGGTCATCAGTGGCTTCCAGATGTCGACTGATAGCTGTCGACCTCTTTCTTCATCACTAAGTCCCGTGTTATTGCTAGCATTTGTTTAAGGCTGAGTTCACTCATGGCTTCCACACTTATCGTGTGCTTGCCTGTGATCCTCAACCTCGTGCTAGCCAGTGCTGGACATTCGCACACAATGTGTGCTGCCGTCTCGGCCTCCTCCAGGCATAGCCTGCAAATGTCATCTTCACCGATTTTCATCTTGGCCAGATGAGCCTTAAAATTACCATGCCCTGTAACCAAGGCTATCCAGCTTAGGGTACTCCGTTTATAACTGAGTACCTTTCTCGCTTCCCTGCCTAAAGGGCTGGTCATTGCATCCCGAGCTTGTTTGCAAGTGACTAGCTCCTGCCATCTTTGATGATGCATGGAGTCCATCCACTCCCCAACCTTCGCTCCAATCATGCCGTTCCCCAGAGCAACTCTGGGTTCTGGGCCAATGAAAGTTGCTGCAGATCCCAGTTTTGCTAGGGCATCCGCCGCCTCATTTCCTGTTGTACCTATGTGCCCTTTTACCCACATCAGCGTAACCTCATTTTCTGAGGCACACGTGTTGAGCTTCCGGACACACTCTAGTACCAGTTTAGAGTTTATGTTCGTCTGCTGCATGCGTCTGATCACCGATAGGTTGTCCAGTGCAATAAGGATTTTCTTCCCCCGCACCTGACCTTCAAGCAGGTGGTCCAACGCATACAAAAAGCCAAGCATCTCTGCCTGGTATACGGACACGTACTCTCCTAGACTGAGCGCATATGCTAGGTTTAGCTCTTCAGAGTAAACCCCCGCCCCCGCTTTACTGTCCATTAAAGAGCCATCAGTAAAAATGCTGATGTCATTGTACATACACTCATTGTGTATGTTACCATCTGCAATGTGAGTCTTGTGTAGTCTTTCAACTACCCTACGTCTACTCATGCCTTCTACCGGCATTAGAGTCTCCCTGACCTCATCATGAAGTGTCTTGGTTTAGTTAGCCTTCAAACCTCAACTCAAATTTGAAGAGAAAACTTAAATACATATATACAGTGCAAAAACAATTATTTGTGCAGCAGAATCATTTTGTTTGTTAACTATTCTAAGTAATTATACAAAATGTAGTCCGGATGGCGCAACGGTTAGCATGTTCGCCTTCAACGCACTGGGCCCCGGTTCGATTCCTGCTGAATGCGGTAGTTTTCGATAAGAAAGGGGATTTACGTGTCGGACTGTGAGCCCACTCAGCTGTTAAATAAGCACCCATTTGTGGGGTAAATAACTCGGTTGAGCGTGTAGCTGATCACACACTTCTGCACAAGACCGTCACGATCTAGAAAATGAGATAATGCTAACTCATCTCGAGGCCATGGCTTAAATTGGACTGTTGCGAAAGTTATTTATTTTATTTATACAAAATAAACGTTTTATCGACAGGAAATTAACTTGTATGATCGACGTAAACTGTATAAGTAAACTGCATTGCTCGCCGTGATTTCCGAATATTTCAGCCCACGAATTCGCCTTAAGAACCGCTTTCTAACATACCAGCTGTTCATCCAGCATATTTGTTTTTAGTGTAACGCGTTCAGTCTTTTTTTGTTAGTGTTCGTCCCTTTATGGATTGCAAAAACTCACATAAAATTAACCCGAAGAAAATATTAAAAAACAACAAATCTGTTAAAGTTCGTAATTTTTTATTTTTATTTTTTTTCTAAGTTAAAATTATAATATTATATGCATTTCGAGGCAATTAACACCTCATCCTCAGCAAACGCGTTGCTAACTAAAGAAAATTTCAAATACAATTTTTAATGAAAACTAGTGGAAAATATAAAAAATATGAATCATAATATATACAAAATATATATAAAAAGGAATTAAACAAGTTAGAGCGAGGAGCGCTGAAAATTTATTTGGCAAATTTAAACAAATGTGACGTTATATTCCCGTTGTCTGTATTCATCCGATTTTTGCATTTATACCTATATATAAGCATTGCTTCATACGCGTCGAGTGTCCTATAGTCCGTTATTTGCTTTACTAGTTTGATACCACCGATTTTGCGAGGTGGTTCGTCAATGTTGTTATAAATGTGCAATGCCACCGCTGATTTAAGGTCTAGACACACAGTGCCCGTACCAGGGCAGCGCCGTAGTCGCCCGTATATCGGACACATGACCGTACATTGCAAGCGAAACCACACAGTACCCGTACCGAGACCAACCGTGTGTTTCCCATGTGTCCCCGATTCCCGCGATTCTTCCTAGCGACTTTAATTGCATGCAATGCAAACGTGTGTCTATCTATTCAACATTGTACATTTTCTTCGCCGTATGATGGCTACACAACAACCCACCCGGCGGCGGCTGCTCCGTGTTCGGATATGTGTGTATCCAATTTCTTTCCGTACCGAACCGTGAGCGAGAAAAATTAAACCAAACTAAACGGGTACGGTCCGCCCCGTGACGTGCAGGTGACGGTCTGTTGTCCGTGTTGGTAGTGTGGACCAGCAGACTGTTTTATATGGTACAATTCGCTTACCGTAGATCGCCAGTATACGGGCGACTACGGCGCTGCCCTGGTACGGACACTGTGTGTCTAGACCTTTATCCGTTGTTCGATTTTTTACTGCATTTATGTGTTCATTATATCTAGTTTTTATTTTCCGTTTTGTTTGTCCTATATACCTATATTTGGCTTCACAGTTATTGCAGCTGATTTGATAAATCCCACTTTTTTCTTCTGTCGGTGTTTTGTCCTTCGTTGATTCAAGCAAACATTTCAGTTTGGAGTTGTTTTTATACACAATTTGCATGCCTTCTTTTTTATAGGTTCGGAATAATGATCCTGTAATTGATGGAGCGAATGTGAAGGACACTCGATGTTCGCTTTTTGACGAGTCGTTATTATTTTGTGCGAACAATGTTTATCGCAAGCCAACAACATCAGAGAGATACATTACGAATGACTCCCATTGTTCACAACAACACAAATTAGCTGCCTTTCATTCTATGATCCATCGTCTGTGCAATTTACCTTTATCTGCTACCAACTATTTAAAAGAATATCAATATATTCAAAATTTAGCAGATATCAATGGTTTCAAAAGATCGATTATAGATGATCTAGTAATGAAACACTCAAAAAAGGCACATAAGAATAGCCTCTCAACATTGTTCGCACAAAATAATAACGACTCGTCAAAAAGCGAACATCGAGTGTCGTTCACATCGCTCCATCAATTACAGGATCATTATTCCGAACCTATAAAAAAGAAGGCATGCAAATTGTGTATAAAAACAACTCCAAACTGAAATGTTTGCTTGGATCAACGAAGGACAAAACACCGACAGAAGAAAAAAGTGGGATTTATCAAATCAGCTGCAATAACTGTGAAGCCAAATATAGGTATATATGTAGGACAAACAAAACGGAAAATAAAAACTAGATATAATGAACACATAAATGCAGTAAAAAATCGAACAACGGATAAATCAGCGGTGGCATTGCACATATATAACAACATTGACGAACCACCTCACAAAATCGGTGGTATCAAACTAATAAAACAAATAACGGACTATAGGACACTCGACGCGTATGAAGCAATGCTTATATATAAATGCAAAAATCGGATGAATACAGACAACGGGAATATAACGTCACATTTGTTTAAATTTGCCAAATAAATTTTCAGCGCTCCTCGCTCTAACTTGTTTAATTCCTTTTTATATATATTTTTTATATATTATGATTCATATTTTTTATATTTTCCACTAGTTTTCATTAAAAATTGTATTTGAAATTTTCTTTAGTTAGCAACGCGTTTGCTGAGGATGAGGTGTTAATTGCCTCGAAATGCATATAATATTATAATTTTAACTTAGAAAAAAAATAAAAATAAAAAATTACGAACTTTAACAGATTTGTTGTTTTTTAATATTTTCTTCGGGTTAATTTTATGTGAGTTTTTGCAATCCATAAAGGGACGAACACTAACAAAAAAAGACAAATCAGATTGCAAACATGGTTTCGTGTGAGATAAATACACATAATATTAAATAACGCGTTCAGTTAATCCAGAACATTGTACAAAAAAAGAAGCTATTATGTTAATGAGTGTATTGGCTAGCGTGCATTCTGCGTAACAGGCTTCTCATCGCAAAACTTTATCCGTGAATAGCAAAATTTTCTTTCTGAATATTCTGAATGAGTAGGCGAAAATTTGAAAAAAGGAAAGAAAGTGTACATTCTATTGTTGTCTGCTATTTCGTTGTGACGTAAACAGTTTTTCCCTCCTGTGTGGGGCGTAAGAATAATGCCACAGCCTTTCCCGGCATGTCGTAGAAAGCGCAAAAAAAAAAATTGGCAGAATGTGCATGGAGCAACTTGCATCATACGAAATCTTTTACATGCTAACGAAACTTCAACTATGCCTCGGATAACGACTGACACAACGACTACGACTTTTGGCACTTTTTGCGTGCGTACTCTCTCAATTGATCAGAAGATCCTCAGAACGCAGAATTTCTTCAATTAGAGAGCAAAGTTCAGCGGTATAAATTAAACATCTTAGGAGTTAGTGAAATAAGCTAAGCGGAGGAATTATCTCTCCAACGGGTAGCACTGTAATGTTGTGTCCGGTAGAGCTACCGGTAGTGATCGTGAGTGAGGTGTTGGCCCCTCTTAACCAGAGCCGCACGAAACTATCTCTTATCCTGGGATCCGGTCTTCAACAGAATCATGACAGCCAGGCTCTGGACCAAATTGAGAAACATCAAAATTATACAATGCTACGGTCTAACTAAACTCGACAATGTCGATATAAAATTGTTTCTACGGACAACTTAACGCCACGCCCTCCACAGCTGAAAATCCAAATGTGACATTAAAATCATTATGGGAGATATGGATGCGAAAGTAGGTGCTGATAACAACTGTCTCAAGCTTGTGGCAGGGAGATACAATTTTCGTGATCGAAACGATAACGGTAAAAGATTTGTAGGGTCCTTCAACTTCCATCATTTCATCATATGGATTGCCACAAACTCAGAACACATAATCAGATCGATCACTTTGCCATTAGCAAAAGATTCAAAAGTTGCCTTATGCGAAATAAGAAGCGCGCCGACATTGGGATGAGAAAAGATCATTATCTTATGACCGCTAATGTTGAATAACGTATGGTGGGAACTACTACTACTACGCTACTCGCCACTATCGGTGCGCGCATGGCCGGGCAGAATTACTTCGCCATCTATCTCTGTATTTATTTATTTATTTATTACAAGTTGGGGCCTTTTTACCCATCCGGTGGGCACTGCGACCATGGAGAGGTCTATTGTGCCATAGCCCATATTATTGCAAAAGACTCTCCACCATTTTTACGAATGGCATAATGTCTTTTACGGCAGCTTTCCTGATAACTTCAGGGCTCACCGTGGCCTATCCCAGGAACTTAAACCTAGCCCGCGCGACTGCCGGGCATTCGCACAAGATGTGCGTAGTGGTTTCATCTTCCTCCATACACAGGCGACATTGAGTTTCGCTAGATAGGCCCATTTTATTTAGGTGGTATCTCACCCAGTGATGGCCCGATAAGTATCCCACAAGAACCCGTAGATCGGCTCTACTCATTCGAGTAGCATTATTGTACTTGAAGGGTGTTATAAGCTCCTTCGATTGACGCAGCCCCGGCAGATCATGCCCGTATAGCTGCCTTAACTCTTCAGACCATTTTCTAATAACCATTTTGGCTGAGGTGATGCTCAGACCACAGTATGGTTCCGGCCCAAGAAAAAGAGAAGACGAACCCTGCCTAGCAAGTTGGTCTGCGATCTCGTTTCCTTCGATGCCATGATGCCCTGGCACCCAGCACAAAATTTCTCGGTTATTTGAACCTAGAATTTGTAGAAGTTCATAACACTCTTTCACCAGCTTCGAAGAGAGCTTATGTGAAGAGAGCGCCTTAATGGCCGCCTGGCTATCTGAAAAAATAGCGATGTGAGCACCAAGGAGTTTCTTATCCAGGGCTTCCCTGGCACAGACTTCAATGGCACGGATTTCTGCTTGAAAAACGCTGGGATGGGATCCCATTGCGATTGAAATCCTGGTGTTCGGTCCATAGACCCCAGCACCAACTCTCTGTTCAGTTTTAGACCCAGGAGCAAGGCATGGATTACCATTTTCCCATTCCGAGCGATCCGGGATAAGAGCTGAGAATTTCCTGCCGAAGCAAACTTCCGTGGTCAAGTAATCTAATCTTAAGCAGATTTGCAATCCAGGGATTAGTTTTAGAATGCTCATATTACCGGCGTGATTGATGTGTACGTCAGAGGTGAGATGTATGTATTCTCAGAGCATTGATTCTTGGATAAAGATGTGTAGCGGAGTTAATCCAATGATGGCCTCTAAGGCACACGTTGGGCTTGTACGCAAAGCCCCAGTGATGCCTAGGCAAGCAAGACGTTGTAGCTTATTGCACTTTAGTATGGTTGAAGACTGTCGGGTCTTAGGCCACCATACAAGCGCAGCGTATGTCACCATAGGGCGCACCAGCAGACAGTACAGCCTTTCGATCAGCTTTGGAGTGAGTCCCCAGGTCTTTCCAAAGAGATTTCTACAGGCCCACATTGAGCGAGTGGCCTTGCTTAATACATTATCAATATGAGTGTTCCAGCTAAGTTTCGAGTCCAGCGTAATACCTAGACATTTAACTTCCGTGGAGTACTCAAGTGCCGTTCCGCCTATCTCTGTAAAATTTACATTTGTGCTTTAACCCGTGGTGTTCGTTTATTTTGTTGCTCGTTAAATATCTATTAGCGAAATTTGACAGCTGTAGTACAATATATTGGACATACCAGTCAAAACTTACGTTCGCTAAAGGTACAACAGCGGGTGGGATTTAGGATCGGTGGGATTTAGGATAAATATGTACTTGGTTGCAATATGCAATATAAGTTTTCAAATAAAAGCTGAACACAAGGGCGCTGCGATCTCCAAACGGATTTTAAAGCATTTCTGCTTTCGTCCCGGGCTTTACGATATACTCCCGAAAGACGTATTCACGTCAAAAAAAGCTGGTAATTTTCCTGCAAATTTGGCTAAACTAAAGCTTTACCGACTATCCAATCTACATACATATGTACTTCCTAGCGTAAATAGTTATAAACCACTACATATCAATTTTTCAGTTTGTTGAAACATTGAAGCATCTCAAGGATACATTTGAAAATTCGTTATCATAATCCATCAATCTTTCTGGTCGTGAGCGATACGAACCACTTCAACTCCTAATCCCCATTCCATTTTGTCTAAGCGAATCTTCCATTTCGAGTGTATCTGTATCGTAACTTAAGCGAAGGAGACGAATTCCATTCTTTTGTATACTACAGATACAACTTCAATTTTGTTCTCCAATGCGATGAAATGATTCGATAACGCTAAGTGCAGCATGACATATAGCAACGATGAACCTTTAGTACATTTTTCGGTTTTCCATTCGACTCCTTCTTTTGCCGTGAGCGAAATAAAAGAAACGATTCCCACAAGCCCTTGTTTCTAATGGATTACCACCTCAATGAAATATGCAAATCTACTAAATCCCATGGCAATTGCAGGAACTACACCGATACCCACCAAGACCACTTCTGAGCTGTTTTGTGTGCTGTTGTTTTGCCGGGAGTTTTCCTATTCTGATGTCGGCTCTTTTTCTTGTTTCAACTTAGTTTTCCATTTTTATTCACAGGACACTCGGAAGCAGCAGAAGCTGCTAGTATGTAGGGTTTTGGCCACGAAATGTTGCAGAGGTAAAATTTCAACTATTTGCAAGTCTTCAAGCAAGACTCTCAATTTGAATTACAAATTTAATGCCTGTTTCCAGTAAATTTAGATCTGAATTTTTCGCTCTCTTTCGGATTGCTGATAGCTTAAGAGGACATGGGAGAGTCCTGAACGACAGGAAAAAATGAAAATGAAAACAAAATAAAAAAACAAGAAGGTAGAAAAACGACAAGGAAAATATGTATATTTTTCTTTGCTTCCTTTTATGTCGAGTCTCTTCAACGACTTCTTACAGTCGTCCAGTTTTCACGAGTACATACTCCTACTTGTAGTTGCTGCTGTTTTTCGTTTTATTGGTGAGTTTCCTTGAGTCCTACTTCTGATTCCATCTAAATCGAAGCAACACAAAGAAATCGGAAATTATTGTAAGACGATTAGCATAATTTCCTATCCTATTTCGGAGAAAAATCGAAAAAATGCTACAGCACAAAAGGAGGGAGTAAAAAGAAAAACAAAAGATTACATTCACTTTATCGACCCCAATTACAGATTTTATTCAAGTCTAATTTCAGGCCATTGGGTCTGAGACGGCTCATCAAAAAAAAAGAAACAAGAGTATCTTTTAGTTGGGAAGTAAAAATATAATTATTGGCTCTATCTCTCACTTAAAATTAAGAAAAAAAGTTCTTGTTGATTACATTTTCGCAAATTTGTGAAATAACTAAGTGGACTGGATTAAAAATATTTTTGTTTTTTTTTTAATTGAGTCCAATTATGATTAATCTTGGACGCAGTACACCAGACTCCTCGGAGGTAGATTCGATAGTATTTCTTTATCTATAGTCCGGATAGCGCAACAGTTAGCAAGTTTGCCTTTTATGCACTGGGGCCCGTTTCCTACTGAATGCAGTTGTTTTCAATAAAAAAAGGGAATTTACGGAATATGAGGCTGCTCAACTGTTGGGGTAAATAACTTGGTTGAGCATGTTGCTGATCACACATGTCTTGACAAAACACACCGCCGCGATCTATTAAATGGGATGATAGTAACTCATCCCGGAGCCTCAGTCCAAAATTGCCTTGAAATATGATAGGAGTAAAAAAAACGTATGATGCGTTACGCCTCCGCGGACTCGAACAATTCTTATTATTATTTTCTTCTCAAACAGAGAGTTAATATCGGCAATCCGCTTCACAAACTCGTTGTTTCTCTCCAGATGAAAGCCTGCCAAAATCTCTCATATTAACCCCCGCGAAAACTACTGACAAGCCAGCTTCTTTAAGGTCGACATACACGACAAGCATTTTGGTCGCGAGCATGCATCGAACCACGTTAAACTCTATAGGTAGAAACAAAATCTGCTCATTTCCACCGTTCTATGATATTTGATGATTCGATGGAAGTTCGGCCGTGGTTGTGCTCGCTAATGTGTGGCGACTTTTACAGCGTTTCCAATTATGATCCATAATCACCTAATTAATGGTTTATAATGCGTGCTACAATCGCACATACCAATCCGCTGGATTGGTCGGGCATCAACCACTGATACGCTAACCGTATTCATACAATTTACACTCGAGCATAAGAAAGCGATAACACGCTATCAACACACAATCTACCTTTTTTTGCCAATAGTTTGAGACTGGATGAAAATTCGATTGATCGACATTATACATATATCGCTCGTAGTGGAGTAACCGGACCGAACACCACCGTTGACAACGACAACATAACCCTTCGTATCCCCATCAGAGTAAGCACAGGCATCGTCAACTGTGACGAACTGGAGTCTTCATGTTACTTTTTCGACTACTATCCAGGTGAAAACCTCTCACAATTTTCGCCGGATACCCCACGGAACTAGAGTATTACTTCGCAGAGTGAGGTTGGCTAACTAGTCGTTACTTCGAACAGATCTGCTAGTTTCTTCCTCATTCCGTGGCTTTATATGGAAGTCCCACGGGGTGCGATACATAGTCTATCAATTTTAATCTGATCACAACATACGGTCACTACACCTCCTAGTTTCTCCTCTAGCTCACGACGGTTCTCCGTAATGGACAATGGAAAAGTATGTGATCCAATTCTTCAGCTACTCTTGGATAATTTGAACGATCCGGCTCAACGTCCAATTTAACCTGTGTAGATATTGTCCAGAGCATCCATGTCCAGTAAGGAACTGGTTTAGGTAGTGGTTTAGTTCGCCGTGCTTTCGGTTCATCTACAACTCGATTTGAGGGATGAGTGTGTACCTTCATCGACCTATTGGCGATTCAACCCCGATTCCTGTCGTTTATCGTTACATCATATCGATAATTTCCCTATTTTTACTCAATCCGAAACTTCGAATGGCTCCTGATGTCGTCGGCCTTCGTAAAATCGTTTCACTTCATCCAGAACGATGTCCATTGGGTTTATTCCGGCGACGATGTAGACAGCTTCATATGATATTGTTCGGTATGTACAGCACAGTTTTAACGCACTCCTAAGATATATTGAGCTGACGTTTTTGTGTTGCTTGCGTAACGAAGGGCAACACTGGTGATGCATACAGCAGGATTGAGGGAATGACACTAGTAATAACCTGCTGGTCAGTACAAGGCCCCTATATACAATCTACCTTAACCACTGTGGGGCATTGTGCATCAAGTATTCCCATATGATGCAGGCGGAAAACTGCACAAATATCCATGGCAACCGGCGAACCTATCGAAGCTTCAGACTGACACTTTAATTCACTGAAAGGCCTCCCAAGAGGCCCTTATGTTTGGCTTCATTCTTGTCAGCGTTTCAGTGGCATTCACCGCTTTTTTATATACGCACATGAGGTGTCCTCCGAAAGCCAGCTGCATGTCAATTATCATCGACGTACTTGATGGCTGGTTTGGAAATGATGATACTGTTTCCGATCTTCAGATAGTTCCTTTTTCTGTGGTTGCTAAAATGCATGTCTTCGGTTTTCTGCTTTACCAAGTCTAGACGTTTTTTCCACCATAACTTAATGGCTCTATTTCATCATCATTGTGGCGCGACAGCCCGACGTCGAGCCTTGGCCGCCTGTATCGTTGTCCTCGAATTGTCTCGGTCACGTGACCGCGTCCTCCAATCTTGGAAGCCAAGTAGTTGCGCGGCGTCCACATATACTGAGCTCTCCCAACGAGATCTCGGTCGTCCTCGCAGTCTCGCTCCGTCGATTCATTTTGCGTTCATTACTCTCTTTGGCATGCGATCGTCATCCATTCGTTGAATATGCCCTGCCCATTGAAGTCGTTGTAGTTTGACGATTTTCGAAACTTCCAGCTCATCGTACAGTTCATACAACTCATGGTTGTACCGGATGCGCCATCTATCTCGATCGCAAAAGGCCCCAAAAATTAACCGTTGAACCTAACGTGCAAATGTGTCTAGCATGTTTCCAGAGGCTTGAGTTAGGCTCCATGATTCGTTGCCATAGAATTGCACTGGGCGTATGATGGTACACGCGGAGATTCATATTTCTGTGCACATGCTACGATTTCATTATGGGGAGAACCGAGATAAATATCCATCGCTTGATTTCGTCAGTTTCGTTGGCGTACCTTGACAAGTTGCAACCCAGGTATATGAAGTCGTTCACGAACTCGATGTTGAGGTCCCTCACATTGATGCTCGATTGTGCAGATGTCGTTGTCGTCGATTGCATCATTAGTTTTACCCTCGTTAATACGTGGTCCAACTTCTTTTGCAGCCGTATCGAGCGTATGTAAAAGTTCTTCTGCATCAGCCAATCTTCGGGACATGATGTTGATGTCGTCGGCGTACGCTGCTAATTGTGTCGACTTGATGAGTAGCGTATTGTTGTTGTCCATATTCATAGCCCGAATAGCGTATTCCAGTGCTAGGTTGAACAGCGTCGATGCCAGTCTATCGCCCTGTTTCAGACCAGTGCGTGTTTCAAATACATCAGTAAGTCTATAATGGATCCTGACCGGTGAGACGTAGTTTGTCATCATCATCAATAGGCGTGTTTTTTTGCACGCCTTTTGTCAGTTGTATACCAAATTGCAGCATGATATTGTACAGTACTCCACGATCGATACTGTCGTCGATTTGGAATACATGTACGTTGTATTCCCAACACTTCTGGAGTATCAGTTTGACCGTAAAGAGCTGGTCGGTTGTGGAGCGACCAGGTCCGAAACCGCTTTTATATTCGCCAATGATTCGTTCTGTGTACGATCTTATTCTATTTTCCAGAATTTACGTCAAAATTTAATAGGACGTATACAAACTAGCGATATGCCCCTGTAATTCTCACACCGCAGTTTATCTCCTTTTTTGGTCGACTGCAGTAATGCTCAGTTTGTATTTTTCGACCTGTTGAAGGAGGGCCTTCTCGGCACCCGGTTTGTTCAGGGATCGTACATTCCAGGATTCTAAAGAATAATCCGTTAGTTTGCGTGGTCGTCGTTGTTTATCCGTCTAACCCGAGGCTTTTGTTCCAGGTTTCTTGACGTGGAGCGGTTTTTACAAGGACGAGTTGTCAACACATCGCTTAACTCCATTCAGGGGATGGCCTCGGAAGATAGCTGCTTCAGATGGTTTAATAAACGTGCTAATGTTCACACAACTACGTTGCAGGTCCAACTACGCAAGTCATTCCATCCTACTAAACCTGAGACGCTTAGGTGTTGGTCCATTCCAGGCTACAGCTATTTGCCTTTTTCCAAACTGTTTTATCGTTAAGACTTGGCCGTCAGCCAAGTATCGACATCAATTGAGCCAAATTTCAAAACTGGACGACTTTTTTCCATATTTCGCATTCGTAGCGTGAACTATCTGTTAAGTCAAGGTTGAGGTCAACTTGTTTCTTTTCCAGACCGGAGGCCCTATCATGTTATTAAATTGGAATCGAATTGCTTTCGAAAAGATGAAAATGGTACCTTGTTACTCGAAAAGGAGTTTTTTTTTTCATTTCAATAATTATCGAGTATTCGATACGAAACTTTTTGTTCAGTCGATGATTTTTGGAATTGGCTAATTCGTTTACGAGTGAGAAGCTACCATTTTTTTCTTTTCGAAAGCAATTCGATTCGAATCGAATTACATGATTAGGCCTAAGGAAATCTTTGAAGTAACGGTGATCTTTAGAAATTTTATGTATTTAAAGTGAGGCCTAATCTCGGATTAAATCTAAAGGCTTGACGTGTGATGTAGCGGAATAGTGTGGTAGTGCTGGGACAAACAAATATAAATCCGTCGCCCTTTTTGAGCACTTTCAAGCACACGTCTCCTAGCAATACTTCCATAGGGTTTTGACATAAATTTGTCAGGCGACCTGAACGGTTTTTGTGCCTCACCAAGTTAAGTCGTTACAACTATTAGCATCGTCCTGAAAATATTTTCATACATAATATTTATCGCAGCAACAAATTAACTACTTCAATATTCATTCATTATTAACCGAAGGACCATGAATTTTCCAGTAGAAATCCTTAACGATATTATTTTCCGAACTACATAGTTCATAATTACTTTCCATGGCTATTTCGGTTCATTTGTTGGCGCCTCCGACAGCGTCCTTGCGCTAATAACAAGTCCTAATTGGGAGGACGGCAATTCGATTTTGTAGTTAAATAAATTGGAAAACGATTTCCTTTCGATCTTGTTTTTGAAAGCTTTTTATTCCATAGTCATCGCCAAGCATTCGTACTTCTGCGATTTCTCTGTATTGGGCTCTTGTTCGATATCCAGCTGCATTTGCTTATTTGTAACTCTCAATTGTATTTTCAAACTTTTTTTGTCTTTCTCGGTTCTTTTTTGATATTCCACCCATATCCTTCGTTTTTAGTAAAAAGTAATAGACTTAACCCGATTTCAACGAATACTAATTTTAATGAGCTCGCGTACTTTCTGGTGGAGCTATTCGATCGAATTAAAGAATAACAGAATAATAAAAGAAACAAAAACAACAACAAAAGTACGAGAGTGGCTATGGCTGGCCAACAACGAGAAACAATTATCGCTGTTATGGAAATTTGGTCTTTGGTGTTGCATGTATATTCTTTGAGTTTCGATTACTTGGCATAATACAAAAACTAATTAAGTGCTGTGAGTATTTTCCTTTCTTGTCCTTCCCGCACTCCTCTCTGCCTCTCTTGTTCGATACGAAGGACTCGAGAACATTGGCATTAGTGATAAAGAGAGTTTTCAGTTTAAAATTGGTCGAAATTAGTTCAGACCAATTTTCAATTCAGATTGGATTTTTGATTAAGTCTAGCGTAACAGCTGGAGCTTTTGGTGTGGTCAGAATGTAGTTGAAGGGTATAGTGGCAGAATTGTTTAAACGGCGAAGTTTCAGGAATGAAAAGATGGAAAAGAGAAATGAAATGTGAAAACTTACTGTAAACTGAAGTCTTTAATTTATGCTGATTTTTTACGACTATAGCTAAGAGAATATTAAATGTCCTTTTGACAAAATGTAATGATTAGTGGGTCAAATTTATATGCTGGGAATTTTTATTAAGCAAAATGTTGAACTTAAACAGAAACTTTATTGCGAATTTTTCCAAATTTGAATTGTATTTCAAATATACCTAATAAAGTAACATAGATAGATAGATATGTGTTTTATTAAAATTTCAATTTGATGAATAAATACGATGTAGTTTAACTAAAACAAGGATATGGCGTGGCTTAACCGTCTGCCCGATTTGATTGACTTCCTACTACATCTGAAATTATTCATTTATTTCATTTCATTAATTTCATTTGATTGTGATGACCTCAGACCAATCAGCCTCTCTTCAACCTTGCTTAAACTCTTGGAGAGACTGATAGTCCTCCATCTTCGTAACATCATTTCACCACGCTTTCTGGCTACCTCGCAGCATGCCTACTGGGAGGGAAGGTTAGTTGATACGGCTCTGCCCTCTCTGGTTGGCTGTATTGAAAAGTTCCTGGAAAGAAGGGAATATACGTTGGCTGTGCTCTCCGATATCGAGGGTGCCTTCAAGCCTAGTGCGACAATAAGGGCACTAAGAAACCTGCAAGTGAATTAATCGCTCTGTAAATTCATTGGCCTGCTGCTCGTCTGACAGAAAAGGCGTCTGTTATGGCACCCCTCATGGCGAAACACTGTCTCCTTTTATTTGGAATTTTGTTACGCCGATTCTTGGGCAGCTGTCCAACCAACCGCGGAGACAGGCCGTTGGCGCCATGCGCTTCCAATATTTAAGTGCCTGACTATACCAATCGTGAGAAGCGCGAAATCACTGTGGCACTTAGTAGAACCGGATGCAAAACTAAAGTGAATATACTCGCAACCGAACAACTATTTCTCAAACATCCAATTAACCACGTGTGGTATAACCCACATATTTCTTATAGGGTATGTTTAGCCCTTCTTTCGACAGTTTCTCTGCATACGTTTATAGTTCTCGAAGAGCACCTGTATGACGCTAGATCCAGAATGGCCGCCCTACTGTCGACGCAAAACGTCGTCATCCACGTTGAAGTCCCGTGAATGGACAGTGCCGCCATGCGTATATCGTGTAATTCTGACTGGAATACGGTGGTGGTATAAGAATTATCTTCTTGATTTGAATCATGCCACATGCCAAAACTTTTGGTGCGAATTGCTGCAGACCGTCCATGGTCCATGGGTGTAAGCCCCAGGATCATCTCCAGCCTAACCATTGAGGTGGTTCTCTGGGCCTGTAATGCTTATGCATACCTCAGCAATCTCTTTAGTTCCTTGATATTGGTTTTGTTCTCGATGACTTTCCACGATACAACCACTGCATACATATGTAATGTAAATATGTAATAGGCCGTCTGTATTCTAAGACCCCCTGTAATGGAGTAAGCCCATCGACACGGAAAGAGACCTGAGCGGGGCTTACCAACTCTGTGCTTCACGTTGTCCCTGCAGAGTAGTTTCCTGTCTATTATTAGGCTTAAATACAAAACACTGTTAGCGTGACATTACACTTTGCGTTTTTCTGCAGGAAGAGCAATCCCGCAAAAAAACCCATTGTCGTTCAAGAAGAGAACCCTATACTTACACATTGAGGGAAACTGCGCGGCGGATGATCTGGCTCGGGAGGGCAGGAATGGGGGGTTTGACGTAAGATTGGAGGATATAGCAATGCCTTTTGCTATGTGTAAATCGGCGATTAAGGCCACTGCTGTCAACAGGGCCAATACAACATGGCTCAACGGGGCAACATGTAATACGACAAGGTCGATTTGGCCGATATTAGATTTCAGCCGCTCTGCCACCCTGCTTTCGTTGCACATTGGCAGAGTTGTTGGAGTTATTACCGGACACTGCGCAATCGGGGAGCATGCCAGGAGGCTCAACATCCCCCATCATGATTTCTGCAGGAGTTGTGGAGATGAGGAGGAGGAGGAGACCATCCTCCACTTTCTCTGTCATTGTCCGGCCTTGGCTGGTAGGAGGGGCTACTTTCTGGGCTCGCGGATCTTCCATGATTTGGATAACCTTAAGAATATATGCGCCTTCCGATTAAATCGCTATATCAGTAGCACGGGCTGGTTTGATACGCAGCCCTCTTAAGGAGACGGTTTTTTTTTCTTCTTTTCCGGGTGGTATCACAACGGGCCTTCGGAGTGTGCTGTGTGTAGCACGGCAGCCCCTTAACCTAACCTAACCTACACATTGCGTCTTTCTGCGGGAAGAGCTTGTGAAAGAAATAAATATATCCCAGTGAGGATATTGATGGTTTTATTTTTGTGGCAATATAGTAGGTAAAAGTCAGTAGGCCGATACAATTTCACCCAATCCTCAATGGATGCCCTGTACGGATATGAATTTCATCACTGGGTGCATGAGTTTCTAGTTTGTCGTTGAACCAAAAAACCGAAAGTGAAATGCGTTCCATATACCATCGTGTGTTCATCTTCTCATTGCGTTTTTTTTTGCGGGAGAAGTCTTCCCACTGTGGTTGGACTTGCTGCTGCAAAACGATTCCTGCAAACTGCAGCAGTGTCGTTACGCATAAGTGTAATGCGCTCCATTTAAATGGACGACAATGCGTTTTTTTACGGGATTGCTCTTCCCGCAGAAAAACGCAAAGTGTAATGTCACGCTTAACAAGGTGTAGTGTTATTCCGTTGATCTGCCCGAAAGTTATGCATGCTGGTTAACACAGAGTTCCCCCACATTTATCGAGTTTTGAATGTGAGAAACCACCAGCCTTTCTAATGTTTTTAGCAGAAAAGTTGTTAAGCTGATTTGTCTGAAGTCCTTCGCATTACCGTGAATCCACTTTCCTGGTTTCGGAATGAAGACCACTCGCGCTTTAGTGTATTTTTGGCGTATTGTCCCAAATCATGAGCGGGCGCTATAAATGCGTTGCACTATTGGGATGATGGCGCTGTCCACTCTGTGGAACATAACTGACGAAATTTAATTGATCCCTGTGGCTTTGAAGAGTTTGAATGTGCGTATTGCCCACACAATGTTTACCTCGTCTGTCAGCTATCTCGACGTTGCCTGTGCTTTGATCTGTCATCTCAGCGTGCTTGGTTAGCCGATCTCGGATAGTGGGGGCTTGCAGTGGCATGTACAGGCACTCATTTGATCCTCTGCTCACTCCCCATTTTCCTTTCGTAGGATTGTTGACAAACACGGGTTTAGGATCTTCTTATGTCTGGCGACCTCTGTACTTCTCTCAATGTTCTAAAAGATTTCTCTCCATGAGCCATATTTGACTCGGTTTATCATCCTTTTGAAGAGAGACAACTCGATTCTGCATTGGTCCCTGTCCTTCGCCTGTGCGGATCGCCTTGCATTGTTAAATGCAGTCCATGTATTGCGTCTGGATTCCATAAGTTCATCATTCATAAAGATGAGATACTTCTTAGTCAGCTTAATTGTCCCGTCGGTATATGGTTTCTGTTATACCATATTCAGACCACCTATCAAAATCCAGATAGGTTTCCAAGTCCCAGAAACCATACACACCATAAGACTTTTGGAGGAGAAGGAGACTGATTCGACAGATGAAAGTAATGTCAAACAGGTAAATTTTTATTTGTAGGTTAAATCAATTTCACTATTTAAATTTAAATTTCACATATACAGATGAAGGCAGTTGACCTCCTCTCCACAGGGATGTCTTCATATTGAATTTCTACTACGAAAGCGATGCGCCTTCTTTGTAAATTTGCCATAATTTGGAGTGCAGTACTATCCAGCTAGCTAGAAAACCCGCGCATGTGAAAGGGTACTAAGTACATAGTAATGTATAAAAAAAAAAAAAAAAAAAAACAAATTTAATAATAAATTTAAAAAATGTGATAATTGTAATTCAGCGTTTAAAGTTATTTGTATTGTACAATAGTTCCTGGTAATCACAAGTTTAATTTATTTCCCTTCTGGGCCACATAAGTACCTGGGTTACGGGCATTTTATCCGTATTCCATCCAATTATCTGTTCGTCCGTATCGGATAATCAGACGGAAAATGGCTATGAAAAGTTGAAGATGGAAGCTGAAATTTGTTGTGCTTTGCTCGTAACAAGTGTCAGTTTACGGCACAGCTATTAAAGTATAAGTTTATGAGGTTCGGAAACGGAAAACGTGTAACGTGTTACACACGTACTCAGCTTCAAGGCTCCTGCCAACACTAACATGTTATAAATTTCCGATCTTTGATACAATACAGAGCGAGAGCGTGACTTGCTTCAATTAAATTCACGAATTTGCCAATTTCTGCCATACAGGACTGCTGTAAAACTTCGGAGAAATGGATTTTCTCCGACATTTTCCCAGAGGTGAAAGCAGTGAGCGGAGTATGTCGGAAGAAGATTGTGTGCAAACGTTCGGTACGTCATGTTGCAGTCCGTAGATTGCGATACATACCCATCGGGACTAAGGTGAAAGTTTACTTTAATTAGCTTCAGGATAATGAAATTTCCGTTAAATTCAACACCAATGCTTGCCAAAAACTAGTTTAAATTGATTTCGATTGTCAAACATTCCCTTGGACATTTGGGCAGGGAGTTCGGTTACCACCCCGGGCTGAACGGTTTACAACACAATGTGCGCACTAGTGATGGTTGGTTACTGTTCCGTTTAAACTTTACTACAGAAAATTAACTTTCAGCGTTTAGTTCATGCACTCGAACTACAATGTGCGAAGCGACTACGAATTTCATTTTTTTCTTCTAATATCTAAGCGTTTCTACTTTAACCTTCATGTGCCGACGCCAACGTGCCGTCTCTGTTACATAAATACCGACGCGCAATATTTATAAAGTGGTCGTTCCGCCACCGCTCTACGATACTAATCTAGAGCTCGGAATCAAAATCTCGGCGAGATCACAAACCGCCTGTGAGTACCTAATAGAACTCCCACAGTGCTACGAGCTTGTCAGTATAAAGACGGCGCGGGTTGGAGGTGCATGCTAGCAACTCATCATCAACATCATTGTGGCGCGACAGCCCGACGGCGGGCCTTGGCCGCCAGGATCGTTGTCCTCAAATAATCTCGGTCACGTGACCACGTCCTCCACTCTTGAAGACCCAGCAGCTGCTCGGCGTCCACATATACTGAGCTGTCCCACCGAGATCTCGGTCGTCTAGGCAGTCTCGCTCCGTCAAATCGTTTTGCATTCATCACTTCCTTTGGCATGCGATCATCGTCCATTCGTTGGACATACCCTGCCCATTAAAATCGTTGCAGTTTGACGGTTTAGGGCAGTTGGCCCAGAGTGCCACCAAGCACTGCGACCCGGAAGTCTATTGTGCTACACCCTGGAGTCTATGTAGATGAGTGATCTGACGAATTCTCGAGATCAATCATCCCAACAAATCTGCTCAGCTATTCGAGTGTTAGCGAGGCAATCGTTTCGGCTTCAGGGAATGCATCGCCGAAGCATTTCAAGCGGCGGAGATGGAGTGCATCACAGTTGCAGAGAATGTGGTGGGAAGTCTCATCTTCGCTCTCACAGAAGCGACAGCTTGGGTCAGAGACAATTCCCATTCTATGCAGATGACCCCTCAGGGTAAAGTATCCCGTGAGGAGCCCACAAATAATTCTCACCCGGTTTCTGCGTAGTCTTAGCAATTCGTGGGTACGGTTGCGTGAGTGGCCAGCCATAAACAGCTTAGCCTGTCTAAGACCAGGGGTATTGTCCCAGTGCGCGATGGTTACAGAGTGTTCCCATTCCCTGATATGCCTTCTTACACTACACAAGGGAATTCCACAGCATGGCTCTGGACCGACGAGTGGGGTTGCAGAAGCTCTCCTGGCCAACTTGTCCGCTGTTTCGTTTCCTGGGATACCTGCGTGTCCGGGTAAATGGTAACCTTATTTACGGAGCCTAATTTTTGCAAGGCTTCACGACCGCTAAGCACCACTTTCGACGAGACGGAGAAGTTACTTAGCGCTTTGATGGCCGCCTGGCTGTCAGTGAAGATTGCAATATTCCTGACTTGGTATCCAGCTGCTAAGCATGTGTTTGCGCAAGTTTCGATTGCGTGAACTTCCGCCTGAAATACCGTAGCGTACTTTCCCATTGGAATATCTTGTAAGACGGACCTACGACGCCCGCCCCTGTACCCTCTTCGGTTTTAAATCGTCGGGGATAACCTCGTCCTCCCATACTCGCAGGAGTAATTTATGTATGGCATTAGCTTCCAGTTCAGCTGGAACCTCGTCAGCGCCCGGCGCTTTAATTCGTTTTAGTGACCGCAACGCAAGATCAACTTCCTCCGCTGTCGGGGGTGTATGGGTGGGCCTAGATCAACAATACCGTCGAAAGCTTCTTGTGTGGGGATATTAGATGGTAGGCTCAGAAGCTCTTCAAAATATGAGGCCCATCGTTCGTTAATGCCATGTTTCCATCCTTGTGCTAAAGGCTAGTCCTGGGTTGGTAGCCGTTCTTGATTGTATTTACTAGTTTGTACGCTTGTCTGGTGTTCCTATTAGCTAAGTTTTCGTTTACATTCAGCAATTGCTCGTCAAAGTATACATCCAATTACTCGCCGTAGCTCGTCATATTTTTCTCTTCGGGCTCTGGTTCCTCGTTGAATCCATTGTCTGTAGGCCTGATTTTTTGCGTCAAGTTAATTTTTGCATTCTTCGTCGAACCAGTCATTTCACGCTCGCCGGGTTTTTTTTATCCCACGACCTTCTCTGCGACATCCCTGATGGTACCCTCGAGTTCTTCCCAGAACCCATGGACGCCTGTGGTGCTGATGTTGTGTAGTATAGGCGATAGTCTTTCCTCAAGGGCGGTAGCATACACCACTGCCGTAGCATCGCTCAGAAGCTTACCAACCACAAAGATTTTGGGAGGGTAGATTCTCGATTGGTGCACTGAGGAAATTCTACATCTGTAGGTTGTCTTAACCAGGAGATCTGAGTCGCAGTTTGCTCCTCGATAGGAGCGGACATCCATCACACTAGACGCCCATCTCCTGCAAATGAGGACGTGATCAATTTGGTTGACGGTGTGTGCGTCTGAAAACGTTCAGGTCTGCTTGTGAATGCGTTGATGCGGGAAACACGTATTGCTTACGATCAGATTCCTGCTGCAAGCGAAGTCGATAAGTCGCTGGCCGTTGTCATTACATGCTTCATGGAGACTGTGGCCTCCAGTGGTCGCCCGGTTCCAACTTGCATTTCCGACTTTCACGTTAACGTCTCCCAGCAGCAGTTTGACGTCGTTTGTTGGAAATGAGTCGAAAAGAGTTCCAAGGCGGGAGTAGAACGCGTCTTTTACTGCGTCTTCTTTAACTTCAGTGGGGGCATGCACATTGATGAACCAGAGATGGAAGAATCGAGTCTTAATGCGAATCGCACAAAGCCGTTCATTTATAGGTTTGAAGTCAGTAATGTGCGGCTTGAGGTGATTGTTTACTGTAATCGTAAATACTACTCCAAACTTCTTGCGGCCCGATGGTTTCCCATATGTAAAAATTGTGTGCGATTTCTTGTCATTGATCTCGCTGCCAAGTCAATTTTTTCCTGGACTGCAGTAATGCTCAGTTTGTACTTTTCGACCTGTTGAAGAAGGGCCATCTCGGCCCCCGGTTTGTTCAGGGAGCGTACGTTCCAGGATCCGAAAGTATAATCCTTCAGTCGTTTGTGTGGTCGTCGTTGTCGATCCATCCAATCCTAGGCTTTTGTTTCAGGTTTCTTGACATGGAGTGGTTTTTACGGCCTCTTGATTCGTATGGACTCTGGGAAAGACTAGGACTATATGAAACGAATATGCGAAGTGATGAATGCAGTTAGCTTAATTTTGTGAATCCATTTTAAGGGAATTTTAAAGAGTATTTCTCAGGAATTTTTGTTTTATTCGATGCGTCTTCGAATTTGCTTTCAGATAAACCCTGCTCACCAAAGAGTGGTTTTAGCCGGTTTGCGAAATGCAAATTAGGCCGACGATATTTGACAAAGGAAGTCAATGTAGGTTTTTTTTTGGTGTCAGATGAGGGTTAATTTTAACCCTAAGCCACAAAAAAAACTTCGACTTTATTTTTGTATTTTTTATCTAATTATTACGTAGGTATATATGTATGTATTTTTCTATTTAATTGTTAGCTAGTGATTTTTTCCAGGACTACGCTTTTCATGCTTCCATTATTAAGCATGTACCCGACATAGGAAAAGGTACAATTAAAAGTGTTGAACTGAATACGTTTCATGCCATCGAGAGGCAAAACGTTGGTTATGGTTTAATGTTGGTGACGGACCTCCGTGACAAATCCACGTCCTACCTGAAAATCTTTTTTTTTACTCCTGAAAATTCGCTACGATTTTATAGTTGTATGTATTTAACAGCACGTAACGCACTTGTGTACATAAATAGTTGCACTTGGAAGTCTGAATTACTCAGCGTAATTAGTAGATTGTATACTAAAATCTGAACTCGAATATTTACGCTAGCGGTGACGTACACCTCTTTGTTGAAAATCTATTCACAGCATGGGGGGGGCAAATGCTTGAATAAATTACATTTACATTCATTTCTGTTTTTTATCCAGTTGACAACAGTTGAATATACCCTGAAATTCTATATTGCCCGCATCTTTTAAATGTCCTGGACGACGAGACATGGGATTTTGTTTTTTTGCACATAAACTCGTCCCCTGATATTCGTACAGCGCTTTCAAAAAGAAGCCAATAATCGCGTCCATAAAATCTGTATCGAAATATAAGATACTTGCGTATAATACTATGTCCACATCCACAAGGGAATTGAGATCCCTTATTGATTTCGAAGATACACACTGAGGAGCCTTATCGTCTTTCCAGCAAATCAAGCGGATTGATGTCTGTTTCATGAGAAAAACAAAGTAGGTATCCTTGATGATAAAGTCGAGAACAAAAAAAACAGTGTATCGGGTGCGTTTCGAAGGAAACGAGCCTTTCGATTGACGAAACAAATGATGGCCTCTGGTAGATAGCTTTCTTTTTGGTTTTCTTTTTTTTATCGAAGGATCTTTCGTCTTGCTATATTATAAATCGACATTTTGGGCATTAATAAATTCATAATGGCGACTCTTATTTGTAATTTATGACCTTAGTTTTTTGTTCGATTCTTTGTCTTTTACTTGATATCTGCAAAGATGGCCATTAGGAAATTTTCGATTGGAATGAAGAGTGTTGATGGGCAAGTCAAGGATATTGTTAAACAATGGCCGAGGAGTCTGAAGTGAGGATACCCTCGTCGATTGTGATTTGAGATATTCGAACACGCGTTTTGAAGTTCAATCGTAAAATAAATTGAAAACAATTTTGTGATGGTATTGGACGTGGATATTATTCTAAAAGTGATTTCTGAAGGGAGAGAAAACACACTTTCTTTTAGTATTGTTTTTATTTATTTAATAAAATAGCAAAGTAGGGTAAATTCGACTGATAATTCGTTGTGACAGACAAGCGACAAAGGCGATTTTAAGCTTGGAGGAAAAGCAACATCAGGCATGGACACTTTCTTCTGACCCAGGAACCTGGGCTGATAAGAAAATGGCATAGTTGAAACTTTCTGACGGAGAGATAATTTTTCGTACTGTTATGTTTCTACCTTTTTTGAGCAATGAAAACAAGTCCGAATCTTCTCAAGAAAAAAGTTGAATAGAAACGCTTTTCTTACCAAAATAATGCACATTTTTGAGGGACTATTTTGCGTACGGGCATCGCAGATATATTAAATTAAACGTAATTTAATTATCTTCAAGCTCGATTCTCATGACTCGTACCATGAGTAATTTCTCCGATATTTGACAATAAACGAGTAAGATGAAGATGAGCTAATTTTAATTTCGAAGGGCTGTCCGCGGAAAAACCTGGACCTACGGATTGATTTGCTTATATTAGGCGTGTTTTTTTTCAGATCAAGAGCAGAACAACAATCGCATGCCTCACACTAACAACCTGCTCTGTATAGAACAATTTTGTTGGTGAAACGGGTGCAATTTTTGTTATGCTTTGATCTGATGAAAATAAAATACAAATTCGGATGAAAATATCAGTTTGATTATCGTATAGTTCATTAATGCACAATGGGAGTTTTTTTTAGTAATGTAGAAACTCGTTGCCGCGCGATCGAATAATTGCGTCGGCCGCTGTTGTAACGATGAGCCGATATAGAGAGGAAAAGAAAGAGCCAGTTGATATCGAACAGCAGTCGCGAGCGGACGTCCAAATGAATAAAGATACAACAAATATTTGCCTGTAATCATTTGTATACAGTTTATAAATTTGTTTGCAACTAATAAAATGAAGTGTTGCCTATAAATTTGGGGGCTTAACCGGGATCTGGAAAGACAGTGGGTGAAAACAAAGACGAATCGTGCTAAAGACGAGGAAAAGGCGGCGCGTCGGAGAGAAACAAAAGCGGCAAGACGGAAACGCGGGTGACTTTTCGCGTGTAAAAACAGATGATGACGTAGTGTTCGATTTAACGATGAGTGTTGTAACGTGTGATGTGTATAACCTCACAGTTGCGCAGCTAAAAGTCATATTGAAGGATAAAGGACTCAGTTTGTCTTGAAATAAAGCCGAGCTAATAACTGCAAATCCGAGTAGGGAATGGATAACTGAATTAGGCAATTCTAACGACGGAAAAGATAGTGAAACCGAGAAAATGAACGGAAGTACGGGGGTCCAACGAGTCCATTGTCTCGCGATCGTGAAATCGATTTGTACAGGCGCGAGAAAGAGTTGGCCGAGAGGGAACTCGCTTTAGCTCGTCGCGAAATCGAATTGTTGCGTGGAGTACAGAATCGAAACAACGAGGTGATTGTAAACGACGGTCACGGTCATGTTGCCGATAATATAGAAAACTCAACCGAATGACGACCAGTTCATGCAGTATCTACGACGATGAACATAAACATAACGATGCTGGCGGAGCTGCTCAGTGCCTTCTCCGGTAAAGCCGAGACATGCGAAACATGGAAGAGGCAGGTTATGTTTTTGAAAGAAGCATATAAACTAGACGACTCGACAATGAAAATTCTTATCGGGACGCGACTCAAGGGCAAAGCCATGGAATGGTTTCATTCCAAGCCCGAATATATAGCGCTGGACCCTGGAAGCCTTCTGTGTGAATTGAGGAGAATGTTCCATCTTCGTCCGAATAAGATGGCAATGCGACGAAAATTCGAAGTGCGAACATGGAAAAAAAACCGAAACTTTTTATAATTATGTGTATGAGAAGACAATTCTGGATACTCAGTTGCCCTTCTACAAGGATTCAACTCGATGCAATCGTTGCTGCGAGCGTTCGAGGAGATATCGCTGCGTGACAGGAATTTTACGTCAAGTTCGAATGCGAAACAAGACGACAAAGCGAGCGGTAACCGTAGGAACAACAAGGCGAGACAGGTGAGAAAAGCTCATCCGACGAAAGAGGCACGTCGAGCGAGACTAAAGAACGGGGTGTAAAGCAAAATTTTTATAATTGCGGTCAACGCGATCATATCAGTATTAATTGCCCGGCGAAAAATAAAGGAACGAAATGTTTCGCGTGCGGCGAGTACGGGCATATCGCACTGAAATGTGATAACAGAAGGAAAGACGCGACGAAAAGTTGCTGCATGGTAACCCAGGCAAAATTGAGCGAGTACGATAAGCAAGTTTTGATTGATGGTGCACCGATTGAAGCTATACTCGATAACGGAAGTGACTGACGATTATGCGAGCAGATGAGTATGTGAAATTAGGCTCTTCGCGTTTTGAGAATAAGTCAATTTCATTTCGGGGGGTTGGAAAGGATAATAACGCGTCGTTGGAAGAATTTCGAGCGACGCTGACGGTTGATGGAAACACGTACCTGATTTTAATTCGTGTGATTTCCGACGATTTGCTAAGGCATAAATTGTTAACTGGTCGCGACTTTTTGCATACGATAGATTTGACGATAAAGCGCGGTAAAGCTACAATCAGCTCTCCGGCCAATAGTTCTTCCGCGTGCGATGAAGAGCCAGAGATATTTCGAGTCGATGTTGTAGAATGCTGCGATGCGAATACGACAGATTTATCGAATATTCAGGACGAAAAGTACAGAGAAGCTATTCAAGACTAGCGATGTGGGTGTAAAAATGACACTTGTATTGAAAGACGATGAACCTGTATACCAAAGAGCGAGACGAGTGGTGCCGCACGAGCGAGAGCTGGTCAGTGCTCAGATTAGCAATTGGATAGACGACGGGATTGTTCGACAGTCCGTCTCGAATGATGCGAGTCCGGTTGTCTTAGTAGCAAAAAAGATGGTTCAAAAAGACTGTGCTTTGGCTATCGGCTCCTGAATACAAAAACAATCAAAGACAGGTATCCGCTACAGCTGATTAAAGACTAGCTGGACAGGCTGCAAGATGCGCGAGTGTTCAGCATTCTTGATTTGAAGAACGGATTTTTCCACGTGCCAGTCGACGAGTCGAGTCAGAAGTATACGGCTTTCATAGTACTTGATGGTCATTTTGAATTTATGAGGGTGCCATTCGGTATATGTAACTCGCCAGCTGTTTTTCAAAAATTCGTGAACGCCGCATTTTGGGAGCTTATTCGCGAAGGTGTCTTGTTGACGTACATGGACGACCCGATCGTGCCGTCAGAAGATTATGAGAGCGGACTAGAGAAAGTAAAGCGTGTATTGAAAACTACGAGCGAGACTGGACTTATCGTGAACTGGAAAAAATGTGCATTCCTTTAAACGAAAATGTTTGGGTCACATCATTGAAAATGGACGTGTCCACCCTAGAGCTGCGACATCGACATCGATGTTTCTAAAACATCGATGTTTTTGCAAAACAGTACTTTCGAGTACTTTCTACATCGATGTTTTGGCTTCGATGTTTTTTAAACATCGATGTTTTATAATAACATCGACATCGAATACAAAATATCGTTAAGAACCTACCTACCTAACATCAATTATAACTTATTTATTAAATTTTTAAATAATCTCAATAAGTATTTTATTTTCTTCTCTCTGTTCAACGACCATTAAATCAACAAAGGCCCGGTCTCCAGGTTGAGCGAAAACCCCCTGGACGGATGGGAAAAGGAGTACGTGCCCAGAAATTCGACACTAATGAAGACTGCCATGAAATACCTATCCATTATGGCTATTTCGGTCCCTTCTGAGAGAGTGTTCTCTGCTACAGGGAACATTGCTTCCAGCAGAAGAGCTCTCTCTCTCAGGGGACAAGCTTCAAAAACTACTGTTTTTGCAGACAGTAGACTCAACATTTTGGCATCTGGAATAAATACATACAATTTTTTTTTGTTTGCAAGTTTTTTGCAATACATGCTTACTTAATTGGAATTCTTAATCCTTATCTTTTTCCTAAATCTAAAATTTTTTAAAAAATTTAATTTTTTTTTTTCGTAAAATGTGCACCTTATAAAATTGTTTGTTTTAACAAGGATGTATCTATATTTTTTTCTCGTGAACTTAAGCAATTTCTTAGCAAAGTTATCATAGTAAAGCATCTACAAAATTCTACCGAGATAAAACATCGATGTTTCGGAAACATCGATATTTTTTAACCGATTTTTCATCGACATCGATTGTCTTTGCTCAAAACATCGATGTTGTAGAACATCGATGTTTCGAGGTCGATGTCGCAGCTCTAGTCCACCCGAGCGAAAGAAAAATCGAAGCTGTTGCGAAGTTTTCGAAGAAAGAAGATTCAAGGGTTTCTCGGGTTAACCGGATATTTCCGAAAGTTCGTACCCGGATATTCTCTTATAGCTCGACCGCTGTCGAACTTGTTGAAGTCGAATGTAAAATTTGAATTTGTTGACGCCCAGTACGACGCTTTTATGCGTCTTAAGATTATTTTGACGAGTCAGCCAGTTTTGAGTCTGTACTGCGTAGGCGCAGATACGGAACTTCACACCGATGCGTCGAAGCACGGTTATGGGGTGATATTGCTTCAGAGGAACAGTGAAGACAAGGCATTGCACCCAGTATATTATGCTAGCGGTAAGACGACGCCGGCGGAAGAGAATTACCTGAGCTCCGAGTTCGAGGTACATACTTGCAATTGTAAAAGCGTTCAAGAAGTTCCGGATATATAGTACTTACTCGCGATTCCGTTCAAGATTGTAACTGATTGCCGCGCGTTTGCTCTTACTATAAATAAGCGAGACCTTTCCGTGCGAGATGGGCGCCTCAGTTGGAGGAATTCGCGTATAGCATAGAACCTCGTCCAATCAAAAGCATGGCACACGTTGACGCGCTTAGTCGCAACCCGCTGTCGACGTGCATGCTAATCGAGGAGATCGACGAGGGATTGTTGCCAAGATTGAAAAAAGCTCAGTAGAAAGATGCAGAAATTCGAAGAATATTCGAGCTAGCAGACAAGGACGAAGCTCGAGATTACATCGTCCGCGGAGGTGTGCTGTTCCGAGACGACGACGGGAATATATGACTTGTAGTTCCAAAAGGGATGCAGACGCAAGTTATCAAAATGGCACACGAGGTGAGCAAAACGGAGGCTCTCGTGAAGAAAGACTATTGGGTGCCAAGTCTTCGTGCCAAAGTCGAGAGAGTGATTCGCAGCTGTGTTAGTTGCATACTGGCGAAAATGAAGCAAGGACGACAAGAGGGATATCTTAACCCCATTGACAAGGGTGAAGTCCCTTTGGATACTTTTCACGTCGATCATTTGGGACCTTTGGCGAAGACAAGGAAAAGTTACCGTAGGATCCAGTTGGCTAATATTCAAAATACCTAAAATCCGACCAACGAAACCCCTACTTCCCCTTCAACTTTCGATAGAGTGAAGCTAGAGACTTGAAACTTTGTTCAAATGTTTGTAGGGTGATCTAATTGGTTGGTGGCAATGATGGGCAAGATCAGACCCCCTACCTCCCCTACAAGTGAAACTTAAAATAGGCAATAACTTTCGATAAAATGAAGCTAGTGACTTGAAATTTTGGTGAAATGTTTGTACTGGGTTCTAGTAGGTTGTTATTGAAAATGTGCGAGATTCGAAAGACGAAACCTCGACCTCCCCTACAAGTGAGACTTCAAATAAGCAATAGCTTTCGATGGAATGAAGCTAGCGACTTGAAAAATTCGACAAATATTTGTAGAATGGGTTAGTTAATTGATTTTGAGAATGATCAAGATCTCCCTCTCTCCCCTATAAATTGGCCAGATAGGAAACTCCCTTTTAATGCATATAGTCGTTGCCAATTGGTACGTTTGGTGTCACCACTAGGTCTGTACAAGTCTAGGGTATATACGCTTCGGACTGGTTTCAATTCTGGAAAGGATTTATAGTGAAAACTACAAATACTTAAGTTTTCTTTTAGTTTTAATTGATACATATTTTTTCACAAGGTTCATTATTTAACAATTCATTTTTATTGACATATCAATCTGAACAAACAAATAGACAGATAAACATACCACAAAATCAGTATTCACAATAATTTTTATTTCACCTAGTATTTAATTTTACATTATCTATAATACATTAAAATTTGAAAATATCTGTACGGATATAACATATACATACTATAATAGCCTCTTTTATTACGATTTATAACAATAGTGATTACTAGTACTAGAAAAAATAGGAGACGAAAAGGAAATAACAGAAATCTATTTATATTCTGAAGAATGACTTTGTGTATAAAATAGTAATCATATTTTCAAGTGGCGATAAATTGAAGTTCTTTATAAATAAGTTAATATTTAAAATACTGTATCTTCCTTAATATAGAGGTGATTATTAAAAAGTTATTGAGGAAATAACATCTTGGAGCAACAAATCTTTCCAGCGAAAAAAAAAATAATTGAATTTTATAGAGTTTTATATTTATGTTTCTATATGTATATTTGATTACCTGTAAAATATCCAAAGGAAGCCTTCTAAGCATGTATTTTATTCATAAGATTGTATTCTTTTTGCGGATTGCATCTCCATTACTTCTATCTTAAGTGATTTGAATGTTTTATTATTTGGAGAAAATTTTTAAACGAATATTTTTGTGTATACATAAACTATCCCGAAAGCCTTTAATTTATTTTTTATTAAGTTTTTTTTATTAAATTTTAGTAGCTTTTCTAGGTAAATGTTAATTTTGAGTTATTACAATAATGTTTAATATCAAGTAACAGTAAATATCAGTTTGTTTTAAAAGTTTTTTTTTATCTACATAACAATGATTTTGACTCGTATATTTTAATATATTAGTTTATTATTTTTTAATTCACTTTTTTTTTATCTAAGTTTAACCTGCACTGAAGATTGTCAAATATAATTTGTTTTATTTTATTTTATTTCAGAAGATTGTACATACAATTTTTCTAGAATATTAACTATTATTGTGATTAATTGAATTGAGCTCGATTAAGTGTTTAATTTTACGATTGCTATTGCATTTTAGCAGTAATGTTAAAAAAAAAGAAACTAGTAAGTAGAATTTGTGTAATTATAATAAATGAAAGGCACACACAAAATAAGAGAGAAAATGTAATCAATTATACTCTTTTATAATTATTTTGACAAAATCAAAGCTTCCATATGACCTAAAACTACATAGTAAAGATAAAACGGAAAAGAAAACTTTTCAAAAGTCACGAAACCAACTAGTACAGGCTAAGAAGTCTGAAAAAAGATTGGGTAGGAAAAAATTCGTGTAGTTTTGAAATTTGGCACAATTTTTGGGACGTCCGCTGAATATGTGCTGAAAAGTCCCTGATGATAAAGGGTCCAGAAGTGTAGAAGAGAGGGGGTCTAAAGTCCTTTTTTTCAGTTTTCTCTGAATATTCTGAAATCTAAGGATACTAAAAAGAAATGGATCAAGGCCGAATTAAAGTATTGTACTTAAAATTTAGTACAAAATCATTCACCCTGCACTCGACAATAAAGTAGTTTAATCTACTCTAGACCCGGAGTCGGCAACCTTTTTAGTAAAGTGGGCCACTTTCAAAAGAAGTATCTTTAGGCAGGCCGCACAGTGAAAAAAAGCATAAAGTGTCAGTCCAAGAAAACAGCTTCAATTTCTATTGCTAACAAAACGCCAGGCAAGCTATTTTGAAAATTTAAATACACTTTTAGTTGCTAACCCTCCTGCAGACATCATAAACAGCGTTAAAAAATCGACGGGTATTTGTGTGATAACGTCATTGAATCGATGCAATTTAAATTAAACAATTTTTTTTATTTTGTATTATTTTTTTTTTAGGGTAATTCCAATTTTAACTCGCTGGAGTGTACAAGCGATTCAGTATTGGCCGATGATATGAAAAATACGATACGAATCGTAATATTTCAACAGTAATATGTCTGGTTAATGTTGTATCCAGACAAGTATTTCCCAATGTTGTTGAGGTGTCGCAGACGCAGTCGAGATTAAGATTCCGCTTCATAGATGGTATAAAGTCGGAATTGCTCTTGATGTCAATGTTGCGTTCGACACCTTAATGCTTAAAATATCTTTTTTTCTTTCTGACATTTCAAAAGTTTCTCCAGCATGCCGATAGATCCTAAAACTAAAGCAGCATTTTGGTAATTTGCCTAAAAAACCAGCGATGGTGATGCTACTGCTGCTGCTCCAATGTAAGGCCCAAACCAGATTGAACGCAGAAAGCAGCAGAACGGCAGCGAACAATAACAACAACATGCAGATCTGCTGATCTGATTTCATGCTGTCAGAGCGACAGCGGCGAAATCAGATCTGCATGTTGTTGTTATTGTTCGCTGCCGCTGCTGCTGATTTCTGCGTTCAATCTGGTTCGGGCCTAATTCGGCAAATGCGTGCATTCTAATTAGCCTAGACACAGGCGATGCCGCTGCTGCTGCTGATGCCGGCATTGAAATTCCGGCATGAGTTATAGATCCTGCGCCTGCGCCGCCATCCCAACGGAAATCATCGACAGTTAATTAACACGATTGCAGCGCTTCCGGTCAATGATGCGGTGGTAATAGCAACATTTATTGGATGGGGGCTTGGCTAAAGCTTACAACGACCGGCGCCGCGAGCGGTACAAAGAATCGAACTGCTGCTGACAGTTTGGCCGCGTCCAAACGAGGACTCATTTCCACGACTCATTACCTTCGTAATACAAACAGAGAACTCTTCCCGTCGGGTACTGTAGCGGCAACCCAGTTTATCTTTGACAGCATTTATTGGATGGGATTTAGGGTATAGCTTGGTTAGAATATACAATAAGCTTTCAAATTTTCAAACTTATCACATGGGCGCTGAGATCTCCAAACAGATTTTAAAGCATTTCTACTTCCGTCCCGAGCAAACTAAAATTTCATTGCACACCGATTTTCTGTTAGCCACGCGCAAAATGTTGATAATTGGCAATATGGAAAGCGCCGACCGAAGTTATTAAATCCGCTAATAAACGCTCATTTATTCGCGGATTTAGTCAAGCCATTTGTTGAATGTTGATTCGAGCGACATTTGATATAAAACGCTCCCCAGCGGTGCCAGAATTAAACTTTTGATTTTTGTGTATGGAGTGTGCATCAGGTTGAATTATAAAATTGACCTGGTCCAAAGAAGGCCCACAGCACTTCATCAAGCTATGTCTATCATGTTATTGCCCTGATCCTAGAGAACCGGAGCCGATCTGTTGAACCGACCCGCTCTTTTCGATAAATGAGATGGCCTTTATTATTCAAAGCTACGTACTCGCCAATGCCGAAGCATTCACCCTTCTTTAGCGTCAAGGACGCTTTCATAGGTTCCAGTTGAAAAAAAAAAACAGGTGGAAACATAATGCGTCGGTGGTTGAATTTAAGGTTCTAATACACGAGACGCGTAAACCCGTCGAGCGCGTCAAATCTACAATACCAGTCCCGTGTGAACTGAAAATTGGTTTATGACAACGCGTTACTTGTTAGCTGATGACGAGCTCCGACGGGTACTTATCCGCCGTTTATGAGTTGATGAATCCAACAAGAAAAAAAGAAATTTCAGTACTCGCACAAATTCTGTCGAATTGTAAACGCACCTCGTGTAAACAAAACAATGTATGCATTATTTCCGCTTTAGTCAAATTCGCTCCGATACCCGTTTCTGACGCTTCATCCGCGTGAACCCGACTTGCGCGTAAACATTAGTTGTGTTTTGCGACTCGGATAAAAATCACGCGATCCCGTATACGCGTCCGGCAAATTAGAAACAAATTTCCATGCGTAACCTATAAGGTGCTATTTGAGGTATGTACTATATGTATTATAAATCTGAGCAAATTCATCATCTTTTTTTTATAATTCTTCCATGGGAGGTAAAAATCCCCTCCCATAGTCCTCGCGGGCGCCCCCTGGAACGGCAATGGTCGTTGAAAATTGCTAAACAAGCCAAGCTGCCAGTTATGCCAGTGCGATGATTTAACGAAACGTCAACTATGCCTCGGATAAGAACTGACTCAACAGTTACGACTTTTGGCTATCGTGCATACAGATTGGAATCTGGAACGTGCGTACTCTCCTGGACAATGGATCATAAGATCCCCACAAAAACTCTCCAACGGGTAGCACTGTAATGTTGTACGCCAGTAGAGCTACCAGCAATGGTCGGGAGTCAGGTGTGGCGCTTCTTTTAAGCAGAGCCGCACGAAATGTCTCTTATCCTGGGATTCAGTCTCCGACAGAATCATGACCGCTAGGTTCCGGACAAAAATGAGGAACATCACAGTAATACAATGTTATGCTTCAACTGTACCCGATAATATATTCGCAAAAGAATCCTTCCACGAACAACTAAACGCCGCCGTCCAGAGCGGGACACCTAAAAGTAACATTGTAATAGTTATGGGAGATATGAACACAAAAGCTGACGCTGATAACTATGCGCTCAAGCATGTGCTCGGTGTGTGATTTGATCTAGTCAATGAAACTAAAATAGACAATTGTTACACAGTATCGTGGTATCGTTAGTCACACGACGCCAAAACAGAATACTGTTTTTGGACGTACACCAGGCTACCTTACTCATATCTTAAGGTTACCATAACACTACTTTGACTTTACCACTAGTGGGGGTTGCTATAATCAACCTTAAGTTTTCTCATGGCTTTTCTATCCGACTCCATGTCGAAACCACATTGAACGCAGAAAGCAGCAGCAGCGGCAGCAACAACAATAACTACAGGTAAACCTACTTTCGCCGCTGTCGCTGCTGCTGTTTTCAATCTAGGTCGCTTATGGGAAATGCATACTTTCTAACTTGACATTTGACTCCTGCTGCCGCGTTCTGCGTTCAATCTAGTTAGGGCATCAGTGAGAATTTACGGTAGAAAAAGGAAAAAAAAGCTTGAAAGCACTCGGCGATCAAAAACCGGAACCTTTTAAGACCTCACCTTAAGCATATCGCCACAAATATCCTGACTTTTTTGAGAGGGACTCTTCGAGTATTTCATCAATTGCTCGTTCTTACTCTATTTGAAAAATGTCGTCAATTAACACATTGAGTATGGTTTGATATTTACTCAATTTTTTTCTAAAAGGACGGTTGTATCAAAGTATAGGAAATTGATTTTCACTTAAGGAATGAGGGTCCAAATTCTTCCCCGAGCACAAAAAAAAATATGTCGCGCTCGTTGGCCGTGCTCGTTCGTCGTACGTCCACAAGGCAGAGAAATGCTAGAGATGTTGACGCGCTCATGCCCCTGGAGGGGTCAAGGCAATTAAAAACATATCCCTATGCTAAAATCTACGCCACTGGACCTGAATTTTCAAAAATCGGTTGATGAACCAATTTGAAGTGCTAATTGACTATAGAACAGCCTGCAGTTTAATTTAACATTCAATCCATCTACAATTATTACACATAAACATGAAAAATTATTCTTTCATTATTTTAGTGGTATTGCTTTGCAATTCTGCGAAGTCGTACCAATTCCTCACTAAATTATTTGCTGCATGTCTTATCTTCTCAAAATATTGATTTTAAATCTATTTTTATGACTTTAAAATTGTTTTTAGCTGATGGTTTAAATATATACAGTTGTGTTTTAATGTTTTAATTATTTGATTTTTGCTATTATGAAAAATAAAATATCTAAATTTATAGCGATATGTACTTTGAATACAAATTGACCATTATAGGGATCGGCATTAGATCTATTCCTTTTTTTTCAAACTCACTATGTAATTCGTGTCCACAATGGAGTACCTTTGTAGCGAGTGTTTGAATATACGTAATATTTTAAAAGGTGCAGCTCTCATTATTTTAATGTGCATTGTAAATCTAACATTTTTATTGTGCAATCGTGCAAATCGGATATTATTTGATGAAGTTGCATTGGTGCGTCTGATTTTGGATTTTAGTTTTAGGTTAATTTTGATCCCAACTATTATTAGGTAACTACAACTGACTATTTGAATATTTACAATATGTACATCTTACTGGGTTGTGGAGGGAAATTTCGTGCTCCCGTCACTCAACAATTACAGGTCCCTATATTTGAAGTATTAAAAAATCGAAAGTATAATATAATAAATTGTGACAAAGGGTGTGAGAATAAACCACAGCTTTTCCCGCAAAGGGTTAGCCCCATGATACAAGGAAGACAAGATATGGCCTTCCCGCGTTTCATTTTCATATTTTTCTGCGCATCACGTTAATGGCTCGTATACACTTGAGAGAGTGGTGGTTCATAACTCTCAGCATTGCAATCCTCACGACAGTATCGCCTCGCTTGTTGAGGAAGCGGCACGCATACGGTGAAGGATGCGCATGGTGCAGGTTGCGATATAGGCACAAAAGGAAATTCGCTTCTGAAATAACATACATATCAAGCAAAGCCCACACAAGAGACCGCTGCATGGTGTGCGTGCTGCACCCTCAACAAACGAAGCGATACTGTCGTGAGGATTGCAATGCAATGCTCTTGTGCTTGCTATGCTTGATATGTTTTCTTTTTTTTTTCAATTTCGTGCGAATGAATGAATTGAATGAGATTATCTCGAAAACGAAAAGATAGAAAAAAGTTGTTCAGACATTTTTTATGTATGTATATTTTGTCATCTTCAATTTCACCTCAGAAAGTCTTTTGCTAGGATTAATAGTTACAGAGATAAAAGCCGAAAACTAAGTATTCATACAATTGAACGATCCATTGACGTAAGTTTTCAGAGAGCCGGCATGCGCAAGGCCATATCTTGTCTTCATGGGTTAGCCCCATTTTACCATCTGGGGTGCTAATGCACCCCACAAACTACTTTAAAAGAGCGTTACTTTTATGTTTTTGAAAATTTTATCTTAGATGTTCAGTAGCTTAGTACTGTTTTTGATGTTTGAACAAGATGTAGAACGTTTTCTTGATTTTCTGCAATTTTTGTCGATCAAAGGCATTAACCACTCTATGCAGATAGAGGGAAAGAAACCGTATGATGTATTCCCAACAAGTTTTTTAGTATGGCACTTTCACAGTCACAGCTTTCCTGGCGATCAGATAAGCACTACGGTCAGCCCCAACCGCTGCTTTGGAAATGATGCTCAACCTTTCGCCGTTGCATATTCAGTGGAAGCGAATGGCGGTTAACTCAGCCGTTAGTATAAGGTAGACCGACCAGTGAATAACCGTGGGAACCGGCACTCAACGACGGAGAGATTTATGAGTCAAATGATAACACCTCATCAAAGCGATGGTTCATTAAGGATCACACAAACCTGATTCCACCACAGAGTCTGTGGGAGAGGGGGGCCCGTCTCTACCGCACTTGCTGAAAATACACACGGACGGGTCAAAGACTGCCGAAGGCGTGGGTGCTGGAGTATTAGCTGAGAAGCTGAACCTTCATTTTTCCTTCCGGCTACCGGAATACTGTAGTGCTTTCCAGGCGGGAATTTTTGCGATTAAGGAAGCGATGACTTTGCTGAGTCTTCACGCTATCTGCACGACGAAAATCACTATCTTTACGGATTGTCAAACCGCAGTAAAATCCCTCGAATCAGGGTTTTGCACGTCGAAAAGCCTGTCGGAGTGGTAGGCTCGGTTACTGGCTATCGGCGAACATACTAGGAGGCTTCGGCTTCCTTTCTTTGATTACTCAATTGCCCTAACCCCTTGTGGGGCATAGCGCGTCAACTGTTCCATATGGCCCAGTTGACGTTTCGTTGGCATAGACTGGTTTCGGAGAATGCAGTTGCCAGCATGCACCTCCTGCACATCCATGGCCACGAACGTCGTCGTGGACGGGATTCGAACCCGAAACGCCGGTAGTCAAACATGAGACGGATGCCTCAACACACTGCGCTACCGGTCGCCCCTTTTCTTTGATTACTGTAGAGTAGAAGCTATGGGGAGGAGGAAAGTATTATTCATCTGCTCTGCGAATGCCTGCTTTTGGACAGTTGAGTAGGTCAACTCTTGGTAAATGCTTTTATAATCATCGTGGGGAGCTGGCAGAGATGGAGTTGCAACAATTCCTTAGATTCGTCAGTGGCTCTGGCTGGTTCCAAAATGTTGTTTTGGTTTTCCTAGGGCATCACAATATACCAATGTTTCGGGTCTAAGTGTGCTGTTTCAGCAACCCCATTACCTAACCTAACCTAAAGAATAGTAATATTTATCTATGAAATAATGTTCATACATCCGCGCTAATCTCGCGAACTCTTCGACGGATTTTCATATTTTTTCCTTAATGTTGCTTATGGTGTGTAGAAGGTTTATAATGAGGTGGTTGGCAACTGCATTCAGCAAAACCCCGTTTAACCGAACCCAAGAGGACGGCGTCATTTGAAATAACGAAATTTTGTACTTTCGAGGGGCTGAAAAGAAAAATAAGGCGGTTCGCAAACCCAGGATGATACGACATTCAGTAAAACTCAGTTTTAGCGAATCAAAGAGGGCGGCGTAATTTCGGATAAATATATTTTTCACAACTACTTTCTCTCGAAAGTACCGCGGGAAGAAAATGACACCGCTTACAGTAAAACCCATTTAACCGTACTAAAGGGGTCGACGTCATTTCAGATTACGAAATTTACTGAGAATCAGATAAAAGATTTCTAAAATAATCGACAAATGGAGGTGGCATTCTGAAAGCTCCCTGTCTTCCCCCTGGGTTCAAAATGGTTGAAATTAGTATTAAAATTTGAAGTGTGAAAGGAACACTAGATCAGAGAGCACACTTTTTATACCCTAGTTTCATATGTCCTGGGACTGCAAGTGTTTAGGGAATGGTTTGAAAAAACAGGGGTATTTAAAAGAACAACAAAATGTTACTTATGACATTTAAATACATTTTAAACTGTTAAATTAAAATTTTTTTCTTTCCTCTAATGGGTGGTATAGCAAACTCATGCGCCAACGACATCAACATCATGTACCGAACATTGGCCGACGCAGAAGAAGAAGTTGGACTACGTATCAACGAGGATAAAACTAAAATATTGATGCAATCGACGACAAGGCCACCTGCACAATCGAGCATCAATGTGGGGGACCTCAACATCGAGCACGTGAACGACTTCATATACCTGGGTTGCAACTTGTCAAGGAACGCCAACGAAACTGACGAAATCAAGCAACGTATACAGTTAGCTAATAAAACTCTTTTCTCGGTTCTTCCCATAATGAAATCGAAGCATGTGCACAGAAACACGAAGATCTGCGTGTACAAAACCATTATACGACCAGTGCTATGCTATGGCTGCGAAGCATGGACCCTAACTCAAGCCTCCGGAATAGCATGTTTCCGGAGGCTTGAGTTAGGGTCCATGCTTCGCAGCCATTGCATAGCACTTTTGTCTGGTCAACACATTTGAACGTAAGGTTCAGCGGCGAATTTTCGGGGCTGTTTGCGATCGAGATGGATGGCGCATCCGGTACAACCATGAGTTGTATGAACTGTACGATAAGCTGGAAGTTTCGAAAATCGTCAAACTACAACGACTTCAATGGGCAGAGCATGTACAACGAATCGATCGCATGCCAAAGAGAGTAATGAACGCAGAACGAGTCGATGGAGCGAGACTGCGAAGACGACCGAGATCTCGGTGGGAGAGCTCAGTATATGCGGACACAGTACCACAAAGCCGGGTACTTTATTTGTTCATAGGGCTAGGCTGTACGTGTTGTGTGCATGTGACACGCGTTCGGTGGCCGTCGTCGTGCGGTGACCCCTCTGCGATACTACATCTAGAGCTCGGATCAGCGCGATCAAAAACTGCCTGTGGGTACTTATAGAACTCCCACAGTGCTCCGAGCCTGTCAGTATATAGACGGTACGGATAGGAGGTGCATGTTAGCAACTGCACTTCCGAAAAGTAGATATGCTACTGAAACGTCAACAAGGCATAGACATGCTAGAGAAGCTGATGCGTCAACGGCAATTAACACACGCACATGTATTGTAGTTACGGGTACAACTATATGCAAATTGATGTTTGTTTGCATGTACATACATAAATCCGTTTCGAATGGGGCGCTAAACTATTGGTACTCCGAATGACACATCCCACCCACATCCATCCACCACTACGTCAAATTCTGAGCGCAATGACCCTTAGATGGCAGCTAGTAAGATAATTCAAAAATAACTAAGAACAGCTGTCTTTTAGGGCATTGACAGCGTTAGACAGCGATCGTGTTGTGATGATCATGACATATGAGTACATTATCTCATAAGCATTCAATATGATGACAGATCTTTGATCATCTTTTCTTGGACAAATGTGGCTTCCCGGCTTACAAAAATTATTGAAAACATAAAAACAACTTTTGATTCGATTATATTGATGGGTCCTTTGTTGCTTTTGTTGAGGATCTGATGCAAAAACAAGGACATAGGCGTCGTGGGGTGCATTTTTTTTTAGTGTTTCGTAGTACAAAGAAAACCCTTATAAAATCAGTCAAATGTCCGTCCGTTTGCCCGTCTGTCCATAAAATAGCTCACGCATGGCTAAAGCTACACAAGAAATTTGTCTTTTTGTGCACTTTATTGGAAGAGACTTCATTTTGTTTGCTAAAATGCCGCAGGTAGGAAATATGATCTTAAATAGTAACTCCTATGCAGGTTAGGTTAGGTTGAAAGGGCTGCTTAAAGATAACGCAAAAAGCACACATAGACCACCACTGGATCCGTTGTGATACCCCTAAGACTCAGCAACCTGAGACCAACTCACTCGTCAAACCAGCCAGAGCACACAATGAATCGATGAAGCCGACCCACACTAACCTCTTTCAGGTCATCCAGATCGGTGAAAAAGTAGGAGCCAAGAAGGTCCTTCCTAAAATTTGCAAGGGCGGGACAGGTACATAGAAGGTGAGACATAGTTTCCTCCTCCTCTTCGTCCCCACAGCTCCTGCAGAAGTCATTGTGGGGAAGACGAAGTCTTCTAGCATGCTCCCCAATTAGGCAGTGTCCGGTTAAAACTCCTATGACAGTTCTCAGCTGATTTCTGTTTAACCTAACCTAACCTAACTCCTATGCAACGACTCTAGCCGTACGACTAGAGCCGTACGGCTAATGCCCTGCGGCTAGAGTTGCATGGAATTTAATGGAATGCGACAGTAGCCATGTAGCTTGTTTACGATGCGCAATTGTTTTTTTACCAATACAAAATTCGCTTACGTGCACATCATGGATGATACGCTTTTTTATTTGTGTGGCTGCCTATGGAATTTGACATGCGACTCTAGTCGTACGGCTAGACTTCGATTCCATCAAATTCCATACAATCTGACATGTGACTCAAGCCGCACGTCTCTAGTCGTATGGCTGGAATCGCAAGGCTATAGTCGTGCGGCCCTAGTCGTTACATAGAAATCACTCTAATAGCAGTTATTTTTTGGAAATTTGAATCGAGGAAAAGAACATTAAGTAACCATTAGAGCTAGATTATATCGTAGATACCCAATATTGTCACTACTTATGACTGTATGATCACCTCCTAGAAGGATTTATCAAACCTGACTCACAGAAGAGCTGAAAGAGGTTAAAACCTAAGACTATGTGAAAACATAAATTTTTCGAAAAGAAACCACGTATAAAAATTATACATCACGATAAAACATTTGAAGTAAAACACACCATTAATTACTGCTAAAACGACTATCGCTATAGTATTCTTTTAAAAATTAATCTACGAGTATATCCTAAAATACATTTTGTTTTTATTTCTTGAGTTCATTCATTCACATTCAACGTGATATGTAAGAGCAGTGAAAACAGATACATATAAATATTTAGTATTTTGTTTCTATCTGCTTATAGACTATCATGCTTTCATCTAAATATTTAAACAAGACGGTAAAGATTCAGGTCCATTGATAACACGTGCTTTCTTTTATTATTCGAATTCCTGGATAAAACTTTACAAGAATATAATACTTAACGGTTACGTTTCGAGAAAATATCTGAACTGAGTAAATATCAGTTTCCAGCCATTAGTATCAGGAAAGTCATAGAGTCGCAATTTGGTTTGATTCGTTTTCGAGTTTTTTAGTAGAATCTTTCTTGTGAAAAGAGTGATCTACACACTTCTATTTAAATTCAGATTTTGGCTTTTGATTAAATTAGATACGACTAAATAGTTACCTTTTATTTGCCGTCGGTGCCGAGCACTTGTGAAATTATCGTCCATATCTAAACGTGTATAGGTTCGTCTAAGGATCCAAAGAGACCATCTCGATTTGCCTACGTAGAGTACTCGTAATTTCATGAGTAAAGTCTCCACTGAGAGGCTCTTCGGAAAAAGGATTGTCGAACGGTGGACTAGACAGCCGCCGTATTAGGCGCACTCAATCGCGAACTGCGTGGTTCAATCTGTAGCGAGCGACGGTAGAGCTCGTCATCGTCCAGAAGTAGTGATGTGTCCAGGAGATAGGCTGATACTTTTGGAATATGATCGATTTTGTATGGTGTCTGTTGAAAGTGTCGAATTTCACGTATGACATGAGCGATCTGGAAAAAAGATTGATAGGATTGGTTTTAGTATTAATTCCGTGACGACTGTTAATTGTTTCAATTAATTTTACTTCGAAGGTATATGCTAGCAACTACGACATCCGAAATTTATATGGTAACGAAAGTTGAAGAAGGCATTGCTAGAGATGTTAATGCGCCCATGCCCAACTGGAGGGGTTAAAGAAATTAGTAGTACATAAGTAAAATGGTGATTTTTGGCGCCCAATGTGGAACACTCAGCTTAATTTCGAATTATTGAAGAACTTGTCTTGATCGTTCCATAGACAGCAAAAATTATGTTTTATTTTTCAACAATTAGAATTCTGGGAGTTTGAAGACAGTTTTCTTTTTTCGTAAGATGTGAGGAGGCGGGTGGATCAGACGAAACGGCCCAAACACTTGATTTTAAAAGGGGCTCGGAAATTTTAAACATGAAAAGGAAGAAATCGGTCAGTTTTGTAAAAAAAAACAACGAATCAAACGTTTTTCAGGAATGGAAGTGGAATAATTCTACTCATTATAAAAAAAATCAACAATTTCGCGAGGGCCGCGTAATATTGAGCATGAAAATTTGGATACTACAATATTATATAACATGCTTTTTTATACACCAATATTCCGGCGAACGATTCCAGACATAGTTTGGTAAAGGAGATTTTATCAAAAGCACCATCCATATCCATAAAAGTGGACATAGCGATCCCGCCGTTATTAATTTCTCTCTCTGCAACTCTAGCGAGTTCGTGTAGAGCAGTTTCCGTAGATCTGCCTGCTCTATAAACATGTTGGCACCTACTCAGGGGACTATGTACATATAAGCGTGGTATTCTCCAAGTAGTCCACCAACACCCTTTCGATTATTTTCAACAGCTCCTATCTTTTGGTCACGCACCGAAATTTGATCACCTTTGAGGTTAATATTTGTGCTACACGGATTAGGCAAAATGTGCCGCTAAAATGGGAGCGCGCAGTGCCCCAAACGCCATCAGGGGGCGCCCGAATCAGCTGTAGGGCCGAGGGTTGGTCGGAATGGATTGGATAGTAGAACCAACTACTCATCGCGCTTCAAACCTTTGACTGACTAGGAAGGTTTTTGCACTTAGCTGTGCAGGAGGGTGCGCACGACCATATCTCCAGCCTCAGAACGCACTAAGGCTTGGATTTTGTTACCAACAGCATCAAAATAGGCGAATCCATTTACATATAAACGGAACAGATGATTGATGAAGTTGTTGACGCGATACTCCGAACAAGGGGTTAAGACAAAGTAATCTTAGGTTCCTTAATACAACCTTACGTTTTTTTTTGTTCTTTTTTGACATCTGTTAGTATAGCAAAAAATTGTCGATAGATGGCAGAAAAGCCCCAAACTAGCGGCGCCCAATGTGCGATCAGCGTAATTTTATCTCGTAAATAAAGTCAAAACGGGCGGTCGACTAGGCGCTCAGTACCGTTAGTCAAAAGGCGCAAAAGCTGAAAGCGTTTAAGAACTTAAAGCTACCTTACTGTTTTTAACCCCCCCCCCCCCCCCCAAGTAGTGACAATTTACCATGCAAACAGTCGAACAATAATTGCAAAAGCTCGTAAATATTGGGCGCCCAATGTGGGGTCAGTGTCATTTTATCTAGGTATTGAATCTGAAATGGTTAATTGGATAGGCAAGCGTTGCCGTTAGTAACGGAAATAAACTAACTTCTTTAGACCTAACTTAAGGGCACGTTTTGATTTTTAAGACGTAACGTAAAATTAATTAGATCGGAGATATCGCGCACCTATAAAATGACAGCTTGTTGAAGTGCACAGTCTGCACATACGAGGGTAAGGTGAAAAGTCCTCGGCCTGACAATGAAAGACTGCGAATTTCAATTAAAAATTTTTTTATTTTTCTAGATAATCTCTCTTAACTTCAACACAATTGGTCCAGCGTTTCTGCAACATCAGTAGTCCTTCCCGGAAGACTGTGAAAATATTCATCTACGGCCTCTCAATTTCTTCATTGGATGCGAAGCGCTTCCCAGAAACAAATTATTTCAAGTTTGGTAACAGATGGCAGTCTGAGCGTGCCAAATCAGTAAAATAGGGGGGATGTTCGAGCAAATTGTACCCCAAATCCTGCAGTTTTCCCATCGCCAACGCATACTTGTGCACATATGCGTTGTCCTGGTGAAAAACGATTTTTTTCGCTTTCAAGCCAGGCCTCTTCTTGTGAATTTTGGCATCCAGCTGGTCAAGAAGTTTCGAGTAATATTCGCCTGTTATTGTTCTGCCTTTTTCAAGGTAATCAATTAACAGGATCCCTTTCGCATTCCAAAACACGCTGGCCATGACTTTTCCGGCAGACGCCATCGACTTTTCTCTCTTTGGCGCTGAACCACTGGCTTCCACCCACTGCTTCGACTGCTGTTTAATTTCTAGCGTGTAGTGGTGGCCCCAAGTTTCATCCATGGTGACAAATCGCCGCACAAAATCAGTCGGATCCCAACTGAATCATTGCAAAAGTTTCTGCGAAAATCGTTTGCGCATTTGCTTTCGATCGGCATTCAGCAAATGCGGCACCCATCTTGCGCAGAGCATTCGCATCTCTAATTCTTTGTGCAAGATGTTTCGCACCGCTTTTTCCGACATTCTCACAGCCTCAGCAATATAACTCACTTTCATTCGCCTATTGTTCAACACGATATCATGCACTTTTTCGATGGTTTCCGATGTGGTTGCGGTTTTTGGCCGTCCTTCACGTGGGTCGTCTTTGAGGGATGTGTGACTACGTTTAAATTCAGCTGCCCATTTTTTAACGGTTAACATCGAAGGAGCAAGGTCCGCGTAAACTTTTGTTAATTTCGGATGAATTTCCTAAGGAGTTATTTTAATTCAGCCAAAACGAACAATTTTATGACCGCACGATATTCAAGTTTCTTCATTTTAACCAAAAACACGCAAGACGTCTACTGCATAAATTCGTGTAAACAAACTACTTTAGAGAACAAGTTGAAACTTGTCATACGAACTAATGACACGTGCACAAAGGCAGGAAACATAAATTTTTGCTGATTGTAACGGTATTTCTATGTCAGGCCGAGTACTTATTATGTTACCCTCGTATGGTAGAGCCAGCCTGTCAGTAAGTCACTATCTCACTGGAAAATAAAGCCCAAGATTCGAAATTGAATCGTTCGCGTGTGTCAATTTGAACTGTAAGAATCACATTCAATCGAATGAATCGCGAAATATTTATAGCTGAATAGAATTATATTCAGCTCTAAATTGATAAAATTCACCCACGAACCCGGTTTTCCTTTTGACGCCCTCTTTGGCGCCCTTTCGGTGTCGGGGTCCTAGGCGACCGCCTGCTTTATCTTACCGTTTGACCGGCCCTGAACTCAGTGGGAAAGGGTCCTCTGTTCTACGCTTTATCAGCAAGTGGGTGCACCAACCCGGAAGATAAGCTCGACGCTGCTTGATAAAGTTCGGCAGGGATACCGTCGATCCCGGCGGTCTTTTCTCGTTTTAGTGTAATAATTGGACAATTTACAACACTCAGTTCTTGGCAGAACAAAAACCCGCTTATATCGATCATTTTCGACATTTTTGTAGTCGTATTGACTCCCGGGTTTATTTGGTATTATGTCTGCCCTTATTCAAATTTGCATGCCCTTGGTACCCATTTGATCCGATGCGGTTTGGAAGAGGCATACCTATGCATTATCCGGCTGTAAATCCCTTTGGAGATCAGTGAAGATCACTGCACAAATTTTATAACTAGCACCTCCGCCTCCAATTACTCTACAGTCTATTCAATTTTTGTTAACGTAATAATTAAGAAATGAGATCCTGTCGTATAGAAATCTCATCATTTAGCCTGACATTGTACATAACATGCAGAAATCAGGCTAAGTATAACTCATTGTCATTGTTGTATGTTTCAAGAGGAGTTCAGGTGTTAATATACATATCGTGCTGCATTCATTTAATGGCTGCTTTGAGGATACACTTCACGTTGTGGATTATGCAGAACAGGATGATTAATGTGAAATCTTGAGGCTGATGGTTGCATCCTACCTACTTGAAACATTACCATATTGCCTACGTACAAAATGAACGGCATGTTGTGAAAGTTGTCTCGTTAGGGATGAAAGTGCATCAAGCCCGGATGCTATTATCGTTTTCTTGTAACTGCCAAGTACACAGTCTGAGATAACACATGTTACACTTGAAAGAGCATTTAATTTCACCACAAAATCATTTTTCTTTGCGAAGAAAAAGAAATTTGAGGAAAAATGCACAAAGGCTCTGACTTTGGTGAACCACGCTTGGGGTGTGGCAGTGTTCCTTTTACACGTACGAATAGCGGAAGAAAATTATGAGAATTCTCAGTGTTCACGATGGCATGAAATAAGGGAGGGTGGATTTGCATTGCTATGACTTTGGTTGTAGTTCAAGGGATATTTCTTTGGTTTTCTTTTATTTTCTTCTTTTGAGAAGGTACCATTAGAATGATTGGGTATGTTTACACCCCATTTGTTACCTCCACTAAACCCTGGACATGTTTCCCGAATATGCAAAGACTTTAGTTTCGGTCAAATCGCAAAATGAAACCTGTACGAGGTGTATATTGTAGTACAGCGCAGTGAGCTGTTGTTGTTGTAGCAATGGTCACAAGTTCGTTGTGTGAGTGTTTTACATGCTGTTATTGTTCGTCGTCTTCGTCGGTGCTAAGGGGCAGGGAAATAGCTGCCTCTACGGGGTTCTCCCACAGCGACTAGGGGTCAGGTGTGTGGATGCAGCTGGGCAATTGAAAATATGGTCCACATCGTGATGTGTACCATTGCATGCGAGGCATATGTTTGTGCCATCGAACACCAGCCCGGCCAAAGTTGGGCAAGTGTCGTTCTCGCTACTCTCGGAAGTATCCTCTCTTTGGTAGAAATGGGTGGTGGTTCTGCCGAGAGAATTCCATTTGGACCTAGTCCTGCAATTGATGTTTGTACCTCCTTATGATTTATTGCTGCGATGGCTGATCTGTCTGCATTGTTGTCAGAACCCTTTTCTACCTTTGGACATCTCTTTCGAGGTCGCTCAGATCACGCCTGACATGTCTAGGTGGCGCTGTCTTGTCCACGAGGTCGGTATTGGGGTGTTCCCTCCGGTAAGAAACCACCAGGTTTTGTTTCGCAAGAAGCTTGTTGTGGTCTCTTAGAGGCATCATCCTAGTTTCCTGGTGCAGATGGTTCTGGGATGACATCAGAAGCCAGCCAGTGACAGTACGGAAAGCGGCGTTTTGGCAAGCCTGAATATTAGTCCATTGTATGTCACAGAGCTTCTGTGAACACACTGGAGCCGCATAGTTGGCTACTGACCTTCCGACTGCTTTGTATGTGACCAGTAGGTTTTTTTATCCTTAGATTAGATTAGATGGAGGGCAGTTGGCCCAGAGGGCCAACAAGCACTGCGACCCGGAAGTCTATTGTGCTATACCCTGAAGTCTATGCAGATTAGAAATCTGACTAATTCTCGAGACAAATCATCCCAACAAATCTGTTCAGCTGTTCGAATGTTAGTGAGGCAATCGTTTCCGCTTCAGGGAATGCATCGCCGAAGCACTTCAAGCGGCGGAGATGAAGTGCATCACAGTCACAGAGAATGTGCTGGGAAGTCTCATCTTCGCTCTCACAGAAGTGACAGCTTGGGTCAGAGACAATTCCCATTCTATGCAGATGACCCCTCAGGGTAAAGTGACCCGTAAGGAGCCCACAAATAGTTCTAACCCGGTTTCTGCGTAGTCTCAGCAGTTCGTGGGTACGGTTGCGTGAGTGGCCAGCTATAAACAGCTTGGCCTGTCTAAGACCAGGGGTATTATCCCAGTGCGCGATGGTTACTGAGTGTTCCCATTCCCTGATGTGCCGTCTTGCACTACACAAGGGAATTCCACAGTATGGCTCCGGACCGACGAGAGGGGTTGCATATGCTCCCCTGGCCAACTCGTCCGCTGTTTCGTTTCCTGGGATACCAGCGTGTCCGGGGACCCAGTAAATGGTAACCTTATTTACGGAGCTTAATCTCTGCAAGGCTTCACGACCACTAAGCACCACTTTCGACGAGACGGAGAAGTTACTTAGTGCTTTGATCGCCGCCTGGCTGTCAGTGAAGATTGCAATATTCCTGCCTTGGTATCCAGCTGCTAAGCATGTGTTCTCACAAGTCTCGATTGCGTGAACTTCCGCCTGAAATACCGTGGCGTACTTTCCCATTGGAATGGATATCTTGTGAGACGGACCTACGACGCCCGCCCCTGTACCATCTTCGGTTTTAGATCCATCTGTGTACCACGTAACAACGTTTGAGGGGAGAGTGTCGAGCTTCAGATTCCAATCCTCTCTGCTCCATATTTCGGTTGAGAATGGAAGTTTAAAGCAAAGCTCCCTAGCCAAATGGTCTGATAGCATACTAAGTACATGGTCCTCATTTACCCAGTTGGTCTGCTCGGGGTTTAGTTTGAGGAAATTCTTATCCTTTATCCTTGTCTCAGGTGTTACCGGCTAAGGCTTTAAGGATTTTATTCCTACGGCGCATCCTGTCGCACAGTTGAAGCATGGGGGATGACGTAGCCATGCTGGTCACGATTACTCCTAGAATTTTAGGATGGTTCACGGTCGGAAAAGACTGATTCACAATTCAGATCCCAAGTTGCATCTTGACTTCCTTCGTCCAGGTGGTAAATAAGGTTGCCGAAAATTTAGGCGCTGATACGGTTAAATTCTTGAAGGCGTTATGTTATTCCAGGTAAGTTTATTCGTTCGCACATTTCAGTGATGTTGTTTCCTGTTGCCAGAATGGAGTATTCATCGGCATAGGAGATTCCTTCAGGTGGTGTTGGAGTTCTAGATAAGTAAAGGTTGAACAAGGAGCGAAACAGAACTCCTCTTTAGTTACACCTTGTCTGATCTTCCCTAGCTTCGATTTATTGCTTATAAATTTGGTGTAGGACTGTGTCGAAGGCTTTCAACAGGTCGAGTGCCACCAGAATTGTTCTGTGACATGGACGAGGTTGACTGAAGCCATTGTGGATACGAGTTGTAATGGCAATGCTGGTGGTTTACAGGCTCGATGTGGGCCGCAAGAATAGGGTGGATTAGTGCCTCGAGCATTTTGGCAACTGGTGATAGAAGTGTAATAGGACAATAGGATTCGCTTTTTCCCAGGTTTCAAGATTGGGATTATTTTCCCTTCCTTCCAGAGTTCCGGAACGATCAGTGATGTGATGGATAGGCTGAATGTAGCCGTGAGATATTCGATAACTGGTGAATCGTTGTGTTTAAGCACTGCCATTGAGATTCCATCAGGTTCCAAGGCTTTCGAGTTGTTCGCTTTCCTGATTGCTGCAGCCATTTCGTCCGCGCTGAAGATGGGTATGCTGTCTGCAGATCGGTTATGGATCCACCTTCAGACTATGCGCTTTTGTCTGTCTGGTGGAGGATGTTTAATAAATTGCTTATTGAAGCGACTTGCGCAGTGGGCAGGGTCGCTGATTGAATTGTCTGCGAACTGAAAGGCGACATTCCCTTTCAGTTTCGGTGGATTAGAGATGGCACGGACTGTCGACCATAGTTTGCTTATACCTGTGGTCAGGTTGCGTTCATCCAGATGTGTATCCGATTTTTACCTCTTGTGTTCGGCGACTAGTGTTTAAATTTCACAGTTTATTTCATGAATTCTGGGATCGTCTGGGTTTGTGCTCCTGATGTTGTGTCTCTCGTCTGCCAGTTGGGCCGAAATTTTGGAATACGTCCTGCAGGAATACATTTCGCAGCCTCTTCATTAAGGACTCTCCTGATATTGGATTCGGGCTTACGTACGTCGGTAAGAGGTTGGCAGAGAATTTAGCACTATAGTAATATATTGGGTGGAGCTATTCTAGTCAGCCTTGTAGTGGTTGACAAAAGTGCGATATTCGACAAATACGATATCTGTACGGTTTCTCAAGCCTTGTCACGTTTGGTTAATGGTCCGAAGATAGTGTAAGGACCGGCTCCCATTGAGTTTCATTTATGAGGCTAGCACTGGCAATCGGGATGTCTGGAGAATTCGAACGGGTGGGCGTGTCGTCACTCAGTGTACAGAAATCTGAAGCATCAAGTTGTTTTGCAACTGAGATACCTCTGACGTCGTTGTTAAGATGTGAGTGGCAGAGTTTATGGTGAGCGTTAAAGTCACCAAGCGGGAGACGATGTTGGCCAGTGAGGAAATTGATATTTACATATTAAACTTGAGGGACAAAAGGATACCGGTGGAGTATATAGTTATGTTCTAAATTTCGGTATCGACATTGCCTGATTTCATAGCGATGGCTTGCACTTCCATGGTGATATCGTTGTTGGTGACATATATTTCCTGGTATTGCACGGAATGGTGAATGATGAAGGCAAGCCCTCCTCCAGCCTTGGCCTACCTGTCTTTGCTGATAATGACGTAATCTCCATGAACGTTGAGAGACGAATTGGGGTGTAGTTTCGTCTCCTGGATAGCTCTAACTTGAATGCAGTGGCTGGCCATGAATGAGGCGAGTTCGGAGATTTTATTTCGCAACCCGTTGCAATTTTTTTGGACGTGTGAGAGCGTATTGAAAATGGCGATCGGTGGTGCAGGCGTAAGGTTGTTTTGTTGGGGAATCCTGCTGGGTCTATTCGCAGGTGTCGTTGGGGTTGACTAAAAGCTCGTGTGGGTACCCACTGGTGTAGGAATGTGAGGCGTGTTTGACGAGCTCGCTGATTGTGCACCTCGATTTCTGCACTGACTGGCAGTAAATGAGGGATTCCTGTGCCTGTGATGATTAAGACTGGAGCAGTTCCTCAGGTGAGACAACTCGTCGCAGCGGTTGCATCTCACTGACGCCGCCTTAGGATGCAGCTCTCTATTGCATGCGCAACAGATCCAAGGACCTGGGTTGTTTTCAATGCCGGCGTGGAGAAGTAGTATTGATAGCAGTTGCGCCGAGATGTGTTGCTCCTAATAAACACAAAAAACGAATACAGCTTGTAACACACAAACACACATCCTTCTTGCATTGAAAGGGTTTGGCAGCTCTTGGCCATTGTATAAACGGGTCGCTCCGGTGCGTAGAAGCGGCTGCCGCTGGAACGAGGCATCGATCTTCAGTGTTGCAGTTTCAACACATGGACACACATCGTCAGAGTGTCTATGGCTGTTCTTCGCAGCCTTTTCCCTAAGCATTTCATTTGGAAACTTGGTGACGTTTTATGGCCTCCTAGCTGTCCCTATATGATTTGGTTTTCTGTAGCGATGCCTCAAGTCACGGGTATATGAGGGCGAACATCGTACGTTGAATGTATTGAAGGATGCGGTCAACAAATCACTCGAATCAATAGAGGCCTAATGAAAAGAGTGGAGGCAAATTTTCTTGAATGTCTTTAACAATGCATCAATGAAAACGGACATCACCTACCAAATATAATTTTCCGTCCATGAATTGTATAAAATGCTATGGTCTTACGAATGTTATTCTACAAATAAATTTTGCTTAAAGCAGAAACTAAAGGTTTTATTAGTATTTAAAAAAAATTGGTTTTTGTGACAAACCGTATATATCCCGAGGGGAGTACAAATCTACGAAAATTCATTTTAGGAAGGCTCAGTCAGGATTTTTGCTATACTCAATTGTCGTAACCCCTTGTGGGACATAGCGCGTCAACTGTTCCATGTGGCCTAGTTGACGCTTCGTTGGCATAAGCTAGTTTCGGAGAATGCAGTTGCCAGCATGGACCTCCTGTTCCCCCATTTAGCCGTCTATCTGCGACAAGTTTGAGGATGCAGTGGCTTATTATTACGCCCCACACCACTGGGGGAAGACAGGCGAAACATCCATGGTCACGAACGTCGTCGAGGACGGGACACGAACTTGAAACGCCGGCCGGTAGTCATGAGACTGGTACCTCTATGCACGGAGCTACAACTCGCCACGGAACCAGACTCCTTCTTTGATATTTTTTGTTAGACACAATCTACAGCAATAAGCCTCAAATAAATTAGCGGTTAAACAGATAAGTCCAAGCGAAATCCTAGCTCGTTTTTTGAAGTTGAAATGGTGGAAATTTAAGGAATATTTCTTCCATACCCTGATCTAAAATAATAAATACAGGAGTGTGCTAGTCTTAATTCAGGCTGGGCTGAGAATCCGGACTACCATATGTATTGTTTAGTTCTTGGTGAATAGACATTGGGTTTGGTTTTCATTTAACTTCATGTCCAAGAAGATCCTGTTCCTTTTGTTGTGGCCAAAGGACCCAAAATGACTTCGAAAGCACTCAAGGGCATTGGTGTCATCACCCGATTCAGACGCTACCCATACTGCCTTGACTGGGGGGCCAAAGGACTTCAAATGCCTCCAGTTGACATCCTGCTGAGTGATAAGATATTTACACATAAAACTCCCATTGTTTGCTAAATAATAAAAACAAAATTTAAAAAATTACTCAAAAATAAAAAATAGATATATTAGCCTTTTATTAAATCGTCGGAACTATCCTTTTTTTATACATATCAATGTTATTCATCGCCTCAGTGTATACGATCCAAAACCTGCCGCAAAAGTCTTTAAAATAATAAAAACCAATTTCCTTTTGGGATTACACACAGAATTCGAACCCTCACATAATTAATATTCATAGACTCAGCAAATCTACTAATTCCCATATTTGATTACTTTCCGGTACATACAGCTATAGTACCAGTATCTAGGCGTTGATTTACGCTGAATTATTCATAGTTCAATTTCGCACTAGCTAATACCATGTAAGGACCAAAATCTTCAATTCGAACATGGTAAACATGTTACCACATCCACAAGGATCATCCACACTCCATTACTTTCCACTCGTCGCACTCAATCCCGGCAGTTTCTAGTGGCCTTGAATTTTCCAAGTGTCGTGATTCTTACCCGGGGTCCATACGTTACATTACACCCCCAATAGCCCGCCGTGCAGCACAACCGACAACTTATCCAGTAAACACTTCATAAAGTCGAATGTTTACGGACAAAGTCAAGGTGAAGTGTACCACATAATTAGGATTTAAGTAGCTGCCCGGGGGATTACAAAAGGACAAGCTCGTGAAAGAAAGGACCCTCTTCGATATATCCACGTCCTTATCGCCCACATACTCACCATCGTGCTTGATACTTGCTAAATTTTATAATTAAGTTCAATTACGGAAGCATTCTAATGAAGAAATTCACAGGTTGTACGAAATGTGTGTGTGTATGTTGTTGGCATGTACGAGTGGTGGAATATACGAGTCGCGGCAACAGGATACCCATTGGGATACAACACGAAACACTGGAAAGTCATTTTCTTGTCTCATTGCGACAAAGTACAACAATAGCAGATTTGCTTTTGAGGACCCAACAGCACCCTCGACGGAATCCATTCACTAGGAATGAGGAGGAGAGTAGGTCAAGAGTTTTGCAAAAGGAGACAAAGCCTTTCAAGGAGTTAGCATGCATGCTTAAGGATTTCGTATGTTCAGAGCAGTTGGAAAGAGCCTCATGTGCTTGTACATGTGGTACATCCATACACATATACCCAACAGAATTGTATTTAGATTTTGCAGAAATTCTATTGTAAGAAAAGGCATTTCTAGGTGAAACAGTGGTATTTACTTGAAGCTCAAGTGCTAAGAGGATACTGTTCTAATGGGTCGTAATTGTCTGTTTGGATACTCAACCGTTGTTGCTGAGAAAGGTTAAAGTGTATATTTGAGTAAGTTTACATGACTTTTGAAGGAATTGAACGAAAACATGCTTCACAGCGCAGTAGAAAGCTTCAAACAACTCGACTGAACGCAGTGTACTTACTGTGATTAATATTTATGAAGTTGGTGTGGTGTATGCTTGTAAGATAAAGATTTTACCCAACTCAGCTTAGCAGCTGTTTCCTTTTCTTTTCACATTCTTTTTCCAGTCGAGTAGCAATAAAAATTAAAACATTAACCCTAGTTTACCACCGCAAATTACATACAAATTTCATGTCTTGGGGTGTAATGCATCCCACGACGTTTAAGTCCTTATTTTGGTACCAGATACTCAACAAGAACCAGGTAGGATCCATCTACATAATCAAATCAATGGTAGTTTTTATGTTTTCACTAATTTTTGTAGCCCCAGAAGGTACACAAGGCCACATTTGTTCAAGAAAAGATGATCAAAGATCTGTAACCATATAGAACCCTTATGAGAAAATGTATGTCATGATCATCACAACATGATCTCTGTCTAATGCTTTCAGTGTCCTAAAGGACTTAGCTCTTCTAAGTTACAATATTTTTATATTATGGTATAAATTTTACTATTCTTTAGTAAAAAAAGTAACAAAACATAAAAATTTGTTGAGAATAGTAGGTTTGTTTCATCCATCTGTATTGGGTGGGGTGCAATTGCACCCCATGGCAAATCTAATGCCCTTAATCGACAATTTTCTTTTTATCAAAAAAACGTTCTATAGCCTGTTCAAATATCAAAAACAATAAGTATATAATTTCCAGATCAAGTAAGCAAACACTCGAAACAAATAGATAATTTTCTGAATCAAATACATTTTTTTCCGGATTAAATGGATAACTTTTCGGTGTCAAAGAGATAACTTTCCGGAGCAAATAGAAAGATTTCCGGATTAAATAAATAAATTTCCGAAACAAATAAACAAATTTCTGAATGAAATAAATTAATTTCCAGGCCCAAAAGAGTAATTTCCCAAGTCAATTAAACAAATTTCCAAGTCTAAAGAAATGAATACATAAATCAACTACAATAATTTATTTCGCAAATAAAGACAATCGCGACAATCATTGCTCATTGTAAGTTGTTGGAACGAAAACTAGGTGGACTCGAAGTCATTCCAGAAATTGACGGTCGAAGCTTTGGCTGAAAGCTTTCAAGAAACTTGCTGATTTATCAGCTTAAAGTACCGTTTTAAAGTTATCATTTGAATTTGATTGAAAACTCGATTAGGAAATTTCTTCAAAGTTAGAACAGCTGTATTTCTGAAGCAATGGTTAACTGTACAACCTTAACAAATTCATTATCGTAAATTTTATGTAGTTTCAGAAAGTGAGATCAGATCACGGATTAAATGATTCTGAGAGCCTTAACACCTAGTGGGGAATAGCGCGATAATTACTCCCGCCCTGCGCGCCATCGTACTCTGTTCTGGGCAATGGAGTGCAACTCCCCTAAAGACTTACCCAGCGCCCTACACTCCTTTGCCACAGATCGACGCCATGTAATTTTAGGACCCCCTCTTCGTCGGCCTGGTTGGAAATGGGGTTCCATTTCATGGCATGCAAAGCAACGCATTTATCACTCTTCCGCAATGTGTGACCTATCCACTGCCATTTTCGCCCGCGTATCAATTCGTTGATTGGCAACTGCCCCGTACGCCGACTTAGCTCTTCATTTGATATTGTTTCCGGCCAGAAAATTCTTATAATTCAACGAACACATCCACAAAGTTATCTGTTTGTTCTGGAAAGTTATCTATTTTATCTGGAAAATCATCTATTTGATCCGGAAGTTCATCTATTTGATCCGAAAAGTTATCTATTTGATCCGGAAAGTTATTTATCTGATCTGGAAAGTTATCTATTTGATCCGGAAAATTGTCTATTTGATTCGTTAAATTATCCAGTTGTCACGGATATTTATCTATTTGTCTCGGAGTTTTGCGTCTTTGATCCGGAAATGCTATAGATTCATTTTATTAAGCTACTGAATGAGCCGGACGAAAAATTAAAAAAACATAAAAATTACGTTCTTTTAAAGTAGCTGTGGGGTGCATTCGCACTCCAACAACTTAAAAAGAAGAACGGAAATTTTAAGCCTTGCAAAAAGAAGAAAATGCTATCCTTGGAAACGGACACATCTATCAGAGAAAGAAAAATCCGAAACATGTGCCTACTTACCATTCTCATCTTGGAAAAATTCAATAGACCGTCAGGCGTGAAATCGGGCGTTCCTTCCTCAATAAACGACAAGTCCGTCAGATACATTCCCAAATAAGGAATGCATGGTGGATCCGAACGATGTAATGCCTCTCGCATAGACCGAAAGCGTCCATCCGAGCACACGACAGCTTGTAGTTTTGTGATTGTCTGTTTTATCTGAAAATAGAATTTCGAGAAAATCTAATTAGAGATGTGGACCAGGTAAACAAAGAATGACAAATAGGTTACAAGGTAGCTTTTCTCGGAATGCCAATCTCATCATTTACCCCGTCCTATCTCATTGTTGCGACCTAAACAATCATATCTGTGGGTGTTATTATTGGGTGAATGGATTCTAGCAGTGGCGCACCATTGTTACCTTGAGCCTAATTAATTGTCACGCATTTCTCTTGAAAGCTGTCAACAACATTCATAATTTCCACTCACTGACAAATTATCCGAAAGAGCACATACATATTCTCCGCTTTATGTTCAGCTTGTAATGCCGATAAATTAAGAACGAGCCTTCTTCATCCTTTAAGTTATATATCGTGAGCTACTCAGACAGTTTTAACATTATGTATATATACATATGTCTATCGAGGCCGCACAATGCCCATGAGGATATATTGACTCTGCGAGGGACATATGTGCAAATATATAGAGTGGAAAAGGACGTGCTGGCGCTCGCCATGAGTTCTGCGGAGACATGTCAAGTAGCCGTTTCCCTTTTTGTTCGCCTCTAAGCCAAAAGCGAGTTATGCAATAAATTAATCAGCAAGTTGAGTACCAAAATGTCCTGCCGACTACATGCGTATCCCACAAAGAGGATACCCATGTCCCGGTCCTATTAGTCCGAATACGATTGATTTATTATGGACCGTTTGGTACGCGCTGACTGGAATGCTATCGAAATTCTTGATGTGAAGGAAAGTGGGGATATAAACTTCCGAAAAGTGAATATAGGTTATACCCCGGCGACAGTTGGATATAAGATTGTAATTTCAATTGTTTCAATTTTTCATAAAATTATGTATTATATAGTAAATTAGCTAAAACTGACCCTAAAAAGGGAATTTACATAATCGAAAATTGTTTATAGAATATACGGCACGCTTTACAACTTGTAATGGATATGTTGAGAATACTTAAGGTACGCAAGCAAACACAAAGATACCCACGACCTCAAAAAAAGAAGCAAAAAATAAAAGCAAACTACGGGAAGGTAGTGACCGTCGACCGCACAAACATGAACGCTCGCCTCGCACGCTCTGGACACTCCATGGCTATTTCGCCTACACATGGAACTGTTGATTCACAGCCGGAATCCACACAAGATACTGTTGCACTCAGAGCGAGCGAAGCGAGCGCTCATGTTTGAGCGATACTGAGGGCTGTGATACCTTAAGCGCGGAGCGAGCGTAGCGAGAGGAACCCCACACCAGGGCCTTTTGATTCACAACCCGCAGTATCGCACAAAGTGTGCATGGACAATTTCGGCTTGGAACGAGCTGGGCTAGCTCCGCCCCTAGGGGGTTGCGGCCCCCTCCATATAGCCTTAGGTTGTCCTTTTCACGCCTTCTGTATATACCTGCATCCGTTTCGTCCTAGCATATCTGCAACCAGCATTTTTTTTTGTCTATGCACAATTTCGGTTTCAAACCGAAATCAGGTTTGCGAAGAATTGCGAAAATAGCCGTGTACTCACTCTTTTTAAACGAAATTGAACATTAAATGCGAATCGTAAGTGACCGTGCAGCCGAAATTGTCCATCAATGGCTAATTTCGAAATGGCTTATTTCATGGTGCCGTTCAGATTTTCAACTTTGGACGCATTTCTTTTGACGATCGAAAATGTAGACATACCACGTACCAAATCACACTCGAATCAAATGCTAAAAATTTTTCTTGAATAATTCCGTGCTGTACCAAAAATACTCGAAGATTTTTTCACCGGTTTTTGATGTATCAGTTTTTTTAATGAGTCAATTTTTAACTCGGTTCGGCTCATGGCCGGTTTTTCAGAATTCGAGTAGTCGTTTTGTAATGAGTCGGTTTTTAATGAATCGGTCTTTTAATGACTCGGTCTTTAACTCGGTTTTTTTACCCATGAGCCGGTCGGTTTTCAGCACTCGAGTACTCGGTTCTAAATGAGTCGGTTTTTAATGAGTCGTTTTTGTTTTTACCGTCATAAAAACCGACTCATTTTTATGACCATAAGCCGGTTTTTTAATGAGGTTTTTTCGAAACCGGTACTTGGGAATCTCGCGACCGGTACTAACAGAAGACCGTTTTTAAACCGGTGGACCCATTTTAGGAACAGGCCTACTCAAATGCTTGTTAATTCACATTGGCCATGTAAGAACAGAATAGGTATCTTTTTGTTGTTGGTACTTTTTACTGTAATTTTTCAATATTCGGTGTTTAGCTCAGCGTTGACGTGTAAACGAAACATAAGGTAAATCAATAAGTGCACCCAATCGAACACGCAATACCATACTCTTATCTCTTATCCGCCTCTAACCTATTTTAAGCCACCGTAGATAACAGCGCAACAAAAGTCTAAAAGCTCCATTCCACCTGATATCAAAAAATCCAACTAAAAATACAATCCATTTCATTCTAAACTGCAATATAGCGATATGCAGATATGTCTGCTAATCTAATCAGTAGTTCAGTTCTCCGTTCTCTTCTTTACAATTACGACTCAGACTTCGACGAACCCAGTTCACCCACTCTTCTGTTCTTTCACTCCATCTGCAACTCCATGACGGACGAAAGATTCGTTTCATGTACGGAGTAGGTATGCAAACCTAGCTTTTTGAACCTACTCCTTTGTGGGGCTCGGAGTACGGAGACCTAATCCGTAAGAGAAGCAAGTTTCGAGACATTTCACTGTAACTTATTTGTTTATCTCAATGAATTCCCAGAAAAAAAACCGTACCACCCTGTAATGCGCACTGCCCAAAATAGCTATGCCAAATAGCCATCGTGGCGTACCCACCATTTTCACTGAGCCCGTAGGCTTCCTGAGAGATCATCTTTAATTTTTGAGCTATGACCATGGCGCGGGGGTTACGATTTTCATGATTTAGGTAATCCAGATACGTACCCAACGAAAATAGCTATTCTGGGCTACGATGTTCATAATTTAGGTAACTCGGGTACGTACCCAACTTAGTTAACCACTTTTCATCCTGGGACAGTATTGCTTATAAAGCATTGTTTGGAAGCCATTCTACGAGTATATATTATTAATCTCGATTGCGTATGTAATAGCGCGATGCGTCCTGAAGCTCAACGACCCGAGTTCAAATCACAGTCGGATATACAAACACAAAAATTTGATTTAAATGTTAAAAAAAAATTGCAAAAAAAAATTCTTAGGAAAACGTCCAAACCGTGAAATCAAATAGCCATACTAATCGGATGTTGCTTTTTTTTATTTTTTATTTTTTACTTACGGTGGGTATTTAGGGGACCAACTTAGGAAAGGTAATTACAGTAGTAGCCTAGGAACATTCTTGTTTCGCGAATATTAGGAGAATTCTCTCTATTGCATTAGAGAGAATTTTTAAAATTCCTTAACTGCGGGATTTCCGCTTTAGGTAGTTAACTTACACTTTAGGTGGTAAGAACCTATTGTAGAACCCATGCAGTGGGATTGGCAGGTCCTAAAGCGGAAATTTCTAGAGTTTTGTGAAAATACTTGTAATGACCCATATTCTGGTCTGGTAGTGCTGTTCCCACCGGCAGATAGAAGCAGCACCTGATGAGTAGTGATCTGTTGGTGGTACGAAACCAGAGGCCGAAGGTCTCATTACACTTAGACCCAGGTGCGACCTCGTGGGCGTCTGATCCGTCCGCCAACCATTCCATCCTTATCCACTATTTTATATCCGTATCTGATCAGCACCTTAGCATAATTGGTACGCTCTATGCATCGGGCAGATTAATTCAAAACTCTCTTAAATAATAATTAAAAATCATTCATGATTACAAGTATGTACTTCACTCAACGATTTGATGAAAATTCCCAAAATAAATGTGTTTCCAATTCATCGAATTAATAAATACATACTCGTAGAGTAGAAATTGAAATCTCTGCTAAATAATTTTATAGATAATTTTATTTTTCCATTTGCCAGAATCAATGGTCAATGATGGTAATGTGCACAAACGAGTTTTATTCAAATATTGCGAATGTAACCAATTATCCAATATACGATTATGGAGGCGTGAAATAGAACAATCGAATCAAGTGGGCTTTTTCAATAAAGGGATAGTCAAATAGTGATCGATATCTGCGAAAAGGTTCAATTTCAGTGGTGTTAATATTGCAGACAATTGAGTGAAATGTTATGTACTCTATAGTCAATACGACTTCCTAGATACAAATGTCGGCAACACAAAAATGGAGTACGGGTTTTGACTGGACTAGTTAGGACGTAATCATACTAAACCAGTCCAGAGTCCGAAGCGTATATACCCTAGACTTGTATAGACCTAGTGGTGCTACCAAAAGTACCAATTGGTAACGACCATATGCATTAAAAGTGAGTTTCCTATATGACCAGTTTATAGAAGAGGTTGGCAATCATTCAGGAGGATCTTGACCATTATCAAAATCAATTAACTAACCCATTCTACAAATATTTGTCGAATTTTTCAAGTCGTTAGCTTCATTCTATCGAAAGTTATTGCTTATTTGAAGTTTCACTTGTAGGGGAGGTAGGGGTTCCTTGGGTCGGATCTTGCTCATCATTGCCACCAACAAATAAGATCATGCTACAAACATTTAAACAAAATTTCAAGTCTCTAGCTTCACTCTATCGAAAGTTATCGCTTATTGGAAGTTTCATTTGTAGGGGAAGTAGGGGTTTCGTTGGTCGGATTTTACGTGTTTTCAATATTAGCCAACAGGATCCTATTGCAAACATTTGACCAAAATTATAAGTCGCTAGCATTATTTTGACGTAAGTTATCGTTTATTTTAAGTTTCATTTCTAGGGGAGGTAGGGGCTCCTTAAGTCGGATCTTACCCATCTTGAATACCAACTAACCCAATCTCACTTGAAACATTTGACCAAAACTTCAAGTCGCTGGCTTGATTCTGTCAAAAGTTATCGCTTATTTGAAGTTGCATTTGTAGGGGAGGTGGGGGTTGCTTGAGTTGGATCTTGCCCATTTTCAATACCAACCTAGTAGATCTTACTAACAACATTCTAACAAATTTTCAACTTGCTAGTGTCATTCTATCGAAAGTTATTGTAATTAAAAGAATATTTATTTTTTTGAAATTTGTAGGGGAGGTAGGCGTTCCTTTCATCTGATTATGCCCAACTTACTAGAACTCAAGCAGCTTCTCACCCCAAGATTACATGCCAAAAATCAAGTGTCTACATCAATTGGTTCAAGAGTTATAGACAAAAAACCCGAAAAGTAGGGTAGCACTGGGCTCTTTGTAAGAAAATTACCGTTAGCTTTTAACTGATCGATTTTATTTTTCCAGGAGAGTAGAAGGTTATCCTCACGAGCAATATACCAAAGCTAGAGCTTCTCATGTTTATTTAATCAAGAGTTATAAATACATTTAATTACATATTTTACATACATATGTAGGGGAGGTAGGCGTTCTCTTGGCCTGATCACGCCCATTTTCAATACCAACCAACTAGATCATACTTCCGATATTTGACCAAAATTTTAAGGCTCTAGCTTCATTCTATCGAAAGTTATCGTGCGAACGGACAGACAGACGGACAGACAGACAGACAGACAGACATGGCTTAATCGAATCAGGAGGTGACCCTGATCATTTATATAATATATACATTGCCATACCTCCGGAGCCTCCTTTAAGGTGTTACATATTTCCGTCGTGACAAAAGTCTAGGGTATAAAAATGATACAAAGTATCTACACTGCATGCAGATACATCGGAACATGGATATGTCTTTGGCTACTGACTGCGTGGAACCTGTTATGTTGAAGATATCGATGTAAGTTTTATAAAGATCCCAGTATAGTTATACTGGATGAAATCATTCGACAAAACACGTCCCACGCTTTCGGTAGGCATAAGTCATATCCATGTACCGATGTATCTGGTGACAGTGTAGATATTCGTCATAATTTCACGGACCATATCAACAGCTTTCATTGGCACCGGTCTTAAGTCTCGTTGAAACCACAAGCGATCGCAGACGCCGCACGACACGCCGATTTTGTTTTGCATAAAACGAGTATCGAATTCGAGATCGGCCACTAATCGCTCGTCGATTAAGACTTTTTGCGGCGGCTCGGGAATAGCATTCATTTCGATCTCTTCATCGGCGGCTTGACCTTCCTCCACTTGGAATTTTGATCGAACGTTCCGCTTACGTTGCTTATCGGCTTGCCGTTTCGATTCGTCGTTGGCTTTCGCGGCGCGATATTTCTTCGCATGTTCGGCACCACTCATCCGTGGCGGCGTGTTTGAAGTACGTCATCGGAGAAAGGCTTCAAACTTTTCCGCGTCAGTGATCCTTGAACTTAATGCATTATTATGAACAAATTCCAAAAATTCGTTGCTGTAGCGTAATTCTTTCATCCGTTTACGCTCACGCAAATCGTGTTTTTGCTCTGCGGCAGATCTGGGGGCCATAATTAATAAAAATGTTTCCCACTTACGTTCTTGAAAATACAACAAACAAAGATATAATAAAACAAATGAAAACAATTTCCAAAAGTTTTTACACAAATTAACACAAATTTACACAAATTAACACAAAAAATTTTCAGTTTTCAGATATCCAATTTTTTTTTGCAATTGTACAGTTACTTGTCTTTGCACAGATGTTACAAGTTCGTTTGAAAATATCGAACTGATCGAAATTGTCCAAATTTGGAAGTCCATTTAAATTAAACTAGACTGGCTTGGCAAATTCTGAGAGCCTGGTTGGAAATACTCTGTAAACCAATCGGCCACTACATTCATAGAACTCGGAAAAATTTTCAATGGGCTTGTTTCCTCTTCTGACCCCCGAGTAGCACAGCAGACATTTCGTGTTACGGACAGATTTTTAGGATGACCCCCAGCTATAAGACATATCCATGTCAAAATCTTTGGATCTCCGCAACTGTTAATCATAACAAAAGCTTCCTAGGGCAAAATTAAAGATCACAAAAGAATACATAAAAATGTTACTTAGGAAAGGAAGAAAACTAATTGCTTAATTCGCACTAACGTCTAGTGGGGCCTAGCGCGTCAACTGTTCCATGTGGCTTAGCAGACGTTTCATTGACAAAAACCATTTTCGGACGATGCACGTTGGTCCAATTTAGCCGCCTACCTGTGACAAGTCGGGAGATGTTGTGCCTTATTATTACGCCCCGAACCACAGGGGAAAGACACCGCAAACATCCATGGCAACGAACGTAGTGGACGGGACTTGAACACGTAACGATCGTAGTCCGACATGAGACTAACGCCTCGACGCACTGAGCTACCGCTTGCCCCAACGTAACACAAATGTAAATATTCTCAATAACTCCTAAGGCGGCACATGGCTTAGGAAAAGTAACTAACAACTTATTAAAAGAGTATTAAATTTCCTAAGATTTTATACATAGTTATACACTGCGCATCAAAATTTTTAATTTTCTATGCTAGTCCTGTAAGTCCTTTCTGTACGTTTTCATATTTCTAAGTGTAACAGTCTCGAAATGCAAGGAAGGTGGGACAAATTATGATCTCATATTTTCCCTCTACCTATTTCCCCTTTTTTCAAATTTGATGATGAAAATGCCAAAAATGTCCTCGGTGTTAGCTTTCTCATGATATCGCACTTGCTTATAGCAGATGAAAAAAAAAATGTTGACCATCATTTTTCCTCTATGGGGACCTCGCCTTAAAGTCGGTCTATTGTTATGAACCATATTCTGGTCTGGTTGTGCTGCTCTGCTTCCATCGGCAGATCTATGGCAGCACCTGATGAGTAAGGATCTGTCGGTGGTACGAAACCAGGGGCCGAGGGTCCCACTACGCCTGGACCCCAATGTGAGCACGAGGGCAACTAAGCCGTCCGCCATCCATTCCATCCTTATCATCTATTTTTTTTATTCCAAATTTGTTTACCTCCCCTGTTTGTGTTGTCTTGCCTATGAATTTGACAGGGGAAACGAGTGGCGAATAGCAATATTTTTGTACAAAAATACAAGAGCTTTACGCTTATCCTAAAATTTGCGGAAATTAATATCTGAACCGCTAACTTTGCAGCTGAAAAATTTTGCAAACGGCTTTGAAAAACTTTACGGGCACTTCAGTCGAAATTTCGCACTCATCCATTCTGCCTGTGCGCTGTTTTAAGGGGTTCATGGTCAAGCGAATTGGTTTAGAAATTCGGCAAAGTTCAAAGCCACAGTGATTTTTGTACAAATTTTGCAATTACATCATCCGAAATTTATTCGTTACCAAAACGTCAACGAAGTATTGTTATGTTACAGATGTTGATGCGCTCATGCCTCTGGAGGAGTTAAGACAATTAACAAATATCTGACTCTGGAGAGATTTCCTGAAAACTTTCCTCGCAGTCTCATCCTCCACCGGACGTTCCATATTCAAATTTCCCACCGCCAAATTATCTCGAAACGTACAATTTGCAAGTACCTTAAACAAATTGTTTCATTAAGCTCATGAATAACACAAAAAAACATTTGCAGCCATTTATATTATCGCCATAAACAAGCATCGTTCAAAATGCAAATTGTATCAGCGAAAAATTAATAAGGGTGGAAAACTCAGGTCCGTTTTTCCACTAAATGTACGCTGACTCCTGCTCTACAGTGTGCAGAGTTTGAATGTCTTAAGTGGAAAAATATTTATTATACTTCGCACATCTGTTGGCGGTCTAGGAGCCGTTCAAACATAATGAAGGCTATAAATAATCCAACTTGGTCTGCGCTTGTTACCTTTAAAATTCACGTGTATACGCCACATATTAAATATACGTTACAATCCTTTTTTTCGGACTGGGAACGTGAGTCTCACTCCGAGCGACTCGTGCATACTCGTATTCGCGCTCCAATACGTCTAGCACTTTGAAATGAACTTCAACTTCCTTGTCCGTGAATAATTTCTTTCGTGACCGACCGCTATTCATCAAACCTCCTCCCGGCAAAACTTGATAAATTTCCCTATTGCAGCTTATTTTTCATGGAAAACATCCCGACAAATGTGAAGAGTTTTATTGCAACAGGATAGCTTTTGGTCGTCATCGCGTACAGAGGATTGCAGGTGGTGCATCGAATTGGACGCTCTCTCTCTCTATAGACTCGTATCTGTGGTCAAGGTAGTCCTGTAGTTCCAGGAAAAGTACTCTATCGACGAAGGCGGAATTGTGAAGTAAAGGCAAAGTAAATGAGATTTCAGCGAGATTAGAATTCGAACATGGAAATGTTGTGGATAACAAAGTGGATAGTAAGCAAGAAAATAACAGCGATAAGATAGACGATAGTTGTTGGTGTAGAGTTCGCAGTGTTGAATCCTTTTTCCGCTGAGCCCTGGCTTCAGGAAGGGATAACCTGTAGTTTCGAAATAAGTTTGTCTGCATAGTATAGTGCACGTAACTAATACCTTTTTCATTTAGATTGAAAGATTTATGAACCTATTCGGTTTCACGATACTGAAAAGGAAATCTCATCTAGAGAATATCCGCCCTTTGTTATTAAAAATGCTGCATTATTGATAAAGCTGGGCTGGGGAAGTTTCATCATCCTTGATTCTCTGTCGCACGTATGTAAATTTCGTTTGGCAGGGGAAGGATCCTGAAGATCCTCACCCACCCGGAGATATTTATATTTTGAATGAAAATACGATAAAATAGAAGGATTTTCTCAAAATAAAAGGAATATGCAATGGAATTTGGAATAATAGGGATTACTGATATGTGTAATGTGATTTATTAACATTCCTATTTTAACTTGTTGCAAGTAGCACCCAATAAGCTTAATCGAGGTTTGATTTGTTATGTCTCAATGTTATTTCGTCATGGATATGTCTTATGGCTGGGGGTCATTCTGAAAATTTTTCGTCACGACGGATGTCACGATTTCGATTAGGCTAGTAGAAGCGTTGATGTACTTTCGTTTGTCCCGTCTTACGCTTCTTTGCACGCTTTTCTGTAGTATACGGTATTCAGCTCTGAATTGGTCTTTGGTTGAGCCGTTAGCAGCTGAGTTAATCTGTTCCTTAACTCTCTTGCGTGCTGAGGTTAGAGACCAGTCGCTAATGAATGGTCTCCTACCGCGTTCCAATTGACCCGCGAATTTTACGCCACTCGAAAAAAATGAGTCCTTAGCGACTTTCCATGTATCATCAATTATAGGACTCGCACAAGGTGGTGGTGCAATAGCTCTCTCGTGCAAGGCGGGGAAATATACACGTCTTATAGATGGGTCTTTAATCTTTTCCACATTCATACGTGGCAAGATTCGTGCATTTTGAGGACGCTGTATCGCTGCCGTTCATAAGCGCATTTTTGCGATAACAAGTTAGTGGTCGCTGCCAACATCAGCACCTCTCTTCGATTTGAAGTCCAAGAGACAGTTCCTCCATGTCTTGGAAACGGCTATATGGTCAATCTGGTTTTATGTTCTGCAATACGGAGAGATCTAGGTTGTTAAGTGGCAGCGTTTGTGCTTTAACAGGGTATCGCCAATGACTGACTGACGAGAGCTGCAAAAATCCACGAACATCTCGCCATTTTTGTTCCTGTTGCCTAGTCCATGATTGCCCATTAGGTGTTCTAAGCCTACATTGGTAAACCCAACTTTGGCGTTGGGATTCCCCGTGATAATTTTTATGTCACTTTTGGGAGCCTTGTCGCCAAGCCGTTGATAAAAGGCCCCATTAGCTGATTGATCCGCTAGTTCAATCGGGGCGTAGCATTGAATTATTGTGGTGTTTCTTATCCTAGATTTGAATCTGGCTGTGATGATACGGCCGGATACGGGCTTCAAGTCAATTAGAGATAGGCGTACCTTTCTAGTCGACAGGATTCCGACACCTGCCATTAGCCAATTAGCTTCTCTTTTAACTAAATTAAGCCTTAGCCAAATTAGCAATTAATCAAGTTAATTGTCCCACTAAGAAGAAAGTGTAGCCCGGATGGGGCAACGGTTAGCGCATTCGCCTTTTATGCGCTGGGCCGCGGTTCGATTCCAACTGCATTAATAGGAATATAAGCACATAAACTTGATAGCTGTACAGCCATGGCTGTAAGTTTATGTGGGGAATTGTGGATAGATGGATATGCGTGGGTGATGGAAGAGGATGGATGGTTAGCATGGTTGTGCCATGGTAGGGTATTAACAGGACAGAGAATTGGGTGTGGTGGTGTGGTGTAGAGTGGAAGTTAGGCTGGAGAATTTGTGGGTGAAGGGATATGTGGGAGATGGGGAAAAGAAGGACGAGATATGTGGGTGGATTGAAGTTTGAAAAGAGGATAAAAAAGGAGTTCGGTAGGATCCGCTGAGGAAGAATGTTGAGGCAAACCCTCGATTAGAAATAAAAAAATACAATAAGTAAAAGAAAGGAAAAATTGCATAAATATAACTAATGAAAATTAAAATATAAAGGCCACCGAGCAATGGTGTCTCGACTTCCGCGATTGTGCGAAGATTCAAAGTTATAAGATAGAGTTAGTAAAACGGACGGAAGGCAAATTTCTTGAGGAACGGAGTATTTTTTTTTGTGTTCCCGTGATCTGTGAACAGTTGAAGCCCAGCGGGGTGATACCTCTCTAAAATGAGTGCTTCAATTACGCGATCGGAAAAAACAAATTAACGTCGAATTACGCAAAAGTGATGCAAGGATCTTGGCCTGAGCAATTACCCGTTCGATAGGTCCCATCGAAAAGTGCCGCAATTGTGCTTACCTCGAAGTCCGCGTAAGCTGCAGCGCATAATTTCTGGTTGCCTAACGGATGAGGAAGTGATAAAAATCCTGATATACGGTATCGATGGACATACCCAATTGGATCTGGATAACGGAAATCTATCTATCTATTTCCCGATTTGGCTACAAACGTGAAGCTGTCATCCTAAATTTAATTTTACTTTTTGTTCCTCGTGTTATTGGTTCAAATTATTCCTTTTTTTTATCGTGATAATTTCTTTATTTGTTCAGAAAAATCCCCCCAGCGCTAATTTTTTTTTTATTTTCTAACCACATTTGATTTCTAGTCCCTTTCACCGAAACGGCCGTTGTGGAGTTTAGGGGTAAGTCTTATTGTTTTAATAGTAATTGTTTATGAGTATTACGAGTGTTTTCAGAAACACCTATAAATTTCATGATTCATATACTAAATATACAATATCTTTGGTTTCTACCATTTCGAATTAATTATTGTTTCTTTTATTGCCTTTTTGATAACTAAATCGTACTTTTGTCTTTTTTCCGATGAGTCCACGGTAATCATTGTTACCGTTTTGTACTCAATTGCCCAAACCCCTAATGGGGCATAGCGCGTCAACTGTTCCATGTGGCCCAGTTGACGTTTCGTTGGCATAAATTGCTTTCAGAGAATGCAGTTGCCAGCATGCATCTCCTGCACATCCATGGCCACGAACGTCGTCGTGGACGGGATTTGAACCCGAAACGCCGGTAGTCAAACATGAGACTAATGCCTCAACAGACTGCGCTACCGGTCGCCCCACTGTTTTGCAGCTCGGCGGTCGATTCAATTTGTATATTATATTACTACTTCAAAATACAAATCTTATGATGGAGTGAGAAACCATAGGCTGCTTTCATAGGGCGGTTTCACACGGAACGCACGATACACGAGATTCTAGCAGAAAGCACCAGTAGCGAGCGAGCTTTCAAACGAGTGCAATTTAAAATTTATCGTCGCACATACAAAGCTCGCTCGCCAATGGTGCTTTCTGCTAGAATCTCGTGTATCGTGCGTTCCATGTGAAACCGGCCATACTCTTTCCTTCCGGGACCCTTCCTTTTTTTTACAGGTTAAGATATGAGGAGCAACTAGTATCGCAGAAAAATAGGGTGGTCCCATTGATCGCGCGGCCATGGGACTAAATTTGGTCATAGGAAGGGTTTAGAGGCCGAGACCCATTTCAACAGGGTCGGTGTGTTTGTGTATGAGGGGCTCTGAATGGAAGGATTCAAAGATAATTTCTACTCCCATTTCTCTCCTACCTGTGTTTTTCTTTGTTTTTGTTTGGTATCGTTCTAGGCATGCGAATATCTATTATTGCTAATGAGTTTCGAGAGCAACAGGCTGGCAAAGACCCACCACGCTTCTCCCGAACAGGGCTAGAAACAATCGTATGCCACCACCTGGCCTGTTAATGAAGCTTATCGTTCGACACCACTCGACCTTCACGGTCTCCGCTTCAGCTCCCTCCATTCGATGGTTTCAGACATTTTTTTTATTCCCCCCTCATTACAAGCTGGGCAATCGTAGATAAAATAGTTTTACTTAATCTCAAATTCTTCAGATGTTAGTCCTCTATAAATTTTGATTAGAAGACATATTTGCGAAAAAGTGATAGTTTGCCGGAAACTTCGATTAAAGTTGAAAAATATTTTGTAGCACTCTAAAATAGCCGTACAATCCCATGCATGAAAAGTAGAGTATACGAAACTCGCGAACTGTGGTTTTTCTTTTGATCCATCTTCAGGAGATGTAGGTATAGGTGGGTAGGAAAATGCTGGGTGCCAGGCAGAAAAGTGATTAGGGAAGTTCAAGAGGGAGATGAGAGGAAGGATGGGAGGCCCGAATCGAGAAGGTAATCAATCGTTAGTTGACTAACGATCATCGTAGAAAGTATCATATTTGCGAAAAAGTTATAGCTTCCCAGGAAAACTAAATAAAAGTTACAAAATTTCTTCCAAACCTTTTAAAAGGCCACAAAATCGCTGATACACCTGAATAAATGCAAAAAAAAAAAGTTTTTTTTAAACCCCATCACCAAATACGTGCTGGAAAAGCCATGTCCTGGAAGTTAAAACTTTTATCAGGAAATTGAATGAACTGAATGAATTCCTAATAAACATATACATTCTTTCAAGCTGAATTTTTCATGCAAAAAATATTTAGTGAAAATTGCACGAACTTTCCGAATTCTTTCAGATGCGAAAAAATGCATGCTACAACTTGCATTATTATTATATCATATTATGGGGCCCCATAAAAGTTAACTAGCGGGCCCGGATTTTCTCTTGACGACCCTGGGTGGCCATGGTCGTTTGGTCATCGCTCTATGATACTAATCTAGAGCTCGGAGTTCAAATATCGGCGCGATCAAAAATTGCCTGTGAGTACTAATAGAACTCTCACAGTGCTCCGAGCTTGCCAGTATAAAGGCGGCGCGGATAGGAGTTGCATGCTAAGAACTGCACTTCCGAAAAGTAGATATGCTATCGAAACGTCAACAAGGCATATAAATGCTAGATGTTGACGCGCCCATGCCTCTGGAGGCGTCAAGGCAAATAACAACATAACAATAAAAGTACTGCATTTCTTAAGAATCTGACATTTAATATCCAGCTATTATACTAGTAGTATTATACACAAACCTACCATTTAAAATTTGCCCAAAAGGCCAAATATATATTTTGACATGGATATGTCTTATAGCTGGGGGTCATCCTAAAAATCTGTCCGTCACACGAAATGTCTGTTTTTCTACTCGGGGGTCAGAAAAGGAAACAAGCCCATTGAAAATTTTTCCGAGTTCTATGAATGTAGTGGCCGATCCTCAGTCAATCCGAGTCAGTCATCAAAGGGAACTCACGAAAATCGAAAAACTTCGCATCATGAACTGACTAAACAACCAGGCACCCATAAAACAAGTCAACATCATTCAACTGCCATCCCCTCGTGATTCAAATCTGCTCACAACACCAGCCACATCCAGACAACCTGTCTCCCTCACTCGTGCACAGCGCTATGGCTCCTCCTTCACACCAATCTTTTCGTTTTCATCAATTAGTCACTAACCTGACTCAGTAAGAAAATCGTTGGGGTAGGTCGGGAAATAGCTTCAACTTCACACACATACACACACACTCGTATGCAGGCAATGGAGAGACGGTTGAGTCGAAGAAGTTCAATGGATGGGCGTTGCTTCGTCATCGGCGACAGTGCGAAAGAGATGCTTGCTCCACGGACCTTGGACTGCACATCCGCGGCGGATCCACCCCTTTCTTGTGATGGCCAATCCCATCCAGCCGGCTGAAATCAGTGTCACCAAGGTCACCAACGTGTTTTTCCCGTGGATGTAAGGAACTTGCGACCGTACTTGTATCGCGCATACCGCGTACTATCACGATCGATGATATATCAACTAACAGTGCACAATTCTGATTTAGTGAGGAGAATAGTGCAGATGATGCAGTTTGTGCAACGCGGATAACGTAAACGTTAATGCAATAAAATTGTGTTGTCGCGCTTACCGTCTTTAGACTTAGGCGAGTACTATCTAAGTATCTAATAGTAAGTGTGTTTAGCTAGACCGCGGCTTGACGCGATCGATCGCGGATTGACGTACTAACGAAGCACAGCCGCATATAAAATATGTAGATTGTATGATCGCTTGATCCACACACGGGGCAACGGTTGGGTTAATTTGTATTCTCCTGTACACTATGCGGGACGGTATGTCTTGAAAATGATACAAAGTATCAACACTGCATGCAGATACATCGGTACATCTTATGCCTACCGAAAGCGTGGGACGTGTTTTGTCGAATGAATTCATCCAGTATAAGTATACTGGGATCTTTATAAAACTTACGTCGATATCTTCAACACAACAGGTTCCACGCAGTCGGTAGCCAAAGACATATCCATGTTCCGATGTATCTGCATGCAGTGTAGATACTTTGAATCATTTTTTTATTTCATTTATAGCACTGATTATTACTTTGACCCAATTCCATTAATAAGCGAAATGATGGCATCGGCGTTCAATTTACCAGGCATAATAATATTAATAATGCACACAAAAATTTTCTCCCCATATCCCCTTGAATAAACTGTACAAAATTACTTGAATGATATATTAATCGAAAAAATGTAATTTTTCATCCAGTGGATACTTACAGTTTTCGGCACTTTGTCCCAAGTCTTTTTGAGTCGATAAACGGCAGCGTTGGTAAAAGCAGCGCATATTTGTAAAACACCATTAAAATTGTGTAAACATCTGCAGATATCGGCGACCGCTGTCCATTTCTCGATGGCGGCAACGCGTGCTGCCATATTTTGCCTGCAAAAAATGCAGTAATTGTAAAACCACACGTTAATATTACTAATAATATAAATAAAAATTGAATACATGTAGGTACGCAATATCGATAAATATAGTATATTATTGAATTTAAATGGAAAGCTGCCATCCGAAAATAAATTCGTCGTGGGACATTTCAATTTGCGACATGGTGAAAATTGGTACTCCCGTCTGCATGCAGATAGTTAAAAGTATCGTCCTGATTGGTTTTAATGTGTACCCGTACGTATATGATTTTCATCAATTGAATGCAATGCATGTGGCGCGCAGTTCAATGCAAAAACCGAATAAATTTCCTTTTTGTTGATGGGAAATGCTGCCGTAAGAGTCCCTCTGTTGATAGCCATTATTGGATGATTAAGCCATTCCGATGAAAAGTGGCGACAGCGTTGTCGCTATTAAATTCCATTTTGGATACCGATTGCTATTTGTTTGAGTGACTCTTCCTTTTTTGTAATTTTGTATTTTTCTTCTTTACCTTGAAATAATTTCTGATGAGACCAAACGTGATCCATCGTTGAATCGTTTTGTCATCAAAATGATATGTTCGGCCTTTTCCTTTTTATCGGCTTTCATCCAGGCTTGTCCCAAAAATTCACTATAAAAAGATAAAGACAAAACGTCGAATAAAGGATTAAAATGGATAATCTGTGATCTGTGTGTGGGATATGATTTAATGGAAATTTAATTGTTGAGGATTTGCTGGACAAAGGCTAAATGATTTTAAGTACGAGATTAGTGGTTTGTTGGTTGCAATGCATTTTAATGATATTGAGCTTTTCGGGAAAAAATTTGTACGGCTTGTTTTAATCTAACTATACAATTGGCTTCAATGACACGTGTCACTAGAATTACAAACAAATCCAACGAAATTGATACGATGGAGGATTATGTGTACTCAAACGAACTACGATATTATTAATTTAATCGAATAAATAAAGTATGTATATCGGATTTAAATTTATGACACTCCGCTGAAAAAATTCACATGATTGCGATCAGTGCAGGTGTAAAAATGTCAATAGTTTTGGAATTTATATACTTTTCAATAATGGGCGTGTTTTTTTAGGAATTTATCGAGTGTAGGTTAAAGTAACACACGGGTTACACCAACAACATTAACCTGGATAGCTTAGTGTGTGCAAGACCCATAGTTGGCCTTAGTGTCGTGTGGAATCTAATATGTGGATGTTGGCACGCTTGTGTTTTTACCAATCAGCCAAGTTGATTGGTAAACTAAAATTAGGTCTAGCTCTGAATTTGCTGGGGATCGAACCCGCGACCCATTTGCATAGAGCCACAATTGTGACTGTCACTGATAAAGAACACATTTGAATGATGTTTGTTAAGCTAGAGCGGTACACCGAGTTTACAAACATCCGAATTCGCAATGAATAAACGATCCAATAATCAAACTGATATTTCATACGAATTCGTAATTTATTTCCACCACATATAAGGCGCACCCATTTGACATCAGGGTAGATAACTTGACGATTCGAAATTTAACCTGGATGCTACCCTAGAGCGTTTTTTGTGCAACCAGGGACCCTACATGGTTACACAAAAAAAGCCTTATATACGAAAATACACACATAGACACCATTCTTTTCAGGTTGGTACAATCCCGGTCTTATTAGCCGCATTTTACCCACAACGACAACATTACAGGCACTATTTTATCTGCACATATAGTAGGTTAGAATTTTTTGTGTCGTTGGACCTGTAACCTGTAATACGTTATTCGGGCCATGAATTTGGACAACAGCAAGACGCTACTCATCAAGTCGACACAATTAGCAGCGTACGCCGACGACATCAACATCATGTCCCGAAGATTGGCTGACGCAGAAGAACTTCTGCATACGCTCGATACCGCTGCAAAGGAAGTTGGATTACGTATTAACGAGGGTAAAACTAAAATAATGATGCAATCGGTGACAAGGACACCTGCACAACCAAGCATCAATGTGGGGGACCTCAACATCGAGTTCGTGAACAACTTCATTTACCTGGGTTGCAACCTGTCAAGGGACGCCAACGAAACTGACGAAATCAAGCGACGGATACAGTTAGCTAATAAGACTTTTTTCTCGGTTCTCCCCATAATGAAATCGAAACATGTGCACAGAAACACGAAGCTCCGCGTGTACAAAACCATTATACGACCAGTGCTATGCTATGGCTGCGAAGCATGGACCCTAGCTCAAGCCTCCGAAAACATGCTAGACACTTTCGAACGTAAGGTCCTACGGCGAATTTTCGGGGCTGTTTGCGATCGAGATGGATGGCGCATCCGGTACAACCATGAGTTGTATGAAATGTACGATGAGCTGCAAGTCTCGAAAATCGTCAAACTACAACGACTTCAATGGGCAGGGCATGTACAAAGAATGGACGATGATCGCATGCCTAAGAGAGTAATGAATGCAGAACGAGTCGACGGAGCGAGATTGCGAGGACGACCGAGATCTCGTTGGGAGAGCTCAGTAGGTGTGGACGCCGCGCAGCTGCTGGGCTCCCAAAATTGGAGGACGCGGTCACGTGACCGAGATAATTGGAGGACAATGATCCAGGCGGCCAAGGCCCGACGTCGGGCTGTCGCGCCACGATGATGATGGACCTGTAACATAGTTTTGTGAACTCCGGCACGTTTATTATACCACGTGAAGCAGCTATCTCCGAGGCCATCCCCTGAATGGAGTTAAGAGATGTGCTGAAAACTCGTCCTTGTAGAAACCACACCAAGTCAGGAAACCTGGAAGAACACATTAACGGTTGTTTTGAAGAGCTTAACCCGTTCTTCATAAGCACGAGCCTAACCGCCCTAACCGCCTCAGGGTCTAAATCCTCGGCAACCCTATTTACCACCTGGACGAAGGAGGTTAAGATGCAGCTTGGAATCTCGATTGGGAATCATCCAATTTCCACCATAAACCATCCTAAAATCCTAGGAGTCACGCTGGACAGCATGGCCACATCATCACCCCTTGTGTGACAGGATGCGTAACAGGAATAAGATCCGCAAAGGCTTGGCCGATAGTAACTGGGGCAAGGATACGGAAACTCTACTGATCACGTATAAAGCAGTCACAAAATCAGTGGCCAACTATAGGGTTCCTGTATGGTCACAGAATCTCTGTGACACACAGTGGAAAAAGATTCTAGCGTGCCGAAATGCCGCTCTCCATACTGTTACTGGTTCTCTCCTGATGTCTCTCCATCACGAAACCAGGATGATGCATTTAAGAGACCACAACAAGCTTCTTGGCAAGCAATACGTGGTGGGTTGCTACTGAAGTGATCACCCAAACTCCAACCTCATGGACAAGATGCCGCCGCCCAGACATGTTAGGCGCGACTTGAGGGACCTAGAAAGGGTCCGGAGGTACAAAAGGGTACCCTTTCATAGTGGCGCACACAGGTCGGCCATCGCAGCGAAACATCAGGAGGTCAGGTTTAGGTCCGAGTCCAGTTCTCTCGTCGATACCACCAACGATATCTTCGCAAGGGTAAAGAAACAACAAACAAGAAACCTGGAACAAAAGCCTCGGATTGAACGGATCAACAACGACGACCAAACGACTAAGTGCACTTTCACACGAAGAGCCGCACGGCTCTCGCTCGCGAGTGAGAGCGAAGCGGGTAAGACTGAAATGTAAAGAATACACTGCAGCTTTCACACGGGAAGCGCGAGCCTTTACGTCGCGCGTGTGAGAGCCGGTACGGCTCGTGCATCTCGAGCCGTGCGCCGCGGCTCTTGATATAAATGCAAAGCGAGGAGTGCCGGCATTCAGATGGAAAGAGCGACAAAGGCTCTCGAGCTCTGTTCAGTCGCAAAATACGCGTTACAGACGTGTTGTGACTACGTATCTTCTTTACAGTCGACGCCGTCTTCGCAGACAAAAACGTCAACGTTCCAAAGCGTATTGGGTCCATCCTAGCGGGTAGCGGGGACTGAGCAGCGAGAACCTTTGTCGCTCTTCCCGTGTGAATACCGACACTTCTCACTGTGTTAGACCAAGTGGTGCGACGCGACGGCTCGAGATGCACGGCTCTCACTCGCGCGACGTAAAAGCTCGTGCTTCCCGTGTGAAAGCAGAAGTGTATTCTTTGCATTTCAGTCTTACGCGCCTCGCTCCCATTCGCGAGCGAGAGCCGTACGGCTCTTCGTGTGAATGAATGGAAGGTGGGAGCGGAAAAAGCTCTCACTCGCGAGCGAGAGCCGTGCGGCTCTTCGTGTGAAAGTGCACTAACGGATTATTCTTTCGGATCCGGGAATGTATGCTCCCTGAACAAGCCGAGAGGCCGAGGAAACCCTCCTTCAGCAGGTCGAAAAGTACAAACGGAGCATCACGCTTCGCGTGAAGGGCATCATACCATCGGCAAACTAGCCGAAGGCTAGCTTGTTTTCTTTCAATTTGCTAAGTTTCCCCCTCTTCAATGGTTTACGTTTGGCTTGGGGGCCCAGCTCTTTTTTTTTCCTTTTTGCAGTACACTCCGTCTTCAGCTTCCACTTCTTGAGAGGCCTCGTAGTATGAAGTTGCCCTGCAATGAGCAATATTCTGGTCACGCTATTTCCACCGACAGATTTGAATAGCACCTGATGAGTACTGATCTTTCGGTGGTATTACACTACAGTGGCATAGTTTGACGCGCTCGGCAGCCATGAAGTCTCGTTCACCACTTTCCAATGCTGCATCCAGAGAAGCAGCGGTTCAATCCCCGGCGCACTACTAAAAACTATCTGTGGGTACGATTAAAACTCTCATAGTTTGCAAGTAAAAGACAGATCGGATAGGAGATGCATGCTTGCAAATGCACTATCCGAAATTTTTATGCTATCGAAACGTCAACAAGGCATAGCTATGTAAAATATGCTGACGCGACCAGGCCCCTGTAGTGATTAAAGCAATTAACAAATTGTAGCATAATGCAGACAGCATTAACATCATGCCCCGCAAGCTGTCCGCCGATAAAGAACAACTGCACAACCTCGATAAATAAAATGAAACCGGAAAATAGAGGGCTACGCCCGCAATCCGAGGGTTTTGTAGTGTCCCATGCCAATAGGGATGAACTGTCCTACTTTTGGAGATGCTTAACCATTCATGTTAAGACAATATTGCAAATTGTAAGTTTGCATAAAAAATATTGAAAATAAATTGTTTGAATAATTATAGAGAATAGAGTCAGCGACGAGCATACCCCCCCTCCCTCCTTCCCTCCTTCCCCTCCTCCCACCTCTCCTACCCATCATTACCCTTTTGAAAATGGTTAACTCCAATTCGCTCTACGGAAAACAATATGCAAGTATGTTGTACTCGTAGTACTAGTATGTAGTACAAGAGACCTGTTATGTGCATTTTTTGTATGGATGATATCAAAATGACCAAATCTAAATGAATATACTACTATTAAATATTACGTGATTATTACGAAATTTGGAGATATTATTGCACATGGTGTTGATTATCGTCGGCCATCAATATTTTCGACCTCGGATGAGTTTGAGAAATGCAGGGGTGTGCTAACTGTAACTATAGAAATATACTATTATTAACCTATTTTGAGAAGATATCAAAATTCCATATTTTTTTTGTTTTCTGTGCTAGTTGAAAGCTATCTTCCTGTATGTTTTCATATTTCTAAGTGTAACGGTCTCGAAATGGTAAGGGGGGTGGGACAAATTACAATATGACCTCATATTTTCCCCTCTGCCTCTTTTCCCTTTTCTTCGAATTTGATGAAGTCGCCAAAAATGGAATGTACTCTGTAGTACCTTTCTCATGATACCCCACTTGCCTATATCAGATGAAAAAAAGTGATGACCTTACTTTCCCCTCTATGGGAACCTCCCTTAAAGCAGCAACCCACCTACCTCCCCTCTTAAACTTCTCTCTCCTACCACTCCTATACCACCAATCTCCACCCTTTCAGAAATAGTTAACTCCGATTCACTTTACGAAAAACAATAAACAATATTCAAGTATACAGTAATAGTACTCGTACGAGTATGTTATGTGCATTTTTTGTATGAATGGCATCAAAATCTCAAAATTTAAATGAATGTACTATTATTAAATATAACGTGATTGTTATGAAACTTAGAGGTATTATTGCCTATAATGTTGGTTATCATTGGCCATCAATATTTTTGACCTCGGATGCGCGTAAGGGGTGCAGGGGTGTGCTAACTGCAACTATAGAAATGTACTATTATTAACCTTTTCTGATAAAATTTCAAAATTCTAGAAATCTAGGTTTTCTACGCTAGTAAAATGGCGCTTTTCTGCAAATTTTCATATTTCTAAGTCTAACGGTCTCGAAATGCAAGGGGGGGGGACAAACTCGGATGACATATTTTCCCCTCTCCCTCTTTTCCCGTTTCTTCGAATTTGAAAAAAATTCCAAAAATGGAATGTACTCGACGGTACCTTTCATATGATACCCCACTTGCCTGTACCAAATGAAAAAAAAATTTCGACCTTCATTTCCCCTCTATGGGGACCTCCCCTTAAAGTTGACCGATTACGACGATTCGCTTTCTCCGGCGAATTATAGTAATTCTACACATTCCTACAAAATTTCATGTATATAGCTTCAGCCGTTCGTGAGATATTCTATGGACAGACGGACAGACGGACAGACAGACATTTGACCGATTTCATAAGGGTTTTGTATTTACTACAAAACCCTAAAAATGACTGGCACAACAGTAAAATTTTGAACCATGACCTCAGGATGAGTTAGCATCATCTCATTTTCGAGATCGTGACGGTATATCTTGTGCAGAGGTGATCAGCAACACGCTCAACCTAGCTATTTACCCCGTAATTGGGTACTCATTTAACAGCTGAGTGGGCTCATAGTCCGACACGTAAATCCCTTTTTTTTATCGAAAACTACCGCATTCAGTAGGACCGGGGCCCAGTGCGTAGAAGGCGGACGTGCTAACCTTTGCGCCACCCGGACTACTACACAACCTCGATACTGATTCAAAAAGAAGTTGGACAACGCACCAACGAGGACAAAATGGAAATATTGTTGTAATCAAGGACTAAGACACCTCCACAATCAGACATCACCATCGGGAATGTCAATATTGAATTCGTAGAAAACTTCAATTACCTGGGTAACCCTGCGACTTATCAAATAAAGCCGGTGAAATGGACGAAATTACAGCTAGCACATACAGCTATCAAATAAGACATTTAACTCAGTTCTTCTAATAATCAAATCAAAGCATGTCTGCAGAAAAAAAAGCTCAACAACTATAAAATGGACATACAACGCAAACCCAAGCCTCCGAAAACATGCTAAACATTATCGGTCGGAGGATCCGTCGAAGAATATTCGGTGAAGTACTCGTACATGACCGAAATGGATGGCGAACCATAAGTTGTACAGCCTTGACGATGATACGGAAGATCATAAAATTACATCGACTGCAATGGATAAGGCACGTGCAACACGTGGACGACAGCTGAACGCCTAGTTAATTTGAAAGATAGCATCAGCGCAACAAGGCTGAAGGGTAGACCGTGAGCTCGATGGGAAGGCTCAGTTGATGCGGACGCAGAACAACTACTGGGCTTTCGAAACTGGAGGACGCGGTCGTTTGACCAACACAATTGGAGGAAAATTATCCAGTCAGCCAGGGTCCGGCGATGGACCGTCGCGTTGTCGTACCACAATGATGATGAAAAATGTACTAATTCACAGCTAAGTTGACTGAAGGCCGGCAAGAAAAGCAGCGGTTTGAACATGCTCGAACCAAGAATCGAACCTGCGACAATGAGCCGCCTCGCTTGGTAAATCGATAGCCACAAAAAGTAGTAAAACTAATGAACAATTAGTTGGTGGTTACATAAATTTGGATAAAAAATCGGATAAATTGAGTCGGTCGATGTAATTTCTTAAGATCAATTTTTAAACGTATGACTGATTTCAATAGCCCTGCTGTTTCCATTCGAACGACAATCAAGAGTGAAAAGAACGATATACGATGAGTCGAGTGGGGGCAAATTGCGGACTGTACAAGGGTACAGGAACGAAATAAGTAGACTTTCAATCAATTCACTTTCACATCTGATCCAGATGTGATTCAATACGAGACCTGGATCATCGACGGTCATGTATGGGAATGAGCTTTTGATCCAGCGAAAAGAATGCAGCTAATAGCATCAGTAAGCATGTTATAACATAGAAAAGCAAAAAAAAAAACAGAGCAACTGAAGATTCAACGAAGAAAATTCAAACTATGAACCGGCGCCCAATGTGAGCATGTGTGTATGTATAGCAGTGACGTGCACTCGTAGTAAGCAATTCCAAACTGCTTGACTTACCGAAATAAGCAATTCAATAATAAACTTTGCTTACACCAATACACATATCATCATTTCAGTCAATGTTTTTCTTTAAGCTGAAGAATACATATTATCATTCAAATATTCCTTTACACATTCAAATTCTGATCCGCGCCTTCTTTTGGTTAAAAAACATTCGTTCAATTACTTTAGATAATATTCAAACCTCCCACATTTTGCACACCATAGACACCAAACTTAGAATAGGAAAATGTGCCTAGATCTTTAGATGCATGTACCATGTGTGCATCCAAATACTAGAGACATGTTGATTCCAGAAAATGGGAATCTTGGATTTCGGTAGTACATTGGGCAACGATTTTTTTTTGTTTTGTTCGCAAATTTATATGAGACAAGTCAAGCACTGGCGCGACTGCTTTTGTGTGTGGGATAAAGCCCAATGATGCTTGTTAATGAAATGTTGCCAATGCAGGGAATGTTTATGGGAATTTGATTTTTCCAGTAGAGCTTTTGTTTTTGTTATGTAATGGATTTTCCGTTGCAATTTAAAAGAGGAAATCAGTGCAATCGGGTGATTTTGATTAAATTGTGATTTGAAGTTTTTTTGACCGTTTGTAGTGATTTAATTGATTTGATTTGTGATAAAAGTGGTAAGTTTTATTTTCGCATTATGTCGGAGTATTGCTGCGCGACGGATTTCGTACTAAAAGCGGGATTTTCAACTCTTTCCTTTGCCAAGAAAAGAGAAATTATAGAATCGGATAGACCGAAGCCAGATCTTAGTTTAGAGTTTAAATTAAAAAATATTACGCGAAAATTCCATATCGAAACGTATGAAAAGTACATTTGGTTAACGGGAAGCTGTAAATTAAATAAAATATTTTGCTGGCCGTGTCTTTTGTTCACGAATGAAAAATCTGTTTGGAATAAAGCTGGATTTAGTGATTTGAATAATTTTACGGGCTCAGCAGCAAAGCATTCAAGTTCCGAAAAACATCTTCAGTCGTTAATTAAATTAGATAATTTTGGTTCTCAGCGTATAGAGTTTATGCTTAGTAACCAGGTGGCAATATCTGTTAGTTTGCATAATGAAAAAGTTGAGCGTAATCGTAATATTTTGAAACGTTTAATCGATACTGTAATTTTTTTGGCAAAACAGGAGCTTCCTTTTCGCGGAAATAATGAAGACTCTTCTTCAAATAATCGTGGTAATTTTATCGAAACCGTAAATTTCTTGAGTTTGTACGATCCGATAATTGAGTCCCACATAGATTCTATAAAACCAAATGCAGCGTTTTCGGGTTTGTCTAATAGAATCCAAAACGATCTTGTTTCCGCTATAGCTAATGTGGTTCGAAATAAAATCAATTTGGAAATAAAGGAGGCTCCATTTGTAGCTGTAATGGTCGACGAAACGCCAGATGTTAGCGGTCGGGAACAATTAACGATGATTTTTAGATATACAATATCAAATGAGATTGAAGAAAGATTTATCGGATTTTTGGATGTAAGCGCTAATCGTACAGCTACAGCAATAAGCTCTCACATTTTAAAACAATTGCAAAATTTTAATATCGATAAGAAATTAATTGCACAATGTTACGATGGCGCAGCAGTAATGAGTTCTCAAATTCGTGGAGTTCAGACTTTAATTCGGGAAAAACATAAATCGGCAATTTTCGTTCCATGTTACGCTCATTCACTAAATCTAGTATTGTCTAAAGCAGTTGAGTTTATTCCGGAAATTAAATTATTTTTCGTGCACATCAATAAAATCGCATCATTTTTTAATACATCCACTAAAAGGTCGGACCTTTTTGCAAATATAGTAAATCGTCGTTTACCATCGGTTTCCAAAACGCGTTGGCATTATCATTCGCGTATTATTAACGTTATATTTGAACATAAGCATGAAATTTGTACAGTTTTTGAGACAATTTCGAATGGTTCTCAACACTGGGATGGCGATTCCTTGACTTTTTCCGATATATACTTACAAAAATTCGCAGAGTCAGATTTTCAATTATATCTGTTAATTTTTTCTGAAATTTTTTCGAAAACTGATATATTATTTAATATTATTCAGAGCAAAGTGGTAAACATTTCATATGCAAGCCAAAAAATTATTGAATTTGAAAATTGGCTTGAAAATGACTTTTCTAAAAAGTTTGATAATTTCTATTCGACAGTTACAGCAGAATATCAGCCACCACGTAAGAAATGTAGAAATGCGATAGATCCTTTACAAAATTTACGGCGGATATTTCGGGAGATTATAGATGTTATTCTCGGGCAAATTCGAGATCGATTCCATTCGTTTAAAGATCTTTCATTTTTAGAGTTGCTTGAACCGAATTATTTTTCTAAATTCAAGTCAAATTTTCCCGATAAAAATTTTGACTCACTTATTGAATATCACGGTCAATTTTTCGACAGAATAAAGTTGAAAAATTAGCTAAAAGTTATTTATTCTTCAGATGAGTTTAAAAACGCGAATCCTAGTAAAATTCTCGATTATTTTCAAAAACGGCCTTATGTCGCAAACGGTTTTAAGCAAGTTCACATTTTAGCAAAATTATTAACGTCAATTCCAGTCACAGTGGCAACTGCGGAAAGGTCATTTTCAACACTAAAGCGCGTTCACACATTTTTGAGAAATCGCCAATCCCAAGAACGACTTTCGGATCTTGCTTTAATTGCGGTTGAAAAGGATCTTCTTATACAAATGCGAAGAGAAAACGATTTTTTTGATAATGTGATAAAAGAGTTTTTACTTAAAGAACGGCGCATAGATTTGGAATACAAATAAATGGCAATGGCGAAAGAATATTTATTTATTTCAAATACCCCTGAATTTTTCTTAGTCTTAATTAACATAATATTTATTTATCATTTTTTTTATTAGTAATATTTTATTTATTTATTTTTTTTTGTATTCCGAATATATGTGCCAATATTTTATTTATATCTTTCCTGATTTCTTCTTTAAGGCTTAAAGCCGCTTGGTATAAATGTTTTTGTGACTGTCCATATTCTATTATACTCCATTTTTGTTTATGCTAAATTGGCTTTAGGGCGCCCAACTGCTTGACTATGAAAAATTTCCACTGCACGTCACTGATGTATAGATACATTTGGATTTAGCGAAACCTCTCGCGAAAATGTTGAGCAATTAAAACCTGCAAGCAGTGTGAACGTGTTCCTCATCCGAAACTGTCAGACTGGCCACGGGTGAGTTTCAGATGAGTTTCCTTGGGGAACAGTTTCGCGAGTGGTTTCGCTTAATCTAAATGCATTTTAAGAAAGATTTTTTTTTCCATAAAATACATCACATTTCAACCTTGGCTAAAAAGGGCAAAACTGAAAATTAAATTCCATTACATAATTACAGGAAAATGATTACTCACTCGCTTCTAATTGCTAAGAAAATTTGATGATCCAGATAGGTCATCTGTTCTGCAATTTCCAAGGCAGAAAGTGTTTCGATACTTTCTTTACTCGGTACCTAAATAAAGAGAAAATAATGATTGATCAAATTTAATTAAATTTTGTCTATGAATTTTTTTTAAGTAAAAGATTATGAATTTTTCTCCTTGAAAAAAGTGGAAACAGAAAAAAATGGGGCATTGCTACGCAATAGTACGGAAAATGCTCTGCTACTCGTACTACTTACTAAAGGCGGTGTCAACAAGACATCTAATTTCAATATGCTTGTATTAAGGTCCTCACGACATAGTAAACGCAGGAGCTGGGATGCAGATCGATGTTCAGATGGCAATAGATTCGGACTGCACGTAATATCGTCTAGAAATGCAATTGCCTGTGAACGAAGAACTGCATCCTGTTCAAAGTCTTGAAAATGTTTTGAAATCCAATGCCTGTAAGGAAATAGAAAAAAAAAACAATTCATAAACGTATTATTAAGAGAAGTGTAATAGAAATAATTCGTTTACTAGGGATAACAACTCTCCGGATTCTGTAGAGAATCTTCGAGTCCCCGGGTTATGAATTTATTTCCACGGGTTTGAGATCAACCGCGTCAAAACTTTACTTACAATTAGTTAAGTCCAAATTTACATCTTACAAACATTTTGAAAGGTTGAAGATGATTGGGCGAACGAGATTGATGTTCAATGTAATCTATTGTTGCTGAAAAAGCATCACGTTTCGTCGGAAGCAAGAGTAATAAGTCCATCTTGTCCTATTCCTTAAAAAAATATTTGGCACATAAAAATACCATAAATCCACCCGTGATATGGCGTAGTTGCGTCACACAACCATAAGAAGCAGAAATATGTATTTAGTAAAAACGAAAATTTGCTTATGATAGCGGTTTAGCTGTACGGATATGACTCTATTTGGAGAGTTTTAGATAGTGCTGCGAACCACTGGTGCATTCGAATTATCATGCAGCATTTGCTTTACATTGGCATAAAGTAGGCTGCATGGTGATTCTGCTGAACTGACCTACGCCAATATCTATCGTCGACAATGCACAGCTGACTGACTGACTGACGGTTATGCATATCAGGGTAATAGTAACTGCAACCGCATAGATCAAGTGTTAGTGTTGTCGTTATATTGGACTGGTGCATCTATTGCATTGCTGATGACAATGATGAGTGACTGCATCATCGTCGTCGTCATATTCGCAGCGGTGGCAGTGTTTTTATACCCTTCACGGATGTGATATGGTATATTAACTTTGTCATGAAGTTTGCAACGCATAGAAGGAAGCATCTCCGACCAAATAAACTACATTTATATATTCTTTGCCAGTATGACGAGGCGAGTCGATTAAGGTTTGTCCGTCTGTCTGTCCGTCCGTCTGGTTTTATGCAAACTAGTCTCTCAGTTTTGGAGTTATCGAGCTGAAATTTTGCACGGAACCTTCTTGCTGTTGTACGCAGGAAATATGGAAATATGTCGGAACCAATGGAATCGGACCACTACGTCATATGGCTGCCATAGGAACGACCGGTCCAAAAGTTCGACTTTGTGAGAAAAACTTTTTTATTTCTTAAGATAGCTTTCTCAAATTTCACACTATTCAATAGTATCTTTAACCAAATCACATTATTGAATTTGGATGAAATCGGACCACTCTGTCATATAGCTGTAATAGGAACGACCGTTCAAAAAGCAAGTTTTTGTTAGAAAAACTTTTTTATTTCTGAAGACACCTTTACCAAATTTCATATTATTCAACCATATTGACTGTCAAACCACGTTTCTGAATTTGGTTTAAATCAACAAACTATTTCATATACATCTCATAGTAACAGTGAAATCAGAACAAGTTTTACTACTAATTTCAAAGTGGCAAATGTAGCAAAAGTCACATTTCGTGTATTTATGCACATAAACGGGCACAAACATAAAAAATAGGACATTTTCCTGTAAACGGGACCATCTGGTCATGATAGCCTATTTTACAATTACTTATAAAACAAAAACATAAAGAACGTGTTCAGTAACTAATGTGCATTATGTCGAAAAGGAGATCTCTAAATATAAATTCATCGAACGTAGGACCTTAAGACTGAGTTTTTAGTAGAAAATCGGGGTCCAGAAGAACGTAACTCACGACCGCGTATGTGGTCATCTGGAATAGCAACATCCATTACGTCCTTATCGCCCTATTTTTCGTCCCCCCTTTTTGCCATACTTTGTCGGTGAGTGCTCGTAAGTTATGTAAGGAGAGAGCAACGAGGGGCAAAACCTCCACCCATGTCTCCCGTGTGCTACCTGGGATCTTTGACCATTCAACTAACTCCAAACTTACCTCAAAACATTCAATACACGCATAGTTGCTGGTGAACTAACAACGGAGTCTTTTCGGTTCCTAGCTTCCACCTCGGGGGGCTCATCCCGTGGATTACTGGATGCTGAGGTAGCGATTGCAAAGGCTGCCGCGGCAGTTGATGTGCTGCTCCTGCGAAAAAATAATTTCACATTTAGAAAAAAGTTATCACATTAGTAAAATTTAGAGAATGATCAATATTTTAACATTTCGAGAAAGTAATATATATTTTTTCGTAATAAATTATATAAAGTTTAGAGTATAACAAATGTTGTGTTATTTTTTTAATGTTTCATCGTCGAAGTTATCGTCAATCGATCTTAATGGATATGATCAATGCGTTAGATGCACGTGCTGATTGGTATACCACTATTAGTACATTTTTATATTTATTTTTTTTTTTAATGTTTCAATCTTCTTTTGACTCACTTTTGTAGAGTTTCCGAAAATTGAAGGGTTAACCATTGATTTGATTCGGAGAGATGTTAAGGGAAGTCCGCAAAGGAAAGGGTTCTGTTTACCCTTTCCTTAATTTGTCTCGCTCGGTGGCCGTGGTCGTTCGGTCACCGCTCTACGATGCTAATCTAGAGCCCGGAGTTCAAATATCGGCCGACTAAAAACTGTCTGTGGGGATTAATAGAACCCTCACAGTTCTCCGAGCTTGTCAGTATAAAGACTGTGCGGATAGGAGGTGCATGCTAGCAACAACACTTCCGAAAAGTAGATATGCTATCGAAACGTCTACAAGACGTAAAAATGATAAAGTTGTTGACGCGCCCATGACCCTGGAGGAGTCAACAACATAAAATAGAAAGTAACAAAATGACGGGATATTGCATATGGCTATTAAGATTTTATAGGGTATAGAAATAAAAAAAAAAGGTTTTTATTTCGAGTCGAAATCTTAGAATGCATTTCAGGCAATCTTCCCAGCATATTGATGATATCTCATATCTTCGTCAAATTTTAAGAATTTTCTGGCCGGAGACAATATCAAATGAAAAGCTGAGTCGGCGTACGGGTCAGATGCCAATCGACGAATTGATACACAGTCGAAAATGGCAGCGGATAGGTCACACATTGGGGAAGGATGATAACTGCATTGCTGGACATGCCATGAAATGAAACCCCATTCCCAATGACGGCCGACGAACCAATGGCTCGTCCTAAAATCTCATGGCGCCGATCTGTGGCCAAAGAGTATGCGTCGCTAGATAAGTCGTGGAGTCAGATGCTTCCTATTGCCCCGAACAGAGTACGATGGCGCGGAGTAGTAGTTGACGCAGTATACGCACTAGGGCAAAGTAGTATCGACATCGCAAGTGGAAGATCTATATACTCGTATTCCAAAGATTGCGTGTTAATTAGGACGAATTCAGGAAAAAAATGAAACGTTCTTCTTATATTTGTGGTGCTGGGTTCGAATGCCATTTTCGCCACTACAGAAAGCAACGAATTCTAAGAAAACTGTCCCAAACTACTCAAAAAATTATTACTTTAGATGCTTTTAACATTTGGTTTCGAGCTGAAAACAAAAGCCTATTTGATGGATTGCGCAAACTTCGTCAAATTTGAAGGCCTCTAGTTCATCCACGCGACGCGACGTCGAAAAAATAATAACAGAAAGCCAACCCTACGTCCGAGGTAAAATATCTTAAGCCATGTGCACCCCGTTATAAAACGGCTAACTGGGCTTTGTAAACCCCATATGGGAGAAAGTAAAACCATGCAGACACGAAACATGGCAAGAAGAAATATCGGAGGGAGCCGCGACCTCCTGCGGGGGTTTTCCCTCTGTACAAGATGCCAGCGGTAATGGGCGTACGCCCACCAACCAGAAGGAGACCGACTGCCACGAGTGCACCTGCACGAACCGGTAGTACGTGTACTGCTCCAGCACCATTGAGGAGCTCTCCTTCTCCTGTGGTTGATGTTTCGCCTGGCATCCAAGAGACCACCGCTGCAGGCTTGCGTACGCAACGGATGAAATGGACAGAAGAAATGAACCTCATCCGTGCCTACTACGAAATTGAACTCACGCAAGGGACAACATCATATCGTCACTTGCTACATCAGTGGTTCGTCGAGCGATTTCCACAATTTGCACATGTGTCAATGCAGCGGGTTTCATATCAGTATCGCTTCATTTTGCGAAGGAGTGCAATACCGGAGACGGCAAGGGAAAGAATTCGACTTGAGGTTTTGGAGGCAACTCGAAACCAAGAGTCAGCGGGGCAGGATGTGACATCACCATTACGTCACTCTGTCCGGCACAGGAGTACCTAGAACACCAGAAGAAGTACACTACTTCACCGCCAAGTGAAAGTCTCTTCTGAAGTTCACGATGAATATGAAAGAGCTTGCTTGGAATATCAGGAAAGCATATATTTCCTGATATTCCCAGCACATGCCTGGCATTCCTAGGTTACATATATCTGCTGCAACACCTGATATTTTTCCTCAAATCAACAGCGAAATCGCATCCAGACTCAGCTCTGATACGACGTTACTGGAACTGCAATCCCTTGTACGAGTATATTACGGTGCAGTGGCAGCTATCGGATTACATGGTCAGAGTATCCATGATAACGGAGTCGGTGTGAGACAAAAACAAGAACCAGCCTGGAAGATTTGTTTTGAGCGGAAGAGAGATTCCTTAGGACAGGATATTGGCCCATTGATTCAATCCATCGCCGGTAATACCTGTAGGTGGTTAAACAAGCGAAAAATATCCTCCGTAAATATTCCACTCCTTCCGGAACTCCTTTGGGGGAAGTCCTGGACACAATAAAACAGAATCTCACAGACTTCACAAATAGTCTTTGACGATACATGCTGAGCCTCTCTAGACGTGTCCAGAACGCTACTTTCACCAAAAGCCAGCGGAACTTCTACAAGACCATCAATGAGGACCAACAAGTCAGCCCTACTATTAACTTCTCAGTGGCTGACGCGGAACAATATTGGGGTGGACTCTGGAAAACTTCCGCTCAACACAGCCAACATACTGAGTGGATCATTGCCGAAGCCACCCGCCATGCCAGCTTGCCTGGTATGACTTTCGCTGAGGTCACTGAATTCGATGTCCGCGAAGTTATTAAGCGGTCCAAAAATTGGAAGGGGCCTGGTCCTGATAAATTGCTGAATTTCTGGTATAAGCGGTTCGCGAGTGTATGTGGTCAGCTCGCACAACAGATAAATCTGTTGATAAATAGGCCTGAGGATTTTCCACCTTTCCTCACAGCAGGTTTAATCTACTTGTTACCCAAACGGAAAACAGTGGAGAACCCTGCTGAAACGAGGCCTATACAATGCTTGCCGATACTGTACAAATACATTACAGCCATGAATTTTTTTGTAGAGAATTTGATATTGTTTATTTTTGTTCTTTTGACTTTTTCAAATAAGCAAATAAGTATTTTTGAAGTTTCGAAATTTTCTCATAACGCTTCACAGGTGGCAAAGTTTAAAGTGGATTGGATACAATACTCCAAGATACTAAACAAAAATTTACTCTGAAAAACTTCGGTTTATAACTACACTAAAGTACACAACACAACATTTATTATACTCTTGAGTGGGTCACTTGAGAATACCTTCTCAAATATTGGATTAATATTCAAAAGAAATACTCTCAGTACCCGTCAGTAGAATTTTCGAAACTAGAAATAATATTTGGACTCTATTTTAAATTTAATTAATTTAATTTAATTGAAAAACGCAGATATTCGGTGTTCGGTGTGAAGGCGATTTCAAAATAAAAAGCTTGAAAATATTTTTACTCTGTAAATTTTGTGCAATGCAAATTTTTTGCTCATGGCAGTACGATAATATTATTCAATAGTGCAATAAATTCCAAACTACTCCAATTCATTATTGTCTACCAGTGTTATTATACACCGTGTACGAATATGTAAATTTAAAGTTTGGGTTTTCTGGGAGATGGTTTTGATGTGGTTTGCTTTTACTTCATAATTTATACGGATGACCATAGGATTACGTGCAATCAAACGTCGGATTTTATGGGTTGAGCTTGATTTTTATCCACTGCTTTTATCACTCAGAGTTTAGAGTGAATCGGGGGTTGTTTTATTTACACTAATTTACAATGAATAAATGAGTCTACTTCTATGGTTTTCGAATAGAAAATTACTACTCATGCAATTTTATTAGCTCCAGGAACTAAATCTGTGTGGTGAGGACATAGGTTTTTACATCGTTATTTGCGGAATTTATTAACAATATTTTCAGTTTGGTTTATGTTGGATTATTTATGCAGATATGGATTATGAATAATACGAGTATGTATATGAATAATTCAACTACTGAATGTGATTTTTTGGATGATGTTAAGTTCTGTGCTCAAACACTCGAATTAAAACTTATTTTCTACCGAAATAACAAAACCAGTCAGGAAAAAATAGGTATGGACATAAAGCTCTTAACCTAACCTTGATACAACTTAACAATCTTCAAAGTGTTTAACCTTCATAGGACCGACCTCGAAAAATTACATTAAAGACCAAGTGGGGTGTAAATGCACCCCAACTTTTTTGTATTATATAAAGGACAACAAATATTTTGGACAAAACATTTTAATTCCATATTTTGAAAAATAATCTTGAGATAAAACAGAAATTAAGAAACCGTGATATGCGTAGTACAAAAGTAACTATCACAATTATTACAAAAGTTTCTGGTTTTGGTATAATGTACTTTCAGTTAATGATTGTACCGAAATCTTCAAGATTACCCGTACCGCAACGAACAAAACTAACGATAACTCGTTTCAACTTTTTTGTACAATATAAGAGGTATATTTAAGAAACATATTTCAGAGGAAATTTAATAAAATAGGCAATTTTTTTTTCAGAAGATATCCTAACAAATGTAAGTTTGGGGTGCAGCTGCACCCCGCTCGGGCTTATGAAGGTTAAATCAAAAGAACATTGTGGCATTATAATAAGGCTGATTAGGTGGCATTTAATCAATTCATTAGTGAACTCCTCCGATTGCTTCTCTATCAAGAACGTCGACTTTATAAACGAGTCAATTAGTAACATCATTTTGAATGAACTGCACTGCTTCATTCCAAACAGCTCAAAGAACTCCAAACCAACCAGAACCTCTTGGTTTAACAGAGATTGCAAGATGGCTATAAGGAAAAAAGAAGCGGCATATTGTGCATAAAAACGATTGCGCCTCTGTACCGAACGTAGAGAGGTCTACATTACTGTACACAACACCTGCAAATCTATTATTAAAAAAGTTAAATTTCAATTACACTGTAAAATCAGGTAAAAAATTGAACTGAAACGTAGCAAATGTTTCTGATTGTTTGTCAAATATGTGAAGAAGCACTTCCTCCATTCAACCACTTGTACTCGTACAAAATAGTAATAAATAGTGCACCGCTAGATAATGCCAATTTGTTTGCTAAATGCAAAGTCTACCTGTTACACTGTTATGTCATTTGCACCATATAGACCTCTTCATTTCGACACTAGACCAGTATTTAAAGTATTCGCAAGGCCCGATGTATCAAAATCGGCTGGACCTGATGGCCTCCTCAGTTCACTTCACAAACATTGCACTTATGCGCTAGCCAAAACTGTGCGAAAACTCTTGTATTTGTCCTGGAAGCAAGGCAAACGGGGCAAAAATTCCTCTTCAATAGTCCTACGCCTGGGCGCCCCCTGGAACGGCGGTGGTCACTGACTATTGCTAACCAATGTCAAGCCGCCAGTGACGGCGCTGCGCTGATTTGGTTGAGGTAAACCTTCCCCCTGTTGTATGGGGTGTAAAAATTATACCGCGGCCTTTCCCTTTGACAGCCTGTCGTTTAAACCGACAAACAAAGGACAGGATGTGTATGCCAGCAGCTTACACTATTCAAAATCTTTATATGCTAACGAAGTGTCAACTATGCCTCGAATAAGAACTGACTCAACGGTTACGACTTTAGGCTATCGTACAATGACAAAGATTGGATTCTGGAATGTGCGAACTCTCCGGGACAATGGATCGGAAGGTCTCCAAAATGCACGATTTCTTCAATTAGAGAGTGAATTTCTAAGGTATAACTTAAACATATTAGGACTTAGGGAGATAAGATGGTCTAACGGCGCAGAATTTGTCTCTCCAACGGGTAGAATTATAATCTTGTACTCCGGTAAAGCTACCGGTAGTGGTCGTGAATCAGGTATGGAGCTCCTTTTAACCAGAGCCGCACGAAACTGTCTCTTATCGTGGGAGCCGGTCTCTGACAGAATCTTGACCGCCAGGTTTCGGACAAAATGAGGAACATCTCAATAATACAATGTTATGCCCCTGCTGAACCCGACAATGTCTTGGCAAAAGACTCCTTCCACGAAGAACTAAATGCCCTTCAAAGTAAAACACCTAAAGGTGACATTATAATGGTTATGGGTGATTTGAATGCTAAAGTTGGCGCTGATAACTATGGGCTCATACATGTGATGGGGAGATACGGTCTTGGTGATCGTAATGACAACGGTCATAGTGATATTTTCCGGAAATGTGACCTTGTCCTTGGCAGCTAGAAATCTTACCACGAAACTATCGTCAATTTTAGTTCGCATATACTCGTATACAACAGCTGCAATGCAGACCTTACTGGCATCAGAAAACCCTATAAGCTGACTTGATACCTCTTTAAAATTCCACAGATGCCTCTTGACACGAACGTCCTTTAACAGATGACGCTCTGATGAACTTGTTCTCTAATTGGGTGGGAATTTCCTCATCCCATTTTACGAGCCACAATCGTTTCATCAACGTCCTTAACAGCATTATAAATGGTAAAATTGTGCCCAACGGGTCAAAGAACTCCGAATTTCTTGCCAGGATCCCTCTCTTCGTAAACTGAGTTATCTTTGATTTTGGAGTTTTTATCCCGAAGTAGTCCATATTCGGATCTCATTCAACACACACCAAAGAAACGGAGTTTACATCGCCCTCATTTAGATAACTCAATTTTTCCCCAGCACTTAAATCGGCTAAAGATTCGCGGGGCCTATTGGTCCTCCACGTGCCGCGCATATCAACAAAAACTACCCGTGCGTTTTCCTCTGTGTTTGCCCTGGACACCAAGTCGTCCTTATAAAAGCTTTCAGCTATTGCTTGTCGTGACTCCGGAGTAGGCGCTAAATTGGCAACCTTCTTCATAGTTTTGATCGCTTGAAATGGAGTACACGAGACTCCGTAAGTGACAGTCACCAAACAATACTCGTCCACCGGTTCATCTGATGAGGCCCTCCACAAAATTCTCAAGTTGTTTCGATGTTCGTCTATAATGCCTATCTGCCAGTACATTTTGGTAACGTCACTCGTAACTAAGATAGGATATTGTCGGCACTACAAAACCATATCAAACACCTTTGTAAGTAGACTAGGTCCAACATGAACCACATCGTTGAAAGACAACCCGCTACTAGAAAGAAACGATCCATTAAAAACAACACGCACTTTGGTGGTCAAGCAGTCATGCCAAAAAATAGCGTGATACGGCACATAGTAAACAGACCCGTCGCGAATCACAGTTTCCTTCTTTCCTTTGGCTAATTGCATATGTCCTAGCTTCGCATAGTTTTGCAAAAAGTCATTGACAGAATGTTTCCGTTCGGAAAAAACAGAAAGCCTCTTTTCCTGAGCAAGAAACAGTCGTTTTGCGTTGTCGTAAGAATTATCTAATGATTTTACATTTTCTTTAAATAAATAGGGAACACGAAATCTCCCTTGTTCATCTCGACGATGTTTTTCCTCATAAATCTTAGTTGCTGTGTCGTCGCTGTGGTCCTGACTAAAAACTTCTTCTGGAGTTGTAATTTTGCAGAACCTCCTCAAGTTCTCCTCCACCTTTCTTACTTCCTCTGTGGTGGTTATGAAAGATAACATTTCAGCTGGCTTCTTGGCATATTCGCCAGAAACTAACCAACCAAATGCCGATGGCTGTAACAAATTTTGAAGTCGTCGGCGAATCATCTTTATGGTGGCTGTTTAAGTTTGGTCATCGCAGAGCCTGTTCGTTTCGGTCTGAGACGGCTGGCGTCTCCAAAATACCGATGGAACTAGTTTGTGCGGGTGTCACTGATGCACGCTTAGTAGCGTTTTTAAAAGTTGCAGTGCAGTTTCGAAAACAGCGCTAGCTAAGTCGCCGGCTTGAAGCTAGTAAAGTCCCCAGATATAATCGTTCCTTTATATGCATTTTGTCTCCCTGTCAAGTTTTTTTACGATTTTTCTAAAAAAAAAAATCTACAATTTTCATTTTTCTTTTTTTGTTCACTGTTAACGTGACACCCGACTAGCCAGTCGTGTCCACTCCCATTTTCTATGACTCTTTAATATCCAAAACAACACGAATGTGAAACAACCTGCTCTCTATTGTCTTCCCTTGCAGGTATGACCTGCATAAATTTAAACGAAATATACACTGTCACCTCATACAAACTCAACATATCTCCGCCCCACCACCCCAATTTTCTTACGGGCAAGGCTATGCTCCGGCATCAAAGGGTATCCCCTAAGCTTTAGTGTTAACATAAAACCGAATCAATTCAAATGAAATTAATTCTATCTAACAACTGGCACGTGAATCTTGAACACTTGAAAGTCGTAAAGAACGAAGGGAGAAGATGGTTCAGAAGTTCTACATCTTCAATTTTGAAACTGGGTTTATTATTATTTAAGTCCAAGCCTACTAATTAAAAGATATTTTCATAACATTTCAGCAGAATTTAAAAGAATCACCATGTATTCACTAGCACACAGACAAACGTGCAATAGAGCAATTTTTCACTTCATTTTCTATCACAACATTTTCCTTGAAACATGGACGAATATCAAAGGCATTTCAACATTGAATCGCCACAAACATTTTCATTGTTGTCTCGACCCGAGCGTATTCTTTGCTGTGTAAATAATGTTTCCATGACAGCTACAAATTTTCTCCAGTATTTTCTTTTTTATTTTGACTTTATCTTCTTTGAAATTCCCGAAGATTCTTGCCTTATTCAGTGCGTATAAAAATCAAGATAAAGATTTTTCAGTGCAAGGATACGAAACGGAATAATTCGGGATGAGTGAAGCTTCACGCAGGTGCTATCAAGGCATTGAATGGTGGGTATTTTTCAATCTTCTTTGAATTTTTATTTATAATACAATATATTTTTTGTTTGCGTCTTTCTTTTCATCGCTTCCCCTTTTCCAAGCTCTATTTATCTTTTATATTAAAGACCCATTAATACAAGAAAATCCTTGGATTCCTCATAAAAGGATTATTATTCGGATTCGTTCATTATTATGGTCGATTCCGATTTTGATTCTGTAGATACGAGTCGAAGGATATACACGGAACATGGTGCATAATGGGGATATTGTAGAGATTGAAGAGAAAATAAGACAACCAATTGGCCTTGATTCTATAGATTGTTACAAGATTTAAAATTCCAGGTTGAAGAATTTTTTATCTTTTGATGGTTTCGTTTTGGTTGCTGTATGATAGTAGAATGGATAGGTAAAATTAGAGGAATGAAATTGGATCTTGATTTGTAAAGAATTACAATTTACAATAAGGACTGTGGATTAAACTTGTTTTTTTTTTTTTTGGCATTCATAAGGTTTAATTAACCTCGTGCTACATCCATCTACTTTTGAGTTGGTCGTCAATGTAGTTTGTTCATGCAACTCATCAGGTTAATCCGGTTCATGCGGGAATGTAAATTGAGCGAGGTACAGCTCTACCCCCAAACATATATTTTTAAGGATATCTTCTAAAATCATTTTTCTACTTTGATTACCTCTGAGATATGTTCCTAAAGTGTGCTAACAATCCCGATCACTTGGATAGGTCCACTTGAAATTTGGCTATATTTCGAAGTGATCTAAAGGCATATTCTGGAAACTCCATGACATTATACATAGTAGCCCACTTGTTTCTTTTGTTTCACGTAATCTCAGAACTTAAGTCCCGCTGGAATTTTATTACGATTATTCACAAAAGCAGTGTGAAATAGAACAGTCATTCTCTGCATTGGCCAATTTATTGGCTCTGATTCAAAAAAAAATATTACGGCTTTCTGTTTTAGAAATCCTATACCCCATTTCTAATCCAATAGCATGAGGTAAAACCTGATAATTTGATGATTCGCTAAGGGAGGCCCACATTCATTTTTCTATTGTTGGCCATAGGAGCCTCAAGGACGGGTTGTTGTTGTAGTAGCGACGCGTTGATATCTGATGAATGTGTGTGTCATAAAGCTTGGTTGTCCATGTTTTCTTCAACGTCCAGGTGTAGAAACGAAGCTCCTTCAATAGGATTATCCCATAGCGCAGTAGGTGTTAGGCGCGTCGGAGCTGCAGGACAGTTAAATATGTGCTCAACATCATGTGGAGTGAGGCCACAAGCTGGACAGGAGTTCTGTATTTCGTTATCAATGCGGGATAGGTACGAGTTCAGACGTGAGCACCAGCCAGAACGAAGTTGTGCGAGTGTAGTCCTGGTTGCTCTAGGAAGTCGAAGTTCGTCTGAAGATATAGCAGGTGGTTGCGCATTTAGTACCCTGTTTGGTGTCATGTCCGCAATTGAGGATAGCACTTCTTCACTATGCAGTGTTGTGATGGCCGATCTGTAGCTGGTGTTATCGAAGGGGACTCTTTTAAACCTTTGGATCTCCCGCTCGCGATCCCTCATATTACGTCTTACATGACGTGGCGGAGGGCTTCTGTCCATAAGGTTAAAGTTAGGATGGTCACTCCGATAACAGCCAACCAGATACTGCTTCGTTAGAAGTGTGTTGTGGCTTCTTAACGGCATCATTTTGGTTTCCTGGTGAAGGTGGTCCTGCGACGACATCAGTAGGCAGCCTGTGACAGTTCTGAGAGCTGCATTTTGGCAGGTCTGGACGTTCCTCCATTGAGTGTCACATAAGTTTCCCGACCAGATGGGAGCCGCATAATTGGCCACAGATGTCCCGATAGACTTGTAGGTCGTTAGTGGGGTCTCCTTGTCTTTCCCCCAGGAACTGCCAGCAAGAGCTCTGAGGACTTTGTTCCTGCCTCTCTTCTTGTCACAAATGGTTGACGCATGGGTTGAGAAGGTAACCATGCTGTCAAGGGTGACACCGAGGATTTTAGGGTGGTTAATGGTGGGGATAGTTTGACCGTCTACTACAATATCCAGTTGTTGTCTCACTTCTTTGGTCCATGTGGTAAACAGAGTAGCGGTAGACTTCGGCGCAGACAGAGTGAGATTTTTGTTGACGAAGAAGGTGTTAAGTTCGTCAAGATACCCATTTATCTGTTCGCACATTTGAGTGATATCGTTGCCGGTTGCTAGAATCGTGCAGTCATCGGCATAACTGACAATTTCGAGTCCGTCATGTGGCGTAGAGAGTCCTGACATGTAAAGGTTAAACAGGGTGGGAGATAAGACTCCTCCTTGGGGAACACCCTGTTTAATTCGTCTTAGTTTAGATTTCTCGGATCTAAATTCTGTGTAGGACTGTCTGCCGGCAAGATAGTTGGCGATCCACTTTACAATATGCGACGGAAGCGATGTACCGCATATGTCTGACAGGAGAAACGAGTGGCTGACAGTGTCAAATGCCTTTGACAAGTCTAATGCCACCAGAATCGTTCGTTGACAAGGACGTGCTTGGTTGAGGCCATTGAGTATTTTCGATGTAATGACATCCAAAGCCGTCGTGGTGCTGTGCATCCTTCTAAAGCTATGTTGGTGGTTGGCCATCTGAGTATGAGTCGCAATTATAGGGTGGAGCAGAGCTTCTAAGATCTTGGCTACAGGAGACAAAAGTGTAATGGGACGGTATGATTCGCCCAGTGTTGGTTTTTTTCGCGGTTTTAGAATAGGGATCACTCTTCCTTTCTTCCAATATTCGGGGATGATAGACGATGAGATGGAGAGATTGATCGTGGCCGTTATGTATTCAATTGCTCTTGTGTCAAGATGTTTGAGCATGACCATCGATATACCGTCTGGTCCAAGGGCTTTGGAACTCTTCGCTCTTTTTATTGCTGCTTTAACTTCCTGAGATGTAAATTGAAGTTGCTGGTCAGCTGGGCGGTTACGAATGCTCCTAGTAATAATGCGCTTAAGTCTATCAGGAGGTGGATGTTCGATAAACTGTTTGTTAAAGTTTTTGGCGCATTTTGTTGGGTCGTTAACCGTAATGTTGCCAAATTGGATAGCAACATGCCCTTTGTGTTTGGTTGGGTTTGGAAGGGCCCTAACCGTTGACCAGAGCTTATTGACACCCGTTGTCAAGTTGCAATTGTCGAGGTGGGAGTTCCATTTCCTTCTCCTGTGATCTGCTACCTGTTTAAAGATATCAAGGTTTAGTTCCTTGATCCTTGGATCGTCCGGGTTAATGCTGCGTATGCGGTCTCTATCATCTGCCAATCTAGCTGCTGAAGTTGAGAAATTTGGTCGAATTTTGGGTATCCGACCTGCTGGGATGAACTTCATAATCGCTTCCTGCAGTATGTGCCTTACATTTCGTTCAGCCGTGCGCACGTCAGTTGGAGTTGGTAAGGCAGCGAAGGCTGTGTTAGTGTAGGACTTGAAGCCATCCCAATCCGCTTTATTGTGGTTGATGAACGTGCGATTATCAGCAACCTGAGTACTTGATGGTTTGTCCAATTTTATTAGGATTGGCAGATGATCCGAGGATAGCGTCAGAACTGGTTCCCATTAAGCATCATTAATAAGTCCAGCGCTAGCAATTGAGATATCGGGTGAGCTGGAACATGTTCCAGCAATACGAGTAGGAGTATCGTCGTTGAGTGGACAGAAGTCTGATGCGTCAAGTTGTTCGGCTATGGCAACCCCTCTGGCATCGTTGTCGAGGTTAGAGTGCCATAGTTCGTGATGGGCGTTGAAGTCACCAAGTAGGAGACGATATTGGCCAGCTAGCAGTGGTGTGATATTGACATTGTATCCCGAGGGACAACTGGATACAGGTGGGATGTAAACGTTGTAGATTTCAATATCAATGTTACCCGACTGAATGGCAATGGCCTGTATCTCCAAGATGTTGTCGGTGACTGTGACGTCGATTTCACGATATGGTACTGATTAATGGATCAGAAATGCTATTCCACCTCCAGCATTTGATACTCTATCCTTCCTGATGACTTTGTAATTGCCATAGGAGTTGAGGGACGAATTGGTGTTAAGCTTTGTCTCCTGTATAGCTCCAATCATGACGCGGTGTCTATCCATGAAGTCCGATAATTCTGCAATTTTCCGCTGTAACCCATTGCAGTTAAGTTGCACAATTGATATGGTGTTGAGATTCGCAACAGCTGGTGCAGGTGTCAGGTTGTATTGCAATGGAATTCTGTTGGTAATGTGGTTCACTGGAGTTGAGGGGGAGGGCTGGGAACTTGTGTTCGCACTAACAGGTGGTGTTATGTTAGGTGTTTGTGATGACGTTGATGCTTGCTGCCCTCTGAATCTACAATACATTGGCTCGCAGTGAAGGAGGAGTTCCATTGTCGGTGGTGTTTCAGCCCAGAACAATTTGTAAGGTGACACCAGTTGTTGCAACAAGTACATCTTACTGTGATAGTGTTGGGGTGCAGCGTTCTATTACAGACGCAGCAGATCCAAGGGCCTGGACCTGGGTTGAGCTCGATTCCGGCGCGTTGAAGAAGTATTGAGAGCAGTAGCGCCGGCATGTGTTGCTCCCAATTTCCAGAAAAAATGAATAGTCAAGTTGTGTGACACACACATAGATCTTCCTTCTTGCATCGAAGGGGTTGTGGCAGCTCTTGGCCGTGTGACGTGGTTGTTCCAGGTAACACGGGTCGCTCCGGTGCGTAGAACCGGCTATCGCAGAACCAGAACATCATTCGTTCTTGGAAACTGTTTTCTTGTTTTCAGGTATTCTATCATCTAAACGAAATTTCTCAATATAAGAAAATTCAAAATTCACATTCCGAAAAGTGTTCTGTAGATTGTAAGAATATAATTTTTATTTATTTTTATTTCGCTAATGAAAACTTGTTTGATTTAGAGCCTGAACCAGAATTGATAAACTTGGATTGGGAAAACGACTCTGTATGGCTTTCTACGCTATGTCCTCCATGGGAGACTGTCGAAGCCTAATGGAGAACCACGTCATCAATGAGGGTTTCAGTCGCCATCATTGATGTTGTGGTTAAGCAGAGATTAAATACGTTGGAAAACATTTTCACCCCCTGGCCTTTGCACGCTGATGAAAATGGATATCGATTGGTAACATAGAATTTAATTCTTTCAAATTATTTTATCAATTTTCTTTTTTCAATTCAGGTGGAAATAGATTACGAGAACGTTAACAAGGCAAATCATCCTTGCTCCTAACTAAATGGTAGCAGTTTAAAAGCAATTTTGAAATTAAATTAAAATCAAGAATAAAGGACAAAACTATCAAAGATCCGCAACCAGCCATTCAGTTTGGGACTGAAACAACTAACTCAAGTAATTTATTCTGATGTTAATTAGTCACTGGTGCACTTTTAAATCTGTTTAGTATATTAGTCACTATCCAGCTGTTTTTTAGAATGTGGTTTTATTTTTCCTGTTTGTACATTATAAATGTGTATCTATTTGGTGACGTTTCACTATTATAATAGCATTCTCAAAGTCTTATGAACAATTGTTCATAAGACGTTTCTACGAGGAGGATGATTGTATTGTAAAAACCTAAGAAATTAGACAATAATAAAAATAAGGCTTGAGAATGCTATTATAATAGCAAGACGTCGCCAAACAGATACACATTTATAATGTACAAACAGGAAAAATAAAACCACATTCCAAAAAAAAAGCTGGATAGTGACTAATTTAATAAACAGATTTCAAGTAATTTGGATATTTTTGAATAGCTTCCTTATATTATATTTTGGCCAAAGTATTCGTTATTGTTGACTTAAATACAATATACGATGTCTTGTCGTAGAAAGTGTTGAAACAAATAATTTAAGTAATTTTTGAATTTCTAGAAGCACATGTCCAGCACTTCCATTCACACTGCACACTGTTATCCCTGTTGGAAGAAATGTTGTGAGAGATAGCTTCATCGACTATGTACATCATAAGTCACCACACTGTTCCATGTACATATACGAGTACCATTAAGATTTTTTGTCCGAATTTCAGAAAATAATACTATATGAATAAAAATAGAAATTGTGTTTGCTACATTACCGTTTTGGTTTACTTTTATTTTGAAAGTCTTTAGTTAATACGGACGGTAAAGGACTCTAAGAGGGCATTAGCTGCTTAATTCATATATGGGTTAACGAATAGAAAATTAGACTCTTTCATTCATGAATAATAGAAATAGAAATGTTTCTTGGAGGAAGAGAAACTTTTTACTATCCTTAAAATACATCTCAGAATGATCGATGAAATTTCTTGTTACAAGAAATAAGGTTGCTTGATTCAAGGGACTTCATTCATTATTTCAAGCGTATTTAAGCCTTGAAACAAGAACATGATCGTTAAAATTTCTGGTTATAAGAAATAAGTTTCTTGGTTCAAGCAATTTCTCGCATTATGTATTTCAAGCAAAGTTGTATCTTGAAATAAGAAACAATTTCGTGTGTCATGTCGTCATAAACATATTGGCTGTTTCAATGTGATCATGTCTCAAATAAAGAAAGTTATTCCTTGGCTGTTTTTATTGTCTTTTTTTCTTGATTCTAGCCATATTTCCTTGATTTTAGCAGACAATTCCGTGGGCCAATTCCAAACCCAAAGATTGGTAAAACTTATAAAAAAATGTATATGCAAAAAATTTCTGTTTTAGGATTTGGATCCCGGTTCTGTGAAAATGGAAGTTGAGAATCAGTGGCGTGGTATTAATTGCACCACATTATTTCGAGTGTTGTTCTATGTATTAAAATCCTACACGTTGGTAGTTAATAGTATATAATAATAAATTTTAAACATTCTACTATAAAGCAGTTTTGCAATTCATATCCGGGTTCTTCCTCCATAAAATGCAAAAGGATGTGATATCTCTCAAAAACCAATCTGCTGTAAAGTTTCCCACAAAAAAAAAAAAATAAATAAATGAAGAAACTCATCAGTTGCAAAAAGAACTGATATGAACATAATTCCGCCAAAAAACTCGTAGCTTTGCGCCTCGCTCTAGAGTATACATATTGAACCCTGATTAAATTATTTAATTTCTTTTAACGCTGATAAATATTTACACCAACACTTTTCTAAATCATACTCATGCATACTATGTCCCAACAGCAACACTACACTTTACTACAATGAATCGGAAAATTTAATGCAAAACATCATTCAAATGCATGCGTTAAAAGCCTCAAGTCTAAATTAATGCCGTAAAATTAAAAACAACATAAGGTGGAAAAAATCACATCAAAAAGTCTCAAAAACTTACCACAGCGGATCCGATTCCAAGCTTTTTTTATTTTATTTCAAAAGGCAGACGAGAAGACAATTTGATTTGTTTCGTTATGCACATATAAATGAACCAGTTTGTGAAGACAGGAAGATATTTATCACAATATGTTAATTGGCAGATTATTCCAGTCATTGTTAAATTGTAATATTCATATCAAAAGGAGGCATAACCAAATAATCATTTCATTAACATAAACATACAATTAACAATTCAAATATATATAATTAACGGATTTCCTGTACATTCACACTAACAAAACCAATAAAATAAAAAGTAAAACAGAACACTAAAAACGAATATTTAGGAGAGTTGAGTCGATATACACGCACACATACGCACACGCACAAAACGTAGAAACAGGATACAGGAGAGATGTGCTGAATGTGAGAAGATAGGATGATATGTATTAGATCCATCGCACCTTTAAATCGAATAAATAACACAATATATGTGGTTTCATAAGACAAACAGCCGCACACATAGATCAGCCAACAAAAAAGGACTCAATCCGAGAGAGTCGCATAGCGAACATTCAATCTGCGTGACAGGCAGCTAACATTAATCCACGATTAGACAGACATAAATTTGCCATTAGAAGGTCAGATTAGGTTCATCTCCCTACAATGATGTGATTGTGTCCTTCGCCATATAATCGTCCTACATTTCGGTGTTTACTTGTTTGGGGTAAGAATCAGACAGTAAATGTGTTACTTTGATTATTTGATACACGCACCTCAATTTATGTCGGAAAGTTAAAGCGAAAATAAATTGTCGTCTTCTCTTGATCACAACAACACATTAGTCCTTGCTGCTCAGTCTTCGGTTAGTCTTCTGACAATTCGCAATCAATAAAACGAATTGGTTGCCATTCACCCTGATTACCGGACAAATACTATATCGTATTATTTTGAATTGATTTGACCATTAAAATGCAGCAAACTGACCAAATGGGCTCGGCACACGTACTTGGTTAAAGTGTAGGTGGGACAAATAAATGACCAGCCATTATAATTACTGGGTGATGGACGAACGCTGTTGATTGAGCAGGAGGTCGTTGAAAATCACTTTAACTCGTCTTAGTGAACCAAACATTTAATGGTAATCCTAACATGAGTGAAAGGAGTGGTTTTAGTTAGTTTATAGAAAGTTGTTGTTAAGAGAAAGAGCTACTGAAGATCAGCGCCTACACAAAGGTGAGAAGACTTTCGACGGACCCGGATTGGAGATCGGGAGTAAACACCCGATTCCGGTATTTCCAAAAGGCCCCTTCGATCAAATCGTCTTATCCACGCTGTAAAAGCATCCTTTGGCAATAAAACATAGGCACTGCCTGTTGGGAGATCGGCGGGATAGGAAATCCGACTCTACATGGATAACGTACTCTACAAGGATAGGATACGGATTAAAGAAAAAATAGCAAAAACAAAGTGGCTGGAGTTTGTAAGTCCCTGTGTGCGTGTAGCACAAATGTGAGGATGGAACCTCAAAAGCTGTCAAACTCCGGCAGTGGGACCGATAATGGGACCTCAAGGTGGAATGAGGTCCTACGGTGAGCAAAATCAACCCTAAAACAAATTCGTGCCCCACGTTGAACGCCATTTGTAATGAGAATGTACTTTGAGCTTGGCTCAAATGAGGACGCAGGCCCAGGCCTTAATATCTCAGACCATGCCGGACACCTAAGTGTCAAAACCTCCTTAGCGAGTGACCAAGAGTATCGCGCGCTTGATAGCTAGTTCGACACTCAGGCCTACGCCTGAAAAATGGTTTTTGTAGCCAAGATAGAGGCTGTGACGCTCTCCAACCCCGCCCACAGTACCGAGAGCCAAGCTAGCAATCAAGCGTGCGTCACTCTTGGTTAACCGCTGAGAAGTTGTTGACACTTAGGTGTCCGCCGTGGTCTGAACGATCAACGCCTCGGCCTCCGCCCTCATTTTAGCCAAGGTCAAAGTACATTCTCGTTACAAGAGTTTTCAACTCTACGGCAGATCTGATCCGGTTGGAGAAAAGAGGGTTTTCGGGTTTGGGTTTTTGTTAATAATAATATAATATAATTAACGTGAATGTACATTATTTACCGCAAACGTCATTCATGTTCTGTGAAATATTCTGTATTTGCACAAGGATGATTGAGGACGGCACCCAATAGAGTTGAAAATTTCTCTTTTTTTGGCAAAGTATCTTTTGTTGGAAAGTATCTTGTTTCAGGAAAATATCTTTTTCTCGCAATGCGTTTGCGATTTCTATGGATGTGAAATGAAGGATTTTAGTGTGAAAACAGTACTCGTATGTTGCGCAAGATGTGGCTACGCCATCAAGGATTTTTATATGAACGTGAGGAGATTGCATTTCGAGCAATTCGGCGGCAAAAAAGACATTGGAAAATGGATTTGATAATCATATTGCCTAGATTTGCCAGACCCCAAAACTCCTTGAAAAGAACCCCAAAGCATATTACTCATCACCCCGATTCATAAGTCACCCATATTGCGCATGTTTCACTTCATTGCCGAAAATGTAATTTATGTACTCGAAATGCCACCTGCACTAATCCTGGACATTCGCCTCTTCACCCCGATTCATATGACATCCATATTGCCAATATTTCGCTTCACTGCCAAAAATATTCTTTTTCGAATATCCTTGTCGCCATCTAGAGTACCCTAGTGCATTGGTCTCATCCGCCCAATTTAGGAGAGCCCCATATTGCCTAGGTTCCACTTCAAGTCCAAGAAATTTCGTTTTTCCTGACCAAAGGACTTAAAATGCATTTTCCCTCGAAGGAACTAATCGGATCAGCGGACCTACCCGGATCATGGGAAATTTGGATCAGTGGAACTATTCGGATCAGCGGACCTACTCGGATCATTGGAACTATTCGGACTAGCGGATCTACTCGGTTCAGTGGAACTATTCGGATCAGCGGACCTACCCGGATCATGGGAAAAATTTGGATCAGTGGAACTATTCGGATCAGCCCATATTGCCTAGGTTCCACTTCAAGCCCAAGAAGTTTCGTTTTTCCTGACCAAAGGACTTAAAATGCATTTTCCCTCCTTCCTCTATCTTATCCACCACTCCACTGTCCTACCCTCCCTACTCAACTTCTCCATTAAACTTCCCACACTGATGCGAAACCTTTATTCTTTCAAAATCCGTGTATACTGTAAAATCCACACCCAGACTCAACACCTACTCCTGGTAATCTGTTCTTTTATTTCCAAACCTTTATGTTTCTATCCTCTACCTATCCCTAGCCTTTTATCCAGATTTTCAAACCTATCCAGACCAGAGCTATTCAGCCTGCGGAACTTCTCAGACCTGCGGACTATCCGGATCAGCGGACCTACTCGGATCATGGGGAAAATTTGGATCGGTGGAACTGTTCAGATCAGCGGACCAACCCGGATCAGTGGAACTATTCGGATCAGCGGACCTACTCGGATCATTGGAACTATTCGGACCAGCGGACCTACTCGGATCAGTGGCACTATTCGGATCAGCGGACCTACCCGGATCATGGGAGAAATTTGGATCAGTGGAAATATTCGGATCAGCGAACCTACCCGGATCAGTGGAACTATTCGGATCAGCGGACCTACTCGGATCATTGGAACTATTTGGATCAACGGACCTAGATATTTTTTAAATCGGGGCTACTAGACCTAGGTCTGGGTGTGCGACCTAGGTTCAAAAGAGTAGATCTGATTTTGGTCAACCATGACTATTATGTGTTAAAGCGTCGAACGAAAGTTTTGTTTTGTAGCTAAAAACTATTAATTATTATTATTAATATTTTTAACGTTCACAACAACTTATTTTCTTCTTTTCAAAATAATGCGAAGGTCACAATTTACATGTTGGCGTAAGACGATTTAACATTTTGTGCTGGCATAGTCGCTGCTTTCAATGTGGGTTACAAAGCAGATTACCCAGGACACAGCCGATGCCGCTACTGATGCCTCTGTCACTGCGATTGCTCCTCCGAAAATCTTATCAGCCCAAAAATGTTGAACAAATATAAGATGAAACGTCTCGTTTACAGCGGTCTAAGATAATATATGATACATTAGCTAAAAGGAATATTAATTCGGCGATGTACGAGTAAACGCCTGAAATGTGTATGTTCAACAAAATATTCTGTTGCTACAGGCACATCTGAACGGGTAATCTGTGTTTGTTCTTACTGAGTGGTTTGTGTCGATGATGATGATGTAAGTAAATAAATTGCTCAAATATTTACCTTCCCAGTCAACATTACTCATCCCCCACCTTCCAACTATTAGAAATTAAATTCCCACCAGTATAAAGGAAATGTGATATTTTCTGGCTTTTGCAAGAGCAAAGTAGAAAAAAAACATCGTCAATAATGGCCTGACGAGAATAGTAAAAATTCTCGTCATTTATTTTATATATTTTCCTCGAAGCAAATAAATTGTTCCGATATTGGGTACTTCCATCAATTCTATTACACAAGGAATATACGAACATTGGGAGCCGAAGGCTTCGAGTGCTAATCTAATTGATTTGAAATGGATACGTCCATTAAACTTATTGAAACCGGGTTGCCTGCTTCTAGTGTTTTTATTTATTTTTTTCCCTCAGTTCATTCCCAGATCGTCGTCCTTTTGCCTTTCAAATGAAATGAAAGAAGAATGAAATATCTTCACGTATCCATCGATTTCTTTTGTTAAAGCAAATATTCGGTAAACCTTTTCGTCGTTTAGACGAATTGTGTGTACGAGTACCTTAGAAGGATATATGTTCAAATCTCCAGGTGAATCTTGTGTGTGATATTTTTTTCGAGCTAAGCACTTGGCAATAAACGAAGGACGAGGTACCCAAGAAAAAAATAAATAAATTGCACGGCATTATGGTAAAGCTTCAGGGTAAATGCTTGTCATTAATTTCGCCTTTCAAATACGAAGGCAGTCGGTGCGGTAAGATGGCAGGAGAGACTGAGTTTTCGTTCGGCTGTTAAGGACGAATGGCATGAAGACAAATCACCATGTGTGGTCGGTCCAATAATTGCCCTCTCAACGGGTGCCAAACAGACTTAATTTTTCCCAATATTTCATGATACACGAGTGCATGTGTTTAGCCTTTTCGTTTGTCTTTGTCTAATGTTTATTTGGTAGTTAGGGTTAAAGCTGGTTAAATTAGGAAGATTAATTGGGGTCAGTTATCGAAAAGCGATGGGTGCAATACAGGGCACTGACAACAAATGACACTTTATTGGCCCATGTTGCAATTTATTTCGAGTTGAGGAGTTGTTACCCGTAACCGAATCCATCAACCTTATTGGATTAAGCCTTACCTTATTTCGTTGCAGTCGTCGTTGACACCTAGTCCCGGTTTAGTTCACTGGCCCGGTATATACCACGATCTTTGCAGGATCATAATATGCCTGGACGGGTGGTTTTCAAAAGTAGATTAAAGCGGTGACGTAGATAGCTTTTCGTCGTGGGGGAGGGAATAAACCGTCGCCACTATTTGTTTCTATCGCTAGGGAAAACGAGGTTTGCACTTGACATGAATATAAACAAATGCGAAAATTGGCGACTTGGTTAATTCTGAATATAAACTTAGTATGCCTTTAAAGTTTAGCAGTTTTAGCTTGACAACGCAACATTCATTTTGTATTATTCGAAACCGCTTGAAGAGCACGCCTCTAAGCGGGACAAATTTTGCTAATTGTAAAATGAATTTGAAAATAAAGAAGAGGGTTAAAATTTATTTTTTCTCTGAGTTTTGAAGACTCCATTTGTCTTTATTTTCGTTAGATAGTATCCATCATCAGTTGTACTAGCCCTACAAATGCATCCGCAAAGGGTTTTCAATGGTCAGTTGAATCTGGAAGGTCGATTGAATAAGTTTAAAGCAATAAAAGTCACAATTTTGTCATTCATGAGTACCACGCCTCAGCAGGCGGCTCAAGTTGTCGCTCTATTTTCGGAAGGGCTTACTCAGAGAACAGTCGCTCGTCAGCTAGGAATGAGTCATTCTACTGTGTCAAGAGTGTTTTGGGGGGAAGGTAGCTACAATCAGAGACCCCGACCCGGTCGCTCTAGGTGCACTTCCGATAGAGACGATCGTTTTATTGTGACAAGTATGCTACGAAATCGGCACCTCACGGGAGTTGACGTGCAGCAGAGTAGCTGTGAGCGAGTGAACAGTGAGGAGACTTCTAAAGGAAGCGAATTTGACTCCAAGACGGCCCGCCATAGGCCCAAAATTGACCCCACATCACCGACAAGCGCAACTCACGTTTGTCAGGAGTCACTTAAATTGGACCCTCGAGCAATGGCGGTCCGTATTGTTCACCGACGAGACCAGAGTGTGTCTACATGGCAGTGACTGAAGGTCGGGTATACAGACGTCCAGTCGCTCCTTGTGGGGCACAGTGCGTCAACTGTTGCATGTGGCCCAGTTGACGTTTCGTTGGCATAAACTGGTTACGGAGAATGCAGTTGCCAGCATGCACCTCCTGCACATCCATGGCCACGAACGTCGTCGTGGACGGGATTCGAACCCGAAACGCCGGTAGTCAAACATGAGACTGATGCCTCAACACACTGCGCTACCGGTCGCCCCCGACGTTGCTCAGTTACAACGTTTTATGGAGCGCTCGGACTGGTTCAAGTTCGACGGACGAGTGCTGCGAATTATATTTGTGTCAATCTGATATAGGCATGTATAGCGTCGTAGAAAAAGAGGACATCGAGTACATTCCGACTCGGCTGAACTTTTTTTTCTCCGCATGGATTCAAAGAGGACGAGTCCTGCGAATCATATTCGCGTCGACCGCCATGTGGGGTACCATGTGAAAAGGAACGTTGATAGCATTCTCATTCAGGTAAAGACAATTTTCTGCGTAAGGATTCAAAAATAACGAGTCCGGCGAATGATATTGGCGTCGAGCGGGCATAGTCATGTAGGGTGTTGTAGCACGGAGGACATCGAGTGCATTCCGACTCGGGTGATTTCTTTTTTTTTGCGCAAGGATTCAAGAAGAACGGAGCCTGTGAATCATATTTGCGCCGACCGGGTATTGACGTGTGTGGCATCGTATCACGAAGGACATCGAGTGCATTCCGACTCGGCTGATTTTTTTTTCTCCACAAGAATTCAAAAAGGACGAGTCCTGCAAATTGTATTTGCGTCGACTTGGTATAGGCATGTGGGGTGTCGTATCAAAGAGGACGCCATGTTCATTCGGACACGGCTGCTTTTTTTTTCCTCCACAAGGATTCAAAAAGGACGAGTCATGCGAATCATATTTGCGTCGATCAGGTATAGGCATGTGGGCCATCGTATTAAAGGGGACGTCGAGTGCTTTCCGACTCGGCTTAATTAAGAACGATTAAAAGGTCCTGTAAATCATACCTGCGTCGACCGGGTATAGGATGGTCGGGATTGTGTATCAGGTGTGGTGGCACAACGGACACAGACGTTGTCTGTGCTGCGCTGTGGATAGTTGGTGGCAGCCCTTTAAGGTAACCTAACCTACGCCTTGTTCTCTTCCCATGAACGAGTCGGATAACTTTATTTCAATCTTCTCCATCACGTATGCGTGGAAAACGAAATACAATATATTGTAGTAGCATAAACTAGCAACTGTGCATTCCTCGAAACCAGTTTATGCCACTGAAACACAACTGGGTCACATAGAACAGTTGACGCGCTATGCCCCACAAGGGGTTCGAGCAATTGAGCATTAACTTTTGTTAACATGGTATCTATTCATTGAATTAATATGAATATGAAAAATATGGATTCAAGCAGTAGTTCTAATGAGGCTAATTTTGCAATGAACAGTACAAATGTTCTAAATTTCCTTAGTTAAACGTCTTCCGGCCTAACAGAGCCGATACCATACAAATAAGTTAAAGAAAAGGGGCCTCTGTTTTCACAAGCACTCTGAAGTAAAATTAGTGATTCTAAAGAAGAAAAAAGAAACGAATTTGAAAAGACCACGCAACACACACAATTCATGCAACTCACAAATAAAATTAAAAAAGGAATTAACCGAAGACCAGATAAGTTTCTAGTAAAAAAACTCATTGTATATTAATTTCCATAGAAGAAGGATATAATGACTGTCTTATATCCAATGATATTCACAAAAGACGTTTTATAGCAGTCGTTCCAAAAAGCATCACTAAGTACCTACTGCTCTTATCTTCAGGTAAATTAATGCAATAATGACATGGATACTCTCATCTATTAAGTACACTGACACTTTGTTCATTTAGCTAACGAAGGACCCATGTGCCCTTTCGCGAAGAAGCATTGTCTCCTCCATGGCTTCCATCTTATTCAAAATGATAATCCTTTCTTTTTAGCAGGGACATAACTAAACCAAAAAATGGACGAAAAAAAAACTCTTAATAATGTAATTCGCTGTAGATACTCACCTGCGGTGTGATTGTCTATAGGATGTGATAACGACCCCAACTTTACTGGAACAATGCATAATGGGATCATGTTGCATGGACGCTCTCGACGATATTGTACCGAGCGATGCACCACCTAATGAACCGCGGGGCGTTGTATAAATTGACGAAGCCATCTCATCATCACTCTCCGAGAAACGTCTGTGAAATTTTAATCAAGTTCATGTTAAGAAGAGCGCTTTGAGTAAGAAACCAGCAATACCGGTAAAGGTATTTTGCTACGGGGTTGATGAGATACCTGGGTGGTTCTCGTTGTGGCGAACAAAATGAATTCTTCTTTTGTTTTTCCGGTGTTTTGGCTGTACGATGTGTCAAACGGGGACTTCCTTTGTCTGTCAGATTCTGCAATATATGCATAGTGCTGTTAGAAATTGAATTTTAAATTGGCGAGAGGATGAAGTTGTGAATATCCAAGTATAGCTACAACAGCCTAGTCATCAAGTAGTTTTCCTAAAGCAAATTGAAGTGGTGTTTTGATTTTTTTTTTTCAGTTTTTTTTTTAGGGGTGATGATTACGAATCTGAGGTTCCCTACCAAATTTTGTTGTGGAATTTGAGTGACAGCCAGAAAACAACAACAAAACACGTTTTTTGGGGGTTTTTTGAAAATATTTTTAAAACGGTTGACCCTAGCAAAAACTTTTCTGTGACAATATGAAAGATCTGAAATAGTTTAAGAAAAAAATATTTGTGCTACATTTTTAGTATATTCAATATGTTTTGTATTTTTCAAGTGAAAATATCTCTTATGCCCGGTTCACATTATTCCAGTCCAGTAATCCAGTCCAGCAATCCAGTCCAGTGCTGGACTGGATCATATCGTCTACATGATTCCAGTCCAGTAGTCCGGCGAGTGTGTTGTTGATTCGGTAACTACCTATATAGTGACAATGATTTTTGGGCGAGGTGGAATGAAAAAGTAGACCGACAATCCAGTCACTGGACTGGATTGCTGGATTGAATTGCTGTCCAGTGCCGGTTCACATTATTCCAGTAGCAATCCAGCGCTGGACTGGATTACTGGACTGGATTAGTTACTGGAATAATGTGAACCGGGTATAAAACTATTACGGATATGAAAAAAGTTGGTTGGTTGGTTGACGTGGCCGTTTCCTCCTCCGCAGGAAGGAAAAATCAAGTACCGCTAGTAATGCGTCATTTTGATGCCACAAAGTCTCGTATGAGGATAACCGTAGTTAGTGTTGAGAGTCCCTTACGCCATTTTGGTTCGGAAATTAAGGTGTCCAAGGAAGTGAGGCATCTAGGGGTTACCTTAGATGCGAAACTAACTTGGAATGTTCACGTTGATGAGAAGATCCTAAAAGCGAAAAGGATTTTACATCAATGTAAGAGAGTGTGTGCTCGTAGGTGGGGAATTTCACCTAAAGCGGCACACTGAATTTCCACAATGATGGTAAGACCCATTCTAGCCTATGCAACAGTGGTATGATGGCCAAAAGTCATGCAGAAAATCACAAAGTGGAAGCTAGATGGGGTACAAAGGATAGCTTGCGTAAGCGTATGTAGTGCAATGCACACCACACCAACGCTAGCAATGGAGGCATAGCTGGGAATGCCGCCGCTGGACTTATTTATAAAGAAAACGGCGGCGCTTTTGGCAATACGCATAGAAAAGGATGCCATGTGGCATCACTTTGGAACTAGCAGCCGTCATAAGACATTATATATGATGAGGTCAGGGAGACTCTAGTGCCGGTAGAAGGCATGAGTAGACGTAGACGCTGCATGCGGCCCTGTAGGTCTAGATGGAGTAGGTGCAGTATAGCATTTAGTGCAGCTGCTGGTCATGAACACATAGCACCTGCGACTGCGATAGCTGCACCGTAATCAACAGGGTAAGGTTGTATTTTTTGAGAAGAGCTATGGTGACTAACATCTCGTAAAAAATATAACCTCACCCTGTGCTCCGTATACGATAATTGGTCGCACTACAACCGTGTAAAGCGATAAAACCATCTTCGGCTGAAGACCCTATCTCTTGCCGCAGGTTTTCGTGCAGGCATAAAGGACTATGTAGCCCTTTTTTTGTACAGTACTCAATGTGTACCATCGAACTGAGTTTGGAGTCGAGAATGTTTAGGTGTTCAGGTGTTTACTATGTCCAAAGCGCCCCTCATGATGTCGCTCATCACAGAGAGGAACTTTCCCGAAACCAGGATTATCATGTCGTCTGCGTACGTGATTACCTTGGCACCTGATGCTTCCAGCCTCCTAAGGAGTCGTCCATCGTTATTACCCACAGCAGTGGGGCTACACCCCGTCTTGGGGAGTTCCCCTACATACGAATCAATGGCTTGGCAATCTTCCAGCTCCGATACCATTATTCTGTTTTCTAGCATCTCTACTATCCAGCTACTAAAGCGAGTCTCCACCTCAAGTTCGGTGACTTCTGACTGACCTCAGTACGGATATTATTAAAGGCGCTCTTAATATCCAAAAATGAGCTCAGGGTGTACTGTTTGTAGTATATGTCATACTCAATCGTGCGTACTACCTCATGGAGAGCCGTCTCTGTAATTTTCCTTTGCGATACGCGTGTTGGCATTTTGAAATAGGCGACTTGGCCAGAAGCTGTCGTATATGGCTGTCAAAGATTCGTTCCAGTATCTTCATTAAGAAGGAGGTGAAGTTGACGGACCTGAAGTCCTTCGTGGAGTCATGACCGCATCTGCCGGCTTTCGGAATTAACATGACCCGTATACGTCTCCAAGACTCGGGTACATGGTTACGTGATATTCAGGTTCAGAATATGGCTACTAGTCATTGGGATACTACGTATTGTAACTGCTGAAGCATTACCGGTAAAACACCTTCCAGGCCAGGAAACTTACATGGCGAGAAGCTATTGATAGCCCACGTCGTTCCCTCTACCGTGATTACGGATCCAATTTTTTCCCACGAGGTACGCTGATCATTTTGTTTAAGGGTAAACCAACAGGGTTGTAATTAGGAGTTTGAGGGTTTCAGCCGCACATTGGTTGCAAGCTCCATCAGATCTTTTGATGAAAGACGGACAACTGTAGCTTTTCGACAGGATCTTGCACAATCTTGCTGAAGCTCCAGTGTTCTCCCCAAGATTCCTTTTTGGCATCTCTGAGGACTTTTTTGTATTTTTTATTTAGTCCTTGTATGGCTGCCAGAAATTAAACTTGTAGCTAATATTAAAGGTTTTCCTGGTTAGCTTCCGGGGTTGATCAGGTCATAACTCCACTAAGGGGGAAGAGTTTTTTTTTTGCTATATTTAGCCAGACATGAGATGTTGTATTCCAAATCAAAAGCTTTTCCGAATGTCTCGATTTGGGACTCCAGCTCCTGTACCGACTGTATACGAAGACTGGGTGTCCTTGAGAGTTTGAAGGTTATTACCTGTTCAAATTTGTCCCAGTCTCAGTAGATTTTCGTGGGATTTCTGTATGGATTAGTTTTCTCTACCTTGAGAGCAACCGTAAAAAGTATTCAACTGTGGTCCGGAAAAGACTTTAGGTCAGAGATGTTCCAATCCTCGACCCTGAAGTTCTCATTATTGTTCGTCAGCAGCGTAATGTCAAGGACCTCCTCCCACACATGAAAGTTATCCGTACGCGGAAAAGTGAAGGTTGGGGTGCTTCCCCTATTACACACAGTGAGATTATTATTAATTTTGTTATCAAAAAGTGACTCACCTCTCTCATTTGTTATGGAACTTCCCCATAAAGCCTGCCTAGCATTTGTATCGCATCCCACTAGTAAGTTAGATGTCCTGTCAGCCACTACTCTGGTCAGATTAAGTAGTTCCTCGATGGGTGCAGGTCTGTCGTCGGCCGTTTATGCGGAAGAAAAATAAAGTGTTTTTCCGTCCGCTGTTCCCACCTTGATCACGGGCAGATCGGCCGAACTCATGTCGGGAGACAAGCCTATATGTACTCTTAGCCATTATGCAACCTGGGCACACTTTCTGGGCCTATCTTGGCCGTTGTTGAAGTTAAAAAGGTTATTATGTGTGTCATCAAGTCCCTTGACCTTGAGGTCCTTTGCCCACGGTTCTTGTACCAGTGCGATGTCGGCGCTCTCCTTCCTTAAGGAGAACACGCAGATTGTCCGGGACGCACCTTGCGTGATTCAGATTAATCTGCACACACTTCAACCTCATTTGTGACCGTTGAACACGCTGTCCTAAGTGTGCCCTCATCCTCCACTATCTCTAGGCTTAGTTCGTCCAAAAGGCCCCTTGCATCCCGACCTGGATCTACCGCCTCCACCGGGGATCGAAAAACCTTCACCTTAGCATTTCTAATGCCAAAGTGAAGCCTGTGGCCAACCGCTTCTATTAGCTTCAGGCTCCCTCGGCACACGTTTATAAGGAGGAGGAGGGTGATGCTGTTCGAGTGGGCTTCCTCCATCTTGAGTCATGCTTTGGATGGCAATGTTTTGAAAACGCAGACAGTGCAACAGCTGTGCATTGTAGATCTTTACTTTGGGCAACCCGATGCGCCTCTCCGGGATTTCTCCAACCGGGATGAGCTTGAGTCTCAAGCCATCCATTGTGTCACTCATCCAGTTGACAAAAGTCTTTAGAAAATCCAAACAGAGCTGATTCTTGCATCTTATCACACGGAAATCCAGTATGGTGATGTCGCTGTCGAAAAGCAGCTCATCTTTGCCTTCATCTGGGTGGTGTAGCACCATTTCCGAGAGTCCAGACTCAATTTTGCTCCAAGAGCCAGATGCTAGCTTGCCATCCGTGGCAAGCTCATTCCCTACTGCCACTGACTGGGGTAGTCCTTCACCACTTCGCTGAAGAGTCTATCTTTCCTCACGTATATCTTGATAGATGGCGTGACGATTGCGGTCTTATTAAGCTTGGGAGCGTGGTCGGTCTCATCCCGAGACCGGTTTCTTTTAGAACAGAGAAAAAGGTATTTTTGTTGTTGTTTCTTGGCTATAACTATTTTAAAATTTCACAAAAATTAATTCGGTAGCAAAGCTTAGACTCGTAATCAGCACCCAAAAAAAAACATAAATAAAAAGGAATTAGAACTACATCACAATTTGCTTTAGCCGTCACATCTTTATAGGAGCTGACCTATAAGTCGATGAGAGTCGGCTATAATACAATATTAGGTTTTAATTCTAAGAAGCCTGTGTAGTGAACAATGTGATGCCCAATTTAGGCACCATAGATGGGTAAATTGTACCAGTAGGTGGTAAACGAACTTCCATGAACAGAAAGGATAGTATGTCCTTTGTAGCAATTTAATTCTAATGTCTCTCACCAGGCGATTAGAGGATAGCCTTACTACGAGTTACTGCCGAGTACTCATACAAAGTTTTATTTTCTTATGGTCTCAAAGTCCTTTATTATCTAAAGTCGAAGGGTTTCTAAAGATCCCTTAATAGCCGGAGTCATGAAAAGATTTCGTTCGCTCGGAACCTTCGAAACCCAATCCTGCCCCAAGATTGAGCCCTGTCTGAAAATTTCATCCACTGGCCTATTAATGTAAATGACACGGCCCCCGGCATCCAATAAAGCCTAAAGACATTTCAAACGGAAAAATCATACGTCGACAAATGTACATATCTGGTTGATTGGTGTCTCTCCGACCTTACCTTCATCTGCAATAATCCCCATTCACATTAAAAAAAAATCAATTACAAAATAAAAGTCCACCAACATCTGCAAACTTTCTACTATTTACCCTACTTCAACTTTAACGGGTGGAAATTAGAACCGAAACAATTGGAAAAGCGTACCACAAATCTGGGATTAAGCCGTGTAAACACTACTCCTGATAGAATCAATCAACTTCTCCATTCACCTGTAATGGGATCCGTTCGAGGTGCTTGCGGATAGCAGTACGGATTGCATTCAACTCGCCGCCATTCAGCGCTAATTGCAAACCCCTAATTAGTTTTGTCGTCACGTAATTGAACTCACCTTGCACACACCCCCGTCACCATTCATTTGCAAACTGTGACGATGCTGAATGAGGGCTGCATGAGGAATGACATTGGCACCCGCGCTGGGTCGTCGATCCAACAACAAATTCACTTTAGGGGGTGATATGGACGTTTGCGGAAATTTACACGTAGACGAAGGCGGGCTGATAACATCACGTTTTGGAGGTACTGGCGCTGAGGTGGATTGACTTTCGCAGGGAGTTGTTGTAACTGTCGGCAATGAGTGTGGCGGTGACATGATTTGGGGTGCAGGAGTTCTCATTGATGGAATTAAAGATGTCGCTGGTGCTGACGGTTGTGGGGCTGGAGGTGAGATGACTGCAGGTACTGGTGCTGAAGTTGCTGTTGACACTGAAACACCTTCCTTCTCGGTTGCCTTACGTTTCGGATTCAATCGTTCGGGGAGCGGACTGGTCGGTGCTCGGGCGTATTTGAAATGTTTCGGTTCGTCGCCAGTCGGAGTGTCAGGCTTGTCCTGGCTGCCCGATCCCGTCGAACCCACCAGCGTCACAGAACTCAGATTTGAAGGTGACGAAGGACCACTTAGTGTAGTTTCTGGAAAAGAGAAGTAAAGTGTAATTCAATGAAAAAGTTCGTCAAACTTGTTAACTATGTATTGAAAGGACGCTTGGAATGCAGTATTCGAAATTACTGGAAGGTGAATTGCTCTCTAGCGATGAAATTAGTGCTGGTTTTGATTTAATTAAAAAGTTGCGGGAGCAAGTCACGTGACCGCTGGATGTGAGTGGGAAAATAGTCCTTAATGATTTAAGAGTGTCAATCGCAATTACCTACAATCGATTAAAATAGTTTGCAGTATCTAAAAGTAGTTGTATCTTTAGAAGGACAATGGACCCGTCTCAAAAACAAAGATTTTTTTTAAATTAAGTTTTCTAAAAGCAATATATTGCTTTGAAAAAAAGGGAAGCGAAATGAACTACGAAGGGGTACCCAAAAGTAGCAAGAATGTTTTTTTTCTTTTGTAGGCTGGGAGGTTGGCAGCATTGCTTTCGCACGATGGGTATAATTTAGTCAGTAAAGCAAGCGATGACAATGGGCATACCTGGCGTTTTTATCTTTTGGGATCTGATTATGTTGTCAAATCAATGAAGTACCTATGTTAAAGAGACCTTTCCCACTGAGTGGAAGCAAGAAACGGCAGCCTTACAAATTGCAATAATTGGAGAGGCATTTATGTGCTCCCTGCCGGTGCCAAAATAATTGCCAAAATTGGCCAGAAAAGATTAAAGGAGCAGTAGGGAGGCAGAATATATGAAGAGCAGACTAAGTTTCAATCTGGATTCTCCTGTGTCGACCAAATTAACCTTGTGGATCATCATTGAGCAACGCGCTGAGTAAGATACTCCGCTTCAGTTCATCACCATCGGGGCGCAACTGCCCGACCGCTAGCTCAGTGCATTAGGCACCAGTCTCATGTCTGACTAGCGGCGTTCCGGGCTCGAATCCCGTCCACGACGAAGTTCGTGGTCGTGGATGTTTGTGTTGTCTTCCCCTGTTATGGGGGCGTAATAATAAGCCACAGCATCTCCCAACTTGTCACAGGTAGACGGCTAAATGGGGGAACAGGAGGTGCATGCTAGCAAGTACATTCTCCGAAACTACAATAGTTTATCCCAACGAAACGTCAATTGGGCCACATGGAACAGTTAGCGCGCTATTCCCCACAAGGGGTTAGGGCCATTGCGTAACAACCCGACGTCGGGCCCCGACCATCGTCCTCCAATTATATCGGTCATGTTACCGCGTCATCCAATATCAGATGCCCAGAATTTGTTTGGCGTATTGAATTGGAGCTCAACTTCATAGAACCTATGGAAAAAAAATTCTCCTCATTTTCATAGTTATATGAAATTGAAGGTTCGATGGAAGTTCGGTCGTGGTTGTGCGCGACCATGTATGGCGACCATCAGATATTTGCCCATGCAATACATAGGCAAATCATTTTATGGTTTGATAAACATTGGCTTGAATAAGGAATTCGAAAAATATGATGACACACTTGGACCTACCTACCGATGCCTAGGCAAATTGTTGAATTTACCGTCGATTGCATGAAACATAAAAAATCGGATTTAGTTTTGGTAAAAATCGATAGATTAAACTGCTGAAAAATTAAGGTGGACAGAAATGTAGCTTGAATTGCATTGGGGGGTCGCTCACTCCGAATCTGGGGTAAAAAAAAAAATGGGGTCGTCCAGCTCAGATTGGCAACGTCGTTTTCATGGGAAATAGTGCTCCTATCTGGCTGGTTCGAATAAAAGGGCATTGGGGGGTCGCTGGCTCAGAATCTGGAGTCAAAAGAGAAAGAAAAATTGGGGCTCCTCATCCCAGACCGGTAACCCCGTTTTCATGGGAAATAGTAGTCCGATCTGGCTGGCTGGAACCAAAGGGCATTGAGAGGCCGCTGACTCAGAACCTGGGGTCAAAAAAGGCAAACAAAAAATTGGGGTTGTCCATTCCTGATTGGCAACATTGAGGGGTCGCTGGATCAGAATCTGGGGTCAAAAGAGGCAAAAAAAAATTGGGGTCGTCCATCCCAGATTGGCAAACCCCGTTTTCATGGGAAATAGTGGTCCAATCTGGCTGGTTCGAACTAAATGGCATCGGGGGTGTACAGAGTACAGACATCTTTATTTTTTTTTGTTAATTCATAATTAAAATTACTCAATTCATTTATAATTCATTTTTTGTTACACATTGTAATTGTTCAAAGTCAATTCATTCAACTTAAAGTTCATTCACGATTATTGGAAAATTATGCTTACTGTGCACGGTTGAACGAACTTGTAGGTTCCAATTAATTATATTGTCTCAAAGGTTCATTCGACCGTCAGCATAAAAATAATATAAATATTGTAAATATTATTGTATCTATTTTAGTTAGTAAGTGAAATACACCTGTTGAATCACAACCGAATTACTCTTTTTTTTGGAATCTTGAAACGGTCCCCAAACATTGGTCCGTCGAGCGAACATCATATACGAGTATTACCTATCTTACATTTATAAAACTTTTCGAACTCAGTGTCGTAAAGTGGAATTATATTTGTTTGACGAGTACTTAGTCCTTTGGAATACAAGTCATCATCTTTACTTTGCGAACAAGGGTCGCAAAGTTAACTTATAGGCTTTTCGAACAAAGTGTCGTAAAGTCCCAGCAACATCGTGTCATCGGTTCATTTGGAGCTACATTGAAATATATTATCTCACCATTGTCTATTTGGAACCTCATTGGAGCACATAATCGGACTTCAAAAATCTTGATCTAATTTCTCACTTACTCACCATGGAGAGCCTTATAAAGGAACAATCCCTCGTGATGAAAAACATCCAAAAAATCAGCCAAAATTATCGGAAGGATTCCCCAAACCGCAAAACTAAGGATTATATTGAAGTGCGTCTTCATAATCTCAACAAAGCCTCGGAGACCTTTGAAAGGCAACATATCGAGCTGGAGCAGTACGAAGGAGCCTCCGAATCCAAGTATTTTAAGGAGGATTTCTATTCGAAAATCGAAATCATTTATGACCAAATCCGTGACCTAATGGAGGACAACTTACAGGATTGCATCGAACGTTCCAAAGTCTCCGAGAGACTTGAGGAGCAATCTAAACTTTTGAAAAAGCAACAAGCGTTCATCAAACTCTTTGATGAATGTCATTCGAAGATATCATTAGAGATACAAGATGAATCATCGAGAGCGTTCATCAAACAACGCATTCCGTTATTAACCGGGTAATGGGAAAAAATACTTAATTTGCATAGCGAAATCATGTCTTTGGGAACTATTAGGGATGCTTACTTCGATGATAATGTCTTCGGTACTGTGGAAGAAAAGTATCATCAAATCATAATGGCAAACAGCGACAACTCTCCAACTACACCGCCCAACAATTCCAGTAACAAAGGAATTAAGCTACCTAATATCGAAATTCCGACATTTGAAGGGAGCTACGTCAAATGGCCATCTTTTAAGGACATTTTTATGGAATTAATTCATAAAAACAACTCGATAACTGCAGCTGAAAAACTTTTTCACTTAAAATCGAGTTTAAAGGGCGAACCAAGTGAGCTCATTCGTCATTTGTCAATTACGAATGATAACTATATCACAGCGTGGGATATTCTCGAGAAGCGTTACAACAACAAAAGAATTCTCATCACAGCACAACTTAAAACGTTACTGAGCCAACCCGATTTAACAAAGGAATCTACCGAAGGAATTAAACGAATTCACGATACAACAACCGAGTGTCTGCAAGCTATAAAAAACCTCAACGTCGATATTTCTACATGGGATCCAATTGTAGTGTTCTTACTTAGCCAAAAACTCGATAAGGACACTCATAAGTGCTATGAACAATCTCTACATAATCCGCGAGAGTTACAAACAATTAAACAGTTTCTTCAATTCCTGAAAAACCGATTCCAAGGCTTGGAGGCGTGCGAACCGATCAAGAAACAAAATAGTGTACGGCAAGGTGATTCAAAACAATTTAAAAGTTATCATGGTGCATCGAATGCTGACACTTGTGCATTGTGTCACGCAGACCACAAGATCTATACTTGTGAAAAGTTACTAAAGTTGTCTCCAAATGGGAGAATCGAGGCCATTCAAAAGGCGAAATTATGTTTCAACTGTCTGCGAGCGGGACATACAACTCATTCGTGCAAAAGTTTCCGTAAATGCAAAAACTGTAAGAAGAACCATCATACTCTCTTACATTTTGATCGTGCTGAATCTAAACCGAAGGAAAACAAATGCGATTCAAAGCAACCAACAACTAACAACTCAGGACAAGTGACCACTCATTTGGCAAGTGACAATGCCAATTACACCGTTCTACTTCCAACCGCAATTATCCGAATACTTCAATCCAATGGTCATTATATTCAACTGCGCGCGTTAATTGACCAAGGTGCACAAAGTTCATTCATCACCGAAAATGCAGTGCAAACTATTGGATTAACGAAAATTAGAACAAACGCCACTGTTACCGGTATCGGACAAACAAAGGTCGGAGAAATTAGTAGCCGCGTTAATGTAACCATCTGTCCACGATTTTCGTCGTCATTCCAGTTTACGACAACGGCGCTCGTTCTCAAAAAGCTGACTAAAATCTTACCCGCACAGAAGGTCCAACCTGTGAAATACCAGTACAATCATAATCTAGTGTTAGCCGATCCAGATTATTACGCGCCTGGAAAAATCGATATGATTTTGGGAGCCGAAGTGATATCCAGGATTCTTCTCAATGGATTGATACGTGGGAATCAGGGATCGTGCATAGCGCAACAAACCAAACTTGGATGGATTGTAACTGGTGAAGTTCTTGATGACGTCTCAGATAACAGAGTTCAGTGTTTTATTTCAAATACAGACCTTAACGACGAGTTAAAGAAATTTTGGGAAATCGAAGAAATTCACCGCGAATCAGAGTTAACATGCGAAGAAATGGCCTGCGAGAAGTACTATCGTCAAACCACTCAACGAACTGCGGGTGGACGATACGTCGTCAGAATCCCATTCAGAGAAAATCCAGAAAATACTGATGACCTTAGCGATACTCGGCAAATTGCATTGGCTAGATTATTACAAATGGAGAAAAAATTCAAGAATGACAAAAAATACGAGGTACTATACAAAAACTTCATGAATGAATACATGGAATTAGGTCATATGGTGCTTGCTGACGACAGTATTGGCAAGAAATATTACCTACCTCACCACGCAGTACTAAAAGAAAGCACTACAACAAATTTACGTGTGGTTTTCGATGCGTCCGCGAAACTCAATAATAAAACGAGTTTAAATGAGTTCATGCTTGTGGGGCCGCAAATTCAGCAGAAATTGCTGGAAATTTTACTTCGCTGGAGAAAACACAAAATAGCTTTTATTGCTGATATCGAAAAAATGTATCGGCAAATAAAGGTGGACCTGCGAGATCAAGATTATCAGCGAATTTTGTGGAGAAATTCGCCTGATGAGCCGATCAAAGAGTATAAGCTCACAACGGTAACATATGGCACAGCAGCTGCACCATACTTGGCCATTCGCACACTCTTCCAACTCGCAAACGACAACCAAACCACATATCCCACTGCATGCGAAATTTTAAAAACCGATTCTTATGTTGATGACATCGTTTCCGGTGCCGCTTCAGATCAAGAAGCAATCGTTTTAAGTCAACAAATGATAGAATTGCTGAAAAGTGGCGGATTCAACCTTCGCAAATGGGCGAGCAACAGCAAGGAACTTTTGAGTACATTGCCATGGAATCTGAGAGAGGTTCATGAGGAGATGGATCTCGACGAAGCGAAAGACTTAAAAGCGCTTGGTGTCATGTGGAATCCATCGAAAGACACGTTTAAATTCATGGTAGACTTGAACAGTAATTCCACTCCCAAAATTAAACGGCAAGTCGTGTCACAAGCAGCCAGAATATTCGACCCTATTGGTTTTCTGGCACCTGTGGTTATCAAGATTAAAATTCTTCTCCAATCTATCTGGGAAAACGGTGTCAGCTGGGATGACCCTATACCGCAAAAGATCCTGCAGAACTGGATGATTATCAAAGATGAGTTACCTGAGTTGCAGAGAATCGAAATACCAAGGTGGATCGATTTTACTGCTAACACCGACTTCAAATGTGAATTGCATGGATTTTCCGACGCCTCCTTGGGAGCATACAGTGCTGTGATCTACATGCGGATAATTCGAGACGATTCTATACAAGTTCACCTTCTCACCGCCAAAACAAAAGTTGCCCCATTAAAATCCACATTGTCCCTCCCGAAACTAGAACTGTGTGGAGCAACCTTATTGGCAAATTTAATCAACCAAACCATTAAAACGTTACAAATCGATCACATACAATATTTTGCGTGAGCAGACTCCTCTGTTGCTTTAAGTTCGATCAACAATCATCCCCGAAAATGGAAAACGTTTGTAGCGAACAGAGTAGCTGAAATTCAAACCCTAACCGATCCTGAAAAATGGTTTTATGTTAAATCTCGTGAAAATCCAGCAGACGTCGCATCAAGAGGAATATTGCCGTCCAAATTAAAAAATCATAACCTATGGTGGAATGGGCCGACATGGTTGAAATCAGAATCAATCATATATACCGTTCCTCCGAATCTCTCAACGAAGTTGGAACTAAAGAAAATCAGCACGGTACACGTAGCCCTAGACAGTGAGCCAACCTTACTTCAAAATTTACTGGGAAATTATTCTTCGTTGAGTAAAACCCAACGTGTCACTGCCTATGTCTTACGGTTTGTGAACAACACATGGAGTGACCAAGATAGAAATAAAGGACCTCTCACGGTTTCGGAATTAAAGCAAGCGTTAGAAATTTTGGTGAAAGCTACACAATACGAATACTTTCAAGAGGAAATCAACATATTGCGTAGCGAAAATAAACTAAAGACGACAACTCGACTTGTATCATTATCACCTTTCCTAGATGGCAACAACATTCTCCGAGTGGGAGGACGACTGGAAAATGCTGATTGGTGTGACAATAGAAAACATCCAATAATACTACCTCACAAAAGCAATTTGACAACATTGGTTCTAGAACAAGCTCACAAAACAACATTACATGGTGGAAATAACATAATGCAAGAAGTAATTCGACAACAGTTTTGGATTCTTAACGGCTTATAGGCTATCAAAGGATATAATCATCAATGTGTGAAATGCCACCGTCTGTAGGCAAAAACAACTCAGCAGATGATGGGGATGCTTCCTAAGGCGAGAGTTGTAGCATCACCACCATTTTCACATTGCGGAGTAGATTACGCCGGACCTTTTGACATTCTACTTTCTCGAAACAGAGGCAGCAAGACCAAAAAGGGCTATATCGCAATCTTCATTTGCTTAACAACAAAAGCTATACATATCGAAGTGGTAACAGACCTGACATCAAGTGCATTCATAGCTGCGTTCAGGCGTCTTGTAGCACGAAGAGGACCAGTCGCGCACATGTATAGCGATAATGGAACTAATTTCGTCGGAGCTAGTAAAATCATTGCGAAACTACATAACGAAGACTACTACCAAAAGGACGTGCAAGAAGTATTATCGCAAGTTGGAACTCAATGGCACTTTATACCTCCTGCTTCACCTCATTTCGGTGGTCTCTGGGAGGCTGGTGTGAAATCAATCAAATACCATATGCGCCGCGTAATTGGAGATACAAATCTTACATATGAGGAACTAACAACGTTGATGACCCAAATCGAAGGTTGTCTCAACTCTCGACCATTGTGCCCACTGACAGAAGATCCAGAAAGCCTCGATGTTTTGACACCAGCACACTTTCTTACCGGAACTCCAATCTTAACTGTACCTGAAGCAACGCGTTATCCTGAAAAGGTCACTTTGAAGGATAAATGGGAAGAAATTCAAAAAATGAAGCAAGAATTCTGGAGAAACTGGTCAACGGAGTACCTAGGCCGACTTCAACAAAGACCTAAGTGGACTCAACAGGAAGTAAACATCAAACCTCACGATCTTGTTCTAATAAAGGAAGATAGATTACCACCAACCCAATGGGCGTTAGGACGAGTTATCAGCACGAATCCTGGAACTGATGGATTAACCAGAGTGGTAACTGTAAAAACTCAATTCGGAATATTGACCCGACCAGTCACCAAAATATCATTGTTACCCGTAAACAATTCGAACAATTCGGAAGAAATGGGCAAGTTTCAGATTCAAATAAACCAACCAATCAGAAAAGAAAGGATTCAACGTTAATACCTGACCATTCGAACGCCAAAAGGAGAAGGCACAAAAACTCACAAACTATTCCTAGAAATGAACCGAGCAAATTCGCTTATTTATGTCTCTTCGCATTATTGTTTGTTGCTGTATTTGGAGAGAAAACTGAATACAAAATCGAACAGTTAGAAAACAACGAAGGAATCTATTTTGACAAAGCCGCGAATGTTCAGTTATACAGCAGTTCTTGGAATCTACTTATTTATTACGACTTACGAGCATATTGGAAAGAATTATCTGGCATAACAAGTACAACGCGGAAAATAGAGGTGTTATGTGATGATCAACGAGCAATTGTTGGTTTACATAAACAACTGTGCAAATCCACTGTGTCTCAACTTAAGCAACACATCAAGGAGTTAGAACAATTGAACGACATCCTGAAACAACAGAACGATAACATTATTACTAGGAGAAAACGAGCACCATTTGAAATTTTCGGCACAATCGCAAATAAACTATTTGGTGTTCTTGATCAGGATTTCGCAGATAAGTACGAAAACGACATCGAAAATATCAAAAACAACGAAGAAGTGCTACGTATTCTAATGAAAAATCAGACAATAATTGCGGAAAATACACTGAACGTAATTAAGAAGGATCATCAACAGGTTGATCAAAGAATAAATGAAATGTATTCACACATCAGAGAGATTGAAAGTCAGAAGAACCGCACAGACCAGGAAATATTTGTGACAACCACATTCAACATGGTCACATTGTTGCTTACACTTTCTATGATCCATTTTCAATCCGTTCAACAAAACATTTTATCAGTTATAACAAATACTAAACACGGAAAATTGGACAGCCATATTGTAACTCCAATTCAACTACGAGAACAGTTAAAAACCATTCGAGAACATTTACCATCTAACTTAAAGTTACCAGGAGATGGAGAACGAGAAACTCTATTATCTATTTTCTCTCTGTTACACACTAGAGTACGCTTTACTGGCAAACGGGTGCTGTTTGAAATAAAAATTCCCTTACTTAATTCGGAGAAGTTTGGACTATATAAATTAATACCGCTACCAATTGTGTACCAAGAGAAACACGTTTACATTGAACCGTCTACACCGTATTTGGCGATAAATGATCAGAAGGACCACTTCAGCCCGTTAACTGAGACAGCAATCCAAAAATGCGAACAAGTTTCTCACCATCAACTACTGATATGCAGTCTAACCCAACCAATTTTCACTTCAAGAGCCAAGCAAAGCAGGTGTGAAATGGATCTCTTGACTAATCTTCGCACATTATCACCGTTCTGTGTTCTCAAATCCAGAAAAATTGAAACAACATGGATTAAACTAAGCTCACCCAACAGCTGGTTATTCGCACTCCATAAGGAGGTATCTGTGAGATCATGTGTGCTGGAAAATCATACAATATTCATCTTTCGGGAAATGGTGTTATCCAAATCGATGACGGATGTATTATTAATAATCCCTCTTTTTTCATATCGTCTAACAGTAAAATTACGGAACGTCTCCAGTCTATATTACCAGAAGCTCCTGTAATATCTACTTATCCGAACCTGACGTCCCAAACGAATGGATCCGAAGTTGGAAGGCCATCACAACTAGTTGACGAAGTAAACACCAGAGATCTACAAGAAATAGCCGACGCTCTATCCCTTCAGAAGATGCGAATTGACGACCTTCCCACCCTAAATCATCATGACATTCATCACTACAGCAGCATTTACTCGATACCAATACTGTTTATCATAGGCATCATGATATACTGGACCGTAAAATATCGAAGACGAGGATTTAACACCCAGAACGTCGTTCCCATTCCGTCACCTCGAAACCATCAACGCAATGCTGAACACGAATTTGATATCGACTTACCATCTTTAAATCTATAAGACGCAGAATGTACAGAGTACAGACATCTTTATTTTTTTTTGTTAATTCATAATTAAAATTACTCAATTCATTTATAATTCATTTTTTGTTACACATTGTAATTGTTCAAAGTCAATTCATTCAACTTAAAGTTCATTCACGATTATTGGAAAATTATGCTTACTGTGCACGGTTGAACGAACTTGTATGTTCCAATTAATTAGATATATTGTCTCAAAGGTTCATTCGACCGTCAGCATAAAAATAATATAAATATTGTAAATATTATTGTATCTAGTTAGTAAGTGAAATACACCCGTTGAATCACAACCGAATTACTCTTTTTTTTGGAATCTTGACACGGTCCCCAAACAGGGGGTAAAAAATAAAGGAAAAAACGCCTTTTGTTGAATATGTTATTAGCCAAGTTTCAGACTCTTTACATGACTCTTTTTGAACGACTCATTGGAAAGAGTCGGAGCTTATATGCTGGCACAGTGAAAAGAGTCATTATGCCGATCACTACTAAACATCACTCGATAGGTATGCAAAAATGCAATACTAATTTCCAACGGCTCCACCCAAATGCTAATTCCCAATAACGCGTGTCCCGTCTTTACCGAAATTTCTGAAATCGATATTAGTCTTATTTGCTAGCTGTATTCGTCGCTTGATTTTGTCAGTTTCAGTCAGCGTCCTTTGCCAGGTTACTACCCAGGTATATGAAGTCGTCTACGAATTCGATGCTGAGTTCCCATACATTGATGTCCGGTTATTCTGGCGTCCTTGCTCTTGATTGCATCATTACTTTTGCTTTGTCCTGGTTATTACGTATTCCAACTTCTTTCGCAGGCGTGTCAAGATTATTTAGAAGTTTTACTGCGGCGGGCTGTTTTATTTTTTTCACCGCAAGCGTTCGTTTTCTCAACGTAAATATCCAAGCGTTGCAACGCTAGTAGATTGCGGCTTCAAAGCCTTGTTTTGGGCTAATGAAACCAATGTTAAACGTGCCATACACACACCGATCGATCGGCCGATCCGTCGCCCGATATCGATATCGGCCGATGGATCGGCTTGTGTATGCGCTTATCGTTGACAATTTTTTTGACAATTCCATATAAGTTAAGCTGATATTTTTGTGGCGATCCATCGGCCGATCGATCGAGCGACGGATCGGATAATGTATGGCGGCTAATAAAAGATTTGGTTTCTGGCAACTAACCCAAATATCGGAATGTGGTGCAAGATTTGTATAGACACATTTTTTTGAACATTTCATTTCGTTTCGAGGTTTGCCGCAGATATAGTAAGATACACACACAATATCGGAGTGCAGAGCAAACAGAAATTTTTAGCTATCATAGCTAGGTCTACACTAGGTCTCGAGTAGGACTTCTGGTGTAAAAAATATATGATCGAAGGACTTCTGCAGAACATATCTATCCAGACACTCCACACTCCGAAGTGTGAATGAATCTGAATAAATCTTAATCGTCTGTACGCTTGTCAGGTGTTCTTATTAGCTAGGTAATCATTAATTTTCAGCAACAGCTCGTCAAAATTTTTCTTTTTTTGTTACGTCTGATTATTTTATTTGATATTTGTCGTAGCTAATCGTAGTTTTCTCTCATAACTCTAGTTGGATGTTGAATAAGATAAAATATAAGATATACGAGCTACTGTCCCAGCAGGAAGGCACTGCGACCATAAAAGATCTATTGTGCCATAGCCCATTAATCCAAAAGACCGTCCAACTTTCTAATAAAGGGCAGTAAGTCTTTAGCAACCTGAAGTCTGCAGTGCTGATAGTAACCTGCCCGAGGAGTGACATCCTAAAACGCGCGATGGCGGGACATTCGCAAAAGATGTGTTTGGTCGTTTCTGCGTTCTCCAGACTAAGACGGCATTTATTCTCGCTGGACAGACCCATCTTGTTCAGGTGATATCTGACCAGGTGATGGCCAGATAAGTACCCCACTAGGAGTCTTAGGTGGGTTCTACTCATTTGGGTAGTACCCTTGTGAATAAAGGGCAATATAAGCTCCTTTGATTTACGTAGCCCTGGAAAGTTTTTCCAGTACTGATGACGCAATAGTGCAAACCAACATGTGATCCGCAGCATGGCCGAAGCCAGCCCAAGGCCACAGTAAGGATCAGGTCCATGAAAACGACTGGATGATCCTTGTCTTGCAAGTTCTCCTCAATGCCCTGGTGGCCTGGCACCCAACTTAAGAAGACTCGGTTTTTGGTTGCCAACAGTTGAAGGAGTTTGTAACACTCTTTCACCAGTTTTGAAGAAGCTTTATATGAGGAGAAAGCTTTTATAGCTGCTTGGCTGTCTGAGTACATAGATCCAGTCCAGTTTCCAAGATTACCCTGGCGTAGACCTCAATGGCGTGGATCTCAGCTTGAAAAACGCTGGGCAAGACTCCCATTGCGATCGAAATCCTGGTGCTGGGTCCAAAGACACCTGCACCAGCACCCTGTCCTATTTTAGACCCATCGGTGAACCATTTAATATATCTAGGGTCTAGACAAGGTGTGCCATTTACCCATTCAGAGCGGTCAGGGATGAGGGCTGGAAATTTTCTGCCGAAGTAAACGTCCGTGATCATGTAATCTGATCTCAAGCAGATCTGCACGTCAGGAATTTGATTCAGAATGCTCACGTGACCTCTTTCTTCACTACGCACGTCAGAAGTTAAACGAAGTCTGAGAGGATTTAGAGCTGCTGATTCTTGGACGTAGGATATATTAGGCGTGTTTTTTTTTCAACAGTCCAGATCAAGAGCGGAACAACCATCGCATCGCATTACACTAACAACCTGCTCTGTATTGAACAGTTTTGTTGGTGTAACGCGTGCAATTTTTGTTCTGCACTGATCTGGACTGTTGAAAAAAAACGCGCCTATTTTGAAATTCTCCGTCGAACCGGTCATTTTCTGTAGAGAACATGCGGGAGAAATGTTTGAAGATATAAAAAGAATTATTCTTACCAGTTAGAGTATCCGAGCTACTCGACGCGGCTATCGTTGCAGGCACAGAGAGGTATGATTCATCAGTTTTCGTAATAGTTTCCATAATATTTGTGACCGAATCAATGGTCACCGTTTCATTATCCGTACTACTTTGTACCACTACAGGTCCTGTTTGTTCCGGTATCCATTCTAGATTATCCTCAGTGGTCGATAGTTGTTGGCCTACTTTCCGCAGTGATCTATACCTCAAAAAAGAGGAATCTGTACTAAATGATCGATCGCGGTCGGCTCCCTCAGAGCAATACCCTGTCAAATACGAAAGAACATATGAGTTTACAAAGAACTTTTTTTTTTATAATCACCCGTTACTACCTGATACCGAACTGGCGCCTGATGTTCGTCGTGGTGAAAAGCCACCATCAAAGGAACCAGGTATGTCCAACAAATCTGTTTGTTGCTCGCCATCACATTGCATCTCATCCAGAGGCGGATCGTAAAAGACTTTCTTGAGAGCATTCAAAACCGTTTCACCGTCCGTAAAAACACGATATGTAAGCAGAAATGTGTTAAGAAAGTCGATAGATAGAAATCTAAGATCTGTAAGATGCAATGAAAGGACAGCGTTACATTAAGCTGGTCAAGTGTAGAAGACGAATCTTGCGCAGACCTGTTAGACGTTCTAAAAGTCGTTCAGGTGTAGCATAGCGCACTTGCGGAAGTTTGCAAGAATTAAGCGTTCTAGAGAAGCGAATATCTACATCATCCTTAAATAGTTTCGGATCCGTCCTGAGAGAATGATGATGGGCTAGTGAGCCTGCAAAAAGAGGACAAGAACAAAGTTTAATCGACACATACAAAAGCCCGTATTGGTTTACCCTTCACCTCCGCCTGTTCCGATTAGTCCAGGCGACAAGATGCTCAAATGAATATTGTCCAAACATTGCGAAATATCGGATATCCAGGCTTCACGTTCCTGAGCCGTCGCAGCAACGAGATGGATAGTGTGTCGAGTGCCCGTTTTTGTGTCCACGGTAATTTTGAAATCTCTCGGTGCCAGTGCTGCATCGGCTGCACTCAGACAACCTGATGTCTTGTGAGTTCGCGAAGATGCTTCCGTACTAACTGAAATTGCTGCAAAATCAGTAAAAATTAATCTTATATATGAACTATTATTGAACCATCTTACTGTCATCTTCTTTCTCCGAATCACTTGGGTCCTCCACTAAACTTGCATCGGCTAACGAGATTTTCCCAACATCAGGCAATAAGTGAAGTCTTCCACCGGACGTCCTGCACCAAGAACATCTTTCAACCTATCATGGTAAAGCTCTTCACATGACTTACCTTGTCGCAATGATAAGATGGTTCGAGAACAGGAAACACTGCCGCACGTAGTCACGCTCGCTTTTGAAAGATGCCAGCCGACTTCGAATTCGTCCTTTACCCGGTGGAACTTGAACTAAACTTCCTAGAAAATTCAACGAAACAATTTCATAGAGCTTTAGCGAACTTTTCCAAATCTTCGAACCAAAAAGTCCTTTCATACCTTGACGAACGAACACTTGGTTTACATCTAAGAGAATGTCACAGCCTTCCACAATCATTCGTTCAACGGCCAAGTTTTTGCGCAAGTTCTCCGTTTCCGAAACTTCATCGTGCATTTGGCGCGACAAGTCCTCCAGCTGTTGTCTGGCGTTCTGCAAGCTTTTACGTTCCACATGGTCGTGGGGAGTGTGAGCAAGAAGTTCGTGTAACGTTATAATGTACCTAGGTATCTGCAAAAATAGCACAACAAGGACATTGTGGATAATAAGTTCTCCAGGTAAGAGATATGGGGAAAGCGGGAGCAATATGCTTGAACAGCACTTTGCAAGAAGCACTAAGTACGTATTCCCAATAGAAATCCATTGGTGAATGGGATAACGAAAAGGATCCATGTGTAGGGTATGGATAATCCTTGAGCCATGTACACTTGAGCTCCTGGCATATGTTCTTGGAGCTCGCATATGGTAAAAGTTCGATTGTCGGTACGATTGGTTAATTATTCACCTGATGCATTGGATATGTAAGAAATGTTTCTAAGCTGCGTCCTTGACATGATGATTTCGCTTCAAGACGTTTCAGCACTGTGGCAAAATTTGCGTTATTCTTACATTCTGTTAGCACCTGAAGGCTGTAGTGGTGATTTCGCACGTATTCCTGGTAAATGCTTAGCATTGGCAAAAGCATGTCGAATAAATCACCTGTAAATAATAAATTCCGCTTATTGAGTTGAAGTCAGTTTTTCAGAATCAAACGTAAAATGCTGAGAGGATGTTGCGGATTTCCGCAGAATAGATAATAACACAAGAATGGATATGAATAATAAAACACTGACCTGGTAGAAAGAAAGAATGGTAAGAGATTATCTTGTGATTGTCTGAAGACTAGAGCTTTTGGCGTACATAATGTATTTCTTAATCTGCAGCTATTTACAAAAGAATGATACTTCCCAATGAAGTACACACTAAAGGGGTGGTGTTAGGGATTTATAGTAAAAATAAGATAACACAGAAAGGAAATAACAAAGAATGGTTCTGAACTCGAAACTGACTCCATAAAAATGTTCGCTACACCTTTTCATAAGCAAACAACATACATCGCAGATTTCGGCTCAAAAATGTCAAGCACCAGAGACAAGGATGAGGAAAGAAACTACTGCATTTCAAGATTTTTTATCATCGAAGGATTTTGAAAACATCCGAAAACGTACTAAACGTATTTTACAATATGACGTACAGGATCACCAGGGACCTGCATAAACCAAGATATATTGCCAAACAATACAGTAGATTCCCAATTTTTGGATATGAAAATATTTCCCTCCGGATCAGAAAAGTATTCAGATCCGGAGGGAAATACTTTCAGATCCAAAAATTGACAGTTGTCGGTGCATATTTTGCCGAAGGGGAAAGCATGTGGGGGAGAAATCGAAAAAAGTCTGCGCCTGATGCGCTCGTACGACCACAGCTATTGCACTTCTTAAGAGCTACGAAATGTTTAACACACACAGGGTTTTGACAAATAGAACATGCATCAGATTGCTCGCGTTGCTAATTCGACTCTACAGGCGATTATCACAGGGTGCCAACGGAATCGAATCTTCCGATGGCAGGTAATACGGAAGCGTAGTAATGTAACGCATGATTTCTTCAGTTAGTGAGTGAATTTCTGAGGAATAAAGTAAACATCTTAGGCGTTAGTGAGATTAGATGGTGGAACAGCGGCGAATTTATCTCTCCAACGGGTAGCACTGTAATGTTATATTCCGGTAGAGCTACCGGTAGTGGTCGTGAGTCAGGTGTGGGGCTCCTTTTAACCAGAGCCGCACGAAATTGTCTCTTATCCTGAGATCCGGCCTCCGACCGGCTCATGACCGCCAGGTTCCGGACCAAGATAAAAAAACATCTCAATAATACAATGTTATGCTCCAACTGAGCCCGACAGTGTCTTGGCGAAAGACTCCTTCTACGAACAACTAAACGCCGTTCAGATCAGAACACCTAAAAGTGACATTATAATAGTTGTGGGAGATTTAAATGCAAAAGTTGGCACTGATAACTAAGGGCTCAGGCATGTGATGGGGAGACACGGTCTTGGTGATCGTAACGACAACGGTGACAGATTTGCAGAATTCTGCAACTTTCACAGTCTCTTCATCGGTGGTACTATGTTTGCGCGTAAGGACCACCACATAATCAGTTGGTCCTCTGTTGATCGGCGCAGAACACAAAATCAGATCGACCACTTAGCTATTAGTAAAAGATTCTTCGACGTCCGATACAAGAAGGGTGCCGGTATTGGGATGGGAGGACACCATTGTTTTATGATCGCTAATGTTCGATTGCGTATTGCAGTCGTGCGCCGTCCTACTGACGAAAGACCCAGGCGCCATAAATTCAACGCCGCTCGACTAAAAAATCCAGACTTACAACAATATAATAACCATCTTCCGGTAAAAGCGGCTAGATAATTAGTCACCCAGATAGTGACATAAATGAAAACTGGGATGTCATAAAAAATGTGTACATTCATTGAGAGCCCCCATACCATCCTTGGCACAAACACGGATTGCTGGAATAAGCCCTGGATGTCAGACGATTCATGCCAGCGGATTATTGGAAGAAAAGAACTGAAGTTTCGTTTGGCTGCAGCATCAGACAGCAATCGAAGGGCACCACGAAATAAGCCATTTGGAAATAAGGCATTAATAATTTCGGTTGGAACCGAAATTAGGTATGCAGGGATTCTTTCGGTTTCACACTCAATGCTTAATTTCGTTTAAAACGAAGGTACATTCTGTCAAAAAAGTATCGGGAATAAATTTTTAACAAAGCCTGCCCGACAGAATTGTCAATATTCTTTTTGTCGCTAAGTTAGCACAACTGTCCTCTATACTGTCACGGAGTTTGACAGTTATCTGTAATTCCGACCTCACATTCATAAAACGCATTGTGACTGGTGATGAGACATGGGTTTACGAGATTGACATGCAAACCAAACGGAATGGCGCCTTCCAACTGAGCCGAAACCGGAAAAACCACGCCAAAGTCGATCAAAAGTCTAATGTTGACAGTTTTCTTTGATTACCGTGGTGTCGTGCACTCAGAATTCTTGCCCGAAGGTCAGACGGTTAATAAAGAATATTATTTGAGCGTTATGCGGCGATTGAGAGGGCAAATTCTTCGAAAAAGGCCAGATTTGTGGAAAGAAAACTCATGGATTTTGCATCACGACAACGCACCATCACATAAGGCTATCATTCTGAAGGAATTTCCGACCAAAAACTCAACAAATACCATTGAACAACCACCGTATTCACCTGACATGGCTCCGTTCGACTTTTTTCTCTCCCCGAAACCGAAATTACAACTTCGAGGCACCCGCTTTCAGTCGATAGAAGACATAAAACAGAATTCGCAGAACACACTTGAGATGAACTGACAATATCGAGTACTCTAAACAAACTAAATGACAGATGACTGTCAAGCTCCGTGACAGTATAGACGACAGTTGTGCCAACTTAGTGACAAAAAGAATATTGACAATCCTGTCGGGCAGGCTTTTTTTAAAATTTATTCCCGATACTTTTTTGACAGAATGTAAGTACATATGTCCATGGCTATTTTCGCTTTCCTTCGCATACATTATTTCGGTATGAAATTGTGCATAGCCTAAAAAAATGCTGGATGCAGATATGCTAAGACAAAACGGCTGCAGGTACATGTACAAAGAGTGAAACGGCCGACCTAGGGCTATATGCGAGGGTTCGCAACGCCCTAGGAGCGGATCCAGCCCAGCTCGTTCCAAAACCGAAATTATCCATGCACACTTGTGCCATAGTGAGGGTTGTGATGTAGCAACAACCCTAAAAAAGGGGGATGAGACTGACACTTCATTCATGCAACAATTGCGGCACCTGCTGGCGGGCTGCTCAAGTCAGGAGGGTTGTGATCGTGGGTCTGCATCGTTGCTAAAGTGTCGATGCTACCGTAAAAAACTTCAGGTGCCTGCGAAATGTCCCATTTCGAAAGAAAAAGGCAACAAAACGAAAAAAAAAAATCAGGAGGAGTGAACACAAAAGTCCGAACGAACTAAGATAGACTTATAAACGTAGTAAAGGAGCGCACTTAAATTGAGGCCAAAGGGATTTCTTTGCAGTTGCTAGACCGCCAAGATGTTGAGAGGCTTAGGACGCTTGCAAGGAGATTATTGATCACATCTTTCTAACTTTTGCGATGTTTTTTTTTTGTATGACACCTATGCAAGGCCCCATAGGGACAATAGCCGGGAGCGACGCTGGCGGACATCAAAATACTTAGTGGACCATGATCATAATTACTTCACTTAAACATGTCATGTCACATGTCAAAAAACTTAACCAAAACGCGGAACCACGACCACAACCCTCCTGACTTGAGCAGCCCGCCAGCAGGTGCCGCAGTTGTTGCATGAATGAAGTGTCAGTGTCATCCCCCTTTTGTAGGGGTGTTGCTACATAATTGACGCCCAACGTGGGGCCCAAAAATAACTCCCTTGTTTGTGTTGTCTTCCCCAGGCCTATGAATTTTTGTTAATACGTAAAGGACAGGGGCAACGAGCGGAGAAAACCCCGCCCACGTCTCCCGAACTGAGCTACAGCAAGCATCGCCAGATGGCACAGACCTTCACGGTCAATTAAGCTCCCTTAGGCTCCGTCCCCACGGGCATCTCCGGATGCCCACCAAACCGTCCGTTACATATTTGGCGCTCAGCGTGGGGCCCGAAAATTACGATTATTTTGTTTCATGGATCCGCTCTGATCCATCTCGAGTGGACGAAACAAGGCCCCACGTTGGGCGCCAAATATGTAACGGACAGTTTGGTGGGCATCCGGACGAGGCGGAGAAGGAAAACCTTATCCATTTCCAGTGTGCTTATTAGACATAAAAGATAAGAAATAGGGGGGTAAGAATTTGAATATGGAGTTATCGTTAACATATTCGCGTCTGCGCAGTGAAACACGCACAACACGCATTAACATATGACCGAGGGGCTCGAGGTGCGAGGGGCCAAATGCTTCGTGAATGTCAAAATTGTGGCTGCCAGGCCGATTGTGTCATGACATTTACCGAACATATTGCAACCGCGTGCAAATTGGTGCTTGAATTTGTTAGAAAATAACCAGAAGTACATAGTGGGGATAGCACTATTATAGTACAAATCTGTTTAATGTATATCTATGACATTAGGCGAATAGCAGCTATTTGAATATGTTCGTGGCTGGAATCGAAACTGTCGTTCGGTAAATCGATGTTCTACCCATGGAGCTACCGCGGCCGTTTATGCGATTGCTGATAAAGAGCCAAATGATTCCAACTATGTATTTGGAATTTTTATCAGCTAAGCTAGCGCATCTCTATTTTCTTGCTCAGTGGTTGCACAGTAATGAAATAAAATAGCAAATTGTTTGGAAATTAACATGTTTCTCTTCTATTTTATCTTTTACCTAAACAAATCGTGATAATAAGGCCTCTTTCATAGCACAGCCATCATCAAACAGAAATCATCACCCAAATATCGTCACCGTTCAATCATCATCATCGCAATGATCGTCCCTGGGAACACATTTGCACTGAAAACCAATCCACAATATTATAAAAAGAATGCGAATCAGACATTCCTTAGGGTACCTGACCCTTTACGTATGAACAAACTTGAAACACGAGGCATATGTCGAGCAGAGTTCGAGTCATAGCTGAGGTCGATCGAGGTCGAGTCGACCAGAGTGAGGGATTCCATTCTCCGTTGAACTCCAATGTTGAGCAGAGCTCGGGCCGTAATATTTGTGGGAAAGGATTTGTTTCTAAGTCCCACAAAAGGTATACTGTGTAAATGTCAGGCCTTCTTATATAGCTTAGTCATGCTTTATGATTATAGGAGTTAAGCCTCCATAAGTTTTTGTTTCTAAAATAGCAGTCTGCTAAAAATAAATTACCGCACAATTCAATTCCTATTAAACACTGTCAACATTATAATTTTTCTTTTCACAAAATTAATATCCAATTAAACAATAACTGTGACTATAGAAAAATCCCCACAAAAGTTGGTCAGTTGAATACAATTTTGGAGAAGCCTCGACATATTTATTTTTTTTTTTGCTCGAGTTTTCTTAAAAGGATACTACAAACTCATAGGAAAACCTTTTTATACAGATACATAATAAAGAAGACAAGGTTTAAATTAATTTTTTTGGAATTTATCGGAATGAAGACATGTTATCGAATCCCATTCCGTTGAGAAAAAAGGTTGACGTTTGGGGGCAACTCAGATGCGTATTTAATGCTAACAAAATGTTCCAGTTTCCAGAATTACATACATATTTGTATGTATATTTGTTCTATGTAAGCTATATTAAATGTATACACGAAGACATTTTCGGACGAATTACTACCCTCGGGATGTACAATAATTGAAGAAATCTCTAGATAATGGAAATTCGAGAAATCCTGAATGAACCAATTTGTATCCAAGGAGAATTTTGTGATATAGGTAGGGTGACCATATGCCCGAGGCGGGTTAGCAAGGCGAGCGAGAGTAACCTAGCCTATTATGGGTACCGAAACAAACCCATAATGGGAACAGAAATGTGTGCATCGCATATTTTACATTTTGGCCCCGTGTACACTGCGCCCAGGAAATAGCCAAACAAATTTACCGTAGACTTTAAATCATTTTGCTCTCGAATTGAATTCTTAATCTTAGGCTCAGTCCCAAATATTGACTGTGTATCTATAGGAAAAAAAATAGAGCGTAACAAGCTTTGGCATTTTCCGGGATTCCATTAGCAGATATAAAATATGCTTCACAAACCTGACGATCACACACTTAGGGCCGTTTTCTCAATGTCTAGTTAAATCTTATCCTGTAGATAAACGCTAAACGGCACTCATCTTCCGGTTAAGAATATATCGGACAATAATTCCAAACAGCTGATACGGGCTGCTGAGATTTTGACAGCTAGAACTTGTAATGAACCACCTGTAATGAACCATATTATGGTCTGGTTGTGCTGCTCCCAACGGCAGATCGAAGCAGCACCTGATGATGTAGTGATCTGTTGGTGGTACGAAACCAGAGGCCGAGGGTCCCATTACACCCGGACCCAGGTGCGACCGTGTGGGCGTCTGATCCGTCCGCCAACCATTCCCTCCTTATCCACTGTTCTTTTTTATTCCCCATTTTTACCTCCCCTGTTTGTGGTGTCTTCCCCAGGCCTATGAATTTTTTTAATACGTAAAGGACAGGGGTAACGAGCGGAGAAACCCCCACCCACATCTCCCGAACTGAGCTACAGCAAGCATAGGCCGCTGCTTAGCTCGTTGAGGGGCCTTTTTGCTTGGCCAGATGCACGGCCCGACCCACAGGGGCATCTCCGGATGCCCACCAGACCGTCCGTTACAAACTGTTTACGTTTGCACATTCAAATGAGACAATTTAACTGGTCAGAAGGAACAGAGTTCTGGATATTCATTCGAAGGAAACGGATCTGAAACCAACTCAGCCACAAAATAATGCTGAGAGGTGTCAGTTTTGTCAAAGTAATATTTAGTCACAGCACAGTAGCGCATCTTTGCTGGCAGCTCTTAACGTTTTTGCCGCTGTATCTTCCAGGTTGTACAAACCGATGAAAACTTTCTGTGTTTCTAGGCTCTCAGGTGTAACATATCGTAAGTAAATCGAATACTGTTCCACTACTTCACTATCTGTTGTGCCATCGGCAATTAGAGAAAAGTATTCGGATGCATTTATTTCATCCCCGAGATCGCTAAGCGACATATGGGCTATTATTTCTATTATTTTGTCTTGAATGATCTGATCTGATGAAGTTGTTGGTTAGCGAAAGCCACGGGTTCAGTTCGGGTACGTCTATTGCTCTTTCTTCCAAAAGTTCAAAAAAATTACTTGTGTTGTGTTCGTGACAAATGACAGAAGCTTATAACTTTACGTCAAATACGACATGAGCATCTCTCTCTCAATTACCCTAACCCCTTGTGGGGCATAGCGCGTCAACCATGTGGCCCAGTTGACGTTTCGCCGGCATAAACTGGTTTCGGAGAATGCAGTTGCCAGCATGCACCTCCTGCACATCCATGGCCACGAACGTCGTCGTGGACGGGATTCGAACCCGAAACGCCGGTAGTCAAACTTGAGACTCATGCCTCAACACACTGCGCTACCGATCGCGCCAGAAGCTTACAACTTTACGACAAATACGACGTGATCATGAATTCCCTAATATTATTTTTTGATCTGCTGAATTGCGTCTGGTACTGAATTCTATAGTATTAAACTCATACTACCTTGGTTATTATCGCCTTGCTTCGAAAGCAGAGTCATCCACCCTTGGGTTTATTCCATTAAATCAAGAATACTCCACAATATTTGGTAAAAAAGCCTACTCGCCCCAAATATAATTAGAAATTAAGTAAGTGTAATCTTAACGAAACTCAATATATTTCACGCATTGTTCCTTCAAATGACGTGTTACCTTTTCAAACTTAAGCTCTTGAACGTTCACTACAAGTTCCTCAATTCCATTACGAAGGTTAATACTCCTTAGTAAGACATAATTTCCTTAATATATTGTCGAGAGACTTTCTTTATTGTTGCCTAAAACAAAGCATACCACTTTAAGGGTAGCATTTATTCTACAAATATGTTCCCAAGTGATTAATAGAAATGCCATCCTGGAAGTTTATATCACACTACTTTGGTAGTATACAATGGAATTTAGTAAGCTCTTATGGACGTACAATGGATTCGAGTGTTGTTGTGTTATGGCATGTTAGGACACGGATAACCAGTTGTTTGTGTCCGCTTTTTTTCGACATCTTCTTCAAGAAGATATTATCTTGAATAAGTTATACATGAGGGAAAAAGATATCAACAGAATTGCAAATTTTCCCTGATTGCTTACAAATATCCATTACACTGTGATCAGAATATTAATAGATGGGTTTTCTTAGAAAAAAATAATCTGATAATAAAAATGTCATATTATTTTTTTCTAAGAAACATCATCTATTACGAGGGTAAGGTGAAAAGTTCTTGGCCTGATTATCTCTAATTGCCTTGACCCTTCCAGGGGCATGGGCGCGCCAACATCTGTAGCATTTCTATGCCTTGTTGATTTTTCAATAGCATATCTACTTTTCAAAAGTGCAGTTGCTAGCATGCACCTCCTATCCGCGCCGTCTTTATACTGACAAGCCCGAAGCACTGTGAGAGTTCTATTAGTACTCACAGGCAGTTTTTGATCGCGACGAGATTTGAACTCCGAGCTCTAGATTAGTATCGTAGAGCGGTGACCGAACGATCACGGCCACCGAGCGCGACTTTTTCAGTTAAAAAAAGATTTTATTTTTCAACATAATCTCCCTTGACTTCAACACACTTGGTCTAGCGTTTCTGCAACATCAGTATTCCTGAGAGTCTGGAAGGTTGTGAAAATATTCATCTACTTCATTGGATGCGAAGCGCTTCCCGGAAACCAATTTTTTCAAGTTTGGGAACAGATTGAAGTCTGAGGGTGTCAAATCAGGAGAATAGGAAGGATGGTCGAGCAAATCGTACCACAAATCCCGCAGTTTTATGTTAATGATCTGCCTTTTTCAAGGTAATCAATTAACAGGATCTCTTTCGCATCCCAAAACACGCTGGCCATGACCTTTCCGGCAGATGCGATCGACTTCGCTTTCTTTGGCGCTGAACCACCGGCTTCCACAAATCGCTGCACAAAATCGGTCGGATCCCGATTGAATCGGTGCAAAGATTACTGCGAAAATCGTTTTCGCATTTGTTTTTGATCGGCAAATGCGGCACCCACCTTGCGCGGAGCTTGCGCATCTCTAATTCTTTGTGCACGATGTTTCACACCCTTACTTCCGATATCCCCAGAGCCTCAGCAATATCACTCACTTTCATTCGCCTATTGTCCAACACGATATCAAGCACTTTTTCGATGGTTTCCGGAGTGGTTGTGGTCCTTCACATAGGTCGTCTTCGAGGGACGTGCGACCACGTTAAAATTCAGCTGCCCATTTTTTAACGGTTGACATCGAAGTAGAGAGTCCCCGTAAACTTCGGATGAATTTCCTTAGAGGTTAATCCATCGGAAACGATGTATTTTGTGATCGCACGATATTCAAGCTCCTCCATTTTAATGAAAAACACGTAAGACGTCTACTGCAAAAATTTCGTTTAAACAAACTACTTGAGAGAACAAGTTGAAACAGCGACACGCGCAGACAGACAGGAAACATAAATTTTTGCCGATTGTAACAGTATTTCTGTGTCAGGCCGAGAACTTTTCACCTTACCCTCGTAATAGACAGACGAAGCCTTTCTTAAGGTTAACAGATTAAGAGTTTTTTTTTACCAAATGAAATATTCGATTTTTTCCTACATTTGTGTGTCTCTTCAAAAGAAGATGATATTCCTGCACTTTGGATGCCAACTGCTAGTTTATATAAATAAATATGTAAATAACTGGCGCAACAGTCCAATTTGAACAACGGCCTCGAGATGAGTTAGCATCATCTCATTTTCTAGATCGTGACGGTTTTTTTTTGTGCAGAGGCATGTGATCAACAACACGCTCAACCGAGTTATTTACCCCATAATGGGTACTCATTTAACAGCTGAGTGGGCTCATAGTCCGACACGTAAATCCCCGGAATCGAAACGGGGCCCAGTGCGTTGAAGGCGAACGTGCTAACCGTTGCGCCATCCGGACTATATGTACATATTAGATTAGGCTTATATTAGAAATGATACCAATAATCATAAAAGATGGACACGTTCAAATCTACAAATGATAATCCCTGGTATTCAACCGTTTAGACGAGCAATTATATAATCAATTAGGTTTATACTGCCTCTAGCAGAGGTCCAGTGTTGGCACATTCCCAGATATATTTCCGCTTTAGGCAGTACAGTGGGTTGCTATATTATTAGGGACAGTACACACAATAAAATATTTTTCCATTAAAAATATTTTTTTGAGTAAAAAAATTTGCTTTTATAAGTTTATTTTACTTAATATGGCTGCTGATACAATTATTAATATATTTGACAAGTTGTTTCCAAGTTCTACCACTGTCTGTGTTTTCTACAATATTAAATTAGTGGGGTAGGTGCCAAGTGACATCAAACAAAACGACCGGCCCATGAGCGGTATTACATTACTTTTCTGTGGCGACTTTAGGCAAACTTTGCCAGTAATACCCCACGGGATGAGGGCTGAACACATTAGGGCATGTCTAAAAAGATCACATCTGTGGCCCATTGTCATACCCATGCATTTGTCAACCAATATGCGGGCGCAAATTGGGGGTAATCAAAATGCCAAAAAGTTTTCAGATTTGTTACTGAAAATTGGTGACGGTAGGTATCCGGAAGAAGAAGGGAAGGTTATTCTCCAAAATAAGTGATGTCGTGTAGTTCGAAAACAGCAAGACCTAATTATTTCATTTTTGACTCTTCCGAACGCCCAGGCATCTTCGATAAACGCTGAAATATTAAAATGCGTTCCAGGGGAATGTGTTGAATATTGCTCAAACAACGGATTAAGAAGATGCTACCCATTATCCGGTTGAATTTTTAAATTCCCTAACCGCACCTGCGCTTCCGTCTCACAAATTAATATTAAAAGTTGGGGTCCCTGTAATTCTGCTTAAAAATTTGAACCCGCCGAAACCATGTAAAGGGACCCGACTGAAAGTGAATTTATTTTTAATTAAGCTTAAGTTTAGCTTTATCGTCGTCGTGGTGTTGAGTAAGCGGAGCAAAAATTAGTTATGTATGAAAAAAATAGTCGAGGCTAGTGTCAACTTGTGAGCGACAAACGGTTTTCTCGATTTCCATGAAAATTTCATAAATATATGCGCTACAATTCAGAATAGGTTCTAGCGTTTTGAATTTTTCGATTTGGCCACAGTCAGCACTTCCGACCCCAACATGGAGTGAGTGTCAAAAAAATAATCTCCAAAATATTGGTTTTCGGGATCACTGAAATGAGTCGTTGTTGTTGTAGTAATGGTCGGAATTCGTTGTGTTGGTTGGTTACATGCCTACGGTTCGTCGTCATCCCCGGTGTCGAGGGATAGAAAATTAGCTGCCTCTATCGGGTTCACCCACAGCGATCTGAGAGTCAGGTGGGTGGGTGCAGCTGAGCAGTGAAAGATGGGATCCACGTCATGAGGGGCTCAATTACAAGCAGGACAGATGTTTGAGACGTCCTGGTCAATGAGGGACAGGTAGGAGTTCAATCCTGAACACCAGCCTGATCGAAGTTGGGCGAGTGCCGTTCTCGTTGCTCTCGGAAGTCTTTCCTCTTCCGGAGATATCGTTGGTGGTATGGACGATAGAACTGGATTTGGACCTAAACCTGCAATTGATTGAAGAACCTCCTCCTGGTGTATCGCTGCGATGGCTAACCTGTGTGTGCCACTGTCAAAGCGTACCCTTTCGTACCTCTGGACATCTCTTTCCAGGTCCCTCAAGTCGCGTCTTACATGTCTGGGCGGGGGCGCCTTGTCCATAAGGTTGGAGTTTGGGTGTTCACTTCGGTAGCAGCCCACCAGGTATTGCTTGGCAAGAAGCTGGTTGTGGTCCCTTAAAGGCATGATTCTGGTTTCCTAATGTAGATGATCTTGGGGTGACATCAGGAGAATGCCAGTGACAGTACGGAAAGCGGCATTTTGGCACACTTGAATCTTTTTCCACTGGGTGTCACAGAGATTCTGTGACGACACAGGCGCCGCATATTTGGCCACTGATCTTCCGACTGCTTTATACATGACCAGTAGAGTTTTTTTGCCCTTACCCCAAGCACTACCGGCAAGATACTGAGGATCTTATTTCTAATACGCATCCAGCTTGATGGTTTACAGTAGGGATTGGATGATTTCCAATCGAGATTCCAAGCTGCATCTTGACTTCCTTAGTCCAGGTGGTAATAGGGTTGCCGAGGACTTAGACGCTGACACGGTTAGGTTCCTGCTTTTGAAGAATGAGTTAAGTTCTTCAAGATAACCGTTGATGTGTTCCCACAAATCCGCTATGTTGTTCCCTGTTGCCGGAATGGAGCAGTCGTCAGCATAGGAGATGATATCGATTCCCTCAGGTGTTGTTGGGAGCCCTGATAGGTAGAGATTAAACAATGTAGGAGACAGAACTCCTCCTTGAGGTACACCATGTTTAATCTTCCTAAGCTTTGATGTACTGCTCCTGAATTCGGTATAGGATTGCCTAACAGCAAGATAATTAGGAATCCATTTCACTACTTGCGTCGAAAGCGATGAACAGTTGATGTCAGACAGAAGTGCTGAATGGCTGACAGTGTCGAAGGCCTTCGACTGGTCAAGCGCCACCAGTATTGTTCTTTGATATAAACGAGCCTGGTTGATACCATTGTGGATGCGGGAAGTAATGGTATCCCAGGCCGTGGTTGTACTGTGCATGCTTCGGAAGCCGTGCTGGTGGTCCGCTAGCTGGATGTGGGCCGTAAGAACAGGGTGGATTAGTGCTTCAAGCGATTTCAATATGTGCGCGAAAAAAAAAGTGTTGTGTGCGTTTGTACGCAAGGTGTTTCCAGTGGTAGTACCACTGCCTATTCTTTATACAAATATTCTCAATGACGTAGCAAACGATTGCAGAATTTCTGCATGCGGCCGACTTGTTTTCTACAGCCACTAAAAACGCGATTGCAAAGTTCAATGGTGCCAAGTATTTTCGGATTATTCTCTGCACAAGGATAAAAGGATATTCTAAAATGTCACATCCTTTTCAACGCCAAATTTCCGAATATTCTCTTCAACCAATGTCAAGTAGTCATCAATATACGTACCTAAAACTAATGTTGGCCACGATTCCAGGCGCGATGTAAGTCCCTTTAGAAATATCTGATGCAAAAATAAAACCGTTTCAGAATTTAAAAATATCGAATTGACATCCTCGTGTGTACATGGCGGTCGTTTTGAGCTGGCAGCCATCCGAAAAGGTCTAAGAAAGCACGCTACCAACACCTGAAAGCGTGAAAAAACGAAATGTCACTAATATGCAAATTTGGAATGTTTAATTAATTAAATTGTGAAAAACATCGAAAATGTCTTATCCGCCTATATTCTCCTAATTGGCTTCTTTTATTGTATTCCATGAAAATTGAGCTGTGTGTCAAACGAATAAATTAGAATGGCTGTTTACATTATTCATAAGCAAGAGTGATACATGGCCCAACCGAAAGGCAAATAATTTATGGAATTTTCGCTGACTAGTACGCTTGCTATCAACATTCTCAACTACATCAAGCAAAATATTCTGCGTTTTACACAAAAGCTTTCTGAAGCAGCCTGACAACCTCTTGTGCTGTTTTGGATCCAAGCTTCCGGGAAGCACCTTAAACGATTCAGCGAAGACATCCTGGCGTCACATAAATCAAAAAATACGTTGCCTACAATATTCTCACTTTACAAAAAATACACACACACACACATCTCTCTGGCTTTAAAAGAACATACTATATACAAACTCGCAATCTTCCTGTGTGACTTCTCCAGGCCTCTGGTTTTCAAGCCTCCTTGCCTTGGCTCTGTATTCAGATTAAATGTCTTGCCTTTTTCAGGCGCTCTGGAATAAATTAAATCAGGAAAATGTTTTTCGCCAGAGTAACAGAGCAACATGGCGGCAGCAGTTTATTTGCCAACAATGAGTGAACTTCATTATAATCGTTTCGGGCGAAATTGATGAAATCGAAAATTGAGCCAATAAATTGGTAAGACGATGTCAGAGACATTAGGGCTGGCATAAAGAGGATTACAATTTAAGTGATTTGGTTGCAGGATTTGTGATTGGACGATAAGGGATGTGTGAACGACCATTAAGTTTAAATTAAGACTAAATGTTTCGTTTGCGTGATGGGGAAAATGAAAAGAACATGAGCTTTACAGATTGGATAAAAAAAATTTTGACTTCACAAAAGTGACTGTCTACTTTAAATTCGCTGATCAATGCAAACGTTATTTCGAAGGTTTATCGATTATCGAAGATTACTGTTTTCGCATCGATCGTGATTTTTTTTACCTCTCCTTATCCAATCTTCATCATCCTGGCGCTAGAGTCCGAAGTCTCGTCTTGGCCGTCTGGATCATTGTTCTACAACTATCTCGGTCAAATGACCGTGTCCTCCAATTTCGCAAGCCCAGTAGTTGTTCGGCGTCAGCATCTACTGAGTCTGCTCAATGAGCTCTCGGTCTTACTCGTTATCATACTCCACTGATGCCTTCTTCAATATTTGTTTAGGCATGGGGCTATCGTCCATTCATTGTACTATACATGTCCATTTAAGTCGTTGTACTTTGACGATTCTCGGAATATCTAGCTCATCGCACAACTCATACAGCTAATGTACCGTATTCACCAACATTTCGGTCGCAAACTACTCCGATTGCGTTAGGGTCCATTGCGTTGTTAGTATTACAGAGGCATTTCACTAGTCTGTAACGTCCTACAAAGTACTAGCGAAAATTCGCGAGAATAGAATATAACCACACGCCAGATGAATCATTGGTGAGTACCAAGGCGGTTTCAGATCTGGTCGCTCAGCTTTTGCGATGAAGCTTATCCTGCAAAGGGCCAAAGACTGCGGCACTGGAATAATCTACCGGGACTACGAGAGTCCAAAGATCTTATCAACCCCTACGGTCTCACAGAAGCCAGCCGACTGGGCAGAGCTGACCTGAGACTGGTCGTTGGTTTCCTCACGGGTCACCACTGGGTGAGATATCACTTAAACAAAATGGGCCTGTCCACTGAGACGGAATGCCGACTTTGCCTGGAGGATATTGAGTCCACCAAACACCTTCTCTGTGAATGCCCCGCGGTTGCTCGCGCCAGATTCTTGTTTCTTGGAGATTCCATCGTGAGCTCCGGTGTCATTAAGCGTACTGCTACAAAGGACCTACTGGCCTTTATCAGGTTGGAATAGTTAAGGCAATTATGGCACAATAGATCTTATGGTCGCAGTGCCTATCAGCTGGGTACCTTAGCCTGCCTTTATTTATTATTATTATCCTGCAAAAATGCTTGCAAGACAACGTTGGCGTGTACCAAATCTTTGTCGACTTTAAGCAAGCACAGGACAATATCGATCTTGGTGTACTGTACAACATTATACTACTATCGCGCTCGGTGGCCGTGGTCGTTCGGTCGCCGCTCTACAATACTAATCTAGAGGTCGGAGTTCAAATCTCGGTGCGATCAAAAACTGCCTGTGAGTACTAATAGAACTTTCACAGTGCTCCAAGCTTGTCAAGACGGCGCGGATAGGAGGTGCATGCAAGCAACTGCGCGTCCGAAAAATAGATATGCTATCGAGACGTCAACAAGGCATAGAAATGCTATAAATGTATACGCGCTTATGCCCCTGGAGGGGTAAAGGCAATTAACAACAAAGATGACGATGACCAACTTCGTATCACAGGTCCAGATTCAAAACAGGCTACCCGATCCCTTTGAAACACATACTGGTTTAAAGCAGGGCGACGGACTGGCTCCGACGCTCTTCAAACTAGCACTTGAATACGTCATTCGGATAATGAATACGAACACCAGCAGAACGCTACTGATCAAGTCGACATAGTTGATAGTACTAAGAGGACATGGGTATCACGTCCCGAAAACTGGACGGCGCAAAAAAATCCGGCATACTCTGGACATCGCTGTAAAAGAACTTAGACTACGCATCATCGAGGACAAAACAAAAATAATGATACAATCAAGAACAAGGACGTCAGCGCAATCGAACTTCAACGAAGGGTACTTTAGCATAGAATTCGTAGTCGACTTCACATACCCGGGTTGCAACCTGTCAAGGTACGCCAACGAAACTGAAATCAAGCGACGGATACAGGTAGCTAATAAGACTTTCTTCTCGGTGCTCCCCATAATGAAATCGAAGCATGTGCACAGAAACACGAAGCACCGTGTATACAAAACCATCATACGACCAGTGCTATACTATGGCTGCCAAACCTGGACCCTAACCCAAGCCTCCGACAACATGCTAAACACATTCGAACGGAATGTCCTTCGGCGAATTTTCGGAGCAGTGTGCGACCAAGATGGGTGGCGCATCCGATGCAACCATGAGTTGTATGAACTGTACGATGAGCTGAAAGTTTCGAAAATCATCAAACTACAACGTCTTTAACGGGCAGGGCACGTACAATGAATGAACGATATTCGCATGCCTAAAAAAATAATCAACGGACGACGAGTCGACGGAGCGAGACTGCCAGGAAAACCGAGAGCTCGTTTGGAGAATTCAGTATATGCTGACGCCGAGCAACTACAGGGCTTCTGAGATCGAAGGATGCGGTCACGTGACCGAGGTAATTGGAGGACAACGATCCAGGTGGTCAGTGCCCGACATAACGTCAAGCTTTCGCACCACGATGATGATGATTTAGGCTACAGGTTTCGCAGCCAGCATAGCACAGGCCGTATGCAGGTTTTGTACATGCGAAGCTTCGTATTTCTGTGCACATGATATGAATTACGTCAACCTGAAGAGTAACGTGCCTCGAGAAAGATTTGGTACACGTCGAGATTGTATTCCCAGCACTTTTCCAGGATTTGCTTGACTTGATATTCGCCAATGATTCGTTTAGCATACGGTTTTCTATTTTTCAGTATTTTCGTGAGATGATTCTGTAACTCTCGACCCGCAATTTATCAAATTTTTTGTGAATGGGAAAACTGATGCTCCTGCGTCAATCTTCTGGAATCACCTCGTTCTCCCAGATTCGCAGAAGTAGTAGATGTGTGGTATTTGATAGGCCCTTTTCACCGGATTTAAGCAGTTCAGCTGGAATTTCGACTGCGCCCAGCGCGCTATCTAGTTTGAGTGATTTCAGGGCGAGATCAATTTCTTCTACTGTCAGCGGTTGTGTTTTGGGACCATGAACGATCATATCGTCGTCGATTCGCGCTTCTTGTATGGGAACGTCAGATGAAGAAACTCGACAAAGTAGGACGCCGATACTCGTAGTTTCTTGATGTTATTGGTGTCGCTGATGATCTAATAATTCTTCTCCTTACAGAGGCAAGTCCTGGGTTGATAACCATTCTTAATCGTGTTTGCTAGTCTGTACGCTTGTCTGGTGTTTTTTCAGCTAGGTTGTTATCAATGCTCAGCAACTGCTCGTCAAGGAAGTTTCGTTGCCAGCGCTACAAACAACGGCACAAAAGATGATCACCAAGTGGAACTTTCGGAATTCCAGCAAGATTGAACATCACATTTTGTCGCAAGTTACCGTGCGAGCTTTTCTTGCGAACTGCCTGAGCTCCCCTACAAAAATAAAATCACACAGTAGACCGGACATCATCGCAAAAGCAACTAAACTATAGCGCATCATCGCATCCATTGCAAAAGCAATTAAATCATAGCTCGTCATCGCAAAGTCATAAACGACTGGTACTCGCACCTATCGCAAAAGTAATTACAACCCGTACTCGCATACAATCACAAAATGGTTTTCTCATAGCACGTAACCGCTCGTCATCGCATGGCATCGCGCACAGTGTGCATGTCGATCGCGCGATTGCATATAAAACTGCAGACTTTTCTTATTCTTTCAATGTTCGCATTCATAGCACGACGCGAAATACCATCGCATAGCAACCAGTGTGAAGGCCCACTAACTCGATCATATGAACACACTATTTCAATTAAGAGAATTTCGCCATGCATGACTCGCTCAACATTTCAGTTCCAAACAGGTTGTCGAGCAAAGTTTAAATAGCAGTCAAGTCGATGTCGAGCCAACCAATGACTGGGTGTATTGAACCATATTCTGGTCTGGTAGCCCTATTTCCACCGACAGATCGATGCCAGCACTTGATGAGCAATGATCTATCGGTGGTACGAAACCAGAGGCCGAAGGTCCCATTACACCTGGAGCCCGATGCGAGCGCGAGGGCAAGTGAGCCGCCCGCCAACCATTCCATCCTAATCGCCTCATTTTTTTTTAATCCCCATTTGTACCTCCCCTTTTTGTGTTGTGTTCCCCGGGCCTATGCATTTTTGATAATACGTAAACGACAGGGGCAACGAGCGGCGAAAACCCCGTCCACGTCTCCCGAACTGAGGTTCAGCAAGCATAAGCCGCCGCTTAGCTAGTTGGTGGGCCTTTTTTCGCCAAATGTCACGGCCCGACTTTGACGGTCATTATGCTATCTCAGGCTCCGTCCCCACGGGCACCTTCGGATGCCCACCAAACTGTCCATCACATGTGCTTCCATTCATTTGAATGGGATGTCGAAAGCACCCCGATGTCGGGACCACCTGTGTATTGAAATCTTAACTTTGCCATCTTCCAATCCACCTTCCTACAATTTGCATTTTTAATTTCCTAGTTTAAGCAAATATTTACTTTATTTTGAAATATGTACTCGTAAATTGCTTTGATCTGCGGAACTCTTGCTCAAAGAAACCATATTCTACTCTACGTACATATTTGTTTCTTATTTCTCTATCTTTCACTTACCTCCAGCTGTTCCATATATTCCTCTTCCGCCTCAACCATACTGAAAACTAAATGATTACGTTTTCGCATACTTTCAGCATGTGGCGATTTAATGTATTCCTCGACAATTTGCTTCCAACGACGACGACATAACCACCCACGAAAAAAGCTCTGGACCTGGATGGGAAATAAATAATTGGAAAAATTTAATTTTCCCCAAAAAAGTAAATGAAATTTTCGTAGGGAAATCACATTACGTATAAAGTTCAAACGCGTGACAGCCCTATAAATAAAATTTGATCTGCTCAAAATTAAAGCCTATTGACCGGAAAGTGAAATGGGATACAGTCACTCCCCGACTTATGTAAGTATTTCGTCCGAAGGGAATTTACGTAAGTCGAAACTTCAAGTAAGTCGAGGCTCGTTCTAATATGCCTAGCAATATTGTCTTAAATGTCAACAAAATTAAAAAATTCGGATTTAAATAGGATCTATTAACATAAGCAGCTTCATCAAAGTAAATTAAAAAATGAATCAGTACTAAAAACAAAGTGACCAACTCTCTCTCTTTCTCTCTCTCAATTGCCCTAACCCTCTGTGGGGCATAGCGCGTCAACTGTTTCATGTGGCTCGGCAACGGATACAATCGTTGAAAGTCCCCCCCTCCCCCGAGTTTCTCGAATGACCCTACACTCATCAATTTGAAGGCCACCATTCTAGTGCCCAAGACACTTAAATGCCTTACAGCGTTGTCCTCAGCACTCCTCGGGAAGAACACACTTACAACTACATATAATATGTGACGGGGGATATCACCCCCAGATGCTGCCCTCAAAAAGGCTCCTTCCCAAGGTCTGACTGCAATAGCAGTCTTTGGCTTGATAATAGCATTTCAGTAGGCATGCTGGGAGGCAGACAACAACCGACTGGGAATGGTGTCACGTACATAAGTAGGTGTTGATCAGTCTCTCCAATACTTTCAACAGGCAGGACGAAATGTAAATAGGCCTGAGATCTTTTGGTCGCGAATGCGAGGCCTTTCCCACTTTCGGGATGTAGACATCTCTAAACAGAGTATATGAACAAGCTCCAGACAACCCCTGAAAATAGATTCAATCCAGGGATATACAGCATCCATCGTATGCTGAAGATCCGCGGGAAGAATACCGTCAGGTCCAGCAGACTTAAAAGGGTCGAAGCAGTTAATGGCCCAATATATCTTCTCCTTAGAGAGAATTGACGCAGGGTCACATGGAGTAACTACGGGGGATACGTTATTATAGAGAGGAGTAAGGACAGAGCTGTCAGGAAAATGTGTGTCGAATAACAAGTCTATCGTCTCCTGACTGGATGAGGTCCAAGTCCCATCATGTTTCATTAGATAAGTGGGCATAACAGGGACCGAGTTATAGGTGAAAACTAATAAAAGTTCCAGTTTTTCCAAGATAGCGGGGGGAGCACAGGGGGGAAGAGTGACACAAAATTAAATTTTATATTATCCCACGACCTACACAACATATAAAAAATTCAGAACTACCGAACCTTTTGCAAGGTAAAAACGCCCTGTCTCTTGGGCTGTATGGAATCTCATCGGATCAGAGTTGAAAGTGAATTGGTTAAACGTCAGCTTGCTTTACCTCTATTTAAATGTATACTGAGTCCGCAATTCGGCCCCATGCAGCGAAGTATCTGTATGCTGGCTACTTAAGTTCGCTCGTCGCAGAGCCTGTTCTTTTCGGTCGTGGTCGGTGTAAGACCGAAATCCAGTGAAACGAATGCGGCGATAGTAACGGATCTATGTCAATTTATTGTTACTTGAACTTGTTCATAAAACTTGAAATAATTTTAGATATCGATGAATAATCCAACTTAAAACTTTTCCACAAAGAATCCTCCTGACCCGACAATTGAATAAATTTTATTTTCAGACTTCTCACCTTTCCAATTGACTTTTCACCACTACGCTCTTAACGGCATCTTTTCATCAAGTTAATACATACCACAAACTTTTAAATCCATTTTCATTTTTGTCCACAACAGATATTCCATACTCACGCACAAAGCAAAACTTACCCAGAGAGATAAATACTCAATTTCACTAATTCAACGAAAACCTCTCACCTTTTTGATTTTCCTCAATTCGACCGAATCCTGAACTTGTGAACACAGACCGGTCAAATTGGCAGGATCAATTGGTGTATCGAATGGGACGGCAAAACTTTCACGTCGTCCAGGCGTACTGGACATTGATGGACGACATTCCTTTCGTAATGCACAAATCTGAAATTTATCAAAGTCGGTGCCTTTTATTTTCGAAAAAGAAAAGATTGAATTTGGTAGGGCGGGAGAGTTCGCGAAAAATTAAAAAGTTGATTTGCAAAGATTTTTGTTAAAATCGTTTAATAAATGAAGATGATATGATTAATAGTTCTGACAGATATTTGACACACCTCCATTCGTAATTTCTTGATTTCCAACGCTAATTCTTCGCAGTGCTGGGTGTATTGCCATTTTGCAGTCTTTTCACTTTCGACAACCTGGAGAAGATGGACGTGTTTTTGTTCGAGTTCCTCTTTTTGCAGAAGAAGTTTGTTGAAGCTGGAAAAGGATAAATGGAAAAATAATGTGATTTTTGTCTAGGACTTTTGAGAAAAAACAATGTGGTAATGTTATATAGAAGCGATCAGAATCAATTGAAGATATCCACGGGGGTTGATGTTCAAAGTTGAAAGGTAACCCGAAGGTTCCAATAGCGCCAATCGTCTTCTGGTTTTTACATGCTTTTTGATTCAATCAATTAGGGCTAGTGACGGTGGACTATTACTATTATTACTAATAACCCACACCGAAAAGTTCATACAGAGACAACGATAGTTTTTGGGAGTAACAGATTTAGTAGTGCGGCATTTCAAATCGTATTATACTGGATCTGGAAGTTTTGAAACTTGGCATGAATGTTGGTCGGTACCTGGAGTACTATTACTACTATTTTGCCTTAGCCTCTAGTGGGACGTAGCGAATCAACCACTTCTGCGCGCCATCGTACTCGGTTGTAGGCAATGGGACGCATCTGCCCCCATGACTTAGCCAGAGACTCACACTCTTTCGCCACAGATCTGCGCCATGCCTTCAACGAAAACCCATTGGTCGGCCTTCATGGCATGTCCAGCAATGCAGTTTCTATACTTCCGCCAAGTGTGACCTATCCACTGCATTTTTCGATTGGCATTTGACTTGTACGCCAACTCAGTTATTGTTTCGGCTAAAAAAATCCTTAAAATAAAATTCGACGAAGACAAGAGTCAACGCAAACTTGCAGCTTTTTGGTAACCTTTAGGGAGACTTTCCAAGTGCTGTTCCCATACAACACCCCAGAGAGGATCAGGGGGCGGAACAAGCCCAGCTTGGTCTTAATACTATGGTTTATAGTAATTATTTATTTATTTGCTACGCTCACAACATTCACATTGATTTGGGTCGTTTTAGACATTTGTTCACGGTCATTCACCCCAGGGGAGGGGTTTTTTTAGCGCCACCATTCGTCCCAGCGATCACGAAAACCATTGGTTTGACACTAATCTCCGTTATTTTCGACATTTTATTGCACTCTCATTCACCTCCGGGTTTATTTCATACCATATCGACTCTTATTCAAATTTGCATGTCCCCCGTTGCCACTCGATCCAATGCGGTTCAGAATAGGCGTATCAATGCATTTGCCGCATGTTAATGCCTATGGGGATCAGTCACAATTTATGAATAACACCGGGAATGTTTTGCAAACGCTGATCCACTTGCTGTGTTCTTCATTGTCCATGAAATAAATTTGCAAGAACTTTCTAGTCATGGTAGGGTAGTGGAAGAACTGAGCCCACTTGATGGTATATCTGACCCTGTACTTTAAACGTTCGCATAAATCTACCCTCATTAACAAATCTTATTGCTCCGAACGATGTCATTTGGAAGCAGGCTTTGTATGTACTTCCTGAAAGTTGGAGGAAATATTTTGGTAGGGGATCTCGTTCAAAATATTTTGAAAATGCTTCTGGTGGCTCCATGATTGGGGGCAGTTGAACTTTTCCATTTGAACAGCATATTCCGGGCGTTCCTTTTCCAAATTTTAAAGCATGGCAGTATATACAGACTTCTTTCCCCTTCCCAATTAAAACGCTTGAATATAGGCGCTGTTATTTAAATTTCTGTCATATTGAAATGCAGCCATAACCAAATGTCTGCGTTGATTTTGTCTCGGAATTGATTCAGCGTTTCTCGCAGCAGTCATTCCTATGTTTGCCCTTTGGTTGCGCGCCTTGCATATACACAGCGTTCCAGCAACTCTACAGAGAACATTTCCAAGACGCCGCTGACGTTCTTCTGCTGATCCTGACCGTTTGGCTGCCCTCATCCTTCGCGCATCCGTGCTACTTCGTCCCTGTTATCGTACAATTATTTTTAACATTTTTGTATTTTTGGGAGTATCACCATCTTACATCTTCTCGACCCGGAGAATGTGTAAATTCGACACTAATCTTTGTAATTTTGGAAATTTTTTCCCCTCTCACTCATTTCCGGGAAAAGGCGAGAGTGGGAGTGGAGGGGAGGGTGGGGTCTCCATTCTTCTTAGCGACCCCAAAAAACTAATGGTTTTGATACTAACCTCGGTCATGGAGATCCATAATTTGATAATAATGAAGGAGAGTAAACGTACACTGCTGGAAGAAAAAAGTTGCTCAAACTATTTTTTTTTTTTTTGCTTTTTCTTAAAAAAATTTCGAAGTAGTTAAAGTGATGGTGTTTTATTAGCTCAGGTTATAACAATTGGGTGTATCCTGTCTAGAAATAGTGGAAAGTTTTGAAAGAAGTTCACTCATTTGGTGATAACAGCGTAAAAGGCAGAAAAGTGCAGTTTCGGTGAAAAAATAGGAAAAAGTTCCTGTGGAAAACATAAGCAATATTTGGATTTTGGAGCGAGAAAATCGAAATATTTGTCAAATATGTGAAAAAATGGATGTTGCGCAGTGTACTCTGTGTGGTGCTCGAACTTCATCTGGCAACGGGTATGGAAAAGTTTGATGAGAAAAAGGCTAGCGAAAGGTGGCTTACATACGTTGAAGCCAGTCGGTAAGCCAGACTTCCCGTTAAAACATTAGGTTCAAATGTTAAATGGGCTCAGGAGCAGGTCACATAGATTTGGAAGATGGAGAACCCCGCAGCAATTTCGGAATAGTTGAAATTAAAGTAACATGTTGGAGGCGGAAGATTTTGTGTCCGGCGGAAAATTTGAACAAAGTAAATGGCTGTTAATGCCTAACGCACAAGGCTCCAATTCATTTTCCAGTATTTCCAAGTAAACTGCTGCTGCTACTTTTCAGCTGGGAAAGCATATTCCACCATCTTCCTGACCGAAAAATAATCCCCACATCCCCCTTAAATCCTTCAGATTTTGGAGGGAATCTTCGAAGGCATTCACCGCTGAGCGTTCATCGAGATTTCCGCCACACGCAGATTCATCAGTCGCTAACATTTTGCTTAAATATGGACGCACAAAAAAAGATGGCATTATTCTAAATCTTCTGAGTTCATATCACGTGCTCTTGGGCCCGTTTCCAACATTTTAGCCTGTTTTTTTCTTAACGGAAAGTCTGGCTTATGGACTTGTTCCAATGCACGTAAGCCAGCTTTCACAAGTTTTTTTTTTCAACAAACCTCATGAAATTTGCAACACGTTGCAACAGGTTGCAATAGGTTGCCTTAATAATAGCCACAAGCTTCTCAGGGATGCCTCTCTTGCGCAAGGCCACCCATATATTGTAGAATAACGGCTCACACTATCGAAAGCCTTTTCGAAATCGATTAAAAGCAAGTGAAGCGGAGGATCGCAAGGTGTTAATGTGATCGACACAGGAGAATCCAGATCGAAAACCAGCCTGCTCTTCATAAATTGTGCTTTCTTAGTGGGCCTTTTGATGATCAAACCTTCCTTCCGCTCAGTGGGAAAGGTCTCTGTATTCCACGTTTTATCAACAAGTGCAGCAACTCGGAAGTTACGCTTGGCGCAGCTTGACAAAGTTCGGCAGGGATACCATCGAGTCCGGCGGCCTTTCTTGGTTTTAGTGCAATAAATGTGGCGACTTATTCCCCTCTAGTCGGGGCAGTCGGCTCATTTTAATGGTTGAGGGGGACTTCACCAGAGGTTACACAGTTCAAGACCCCGGCGCGAAGTACTCAATCCGTGTTTGTTCTAAGGATGGTATCTGCGCTATCAATGTACGCATTTTTTATGGCATCCCAGTTTCCATTTATGTCACTACCTGGGTGACTAGTTATCTCAGCTGCTTTTTGCGCAAGATGGTCGTTATATTGTTGTAAGACAGCTGGATTTTCTAGTCGAGCGAAGTTGGATTTGCGGCGTCTGGATCTTTCGTCCCTATAACGGCGCACGGTTGCAATGCGCAATCGAACATTAGCGATCATAAGATAATGATCTCTTCCCATCCCAATATCGGCGCCCTTCTTGTTTCGTACGTCCAGGAGGCAATTCTTGAATCTTTTACTAATGGCAAAATGGTCGATCTGATTTTGTGTTCTGCGCCAATCAACAGAGGATCCTTATGCTCAAACATAATACCACCGATGAAGAGACTGTGAATATTGCAGAACTCTACAAATCTTTCACCGTTGTCATTACGATCAGCAAGACCGGGTCTCCCCATCACATCTCTGAGCCCATAGTTATCAGCGCCAAATTTAGGATTCAAGTCTCGCATAACCATTATACTGTCACTTTTAGGTGTTCTGCTCTGAACGGCGTTTAGTTCTTCGTAGAAGGAGTCTTTCGCCAAGACATTGTGGGGTTCAGTAGGGGCATAACATTGTATTATTGAGATGTTCCTCATTTTGGTCCAGAACCTGGCAGTGAAGATTCTGTCAGAGATCGGCTTCCAGGATAAGAGACAGTTGCGGCTCTGATTAAGAGGAGCCCCACACCTGACTCACGACCATCACAGGTAGTTTTACCGGGGTACAACATTACCATGCTGCCCGTTGGAGAGATAAATTCTCCGTAAAATCTCACTAACTCCTAAAATGTTTAATTTGTACATCAGAAATTCTAATCGAAGAAATCGTGCGTTCTGGGATCCATTGTCCAGGACAGTACACACTTTGCAGAATCCAATCTTTGTCATTGTACGATAGCCAAAAGTCGTAACCGTTGAGTCAGTCCTTATCCGATGCATAGTTGACGTTTCGTTAGCATATAGAAGATTTCAGATAGTGCAAGTTGCTGGCATACACATCCTGTCCTTTGTTTGTCGGTTTTAACGACAGGCCCTCAAAGGGAAAGGCCGTGGCATTATTTTAAGCCCCACACCACAGGGGGAAGATTTACCTCAACCAAATCAGCGCACCGCCATCACTGGCGGCTTGACATTGGTTAGCAATAATCAGTGACCACTGCTGTTCCAGCGGCCACGCGGAGGACTGTGGAAGAGGAATTTTTACCCTCCCCCCCCCCCCCCCCCCCCCACACATACATTATATTCAACAAAATAATGTTTACAACCCATTACAGTTCCGGAATTGTGAAATGCACTCCTGAAAATTGTTCATTAAATTTCCGTCAAGTTCCCATGGCAATATTTCATTATTGTTCCGTAAATGCAACATATAAATCACTTCTGTAAAACACACTCACCTAGCATCTCGTATTGCAAGGATCCAGGACGAACATTCTGATTCCGACGAAGCACGTAACTCATATTGTCTAAGATTATCCTTACGAAACGAAATGGAAAAACAATGCTGGAAAGAGAAATGGAAAAAGCAGCTTAATTCTCATTCATGTGTGTGTACGAGTACTTAGCAACAAAATTCAAAATTTGTTCCGCAAGGACACACGCTTAATTTAAATCTCTAAAATTGAATGTTCAGCGAATGGAGACACAACATGTATAATAAATTGCATTGAAAACTTTTGATTTATGTATGAGGTTAATTCAAGTACGGTCGGTAGTTTCATGGAAAATATAATTCGGATTTACGCCGAAGATGAAGTACCCGTATACATATAGTACAATTAAATTGTAGCACTCCGGATAACTAATTGGGATTTCTCTTTAACCAAATGACATGCAAATCATCCAAGGCATCAAATATGCCAAAGGCACATACTCCATTCAGTTAAGTTATAAATTAAATGTCCTATCAAAATCCTTTGCCTTCATCCAACAACTTAAGTTGAACAAATTAGAGTACATTTGCATCAACCGGAAGCTATCCTTTTCAATTTCCTCAATAGCTACTATTCACCATGCCTTCTATTTCGTGACTATCGCATCTAGCTATTTGTAATATAGTCACGCAGTGAGTACTTTAACTTACCTTTGCAGTCCTAGCTTGTTTACGGCGAACCGGCAAAAGGAAAAAAAATAGGGTATAATAAAAAAGATGCTCGATACAAGGACGTTTTAAACGTCGATGTGCACCGGAAACCCTTAAACGAGTGTGTTTATCAACCTGTTGAGTGTGTTGTTCAAACAATAGCTGGATAAATTATTCTTTCGTGTTTCCTGTACACCTTCCACGGGTGGAATAACAATTAGACTCAAAGTAAACAGATGTATGTTTTTGAATAATAGAAAATGATTTGTTATGGCGCTGTTGGTCGTTTCGGATGTTTTTTTTTTTGTTTTTAAAAAAAGGACATCGTAGTTTGTTTGACGATGCACAATGTGCAATAAACAATTAAGGTATTCCGTTTTATTGCAAAGTTTATGGGAATTGCTGTTTCTCATGGAATCGGGTATTTGACTGGTTTATGTTGTCTTATTTATTTAGAGAAGACATCGCAAAGCAATCAAATAAACATTGGGACATATGTCTGCGGTTTATTTTTATTGTCGGTTGACATGGTAATCCCACGATACAGGGTTGTTATATGTATCATGTTAAATTGAAATTGTATTCGATCAATGTCAGAGAGATGGTAGGGTTTTTATAAGTTATCGAAAGAGTTGCGTAAGGAAAAGACATAGAGCACTGTGTACTGAACCAAATTTGACGCGTGGCATTCATTTTTGATTTGAAGTATTTTTCGCAAAAATATTTGTTTTGATGTTTTCAAAATAAATGTCAATAAATTTGAATTATTCGAAATTTCAATAATCACGATTACGCGTACCAACTATGTAAGAAAAGCGACTCTCTGAACTGTCACAGACAACTATTTTGAAAGATGTCACTTTTTGCGGCGAGGACGGGTGACTTGCATTTTTCAGGGGTGCTGGATTTTGAAAGCGACTGAAAGGAATCGAGTCCTTGGAGGCGCTATGTGGCGCATTTTTTCCAGGGATGATGGGATCAGTGCGGCTAAGGTGCTTTCTTCATAGTGTCAGTGAAATTCAAAGCTGTTATCATCATTTCCCTGGGAGGGAAAAGGGAAAGGGTTAGGTAATCACGCATACAAATCAAAATAAAATTCAAGATACGGCAAATGGAACAACGATTGGATTTTAGGATTTATTAACAGATACCTAGACCCCATACATATTAGTAAGGTAAGAAATTAGTAGGCGCCAAATACACAGACATAATGTACAAAATTAAAACATTGAAGCTAAATTCAACACTTGTTTTGCCTTCCAGACAGCGTAGAAACGCTGGTATGAGGGAATGCGAAATAAGTATTTTCAATCATATATAGTTTCAATTAACGCGATTAGCGCTAATTAAACTGTAGTTGGTGAATGCAAGTTAAACTGGTGTTTATTTTTAAGTTAAGTAAAAAACTGATTAGACTGTAAGGCCGGCCGCACCTTGCACGTAGGCAGGGCAGCGCAACACAGCGCGCACATGGCATTATTGTTGTAACAATTGTCAAAATTTGATTTTACAACAACAATGCCATGTGCGCGCTGCCCTGCCTACGTCCAAGATGCGGCCGGCCTTACTGCCGCTTTAATTTTCTTTTAAAAATTTCGTACGATGTTAGAGTACGAAGCTCCAAAGGTAGTGAGTTAAAAAGTATTATTGATGCTGGAATTGGGTCGGTTAGAATTCTACTAGTATTAGCTGAAGGTGTTCTGAAGTTTCCAGCATTTCGAGTACTATAGCTATGAACTTCTCTGTTCAGCGTTAGAGAAATTGATGTTTTCGGTCTGTTATTAACAATTTTCCAAATTGATTTAATTTTTTCCAGAACTATGATTTTTTTCTAACGGAAGTTTGGCAGTTAATTCATCGATTTCTATATAGTAGGAGTTCTTGGGTGTAAGTTGTGGGTAGCTTTAACAGCTTTATTGATCATTCTACTGACAGTTGAAATATTTCTAGCCGACGTCTGATTCAATATTCCTTCACTATAGACATAATATGGGCATGCAAAATCATATTTTTAAGCTGAGTTTTAAGGTACTTTCTTCGTCTAAGCAAGGCAATTAATGGGCATAATTTAGATTTGATTTGATTTATATGATCATTGCAAGTAAGCTTCTCATCGATAATAAGGCCTAGATATTTGATCTTATTTACTCTTTCAATGGATTGGTTACCAAACTTTATATTCAATTCAATATCGGCTTTGTTTTTTTTTTGTTTGAAAAGCATGAATCGTGTCTTATTAATATTTATATTTAGTTTATTACCATGTAACCAATGTTGAAAGATTTCCATATCATTATTAATTATTTCTTCCGCATCACTTTGCCCGAAATGGGAATAAAGTAGTAGTGTATCATCTGCATAGGTGACATATTTAGCAGAGAGACCAGAATTGCTAAGATTATTAACGTATAGAAGATACAATGTAGGGCCCAAGATAAAACCCTGGGGGACTCCTGAATTGAGCAACATTTTCGCACTAATCTATTGTAATTTTGGAACTCAGTGACAATTGGCCTGTCTTTCAAGTAGTTCTTAATAAGGTTGCCAGCGACTCCTCTGATGCCAAGTTCATATAGCACTTCTGACGTAACTGAATGGTTTACCGTGTCAAAAGCTTTGCTCAAGTCTATAAGGATGCCAGTAACATATTTTGATTTATCGAGCTCAGAGTTTATGAAATGAAGGGCATCAGCAAGTGCTGATGTGGTGCTGCTTTCAGCTAGGAAGCCATATTGATGTTTATCAAATCGACATGTTTCGTTAATGAATCTAACAATTCTTCAATTTACCACCTTTTCGAATATTTTGCTGAAAACGCGGGTAAGCGCGATGGGCCTATAGTCGGATGGATCGTTGGGGCTGCCGTTTTTGTATATCGGCTTAATTTTAGTAATTTTCAGCGCATCCGGGAATGTGCCTTCACAAAGATCTTTATTGATAATTTGACACAGAAATGGTGATATGATATTGTACACTAATTGAAGATAGCTGGATTTGATGCCGTCAAAGCCAGCAGATACGTTACGTAAAGATTTAATTATACTTGATACTTCCTCTACACTAGTTGGTTCGAAAAATATAGTGCGTTCATTTGAAATGTTGGGAACCCTTCTGCGATTCTGTGGTGAGCTGATTTGTTGAGATCGTTCTTCGACTTTTGCGAAAAACGTATTTTTGTCACTGGCTGAAAGATTGTTCTCATTTTCCTTACTACGACCTCTGTCGGCTGATAATTCTTTGTTGATGATTTGCCATTGTTTCCTGCTGTTCCCAGAGGCATTCTCATATTGTTTCTTTAGAGAGTTTGTCTTAGCTTGATGTACGAGTTTAGAAGCTTTGTTTCTGAGGAACTTATAGGCTGCTTGTTTGCTTTCACTAGTTGGGTCTTGTTTGTATTTTTTGTAGGCAATGTTCTCGAATTGTTTCTTGCGCTTTCTCGAAGCTAATTGCAGCAGCTCTCCACATGTTTGAAGCACCATTATCATCAAACTCTGCACGACTATATAACGGACGGTTTGGTGGGCATCCGAAGATGCCCGTGGGGACGGAGCCTCAGGTAGCTTAATTGACCGTGAAGGTCGGGCTGTGCCATCTGGCGAAGAAAAAGGCTCCTCAACGAGCTAAGCAGCGGCCTATGCTTGCTGTAGCTCAGTTCGGGAGATGTGGGCGGGGTTTTCGCCGCTCGTTGCCCCTGTCCTTTACGTATTAACAAAAATTCATAGGCCTGGGGAAGACAACACAAACAAGGGAGGTAAAAATGGGGAATACAAAAATAGTCGATAAGGGTGGAATGGTTGGCGGAGGGATCAGACGCCCATGCGGTCGAATTTGGGTCCGGGTGTAATGGGACCCTCGGCCTCTGGTTTCGTACCACCAACAGATCACTACTCATCAGGTGCTGCTTCGATCTGCCGGTGGGAGCAGCACTACCAGACCATAATATGGTTCATTACAGGTGGTTCATTACAAAATGCCCCGTCATTATCATTTGGATCGACAACCGCCTATACAGTCCAGCTCCAAACCGCATCCGCGGCCCCAACAGTCCAGACGTTTCGAGGCCACCACCTGCTCTTCCGTAGATCTTTGCCGCTTGACGACCCCGTAACTTCTGGGATCTCAGCGATGATGCTAAGAGCCCACTCGAGGGATTGATTTCACGTTTCACGGTCCTTTGCGATACATCAATAGGCTGAAATGTAATTGCGGACTCGAATTGCGTTACGCCTTATTCCAAAGCGGGTTTTAGATGGAATGGCACGCTTTTGCACGCCCTCCGATCTACTAGATTCGCTCAAGCAAGTACCTCCCGGTTTATGGCTCTTACTACATCTATTTGCACACATTATGAAATCACATTTTGTAACATATATTTTCACCATATAATCGTCTCCGATAACAAAGTACAAGAAAATATTTCGCCATGGATCCTCAAGATATAATACATACATACACATTATCAAAAATTCAATAAAGTATGCAATTTGGATAATTCAATTTTCCCAAAATACTCACGTCCTAATAAATTACCAGCAAACTGATATGTAATTATATCTAAAAACCATCATCTCTTAGTCAACCCAAATACCAGTTAATAAGAAATCATCATAGAGCTCAGAAAATCAGAACAAACTCAAACCCAACTTCTGTGTGATTGATTCAATCTCGATGCTAAAAATACCATAAAATTCATAGTATTCTTTTTTTTATTGAAGATATAGCTACAAGCCATATCCTTGTATCTATGAAGCTTTTATCGACACGGTGCGAATCACGCTCCAACTTTCTCGCCAGGAGGGATCTTCGGTTTAGGAGATGCCCGCTGCCTCACAACGGGTGGTCTTGCCATTTTCAGTTTGTTCTAGGATTAATGTGGATTAGTGCGTTTGTCCACGTCATAGGACGGCTTTTTGGGTACAATTTGAAGAGATATTTTCGAATCTTTTTTTTGATTCCAGAATATAGTAAAAAGGATTCAAGTCAAAAAACTATGTAAAGGACAAATGACACTTTCTACTCAAAAAGCTTCGAAATGTGTTGTCGGTTTGTTTTAATAATCTAATAATATTATATTATCTAACTTTTCGAGGGTTGACAACTATACGGATTATGAAAAACGGTAACCCAAATTGTCTTGATAAACATACACATATTCCTTTCATATAGACTAAGAACATAACTGGGCAAAAAAGAGAAAATTCAGAAAGATACGTATGTTGTTTGAATTTCCAGAAAGTTGAATTTTCCTTTTTCCATCCGTCCTTGGTAACCTTCCGGTCTGTCATTTTATCTTTGAGCTTAAGCTACTGTGCCCGTTCCGGCAGTTTTGTTGTAGTATCAAGTGGAGGCGACAGACGCCTATTATAAATGACCGTTTCCTTATTATTTACCCGAGGAAGACATCTCAACAAACATATGGATGTAACAAAGTTAATTTTGTATCTTCTTGAAATCTTCATTGCCAATCTTTTGCCGATTTTAAAGCTAAGAAAAGCACAGAAAAAAATCGTCTTCTTTGACATAGTACCTATATATGCACTTACGAGAATGTTGCTGGTGTCCTTTTTGTGGGTCGATCGATATAAGAGTAATTTACGATGTAACTACCGTGAAGTGAATTACTTCCGCTTGTGTAATACTTATTCTCTCTCAATCTAGAGTGTATCTTCGCTTGGTCTTGTCATTAACAATATTATACAATTGGCCTTGTTGAATTGAAGTGTAATCTAGATATGCCCACAATAAATAATGAAGGCTATTGTGATATTATTAATCTAGTTTAGTCTGCGGTAAAGCAAGATAGAAGAAGAAAAGTAATATCAGGGCGAGCAGAATGTGTGGATAGTACTTGGGTAGTACATACTTGTACCTATACGAAATAAAAATGGGTTTGGGTGGAAGTAGAAAGAATCATTATTAATTAAATACCCCTGAATCGGTTTGATGGTTGTTTTTCTTACGGTGAAGGCTTGTTAGACATTTAAGTACAAATTTCCCTATAAAAGTTGGTCAACCGATGCGTGCTGAAATGAGAGCTGGCGCAAGGATGTCGGCCTACCACAAACTCACGCACTCCCTTTTCCTCCTTGCAGTTTTATACCACTTTGTAGTTTCGCATTGCTCTGCCTGTGGTGTTAGTACTTCGCCCATTCTGACGGTATAATCTGAGCTTCCTCCTGCAGGCAGCTCGGTCTCAGATCGTATCATCGCCAAGCAAAATGCGTTGTTGTTGCTTCTTCATCTGATCGATCCACTTGTGTTTCTGTCTGCCTCAGTGTTTAGGTTCAACAAGTGAAACATTCATTGGTAGTGCCTTATTGACAGCGTTCTGGCAATACCAATCCATATGAAGTTCTTCGAGCTTTTCAATGATCGGTTGCTGATCAAAAAAGCTACCTCGGAATGTAGGTACTTTTGATACAAAACTTGTTGGTTACACCTGCTGTCATCTGTAACATCTTGATATCGGTCGTAGTCATTTTACTTTTAATTTTTTTAGCTTGCACTAACTCAGGCACTACCCGTTATGAATATAAGCTATAAGGTAACTCCATAACACAAGAAGCCAAAAACATACCACAATAGATAATACGAGTACACCCAAATATTTGACAGAATAACCCCTGTCTTGTCTGAAATATGCCACTTTACCTTAACCCCTAGTGGGACAATAGCGCTTCAACCACTCCTGCGCACCTCGTACATTGTTCTGGGCAATGGAGCGCAATTCCCCGAATAACTTACCAAGCGCCTTACACTCTTATGCCACAGATCGACGCCATGTGATCTTAGGGCCTCCTCTTGGTCGGTAACACTCGCGTCACTTTCAAAACGTTTTCAGTCGTTTGCCGTATGAAGAGCATCTTAAGGCAACTTTAAAACACCTCCCAATCAGCTTTGCAGGTGAAAAGCAACTTCCCTTTCTCCATACGGCCGTACGGATCATCGGGTGATTATTTTTTTGCATCAGTGTTTAGTTATTAATTATTTTGATGACTTGTGTTACTTTACTCTTAAACAACAGTCCAATTCGAACCATGGCCTCGAGATGAGTTAGCATCATCTCATTTTCTAGATCGTGACGGTATGTGCAGAGGTGTGTGATCAGCAACACGCTCAACCGAGTTATTCACCCCATAAATGGGTACTCGTTTAACAGCTGAGTGGGCTTATGGTCCGACACGTAAATCGCCTTTTTATCGAAAACTGCCGCATTCAGTAGGAATCGAACCGGGGCCCAGTGCGTAGAAGGCGAACTTGCGAGCTGTTGCGCCATCCGGACTACTACTATACTCTTGAGTTGCTTTTTGTTTAGCCCCATTTTGGTCATTATTTGTGCGCCACTTGCTACCACAAAACATTTGAGTTGAAACGAATAAAAATGAATTTGTTAGCTTCGGCAAAAAAAAACACTAAGAACACAGGGGACACTTACCGGGGATGGCAATCGTATTGTTATCTGCGTATGTAGTGAGTTTGCATCAAGGCCCTTTCAGCTTTTTAAGTAGCCTATTGACCGTCAGATTCCAAGGAAGGGGAGAGAGAACACCACTTTGAGGGGATTACCTGCAGACATGCCTACATGTAAACGAATGGCCCAGATTTATGCAAATCGCCCTCAACGTCAGCAGCATGTTAGCTTCCAGTTAGCTTGCAGTCTGAGTCATGTACTGTACAGCTAGATTTTAGAGTCGATTTATATTTATGTTTAGATTTATGTCGAAGATAGCCTCCTATTTTATAATGTTAAAAGCGCCTTCGATATCTGAGAAGACGACCAAAGTACGAGGGTAAGGTGACAAGTTATCGGTCTGACAATGAAAGACTGCGATTTTCAGTTAAAAAATTATTTTATTTTTCTACATAATCTCCCTTGACTTCAACACATTTGGTCAAGCGTTTCTGCAACATCAGTATTCCTTCCCGGAAGTGAAATTCTGGAAGGCTGTGAAAATAATCATCTACGGCCCTCTCAACTTCTTCATTGGATGCGAAGCGCTTCCCAGAAACAAATTTCTTCAAGTTTGGAAACAGATGGAAGTCTGAGGGTGCCAAATCAGGAGAATAGGGGGGATGGTCGAGCAAATCGTACCCCGAATCCCGAAGTTTTCCCAACGTTGTCCTAGTGAGAGATGATTTTTTTCTTCTTCAAGCCAGGCCTCTTCTCGCGAATTTTGGCATCCAACTGGTCAAGAAGTTTGGAGTAATATTCGCCTGTTCTGCCTTCTTCAAGGTAATCAATTAACAGGATCCCTTTCACATCCCAAAAAACACGCTGGCCATGACTTTCCCGGCGGCGTCATCGGCCAATTTTTCTTTTTTTTATGATAATGGCGCTCTAACAATCGTCAACGGCGATCGCTACAGGGCCATGATATCGGAGTATTTTTGGGACCAGCTCGTCGCTATGGACTTGGACGATATGTGGTTTCAACAGGACGACGCAACGTGCCATACACAATCGAATTATTAAAGACCAAGTTCGGCGAGCGAGTAATCTCACGCAACGGCCCTTGCGAATGGCCGCCTCGTTCGTGCGATTTAACCCCTTCGAATTGTTTTCTTTAGAGTTACAATAAATCAATGCCAAAAAGCCAGCAACGTTAGAAGAGCTGCAGGCCAAAATCGAACGCGAAGTTCCAGGTATTTCATCCGATTTGTGTGCTCGAGTCATGGAAAATTGGGTCCAGCGTATTCACTAGTGCCAGCACTTCCGCGGCGGACATTTGAACGATATCGTATTCCATAATTAATAGCGTCGATTGTACTTTCATTTGAAATAAAAATCATTTCCATAATTAACCCACAAGTTTTTAATTGAAAAAAGCAAAACGCGTCGCTCTTAATAGTAAACCCTATACTAGAGAGAACAAGTTGGAACTTGTCACACGAACTAATCACACGTGAACCCAGGCAGAAAACATAAATTTTTGCTGATTGTAACGGTATTTCTGTGTCAGGCCGAGGACTTAACCTCGTATTCTCCTTGTATGCAAGAGACTTTTCCATGTTATCTAACAGAGAGTGCAGTGCAGTATCCACTGATCTTCCATCCTAGTAGGCGAACTGGAAGGTAACCAACAAATGTGTAGGAATGAACTCATTGTCCACTGACTTTTGATTTGGGCTTAGCCATTTAGATAATCAGTGACTCACTCACTCAACGCGAGCTGGAAATATTGGTCAACCAGAAGACGCAGCTAATGTAACTGAGCAAATTTGGGAGAGTGTGTCTTGGTTTAGTTTGAAATGTCAACTCATATTTCAAGAGAAAACTTAAGTCCCTAGTACATACGCATTCGGACCAATTTCATTTAGGCAGCAAAATTATTTTGTATGTTTACTATTTCAAATAAATACACAAAACGAACATTTTATTGACTGGATATGAACTTTATGTGCTTCCCAAAGTGTAAACTGTTCGAAAACTTTGACACCTGCGCCACCTGCATTTCAAAACGCTGACTACTTAACGGAGCAGCATTCTTGCAATGACGTTTTATCCTGGACAGCTCCGATCAAATTGTAAGTGTAATTGTGTGATCTTAACCTACTCTGCTATGTGTGGCTGTTGAAAAAAAACGCGCCTATTGCTTCACTTTGAATTAAACGACGAAGAGGGGGGCAATATTTTCAAGTGGGGCGCTTGCTACGACACTTTGCATAAATTTTCATCAACGCAATTTGGTTCTTGGTTAAAAATAAATGAAATAAAAGCAACACTCATATTATCCTACCTGCAATTTTTCTTCTTTCACCGGTTTTGCCGGCTGCGGAGCACCATCCTTTCCTACAACTTGCAATCCTGTAACTGTGGCTGATGGCAGGATAGTCGTTGAGCCGGCAGTCAATGTTGTACCGCCACCTCCACCTGTTACAGTTGTCACAGCAGAAGTCGATGTCGCTGCAGCACTTGCTCCCGCTGCAGCTGCCTCGGCAGCAGCTTGGGCATTTTTAACGGCATTTATACATGAGGGGGCTGAAACTATACGCTCGCAAAAGCATCCTTCCAGAAAAATTATACCCGACGGTCGGGTGGCTGTGTCGTTTTCATAGTAGAAAAGTAGATTCTGTGAATAAAGAAAAAATGAGACGTATAAAATCACAGTTTTATTTTCGCGTCGTTTTGATAAATGGAAACACTCCCGTTTCGCGAATAATAGGAGAATTCTCGCTATCGCATTTAGAAAGAATTTTTAAAACACTCAACGAATTTTCGCTTTAGGGACTGCAAATCCTCCGTGTGTGGGTTCTAGGTTCTTACCAACTAAAGCGGAAATGCTCTCTGCAGCGGCAATTGAGGAATTTTAATAAAGCAAAGACTCCGAAGCGTATATACCATAGATTTGTGCAGATATATTATACATATCTGCACAAAGAAGTGACACAAGAACTTGAAAAATATAACCGTCATATGGATTAAAAGTGTATTTCCTATATGAACCCATGATTTTGAAAATGGCCTAAGTCATAATATTTTCATTTTGAGATATTTATGCGTTTGATCAAATTAACGATTAGCCGCTCCAATAGTTTCAGCAAGGTGGAGCTAATGACCTTCGTCCTATCAGCCTTTCGATAGGACGAAGGTCATTAGCTCGCGCGTGAGAGCTACGCCCAGCTTTCGGGATGAATACAACTAGAACTTTCGTCCAGATGCGCGGAACACATCCCATTGTGAGACATGCGGTTAGGATGATCTCCACCCAAGGATAAACAATATCCAATGAGTACTGCAAGTCCGCAGGAATAATGCCATCGGGTCTGGCGGATTTAAACGATTCGAAACTGTCGTTCGCCCACAGAATATTTTCTTTCGACAGAGCGGACGCAACATCACATGCTGTCGGATGGCAAGAATGTGAGGCTCCAGCAGAGCTAGCCACCGTGCTGCCAGGAAAGTGCGTGTCAAGCAAAAGTTCAATGGATTCTTTACTTGACGATGTCCATGAGCCATTCTGCCTCTGCAGAAAAGTAGGCAGAGGTGGGTTCGTCGACAAAGTTTTACAGAGTCTAGAGGCCTTGCTACAACCTTCCACGCGTTCGCAGAAGCTCTTCCACGAGTTCCGTTTAGCTCCCCTCAACTCTTTCTTGAAAAGGCTAAGTTGCCTTTTATAGGATTGCCAGTCAGACTCCAGCCTAGAAGCTTTTGCCTTATTAAAGGCTTTCCTACATGTAGTCCTAAGCTCGGATAACTTACCGTTCCACCATAGTGGCTTCTTCTTTCCTGTATGTGAACTGACAGGACACGATGAGGATACCGCCGCCTTAATTACACCGGTCAGCGTGTAAACCATGCAATCCAGTTCATGTTGGTTAGAGGGTTGAACTGGTAACGGCCGCAGCAATTCCAAAAGAGTCTCACGATGCTTCGGCCAGTCTGTACGTCAACGATTCAAGGTGCGTGGAGTGAGCGCAGGTCGTTCAGGTAGGCTAAATTGTAATTAACGATGATCCGAGAAAGAGTGTTCCTCGGATACTCTCCAGCCGCTGATCAAGTGGTGAATATCCTCCGAGGCAAGAGTGATGTCGAGGACTTCCTGCCTATTCTTGGTAATAAAAGTGGGCTCCCTACTGACATTACAAAGCAGTAGGTTCGTTCCCATAAAGTACTCGAGAAGCGCTTGGCCTCTCTCGTTAGTGTTGGAACTACCCCAGACGTCATGATGGGCATTAGCATCGCAGCCAAGAATGAGACTGGTGTTAGTTTCGCTAGCCACTGCGATGGCTACCCTAAGGTTATTTGAAAGAAAGATTCCAACTTGGTCGTAGGGCAAGTAAGCCGAGATAATCCAATACGCCTTGCCTCTGCAGACTATCACTGAGTCCTTGTCACTGTAGGGCGATAATAGGAAGGCATTAAGGGTTTTCCTTACGAGAATACAAGACCGGGATTTACCCTGGCCCCTAACATAGAAAACCGTGAAATTAGGAGACCTTAGACCTCTAACAAGATCATGCACAATCCAGGGCTCCTGTATCAAAACGATATCTTCTACACTCCTCGCCAGGCAAAGAAGGATGGCAGCAGAAGCTGCTTTAGAATGATGAAGGTTGATTTGAAGGAGTTTTAACATGGTGAACTAACTAACTTTTTTAACTAGGTGAAGGTGACTATGCTTATGAACAGTGTAGAATCGCTGTAACGAGATAAACTTCAGCTGATGCGTATATATAGTTTGAGGGTCAGCAAAGTCAAAATGACTTTCTTTGATTTTTCTTTTAAATATTTTCAAAACGAGTAGCCCAAGCGACCAAATGGAAAGTCTCAACGAAATTTATAAAAAATATTTTGAAAACGGTTAACCGAATGGAAAAACGTTCTAAGTGAAAATGTAAGAACATTTTTCCCGTATCTGCAATAGTTTTCCAGATAACCTCACTTGAAAAAAGTTGGACATTGCTCTAGTTTCGTGCAGTCAAAAATTCTACCAAGAGAAACAGTCATAAGTCTTGCACATGGATAGCTGCAAAGATGCAAGACCAGATGGATGCTTCTATCAATACGAAACCACTAAGTCTGTAGAAATTGACACGGAGGGAATTTGAGAACAAAGAATACGAGTATTTGGTCCCGTTGCGTGGCTTGAACCGCAGACGACCGTGTTTCGAGTAGCAAAAAATGCCTGGTGCGTTACCGAGGTAAGCTACAGACGCATACTAAGTTGGTGTGCAGAATCAAACCAAGTGCCACAAAATTCCAATTTCAATGCCAATCAATGTTCGGAGCTCGGGAATTGGTTCGATTTGTTGCAATAAATTGCCTATCGTTCGGACTGATCAGTTATGTGCTTCAATAAATCATCATCAATCGAATTCTCGAACTGTTCATGTGGCAATAAGTTTCTGCAATCCACCTGGACCCTAACTCAAGCCTCAGGTTCTCGTCATGTTTCCAATGACGTTGACAAATCCGTTGCTAGCTACACTATTGTCTATATTAGTGAAAGGAATGCTTTAGATAAAAGTTAAAGAGATTTTTACAATTTAACAATTTATAACAATAAAGTGAACTATGAATATATCTGATCGAAAATATGGTTGATTTTCGATTTTTTAAAAGAGAATATTTTAATAAATTAAACAATAGTTTACAATCGGCTTTAATTTTTAATGCGATGGATTGGCAAGTCACACAAAAGCAATATTTTGGTTTTGGCGGCAGAAAATCTGAGTATGTACTGGATATGGAAATGGATACCATCGACCGAAAAAAAGACTCTGGACGGTCGACAAAAATGACACCAGTGGAAGATCGCTTCTTATCATTATAAAGACATCGAAAGCGACCAACAAAAGGCTATACGGTATGATATCTTTACTACAATAGAACACATAGGCTTACATACTATAAAGTGCATACCTGATATAAAATAAACCATCTGAGTTGCCATTTGTTGCTGTCGGCTGTCCTTTTGTACAAGTATCCATGCTAAAATGAAATGAATAGAAATACATAGTAAAGTTAAGAAACTATAAAAATTCCAAATAACGTACAGTGCACATTTATATATGTATCTAGATAAATTCGAAACTAGGCAAAAAAAAAATTACTAGGGGTATTTATGTTCACGTCGTAAACGTCGTATTTGTCGTACAGTTGTAAACTTCTGTCATTTTACTATAGGGATGACAGAATTTTAAGACGAATACGAAGTATACAACATTTACGACTGGGAGAGTGCGTCCCCCTACTATCTCTTAGTCGTCAGGGAGCGAACTATCAAAAACGAACGAACAAATTATGGCTATATACATGTTGTTAATTGCCTCGACCCCTCCAGGGGCATGGGCGCGTCAACATTTCTAGCATTTCTATGCATTGTTGACGTTTCGATGGCATATATCTACTTTTCGGAAGTGTAGTTGCTAGCATGCACCTCCTATCCGCGCCGTCTTAAACTGACAAGCTCGGAGCACTGCGAGAGTTCTATTAGTACTCACCGGCAGTTTTTTGATCGCGCCGAGATTTGAACTTCGAGCTCTAGATTAGTATCCATAATACAAGGAAGACAACATATCGCCTTGTGCATGCCGGCTCTCTGAATACCTATGTACGTCACACGCTCATGCATGTTCATTGCCTTGCCTTCATTGGGTAGAAAAATGTCGGGACAACTGTTGTTACCCTAGACTTATGTATAGGGTATATTGTCTTTGTCACGACGAAAATATGTAGCACTTTAAAGGAGGCTCCGGAGGTATAGCAATGTACATATATATATTAATGATCAGGGACACCTCCTGATTCCATTTAGCCATGTCTGTCTGTCTGTCTGTCCGTCTGTCCGTCAGTCTGTCTGTCTGTCTGTCCGTTCGCACGATAACTTTCGACAGAATAAAGCCAGAGCCCTAAAATTTTGGTTAAATGTTGACAGTATGATCTAGTTGGTTGTTGAAATTGGACATGATCAGGACAAGAAAATGCCCACCTTCCCTAATTTGTAAAATAAATAAATCTATCAATAACTCCCGATTAAATAAACATGAAAAGCTCTAGCTTTGCTAGATTACTCTTGAAGATAGTCTTATACTCTTTTGGAAAAATAAAAGCGATGAATTGAAAACTAACGGTAATTTTCTTACAAAGAACCCCGTACTACCCTACTTTTCAGGTTTTTTGTCTATAACTCTTGAACCAATTGACGTGGAGACCTGATTTTTGGCATATAACCCTGAGGTGAGAAGCTGCTTAGTTCCGGTAAGTTGGTTATAATCAAATCAAAGGAACGCCTACCTCCACTACAAATTTCCAAAAATTACGATAACTTTCGATAGAATGATACTACCAAGGTGAAATTTCTTTTTTAAATGTTGCCAGTAAGATCTACTTAGTTGGTATTGAAAATGGGCAAGATCTGAACCAAGAAACCCCTACCTTCCCTACAAATGAAACTTCAAATAAGCGGTAACTTTTGATAGAATGAAGCCAGAAACTTGAAATTTTGGTCACATGTTTAAAGTAAGATTGAGTTAGTTGTTATTAAAGATAGACCAGGTCGGACCCAAGGAACCCCTACCTCCCCTACAAATGGAACTTAAAATAAGCGATAGCTTACGATTAAATAAGGCTAGCCACTTGGAATTTTGGTGACATGTTTGTAGTAGGATTCAGCTGGTCGCTAATGAAAATACGTAAAATCTGACCAACCAAACCCCTACTTCCCCTACAAATGAAACTTCAAATAAGCGATGAATTTCGATAAAATGAAGCTAATGACTTGAAATTTTGGTCAAATATTTGTACTGGGATCTTGTTGGTTGTTCTTGAAAATTTGCAAGATTCGACAAAAGAAACCTCTACCTCCCCTACAAGTGAGACTCTGAATAAGCAATAACTTCCGATAGAATGAAGCCAGCGACTTGAAAAATTCGACAAATATTTGTAGTGTGCGTTAGTTAGTTGATTTTGAAAATAGTCAAGATCCTTCTGAATGATCGCCAACTTCCCCTATAAACTGGCCATATAGGGAACTCAATTTTAATCCATATGGTCGTTACCAATAGGTACTTTCGGTATCACCACTAGGTTTGTGCCAGTCTAGGGTATGTACGCTTCGGACTCCAGGCCGGTCTGGTTCTCTTCAGGCTCTGGTTTCTATCTTAAATAGTTTTCGAAATCATCTCATCCAATTCATTCATTCCCACGAAGTTGAAAAAACATATCAAGCAAAGCCAACACAAGAGCATTGCCTTGCAACCCTTACGACAATGTCGTATCACACGCGCACAATGCAGCGGTCTCTTGTGTGGGCTTTGATATGTTATTTTAGAAGCGAATTTGTTTCTTTTTTTGTTTATATCGCGATAACTATCACTACTATTATAGCAATAAATATTGTAGATTCAAAATATAGTAGACAAAATTTCCCAAAAATAGGTTATATCAACTTTTGTCGTAGGACCATTACTTGAAAAGATACAGCGTGGACAAACATTCAACCGTATTATTATTATATATTTGCTGTGTTCCATCCAACAGTCCAGATCAGAGCAGAAGAACTGGCTCGAAAAAAAACGATAAAGGACATATTAGAGTAGCAAATTCCATGTCATTAACATTTGTTAATAACTTTTTTCTAAAGGTGGGCATGGTCGGCCCTTGACAAAGTTCTACACTGGTGTGTTGCTGTGGGCTTACATGTAAGCCCACATAAAACTGTCATTGTGCTGTTCACACGAAAACGAAATATTACAAATTGGATCCAATTTCGTTAGGCGGCACGACCTTAGATTATTCCACTGAAGTTAAATGTCTCGGGGTAACACTAGACTCGAAACCCACATGGAATACTCACATAGATAATGTACTTGGCAAAGCCACACGCACAATGTGCACTTGCAGAAGTTTCTTCGGACGAACATGGGGGCTCACCCCAAAGATAATTGAGTGGTTATACACCATGCTGGTGTGGCCTATGGTGATCTATGCAGCGCTTGTGTGGTGGCCGAAAACTCAGCAGTCTTCTGTCTTACGGAAGTGCAATAAGCTTCAACGCCTTGCCTGCCTTGGCATCACTGGAGCTATGCGCACTTGCCCTATGCCAACCCTGAAGGCGATTATTGGACTTACCTACTCCGTTGCATATATTCATTCAAGAGTCAGCAGCTCTAAATGCTCTCAGACTTCGTTTAACTTCCGACGTGCGTAGTGAAGAAAGCGGTCACATGAGCATTCTGAATCAAATTACTGACGTGCAGATCTGCTTGAGATCAGATTACATGATTACGGAGGTTTACTTCGGCAGAAAATTTTCAGCCCTCATCCCTGACCGCTCTGAATGGGTGGATGGAACACCCTGTCCAGACCCTAGATGTATTAGGTGGTTCACCGATGGGTATAAAACAGAACAGGGTATTGGTGCAAGTGTCTTTGGATCCAACACCGCAGGATTTCGATCGCAATGGGAGTCTCGCCCTGCGTTTTTCAAGCTGAGATCCATGTCATTGAGGTCTGCGCCAGGGTAATCTTGGAAACTGGATTTTGCGGCGCTCACATTGCTATCTACTCAGACAGCCAAGCAGCTATAAAAGCGCTCTCCTCATTTAAGGTCTCTTCAAAACTGATGAAGGATTGTTACGAACTCCTTCAACTGTTGACAATCAAAAACCGAGTCTTCTTGTGTTGGGTGCCAGGCTACCAGGGCATTGAGGGGACGAAGGCTGCGGATGAACTTGCTAGACAAGGATCATCCAGTCGTTTTTATGGACCTGAGCCTTACTGTGGTTTAGGGCTGGCTTCTGCCAAGCTGCGGATCTCAGATTGGTTTGCTTTATTGCGTCAACGATACTGGAATAACCAGGGCTACGTCAATCAAAAGACTTACATATATTGCCCTTCATTCACAAGGCTACTACTCAAATGAGTAGAACCCAACTAAGACTCCTAGTGGGGTACTTATCTGGCCATCACCTGGTCAGATATCACCTGAACAAGATGGGTCTGTCCAGCGAGACTGAATGCCGTCTCTGTCTGGAGGACGTGGAAACGACCGAACACATCTTGTGCGACTGTCCCGCCATCGCGCGTTTAGGATGTCACTCCTCGGGCAGGCTACTATCAGCACTGCAGACTTCAAGTTGATTCCTGCTAAAGACTTACTGCACTTTATTAGAAAGGTGGACGGTCTTTTGGATTAATGGGCTACGGCACAATAGATCTTTTATGGTCGCAGTGCCTATTTTATCTTACTTATCTTAAAGGTGGGCAAACGAAAAATTTTCTAGGCAAACGTGGGCAAACGATTTAGCCAGTTTACATGGAAAAAAAATAATCTCGTGGTGCCAACTTCACAGACTTAAAATATGGCTGATATCTAAATGAACAATTTCACGGTTAATTTGCAATTATCATTTCAGGAAATTCTTGGCCATTTTCTGACATATCTCGACTAATAACTATATGATTCTATAATACTTATGTTCGTACGTCACGTTTGATCGTGCAGGTAAACTATCGTTAAAATGAGAATGCAATATGTAAATCTCGTATGAGTTACTCACCTGCTTATTCAAAGTTGGCACGCAGTTATTTTCAGGTGTCTGTAAAGATAAAATTTTTATTTAATAGTTTGTTATCGTATACGTACATTCATATAGGATGTGTATATATGTATTTTTATCATCATCAATAATATCAGTGCTAAGATAAAAACTTTCATAACAAGATGACCTGAAAGATGCTATTGTTTTACGGTAAAGTAATTCTAATAAATGAAATGAAATTCATACAGTGTATATTCGTAAACATACAGTACATACAGTGTATATATGTACATAAACACAAAATTCTCATACGAATTCACCAGCAAACCACCGTATTGGCTGAATGGAATGACTAGTATTATTTCATATAGGAACCCAAAAGTTTTTAGTGTAACTGGGTAGCTTATGATTAACCAAAAAACACAGAAAAAATCGATTCTAACGACACATAGGTGTAAGTAAGTGCATTGTCATTAAACGGAATGATTACAGGCACAAAAAAATTAATGACATACTATGATATGTACCATACATATATGACTTTGACCTATTTTTATTGTAGTAGTATGGATACACAGCAAGTATCTGCTACGGATCGATCAAGAGCAATCAAATTAATGTAGGGATATTTTGTTTTGGATGACTATGAGTTTCGGGCTTGTGGCCGAAATAGAACGCACAACAATATTTTAATTTCTATAAATTTTGCTATGCAAGTATCTGTTGTAGTTTATACGCTGCTTAAAGATGCTCTTTAAAATTAGATACAAAGTATCTACACTGCATGCAGATACATCGGAACATGGATATGTCTGTGGCTACCGACTGCGTGGAACCTGTTGTGTTGAAGATATCGACGTAAGTTTTATAAAGATCCCAGTAGTTATACTGGATGAAATCATTCGAAAAAACACGTCCCACGCTTTCGGTAGGCATAAGACATATCCATGTACCGATGTATCTGGTGGCATTGTAGATACTCGTCATAAATTTTGCTTTGCTTTGTCCTGTCCGCTCGGGCTCCTTTCTCTCGCCGGATCGTTTCGTTTTCGTTTGCATCGCGTGTGTGCAATATTCACCTCCTCTCGTGCACCCTCTACCCGTTCGGTACAGTTTGCAGACTGCAGCCTATCGACATTTCTCTGAGTAAGTTTCTGCTAATCGCAATCACGCTTCCCAGCATCTTTTCCCAATCGGACGTATTTTGTGTTTGTGTATCTATTGCAAAATCGCTCCCACACTATCCGCCTCATTCCGCCCCTTTAATTAACAGTCCGGGTCCGGCACACACAATCCGTTTCTCAAGTAACGCGTGCGACTCTATGCGATTGTGTCCGGCAAACAAAAGTAAACAAAACATTCCAACACACGCACAAAGAGAATGCACAAGACAAATTTTGGAATTTTTGCAGAAGGGGGGGCATTTGATTTTCTGCAGACCTCTGAATATACATCATGTCACGATGAGCTGCCCGGAACTATAACATCCTTCGACGAATATTTCTCTGTTTCGGGGCTTGGGAGATTTTAACTCGCGCAGTACGAATCCGCCATTTTGTTTTATGATATGTTTATTGCACGTGTGGTGGGGGCCCACATTATGGGCCAGTCAGATCTCAAATCGCCGCCATTGCAAATGCACAACCACAGTTGCTGGATTTAAACATCACTAAGATACCTCACTTAGTACGATTTAATTTTTAGAACGGGATGCACTCATGTTTAATCTTTGCCAATAATTCAAAGGTAAATTCCCTTAAGAGAGATAGAGACGGCAGCCAGTAATGGCAACTGCCTATAAAGTTTCAATGTGTGAGTAACATGCTTGTTAGTTGGCACCACCCCTTTGTGTACGCATATGGGAACCTAAACATACGCAACTACTAGTCAGTCGTGTTAATTTGTATGAAGTAGGGTATCTTCCTTATGGTTAAACCTTGGCTGGATCACCCGATTTGGATAGAATGAACTTCATCCGCGATGGCTCTCGCTCTCTATCTTCGGGGGGCGGGAACTATGTAATGTACACACTCTCAAATTGCGTCTGCGCATGTCCAAATGTTAGTCGAACTGACTACTTGCTACTTTTTCTGGGACCCTAGTCATTCAGATAGTACAACACGGGCTATTTTATTAAATGATGAATGGGAATTCGCGGAAATTGAAGGTCATTGAAAGTCCTTGGACGTCCTTGACCGAAATAATGAGTAAAAATGGAATTTCATTCATTGTGACCTCAGATTGGGTCTATGCATGTGCATGTCGGGAGTGCACAATTTGTTTAATGAAATGGTGATAATGAGAATGATATGAATGAATGAGAGGAGGAGGTCCGCTGCCCTGAGCGAAATTTTGCATACATTCAGAGACCATAAATTGCGTGTGAGCATGTCGAGCGAGGAGAGCAGACGATTTCTTGCGACGTGTTCTGGGGGCCTAGTCAAGTTAGGTAGTACGGCGCGTACTCTATATTTTTGATGATTTTGAATGTATGCTATGGTGTGTATGCAGGAGTATTGATTATGGCGTCGCGTCGCGTTGACTGAGAGCGTGGGACAGAGAGCACAGAGAGCGCCTGTTCACCCGTACACTATGTTATTTCTTGCCGTCCACAACGTCAACCTTTATCGCTATCAAATCAACATCCCAACATGTACACACAGGATCCCCGCAAAAGAAAAATTTTCAATGGGCTTGTTTCCTCTTCTGACCCCCGAGTAGAAAAACAGACATTTCGTGTGACGGACAAATTTTTAGGATGACCCCCAGCTATAAGACATATCCATGTCAAAAAAATGAGGCAGAATCGTGGATACCCCAGTGAAGGTACACACTAGGTGAAGAAGTTGTACTCTAGAATAAATGACGTCCCAGACGCACTCGGCGGTCATGTCCGTTCGGTTACCCCTCTACGATCCAGAGAATCTAGGTTCAATCCTCGGAGTGAACACAAAAAACAAAACTGAGTGTGGTTACTAATAAAACTCCCACTGCGCTTCGAACTTGTCAGTATCAACACGGCGCGGATAGGAGGAGCATGCAAGCAACTACATGTAGATTTTCTTATCGAAATGTCAACAAGACATAGAAATGCAAGAGATGTGACGCGCCCATGCCCATGGAGTGGTCAAGGCAGTTAACAGTACGCCCAGAGGACGGCGTGGGGTATTAATAGCTTTCCAACATTAAGGTTCCCAGGCCTATATGGCATCCTCCTGATTATGCTTTAGCAGGCTGAGAATATTGTGACACTTTGGCTAGTGGCTACTTTCAGGAGCTGCATAGCGCTGAACTACGTCCTCAAGTCCTGGAGACGAGTTCGTTATCCCAATGGTGGGTAAACGAGCTCATGACTCCGCGAAGGATTTCAGACCTATCAGCCACACTTCCTAACTTTTAAAGGCGCTGGAGCGGATCCTAGACAGCCACGTACGGCAACTTTTGCAGAACTCACCGATATCAGCATGTCAATATGACGGAACGACGGAAATGGCTCTCCACTAGGTAGATCGCACAATCGAGCAAGACTTACACTGCAAACAATATACCTTGTCGGCTCTTATAGATATGGAAAGTGCCTTTAATAATGTCAGCATTGAGACAACACTGTAAGCCCTAACCGAGTTGGGCGTGGAGGATTTTTACCGTTGATGGGTTACAGCTGTGCTGAAAACTAAAATACGAATAATTTTGTCCGACCTCGGCGAGAGCCAGATAACCAAGCATGTACACAGAGAGACGCTGCGCCACAAAGTGGGGTAATCTCCCCTCTGTGGTGGACTTTAACAATGAATAGCCTTTTCAGAAGACTGAAAAAGTTAGGAGCTAAAATATTTGCGTACGCGAATGACATTGTAATACTGATTTCATGAGTGAAATCATGAGATGGTAAGCACTTGAAGAGAAGAGAAAACCGAACTGGCTCTTTAACTACAAAAAAAATTGAGAAGTTGCTTCCCGCAACTAAATGGACACTTACTGACTCTGTCAACCAATGTGAAGTGCCTGAGAGTCATTCACGACTCGAAGCTCTCATGAAAACTGGACGTAAATTATCGATTCAAGAAAGCCTGCATAGGTCTCTATGCATGCAGGAGAATCTACAACAGTAATTGGGGGCTGCAATCGAAAATGTTCTTGTCGCTACATACAGCAATGGTGCGACCGATCCTTACTTACGGAGCGCTGGGCAGCATCCATCGGAGTTACGGGTGTTATGAGATCATGTTCGGGGCAATAAATGAAGCAATAAGGAAGGCTTATCGGATGCTGAGGCACAGCACAATAACCACAACGGACATCGCCATTTTCACGGACAGCCAAGCTTCTATCAAAGTTCTTAAATTGGTGTCTAAAATAGTGAAGTAATGCCGTGGAGAACTGAACTGCGTTTCAGATTGCAGAAATATTGCGATGGTAGTCCACGCGCCACATTAAGAGGAAAATACACAAATACTACATGAAACTGACAAACGAAAGTTGGAGCGCACAGACGACGCGACGGGCCGCATCTAGGAAGACATGGTCATCCTACAATGCACAAAAGACCAATACCCTTCTGAATACGGCCCGTTCAGAGGTGGTCAGTGTTGTTGCGGTCACGACGGGGCACTATCCAGTGGGAGAGCACGTGGGTGGCCATAATAGGCATTCCATACAATGAGCACTGCCGAATCTGTAATTATAGGACGGAAAAGGAAACCCAGACACACTTCTGTCCAGCTCAAGCCGGGTTCGAATACCGTCCACGACGACGTTCGTGGCCATGGATGTGCAGAAGGTGCATGCAGGCAACTGCATTCTCCGAAACTAGTTTATGCCGTCGAAACATCAACTGGGCCACTTGGAACAGTTGACGCGCTATGCCCCATAAGGGGTTAAGGCAATTGAGAGAGAGAGAGAGAGAGCTCAAGCCAAGGCGTACCATCGAGCTTTAGGCAGTGCGTTTTTCAGAGATATGTACGAGTACATCGGAAATTGCCTGCAATGGAATAGGAGAGTAACTTCGGATCCTAAACTTTATGACAATTTCCCACCGCGATGGTGCCTCTGATCGCCGCCATCACACACCAAAGTCAATTCAAATATTGTCCGTCCACACAATGGTCTTCGATGGGCCACCAGGAAATTGCGCATAGTGGGTAATTGAAATTATAAACTGACAAATAGTCGGTGATAGCAGCATTGCGATAATTGTGTACTAGCCTGTCAACTTAAATCAGTTGTTCAAATTTGCGTACGTGATGGGCTGCCGCGTGGAGGAAAATGGCTCTCGAAGCCATTTGTGGTCATCCCATTGCCCATCGCTGTTTAACAGTAATGACGGTTACGCGCCATTGGTCACTGAACGCCATCCGCCCGTCCACACAATGGTGATGGCTTCAAATGGCCGAGGATGGGCCATTGTCTGTAGTAGGCTTTACAGATTGAATTTAAAGAAACAACATGGATAACCTCTTAAACGCACGTCAATTTCAATGGTCTTTCTCTTCCGAGAATTTGTGGTTTTCTCCTTTTTCAAGAAACAGCCACCTAAACCAACGAACCAAAGCAATGTACTGGGGCATTATCGGAGGCATTTAAAGTCCTTTGGTCAGGACAAATGGACATTCTTGGGCGTGAGGTGAAATCTAGGCCATACGGATAACGTCTGAATCGTGGTGATGAGACCAACGAACTGGATTATTGCTGAAAGCGTTGGTCAGGATGAAAGAACCTTCATGGGCATGAAGTGAGATGGACAACTAGACCTAGGAGTTACGAGTGTTGTTCCGAAAACACTCGTATTTCCCAGGTTTAAGGTGATGAGAGTCATCCTTTTAATACAAGGGACATATGGGGACTAAAAGGTTGACTTCTGTGGGATCAACATTTTTCAAACCAAATCATGGATGACATGAATGCAAATGGATGATAAGTATTTCCATGGGACGGGTGGGCCAAAAGTACCAAAGAATATCGCTACTTTTTTTGTCATTTCCAAATTGAGGTCCCTTTTACAGCCAAACTTGAAAAGGATGACAGTGAGGACAATGGGAGGGAGCTACCACTGGTGTCCAAACAACATACAATCGATTTTCACAGGAGCCTGTATTATAATCCAAAGCAGTAATAAAGTCGAATTGAGCAGTATTTTCATTGCCCTTAGTACTTTGCCTTAACCCCTAGTGGGACATAGCACGCCATCGTACTTTGTTCTCGCCATAGGAGCGCAACTCCCCAAACGATTTACCCAGCGCCTTACATTCTTTTCCAACAGAACGACGCCATGTAATTTTGAGACCCCCTCTTGGTGGGCCTTGTTTGGAGATGGGGTTCCATTTCATTGCATGTAAAGCAATGCAGTTATAGTCCTTCCGCAATGTGTGACCTATTACCCCTGCCATTTTCGCCTGCATATCAATTCGTCGATTGGCATCTGACCCGTACGCCGACTAAACTCTTCATTTGTTATTGTTTCCGGTCGGAAGATTCTTAGAATTCGACTAACAATAAGACATGAGTTCACAAAAACTTGCAGCTTTCTGGTAAGGCTGTCTGTCTGTCTGTCCATCTGTTTCTATGCAAACTCATCTCTTAGTCATAAAGCTATCAAGCTGAAATTTCGTAGAAAGCCTTGTTTCTGTTGCACGCTGTATATATGCTTGAAACAATGGAATCGGACCACTACGTCATGTAACTGCCATAGGAACGACCGGTCAGTGTTTGTTAGAAAAACATTTTAGTTTCAAAAGATATCTTAACCAAAAGTCATATTCTTGAATGGTATCTATTTTCAGACTACATTCCTGAAATTGGACTTCAATTTCATACAGCTGTCATAGGAACGAAGTATTTTTTTATCGGAAAAAAACCTTTTTTATTTCTGAAGATATCTTTACCAAATTTCATATTAGTCGATCATGGTTACCGTCAAAACACATTTATAAATTTGGATGAAATCGGCCCACTATTTCATGTACCTCTCATAGGAACAGTGGAATTGGAACAAGTTTTGCTGCTAGTTTCAAAGTGGTAAATGCAGAATGGTTCATCCATTCTGCATTTACTATTTATAGTAACACAGACTATTGAAAATGTGACACATGAGAAGATGCGAAGCGTGAAGGATATCATACCTTTTTACTGAATTTTATATTTTATAATTTTTGTGTGAAAGGTTTTTTTTTGTTACGGTTTGCTATTTTTACTATGTTTACACGCACTTTCTTTTGCCTAAAGCTCACTTATTAAGTGAGCTTTAGGCAAAAGAAAGTGATGATTTTTGGTATAACTTTCCTTGAATCTGGTGTCGTTAAGAAATTGAAAATAAAAACTAAAATACAATAGGAATTATCTCGAAAATATTATAACGAACCCAATTTTGACTCGTATACTATAAAGGGGTGCAGGGGAATAGGAAAATGCGGAGCTTTGACTGGAAAAGCTAGCGGGGAAGCAAGGGAGGGAGGGCGGGATATGAAGAGTGCTCACTGTACGTTCTGGAAATCAATCGTAACGTAAGTGCACATGATAGGAAGCTCTACTTGGCCTTAAATCGTTCAGTTTTTAAATCTCTACAATTCTACTACAGACATATTTGCGAAAAGTGATAGTTCCTTTAAAAAGTCCCACTTACATTTTGCCAGCCGAAGATTATAATAATTAATCATGAAAACTTAGGGTCCCTAGCCCACCTGTATTTATTCAGGAAAACCAGGGACTTTGAGGTTATTCTCAATGGATTAACCAACATTTTTCGATTTTTCTCGGAAAAACTATCGATTTCTCGCAAATATGTCTTAAAAAAATGAGTTTTGAAAAATTTATGACGGTTTGGGAAAAATACTTACTCGCCTTATACTATGGTTCATATCAGAATGCTAAAAAGAGACGAGAAAAGATCCTATATTATCTTTCATGGAAAAAAATCTTCACGAAAGTAAATATGGCGATAAAAATTCGTAAAATTTCTTTGGCTGACGACCCGGTTGTCAATAGAATTTCTGATATGTATTAGAAACGGCCAATTAGAGCAACTTATAATAAAAAAATAAAACAAGTTGAACGAAGCAACGATAAATGATATCGCTAGAACTCGGAAAAGATAAGCCACCGATTTTCTACTACATTATCATATTTTAAGAGTTTCATACGCTTAGGGTTTAGGCTTTCGACAAACGGGTCCCAGCACTGCCATATTTACCAACAGGCCGGAAGGTCAGCTGTTTGTCAAAGCACCGACGACATGTCAAGCAGTCAATCATATGTAAATGCGTGCGGTCGCTCGGTGAAATTTCGCGATTTTCGTGCGTAAAAGTGAGTTTAGTGTCGCGATTTCTAGTGCAAATAAAAGCAGTGGTTATCAGGAACTTGTGAAGGTGAGAAAAACGTAAAGTACCGTGAAATATCGAGCTGTTGAAAAGTGCGAGGTTATGAAAGTGCGAAACGGGAAATTTCGCATTTTTCATTAATTTGCCGGCAATTTGGCTAGTGTGAATTGTGCAGCCCTACTCTGGGGCTAATCTTCGGGCCGGTGAATTCAGCGGAACCTCCCGGAAGTGCCCCAAAAAGTGACTGTAAATTGGTTGTCAAATGACAACATTCTAGATTATTTCCGGACTTTTCATCGGAATTCATAGGGGAAGTATAGGTTCTTTTTGTGCATTGACAAAGATTGGTTTCTGGAATTTGCGTACTCTACTCTCAGAAGGTGCAGCGAACGCACGATTTCTTCAATTAGAGAGTGAATTTCAGCGAAATAAATTAAACATCTTGGGAGTTAGTATTATAAGATGCTTGAGTAGCGGAGAATCTATCGCTCCAATGCGTAGCACTGTAATGTTGTGATCCGATAAGGCTACTGGCAGTGGTCGACAGTTAGGTGTAGGACTTCTTTTAACCAGAGCCACACGAAGCTGTTTCTTATCCTGGGATCCGGCCTCCGACAAAATCACGAACGCCAAGTTCCGCACCGACATAAGAACATCAAATTCAAACAATACTGCGCTCCAACTGAATTCGATAATTTTGTGCCTAAATACTCCTCCTACGATCATGCCGGTCATCCAGGGCAGTGGTGTAGACTGGGGGGGGGGGGATAAGGGAATCAATCAATCGCCCTCTGGTGTCGAATTTGAAAATAGTAAAATTCAGACATAAATCGTGGACATGCAATGATTCAATTTGTTATTTCAAGTGGAGCCATTTTCCATTTTGATTGGGCCTCAAATATACCCATATCGTCATATTATGGACGAATATATTAGTCCGATATATGCTGTGTTCATTCGATTGTCCGTTTGTGCACTTGTTGGTCTGGCTGGGCACTTCATGTGGTTTGATATCAACCAAATTTGGTATGTAACTTCCTTAGTTGATCACAAGCACAACCCATTGACTGCTTTTCACAAAAAAAAAACTGTTTGGTGCAGAACCAACAGGACCTTTTTCGGTATGAAGCGAAATATGGTTGAGCTTTTTTGCGATTCGTTTAAATTACATCAATTAGTGGATTTTCCAGCTCGTATACCTGATAGACTCGGCGAAAGAGCCAGTCTTTTAGATCTATTCTTAACATCTCATCCTAATAAATACTCGGTTTTAGTTGAAAGTCCATTAGGCAGTTCGGATCATTGTTTACTATCGGCCAGATTTCCCAACAACTTTATTTCAAGTAAAAACATTCCATCAGTAAAAAGACTTTTATGGCATTATGACAAAGCCGATTGGACCTCCTTAAATAAATACATTAGGGAACTTGACTGGTCCGACTGCTTCGCAACAAAAAACATCAATTTTATTAGCGAAAGCATTGTCATTATTATATGGTTCGGAGTGTGTTCATTTATCCCTCATAGTTTCAAAAACCCTAAGCCGATCACTACCCCCTGGCTTAACAGCCATTGCGAACAACCAATTAGGAATAAGGAAGTGGCTTTTCGTGCCTATCAAATATTTGGCTCTGTTGAACTCAAAAATATTTATAAATCCGTACGTAACGCCTGTAAATCTACCATCAACATGGCAAAATAAAATACAACTTTGACAAAAGCATCAGGCAAAACGTGTTTATTCAAAGGAAGGGTGACAAGGGCTTTCGGACGCTCGTAAAAGCAGTTAAAACTAACTTCACGTTTTCATCCGTTCCACCTCTTTTGTATGATGACCAAACGTACAGTGAGTCTCAGGATAAGGCTAATCTCTTTGCGGTGATCTTTGCCGCAATCTCGTGCCTCCCATCAACAACTCAAACATCACCATCCATTCCATTGTGTGACTCAAGGCAAAAGCCTCTACATTTTCGTACAAGACAGGTATTTTAAATTCTTTCAAGACTCGACATCTCCAAATCCGCAGGACTTGATGGTATATCACCTATAGTTCTCAAACATTGCGCATCCTCGTTAGGAAAACCTCTTCGTAAGTTATTCCACTTATCCTATTTCACAGGTATGTTCCCATCTGAGTGGAAAATTGCTAATATACAACCAATACCCAAAAAGAGTGATGCCAGTGATCCTTCAAACTACCGGCTAATTGCACTCACATCAATCTTGTCAAAAGTTTTTGAAACCCTTGTTAATACTCAATTAATGAATTATCTAGATTCACACCATCTTATAAGCGATAAACAGTACGGATTTCGATCTGCTCGCTCTACTGGGCGACTTATTGACATTTCTCACCGAGCGTTGGAATCGCTGTATTCATCAATACGGTGAGGCTAAAGTCATTGCTCTAGATATCTCCAAAGCTTTTGACAGAGTTTGGCACTCAGCACTCTTTGCTAAACTTCATGCTTTTAGTCTTGACTCCAAGCTTATAAAATGGATTGAAAGTTTCCTGCATGACCGTTTGATCCAAGTCGTCCTTGATGGAGTCAAATCGAGTCAATATAACATTAATGCCGGAGTTCCGGTACTGCCATGTCTCTAACCCTGTTTCTCCTGTTTATCAACGAACTTTTGGGTATAACTTCTATCCTAATACACAGTTTTGCTGATGACAGTACTCTTGACTACACGTACTCTTTTAGTACCGTAACTGAATCTCGGAGGAGCACAACATCTACTAATCGGGATCGCATGTATGATACATTAAATGCGAATATTTCAAAAATCATCGTTTGGGGCGAAACAAACCGCGTAGTGTTTAAATTCCTCATCCTTTGTTCAATCGTCTGGTGTTCCTCAGGGGTCCATTCTAGGGCCCTTACTCTTCATACTTTTCATAAATGACCTTCCTCCTCTACTTAGTTCTCTCTCTCTCTACTTTTTGCTGACGACTGTAAGCTCTTTGCTGCGGTTTCCAGTCTCGACAATTGTTTGGTCTTGCAATCCGATATTAATATTTTAGCTTCCTGGTGTACTGCCAACGACTTGCTCCTTAACGTCCCTAAATGCGCTGTTATGATATACTCCTTAAAAACTTCTCCCTTATACTTTTCTTATCATATCAATTCCATCCCACTTGTTGTTGTCCACACGTTCAATGATCTTGGAGTCGTTTTCGACTCCAAACTTCGCTTCATCGATCATTACTCCCTCACTATCAACAAGGCGTCCAAGTTAGCTGGATTCGTCTTGCGATGCTCCCATGAAATTCATTCTGCCACTACCGCCGTTAACTTGTTTAACTCATTCGTTCGTAGCATCTTGGAATACGCCTCAGTTGTCTGGTCACCTTCTACTCTTGTTTCCTCCGAGGCTTTGGAATCCGTCCTAAGAAATGTTCAGGTTTATCCCTCTTATCCCGAACGTCTTAATTTCTTTAATTTAGTGTCTTTGCAGAAAGGACGGATTTACCTAGATGAATGCTTTCTTTATAAATTATGCAGCGGATTTTCACATTCATCTCTTTCACGCCACATAACTTTCCGGTTTTCGTCCTTCAATACTCGCACTAATGCCATCTTTGACCCTCCAACTGCCGAACTTACTGTTTATAAAAACTCGCCACTACTCAGAATAATGCACAATTATGACAGACTTGAGCTTGGTCCTTTACCCACCTCTTTTGCCGCCTTTAAACGTTTACTTTTACATAAGTTATCCATAACTAACATCTAATTTCTTCTTTTTTGTCGTATTTTTTTGAATTCTCTTAATTATTAGTTCTAATTTACATTAATTCCTTAACCTTTCATTTCATGTTTCTTCTACTTTTATATTAATTCTTTTTTTTTCTGTGTACTCCAATTTTCTTGTCATATACTGTATTTTTGGAATCAGCTCCTGTTCAGTATTCCTTACTAAATAAATAAATAAATAAATGCTTCCAAAATCCAAAGCTGTCTTATTGCCATAGACTATGCTGACGATATTTGTCTTGTATCAGATAATTCGGATCGAGTAACTCAAATGTCTGATGCTCTGCATTGCGAGGGGCGTAATTCGGTGCTTAAAATCAACTCTGCCAAGACTAAGTACGTGAGCTTGGATGCGGGAAGGCAAAGCGGAATTTGTGTTTCGGGGCAGGCAGTCGAGAAAGTTGACAATTTTCGCTACCTCGGAAGCGTAGTTACAACAGATGGTGGAGTGGATGCTGATGTACAGCCTCGTATCAACACGGCTTGAGCAGCTTTTTTCAGTTTTGCTCCTTTCTGGCAAAAGAACAACATTTCCAGACGCACCAAATTCCGGATTTTCGAAACCAACGTAAAATCAGCTTTTATATGGCTGTTCAACTTGGAAGGTGACCAGTGAGATAACAACTAGATTGCAAACTTTTGTAAACCAGAGTGTTTACGGTGCGTCCTACACATTTGCTGGCCTGAGGTCATTTCTAACGACGACCTCCTTACTATTACTGGTCAGGACAGGGATCTCCACTCTGCGAATTGTTCAAGAATAATTCGGATTGTGTTGATGTGGTCGCTACATGAGAAGCTCTCGCGAAAGCCAGCTTGTTCATCATTCAATGTGCGGTCAACTGTTTGTTTGATCCGGTTCAAGATTATTTTTGCCATCAGTTTGGAGATAGCTGGGAGAAGGCAGATCCCACGCCAATTGTGTTTTACTAATTGTACTAAATTGAAAAGGATAGAAATACCAATTACAATACAATTAGGGATTAGTAGTAGGTAAAAGACAGCTTTGGAATAATTTAGCGTCGAAACACGCTGAGAAAAGTTATTTTCTGTCAGTTTTCTCAGAAATGGCTGCACTAAATTTGTCAACTTGTTGTTTGTTTTCAAACATTATGATGTATTTTAAATGGTTTTTATGCTGTCCGGGTAAGGTAACGTCATAATTACAACATAAAATAATTAATAATAGAACTATTTTTAGTGGAATATCTATGAGAAAATGTACTGGAAAACACATATACATGTTTTTTTAACCAAATTTGTCCTTGCAGATAATTTAATTCGTTTAAAGATATACTTACACTTATTAATGAATGATCATATTGAGCACGTTCGGATAGCATGAGTAATTGACTCTCGTTGACCCGAATTGCTCGCTGCATCTTCGGGCTTAGCATCAATCCACCTTTATTGCAATTTCCTTTAGTTAAACTTTACAATCTACATTCACTTCGATTTATATTGCAATATTTAAACACTTGAAAAACACTCTTCATTTTTGCGTATTAATAATTTGCATTATTAATTTATATTTTATCTAATTTTCATGTACACCTTTTTATTATATTATTTGTGCGTATCTACTTACGTAGAATTCATAATTATTAGAATAGGTTTAATAAAATATCTTAGCTTTTATGAGACATCAAGTGGTTTTTTTTGTAGTTAACTTTTTATTAGACACAATGTTACAAGATTAGCTTAAGCACACACCTTTCCGTTTTTTCACGAAAGTTCACATTTTTCGATTTTAAATTAATGTTTCAGCCCCCTCAGGAGACCGCCTCAATTCATCACTTCAATGGTTAATTATTGTAAGCAAATCGGCTCTCTCAAATTTATTCGATGCGCAGACAATACAAGATTTATTAAATATATTTATATTTTATCTGAAAAAAGAAATAATCTCGTCAATTTCACTGAATTCTTATTCAAGAAAATATGTATACATTAAATAATGTTTTCTTCTTTTTTTTTAATAATGTCACGTTAAAGTAGAAGAGGTGTCAATTCAATCCACTCAATTCCTCGGTATGTAAAACTATTCTTACATTTTAAAGCTTTATGGCTCTGTACCAGCGAAAAGCTATTGCCATATAATAAGGAAGTGGTTAAAAGCGAAACTATTACTAAATAATATGGGGGATTAAAGAACAGTTATGCTTTAAACTATTTCGTTAGGTTAGGTTAGATACAGGGGCTGCCATGATGTATCACAGCACATTTAGACCACCATTGAGTCCGTTGTGGTACCACCAAGATCACCTCCATTAAATCATTCGTATCAAACCAGCCTGTGCTGGCGACGTAACGATTGAACCGTATGGCGGTCATATGCATATGGTCATCCAGACCTTAATAGACCCGAGAGCCAAGATATCTTTTCTGGCCCAGCGCGTATTTGTGGATTGTGGAATGGGTTGCGACTTGGGTCCGCCGTGAAAACTATTGATAACGTTTGCGCTCGAATTGTTTGATCCTCCCTTTCCCCCTGGATGTTCACCGGTCTCAAATGCTAAACTGAACATTTGCATTTGTCAAATAAGGCAGTATGTCCTCCCTAAATACAAAAAAAAATCACAATTTGCGATTGTTAAGCGCTTGTGTTTGAGGAATGCAGCCATTGTGATTCTCGCCGACAGTCAAGCTGTAACTAAATCCCTCGAACCGGGTGTGACTACGTGAAAGACCGCGGCGGAATGTCGCTCAATTCTTACGGAGATGAGTGCGTTTTTTTAGAATCGATTACGTTGATTTCTGGATTACAGTGGTATAGCTGATACCTGTAGATCAAACGAACTTCGCGGGCAGTGTACAGCAGTTGCACAAATTTGTCGACACATACTGGATTCTAGCCGCACCGCTTTACTATAGTCACAGAAAAGGCACCACATCAGAGACGCTGTGGCAGTCATCGCTGGGCGGTGCATAGTTGGGGGTTTGGCATCCCCTATAATGAGTACTGTAGACGCTACGGTGACGAAAACAGGGGAAATGTATTTTTTATCTTCTCTTCACTTGTCTTGCTCTGGTAAGAAGGAAGATATTTCAGGGATCCCACTTCCTCACTGAGCTGGATGACTTAGCTAATGCTAATGGTGGCAAGCTCCACCTTTTTATTGAAATCTCTGTGTGGTTCAATGATTACGATTATCGGTTAATGAGTTCCCGGGGATAGCAGAACGAACATGGTAAACACAGTAGCCCTTATACCCAACATTAATATTGTTCACGATTTTCTATACGTTCAGAATTAGATGCTTCCCTCCAATAAGGAACGCACTTTCAACAGACGCATATCTCTTGAGGACTGAAACTGAATAATTGTAAATATACCCTTAGCTCTCCAGGTGACAAGCAAAGTGGCGCCCCCTCCAAGCTCAATTTCTAAATCCGCCACTGAGTTAGTTCGTCTCCCTAGGGAGATTCACCAGTATAGTACAGTGCCCCATACTCAGCGGATGACACTGGCCCGTTTCACGAAGGCGTAAAGCCATCTTGACCGTTGGGGTGTTCGCCACAATTGTCCAACAGGAGCAAGTCGAGAACCATATCTACTCTGGCTGACGGAGTTATTCTGAAAGCCTCCGCCATGGCCAACGCAACTAACTTTTGTGCCTTCTCCAGCCGATTACAGTAGACCGCTACTCCGAGTGCTGTCCACGACACACCGATTCCATACAATAACGATTTACGATTTGCTTATTCCATTAGAATGGATGTGACATTCTGCAGCACGTCGCTGAAAATACCTGCACACAGACGATGTGCCCAAGTATGAATAAGCCTTGATCTTAATAGTGTGCTAATGAGTATGTAAAGCGACTCACAAACCTGCAGACTCAGGAGTGCTTCGATGATCGCACCGAGTTTAATATTGTTGAAAGCTCCCTTGATGTCCTGGTATATAAAAACCGCGTAATCATTTTGATCAAGAGATTAATCAATAAAACTAACCAAAGAATGCAGAGCTGTATCTACTTGTACCGATCTAACCTTCCAATACCCATGTTGCAATGATGATAATAGACAGAACGCAAAGTTATTTCGCAGAAGGGCATCAATTAGTCTCACTAGGTTGAAGATAGACCATATAACGGTTTCCATGGGCGGTTTTTGACAGTCGTGGCTGGCGGTTTTCCTATGTATTTTGTTATTGCGCAACAAAAAAAAAAATACGCAGGAAAACCGCAAACCAAAAACAAAAACCGCCTACGGGAAGTGGCACCAATAGGTCTGCAGTGAATCGGGTGCACATGCAAACTTCTACATACTTTCGGAATAAAAACAACCCGAATCTCCATCCAAATGCGAGGAACGTAGACCAACTCCAGATAGGCCTTTATCATAGCCTCTGCACAAGTATATGAAATATCCGAACATTGCTGCAAGTCCGCCGGTGTAATGCCTTCGGGGCCCAGCGGATTTAAATGGTTTGAAGCCAAAGATCGGACGCATAATCTTCTCTCAATAAAGGATTGATACACTGTAACATGGCCCCGAGCAACAAGTGTTGGACACCTCAGATGAGGCAACAGTGAAACTACTAGGAAAATGCGTGTCAAGCTTACACTCGATAATTTTTTTACACGAAGACATCCAGGACTCTTCTTGTTTTTTTGTAGGAAGCTTGGCGTAGATGGGTTCTACGTCATGGTTTTTTTTTGACGAAATCGCAAGGTCCCCGTTAGCAAAATCTTCTCCATGAGTTACTTTTAGCTCCTCTTAACGCTTTTTTTGAATCATTTCCAATATCCTTTATAGAAGTGCTATTAGCACTTCGCTATTCACATTGCATATTAATAAAAGAATTAAGAAACTAAATTTGTTTGAAATATCTTGAGATACTATTATATACAATAACTCAACGACTAACACCAGTTTACTACGATATTTTTCCAGTATAAAGCGATTCTCACACCGACGCGAAAACAATCGAAGCGACAAAATCCGCGGCGAGTTCGCGACGTATTCGCGACGGAAATTCGTGCCAATTTCACACCAGAGCGACAAAAAATCGCAGCGGAAAAAATCGCATTCACTTGGTCTGGTCGCCATGGCAAAATTCGCAATAGCAAACGTCACTATGGGCATGGATTCGTAAGAGGTGGAAGCCGTTTTGCTTGTAGCAGTGGCTGAGGATATAGAAAGGCAAAGGTAAATTTAATTCCCTTAACAATGGATGACGGAACGTTTATAAACGCAGTCAGATGAAATTCTGCCTTCATAGGGAAAGAAGATTATGAGGGCACGGTATAAGTTTCAATGCACCCGTCACTTATTGCTTTTCTCAGAAAAAGCGGGGTTTTGGAATAAAAAACAAGCTAACTTTCGGCTAGCTTGCCGAAGGTATGATACCCTTCACGCGAAGCGTTGTGTTTGTGGCTCATTTGCCTTTTTGAAATTAGTAGTAAAACTTTTTCCGATTTCACTGTTCCTATAAGAGGTATATGAACTAGGGGGCCAATTTCAAAAAAATTTAGGAACGTGGCTTAGCAGTCAGTACGATTGAATACTATGCAATTTCGTAAAGATACCTTCAGAAATAAAAAAAAGTTTTTCTGATAAAAACTTGCTTTTGGGACGGTCGTTCCTATGACAGCTACATGATCGAGTAGTCCGCTTTCAGCCAAATTCGGAAATATGATTTCGCTTAAGATACTATTGATTAATGTGAATTTTGAAAACAATACCTTTAGAAATAAAAAAGTTTTTCTCACAAAGACGAATTTTGGACCCGTCGTTCCTATGGCAGCTATATGACATAGTGATCCGATTTCAACCAAATTCAGGAATGTGATTAAGCTAAAGATACTATTTATTAGCGTGAAATCTAAAAACGATATCTTCAGAAATAAAAAAGTTTTTCTCACAAAGACAAATTTTTGGATAGGTCGTTCCTATGGCAGCTATATGACATAGTGGTCCGATTTCAACCAAATTCGTAAATGTGATTTAGCTATAAATACTGTTGATTCCTGTGAAGTCTGAAAAAGATATCTTTAGAAATATAAAAGTTTTTTACACAAAGACGAATTTTTGGACCGGTCGTTCCTATGGCAGCTATATGACGTAGTGGTCCGATTCCATTGGTTCCGACATATATACTGCCTGCAATAGAAAGAAGGCTCTCTACAAAATTTCAGCTCGATAGCTTTAAAACTGAGGGACTAGTTTGCATAGAAACAGACAGACAGACGGACAGACGGACAAAGCTTAATCGACTCGACTCATCATACTGACTAAGAATATACCTATATATAGTTTATATGGTCGGAGATACTCCCTTCTGTGCGTTGCAAACTTCATGACAAAGTTAATATACCCTATCACATCCGTGAAGGGTATAATAAGAATTGATACTTACTACATTTTGCTCTAAGCTTGTCGGGAATATCTTTCCAGATTTCATCTTTTTTCGTATATTTTTTTCCTTCATGATCTCGATCAGTTTTAAGATATCGTTAGCCCAATCGAATAAACAACTACATACTCGTGAAGTAACCAAGAAGATATCGACGAAAATGAAATCGCACTCAGCGATTTTTTGTCGTCGCGAAAAAAATCGCTCTACAAAGTGGCGAAATTTCGTGTCGGTGTGGGCATCTTCGTACAATGCTGTGCAGATTTTTTTCCCGGCGAAAATTTGCGTCGCGAATCCGCCGGGCAATTTTTGTCGCGCCGGTGTGAGAATGGCTTTAAGGCCGAAATACATATAGACGTGGACAGATTGACGTATTTTCTTTTGGGTATTATCACAGGGTCAGGGACGGACGTGCATGATTTCAATTGAACCCATTTGTTTTCAATTTGGATCGTTCACAAAAATTTCAATAAATATTTCAAAAGTTCACGATGTTTATAAATGCGGGACGTTGCGAAGTATGCTACTTCCTCACAAGGCAAACATTTCGCAGCTTTGTGCTTGCATTTACCACCCATTGATGAGAAAATCACTGTTGGTCATGGGGAAGTAGATCATCGCAGATCATCGTCGCACATATGCAGTAAAAATTATGCATACCCGTGTTCGTCGATTTTTCGCAGAGAACAATGAAATCTGGAACATTTTGCTTGCAAACATTAGCCAGCTCCTTTCTACAATTGGTTGCAAGGAAGATGTTATGGAATTTGCATAAATTGAGAAAAGCTCAAACGTCGTGTGTGCTAAATTGACTGCGAAGGAAAACAATTGATCAAAAACTTGATCAATCGAATTTTGCCGTTCGTCCGTCAGTCTACATTGTACACACATTGTATTTCGGCCTTTAACATGGAAGAGTGAAAAATCAATATCATCTACATCTACACCATAAAACAACCAACGTTGATAATTGAAACATTTATTATCAATTTCGTCCACTGTTACTTTCATCGGCGTCTCGAAGTACAATTTAGATAATTGAAAAATTGTCCCAAAACAATATTTTTCAATATTCACTACAATTAATCATGTTAATGGCAGCATTATACTTGTATCTGCGAAACGCATGAAATTGAAATAAGGGATGTCTCTTTCAGGACAATTCTGCCATCGAAGCAGTCGACCAAAAAGGTTTTGTTGCTGAAGTGATTTGTCAGTTAAGTGAACAAAATACTGAAAATGAATTATGAAAGAAAGTCATCCTTGGGCTGCTTAGAGGAGAAAAAGAAAGCAAGAAACACTGACCTAGAGAATTAATTCTGAAATGATACATTTCAATTTCGATCAAAATGTACGTAAAAAGAATATACAGCAGTCGATGGAACAGTGAAGGATTTTCGAAATTCATCGTGGACTGTACAGGGAACTTAAAAAAGTAATGTAGTGAATTCAATGTAAAATAAATAAATAACTAGCGCAACAGTCCAATTTGAACCACGGCCTCGAGATGAGTTAGCATCATCTCATTTTCTAGATCGTGACGGTTTTTTGCAGAGGTATGTGATCAGCAACACGCTCAACCGAGTTATTTACCCCATAGTGGGTACTCATTTAACAGCTGAGTGAGCTCATAGTCCGACACGTAAATCCCCGGAATCGAACCGGGGCCCAGTGCGTTAAAGGCGAACGTGCTAACCGTTGCGCCATCCGGACTACGAATTCAATGTAAAAGTTTGAAAATATATTCAAAATGTGGTTTGTCCAATGCCCCATTTATTTCAGTATAATCCCAGTATGTAAAAAAGTCATTTTCACAGCTAATGTGGCTGGATAACTCCCTCTGATGCCGTGATTAAAATGCTCAACTTGTGCTGGAGTGCCGTAAAACTCGCATGCAGATGGGTGATTTCTTTAATATTGTTCCGTGCTGAATTCCAACTCACCGTCGTTTCATTGGTAACTCCCGAGCTGACGAACTTGCTAGCAATAGGCAGCAGAGGAAGCCGAATGTACACTCTCTACTCTTGATACACCAATCGATGATGTTAATTGCCTTGACGCCTCCAGGGGCATAGGCGCTTCAACGTCAAGGCACTTCTGTGCCTTGTTGACGTTTCGATAGCATATCTACTTTTCGGAAGCACTGTTGCTAGCATACACCTCCTATCCACGCCGTCTTTATACTGACAAACTGGGAGCACTGTGATAGTTCTGTCAGTACCCACAGGCAGTTTTTGATCGCGCTGAGATTTGAACTCCGAACTTTAGATTAGTATCGTAGAGCGGTGACCGGACTACCACGGCCACCGAGCGCGATAAACCACAAAGTATACCATAATGCAGACTGTGATTATTAGGACTAACACGAGATGGCTTAGCGGTAGCATTTGTTACAGATCAAAGCTGATATGGCCAAGGCTGTACATGAGACGTTCTGCGAAAATATTATTGATGAAAAGGCATTATATTGGTGCGTCATACAAGAATGCATAATTGCTATAACTCTGTCGTGACCGTGCCTTTGTTGAATGAAGATCGTTTTGGGTGCAAAGTGAATCAGCATTGACGACTTGTATGAATTTGTGCCCCTGTGGTGTGTACGAATGTTGTTACTTTACTAGTATTATAATTGCAACAAACGGTGGCCTTAAAAGGCAACAGCACGGGACTCGAGTCCGTAACTGACCGCTAGCATGAGTCATCAAAATGACGCTTGAACTCACTAAGCTATCGGCCCCCAAAGTCCCCGTTGATAGAGGAAAAATCGTTTTTACCGATTTTCCTTGAATATTTAGTTTTTTTAGTATCAACATACAATTTGGTATACCAGTAAAATTAGTACGATGAACAAAGATGATGATGACCAACTCCGGGCGATGGACTGGCTTCGACGCTCTTCAACCTTGAACGCTATCCAGTTAATGAGTGCGGATCACAGCGGCACACTGCTCTTCAAGTTGACGCAGTTGATAGCGTACGCAGACGACATCAACATCATGTCCCGAGACCTTCACTTCCAAATAATTTTGACACGGCTGCAGAAGAAGTTGGACAACGCATCAACGGGGACAAAACAAAAATAATGATGCAATCAAGAACCAGGACGCCAGTACAATTAAACATCGACGTAGGGGACCTCATCATCGAATTCGTAGAGGACTTCACATGTCTGGGTAGCAACCTCTCAAAGGGACGCCAACGAAACAGACGAAATCAAGCGATGGATACAGCTAGCAAATAAGACTTTCTTTTCGGTCCTTCCCATAATGAAATCGAAGCATGTGCATAGAAACACTACTCAAGTCTCCGAAAACATGATAAACACATTTGAACGTAAGGTCCTTCTGTGAATTTTCAGAGCAAATTTTAACCGAAATGAATGGCGCATCCGGTACAATCATGAACTGTACGATAAGCTCGAAGTTTCGAGAATCGTCAAACTACAACGTCTACAATAAGCAGCGCATACACAATAAATGGACGATGACCGCGTGCTTAAGAAAATATTCAATGGACGACAGCTCGTCCGAGCACGGCTGCGAGAAAGATCGAGAGCTCGTTGGAAAGACTCAGTAGATGAGGAGGCCGACCAACTGATGGGCGTCCAAAATTTGACGACGCGGTCACTTAACCGAGATAATTGGAGGACGTTGATCCAGGCGGCCAGGGCCTGGCATTGAGCTGTTGTGCTACGATGATGATACACATCTGTTTGTGGACTCGCCTTAAAAACGGCATTATAAAAGAGCAATATGTATTGGTAAGCAAATGAAGAGCACACTATTGAAGAGACGGTTCATTCAAACTAAAACACTCTTCACATAACGATGTGCACCCGTATTAATATTCCAACATGCTTAATGTCAAGGCGCATTTTTCTAACAGACCAGGTTAAGTTAGGTATAAGGGCTGCCGTAATGTGTCACAGCACACTTAGACCAATATTGGCTTCATTGGGGTACTACCGCTATGACCTTCACTTGAACCTACGTTTCAAACCAGCCTGTGCTGGCGATGTAACGATTGAGCCGTGTGGCGGTCATATCTTTAAGGTCATCCAGATCGTAAAAAAAACTTTGACCCCAGAAACATATTTCTCCTACCGGCTAAGGCCGGACAATGACTTACAAGATGTAGAACGCTCTCCTCTTCCGCCACATCGCCACAGCTCCTACGGAAGTTGTGGTGAGGAAGATGTAGTCTCATGGCATGCTCTCCTATTGGGCAGTGCCCAATGATAACTTCTACTACCCTGCCAATCTAGTTTCTGTTCAGCGACAGCAATGTGACAACACGGCGGGGATTAATTTTCGGCCAAGACATCCTTGTTGTTTAGTATGTATTGCCGCTGAGCCATCTAACATTAGTCCCATCCACGCACGGCAGCGGTCTTAATCGCTAATTTGCACAGGGTAAATGGCACCCATATGTCTTTGCGGCTTTCATCAACCGCTTCAGTTGTCCCTTCTCGGGCCAACTCATCTGCCTTGCCGTTACCCGCAAAGCCACTGTGACTCGGAATCCGATAGAGGGTAATATTGAAGAAGCCAGCCAACTCTGCGAGTGCTTGGCGACAGTTCTACAATAGATATTTTGGATGTCGCCAAAACGGATTCGAGTGAGCAAATCGCTTGCCTGACTACCCGTATAAATATTAATGTCCCTCACAATAATGACGTGACTGCCTAGCCAGGACAGAGCTTCCGAGATAGCCGAAACCTCCGCCTGTAGGATACTGCAAACGTCCGGGAGACCGAGTGATAGGCTAATCCTCAGTCGCTGCAAGTATATGCCTATCCCGACCCCGTCGTCGGTCTTAGAGCCATCTGTATTGATGGCCATGGGTTCGATGGTGGAGGCCGCGTCTCCTAATCATTGACTGCTCGATGGAATGAGACTAGTGTAGTCCTTGCCAAATTGGTACTTGGGAGAAATGTAGTCCGTCTCCCTTGGGAGATTCAGATTGTCGAGTACAGTGGAGTGTCCCACACTCAGCGCACGCCACTGGCCCGCCTCACGAAGGCGTAGAGCCGCGTTTGCCGCCAGTTGTTCGCCAATTATATCCAATGGGAGTAAGCCGAGTATCATATCTAATCCGGCTGATGGAGTGCTTCTAGAAGCCCCCGTCGTGGCCAGCGCAGCCAACCTTTGTACCTTTCCTAGCGTATTACAGTAGGCCGCTACTCTGAGTGCAGTCCACCACACACTAATACCATACAACAATATAGGGCGTACCACAGCTGTATGTAATCAATATACCGCTTTCGGCTGCAGGCCCCAGTTCTTGCCTATGGCCTTCCTGCACGAGTAGAGTGCCGTAGTAACCTTTTTCACCCGTTCTTCAACATTAAGCTTCCACTTTAACTTCCTGTTACCAAGTAAAATTTCTTGCGTTATCTGTGAAGGCCAGTCTTGTGCCCTTCAGGGTGGGGGTTCGATTGAAGGGACTGTGTGGTTTCTAATGAAAATCAAAAGCTCTGTTTTGATCGGGTTAGCTTTAACACCGTACCGATTAGCCCACTCCGTTAGAATGGATAGAACATTTTGCAGCTCACCGCTGAGGGTACCAGGAAACTTACCCATGACTGCAATCGCGATATCATCTGCATACGCTATGATTTTACACCCAATCTTCTCCAGATCCAACAGCAGTTCATTGACCGCTAGATTCCAGAGAAGGGGAGACAGTACGTCCCCTTGGGGGGTTCCCCTAGCCTAGACGATGTGCCTTGGGTAGTATGAATCAACCTTGACCTTAGCAGTGTGTTAATGAGCATCAACCTACAGGCTCAGAAGTGATCCAATGATCTCGCTAGGTTTAATATTATTGAAAGCGCCCTCGATACCCAGGAAAACAACCATGGCGTAAGCCTTTTGATCAAGGGATTTCTCAATAAAACCAACCAGCGAGTGCAGAGCCGTATCTACCGATCTACCCTTCCAATACGCATGCTGCGACGCAGATAAAGAACGTAACGGAATGGTGCTCCACACAATTAGACTAACAATTTGATCTGACCTGCTCTAGATAAAACGTCAGTACAAGGATGTTGCTCCGTTAAGTTGTCCGCGTTTTGGAATGCAGGTGGCGCAGGTATCGAAGTTTTCGAACAGTTTACAGTTTGGGAAGTACATAAAGTTAATTTCCTGTCAATAAAATATTGGTTTTGTGTAATTATTTAGATAGTAAACAGTCAAATTAATTTTGCTGCCTAAAGAAAATTTTCTCGATTGTATATGTACTAAGGATTTAAGTTTTCTCTTGAAATTTGAGTTGACTTTTGAATTCTAACTAAACCAAGACACACTCCCAGCAAAGACATGCCCCGCTTTCGTGTTCCCTACCCCAATTTGCTCTCAATCGTTTTTATTTTTGTCACTTAACCTGCTCTACTCTGCATGAAAAAAATGCAGCTAATGTTGCTCTTTCCAACAAATCTTTCATTCGAACCTAATTGATGCCAGGCATCTCAGGCATTCAAAGAAAAAATTCAGCAAGGTAAAAGTCTAACGATTTCATCTTAAATAAAAATACACAGTCATCGTATTTCAATCTTTGGTACTACCCGGAACTGTCTTCGATTAACTTTTCTCTGAGGATATATGATGCCAAACGTGCCCAGCCACTCGTGGAGAATTACGAAGTTCTGACGTTCTCTTTGATAATTTATCACCATTGCTCAGATGCAGGTGTAAACTTGAAAACTAAGAATGGTTTCTACTTCTTAATTGACTTTTTCCTCTGTCCATTTGTTGAGTTTGTTTCTGATTCTGCCTTCCGACTACGGTGTGGTTTGCCAGTAAAAGCCACAAGGAGGGATCTTTTTTGAAAGGTATTTATAAATTACTGAGAACCGTCAGATTTCTATAGAAATACTTTCCCGACTGTAATGACACGTTCTTGTAACAAATCAATTCATACTTTGTAATCCCGACACGTGGGACGGATGTTCATACCGTCATTACTGTACGTGCTTTAACGCTTGTAAAGCCTCATGGAAATCAAGTCCGCAAATAAGCTGTCGTTTGGGGAATCAGTAACTCACTTGTAAAATCGGTCGATTAAATTAAAATCAAATATGCGCAAACTTGGGTCCTATGATGTCCTGTCTATCTGTGCTTGTCATATTTAAATCTCATCTAGAATCGTCCATCCGACCTGGAAAAGTCATAGAAATTTCCGATTGCTAGACCAAAAACGAAGCAACACAGCAACAACTTCGTACGAGAACCTTGAAAACCCGGTGGAATCTAAATTTAATATTTATCTATTTTCATGGGTGGAGTGAAATGGCAATCAGAAATTCGTTATTCCTCGTTGTCCCCCTTTTTACCCGGATTCGGTTTCGCTGAGTTGCTTATATATTGGATTAGGTTCGATGGATTTCTTAGTACTATCGTGTAATCCTTTGAGCTGACAAAAATGAAAATCAGTGGCCTGAGAAGAGTGGTTTCAGATACAAAAATTTATATCACGTTAAATCGAATTTCAGAGAGATAGGTCGATGTCAATGGTATTTGTGGGCGATTGACGTAAGACAGGCGTGTATAACATTTCTGTGTGTATTCGATAAATTGTTGATTCGTTCACGTGAAACAAAGGGAAGCACGACAGTATACGAGTATGGGCGTATATATAAATTTGATTCTTCCTCAAAGCAAATATAAAGGCCTGGACGAGTACGTCTTCCTACCAAGGTCAAAAAGTACAAGCTCTAGACACTTATTTACCACGTTCCATATAAAAATTGCCTTCTTCTGACCCACTTTTCAACAAACTGGACAGTTGTGCTACGTACCTTCTGCTGAAGATGTTCACATGCTCTTATAGGATCCTTCGCTACCAACTCCCACAAACGGTCTCGTTCCAGAAAATTTGGACTTGACTTTCTTGTTTTTTTTTTCTTTTTTTTTTTTTGAAGAAATTACATTTTAATATCATGTTCTATGCCCATCATGTTTCGAATTACATTTTCGTTGAAACTTCTCCCCCTTGACAGCTCTACTCGCATGTTTCGAACTGACGGCGACATTTGAGGCAATATGAAAAGTGTTCCACTGAGAATTATAACATGAAACCCATATGCATGGAATGCAGAAAAAGTCATGTTTCTTTAAAGAATCCGAACCCGCTTCCAATAATAGCAACAAGGTTACCAGTTTGACCTTCTTTTCCCCCTCATGTTTACTTGATATGTCTACCGAGTACACACACGCACAAACATACAATTTGCTTCGCAGGAACTTGTGTCCGGAAGCTATTTTCAACATTTGCCACGAGCACAATTCAGCCGTTCATCAACTTATTTTATTATGTATTTTCGACATTGTGCCCATGTTTCCTATAATATGTACATATTTCTGGGATACGAGTATCCCTTTGGTTACGACGATACCCGCATCTGATATGACAGCCGTTACCAACCCCTCTTGGTCTTAGCAAGTCCTTGTAGCGTATCGTTCGTCATCCTGTAGCAGTTGCTGAGCCCGTCCTCGGCGAGATTATTGATAAAACGTTGCTCCCGAAGAAGAAAGCTGCAAGTTCAGTGTCACAAAGTGTTTAAAGCCTACGTCTAAATCCAGATGTCGGCCGTTGATACAAAAGCTAAAAAAAGTGTTTCGTGCAAGGAACAACAGCCAAGCACAAAGTGGTGCGGAATTGAAACGGACACCGGGTGGGAATTCGTAAAGTTGACTAAAGTTTACTGAGAGCGCATACACAAAGATACGGTCCTCTAGTTAGTGAAAAGGATCAGAAAAAACGTGGAACGTAGCAGCCAGACCAATGTTAAGATTAATGGTAATCCCGAGTGCTCTGAAAGCTAAGCAAAAGATTAATGGATATACGGAAGGTTTGGATCTGAAAGTGCTTAGCTTTTATAAAGTCGTACACATGAATGTACTGATAAAACCGACATTGCAGGATGCAGCTTCTGGAAGGCAAATATATGTTTTCTTGGTCTTTTGTTTAGCTCTGTTAAAGCGGGCAACCATATTTTAATGGATGAATAATTAAATGATAGGAAATTAATTAATTCTTTTTACTATTCAGATACTTAGTAAGTCAATTCCATCCGAGCATTAAAGTTATTTATTTGATCCGGAAATTCATCTATTTGATCTTCAGTATTGTCTGTTTGATCCGGAAAGTTACCAGCTTGTCTCGAAATTTTACCTACTCGACCTGGAAATCCTATACTCGTATATGTATGTCCGAGCCACCGGAGTCGCCCAACTACATCATATAGTAGAAAAAATTGTCAGAAAAACTTTTTTCCATCCGATCATCATCCTATTCTAATTTTTCTATGATATTTAAGAGACAGTATGCCAGGAACTAAATAACGACCTCCTGTTCATTACTGGCCAGGACAGGATAGGCACCTCTATAAAAAGGCGAAAGTGTCAATGGATAGGTCACACACTCCGAAAGGGGCCGGACAACATTGCTAAACAGGCCCTCGATTGGAACCCACAGGGAACCGATGCAAGTCGCCGCGTTGGACGGCCTAGAAACACCTGGAGAAGATCAGTTGAGGTCGAGGGTAAGTCATTAGGCAAATCGTGGAGACAGTTGAAGGCGATGGCGGCAAACAGGACGAGGTGGAAAGTCAGCGTGGTTAATGCCCCACAAGGGGTTGACAGGATCCAGAGAGAGAGAGAGATGCCAGGAACTGCCTAAGCTTTTTCTTGAAATTTTCACCACGTCAAAAAAAATTTGAACGGTTTTCACAGGGTTTTTATATGGTTTTTATACCCTTCACTATTAATTTTGTCCTGAAGTTTTCAACGGATGGAAGGAAACTTCTCCAACCATATAAATTATATTTACTATATCTCCTCAGCATGACGAGATGCTGTGTTGTGGAGCGTATTCTTCCTTTCCCGGGATGTCGTAGAAGGCGACTAAAAAGGACAGAATGAGTGTGAAACATTTTTTCTGCTAACGAAACAGCAACTATGCCTCGGATAAGGACTGACTCACCAGTTACGACTTTTAGTTATCGTTCATGACAAAGATTGGTTTCTGGAATGCGCGTTCTTTCCTAGACAATAGACAAGAAGGCCCCCATAATGCACGATTTCTTCAACTAGGGAGCGAGTTTCACCGGTACAAATAAAAAATCGTAGGAATAATTGAGAAAAGACAGTGAAACAGCGGATAATTTATTCCATCGACGCGTAGCGCCGCAATATTGTACTCTGAAAAAGCTACCAGCAGTGGTAGTGAGTCAGAAATAGTGCTCCTTTTAACCAGAGCCGCACGATGCCGCCTCCAATCCTAGGATCCGGTCTCCGACAAAATCATGACCGTCAGGTTTCGCACCGAAATTAAAAATATCACAATTATACTAATGCCGCGCCGTCCAAATTAATTAAAAGAAAAATGTAAAATGTCAAAATACAAAAATATAGTCTTATTCAAATTTTAATTGATCGTATTATTATACAATACATAATCCTTATGATGCCGTGTTTAGGCGAAACGTCGATTTTGGGAAAATTTTCAGTGACATAAAATTACTACTCGTATAAGCCAAAAAGTGACCATTTCAATATAAACAATATAATTATAACACCAGTGAAAATATGGATAAATGAAAACAGAGGCGCTTTTTTTTCAACAGTTTAGATCAGAGCAGAACAAAAATGGACGCGTTACACTAACAAAGTCGTTCTATACAGAGCAGGTTGCTAGTGTAATGCGTGCATTTGTTGTTCTGCTCTTGATCTGGACCGTTGAAAAAACACGCCTAATAGCTAATATTTTCCTGGAAAGACCAAAGCCCTCCTCAGAAAGCACAATTTATGAAGAACAGGCAGGCTTTCGATCTGGATTCTCCTGTGTCGAATCCATTAACATCTTGCGAAACATCAACGAACAAAGCACTGAGTACGATTTTCCACTTCACTTGCTTTTCATGAACTTCGATAAGGCTTTCGACAGTCTGAACCGGGTTCGTTGTGCGTAGGAGAAGCATCCCTGTGCAGCTTGAAGCTCTTCTTCCGACGTCTCTTACCACTTTGTGCCTTCGCCTTGCTCTGCCTGTGATGTTGGCACTTCGCCCATCCTGGCGGTATAATCTCAGCTTCTTTCTGCAGACACCTCGGCCTTGGATCGTATTATCACCGAGATTAATGCGTTGTTGTTGCTTCTTCATCTGATCGATTCACTTGTGTTTCCGTCTGCCACCGATTTTGGTGAAACATTTATTGATAGTGCCTTATTCGCACGGTTCTCAGGCGGACGCCTTCGAACATGGCAATACCAATCCATGCGACGATCTTCTAGCTTTCCAGTGATCGGTTGCTCAACAAACAAGCTGGTTTAGATGACCGTCTGACATCCGTAGCAACTCATCTCAGTCGCAGTCTGCCACCCAACTCTACCTATCTCCAGATAGGTGTGAAAGAATGGATGTAAGGCCTTATGGTAGAGTACGCTGGGCACTTCTTCTAATGTGCAGTTGAGCGATCCCAGGGCGAACATTGTTCATGCCAGTGCTCTACGGTTTCCGCGGCAGGGCGCTATGAGGCAGTTCAAGTGCACAGTAGAGAAACTAAGGGTTGCAAGTTAGAATGTCGGATGCATGACGGGAAAGAGCGAAGAACTGGAGGATGTCATGAAACGGAGAAGAATAGACATTATGTGCGTGCAGGAGACCAACTGGCAAAATGACCAAGTCGATCGAGCTCGTTTTTTGACGAGTTCCAAAAAGTACAAATTGTACTATTATGGAAACTCGAATGATAGAAACGGCGTTGGCGTTATTCTGTCATCGGCTTTACTTGGCAGTATCGGGAGTATTTTGCAGATAAGGGACAGATTGATGAGTATCAATATCAAATTGGTTATCTGCGGAAGGGTGTGGAACGCCATAAGTACCTACGCTCCCCAAGTGGGTTTGCAGCAAAGTAAAAAAGAGGGATTTTGGAGCGATGCATAGATAAATATGCTCCAAGCTTCAGATAATCCTGACTTTGATATTGTGAAGACAGCTATCAACAGATCGCAAAATTGCTCGGTAGCTGTTATTAGCGAGGACATCGACTTGGTTGTTCTCTCGGTAGCCAAAACCCCATCAGATCGTGACATTCTGCTGGTAAATTTGGAAAAGGAAGGGTCAAGACTACTGTATATTCCTCACAACAGCTGCAGCAGGAGTTAAAAACCAGGCCGAAGCTTCGCTTCGGAGTCCGAAGCGTATATACCCTAGACTTGTACAGACCTAGTGGTGATACCAAAAGTACTAATTGGTAACGACCATATGCATGAAAAGTGAGTTTTCTATATGGCCAGTTTATAGGGGAGGTTGGCAATCATTCAGGAGGAACTTGACCATTATTAAAATCAATTAACTAACTAACCCATTCTACAAATATTTGTCGAATTTTTCAAGTCGCTAGCTCCATTCTATCTAAAGTTATTGCTTATTTGAAGTTTCACTTATAGGAGAGGTAGGGGTTCCTTGGGTCGGATCTTGCTCATTATTGCCACCAACAAATAAGATCATGCTACAAACATTTAAACAAAATTTCATGTCTCTAGCTTCACTCTATCGAAAGTTATCGCTTATTTGAAGTTTCATATGTAGGGGAAGTAGGGGTTTCGCAGGTCGGATTTTACGTATTTTCAATATTAGCCAACTGGATTTTATTACAAACATTTGACCAAAATATTAAGTCGCTAGCATTATTTTATCATAAGTTATCGCTTATTTTAAGTTTCATTTCTAGGGGAGGTAGGGGTTCCTTAAGTCGGATCTTACCCATCTTTAATGCCAACTAACCCAATCTCATTTCAAACATTTGACCAAAACTTCAAGTCGCTGGCTTGATTCTGTCAAAAGTTATCGCTTATTTGAAGTTGCATTTGTAGGGGAGGTAGGGGTTGCTTGGGTCGGATCTTGCCCATTTTCAATACCAACTAAGTAAGTCTTACTAACAACATTCCACCAAATTTTCAACTTGCTAGTGTCATTCTATCGAAAGTTATCGTAATTAAAAAAATATTTAATTTTTTGAAATTTTGTAGGGGAGGTAGGCGTTCCTTTGATCTGATTACGCCCAACTTACTAGAACTTAAGCAGCTTCCCACCCCAGGGTTACATGCCAAAAATCAGGTGTCTACGTGAATTGGTTCAAGAGTTATAGACAAAAAACCCGAAAAGTAGGGTAGTACGGGGCTCTTTGCAAGAAAATTACCGTTAGTTTTCAACTGATCGACTTGATTTTTTCAGGAGAGTAAAAGATTATCTTCGCGAGCAATCTGTCAAAGTTAGAGCTTTTCACGCTTGTTTAATCGGGAGTTATTAATACATTTAACTATTGTACATATGTAGGGGAGGTAGGCGTTCTCTTGGCCTGATCATGCCCATTTTCAATACCAACCAACTAGATCATACTTCCAACATCTGACCAAAATTTCAAGGCTCTAGCTTCATTCTATCGAAAGTTATCGTGCGAACGGACAGACAGACAGACAGACGGACAGACGGATAGACGGACAGACGGACAGACGGACAGACAGACAGACAGACATGGCTAAATCGAATCAGGAGGTGACACTGAGCATTTATATATATACATTGCTATACCTCCGGAGCCTCCTTTAAGGTGTTACATATTTCCGTCGTGACAAAAACAATATACCCTATACTAAAAGTCTAGGGTATAACTATACTAAAAGTCTAGGGTATAATGAAGGACAATGCCCATTTGTTACTCTTACATGCATTCACAGGCTTTGGCTCAACATCCGCAGCATATCGCAAGAGTGAAGTGGGTTTTTTCAAATCATTCAACGTGCAGCTGAGGTATTTACCAGCGGTTCTTCTTCCTCTGACACCATTGAGATAGCGGGGATCATGAGTACTCTCTCATGGAATGGTGCTCCAGCCACAGAAAAATCCCTCAACGAGTTCCGCTACAAATCATTCATCAAAGCAGCTGCAAACATGAAGTCCGATCTCTCAACTCTCCCTCCAACTGAAGGAGCTGTTAAGCAGAATGCATTCCGGACCAATCACCAAGACCTCCTGTGGTTAGGCGTTGGTTCGTCGAATTGGGGTTGGGAGAGAAGGAATGACCAACTTGTTTTTGTAGTTGTAGAAAAGCATCGTTAAACTGCTCAGTCGCGTGCCCGAATTGCAAAGGCAGTTGCAACAAAGGGGTCGGAATTGTAATTCAAGAAGAAGGCGACAACGCCATCGATACACTACCAATCTCTTTGGAAAACGTCTTCACTGCTGACGAAAATGAATGAGCCTCAATTCTTCCGTCTCAGAAAGACCAAGCTGTCATCTTGAATGCTTATTTTTTATGGTTTTGAAGAACTTCAAAACCCTTTTAAAATCGCTTAAATGTATGTATGTCATTTCGTCCGTCCGTCTGTCCGACTGTCCGACTGTCCGTCTGTCTGTCTATCGAGAACGGTCGAAGCTACTGAAATACATGTTAATCATCATGGTAACGTCAACATACTCATTTCTAGAGAAACATCGAAATTGAACGCATATTTTAAAAATTCTATAACTTTTGATTGGTTTAAGATAAAGTAGCAAAAGTCGATATAAAATTGAAGGAAATTTAATTTTCTACAACTTTGTCTCTGACTGGTTTTCTGAGAAAAGATCGTAGTAGGCACTAGAAGCAGATGATTTCTTCGAAAAATGATTTCTTTGAAAATTATCAATTTTCAATAAGGTATATCTCGTAAACCACTAGAAATTCGACAAATATGTATATGAGCAATTTTATAGGAAATTTAATAATTATTTTTGTGTAGAACTGATAATTATTTTTGTGTCCACCGTTTCCGAGATATAATCGAAAAACCCAAAAAAGGGACATTCCCCTACCCCTCCCATCGTAAGCTGACCAACCAGGGGCGGGGACTTTTAGTATGTTTACCTACTAACAATTCCTAATGACGTCCTGAAGTCAAAAATTATCGCATATTCCATGCACTCTACAACGTGTTCTTTGACTGGTCTATTAGCGGAGTTTAGACTTGAAGTGGCGGAAGGCTTATGCAAATCTGAGATCGTAGTTTCATCTAAACGTGGAAGACACAGTCAAGTGAATATAGAAAAGGAAAAGGAATAGAAATTCAGGCAAAGAAGACGAGACGACCAACGAGCTACATTCCGCAAAAACCTATACGCACTGATAATATAGGTCATTGGTGACAGTGCACAGACAGTAGAAGTCGATGCTAAATGCCGGGATGTAAGGAGCTTACCTATATGGCATGCGAAAAGTGCGGAGTTGCACTCTGTTTCAATAGGGGAAGTAATTGTTTCAAAGATTTACATATGTAATAACTTTCTTATGAACATTCGTACATCACACATAGATATAAAATTATAAGCAAATTTGAGTTGATTTAATTTGTATTATTATTATAATTTTCCCATAAAGATGAAACATACTTGGGTTTGTCGATATTGAAAATGCAGAAATAATGATGTATTTCAATGGATTTTTCCTATTTTTTTATTATTATTTAAATTTTATGTAAATTTAAGTTAGAACCGTTCTCTTGTTTTCCCACCAAAAGAATTCTAATTCCGTTTGTTATTCATAAAATATTATAATCATAAATTGACTAGGAAAGATTTATCGTTTTTAGGGTTTTGTTTAGGGTTTTGTATAAAAACGAAACCCTTATGAAATCGGTTATGCGTCCGTCTGTCCGTCTGTCCGTCCGTCTGTCTGTCTGTCCATGAAATATCTTGCGAACCGCTGAAGCTACATGCATGAAATTTGGTCGAAATATGTAGATGTGCTATAATTCTCTGGAGAAGGCGATGCGTCATAATAGGTCAACTTTAAGGGGAGGTCCCCATAGAGGGGAAATGAAGGTCGAAACTTTTTTTTCATTTGGTAAAGGCAAGTGGGGTATCGTAGGAAAGGTACCGCCGAGTACATTCCATTTCTGGAAACTTCTTCAAATTTGAAGTAAGGAGAAAAGAGGGAGAGCGGAAAATATGTGAGCCAAGTTTGTCCCACCCCCCTTGCATTTCGAGACCGTTATACTTACAAATATGAAAATTTGCAGAAAAGCGGCATTTCACTAGCGTAGAAAACTAAAAATCGTAGAATTTTTATATCTCATCAAAAAAGGTTAATAATAGTATATTTCTATAGTTGCAGTTAGCACACCCCTTAAAGTTAGTCATTTTTACACTATCCATACAAAAAATACACCTACCGGCCTCATGCATAGGTGTGAGTACTACTTACATATTGGGGGGGGGGGGGGGTTCATATAGAGGCGAAATTAAGGTAAAAAAAATGTAGCCACTGGTATAGGCAAGTGAAGTGTTGTGAGAAAGGTAATGTTGAGTACATTCCTTACATACTCGTACTTGCAGATTGTTTTTCGTAGAGCGAATTGTAGTTGAACCATTTCTGTAAGGGTAAATATTGGTGGGTGAGGAAGGAGAAAGGGGGGGGGGGTAGGTTGGTCGCTGACTCAATTTTTTTATTTTTTTTATGCAATTTGCAATGTCGTCTTAACATGAATGGTTAATCATCTCGAAGAGTAGGGCAGTTTATCTCGTATACATACATACCTATCTACAGTACAGCTTCTCGTATTAAAACTATTACTTTGAAAGGTGATAGATGCAGTTTTTTCTTATGGATTGGCTTGTAAGGTACTATATCACAGGTAAGACATTTTAATTATGCTGTCTTTATCCATCTGAGTGGAAGACCAGGGAGCCAATATTTACATGTCAAAATAAGCGCATGCTACAAAACCCTCGGATTGCGGGCGTAGCCTTCTATATTCCGGTTTCATTTATTTTTACTTCCGAAGAGCAAAGCATCCTGTAATCCTGAGGAATTTGGTGTACCTTTTCCGCAAACCTATTCAATTTTACCAAATACGCGGTCTGATGAATATAAGAATGTCTCACCACCGGGAAAGTTACACAAACTTACTTTACATCTTTTGGGTTTTAATGATCTAGCCAAAATGATGGCAATCATGTCCGAATTTTTATTTAGCCCTCCGCAACTATCTAAAAATAATTTTATTCTGAAATATTTTCAGATGGCGATGTTGTACTGATTACTGTACTGTGATTAAAAGCAGCGGAAACGATATTTTAGGACATAACGGTGCTTGAGTTTAGACTACCACCTAATTCTCCGCTATTATCGGCATTGGACATGGAGAGTTTTGACACTCAATGGACATAACGCTTTCTAAAACTCAACTAGGAGTGGACATAGCGACTTTTGACAATAACACTAATCTTATGAATACTATATTTCATATTATATGGTCAGTTTTAACACGATTTTCAATGCGGTCTTACGCAGGATTTTCAACAGTACCCGATACATAAAAAAAAAACTCTTTTTTTTTTTAAACTAAACATAGCTGGTTTTGTACCTATACATCTCAAGCGTCGAAGAATTCGATATAAAGTACGGCCTGTTAAACCTCCCAGTAGGTTCAACTGTAATCTATAGTACCAGTTTTTAGGGTTTTGTAGTAAAACAAAACCCTTATGAAATCGGTCATGCGTCCGTCTGTCTGTCTGTCTGTCTGTCTGTCTGTCTGTCTGTCTGTCCATGAAATAGCTCACGAACCGCTGAAGCTACATGCATGAAATTCGGTGAAAATATGTAGAAGCACTATAATTCTCTGGAGAAAGTGATGCATCGTAATAGGTCAACTTTAAGGGGGGGTCCCCATAGAGGGGAAATGAAGGTCAAAAAATTTTTTTCGTCTGGTATAGGCAAGTGGGGTATCATAAGAAAGGTATTGTCGAGTACATTCCATTTCTGGAATTTTTTTCAAATTTGAAGAAACGGGAAAAGAGGGAGAGGGGAAAATATGTGATCCGAGTTTGTCCCCCCCCCCTTGCATTTCGAGACCGTTACACTTAGAAATATGAAAGTTTACAGAAAAGCGGCATTTTACTAGCATAGAAAACTATAAATCGTAAAATTTTGATATCTCATCAAAAAAGGTTAATAATAGTACATTTCTATTGTTGCAGTTAGCACACCCCTGCACCCCTTAGGCACACCCGGGGTCAAAAATATTGATGGCCAATGATAACCAACACCATAGGCAATAATTTCTCGAGGTTTCATTACAATCATGTAATATTTAGTAATAGTGCATTCACTTAAAGTTTGGCATTTTTACACTATTCAAACAAAAAATACACCTACCGGCTTCGAAGGTGCGAGTACTACTTGCATGTTGTTTTTCGTAGTGAGAATTGCAATATTGCTACATATTATGGTTATACATTTATGAAAGGGTAAAGATTGGTAGGGGGCGATGTGTTGTAATTGACCAACTATAACGAGCGGGGGAGGGGGGTGGGGCGAAATTAAGGTCAAATTTTGTTTATCGACTGGTATAGGCAAGTCGGGTGTTGTGAGAAAGGTAATGTTGAGTACATTTTATTTTTGGCATTTACTTTAAATTTGTAGAAAGGGGAACAGTGAGGGAGGAGAAAATATTAGATCGTAATTTTTCCCCCCTTGCATTTCGAGACCGTTACACTTAGAAAAATGAAAACTTTCAGGAAGGTGGGTTCCGAATAGCATATAAAACGGGAAATAATGGAATGTGTATATCTCCTCAAAATAGGTTAATAATAGTTTATTTCCATAGTTACAGTTAGCGCACCCCTGCATCCCTTAAATACGTCCGAGATAAAAAGTACTGATGACCAAGGATAACCAACATCATAGGCAATAATATGTTCTAAGCTTCATTACGATCACTTAATATGAATGGGCATGTGATACTATACGAGTATGATGGGTTGGACATTTTTGTTATGTTTTTTTTTTATATATATAAGTGCTTGCTACAAAACCCTCGGATTGCGGGCGTAGCCCTCTATATTCCGGTTTCATTTTCTACATCTTACGGAAAAAAACGTTAACGACTCGAACGTTGACTCGCTTTTCCAGCATTTCATCCTTAAAACACCTTTATAAATAATATCTTTCCGTCACGTAATGATCATTCACTTAAAAAATATTAAATTGCTTTTACATCAGCGAGTCACGAGACTGATTTTCGTCGAATAACCAAAAAAGCTCTAGTCTATCTTATAATCTTTTAACAAATTCAATCGCTCAAAGTAAACTCAGCATGATGCTTTCTGTCTACCCATAACAATAGAGCTTTCAAAAGAAATGCTAATTTCCAGCCATAACACTTCTTACACTTATCGTTCCCATTTCCGCCGTTCGCAAAACCCTTTCACCTTGCCACCAGTTCTCAAACCATCACTTATAAAACATTCTATAGAACCACACAATTAATATTTTCTCTTTTTTCCTCTAGTTAAGCTTTCACAGATTCACTTTCACTTTCGCTACAACTGCCTTGTTGCTCAAAACGCCATCCAAGAAATTCAATTTGTTCACCACCCTTTACCGCATATTTGATCACCCACCCTTAAGTGATATGAAATTTTCACCATTACTACCGCTTGTGCACACAAACAAGCCCTACAGCGCGGACCGTTCAAAACTAGAGAATATTTGTTTTTTCTTCTTTTTCTGAATAAAACACTACAGCTGGGATTCTGACTAATCAAAAAGGATTTTTCGTCCAGTCTCGAGCGAAGCGTGGCAGCAACTAAAAATAATTTTCCGAATTTTTCACTCGGCCTGAGAAAAGTCGAAAGTAAGTACCATCCTGAGAGGAACGTAAAGCTTTCTCGAGCCTCCCCCGTGCCTAAAACACTCTCGTTATGTGCAGGACACAGGCCTGGTGTCCTGACCTTCCCCCACAAGCCAATTGCCTGGGTATACGAGAATTGTGAAGGAAGTCTCTGTCACATGTATCCAAACGTTCCGTATTTATCTGCATAGAGGCGAACGATGCGCAACAGGAATCATATTTTCCAGGACACGAAATTCTCTTTCAGGGGCTCATTGTTATACCGTAGTACCGACGACCACGACCGTGATAACGACGTCAAGTTGTATGTAAGCACGAGCGTCTGCATGTCACATTTTCACTCACTTGTAGCTTCACCGAAGTACATAAAAGGATACATTCCCTTCCCCACGATTGTGCCCGTTTTGATTCCTTTTTCAGAGCCAGTTCCGTCCGCTGGCTGCTTTTCTTTTGTCCGAAACGAAGGAAAGGTTATAGACAAATTTAATAGAGCGTCTCGGGCAGGTGAGTTTCCGGTACGGATGGGGACCACCACGGTTCCCGGCGGGTGGATGTGGGAAAATTTATTTTGTGAAGGTTAAGCGCCCGAGATCTACATTTAGTATATAAGAATAGTTAATATGTTCGAGGGGATATTTTATTTTATATGGCAGACAAGAAACATGTGCTGCTGCTGATATTGGACTTGGGCCTGAAAAGAATAATCTTCTTGAAGAAGACTTCTTTTGTGTAAATTTCAGCAACGCAGAGCAATTGAGTTAGCGAGCAAATGATAAAGTGACAACTTTAATGGAAGGTATTTGAATATAAATTCAATTTCGCTCGCAAAATTTTCTGGGGAAGGAGGATGGGGCACATCCATTGTTTAAATTTAATAAGGAGTTGATTATCACGCAAAATATTATTTTGATATACAAAACAGAGAAATTGCGTTATAGTGCGGACAGATAAAACATTGTAAACCACAAAGAACACAACATTAAATAATACGCGAGCATCTGCCTGAATTTTATGCGCATTTGGACTAACGTACCAACAACATTTACGTCCATCCCAGCTTTGTCCCTTTAAGATCGATTTACAAAGCAAATGGTCACCGGTTTGATTCCTGCAATGGACCATATCAAACAGTTGCTTTTCTTGCCGGCCTCTAGTCGACTTAGCTGTGAATGAATATATTGATTTGATAAAAATGAATGCAGTAAAGGTAGGATATGTTAGATGCCATCATCATCATCGTGGCGCGACAGCCCGACGTCGGGCATTGGCCGCCTGTTAGATGCCAGGTGCCTCAAATACAGAAGCGGAGCTCACAAAGCCAAATTTTGCGAATGGAAGCCGAACTATATGCTGTGCAGTGATTCGAATAGGGAAAACCGTAAGCATTCACTGGGAATCGCTAATGAATGAATGAATGAACCTACACCAGTATCTCATCCTAACATAACCCAGCCCCACTACCCTAACCAACTTCCACCAAGGCAGTGCTCATCAAAAGGTATCCCCTAAGCTTCAACATAAACATAAAAACAAACAAGCTGGTCTCTGGCTAGCTTGCCGAAGTATGGCCCAATTTATACCCGCGTTTTTTTAACGCAAGAAAAATGGGTATTGTCATATGCATGGAGTACGTTGCTCTTGTGACGCGGACTGTGCCTCGCTCTATGGGAGTTTCAAACCATCTAAAGCTGATAAACCAATTTTCTCGGAAAAACTTCAGGATAAAAACAGAGCCATCTAGATTATTCTGAAATCAGAAATCAGCTATATAAAGCCAAATGTCATCAAGAACAGGTAGTCAAGACACGTCTTTCTGCTTACTTGTGAATGACAACATAGCTCGTTTTGACCTCAATGAGGAGAATTCCTACGTAACAGTTTTTTCTGACTCTGAGCCGGCGGAATGCCCTGCTAGCCTATCAGCATGATCCCTTTGCTGAGCTGGGAAATCTCAGCAGGCGAAGATAGGATATCCAAATTCAAGATCATCATCATCATCGTGGTGTGACAGCCCGACGTCGGGCCTTGGTCGCCTGGATGGTTGTCCTCCAGTTATTTCGGTCACATGACCGCGTCCTCCAATCTTAGAAGCCCAGTAGCTGTTCGGCGTTCACATATGCTGAGTGCTCCGAACGAGATCTCTGTCGTCTAGGCAGTTTCGCTCCGTCGACTAGTTTTGTATTCATTACTCCCTTTGACATGCGATCATCGTCCATTCGTTGTTCATCCCCTGCCCATTGAAGTCGTTGTAGTTTGACGACTAAACTTCCAGCCCATCGTACAGTTCATACAACTCATGGCTGTACCAGATGCGCCATTCATCTCGATCGCAAACAGCCCAGAAAATTCGCCGCAGAACCTTACGTTCAAATGTGTCTAGCATGTTTCCGGAGGCTTGAGTTAGGGTCCATGCTTCGCAGCCATAGTAGCACTGGGCGTATAATGGTTTTGTACACGCGGAGCTTCGTGTTTCTGTGCACATGCTTCGATTTCATTATGGGGAGAACCGAGAAAAAAGGCTTATTAGCTTACTGTATTCGTCGCTTGATTTCGTCAGTTTCGTTGGCGTCCCTTGACAAGTTGCAACCCAGGCATATGAAGTTATTCACGACCTCCATGTTGAGGTTCCCCACATTGATACTCGGTTGGGCAAGTGTCCTTGTCCTTGATTGCATTATTATTTTAGTTTTACCCTCGTTGATACGTAGTCCAACTTCTTTTGTAGCGGTATCGAGCGTACGCAGAAGTTCTTCTGCGTCGGCCAATCTTCGGGACATGATGTTGATGTCGCCGGCATACGCTGCTAATTGCGTCGACTTGATAAGTAGCGTCTCGCTGTTGTCCATATTCATAGCCCGTCATAGCGTCACATGCCATTAACGATTTGTAATCAGAGTTGCTCATTTTCATGTAAAAAATATTTTTTTTACATTTTTACGGTAAAATAAGTAAAAAAGTGGTAAAAAATGTAAAAAATAGGTAAAAAATGTAAAAAAATGTAAAATTTGTAAAAATTGTCTTCTTCTTCTTCAGAACTGTCAATCAGTTGCTATTTAAATGTTCGCTTAAGCAGTTCGTGTTGTGTTTCAGTGATAAAATGAGTAGCGGTAGGCCGTCCACAACTCAATTTCAACAATTGAATTTGACTCTCAGAAAAGAGGGGAAAAAATATAGTGCATTTTGCAACTTTTGTTCCAAGACGCTTCAAAATACGGCAAGTGCACGGTTGGCTGCATACAGGTAAATTTTCCATTCACTACGTTTATATCGCGGGAATATGTTTCAGTATTAATTAATCCCAGCTAACTCTCCATGATGTAAGCATGTCGGATTAGTTGATTGGATTAGCTCTTATCTCTACTTGCGATGCGGTATTGGACTAAACGATTTGGATTGGGTTTGCATTTTCGTTGTTGACGGTTGCTTTTCTCTGTGTATGTTTCGTTTGAGTCGGCGGTATAAAAGCGCTTTTCATTAGAAGTTCTTTTCATTTCTAAAATTCTCCTTAAATCCAAGCGAATAGGCTAACATCTGACATTTGCCATATATAGTACCGGCCGGTATAAACACTCCACGAATTAGAACTATGTAAATCAATTATGATCTAGTTAATACTCTTTTTAGTTCCACGATATAAACCTGGCCATTGGTTATTATTTTATTTTATGCTATGACTTTATATATTTTTAATATAGAAAGCGTTGCATAAATACGGAGGCGGAGACAGAGTGTGGAGATGCGAGCATTGAGGAATACATCATTGAAGATTCTGGACAATTGATTCCGGTAATTTTAAAGTACTTTATATTATTAGAAGTTCGCGGTCTCACTTAATGTGGCGCTTTTTAGTTCGAGTCGATATCCAGTGGCGGCAATGATGTGTTGATTTTAACCGACATTTTTTGTGATTTTTTTTTCATGGAGAACTTACTTTTACTTTGTAACGAATTTCAATACATAATGAATAAAATTTACCAAAACTTAGAGCGTATTCTTATTTCAAGAATAGAGAGGGCTGTGAAGGCCATATGCAACGAGAGTGAGAGTTAATTGTAGTACTGAGTGCTTTCAGAAGGCGCAGTCATTTAGCAACGATTTGGTAAATATGTTCTGAGTTAACTCTGCTTAGACGAACAAAAAATAAAACACGGAAAACAAGAAATCAGAAGTATTAGAAATCGGAATTCCTCATACAAATATGTTTTTTACATTTTATTTTTTTACGTGGCGTAAAAAAACATTAACGTAAAAAAATGATTTTTTTACAAGTAAAAAATCGTGTAAAGAATGTAAAGTAAAAAACCGGAACAACTCTGTTTGTAATTCCTCAAGGCTAGGCCTGATCAGCTTTTCCACAAAAATTCCGCAACATGTGTGGTGGAGGCCTTACGGGAACGATTTTCCTTCCGGCCGCCTGAGAGGCCAATCCGGCCACCTTAAACGGCCATACACGTTCCGGAATTCCTCAAGGCCGGGCCTGATCAGTTTTTTTCGGACAGGAATTCCGGATGGTGTATGTTTGGCTTTAGGCTGAAGTCACTAAACAAGCATTTCTACATTTTCGCTCACAACTACACTAAAAACGGGCCGATTTCAAAAGTATTGGGCACGTCAAACTGAAAATCGAAATATATTCAACTTTCGTCTAGTGAGGTTTTTCATTTGGAGCATATGTTTCAGATATATGTGAGCTTTAAAAGTTATGTAGTGTGATTTTCCACTAAAGCCTCAAATTGTGACGTTCTTCAAATATCGGTTTTGACTATACAGCTAACCGAATTTCAACTTTGGGTAATGTATTGAATGTAGAATTTGACGCTCTTTAATTTATATTCAATAAAGTTTTTCGATTCGAGGCTCCGTTTACAAATTATGAGGAGAATATTTAAAAAAGGGCTGAAATTTTTCGATTTTTCGCCTGCACAGCTGCTCCGCCGCGGGGTCCAAGGTGACTCTCTTAAAATGGAGGTATGGCGACCACAAACAATTATACCAAACTTCATTGCTCTATAATATTTTACAAGGTCAAATCGCTTGCCGTCCCAACTAATAGCGTTTTGCTACTACCCAATTGCCCTAACCCCGTCAACTGTTCCATGTGGCCCAGTTAAAGTTTCGTTAGCGTAAACTGGTTTCGGAGAATGCAGTTGCTAGCATGCACATCCTGGACATCCATGGTCACGAACGTCGTCGTGGACGGGATTCGAACGCGAAACGCCGGTAGTCAGACATGAGACTGTTACCTCAACGCACTGCGCTACCGGTCGCCATCTAGCACCCCCTCATAGCTTCTTGGTCAGTTTTAAACATACCAAACATTCAGCGTAAATCATTAAAACAAAGAAAAAAATTAAGATTTTTTTTTCTTGCAAATTTGAAAGTTTCAGAGTGGTGCGAACGAAAAGTGACAAAAAACCGAATAAAAAGTGTTTTTTTCACCCCGGGCCCCGGAAACTAAAAATATCCCGCAGTCTCCTTTAAAAACGTTCGGCTGTTCTGAAGCGCAAAATTGTATCACTCAATCATCATCCGATTCACAACAGTTATCCCAACTGATATGTTTTGTGAACGTGTCCATTGTCCACATTTCGCAAGCATCGTAAAAATCGAATCCCATAAAGTGAAAGTATCTCATTAAACTCGTCGTCAAAACAGCTAATGGTATTTTATTCAACATTCTATCATATCATTCCCATCCATTCACCGCCCAGCCATACTCCTTTGAAGAAATTAGGATCCTTCAATCATCACACCTACCCACCTTATCATCAAAATCTTCAACCAGTGTCACGTTTTATGACAATCCGAAAACACCAGCAACTTTTCCCTCCATAACGCTTATCCAACAATAATACAAACTGTTGAACAACTTGTCATCTCAGCCAACCATCTTGGGAATCGCGACACATCACGGATCACGCTACTGTGAACACACTTGAGACGACACCATGTCTCTCTGTCAGGATGCCTAGGTCTACAAAACGTCGGATTTATTCTCCTCGAAAACACATGAAAACCGAAATTAGTATCCCCCACATGTTCTTTTCTTCAGACGAAACTTAACACCCTAATTAGTTTGATAGTGAGCCGTGACGCTTGAAATTATTTCTTTCACATTAGGTCTACCACGGTGGGTTGCTTCGACCCACGCAGTAGATGAATCCTTGAAATAGATCGTCTTTCGTACACAAGATGTCTTTAATATTCACAACAACAACATTCGGTTTAAATGAATCCTATAAATATTAAAGTTAACAACATGAATCCGAAATCCTGGAGAACTTTTCGCAGCACTCGAATAGCACTTCACTATACGCTTCGCGATTTTCGTCTTTTATGTGCACCATTTTCAGGACAACTGCGTTGGGAGAATCCTTGATTTGGATTTGTTCGCTAGAATTGCCTCAACATTTTCACAGGCTAAAATGTAAAAAAAAACAATACTTCACAAAAGCGAAGACTTGACAACCTTTTTGGCGATGCACTCACGAATTTCAGGATTGTTCAGACCGAACGGAGCGCTAGCACTGAAAACTAAACCGAGAAGCTTTTAATACTCCGCTGTTTAGACTGGAAGCGAGTCTCTTTTTGAAGGAAAGCTTGTGGATAATATTATATGTTTACCGTTCAGGCATAATTAGGGAATATGCGCAAAAGAAAGTTATGAGACGCTGGCAACCAACAGGTATGTCCTTGCTACAGGTATGATACATGCCTTACAGGGGGGCGAAATGCAGGAGCTCTGTTTATACCCGGTGGTGAGCTCCCTTATGTCTCGTTCCTGTTAGTTCAATTCGTCTGTAAAACTCTTGTACGCTGTCTCTAATATTTCGGGCGAAAAGTAGAACTTACTTTTATCTTTGTCCGTGGTATTTCCTTTTACAAATAATCGTAGTAGTGCGTATTTGGCCAAGGTACTCGAGGTTAAGAAATCAAGAATTCTTTCGAGAAGTCAACTTACGACAGAGGCAGTGTTGTAATTATTTATTTATGCCAGGATCTGGGCATGCCATTATGTCGAGATTTTGACTTATGACCCACTTATACACAAACATGGAGTGGATATACATACCCATACATAATTGTTCGGGCGAACCGGGCAAAAATCTTGGAAAAAATAGGATGGAGAAACCGTTCAAAGTCAAGGTGAAATGCAAAATGCCCAGCTACACTGAAAACAGGATGCCATAGCAATATTAAATGTTAATCTGTGCGAGTGCTTTGTATTTTGCGATAATACCAGTAGATTTTGAACTTTTGTAAGCTTCTTGTTAACAAACAGACCCACATTTTGTTTGTTCTCTTTTTATTGTTGATTTTTCTTTGATTTTTGTGTGAATAAAATTGAATGATTGCCAGCGTTACCATTTGGGTGAGGTGACATGTTGATCCAACTTTTGATAAAGGTGTACTCTCGTGACGGGGGAACAGTGATTACGCTCGAAAAAATTAAAAGCACTAGAAAACTTGACAAATTTCGAAAAACTAGAAACATACTATATGCATCCCTGTGGTGTGGGGTTAGAATAAGCCACAGTGTTCCCGGCTTGTCGTTAAAGGCGACTAAAGGGATAGGATGTGTGTGCCAGCAAGTTTCAAATCTGAAATTCTAATATGCTAACGAAATGTCTACTAGGCCTCGGATAAGGACTGACTCAACGGTTACGACTTTTGGCTATCGTACAATGACTAAGATTGGTTTCTGGAATGTGCGTACTCTCCTGGCAGGTCCCCAGAACGGTCGATTTCTACAACTTGAGAGCGAATTCCAGCAGTACAAACTGAACACCATGGGACTTAGCGATATTAGATGTTGGAAGAGTGGAGAGTACATTTCTCCAACACGTAGCACTGTGATGTTGTATTCAGGAAAAGTTTCTGATAGTGTCCGTGACTCGGGGGCAGGGCTCATTTTAACAAGAGCTGCACGTACTTGCCTCATAAGCTGAGAACCGCCAGGCTTAGGACCAAAATGAGAAACATTACAATAATACAGTGCTGCGCTCCAACTGAACCAAACAGCGTCGAAGCGAAGGACTCCTTCTACGAAACGAACAACTTAAAGCCGTACAGAGTAAAACACCCAAGGGCGACATTGTAATGGTAATGGGAGATTTGAATGCTAAGGTTGGTGCTGAAAACGATGGACTGAGGCACGTGATGGAGAGACAGGGTCTAGGCGACCGCAACGGCAACGGTGACAGGTTTGTAGAGTTCCGAAACTTCCACCGTCTTTTCATCGGAGGCACTATGTTTGAACACAAGAAGTGCCATAAGATCAGCTGGACCTCTGTTGATCGGCATAGAACTGGAAATCAAATCGACCATTTTCCCATAAGCAATAGATTTCGCAGTTGCCTTCTGGACGTTTGTAATAAGAGGGGCGCCGACGTTGTTATCGGAAGAGATCATCATCTCATGATCGCTAATGTTCGATTACGGATTGCAGCCGTGCACCTCCATAGTGACGGCGGATCTAGACGCCGTAAACTCGATACCACCAGACTAAAGTATCCAGCTGTAGCGCAAAAGTTTAACGACCATTTGGCGCAGAAGGCAGCTTAGATAACCAAGTGACCTAAATAGGCACTGGGACGCCATAAAAAATGCGTACATAGATAGCGCAGATACCATCCTTGGCCCGAATTCGGCTTGCCGGAACAAGCCTTGGATGTCCGACGCTACATGGCAGCGGATTGTCGAACGAAAGGAACTGAGGGTTCGTCTTGCAACACCGACAGACGGCGATCATGACAACACCGAGGTCCTGTACCGCATGAAGAAGTGTTGCGTAGTGTGCGTCGTGACAAAAGAGAGTATGCGAATTCTCTCCTTGTCACGACAGAGGAAGCGGCAAGAAATAATGTATACAGTGTCATCAAGAAGTGTAAAGGTGGTCGTAGCTGCTATCAACATCCGGTGAAAGATAGTGATGGAAAGCTACTTATCTTCGAAGAAAATCAGATGAGGCGTTGGAAAGAAGATTTCGCTACGGTTTTGAACCGTGTGGTATCTGGCGAAGTTCCTTCTCATGTAGATAACTTAGCTGGCCATTAAAATGTACGTATATGGTCAACTGCTTCGACTAAAGAGGAGATAGCCAATACCATTATTGCACTAAAGCGAGGCGAGGCTGCTGGGCTCGACGGCATTCCTGCCGAACTTTACCAAGCAGCGCCAAGCATCACCGCCAAGTTACTGCATCCACTTTTTGCTAAAGCGTCGGACGCAGAAATTTTTCCCACTGAGTGGAAGGAAGGTTTGATAATCAAACTTCCGAAGAAGGGCAGCCTTACAGAATGCAATAATTGGCGGAGTATTTGTGTGCTAACCTCGGTTGCCAAAATAATAGCTAGAATAATCTTGGATAGGCTGAAGTTCCACTTAGAAAGCACAATCAATGAAGAGCAGGCTGGGTTTCGATCCGGTTTCTCCTGTGTCGACCACAAAAACACCCTGCCGATTGTAATCGAACAATGCGTCGAGTGCAGATCTCCGCTGCACTTGCTCTTCACTGATTTCGAGAAGGCTTTCGATAGTGTGAACCGAGATTGTATTTGGTTGCTTTTCGCAGGATGAAAACTTGTGGCTATTATTAAGGTAACCAATGGCGGCGCGCGATGTCTCGTACTTCACAAGGGTAAGGTGTCGGAGGACTTTGAAGTTCAAAGCGAAGTTCGGCATGGTTGCATCCTCTCACCGATCCTATTCCTCTTAGTAAATGGTGATGTGTTGCATGCAGCTCTACCCGTGGGATGCCGTGGAGTTCAATCGACCCTCATGTCGCACTTACAACACCTAGATTACGCTGACCCACCACAACTCAACATCCCGCGAACGATAAAGACGGGCTCTTACTCTTAATTCGATGGTGGAGGGAGCACCCCATTAAGGTCCTCAACAACACTTATGGACATTCGAACTCATCTTCAGTAGAAGCAGAAAATATTCCGTAAATAGACAGAGTTTGTACCAGCCCATCATCTAAGCTGAAAGTAACAGTGGCTATTAAATCGATGGAAACGGGTAAAGCCCCGGGGATAGATGGAATTCCGGTGGAACTTTTTAAGGCGAAAATCAACGCTACTGCGGATATTCTTCTCCGCCTTATCCATGAGTGTTGGGAGAAAGAAGCTCTCCAAAAAGAATAAGAGAAGGGCGTCATTATTAAAATCCCGAAGAAAGGTAACCTGAAGGATTGTAATAACTGGCGTGGAATTTGCCTCCTCCCCGCAATCTCTAAATTGATGGCAAAAATTATCTTAAACCGGATCAAGCATATAGCCCATTGAACGATGAACAGTCTGGTTGCCGCGAGTGCTTTTCATGTAGCGACCATATCAACACCCTCTGAATTACATATTATTGAACAATTGGCTGAGTGAAGATTTCCATTACATCGAGAAGGCGGTTGACAGCGTTGACCGGGAATACATCAGGAGTGCTTTACGTAGGCGAGGTATACCAGATAAAATTAGATCCATCATCAAGGAGTCCTATAGCGGAGCCCAATGTCACGTCTCACATAAGGCTATGCTTTCAGATCACTTTGACGTACGTAACGGAGTAAGGCAAGGCTCAATTTAATCACCTATATCACCTTTTTGATTGCCATGAACGACGTACTCTGCAGTGCACTTCATGAACACCAGAGCAAAGGTATCAGATTGAACCTGTTTGAATACCTTCAACACCTGGATTACGCTGACGATATTTGTCTTCTCTCAAATATATCGGATCATCTAGTTCAAATGACGGATACCCTGCACAGCCGAAGTGGTAATGCGGGGCTTAAAATCAATGCTGCCAAAACTAAGTACTTGAGCTTGGATCCAGAAAGACATAGCGATATTTGTGTTTCGAGGTAGACGGTGGAAAAAGTGGACAATTTATTCTACCTCGTAAGCGTAGTTACAGCAGATGGTGGAGCGGATGCTGATGTACTGTCAAGCAATAACAAGGTTTGGCAGCTTTTTCACTTTGACTCTTTTCTGGCACAACACCAACATTTCCAAACACACCAGACTCAAGATCTTCCAAACCAATATAAAATCTGTGCTTCTTTATGGCTGTTCAACTTGGAAGGTGACCAAGGCGATAACAACTATATTGCAAACCTTGGTATTCCAGGGTCTACGGCGCTTCCTACGCATACGCTAGCCTGAGGTCGTTTCCAACGACGACCTCCTGTTCATTACTGACCAGGACAGGATAGACACCTCCATAAGATGGCGAAAGTAGCAATGGGTAGGTCATACACTTCGAAAAGGGTCGAAATACATTGTTAAACAGGTTTTCGATTGGAACCCACAGGGAACCGGTGCAAGTCGCCGCGTTGGACGACCTAGAAAAACCGGGAGAAGATCAGTTGAGGTCGATGGCAACTCAATAGGCAAATCGTGGAGTCAGTTGGAGGCGATGGCAGCGAACAGGACGAGGTAGAAAGAAAGCGTTGTTAATGACCAGTGCCCCACAAGGGATTAACAGGAAGCAGAGAGAGAATGGGTGGTTAACTCAGCGGTCTAATGCGTGGTCTAATTGCTGGTCTGATGCGTGGTCTAATGCGTGGTCTAATGAGTGTTCTAATCCGTGGTCGAATGGATGGTCTAATGCGTTGTCTAATGAGTGGTATAATGCATGGTCTTACGGCTGATCGGTCTAATATCTAAAACCACCTTAAGTGAAAAAATACTTTCAGACTTTTTACAATTTGTTGCATTTGAGGCCGCTGATATTCTACTATGTATTCTGTAAAATTCATATATATCAAATACTTCCCGTCGATTTCGTCCTGGGAACTTGCTATCCGAAAAAAAAACTAAATTGCATACAACAAGAACTCTTCAGTGGAATGTTTACCACGAAAGCAGGGTAATACAATTAGAGTTTTGGTAAATTGAAAAAAAATTAATTGCCTTAAGTGCGAATTGGGGATGAAACAGATACTGTTCGTGAAATAGATGCATTTCATTTTGATGTAGAGAATGGAATAGGGAGACACCTGGGGAAGCTGTTAGGTTTTGCGTTAAAATTTAAATAAGCAGGTATATAATGAACTATATTAGGCTTTCTGTACTACTTTCTGGTCGGCTAGACAAGAACCCGACCTCAACTCACACTCTGCTTAACGCATGCAACCTGTTTGGAACAAAGATGTTGAGAAAGTCGAGCATAATAAAGATGATTTGCGAGAAAAAAAATTTGCATTTTCACATACAAGTATGTAAATGACCAGATAAACAATTTAATCTGTGATGGGCATTTTTTGTATGATATTGTGCGATGACGATGGTTGAATGGTGATGGCTAGGCGATGATTATCTATGTGCGATCGTTGGGATTGGGTGTGTGTAAGGCCGAGCATATACCTTGAGGTATGTTAATTTCCTTGACCCTTCCAGGGCCTTGGGCGTGTCAACATCTCTAGTATTTCTATGCCTTGTTGACGTTTCGATAGCATATCTACTTTTTGGAAGTGCATTTGCAAGCATGCAAATCCTATATGTGCCGTCTTTATACTGACAAGCTCGGAGCACTGTGAGAGTTATATTAATACTCACAGCAGTTTTTGATCGAACTGAGATTTGAACTCAGAACTCTAGATTAGTATCGTAAAGCTGTGACCGAACGACCACGGTCACCGAACGACATCTACAGGTCTACCGAAGTAGACAGTCGCACCAATTCTGAGTCAGTCTGTATATGCAGAAAAGAATATCATGCCTATTACGAGTCGCAGTCGAGACGACGTCGAGTCGCTGTAGTACCGACCCATCTGCGGAAAGTCTTATATTTAAGGTGTCGCTATGGATAGGAATCAACTTCGATACAGAACCTTACTTGTTTACTGCCCTACGAAAGTAAAGGTAAGGTGTCGGGGGATTAATACTAACAGGACCAAGGTTCTAAGCCTACCATTGCGAAAAAGGAATTCGACACCTTTTGCCATCAATATTATTGGGCAGCCTGTGGAGAAGGTGGACAACTTCGTCTACCTAAGTTGTATTGTTGCCGAAAATGGTGGTACGGAGCAGGACATATCTCGTCGTATCAACTAGGCTAAATGCGCTTAGGGCATGCTGTCCAAAATCTGGCAAAGCAATTATCTCAGCATCAAGACCAAGCTGGGCCTGTTTCACTCCCTCGTACAGTCTGTGCTTTTGTATGGGAGCAGTACATGGAAAGTTTCCGTAAGAGTTACCCGAAAGCTGCAAGTTTTCGTCAACTCCTTTCCTCGTCGAATTCTAAGAATTTTCTGGCCCAAAACAATATCAAATGGAGAGCTAAATCGGCGTACGGGGCAGATACCAATCGACAAATTGATACGCAGGCAAAAAGGGCAGTGGATTATTCACACATTACGGAAGAGTGATAAATGCATTGCTTTGCATGCCATGAAATGGAAGCCCATTTCTAACCAAGGAGGGTCCTAAGATCACATGGCGTCGATCTGTGGCAAAGGAGTGTAAGGAGTTAAGGCAAAGTAGTAGAAGTATTACCCTCCGGTACAATGATAAACAAAGAAATAAGAACAATCCTAAAGAATTACCTAACAATAGAAATCCACTAGGAGTATAATTCATAAGACGAGCCAACGACCCTAGTTAACCCTATCAAGTTTAATATATTCAGCCTCACGGTTTCGTCGACCACAATGTAACACACGCGACAAATCACTTCTCCTAAACACAAATAGTCCAAAAGCACAACCTTGTTACGTCAACTTTCACATTCAGGTATGTGTAATTACAAGCTCCAGAGTATCTTTCGTACAATATAAAAATCATAACACACCACCCCCTTCAATGTCGGTGTGGAGTAAACAGGACACCCCACTAAAGTAAACTCGTTACGAATTTATCTGTAATTAAGGTGAAGGCATACCCGAATATTCGCGATACAGCGTTACGTCCTTCTTATATGCTTACCGACGTACTTTCTCGGTTAGTAATATCGTTAGTACGAGACATTACAGCGATTTTACACGGTTGTTAGTCGCAACTTCGTAACTAGTGAAAGTGAAAGAAGCCCGGCGATAATTTCGGTGCCCTCGTAACATTTGGCATGGACGGTGTGTATACAGGGTGTCCCAACTCGACAGAAAAATCCCTTTACTACAATTTTAATTGCTACAGGCATTTTATTTAAAAAAATTAAGGACATCCCGTTACTGCAAATGCAACAACTAAAAGGCAACGATACATAAATCGTTGCGATAAAAACTGGACCGCAGCTAATGCTTTATCCTAAAATAAGAAAAGTAGCCTATAAATAAAATATAATATAAATTATTCAGCAATATAGCTCTTAAAGTTGAAAATTGCTGGTAATCATTCTTAAAATTTCCCTATTTCATCTGAGTTTTCAACTAAAAATCATGTTCATTTTATTACATCAAAAAATTAACAACTAAAGCAAGTTAACATCATTTAATCCTACTTCCCTAATTCTGTAGTGTGTAGTTAGATATAAAATTTCAGGTTATGAAAGTGTTAATCTTGTTTTACGCCTTGATTTTTTTTAAGTATGACCTGCGAGTCAGTTTCTATCGCAATATTTTACCAGGCTTATATTTCGATTTATTGCGTTTATTGTAATGTGCGGGTAGTTTTTTTTAATTTAAGTTAAATTAAGGGGGGGGGGGTAAAGTATTTAAACTTTTTTGCAATTTTTCCTAATTTTTTAAATGTATGTATAATATTTCAAGAATATTGTGTCAAAATTTCAAGTCGATCGAAGCAAAACTTACGAAGTTATGAGTATTTGAGCGTGCTGTTGCTTCAGGCCGGGTTTCTATACCTGCTCGACTTTAAAGCATTTTTCTGAAATTTGTTATATTTTTGAAGTCCGTGTACGCCATAACTCTAAATCTACTGGACCAATCGGTTTAAAATTTTGCACAGCAGTACTTCTTCACATAATTCCCCACGTATCCCTGGAAGATTTTTTTATAATTATTAATTTTACAATAACAAATTAGATTTTTTTAAATCATTTTTTTTTCTTGCTAGGAAAAATGTAAACAAAGAAAACGAGAAACATCCTCCTTAACAAACACATTTTTTTTTTCAGATGATTCTGTTGCGAGTTATGATGTACGCCGCAAAACAACTTTTTTCAAGGCGCCTCCGGAGATTTACTGTCACTCGCTCAATTTTCAATATTTTGCAATGAAAATTTAGAAAAATATTGTTCAAATGTTATATTACCATATGGAATTTGACTGAATAAACTTACTCTCTCTATATCGCAAAAAAAATATTAAAAACACGTATTTTTTCATCGAATTAACCTTAATCCCCCCTTAAAATTACTGTAACTACTAATTATTTACTTTAACCTACACCAATGATCTTGGCTTTGAAATATATCGCTCCTGGGGCACTCAGTTCTCCGTACCGGAGCGAGCCGTTGTTTTGCCATACCCCCTTCAACGTTTGAAGGAATTTGTGTGTGGATATGTGCCAGTATCGATTTTTTAAGTCATTTAGGAGGAACATTCATCGGCGCAGCTGCTCTCAACAAGCTCTCACCCTTGTCCGAAGCACCTCCGTCCTATAAGCCTATCGTCGACTCTGCTGAAGATGCTGGAGCATCTGATCTATATACACTTGCTTGCCATTTTTCCATCGTGCCTACTCTCCCTTTCGCAGCATGCTTATTGGAACAGTAAATCGGTGGACACTGCTCTGCACTCATTGGTAGCCTACATACAATATATTAAGGGGTCTCTGAGTTGCAAGGAGTATACGCTGGTTGCCTTCTTCAACATTGAGGGTGCCTTTAAAAATGTCAAACCGGCGGCTATTTCAAATGCGCTCTCTAGTGTGGATGAAGATCGCCCACTGTGTCAGCTTGTTAGTCTAATGCTCTAATCTCTATGTAATAGATTTATTTGTACTAGTTTGAGAACATTACAAGTATGCAGACAGGTGTGAAGGCAACCCCTCAAGGGCGTGTCCTGTCCAGGGAGGACTTGGTGGTTAACAGGTCAATCAGGCCAAAACGGCACTTGTACTCTTCCCCAGGAGGAACACTCCTCCTTCGCTGCTATCACAATTTCTGGAGGAGACGAGAATGGTCCTTAGCGTAAAAGCCAAATTCCTGGGACTTATATTCGATAAAAAGCTATCCTGGAAGGCAAATATTCAGGAGCGCGTCACTATGGCGACTGTTGCTTTGTACTCTTGCAGGGAGACTATTGGTCTGAAATGGGGCATGCCACCAAAGGTGGTTTTATAGTTGTACGTATCAGTCATACGCCCCATATTAATGTATGGAGTAGTTGTTTGGTGGACTACGCTCAATAAAGCCTCATACAGGAATCTATTGGATAAAGTTCAAAGATTGTCTTGTATTGCTATCAATGGTGCTCTAAAGACCACACCGACCACTGCTCTTAGTGTACTGCTGAATTTGCTCCGCTTGGACATGCTGGCTGAGCAGGTGGCTGCGATTACGACCCTCCGTCTTAGTGAATCAGGGTAGTGGAAAGAGTCTACTAATGGTCACTCGGCGATACTGGGCAATCTGTCCGGTGTACTCTTTCGACAACGGGTATACGAGTCTAATACCGTCGCGGCAGGAATGGGACGCAGATAGTACCCCTGAGTTGAAAGCCATAAGCTTTTTTACTGAAGGCTCGAAAACCAAAGAGGTTGTGGGCGTAGGTGTCTTTTCAGAGAAACTGGCCATTCGCTTGTCGCTTCGTCTTCCAGCCTTCTGTAGCATTCTGCAGGCGGAGATCACTTCGATTGCCGAAGTTCAGACTTGGTTTTGTCATAATATCATATCTGCAAGGAATATTATTATCTACACAGATAGCCAGGTGGCGATTATGTAACTGGACGCAAAACTTACTACTTCGGAAACCGTAGTGATGTGTCGCAGCGCTCTTCAGGAGCCCGACAACATCATCAACATCACTTTGTGCTGGATTCCGGTTCGCAGTGGTTTCAGCGAAACTGCAAGGTAGACGAGCTTGCTCGGGCAGGTACGGCCATTATGGACATGGGGTGTTTTCGCAATGTCAAAATGCCTATAGCAGCATGCTAAATAAGGCGAACGCAATAAGCCGTGCAAATATCGTATGGCTAAATGGTAATACTTGCAATGTTACGGGGCAGATTTGGTCGCACTTCCAACCATATCGCTCCTCAGGGCTGCTGATTCTGGAGAGAAGGTATCTCAGAAAAGTTGTGGGGATCATCACGGGGCATTGCTTGTCAGGTGAGTTTGCTATGCGTCTCCGGCCTCCATACAATGATTATTGCAGAAGCTGTGGGGGTGAAGAAGAGGAAGAGAAAATACATCACTTCCTGTGCACCTGCCCTGCTCTGACCGGTAGAAGAAAGACTATTTTAGGCTCTCTACTTTATTGACCTCGATGACCTGAAGGACGTAAATGCTGGTCATCTGCATAGTTTCATTGATAAATCCGGGTGGTTTGACGGCTAGGCTCAAATGGTATTTGTGCCTATGAGGCATCACAACGGACCCAACAGCTGCCTCTTCAACCTAACCTTACCTAAGGTTCAAAAAGGGTTTCGATATTTGTGCCCTGTGACTAACAATACCATGCGCCTACATTTTGATAGCTCATGTCAGTTTAATGGAATTGATAAAATCACACCCATCCCACATTGGACGCCAATATTTGCAGACGACGACCATTTTCTACTGTAAATGTTCACTGATGTAGGGTCGAAAACAGACTGGGGGTAGAATTAAGATATCCTTCCTGTACCTTATGTCTGATGGTAAGGTCTAAAAGATTTCGGTCTCCGTGTCTTGTAATTAATGACATTACTTCTCGTTAAGCTTTTGGATTTTAGTTCAAGCAGTATATAGGATTCTCCAATTTCTTTATTGGTTTTACTGTCAACCACCCAAAAACTGCACAGTAAAAGTATTTGGCTTCTTTTGGCACCAGTTGCTGGATAATACACTTTTTCTATCCATTCAGTAAATGAATACTGTTGCAATACACTGCTTCATTAGTGTTTAAAATATAATACCTTTACTAAAAGTCGAAATGGTTACCAAAAATACATAACCGGAATCGAAAAATCCCAACCGGAGTTATTAATAAAATGCTGGGTAAATATTTATATCATTTTAGCTCTATTCCTCTTCCGAAACATGTATCTGCTTATCAGTAAGTCGGTAGCTTAATGCGTTGAGGCGTCAGTCCGATGAGGCATTGGCATTGAATTTTTACTGACTAATCAATTCACTCACAGTTAGGGGGGATTAATCCCCTTAATCCCCCTTACCTACGCCACTGGTGTGAAATCTCATGAAAAAAAAACAGTAAAAGTTGCGTTCGCACGAGAAGTTTTCGATCTCTCAATACTAAATTATTTAATTCGAAGAAAAAAGTCTCCACCTCATTATGAGCAATTTTTAGCACGAAAACAATTACTTCGCACTTTATTTCGCTTTAAAACCGGTCTTTTGAGTAGAAGTAGAAGTTCACGTATCGTCTAGAGAGCGCCGCGGTAATGTGCAGTGTGTAAGTTTACAATGTCACTTTTTCGTGGGAGAGATAAGTGCAACATTTCGGCACGAAGAGGTTAGTACCTACCTTCAACGAAGAATATATTGTTTGTGATATTTATACCCTAGACTTTATAAGGTATAAAAAATAAATAACTGGCGCAACAGTCCAATTTGAACCATGGCCTCGTGATGAGTTAGCATCGTCTCATTTTCTAGATCGTGACGGTATGTCTCGTGCAGAGTTGTGTTATCAGCAACACGCTCAACCCAAATATTTACCCCCTAAAAATGGGTACCCATTTAATAGCTGAGTGTGCTCATAGTCCGGCACGTTAATCCCCTTTTTTATCGAAAATTACAGCATTCAGTAGGAATCGAACCGGGGCCCAGTACGTAGAATGCGAACTTGCTAACCATTGCGCCATCCGGACTACGGTAAGGCATAGGGTATATTGTTTTTGTCACGACGAAAATATGTAACACCTTAAAGGAGGCTCCGTAGGTATGACAATGTATGTATATTTATAAATGGTCAGGATCAGCTCTTGGTTCGATTAAGCCACATCTGTCTGTCCGTTCGCACGATAACCTTCGATAGAATAAAGTAAGTAGCTTGAAATTTTCGTCAAATTTGTGTAGTATGATCTAGTTAGTTGATACTGAAAATGGATGTGATCCGGCCAAGGGAGTGCCTGCTTCCCCTACATATTCGAAATAATTAAATGTATCTGTAACCTCCGATTGAATAAACGTGAAAAGCTCTAACTTTGGCAGATGACTCGGAAGGATCATTTTGTACTTTCCTGTAAAATGAGATTGATTAGTTGGAAAATAATGGTACTTTTCTATAGGATCTAGGTGGTTAATTTTGAGATTGGGCAATATCCTACTGAATTAACGCCAACTAGTTTGGGCTCATCGACGGAGCGTAGAAGGGTAAGCAGAGGTACCCCGCAAGGCGGGGTGCTCTCTCCTCTTCTTTGGAACCTGGCTGTAAATGGGCTGCTTTTGGACCTCGAAAGGCTAGGTTGCAGGATATGTGCTTATGCAGATGATATTGCTATTGCTAAATCAGGAAAATTTCCTAGTGTTCTTAGTGAAATTTTACAAAATGCCCTCTCACTACTAATCGCATGGGCTGAACACTGCGGTTTGACCTTAAATCATAATAAAGCCACCATTGCTTTATACTCTTTTAAAAGAGCCATAGGCAAGAAATGGGGCTTGCAGCCGAATGTTCTGTATTGGTTATATGTGGTGGTTCTCCGTCCCATTCTAATGTGTGGGGTACTTGTATGGTGGACTGCTCTAAGGATAGAGGCCAACCGTACATTGCTGGGGAAGGTGCAAGGACTGGCTAGTGTAGCAATTTGTGGGCTCTAAGAACCACTCCATCTGCTGCTCTGGACATGCTGCTCAACCTGCTTCCGTTGGACATTTATGGCGAACAGATGGCTGCAATTACGGCCATCGGTCTTCGCGATACGGGTCGATGGTGTACATTGGGTACTGGGCACGCGGCTATCCTGAGCAACATGGATGTTCCTGCAAGCACTGACTACACCGCTCCTAAATATTTCCTTGACAAGAATTTTGTAAGCATAATCCCTTCACGCAATCAATGGGAAGAGAATGCGCTCTCGCTGCCGGACTCTGTGGAGTTTTACACGGATGGCTCCAAGAATAACGATGGAGTAGGGGCCGGAATCCATTCCGATAGGCTAAATATAAATCTCTCGTTTCATCTCCCTAACTACTGCAGTGTGTTTCAGGCCGAGATCACGGCGATTTTGGAAACACTCACTTGGCTGGGGAGGCATGTCGTTTCTGCTAGAGACATAACTATTTTTACTGATAGTCAAGCTGTTATCAAATCCCTTGAACCTGGTCTGACTACGTCTAAGACAGTTTCGGAATGTCGTCAATCTCTTACTGCGATGGGTAATTTCTTCAACATTGTTCTATGCTGGATTCCGGGTCATAGCAACTTCGCGGGTAATTGTAAGGCGGATGAGCTCGCTAGACAAGGTACAATTTATAGGTCGTCACAACTTCACCGAAATATTGATATGCCCATTGCGGCTTGTAAACAGACACTAAAATCTGAGGCGATCCGCAAAACAGATAATAGATGGAGAGACGGCGGCACATGCCACTCCATAAGGCCTTTATGGCCCATGCTGAATGCGAACCGTTCAGCTAGATTATTATCACTGAAGCGACAACACATTAGTGCGGTCGTGGGAGTCATCACTGGTCACTGGGCAGTTGGTGAGCATGCCAGGAGGCTTGGGCTCCCGTTCAATGACTTCTGTAGAAGCTGCGGTGATGAGGATGAGATGGAATGTACGTTCCATTTCCTCTGCACCTGTCCTGCGCTGTCAGTCAGGCGTAAGGAAATCTTTGGTTCTTATTTCTTTCATGAACGGGATGTTTTAGCCAACGTCGATGTTGGGAAATTTCAGCGTTTCATTACACGCTCCGGCTGGTTCAATGAATAAGATGGTCGGGAGATAACTCAGTGATAACACAACGGGTCTTATACTGGTCTATGTGTGCCTGTGGTAAACACGGCAGCCATTTGAACCTAACCTAACCTATCGCCAACTTCCCCCATAAATGTTAGTTCAAATATATGGAAGTTTCTTCAAATTTAAAGAAAGGAGAAAAGAGAGAGAGGGGAAAATATGTGTTCCGAGTTTGCCCCCCCCCCCCTTGCATTTCGAGACCATTATACCTAGAAATATGAAAATTTACAGAAAAGTGGCATTTCATTAGCATAGAAAACTAAAAGTAATAGAATTTTGAAATCTCATCAAAAAAGGTTAATAATAGTACATTTCTATAGTTGCAGTTAGCACACCCCTGCACTCTTCAAGCACACCCGAGGTCGAAAAATTTGATGGCCAATGATCACCAACATCATACTACTACTACTACTTTGCCTTAACCCCTAGCGGGGCATAGCGCGTCAACTACTCCTGCGCGCCATCGTACTCTGTTCTGGGCAATGGGGCGCAACTCCCCAAAAGACTTACCCAGTACCTGACACTCCTTTGCCACAGATCGACGCCATGTGATTCGAGGACCCCCTCTTGGTCGGCCTTGGTTGGAAATGGGGTTCCATTTCATGGCATGCATAGCAATGCAGTTATCACTCTTCCGAAATGTGTGACCTATCCACTGCCATTTTCGCCAGCGTATCAATTCGTCGATTGGCATCTGACCCGTACGCCGACTTAGCTCTTCATTTGATATTGTTTCGGGCCAGAAAATTCTTAAAATTCGACGAAGACATGAGTTGACGAAAACTTGCAGCTTTCTGGTAACTCCTACGGAAACTTTCCATGTACTGCTCCCATACAAAAGCACTGATAGTACCAGGGAGCGAAACAACATCATGGGCAATAACATTTCTAGGTGTCATTATAATCACAGAATATTTAATAATAGTGCATTCATTTAAAGTTATGTATGTATTTTGACACTATCCATACAAAAAATACACCTACCAGCCTCATGCATATGTAGGTGCGAGTACTAAACATATATACTTGCATGTTGCTTTTCGTAGTGGGAATTGCAGTTATTTAATGAACCAATTTGGGAAGGGTAAAGATTGGTTGGGGCGGTGATTCTAACAATAATTATTCATACATATTTTTTATTTCATATTTTTTTAGGATTTTGTGTCTTAAATCTTACAAAAAAAGGTCAAATGTCTGTCTATCCGTCTTTTCATAGAATATCTCACGAACAGCTAAAGCTACACACATCAAATTCGGTGAAAATGTGTAGAAATGCTATAATTCGCTGGAGAAACCGATGTGTTGTAATTGGGCAACTTTAAAGGGGTGTCCATATAGAGGCGAAATTAAGGTCATTTATTTTTATACACCGGTATAGGCATGTAAGATACTATATCATGGGTAAGACATTTTAATTATGGTGTTTTTATCCATCTGAGTGGTGTCAAGAAGAGTAAGGACCCAATATTTACATACCAAAATAAACGCTTGATACGAAACCCTCAGATTGCCGGCGTAGCCCTCTATATTCCGGTTTCATTTTAAGTATAATATCTGGTGAATTTTATTTGCAAAAGGATGAATTTCATTTGCAATAGGGTGAATTTAATTTGCAAAAGGATGAATTAAATTTGCAGTAGGGTGAATTTAATTTGCAAAAGGATTAATTCAATCAGCAAAAAGGTGAATTTCATTTGAAAAACCTGTAGGAAACTCACTTTTAATGAATATGGTCATTACCAATTAGTAGTTTTCGTATCACTACTAGGTCTGTACAGGTCTAGGGTATATACACTTCGGCCTGGTTTTCAGTTGAGGAGATCTTAACACATTTGAATAAGAAGACATGCTCGTAGAGCAGTCACCACTAGTCGATCATTGGTTGAAGGTAACTTGGGTGTTGTAAAGTGTCGGGAAGTGTTTCAAATTGTATGTAAGTGTAGTGTATGTCATATTGCTTGGTTGATTGATCATTGTTATTTCGGTTTCGATTCCCTAATCGCTGACGAATCGCTAAATGCTCGCTTCGCTTTTCACATTTTATGTCGCTGACCATATGATTTTGGCCACAGTTAGCACATTTAAGCATTGGTTTTTGGCGTGGACGGGTTCATTAGCGAACAAACAGCTTTTTTTGTTGTGATTTTTGCCACACATTAAACATATTGGTGGCAGATGATAGTTGGATGATCCGTGGCCGCAATGATAGCAGTTGCGACACTGCGCTGGTTCATTTCATGCCATGGAGTACCGGTTCCACTGGACTCTCGTATGAAATACAACTTTTCTACGACGAAGCTCCGATAGTTTGATCGTCCCCTTCTCGAGACATAAAATATAATAAATCTTATTGTTGTATCTATTTGATTGTGGATGGAATTCCTATATATCTTGACAGTGTAGATTGTACTCGCTTTTCAGCTCATTCAAAAGCGATTTGCATTCTATATTGTGCAGACCCGAAAGGACAATTATTTTTATTGGTTTCTGATCCATGCGTCAAAAAGTGAAAAAATAAAATAAAATTCTTTTCGACTAAGAAGTTATGTGCTCGTTCAAAGTCGTCACAACTCGCAATGTACAGTTTGTTTCAGTAGCCGTATATTGGATGCAAGAGTTTTTAGGATTGGATGCCGCAGATTGTTGGCCGGGTCAATATCTGACAAGTTGGAAGGCAGATTAGCCAGCAACTGAAATAAGTTCGGGCTGGATGACATGGTGGCGACATCGCGTCGGAGAAGTTTCAATTTATTTCATATTAAGCATTCAGGGAAGAATCTTCCCTTTCGCGTTTTCTCGCACTTTTACTGTCTGATACTGAAAAATTATGTTCGATTGCTGTATGGAAACAAAAAGTAAGAAGGAAAAACGCTCAGTTTTTGAGGAAAAAATTCACGAAAATTTACTGGTTTGATGACACGACCTGCACTGTAAAAATTACAGATTGGGAATGATCTAGATGTATATTTTTTTTAATTTAAATTCATTGGGTCTAGTGTTGATTTTTGGTTAAATATGTTTTGTTATAAGACGATTTATAAACCTATAATCCTCCCTCCTAGACGATACTGAACCACGAGTCATCCACCAAAAGTCCAGTTATAAACGGTTGCCCATGTGCGCTGATCAGCACCACAATCACTCCACTCTAAGGCTGAAAACACACCGCATAAGACAAAACGTTTGTTTCTGTCTCAAGAAACAACCGACCATTGCTTCTTATCAGGCAGCACACACGAAAAGAAACGAAACAAAACAAACGTCTTTGTCTCGATGCGTTTTATGACTGTTTGTCGATAATACATGTCTTTGGATATTATCAACACACACCGAATGAAACAAACTTGTCTCAGACAAACGTCGTTGTCGATAATTGCATACATTGCAATAGGCGCAACACACACCGCATGAAACGAAACAAAAAGACAAGAAAAGACAGAAAGACATGTTTCGTTGCCACTAGACGGCCAGTTGTCTTTCAGAAACAAAAATTCATTTCCGCTTAGTGTGAAAACACACCGCATCAGACAAAACGTTTATGTCTTTTAAGACAAAAAAAAACGTGTTTCATTGCAGCACACACCAAGCGAAACACAGTGAGACAAATCAAAACGTATTTTTGTCTTGTTTCGCTCGGTGTGTGTTGAGATAAGACAAAATTAAATTTGCAACGACGACGTCCATAATTTGCGACATTTTACATAAAATGACCAGCTATTAAGCGGAAACGAATTTTTGTCTTTAAAAGACAACTGGCCGTCTAGTGGCAACGAAACATGTCTTTCTGTCTTATCTTGTCTTTTTGTTTCGTTTCATGCGGTGTGTGTTGCGCCTATTGCAATGTATGCAATTATCGACAACGACGTTTGTCTGAAGCATGTTTGTTTTATTCGGTGTGTGTTGATAATATCCAAAGTCATGCATTATCGACAACCAGTCATAAAACGCATCGAGACAAAGACGTTTGTCTTGTTTCGTTTCTTTTGGTGTGTGCTGCCTGATAAGAAGCAATGGTCGGTTGTTTCTTGAGACAGAAACAAACGTTTTGTCTTATGCGGTGTGTTTTCAGCCTTAATAGCTGGTCATTTTATGTAAAATGTTGCAAATTTTGGACGGCGACGCCGAAAAGTTGTTGTTTTTAATTGAGACAAGAAGCCCAATTTATAGTTATAGAGAAAAGGAGTATGCAAATAAAATTGCAATTGATAAGCTATGGGTAGAAATAGCAACCGAAATTAATTGTGAAGATAACTTTATTGTATAGTATTTCATTTTATTAAACAAAGGTATCCGTACATATATGTGAAAAAAAATTGTAGTAAGGAGCTTTCGTTTTTCTTTTATAAATCAGATTGTATACTTAAATAAATTCAATTTTGTCTTATCTCAACACACATCAAACGAAACAAGACAAAAAAACGTTTTGTTTTGTCTCACTGTGTTTCGCTTGGTGTGTGCTGCAATGAAACACGTTTTTTTGTCTTAAAAGACAAAAACGTTTTGTCTGATGCGGTGTGTTTTCACACTAAAGGGGACTACAGACCTTCAGTTTAACTGCGCAGATATCTGTGCTAATATCTGTGGAAAAATCTGCGCAGTTATCTGAACTGAAGGTGTGTAGGCTACATTCGATTTTCGCTAAATTAGTTCCGATATTTTGTACAGTTCTATCAGTTTTGTCGAAGTGTTCACATCGTACGTGGCTGAGCAAGTATCTTTCCTGTGTTGTTGGTGTTTTACTGCGATCTATCGTATCTTTTATGGTATCTTTCTGTGCTGGACTTACTGACGAACTATGCGCTGGGTTTTGGTGGATGTGGATGAATGTATGAAAGAGGGGAATGTAATAGAGAACAGGGTGGCCATTCTGAGATGGGCAACCCCAATTTTTTTTTCTTTTTTGACTTCAGATTCGGAATCAGCGACCCAAAATTACCTTATAGTTCGAACCAGCCCGATCGGACAAGTATTTCCCGATGAAAACAGGGTGGTCATTCTGAAGTGAGGCAACCCAAAAAAAAAATTTTCTTTTTTGACTTCAGATTCGGATTCAGCGACCCAAAATCACCTTGTAGTTCGAACCAGCCCGATCGGACGAGTATTTCCCCATGAAAACAGGGTGGTCAGGGTGCATAGCCAGAAAAAAAAATGCTGGATGCAGATATGCTAGCACGAAACGGCTGCAGGTACATGTACAAAGAGTGAAACGGGCAACCTAGGGCTACATGCGGGGGCTCGCAACGCCCTATTTCCCCATGAAAACAGGGTGGTCATTCTGGGGTGGGCAACCCAAAATTTTATTTTTATTTTTTCACATCAGGTTCGGAATCAGCGACCCAAAATTACTTTGTAGTTCGAGCCAGCCCGATCGGACGAGTATTTCTCCATGAAAACAGGGTGATCATTCTGAGGTGGGCAACCCAAAGAATTTTTTTTCTTTTTTGACTTCAGATTCGGAATCAGCGACCCAAAATTACCTTATAGTTCGAGCCAGCCCGATCGGACGAGTATTTCTCCATGAAAACGGTGATCATTCTGAGGTGGGCAACCCAAAATTTTTTTTTCTTTTTTGACTTCAGATTCGGAATCAGCGACTCAAAATTACCTTATAGTTCGAACCAGCCCGATCGGACAAGTATTTCCCGATGAAAACAGGGTGTCCATTTTGGGGTAGGCAACCCCAAATTTTTTTCTTCTTTTTTGACTTCGGATTCGGAATCAAAATTATCTTCACTTGAAACATACTCGCACAACGTTCACATTATAGTGAAACTACACATATACGAACATGACCGCGAGTGCCACTCGCGTAAAAGCACGTACCAAGTCTGCTACAGACAATGGCCGATCGCCATGGTTCGAACTACAAGGTAATTTTCAGTCGCTGATTCCGAATCTGAAGTAAAAAAGAAAAGAAAAATTTGGGGTTGCCCAACCCAGAATGACCACCCTGCTCTCTAGTACATTCCCCTCTTTCATACATTCGCCTACAAAAATTCCGCATTTCACAGCCACACAAATCGCAAACCCGAAAAAAAGATACATTGCAAAAAAAAGATACATTGCCCAAGAAAAGATACAATTGGCCGTCCTCAATCATCCTCTCACCCAAAACGAAACATTCACATATCAGTACGAGAGCGAAATCTCTGTACAAACTAGTGGTTTCATGGTCATTGTGAAATTTAGTAGAAAACTGATAAAACTGAACGATAAACTGTGTAATCTGCGCAGATTATCGTTGCAAAACAGGGTCCGAATGCACAGATCTCAGATCTGCGTAAAAATCTGCCAAAACTGTGCAGTTCACACAGATTATCGTTCAGACATGATGTCACACGCGATAAACTGAGCGATAAACTGAAGGTGTGTAGTCCCACTAAGACAATTCACTAAGAAATTTTCACGAAGGGAAAATACACTTTGCAAAATACGTTCTCGCTGAACACTGGCTAAAGGATGACTTGTGATGACAACATGACCCTACGAATGACATATTTCTTTCAAGGCCAAGATAATCGGAGCCGTGATAGTTTTTTATCTTACCTTGCACAGGTTGGAGAAATAACACGCTCTTCAACAACATTTACTCAGATGAGTTAGCGTTCTCCACTGGTAATTTATCTGGGGTGGATCCTGACCGATGAAACATACAGCTTTGCATTTATTTAGTGGTTGTGAAATGTTAGTGAATTATTCAGAATCAATTAACTTACGAGTATATATCACCGTGCCATTTGACAAGCTTAATGCAAATACCATTTTATTTTATACACTAGACTTTCTAAGTAAAGGGTATATTGTTTTTGTCACATCATGTAACACCTTAAAGGAGGCTCCGGAGATATGGTGATGTGCATATATAAATGATCAGAGTCACCTCCTGGCTCGATTTAGCCATGCTTGTCTGTCTGTCTGTCCGTTCGCACGATAACTTTCGATAGAATGAAGCTAGAGCCTTGAAATTTTGGCCAAACTGTTGGCAGTATGATCTAGTTGGTTGGTATTGAAAATGGGCATGATCAGGTCAAGAGAACACCTACCTCCTCTACATATGTAAAATAGTTAAATGTATGTATCTATAACTCCCGATTGAATAAACGTGAAAAGCTCATGCTTTAGTAGATGACTCGAGAGGGTAATTTTATACTCTCCTAGAAAAATAAAATCGATCAGATTTAAACTAACGGTACTTTTCGCACAAACAGCCCCGTACTACCTTACTTTTCAGGCATTTTGTCTATAACTCTTAAACCAGTTGGCGGAGACACCTGGTTTTTCGCATGTAGACTTCAGATGAGAAGCTGCTTCCGTTTTAATAAGTTGGGCATAATCAGACCAAAGGAACGCTTACCTTTCCTACAAACTTCAAGAAATGAAATATTACTGGAACTACGATAACTTTCGATACAATGACACTAGCAAGTTGAAAATTTGTTGGGATGTTCGTAGTAAGATCTAGTTGGTTGTTATTGAAATGATCATGATCCGACAAAAGCAGCCCCTAACTCTCCTATAAATGATACTTCAAATAGGCGATAACATTCGATAGAATAAATCTAACAAGTTGAAATTTTGGCTTAATATTTGTTAAATAATCCAGTTGACAAATTTTGAAAATGGTTATGATCCGGCCAAAAGGACGCCTACCTCTCCTACGAATAAAAAAAAAATAACTGGCTCAACAGTCCAATTTGAACCATGGCCTCGAGATGAATTAGCATCATCTCATTTTCTAGATCGCGACGGTCTTGTTCAGAGGTGTGTGATCAGCAGCACGCTCAACCGAGTTATTTACCCCATAAATGGGTACTCATTTAACAGCTGAGTGGGCTCATAGTCCGACACGTAAATCCCCTTTTTTATATTTTAGAAAACTACCGCATTCAGTAGGAATCGAACCGGGGCCCAGTGCGTAGAAGTCGAACCTGCTCTCCTACGAATGAAATCTGGAATATGTGAAAACTTCCCAGAAAATGGAGCTAGCGGCATGAAATTTTGGTCAAATATTTATAGAGTGGGTTGTAACCCACTCATGTTCTTTCATCGTAGCTTCATCGGCTAACTTCTGCCCAAACCGGACCATATAGAAAATATAATTTCAATGCACATGCTTGTTCCATTTTTGAAGTTTTGGTAGCACCACTAGGTCTGCATAAGCCTAGGGTGTATACGCTTCGGTCTGGTTTTTATTTCTTTTCATGGAGAGTGGACGATCATCAAAAATCCAATGAGGCAAAATCCAAATGTATGTTTCTACCCTATATGGTTCAGGTACCTGGTTTTTTTCGCAAAGAGTTCGCCTGAAGTACACTTGCCCTGAACTACACTTGTCCTGAACTACACTTGCCTAATATTCAAAAATGTTTCTTTTTTTTTTGCTTAGAATTGCATTAGGTATCCATTATGGTGCGAAAAACTTGTTCAGTCGACTCGGAACATCCTGTATACTCGTACAAAGAAAGCACAAAACCACCCCACCATGGACATTTTTTGATTTCTCGCGTGAAACGCGGAATTGATATGAAATCCTTTTACGCTAACGAATGACCTTATCTAAAAGCTCCATCGACACGGATGGTCATTTAGTGTGCCAATGTGACAAAAGCAACAATCAAATTGAACTAAAGTGCGGTGTAATTATCATTAGCGCTAGTGGATGCCTTTTGGGAGGAATTAACGACTTCTACAATGATGAGTTGAATGGCGAACCTGCTGTTTCTATTAAGTTAATAGAAACGACAATGGCAGCAATTTCCCGATATTAGATCCGGAATACTATAGATACCACCCTCAATTAATATTCATTCATTCATAAATATTTAAATAATATTTATATTAGACGGCATATTGTTCAGAACAATGTCCATGAACTGAAAACATGTGTAAACGCATAGTCTTCCGTACTAGCATAGCGTTTTGGGCGATAAAGCCTCATTTTCCAAGCTGTGGAACTCCGCTGCGGAGCAGACTGCCTCAAAATCATTGTTCTCCTACAATATTTTCGAAGGTGCAAGATACCGCTGCATGTTGCGGAACAGACAGCTTTCGAGGCAGTCTATCCCGCAAGATGCGGTAAAACTAGGCTGAAAATAGTCTAATCCGCAAGACGCAGCGGAGCTCTGCAGCTTGAAAATGGGGCTTAGGTCCAATTAAAATAAAACGCACGGATGCTTAACGAAAAAAGATAAAGTCTACTATAAAATGTAAAATAAATGGAAAATAATACAAAAGGGTAAAGGTCGTGATCGAAGGATGTAAAATAGATGCATTGCACGTCGGTGACAATGAGAGACTTTCGGCTCGCAAACATCGAATGCGATCATCGTCCATTCGTTGTACATGCCCTGCCCATTGAAGTCGTTGTAGTTTGACGATTTTCGAAACTTCAAGCTCATCGTACAGTTCATACAACTCATCGTTGTGCCGGATGCGCCATCCATCTCGATCGCAAACAAACCCGAACCGTTGCCGTAGAACCTTACGTTCAAATGTGTTTAGCATGTTTCCGGAGGTTTGAGCTAGGGTCCATGCTTCGCAGCCATAGCATAGCACTGGTCGCATAATGGTTTTGCACACGCAGAGCTTCGTGTTTTTGTACACATGATTCGATTTCATAATGGGGACAGCCATACAGCTAGCTTGATTTCGTCAGTTTCGTTGGCGTCCTTTGACAAGTTTCAGCACAGGTATATGAAGTCATTCATGAACTCGATGTTGAGGTCCCCCAGATTAATGCTCGATTGTGCTGGCGTTCTTGTCCTCGACTGCATCATTATTTTAGTTTAAGCCTTGTTACGTATGCAAAAGTTCTTCGGCGTCGGGCAATCTTTGGGACATGTTGTTGATGTCGTCGGCGTACGCTGCTAATTGCGTCAACTTGATGAATAGCGTCTTGCTGTTGTCCATATTCATAGCCCGAATAGCGTATTTCAGTGCTAGGCTGAAGTGCGTCGGCGCCAGTCCATCGCCCTGCTTCAGATCAGTGCATGTTTCAAGTAGATCAGTAAATCTATATTATGAATCCTGACCTGTGAAATGGAGTTGATCATCGTCACCTTTGTCAGTCGCACTAATTTCGCCGGTATATGAAATTGCAGCATGATGCTGTACAGTAGTCCACGAACAATACTATCGTATGCCTGCTTGAAGTCGACAAAAATTTAGTATACGTCTACGTTAAATTCCTAGCACTTCTGAAGTTTCCGTTTGACCGTAAAGAGCTGATCAGTTGTAGAGCGCGACCAGGTCTGAAACCGCCTTGATATTCGCCAATGATTCCTTCTGCATACGGTTTTATTCTATTTTCCAGAATTTTCGTCAATATTTTATAGGACGTTGTAACGGACGGTTTGGTGGGCATCCGAAGATGCCCGTGGGGACGGAGCCTCAGGTAGCATAACGACCGTGAAGGTCGGGCTGTGCGATCTGACGAAAAAAAAGGCCCCTCAACGAGCTAAGCAGCGGCCTATGCTTGCTGTAGCTCAGTTCGGGAGATGTGGGCGGGTTTTTCGCCGCTCGTTGCCCCTGTCCTTTACGTATTAACAAAAATTCATAGGCCTAGCGAAGACAACACAAACAGGGGAGGTAAAAATTGGGAATGAAAAAATGAGGCGATAAGGATGGAATGGTTAGCGGACGGATCAGACGCCCACGCGGTCGTACCTGGGTCCGGGTGTAGTGGGACCCTCGGCCTCTGGTTTCGTACCACCAGCAGATCACTACTCATCAGGTGCTGCTTCGATCAGGCGGTGGGAGCAGCACTACCAGACCATAATATGGTTCATTACAACGTACAGACAAGTGATATGCCCCTGTAATTCTCACACCACACTTTGTCTCCCTTTTCGTGAATGGAGCAGATGACGTTTCTGCGCTGATCGTCTGGGATCACCTCGTCCTCTCATATTCCCTGAAGTAATTGATGTATGGCATTAACTAGACCCGTTCCACCGACTTTTAGCAGTTCACCTGGAATCTCGTCAGCGCCCGGCGCTTTATTTCGTTTTAGTGACCGCAACGCGAGATTAACTTCTTCTACTGTCGGCTGTTTTTGTGGGCCTACGTTAACAATATCGTCGAGAGCTTCTTGTGTGGGGATGTTAGATGGTAGGTTCAGAAGCCCTTCAAAATAAGAGGCCCATCGTTTGTTAATGCCATCGGTGTCGGAGATGATATTTCCATCCTTGTCCTTACAGAGACTAGTCCTGGGCTGAAAGCCGTTCTTAATTGTATTTGCAAGTTTGTACTCTTGTCTGGTGTCCCTATTAGCTAAGTTTTCGTTAATATTCAGCAACTGCTTGTCAAAGTATTTAAGTTTCTTACGTCTAATTATTCTTCGATATTCGCCGTAACTCGTCATAATTTTCTCTTTTGGCTCTAGCTCGTGGTTGAATCCATTGTCTATATAGGCCTCGTTTCTCGCGTCAAGTGAATTTTTGCATTCTTCGTCGAACCAGTCATTTCGCGCTCGCCGACCTTCTCTGTGGCCTCTTTGATGGCAGACTTGAGTTCTTTCCAGAACACATGGACGCCTGTGTTGTTGATGTTGTGTAGGATAGGCGATAGTTTCTCCTCAAGGGCGCTAGTATACGCCACCGCCGTATCATTGCTCAGAAGTTCATCAACCGCAAATACTTGGGAGGGCTGATTCTCGATTGGTGCATTGAGGAAATTCTACATCCGTAGGTCGTCTTTACCAAGTGATAATCTTAGTCACAGCTCGTTCCTCTATAGGAGCAGACATCGAATACGCTAGACACTCTTTTCTTGCAAATAAGGAAGTGATCGATTTGGTTGATGGTATGTGCGTCTGGAGACTTCCAGGTCTGCTTGTGAATGCGTTGATGCGGGGAACACGTAGAGCTTATGGCCAGATTCCTGCTGCAGGCGAAATCGAGAAAAATCGACGTCCGTCGTCGTTACATTTCCCATAAAAACTGTGACCTCCAGTGGTCCCCCGGTGCCAACTTTCATTTCCGACTTTTGCGTTAAAGTCTCCCAGCAGCATTTTGACGTCGTTTGTTGGAAGTGAGTGGGGACGTGCACACTGATAAGGTTGAAGAATCGAGTTTTAATGCGGATCGCACACAGCCGTTCATTTATGGGTTTGAGTTCAATTACTTGCGGCTTAAGGTGATTGTTCACTATAAATGCTACTCCAAACTCCTTGTGACCCGATGGTTTGCCACTTGGAAAATTATGTGTGATTTCTTATCATTAATCTCGCTGCCAAGCCAATTTGTTTCCTGGACTGCAGTAATGCTCAATTTATTACTTTTCGACCTGTTGAAGGAGTGCCTTCTCGGCCTCCGGTTAGTTCAGAGAGCGTTCATTCCAGGATCCGAAAGAATAATCCTTTAGTCGTTTGCGTGGTCGTCGTTGTTGATCCGTCCAATCCAAGGCTTTTATTCCAGGTTTCTTGACGTGGAGTGGTTTTTAAGAGGACGAGTTGTCAGCAAATCGCTTAACCCCATTCAGGTGGTTGCCTCGGAGATACCTACTTCAGATGGTTTAATAAACATGCTTGAGTTCACACAACTATGTTGCAGGTTCAACTACACAAATCCATGCTACTAAACCCGAGACGCTTGAGTGTTGCTTAGCAATTCAGGCTACAGCTATCTACCTTTTTCCAAAGTATCTTATCGCTAAGACTGGGCCATCAGTGGTATGACGCACTGCCGTTGCCAGGGGGCGCCCACGTGGAGGACTATGGAAAAGGTCCTTTGCCCCCCAATCAAAATTAATTCCAATCTATATTAGATGAAAACCCCAAGATATACATTGAGAATGCGTTGAATATTGCCTGGTAATATTCCGCTCAAAATATCTTTTTATTCGGTTTGTGCCGATGTACTCTCGAAGGCCTTCACATATCAGGATATTTTTTGAATTTATAAAAATAATTCATGTCTCGTACCGCCAGCCAGCCAGCCGATCGAAGGCATTGACGTCAACAAATACGAAATTTACCTTGATATAGCATCCTGATGATGTAAATGCCAAAACTACGCAACGGAACAAAATTAAATTGAAGGATATCTACCAACGAGTTTCATCTGTCTCGTGAGTAGCTATCTGATTCTAAAATAACCAGATATTTTTTAAATAGATAGGTATTTCTTTTATCCTGGTTTAAATATATTTTTAGATAATTCATTAAACCTGTCGACTGAATGGCATGACTCAAATCCTACATTTTTAATTTAGGAGTATAAGCGAAGATAGGTTCCTTGACGTCTTTTTCACCCTCAATGTTTATGTTGAATTGCCAAATCATTATATTATTGTTGGAATTTACGTAACATTGTTGCTATAGCGAAATCAGCAAACAGACATACCGTTCCTCTTGCGGGAGGATGAAGATGGAGGCAGCGAGTATCAAGGATACTTAATGGATAATGACAGCAAACTTCAAAAGTTTTTCACTCTCCCTGTTTTTGAGAAAATTTACTCGAAGATTTGCCCAGACACTCAGGAAATATAATATATTCGTTTGAAATCTTTAAGGGTTATGGAGTGGGATGTATGCATGTATAATCAGCAGTGTCACTTGGTGAATATTATTTATGGTAAGTCCTTGTGGTATTCTCAATACAATTTAGCACTCTTCTCAGATGAGCTAGCCGGAAGTTTTCAATTTGTTCATGAGGATGACGTTCTTTATGGACGTCTTTATTTTTTGATGTTGCTTATTTAATGATCAGCAGCTTGTTTCAGAGAACTAATTAAATTCTGCTGAATTCAATTACTATTTATCCGTATATTGTACTTTAAATTAAAGAAGAGTGTCTCTAGGTGCGTTACAGTAAAGACGTATTGCTTAAGCACTCCAATGGGTGGATTTAGAATTTGCTGGTTGGATTTTCACCTAGCTGAAAACTGTAGCCATTTATATAAACCCGTAAAGAGGTAGAATATTTTTGGATTGATTTAGACTCAAAAATTAACTCAGCTGTTAAATGAGTACCCATTTATGGGGTACATAACTCATTTGAGCATGTTGCTGATCCCACACCTCTGCAAAAAAAGTTACGATCTAGAAAATGAGAGGATGCTAACTCATCCCGAGGCCATGGTTCAAATTGGACTGTTAAATAAAATAAATAACTGGCGCAACAGTCCAATTTGAACCATGGCCTCGAGATGAGTTAACATCATCTCATTTTCTAAATCGTGACGGTCTTGTGCAGAGGTGTGTGATCAGCAACACGCTCAACCGAGTTATTTACCCCATAAATGTGTACTCATTTAACAGCTGAGTGGGCTCATAGTCCGACACGTAAATCCACTTTTTTTATCGAAAACTAGCGCATTCAGTAGGAATTGAACCAGGGCCCAGTGCGTAGAAGGCGAACGTGCTAACCGTTGCGCCATCCGGACTACAATTTACTACAATTGAACTGTGGCGCCCGTTATGTATTTAAATCAAAATTTTGGAGTAATTAGACTCAAAATATTTAATTACTTTTCGCAAAAAAAACACAAAGCAATTAATTAGTATTTTTCAAATTCGATTTACAGCAGTAATTGAATTTTAAATAGTTATTATTGTTCGGTAAGTAATTTAACCATACTCTGCGTCATACTCAGTAGCATAACTACCCTATGGCGAGTATGGCGGTTGCCATGGGCGCCTCACGTAGAAGGGCGCAAGTGCGAAAATTGTAATTGTATGTATCACCCAATTTGTTGTAACCCAAAACTGCAAGTCTGCATCGGCCTTGGTGTTCTTAGGAATAAGCGATAACGGCCATGTGTTTAGAAATGAATATATATATCTTCCAAAAACAACTCTGTTGTAAAAATTTACCGCCAAAAAAAAACTCATCAGCCGCAAAAAGGATTGATATGAACATAAACTCCGCCAAAGTACTCGTAGGGTATGCATATTGAACCCTGATCAAATTAATTTATTTATTTTAACGCTGATTGGCGGGAAGCTTTGTGAGCTTAAGCTCTGATGCCAAGTACCGTCTACTCGCCCGGTTTCCCTTAAAAAGCTTCGTGCCTTATAAAGGATTAGAGATGCACTTAAGGTCAGAAGTGATCAATGGACAATATCCGTATTGTGTGCGCAGCACAGATCAGAGCAGAACAGGAATTGCAAGCGACACACTTACAAAATTGCTCTGGATTGAGCCGATTGTTAGTGTAATGCTTATGATTGTTGTTCTGCACTTATCTCTACTGCACAAAAGAAAAGAACCGGTTAATGCATAGTTTCTACTCCGTTCTTCTCTTTAACCAATTCCATTTTCCGTTTTATTGACCAGCTTTTGTTTAATTAACTTAATTTTCAATTAAATAAAACTATTCCATGTTCTTCAAATCTTCCTACTTATCTGTTTTTATTTTAAGCATGCTCGCCGTCAAACAGCGTTAAAATAAATTAATTAATTTAATCAGGGTTCAATATGCATACCCTAGAGCGAGGCGCAAAGCTACGAGTACTTTGGCGGAGTTTATGTTCATATCAATCCTTTTTGCGGCTGATGAGTTTTTTTTTTGGCGGTAAATTTTTACAACAGAGTTGTTCTTGGGAGATACGAGTCTCACATCTTTTTGCATTTTATGGAGCAAGAACCCGGATATGAATTCCAAAACTGCTTTAGAATGCTTAAAACTTATCGTTGTGTGCTATTGATTGCCAACGTGTGGGGGGTTTAATACTTACATAGAACAACACCCGAAACAATTTGCTTCAACTAATACCAAATTTTAACTCCAAAGATTCTCTTTACAGAGCCTGATTTCAAAAACTAAAATTTTTTCAGTACAAAAGAGCGATGAATTCATCGGCACTTTAGCCCAGTCCCATCCATTTGCTTTTAAGTTGTACATGATTTGCTTTGAAAAGTGATACCCCAAGGAACTAATAATTTAGGTGGACATCGTTGAGTAAATATGCCTCTGGCATCACTACGAGTTACCTTCGATGAAATTACGTGCTTCGGTCCTTTATGTCCGTTGAGTTATTTATATCCTTAAGTCGAAGCTGATCTTTTCTAGATTTGGTTTCTGTTTAATTTCATGCTTAAGAAGATGCTCTTTTCCTAAGTAAAGGACTCAGATACCATAAATAGTACTCTAGTGCATTCACACTACGATCCCTAGTTGTATGATACGAGTACTCATCCTGTCTAGATATCGCTTTCTTGCAGGAATACCATTTTTCCAGTCCAAAGGGCTCCAAATGTCAATAGTAGTCTACTACATTCGTCGCATCGCCCCCATTTTTAATACTCATCTTGCCCACATATCGATTCCTTGCGAAGAATATCTTTTTTCCTCCCCAAAGGACTCAAAATGCCTGCAACAGTAGTCTACTGCATTCGCCTCTGCTTCCCCAGACATATGATACCCATAATCCCTTGATATCACTTCTTTTCCAAGAATGTCCTTTTTCCTCTTCAAAAGACGCAAAATATGCCATCAGTCCTAACCCAAGGACTCAAAATTTCTTTAACAGAACTCCAGTGCATTGGTCTCATTACCACGATTCAGAATATACCCATACCTACCAGCTTTGGGTTTTGTTTAATTTCATGATTAGGAGAGTCCTTTTGTCCTGACGCACATCTCCAGTAGCACCAAAATATAACCGTGTGTTACTTATAATGACCAAAGGAAGCTATGTACCAAATTAAGTTGAACCACAGACCGCCTGGAAGATTTTTTCTTTAAAATCATTAAAAAGACTAATTTTTTCCATTGAAATCATTAAAAAGACTTCGAGAAACTCAATTTTTTTCACATTTTTGGATGTATCTTTTTATCTACTGCACGGATCAGAGCAAATGAAAGAAAAGGCACACTCTTGGGACACAGTCAATCCGTGAGAAAAGAAACCAGACCTCGATACGTTCCCTACGAGGCTGTAGCCCTGTCAAGGAACAACAAGATCAACGAGATCAACGAGAACAAGAATAATTTGAAAAATAGCGATTTTCAAACTGTCATATCTCGGTTGCTTTTCGTCATATCGACATCAAATTTGCAACACTTCGTAAGACGACCGGAGAGAATGGTCATACTAAATTTGAGCCCCCACAATCACCTGGAGCCGCAGCTACAGAGGTCCGAAAGCCCGTACTTGTTGTGTCGCGTAAACATAGTCTTGGTCACTTTTCCGAATTTTTTTTTTCGATTTTTTCGTTTTTCTTTGGCGGGCGGGGATTGTTACACCAATGTACTCTGCTAAACTATTTTCTTATACGGATCACTCAAAATATGCTTGTATTTATCAGACCACGGGAAATGTCTGGAAGAATCTTTTCTGAATTCTTTCAAAAGACTTCAGCGAGTAGTCCTATCATCATCATCAACGTGGCGCGACAGCCTGACGTCGGGCCTTGGCCGCCTGGCTCCGCCGTCGTTGCTGATCCGTCCAATCCGAGGCTTTGTTCCAGGTTTCTTGACGTGGAGTGGTTTTTACAAGGACTAGTTGCTTGCACATTGTTTAACCCCATTCAGAGGGTGGCCTCGGAGGTGGCTGCTTCAGATGGTTTAATAAAAGTGTTGGATTCACACAACTATGTTGCAGGTCCAACTGCACAAATCATTCCATCCTACTAAACCTGAGACGCTTAGGTGTTGGCCAGCAATTCAGGCTACAGCTATCAGCCTTTTTCTAAACCGTCTTATCGCTAAGACTTAGTCGTCAGCGGTTTGACCCACTGCTGTTACCGCGTGGAGGACTATGGAAAAGGTATTTTGCCCCCCCCCCCTCTTTTTTTTCTATTGTAGGGATTAGATCAAATGATAGTCTACGCACACCATTGGGACAGAGCCAATCCGTGAGAAAAGAAAGCAGATCTCGATACGCGCCTACGAGGCTGCAACCCTGTCAAAGGACAACAAGAATAAATTGAACAGCCACCTTGTATCTCTCCCAACCCAATTGCCTTAACCCTTTGTAGGGCATAGCGCGTTACTGTTCAAGTCCAGTTGACGTTTCGTCGGCATAAACTGGTTTCGGAGAATGCAGTTGCCAGCATTCACCTCCTGCACATCCATGGCCACGAACGTCGTCGTGGACGGGATTCGAACCCGAAACGCCGGTAGTCAAATATGAGATTGATACTGATGCCTCAACATACTGCGCTACCGGTCGCTCCAGTCACCTTGTATACGGAGGTTTAAATCGATAGTACACGTAACAGAAGCATGATTTAAAAATTATTTAGAGTCCTTTTATTTGTTAACGAAAATCATTTAAACGTGAAAATTAGAGACAATTTGAACTTTCCTTTTTAATTCAGTCAACTATTGTACTTTTTGAATTGTTTCAAAATCTAAATTCGCAACTTTCTTTTAGCGCACTCCCTTTCTGTATATAATACACTCAAACACCGAATACATGACATCCACCACACACACAGCGATCGATCGGTCGATCCGTCGCCCGATATCGATATCGGCCGATGGATCGCCTGTGTATGCGCCTATCGTTAACGATTTTTTCACAGCTCCATTTAATTTTGATCAGCTGATATTTTATGGTGATCCATCGGCCGATCGATCGGACAACGGATCGCATGTATGGCGGCTATAAGAGGGATTCATTCTCACTTGGTAAACGTCTTAAACGTCGTTTTCGTTGCAAATGTCTGTCACCCCCACAGTAAAATGACAAAAGTTTACAACTTTACGACGTAGACGACGCGAGCATTAATCCCCCTACAATAAAATTTGCCCCAGTTTCGTACACAAGTACATTTCAACCAATTCTAATGAGATTATAGGTGAATTATAGTTCCATGAGGTGACAAATTATAAAAGATAGATAATGACGGCAAGTGACTTCTCTACTCGCATGTACTCGTATAAATACCAGTTCTAGTTGCGTATGTGATTCACTATATCCGTACTAGAAGATAGGCCTACTGATCACAGTTTATGTTGGCACATAGTTAGAATTTGCGATAAAAAAAGACAAAAGTTAAGATGGATAGCGATAGTGTGTGTTTTTCAAACAGCCTGGGACCGGGCAACAATTTATTCAATACGTTCTTATTGACCATGGCAACAATTCATTGCAACATAACCGCATCGACAAAGTGGCCCAAGGATTACGGTGAAACTGCGCTCAAATACGGTTAGATAAAATTCCAATTTAAGTTTCCACCACTATGTATGGCAATAACACTTCCGTGCGTATCTTCTTCCCACAGGACTTGATGACTACGACTTCGTTGTAATTGGAGCAGGATCAGCTGGATCGGTTGTCGCAGGACGTTTAGCAGAAAACGTTCAAAGCAAAGTTCTTCTTATTGAAGCTGGCGACGATCCTCCAATAGAAAGCGACGTAGGCACCTGCATCCTGAAATGACTCACAAAATTTAAATTAATCAGTGTTGAATCTATACATTTCCTCAGGTTCCCGGTTTGCTTACCCAACTTTTCGGCAGCTCAGTAGATTGGAATTACAAAACGGAGCACGATCCAAAATCATGCGCTGCAAGGAAGAGTGGCACCTGTAACTGGAACAAAGGCAAAACGCTTGGCGGTTCACATGCTATCAATGGATTGATTTATATTCGTGGGCCATCGCAGGACTATGACGAGTGGGAAGATGCCGGAAATCCATCTTGGGGTTGGAACAATGTTCAGTACTATTTCAAGAAAACGGAGAAATTCAACGGTAAGAACCCATATGGATCGCATGGAGTTCATGGACCAATGAATGTGGAATCATTTCCAATTCCACAATTTGATCAGATGATATTGACAAAAGCTGCCAGGGAGCTAGGTCATGTTATAGTCAAAGATTTCACTGACGGACCAGACATTGGATTCGGGAAAATTCACGGAACTGTGCGGAATGGACGTAGATGGACCACAGCGAAAGCTTTCCTTACAAAGCCCAGACCAAATTTGCATGTTATTAAAAATGCTGTTGCTTATAAAATTGATTTCACCAAGAATTTAAGAGCACAGACGGTCCGATTCATATATAAGGAATCATATGAAATGAAAGTTAAAGCACGTAAGGAGATCATCTTATCCGCTGGATCGATTGAAACTCCAAAATTATTAATGCTGTCTGGAATAGGACCAAGATTACACTTAAAAGCTTTGAGCATTCCAGTTGTAAGGGATCTTCCAGTCGGCTACAATCTCCAGGACCATATTAAAATTGATACGTATATCCGTTACAAACATGGAAAAGACAAAGACTTAACGAAACAATTTTTAGACTCAATTTACAATCATTGGGTTCACGGAAAGGGGCCGTATTCAGCGGGGCTCTTGGATGTGTCCGGATTTTTGGCAACAGATGGCCATCCAAAACTTCCTGATATTCAGTTAGTGTTTAGAAAGGTGGAGAACGAGTCATTGGAAGTCACCCGATATGGAGACAATATTGGCCATAGTATTGCTAGTAAGATTAACGATTCTGATGGCATTGTATCGGCGTCTGTAATTTTATCGAAGCCCCGATCAAGAGGCTATCTCAAGTTGAAATCGACGGACTATCGCGATGACCCATTGATCTATCAGAATTATTTCCACCATGCCGATGATCTAAAGCGAGCGGCTAGAGGGCTCGAAGCCCTGGTCAAATTTGATCAAACCGACATTTTCAAGAAAATAGACGGCGAATTTGTGCGCGTCAATATTCCAGAATGTGACATCCTTGATTATGGCAGTACTAAGTATTGGGAATGCTTTGCGACATACATGTCGACCACAATTTACCACTACGTTGGAACGACGAAAATGGGACCGGAAACCGATAAAACTGCTGTTGTTAATCCTGAACTGGAGGTGTACGGCATAAAGGGATTGAGAGTTATCGACGCCGGAATAATGCCAACAGTGGTAAGAGTTAACCCCAATGCGGCGGTTGTAATGATCGGCGAGAAAGGGGCTGATTTTATTAAGAACAAGTGGAATCTGTAGACAGTTAAAACAGTTATAAAAAAAAAAGTCTATAATTAGTAGTGATCTTAGTAAATTGTATTACCTCACCACAATTTTACATAATTCTAGTTCTATAATACGTTTCTAAGTATTTTTAAATAAAATCGAGGGTTAGGTAACAGCACACTTAAACCAGAGCATAGGACCATTAAAATGCTCTAGGAAAACCAACAACTTCAGTTCCTTAGTGTTGCAGAGAACCGGAGTTAATCACATAATGAATTGTTCCACCTCCAGCTCTGCTAGTTCCCAAGATTATCGATAAAAGTATTTTTCAAGAGTTGATTTTCTCAATCGCGCTGGACTAGAGCATTCGCAGAGCAAATGAAAATGCTTTCCTCCTCTTTTTCCCCTCAATTCCTGCAGAATTACCCCTGCAGGGAGGAGGGGGAGTTCGAAGCCTCCTACCATGCTCACCGATAAGCCGCAGTAGTTTAGCAGATCGGCTGATGTCCAGCCTATGCCAAATCAGCTTAGCATTACCTATTCCATTTCAAATAAAAACACTTTTCCTTATAATGATAATTTTTTATTTTTACAAATACGTATTTCGGCAGCTACTTGCTGCCTTCTTCAATGGATTCTACTGAAGAGGCAGCAAGTAGCTGTCGAAATACGTATTTGGAAAAATTAAGAATTATCATCGACTATAAGGAAAAGTGTTCCTATTTGAAATGGAACATATTACAGTTGGTGCAAACAAGCTGAATTTAATACATAATATTATAGCATTATTGCAAATATCGTCATATCTAAGGTTGGCTTCCCTGATCGATTCAATATACCACCACTCCATGTAATATTGTGGGCGCATTATTGGGTTTGAGACTCCTAGTTTTACATATTGCCTTCCTATAGCAATTAAAAGCTATGGTGGCTTTATTCGTGCGCTTCTAACTGTTCGATTCCCAGTTTAGCTTCCTGTCAAATATAAGACCAAGGACATTGGCACGATCCGTAAACGCAAGTCTCACTGACTTCAAGATAGGAGACACGAGTAGAGCAATACTGCGTTTCCTAGTAAATAAAACAATATTGGTCTTATTAGGGTTGACACTTAGACCGCATCTATAAGACCAGTTCTTCAGCATAGGCTGTCACTTTACAGCTCATTTCCGCCCGGTCTTCAAGCACGGATCTGTCCATGGTGTAGGCATGTTACGATGCTGCGAATAAGATCTCCGGGGTTGTGTTGGTAAGTGGATGAATGACTGATGGGCCTTAGAAATTTGGGTTCCACATGTAAGCTCTTCCATTAATAAATAAACACCACGTTGCCTTCCAATCATGTAAATGGCAAGCCTTGAAGATAGTTTCAACCCACTGGACAACAATATCTATGTGCTGTATGTCTGCCGATATAATACCATCAGGTCCAGGGGACTTATTAGCTTTCCATACTTCTTTCTTGTTAATACCGAGAAGCTCCTTATATGAGACCCAGTCCAACTCCTCTCGGAAAGTTTTTGTTTTGAAGGACTGCTTTCTGCGTGCAGCTCTATTAAGAGTAAGTTCCCTATGGTACCATACCGGTTTTTGTATTACCTTTCGATTTACTGGCCGGGCATGACATGCGGCTCGGGAAAACGCGTTCAAAACAAAATAGCCGTCAACGGCCGTCAAGTTGCGTTGACTGATTTCACAAAAACCTTCCCTATTCACACTAAATCTGATGCTTTCCTAGATAACGTTGATTACGAACGTAACGTCATTTAGCGGTGGCGCCAATATGCGACGGCCGTCATGTAGCGTTGGGGCCATTTTCTTACGGTCAGTCGTCAGATAGCTATTTTCTGATGGTCAGAGCGTTGTCGTTATTTTCAAAAAGGTCACCATGATGTTCACAACCCGTTTTTCAATGGCGAAGTGTGTTTAATTTTCAGTCAAAAATGGGTGAAAATGCGGTTTGGTTCACTGAAATGGACGTCTTTTAGGCCACCGCTACTGGACGGTCTTTTTTTAAGGGATGATTTTCAAATAGCCGGGGCAAGGGGGGAGGGGGGGAGTCCTCAAGGGTGCCCCCTAGAACGGCATTGGTCGTTGACCATATCTAACCAAGTCAAGCCGCCTGTAATGGCGGTGCGATGATTTGGTTGCGGTAAACATTCCCCTGTGGTTTGGGACGTAATAATAGTACCATGCCGTCCAGACCGGAACATCTAAGGAAAAGGTGAAGGATTTAAATGCAAAAGTTAACGCAGATAAAAATGGGCTCAGACATGTGACGGGAAGACACGGTTTTTTGGATCGTGACGACAACAGTGAAAGACTTTCAGAGTCTCGTCGCCGGTAGTACTATGTTTTAGCATAAGGCACACCACAAAGTCAATTCTCTAATTGCCTTGACCCCTCCAGGGGCATGGGCGCGTCAACATTTCTAGCATTTCTATGCCTTGTTAACGCTTCAATAGCATATCTACTCGGAAGTGCAGTTGCTAGCATGCACCTCCTATCCGGCCGTCTTTATACTGACCAGCTCGGAGCACTCTGAGAGTTCTATTAGTACTCACAGGCAGTTTTGATCACGCCGCGATTTGATCTCCGAGCTCTAGATTAGTATCGTAGAGCGGTGACCGAACGATCACGGCCACCGAGCGCGACAAAGTCAATTGGCCCTCTCTTAATCGCCACCGAGCACAAAATCAGATCGACTGCTTTCATCATCATCGTAACGCGACAGCCCGACGTCGGGCCTTGGCCGCCTGGATCGTTGTCCTGCAATTATCTCAGTCACGTGGCCGCGTCCTTCAATCTTGGAAGCCCAGTAGCTGCTCGGCGTCCACATATACTGAGCTCTCCCAACGAGATTTCGGTCGCCCTGGCAGTCTCGCTCCGTCGACTCGTTTTGCATTCATCACTGTCTTTGGCATGCGATCATCGTCCATTCATTGGACACGCCCTGCCCATTGAAGTCGTTGTAGTTTGACAATTTTCGAAACTTCCAGCTCATCGCACAGCTCATACAACTCATGGTTGCATCGGATGTATCCATCTCGATCGCAAACAGCCCCGAAAATACGTCGTATAACCTTGCGTTCAAATGTGACTAGCATGTTTCCGGAGGCTTGAGTTAGGGTCCATGCTTCGCAGCCATAGCATAGCACTGATCGTATAATGGTTTTGTACACGCGGAGCTTCGTGTTCCTGTGCACATGCTCCGATTTCACTAAAGAGAGAATTGAGAAAAAAGTCTTATTAGCTAACTGTATCCATCGCTTGATTTCGTCAGTTTCCTTGGCGTCACTTGACAAGTTGCAACCCAGGTATATGAAGTTGTTCACGAACTCGATGTTGAGGTCCCTCACATTGATGCTCGGTTGTGCAGGTGTTCTTGTCATCGATTGCACCATTATTTTAGTTTTACCCTCGTTGATAGGTAGTCCAACTTCTTTTGCAGCGGTATCGAGCGTATGCAGAAGTTCTTCTGCGTCAGCCAATCTTCGGGACATGATGTTGATGATATTGATATTCATAGCCCGAATAGCGCATTCCAGTACTAGGTTGAAGAGCATCGGTTCCAGTCCATCGCCCTGTTTCAGGCCAGTGCCTGCTTCAAATAGATCAGTGAGTCTATTATGGATCCTGACTTGTGAGACGGAGTTGGTCATCGTCATCTTTGTCAGTCGCACTAGTTTGGCCGGTATACCAAATTGCAGCATGATGTTGTACAGTACTCGACGATCGATACTGTCGTATGCCTGCTTCAAGTCGACAAAGATTAGGTATACATTTACGTTGTATTCCCAGCACTTCTGGAGTATCAGTTTGACCGTAAAGAGCTGATCGGTTGTGGAGCGACCAGGTCTGAAACCGCTTTGACATTCGCCAATGATTCGTTCTGCGTACGGTTTTGCCAGAATTTTTGCCAGAATTTTCGTCAAAATGTTATAGGACGTACAAACTAGTGATATGCCCCTGTAATTCTCACACCGCAGTTTATCTCCCTTTTTGTGAATTTGACAGATAAATGCTTCCACCGAATTTTAGCATTTCAGCTGGAATCTCGTCAGCGCCCGGCGCGGCGTTTTATTTCATTTTAGTGACCGCAAAGCGAGATCAACTTCCTCTACTGTCGGTGGTTGTGTGTGGGCCTGAATCAACAATATGGTCGAGAGCTTCTTGTGTGGGGATGTCAGATGGTAGGTTTAGCAGCTCTTCAAAATAAGAGGCCCATCGTTTGTTAATGCCATCGGTGTCGCTGATGATGTTTCCATCCTTGTCCTTACAAAGGCTAGTCCTGGGTTGGTAGCCGTTCTTAATTGTATTTGCTAGTTTGTACGCTTGTCTGGTGTTGCTATTAGCTTAGTTTTCGTTTATATTCAGCAACTGCTCGTCAAAGTATTTACGTTTCTTACGTCTAATTATTCTATTCGATATTCGCCGTAGCTCGTCATATTTGTCTCTTCTAGCTCTGGTTCCTTATTGAATCCATTGTCTGTAGGCCTCGTTTTTCGCGTGAAGTGATTTTTTGCATTCTTCGTCGAACCAGTCATTTCGCGCTCGCCGGGCTTTTTATCCCACGACCTTCTCTGCGACATCGCTGATGGTACCCTTGAGTTCTTCCCAGAACCCATGGACGCCTATATTGCTGATGTTGTGTAGCATAGGCGATAGTCTTTCCTCAAGGGCGGCAGCATACGCCACCGCCGTAGCATAGTTCAGAAGCTTATCAACCGCAAAGATTTTGGGAGAGCTGATTCTTGATTGGTGCACTGAGGAAATTCTACATCTGTAGGTCGTCTTCACCAAGTGATGATCTGAGTCGCAGTTTGCTCCTCGGTAGGAGCGGACATCCATCACACTGGACGCCCATCTCCTGCAAATGAGGACGTGATCAATTTGGTTGACGGTGTGTGCGTCTGGAGACTTCCAGGTCTGCTTGTGTTTGAGTATTTACGTAATTGCGAATCTAGATATAACTACAATTTTCTACGTACTTTACTCTAAGGCGCCGTACGAGTTTTCCATAGGCGCCTTCTCTTGTTACGTCTCTGACCACATTATTCGTACTTACATACACCTTAAAAAAAGCACGTTTTATTAATGCATTCTATTTACAACATCCGACTTCCATTCTATCCATAGTTCTCGCTACCAATTTAATCAAGCGTCGTGTTTTAGTTGTCAAATCATACACTCCGACACAGTGCACCATGCTCCAGGACAACAGCAATTGCCTTGCGGTGTCATACATAAAACAGAATACCCGCGCTCAACGTGTTGTCTGTTCCACTCAAATATGCACAAGAGGACGGAGAGGACAACGCTGAATACAAATGGCATTGACAAAAACCTTTCTACAAGGATGCTGCCTGTTGCGCATTCTACGATTCCAGTGACCGTTTCTTTCAACAGTCACAATTCGGCGGGTGAATATGTACATAGTATGGAACAAGGGGCTTAGTATATAAATTCGTCCTTCGCGAGAGGGAGGGGAACATTCTATATACGCATAGTGCGAGTATACATATAAGTGAAAATGGGCACTCCCGCCACCCCCTGGGAAAATCGTATACTGTGCAGGACATGGATTCAAAGCTTTTACTAAAAGCATAGGATCTGGACTGTTATATGTTGGGAGAGGCGTGTTAGTTTAGTTAAAATAGTACTTCGTATATGACTCGCTGTCGTGAGCAGAACAGTGACATCGACAAATTATCCAGGACGTCGTACACAAAAAACTAGAACTTAACATTTCTTACGCCACTTTCGATGATTAATTCCCTAAGTTTCTGCAGAGTGGCCAATTTCATCATTTTATCATGGATATGATTATGCTACAGGGGCAAGCTTGAAGACTGACGCACTTTCCACAGTCCAAAAATGCATATCGGTTTCACAGTATTGTCTTCGCTCTTGTTTCTCTCTTGCCGTATGAATGCTCCATGCGCGCGGCAACGCACGAAGAATGTGTGGCGTGTAAACGCGATGAATATGATGTGCATCGTGAACACTTGTTTGAATAGTCTTGTTAATCGAATGGGTGTTTTTCGGAAGATGAGGCTACCGGTTCAATTCCCAACGAAGTGCTCTCAACATTTTCGTTATAAGGTAGATGTGTTTAAAAATGAAGTAATCTATATTACTCGTATATGAGAGGAGACCGCAAATGATTCTCACTCTGCTTCTGCCAAGGCACACCAATTCCAGGGAGCGCTTGGGTGAGTGAGCTGAAATTGTGTCAGGCCAGGGAGGTTTTCCCAACAGGCAGTGGTCTCTAATTGTTCCTGCTCTCTTATGTGTAATTTTACCCTATATAGAAGGATACCACAGAAGGGTTCGGACCCTATAAACGCACTTGCAGAAGCCGTCCTGGCTAGTAAATTAGCAGTTTCGTTACCCGCAATACCAACATGTTCAGGGACCCAATAGATGGTAACTATATTAGCAGTGCCAATTCTTTGCAAAGCCTCAAAGCAGTTCAGAACCAGTTTCGATGAAAAGGAGAATTTTCTAAGCGCCTTGACTGCAGCTAGTGTGTGTGTGTGTTAATTGCCTTGACACCTCCAGGGGCATGGGCGCGTCCACATCTCTAGCATTTCTATGCCTTGTTGACGTTTCGATAGCACAAATGACTGCAGCCTGACTATCAGTGAATTTGTAATCCTTCTGTCACGGTAGCCAGCTTCTAGACATAAGTTCGCACATACCTTAATCGCGTGAACTTCAGCTTGGAAAACCATGGTGTACTTCCCCATAGGAATAAACACTCTAATTGAGGGGACTACGATACCCGCCCTTGAGCCTTCTTCAGTTTTAAAGCCATCCGTAAACCATTTAACAGTTGGTTGGTTAGTTGGTTGGTTAGAGTGTCTGTTACTTTCCAGCAGGGAAAGAAAACACAAGTACCCCTAGATGCGCCGTTTTGGTGCCACACGCCTCATAAGAGGAATAAACCGTTGCTATCAAAAACGTTCTGAGGTATTCGTCCTCAGATCCATCCTGAGGAGTTGAGAAAACGTATTATCTCCCCGATACTCTTCGAGCAGATGTCGGATATATATTGGAAGAAAGCACTGCCCAGTTCTTGATGTCTGATTCATGCAAGAGCCGAGCATTTGCACAAGAAATGGATCAGAGTTTCCCCCTCTTCCTCCTCATTCCTGCGGCTCCGGCAGAACTTGTTGCAAGGTACACCCAATCTGGCCGCGTGCACTCCCACCGGCCAATGCCCCGTCGTAACCGCTGTAAGTTTTCCGACATCCGAACGGGTTCCCTTCAGAAGGGCATTCGATTTACGTGCATCATATGATGGCCATATTTTCTTAAACGTGCCACACGTTGTCAGTGCGCCCCATTTTTCACTAGCCCGTATCATGAAATGTGTATGGATCTCCTTTTCTACGGCATTAAACGGCGGGTGGACAGTCACCGCGTTGGACTCGTGTAGTGCAGAGCCCTGTCTCGCCAGTTGATCGGCCCTCTCGTTCCCCTATATGTTCCTATGTCCTGGAACCTATAAAAGAGAAACTCTGAAGAGGTCCGCCAGTCCAGCCAGTTCACTGCGGCATTGTATGACTATTTTGGATGAGATTGTTATTGATTCCAGAGCCTTAATCGCGGCCTGGCTATCTGAGAAGAAGGCGACACTCCTAGTGGTTCCGGTGCTGTGCTTCAACATTCTACACGCTTCCCATATTGGCAGCACTTCAGCCTGAAATACGCTTGCATAGTCTGGGAGGTGAAAAGACATTGAGGCACTGAGATCCTCAGAAAAGACCCTCGCACCGACTCCACAATCCATTTTAGAGCCATCAGTGAATATTTTGCAGTCGTATCTTCCGGTCACCTCTCCCTGAGTCCATTCCGCTCTCGTTGGGAACCGTGTTACGAGGTGCTTTTCAAAGTCTACTTCGGTGACGATATAGTCTGTTAACAACATGTCTCGAACCCTGACAGATAGAGACTTCAGTATATTCCTATGTCCATATGGTTTGGACGTCCAACATCTAGACTCCCTTAGGCGAAATTCACACACACGACACCGCGCTGCACGACTGCTTGAAATTTCAGTCGAGATACACAGCATCAAATGGGCGGATTCACACTCATCGCTCAGCATGCGATACAATCGACTATGCTTGACTATGTAGCTAATCTGAATATCGCTTCACGCCGCGTTGAATTTTTTTGTAGGTCTTAAGGGAGTAAACCTAGGATGATATTAAGTGCATCCGCTGGACATGAACGCATAGCTCCCGTAACTGTGAGGTACGCATGGCCTTGTAAAATTGGCGATTTTAATAACAGCTGTCGAATATGGCTATCCAAGTTTCGTTCCAGTGCTTTCATTACGAAGGAAGTGAGACTTACAGGCGTGAAGTCTTTTGGAGGCTTATGATCACATCTGCCCGCCTTCGGAATGAACGTGACGCGTACACGTCTCCAAGACCTGGGTACATGGTTAAGTGCTACGCAGCTTCTGAACATGGCCACTAGCCGTGGAGTTACTATGTCTTGTAACTGCTGAAGCATGACCGGCAAAATGCAATCAAGTCCCGGCGAAAAACTGTTTATGGCCCAAGTCGTTCTCTTTTCTGTGATTACCGATGCTATTTCCTCCCAAGAAAAGGACTGCTCAACTGACCCGTCAGTGACGCAGCGGTCCTCGCTGCCCGGGAAGAGTGTTGCCATAAGTAGTTCAAGGGTTTCAGCCGCCCATTCGGTTCAAGTTCCGTCCGGTCTCTTGATAAATGACGGACAACTGTGGCGTTTAGAAAGAATCTTGTGTAGCCTTGCTGAAGCTCCAGTGCTCTCAATCGACTTGCAGTAGTCTCTCCAAGACTCCGTTGTCGCAGTTCAAATAGCTTTCGTGTATAATTTCAAACAGTCCCTGTATGGCCGCCAGAACTTATGCTTATAACAAATATTAGATATCCCTAGTTAACTTACGTAGTTTGAACAAGTCATCGTTCCATCACGGGGGAAGAGCTTTTTTGGTATATTTCGCGGGACACGAGATCTTGTCAATAGTTTTTTAACAGTACTGGAAGGAAGGGTTGAGTGCTTCATTTCCCATTCCTCTTTGCTCCAGATAGTTGTAGAAAAGAGGTGGTTGAAGCGGAGTTCCCTTGTTGAGTGGTCTGATGGCAAGCTTAATTCATCATCCTCATGGAGCCAGTGTTCCTGCTCCGAATTAAACTTGAGGTTAATCTGATTAGGTTTAAGCTTAGCTGCTGCTGATTTTGCGTCCGCCTTTAGATGATTGTGGAGCGGCGGAAGATCTAACAACGTCTCAAGAGCAGCCGTGGTGCAAGCTGCGAATAGCCCCAGTAATTGTGAGACATACCAGTCTTTGAATCTTCAATAATAGATATCATATGACTGGCGATGTTGAAGCCGATGCACCCGACTACTATTGAAGGTGCTTTGAATCCTTTGGTGTGCAAAAAAGGACATTCTTGACAATAAAGTCATATCTAGGCAAGGTGGGTATCATATGACTGCGGGTGTTGATGCGAATGCACTAAACCACTCTTGATATGTCAGGATATGAGTACATTCTTGCCATTTGCCTGGAGATATGGGTATCTTCTGAATCGGGGGGATAAGGAAAAAAATTTTGAAAGCAAATCATAAAGAACTCGAAAACAAATGGATTAATATTAAAATATACTTCCATGGGACGGGCATTAAGTGCCGATTAACATCATCGCTCTTTTTGTGTTATTGCATTGCTTTGGTGCCACAATCATCTTCTTTGAGTTGGTCGCCCAATGCGGTTCGCCGCCACAATCATCTTCTTTGAGTTGGTTGCCCAATGCGGTTCGCCGCACGCCGCATGCGATTTCTGGTTTGGAATGCAAGCCCCATTTCTATTGTGCTTTCAGCACAATAAATTAGCAATTTGAAACCTAAAAAGGTATGGGGTGTGCTGTTGTGCAAAGTTCGTGTGTGCGGGCGGGCTGGAAATCAACAATCAGTGCATCTACTGAATCTTGTTACATACACCGTCTGCGTCTCTCTACGCCGGCCTTAGGGCAGTAAAGTCTCAGGCGTGACAGATATATATTTAGGCTGCTGCAGGGGAAGAGTCTAATAATGAGAGGACGATGTTAATCACACATTCACAAATCTAACAACGAAATTTAAACTTGCGTAAAATCAAATATGTACATATAAATATGTTATAATAGCCCCATAAATATACTAGTTACAAACAATATTACTGCTAATAAATCGCTTCAAATGATACAGACAAAATTACGTTGTAGTCATAAAGAAAAAAAAACTAACTAAATAGAAAGTTTAGCAAACAAATGCACTATCATTCAAGAGTTGACTTGCAATCGTGCAGGAATGTGAAATCAATCTTTTGTATTTTCGTAAAAAAAAAATGTTATTTTTTAAGAATGCCCGCCACCTAATTAATCCGTACTGCATAAGAATTTCGTATGTTTAAGTTTCAAATTGTTTATTAATAGTACGTGCTATAAAAGATTTTTTGTAGAATACAAACCCATCACCGAAGTGCTGCAAATCACAAAAACTGAATAACCAATCTGTAGTATGGACATTGCCTACAGTTTCGTATTGTGATGCAGAGTGTGAGTTACAGTGATATTTAAATAAAATCAAATGAAACTTTTATTCACATTAACAATACAGTGAGTTCATAGTATGAAATGGGATAAGTAATTTCCCTTCATTATGTGACAATATAAAACTCCGCAAATCTTATATATAAAAGAAAGTCGTCTACGTATGTACAGGGTTGACGTCGTTATCCTTTATCCGATTTGCTTCAAATTTTTTGTATTGGGTTTCTTGACGCTCCACTTGAAACCTTACGTCATTCAAAATTGGAAATTTTCCCGGGAAATTCCATTTTCCCCATACATTTTGTATGGAGTCATGTTTTCCCTTCTATCTCCCTATGTTATGTTATGTTTATGAGTTGGGGCTTCTTTACCCATCCGGTGGGCACTGCGACCATAGAGAGGTCTATTGTGCCATAGCCCACATTATTGCAAAAGACCCTCCACCACATTTACAAAGTGGATTATGTCTTTTGCTGGTGCTTTCCTGATAACTGCAGGGCTCACTGTGACCTGCCCCAAAAATTTGATCCTGGCCCGCGCTATTGCCGGGCATTCACACAAGATATGCATGGTGGTTTCATCGTCTTCCACGCAGAGACGACATTCAGTCTCGATAGATAGGCCCATTTTATTTAGGTGATATCTCACCCAGTGATGACCCGATAAGTAGCCTAAGAAGCCTAAGGTCGGCTCTACTCAGGCAAGTAATGCTTTTGTATTTGAAGGGCCTTATTAGCTCCTTCAATTGACGCAGCCCTGGCAAGTAATCCCAGTATTGCTGCCGTATCCCTTCAGACCATTTTCTAATTACCATTTTGGCCGAAGTAAGACTTAGACCACAGTAGGGCTCTGGCCCAAGAAGAAGGTCGGAAGAACCCTGCCTTGCAAGTTCATCCGCGATCTCATTTCCCTCGATGCCATGGTGGCCTGGCACCTAGCACAAGGAGACTCGGTTTTTTGAAGCCAGAGTCTGCAGAAGCTCATGACACTCCTTACCATCTTCGAAGAGAACCTATGCGAAGAGAGAGCCATTATAGCCGCCTGGCTATCCGAGTAGATAGCAATGTGAGCACCATGGAGCTTCTTGTCTAGAACCAACCTGGCACAGACCTCAGTAGCATGGATCTCGGCTTGAAAAACGCTGGGATAAACACCCATTGCCATTGAAATCCTGGTGTTTGGCCCATAGACTCCAGCACCAACTCCCTGTTCGGTTTTAGACCCATCGGTGAACCACCTAATGCACCTAGGATCTTGGCAGGGATCGCCATTGTCCCATTCCGTGCGGTCCAGGATGAGGGCTAAGAATTTTCTGCCGAAACAAACCTCCGTGGTCATGTAATCTGATCTAAAGCAGATCTGCATGTATTTGATTCAGAATGCGCATATGACCGACAAGATTTATGTGTACGTCAGTAGATATGTAAGTATACTCTTAAAGCATTAATAGCTGCTGATTCTTGGATAAAAATATGTAGCGGAGTTAATCCAATAACCGCCTCTAGAGCAGATGTTGGATTAGTACGCATAGCCCCAGTAATACCAAGGCAAGCAAGGCGTCCCTAACCCTACATACGATTTGCTTCAAATTTTTTCCCTTTTGATTCAAGGTAACAAGGACGACCTGCTGACAATAAAGGACATTCTGTTGTCCTTGGAGGAAATACTTGTATATCCAGGACGTTGCATGTACTTTACACATATGTTCTCAACGCAATTAATTTTTTTTCCCGTGGTCTCTCCTAAAAACGACGACCTCTTGCCTGAAATTAAAATTGACGTGTGTCCGATTTTCCTGAAATTTTTTTTTGTTCCGTCTCTTTACGCTCAACTTGGATCCATACCCAGCTCAAACTCCAAAAAAAAGGAAGGCTTTGTACGAAGAAATGTTTCTCCTTCCACTTCAATTCTCCTACATCCGATTTGCTTCAAATTTTTTTCAGCTGTGCTCCTTTCCGCTCAACGTGCATTCTTACCGAGCCCAAATTCCCCAGAAAGGATGACCTGTTGCGAAAAAGGACGACCTGGTGTCCTTCGTGCAAATACATCCAATAGTTACATGTGTGCTTTATACATTTCCTCAATGCAATTTGTTTTTTGTTATTTCCACTGGTCTCTCATAAAAAGGACGACCTCTTGCCTGAAATGCAAACGGTCGTTCCTTCGATTTGCCTCACATTTTTCTTTCATTTTCCTTCCGTTTCTTCACGCTGAATGTGCATCTTTATCCATCTTATCTTTATTTTATTAAAAGGGACAACCTGCTTTAAAAAAGGGACGACCTGTTGCCTGTTGTTCACCACGTCCACCATATTTTCTTTTTCTTCTTCTTCTCAAAATATAAAATGCTTCATATGAGATTAAATATGACATATAATTTCTATACATTTCACTCGTTGCCAAAATTTGCTTGCTCAAAATGGGCTCTTCATATAAAATGCCAAATTGCACCCTCTCGCACTTTTGCAATATTGCAATCTTCCGTCCCATTCATCTGGGTCTGCAAGGCATCGGTCTGGAAAATGTTTCGTGTGATTACACAAGTTGTGCTGGTAAGCAGGTGGGTGATGGTGCACGTTGATAATTATGTGCTGCATGCACAAGCGTACAAATGGATCGCCATGACCATATATATGTACATATAATAAAAAAAAAAAATTGCATGCGATACTAACCAAGTCCATAAGTTTCATATGATCAAGGAGTACAAATGGACCGCTAGGACCAAGTTTCCGGTGTTCAAAGATAACAATAAAAAATTGCTCCATATAAAATAGCAATTTACCTGGCTCATGGTCTAAGTATTAATTGATACAATCACATGTAACATCTCGTCTCCTGTTGTCAAATAAAACCCATTTTCGTTCTTCACAAAGGCAACAACGCGAGCGAAGCGAGCACTAGAAGTGGAGCCGAGCGAAGCGAGCCGACGCAGCTAGTTACATATAATAAAACCATGGCTGTTGAAAGTGCATCAATAGAGGCCGGTGACAAACAGACAGAAGAACCTCAATCAGATAAACAGTTCAGTACAAAATCGAATTTTCATCAGCTCATCCCACAAATCATCGCATGCTGCGTTAAAAATTATACAATATTCACGGCTGGAGTAACGACGCAATTTCCCACCATCATAATCCCTGCCCTTACCGGTCTAAATAATGATGACGGTTTTAAAGAGGACCTCCGTATTACAAGCGATGAATCGTCTTGGTTCGGTAATACTTCCGCTAAACGGGTTTGTAGCTTGCTCTCCAAATAATGTATTTAATTTCTAGGAAGCCTTATTGGCATTTCACAGCTGATTGGATCGCTGTGCGCCGGCAACCTCGTGGATGGAATCGGTCGAAAAAGGGTTCTTCTGCTCACCTCATTTCCTCCAATAATTGCCCTTCTTATGTTCTACTTCTCCAACTCAATACTAGTAATATTTGCTGCATATACTATAATTGGTATCAATAATGGAGTTGTTCAAGTGGCCTGTATTACGTATACGGGAGAAGTTTGGTAAGGATTCGTCAGGATTATTCAATGGAAGGTGCTCCAAAGATAAATTTTATTTTCCCTTTCAGTCAGATCAACATTATGGCCATAATGGTGTGTACAGCGAGCATTTCATACACGTCCGGAACTATTATTCTGTACACCCTAGGATCATTGATCAATTGGCGGATAGTTGCACTCTCATGCTTGGTATTTCCAATAAGTAGCTTCCTATTCGTTCTCGTAATTCCAGAATCTCCTATTTGGCTACTATCGAACAAACGTGAAGAGGACTCACGGAAATCTCTGCAATGGCTTCGAGGATGGGTGTCAGCGGACAAAGTCGAGGAAGAATTTCAATCGATGAGAATGAGCTTCACAAAGGATACACAAACGCATCCAGTGGTTGAAAATCGATTCGCACAATTCAAGGAGACTCTCAAGAATTTCATATCACGGCGAACTATGGTTCCCTTCCTTATCACAATATTATTGCTCACAACATCCATGTCGAATGGATTCTTTGCAATGACTCCGTTTCTAGTTCAAATATTTACAGCGCTCGGGACGAACGTTGACGCATATTGGTGTGCAGTGATTGTAGCAGCTCTATCACTTATCGGCACCGTGTGTTGTGCCATGAGTATCAAGCTGCTGGGCAAGAGAAAGATTTGTTTACTGGGTTTATTGATGTGTGCCCTTTCCACCGCCGTGCTGGGCGCCTATGCATTCAAGGAACTACCCTCCGGTTGGAATTCCTTCGAAATCCCGGATGATATTGAAATCGAAAGTAGCTGGACGCCGTTGATATGCATTGTAGGTTTGTTCTTTTTCACAAGCTTCAGCGTAGCCGATGTGCCGTGGATGTATATGACGGAGTTGTTTCCTTTTAAGTAGGTATTTTATTTATTTATTTATTCATTTATTTTGGTTATAAGGTTGAAACAGGATTTATTGCCGGCAGATTCAGAAAAAAATTCCCCCCATTAAGAGGATTTCATATCTTTCATCTCGCTAAATATGAACATAAAGGAAGTAAGGAACACCAACAACAATATGTATTCAGTGTTTTTCCAGTCTGCAAGTGCGAATTATTTTTCTGTGAAATTGGGATTTTTGTGACAATTGGTTTCATACTGCACACCAACTTAGTATGTGTCTGTACCTTTGTTCGACAACGCACCGAGCGTTTTTTGCGACTCGACACACGGATAGCTGCCAAGATGCAAGACCTGATGAGTGTTTCTACCCGTACGAAACTACTAAGTTTGGAGAAATTAAATGGAAGAAATTTGAAAATAAAGGGGGCCACAGGCCTTTTCCATAGTCCTCCACGTGGGCGCCCCTGATAACGGCAGTAGGTCAAACTGCTGACGACTAAATCATAGCGATAAAACAGTTTCGAAAAAGGCAAGATAGCAGTAGCCTGAATGGCTGACCAACACCCAAGCGTCTCAGGTTTAGTAGGATGGAATGATTTATGTAGTTGTACCTATAAGAGAAAAGAAGCGCCATACCGTGCATACAAACAATGCCCCTCTGTCGAACTGAGAGAAGTTTACAATTCTACGCGTAACATTTGCAAATCAGTCATAAATAAGGCTAAATTCCAGTTTGACAGCAAAATTAGGCAGAAAGTGTTCGTTCAACGGAAAGGTAGTAAAGGTTTCTGGTCAGTCGTAAAATCTGTGAAGAATAACTTCACCTCCTCTTCTATTCCACCACTGGTATATGATGGCAAAATATACAGTGAATCGCAAGACAAGGCCAACCTGTTGGCCGAAACTTTTGTTGCAAACTCTTGCCTACTACCCACTACTCAGAGTCCACCAGCCATACCCTTATGTGATTCACACCAGAAACCTTTGCATTTCCGCACTAGGCAAGTATTTAAAGTACTCTCAAAACTCGATGTATCAAAATCGGCTGGACCTGATGGCATCTCCCCCTTAGTTCTCAGACACTGCGCTTCCTCGCTAGCCAAACCTCTCCGAAAACTCTTTTACCTGTCCAACGCAACAGGAGTGTTCCCATCATCGTGGAAACTAGCTCATATCCAACCAATCCCCAAGAAAGGAGAAGCATGTGATCCATCTAACTACCGACCAATAGCACTAACTTCGACCCTATCAAAAGTCTTCGAAACCCTGGTTAACAACCAACTAATGAGCTACCTTGACTCACATCATCTCATCAATGATCGGCAATATGGTTTCCGGTCTTCGCGCTCCACCGGCGACCTAATGACTTACCTCACCGAAAGATGGAATCGCTGTATCCACCAATTTGGCGAAGCTAAAATCATTGCCCTCGACATTTCGAAAGCTTTTGATAGAGTCTGGCATCCGGATCTTCTAGCTAAGCTCCAGGCTTTTGGTTTGGACCCAAAATTAGTTAAATGGATCGAAAGTTTCCTTCACGACCGTTCGCTTCAGGTCGTCCTTGATGGAGTTAAATCAAATTGCCATACCACCAACGCAGGGGTCCCCCAAGGTACTGTCCTTTCACCAACACTCTTCCTTCTCTTCATCAACGATCTTCTCAGCGTGACTTCCAACTCAATCCATAGCTTTGCAGACGATAGCACCCTTGACTACACTTACTCTTTCAACTCTGTAGCTGACTCTCGCCGAAATTCAACATCTATCAACAGAGATCGCATGTTTGACTCACTAAACGAAGACATTTCAAAAATTATTGCATGGGGGAAAGCGAATCGAGTAGAGTTTAACGCCTCAAAAACTCAATGTTGTCTACTTTCCAATAAGCGATGTGCTCCACCTACCGCCCAACCCATTCTTGTCGATGGGGTCAGCATTCCTGATTCGCCCATACTAAACATACTAGGTATTAACATCTCCAGTAAACTAAATTGGTCCGACCACATTTTTTGCGTTGCAAAAAACGCAATGAAGTGTCTGGGCTTTCTGAATCGCTGTAAAAGATACTTTTCACCATCTGATCTGGCTCAAATTTACAAGGCTCATATAAGACCGAGACTTGAATTTAAATTCCCGCATATGGGCAGGCGCAGGTAGAACCGCATTATCCGCGTTAGACAAAGTTCAACGGAAAGCCTTCAAGCTTATTGGCGAGGAACCCATAACATCTAAAATCGAACCGCTTGAACACCGGCGAAGTGTCGGCTGTCTCTCACTCTTCTATCGCTACTACAACCGCCGTTGCTCTGATGAAATAGCCAACCTCATTCCTGAGCGTACTTTTCCTTTACGTAACACCCGACTAGCCAGTCGTGTCCATCCTCATCTTCTAGAACTCAGCAATAGTCGCACCGCCAAATTCCATGACTCGTTTGTATCTAGGACAACACGAATGTGGAACGATCTACCATCTTTTGTTTTCCCCCGCAACTATGACCTACAAAAATTCAAACGGAATGTACACCGTCACCTTTTTCAAACTCAACCCATCTCCCCACTACCTTAATCCCTTACCGCCAACGCTGTGCTCTCGCATCAAAGGGTTACCCCCTAAGCTTTGGTATAAACATAAAAAAAAAAAAAAAAACCTGCAACATAGTTGTGTGAACTCCAGCATGTTTATTAAACCATCTGAAATAGCTATCTCCGAGGCCACCCCCTGAATGGGGTTAAGCGATGTGCTGACAACTCGTCCTTGTAAAAACCAATCCTCGTCAAGAAACAAGCAACAAAAGCCTCGGATTGGATGGATCAACAACGACGACCACGCAAACGACTAGCGGATTATTCTTTCGGATCCTGGAATGCATAATCCCTGGACAAACTGGGGAGCCGAGAAGGCCCTCTTTTAACAGGTCGAAAAACACAAACTGAGCATTACTGCAGTCCAGGAAACAAATTGGCTTGACAGCGAGTTCAACGCCAAGAAATCGCACACAATTTTTAAAAGTGGCAAACCATCGGGCAACAAGTAGTTTGGAGTAGCATTTATAGTGAACAATCACCGCAACCCGCACATTATTGACTTCAAACCCATAAACGAACAGCTGTGTGCGATTCACATTAAGACTCGATTTTTCAACCTCTGGCTTTTTAATGTGCACGCCCCGACTGAAGTTAAAGAAGACGCAGTAAAAGACGCGTTCTACTCCCGCCTTGGAACTCTTTTCGACTCACTTCCAACAAACGACGTCAAACTGCTGCTGGGAGACGTTAACGTGAAAGTCGGAAATGCAAGTTGGAACCGGGGGACCACTGGAGGCGACAGTCTCCATGAAAAAAGTCACAACGGCCAGCGATTTACCGACTTCGCCTGCAGTAAGAATCTAGTCGTAAGCTCTACGTATCTCCCGCATCGACGCATTCACAAGCAGATGTGGAAATCTCCAGACGCACATACCGTCAACTAAACTGATCACGTCCTTATTTGCAAGAGATGGCCGTCTAGTCTAATGGTACAATTAGCAGCGTACGCGGATGACATCAACATCATGTCCCGAATATTGGCCGACGCAGAAGAACTTCTGCATACGCTCGACACCGCTGAACAAGAAGTTGAACTACGTATCAACGAGGGTAAAACTAAAATAATGATGCAATCGGGGATCAGTCGAGCTCGTGAACAACTTCATATATCTGGATTGCAATTTGTCAAAGGACGTCAACGAAACTGACGAAAGGGAAAAGCGACGGATACAGCTAGCTAATAAGACTTAAGATTTAGCTAAGATTTACTGAGCATTACTTCCTTGTTATCAACAAGGCATCACAGCTTTCTTTCTTTTCTAATTTTCGTTCCTTACGCACTGGTGTAAACCTATTTGTTTTACTTGTCCGCAGCATTCTTGAGTACACCTCAGTCGTTTGGTCCCCTTTTACCTCAGTTTCATCTGAAGCTTTAGAATCCATCCAACCTAAGTTCACCAGATCCTTATTGTTTATATTCAAAAGAGTGGGGCGACCGCTAGCGCAGTGGGTTGAGGCATTAGTCTCATGTTTGGCTACCGGCGTTTCGGGTTCGAATCCCGTCCACGAAGATGTTCGTGGCCATGGATGTGCAGGAGGTATACGGATATGCTGGCAACTGCATTCTCCGAAACCAGTTTATGCCAACGAAACGTCAACTGGGCCACATGGAACAGTTGACGCGCTACGCCCCACAAGGGGTTAGGGCAATTGAGTATATCCTGATCGGTTGAACTTACTTGAAATGTTCTTTTTGAGTAAAAGAAGAATTTATCTCGACGAATGCTTTCTCTTTAAGATTTGTAAAGGCCTTTTACTTTGATCACTCTATGAAGACATCAATTTCCGCCTCCCTTCTTATAAGATACGCTCGGTAGCCATCTTCGAACCTCCCAATACCCAACATTCTGTTTTTATGAACTCGTCACTACCTAGGACCATGTTAATTGCCTTGACCACTCCAGGGCATGGTCACGTCAACATTTCTAGCATTTCTATGCCTAGTTGACGTTTCCATAGCATATCTACTTTTCAGAAGTTCAGTTGCTAGCATGCACCTCTTATCCGCGCTGTCTTTATACTGACAAGCTCGAAGCACTGTGAGACTCCTATATGTACCCACATGTAGTTTTTGATCGTGCCAAGATTTGAACTCTGAGCTCTAAATTAGTATCATAGAGCGGTGACAAAACGACTACGGCCACCGAGCGCGACAAATGATAGACTAGGTCTTGGTCCTCTACCCAATTCACGTTATCCTTTAAAACGCTTACTGTTACTTAAAGTTACATCATATGAAATAAATGACTGAATTAGCATTGAATTAACTATTTCTACTTTATGTTTTTCTTTTTACTTATACTCGTACCTTTGAAACAATTGTTCATATTTTGTCTAGATTTTAATTTTTTTTTCCTTATCCTGTTCAGTAAATAAAATAAATGAATAAATGAGTTGTATGAATTGTACAATGAGCTGAAAGTTTCGAAAATCGTCAAACTACAACGACTTCAATGGGCAGGCATGTACAATGAATGGACGGACGACGAGTCGACGGAGAAAGACTCCGAGGACGACCGAGAGCTTGTTGGGAGAGCTCAGTGTAGCGGACGCCAGGCAGCTGCTGGGCTTCCAAGATTGGAGGACACGATCAAATAACCGAGATAATTGGAGGACAACGATCCAGGTGGCCAAGGCCCGACATCGGACTGTCGCGCCACGATGATGATGCCTCCGGAGCCTCCGTTAAGGTGTTACATATTTTTCTCGTAACAAAAACAATATTTCCTAGGCTTTATAAAGTCTAGGGTATAAAAATATTTGTCTGGCTGGGGATTTTGAGCCCCAATCGACCGTATTTCGAGTAGCAACAAATTATCGGTGCGTTGCCGAGCTAAGCTACAGACGCATACTAAGTTGATGTTCAGAATGAAACCAAGTGCCACAAAAATTCCACAAACAATAAGCTTAAGAAAGTTGAAGCACCAACTTCTATGTATTATTAGGCATGTTCTTCCAACAGTTCAGATCAGAGCAGAACAAAAATTGCACGCGTTAGGGCCTTTCCTCACTTTCGGTGTCACGTATACCGAGCATACCGATCCCGCACCGCTACTGTACCGACGAGTGAGTGAGGAAACGACCCTACGCTAACAAAATTGGTATACACAGAGCAGGTTGCAAGTGTATTGCGTGCGATTGTTGTTCTGCTCTAGATCTGGACTGTTGAAAAAAAACACGCCTATTGTCTATTATTGAAATTTTAATGACAAAACCCACGGCTATGTATACCTAAATAATTCTCAGAAAATCACATCCTATAAATTGCCAATGATAAACTTTCCACCTTCCTTCTGTTTCAAAGCACACGAGGAGTTGCCAGTGGCATTACAGTGACGGTATCCTTTCTAATTGGAGTTATTAATACCAAAGTATATAAGGATCTCGAAATAGGATTGTCTATAGGAGGAGCCATGTTTTTCTTTGCAGGATTAACACTTGCATTGTAAGTAAAAAATAATTGCAGACTTATTTATTTCAGTAAATTATTTTCGTATTTCGTTTGAAGCATTCCAGTGTTGTATCTATTCTTACCTGAAACGGAAGGAATAACCATCGATGAAATAGATAGATTCTTCTCGAATAAGAATCGCAGACTTACTGATGTCAATATAAGGAAATTTTTACAATCACAGTCAGAGAACAATGTTAATAGTGAGACTAAAATTAAGTAAAATATTGAAATAAAAACATTTTTATAAATTCGTATGAGGTTGTTTCAATTTCACGTTAAAATAATTGTGCTTTTCTGCATTCTACCAGACATTTATCGCTCTGAAAAGGTTTTGCATTTCAGGAAATAACTGTATTAAAATACTTAAAGAAGCTCATACCCAAGATTGATTGACATGTGTCATTGGTGAAATTGGTATTGTCATTGAGTAAGTGAATTCTAGTAGTAGACAACGGACAGAATCAAATACGGGATTGTTCGTTGAGTCAAATCTATAAATGACCCTAGGTGGAAAACGGACCCACTTTGTTCATTTTCAATTGGGATAAAAGGTGGGTGCCCAATACGTACAATTTTAAACTCACCACACCCAGATTACGCCGCAGATGAAGTAATCTGGCTATAGTGTAAAAGTAATATAATTCGGCTCTGGGCTCATTTTCAATTGACATTGCGAGATGAAAGGCAACGGAGCTATTACCATAATCCATCTGAGTTTCAAGGAAGGCAAGTACGGCGAGTCAACGAAGACGGTAAAGGTAGTTAGGGGTCGTTCACATAATACGTCACGCGATTTTTGTCCATTTTTGACCCCTCCCTCCCCCCTTGTCACACATCGTCACAAAATCTAGACCCCCTCTCCTCCCCCATATGTCATGTCACATTTTCACATTTCAATTCCATCATGATAAAAATTTAAACCAAACTTACTCAAACACTTTCTGCGCACGAAAACTCCTATCACTCATTTGACAAATACATAGTTCTTTATTAATTTTATTATTTTAAATACTCGTAGTTGACATCCAACGAATACTATTTTAAATGAAGTGTCTCTGTTAGCATAGGCGCCGACTATGGGGGGGGGGGCAAGGCACTTTCTGCCCCCTCAATCCATCCCCCCCCAATATTTCAGGCACAGATATCGTTTTGCAAGAAAAGCGATCCTCACTCGACATCTTCGTTCAAACAATCAAACACGTATTTAGCTATGACAAATAGGGAAGGAAGAAAGGACATATATATGAAGATTGTACCACTGAATTCTGTGCTTTAAGGTGCGTTTTGCAAGGCATCACTTTGTGTCGGTTGCAGGCGACGATCAAAAAGATACATGATCGCTAACCGCGAATAATGTACGACGATCGTGTGGCTAATAGTAATGCACCTTAAACAATGCTCCCGGGCCCCGGATCATGACAACCCGTGTGGTATTAGTTGAAAAACGGGTCGTTCCGGTACGAAGAACCGGCTGCCGCAGGAACGTATTAAAACTCGTCGATCAATTTGCTTATGATTCCTCAAGATACTGTCAAATTGATCTGTTGTGCTAACTATAATGATATTAAAGACTGGATTATAGTCTGCGTAACGAACACGACTTCTGCTGTCAAATAAAGTTGAACCAATGTATTTCAGATGGAGATAAGTATACTCTGCGCGAACAATACGTGGCTCACGACGACGAGTTCAACTTTGTCGGAATCAACGCGCCACGAAGTGTCAATTCACATATGCTTGTGTTTTAAAACTGTGGGCGACTATTTATTTTGTTCTAAGTTACTTTTATGCCCTTGAAAGTACATGTTTCTACTTTTAATTTTAAAAAAATGTTGCAACTTTGTTAGAAGGTCAGTTTTTCACAGTTCAAATGTGTCAAACGAACGCGGACAGAAGATTTAACTATAACAGGCTGAACAGCTGATTTTCGTTGGCTGTGTCTTAAGAACATTTTTCATGCACAATATAACAAAGCGGTAAGACATGAACGGTAAACATATCTGAGTTTGAATTTAATTAAAATTTAATTCATTATTTTGTGTTATCAAACAAAAAAGCATTATGGTTCCATTTACTAATGTTTGAAAAATTGGCTTCATTCTTAAAAACAAACAACAAACGCCATTTCCATACAACGCTGATGATTTGCACGGTCGGGACCGAACAACTCGAGACTTGACGAAGAAATCGGTTCTAAATTGGTTCACCTCAATCGTGAGACCACTTTGATTGACTGTATGAGACTATACATTCGTATCGATATCAAATATTTACCCGTTTTGAGACATCGACTTACTTAGCTAGTGCTATTGGGCCGTTCTGTCCGTGAACCCATCATCAGTAAAAAAATTTTACAGTGTAAGATATACATTAATTGTTATTTAGATAGATAGATAGATTTGTCTTTATTTGGCGTTCATAATTCATTACAGAGTATTATAATTTAAGTGTTTCAGAACTTAATTCTATACAGCTTAATATGTTTTCTTTAGCGAGTTGCTGATATTAGGTAGTGTTTAAGGTACATAGCTTCTAATGCTTAAGGAAAAATTCATTTGATAAAAAAACCTTTCTTGAATCTTAGGGCTAACTTATAGCTATTTATATCCTAACTTAATCCTATACTTATCCTACCCTAGCACTGAGGTGGCTAGTAACAGCTTGTATAAAACAGATTAGATCGGTGGCGCAATAAGCGGGTTGTCGGTGAAAATCAATCTTTGTTGAAATGCAGTAGTAGCTTTATCCGCGTACTCTTTATAATTGTTATTTAAAGAATAGGTCACTTTATTGTGAGGATACCATCGCAAAAAAATCACCCAACAAGGCAATCCGGCCGTCAGTATGAAAAGTTGTTGTGCCCCATCAATATTTTCTAACAGTCGGCGCCTCTGTCTGTTAGTGATGCCCATTTCACACCATGGCCCATGGTCCATGGGGGATGTTGCGTACGATCGCTCCAAAATTATATAAAACAAAAAAAAATGTTCGACGGACCAAAATGTTGCGTATGATCGCTCCAAATTATATAAAACCAATCAAAAAAATGTTCGACGGACCAATTCACCGTGAAAAAATGTTCGACGGACCACTCCTAAAAAGTTATTTTCACCATTATTACTGCACTCCGTATCCACTTCCAAAATGAACAAAAGAACTCACTGTCGTTACAAATTCAATTTTTAATTACTAACTTCAATAACTTCAATATAACAACTTTCTTCAATTTGAAACTTTATGTAAAAAAATAGCCGATTATTTTAAACAAATTATTTTATGAAAAATAAAATAATTTGGCGAATTTTCGGGGCTGTTTGCGATCGAGATGGATGGCGCATCCGGTACAACCATGAGTTGTATGAAATGTACGATGAGCTGCAAGTCTCGAAAATCGTCAAACTACAACGACTTCAATGGGCAGGGCATGTACAAAGAATGGACGATGATCGCATGCCTAAGAGAGTAATGAATGCAGAACGAGTCGACGGAGCGAGACTGCGAGGACGACCGAGATCTCGTTGGGAGAGCTCAGTAGGTGTGGACGCCGCGCAGCTGCTGGGCTCCCAAAATTGGGGGACGCGGTCACGTGACCGAGATAATTGGAGGACAATGATCCAGGCGGCCAAGGCCCGACGTCGGGCTGTCGCGCCACGATGATGATGATTTTATACTTGTAGAAAAATCGCGAAATAACTTTGGACAAAGACTGTGAAAAAAACTGTGTTGTTACCAGCTGACCTTCTGTTTATATAGCTGAAAAATTACTGAAAATAGCGGTTATCCGTTACTTGCAAATTTCCCCTCAAATCGAGAAATTTGTTTCTCACTATACGAGAAAAAAACAATGATTGGAGTTTGATTTTCATATAATGCTAGTGCAACTACTGTAAGTTGGATTTAAAGTTAAGACAAAGATAAGACAATCAGTTACATTTTATTTTCAGATTTAATCATGTGGCAGTAGAGGCAGCCGACTCTTACAATTTGCTTTGCAACAAGGAGGAGGCGGTATAAGTTATAAAATGTCGACAAAAAGCAGTGCGGAAGTCAACAGAGTATGGCCAGAAAAGTTTACGGGAATTAAATTCCCTTGAAACGAAATACGTAGGTCGGTGAGCAGGGTTTTCACTTCAGAAAAAAAATCGCAGTAGATGTAAAGAAAAAATCGCAGTGCTTGCTTATTTATTGCAGTGAATCTAAATTAAATTTTTTCCTTAGGAATTAAGTTATTCCTGTTATTCCTATCGCGCACTTTTAAATATTTATCCATCTTCTTTGGATACTTTCAATGCAACTGCAACTGTGAACATTCACTCAAGAGTGACAGACAAATAACCGTGACAGCCGTGGATCACAATCACAAATTCACAATGGAGAATATTTCCAACGAAATAAATATTAAGGAGAGGGCTATTGTTTATTAGACTAAGAAGAGAAAGAAACAGGAAAGATTGAACAAGAGGAATTAAGCTTTTCAGCTTTGCTTTTTTGGATGTTGCCAAATCGCAGAAGAATCGACCAAAAATGCAGTGGTGCAGTAGATGAGCAAATTCGGTGAAAATAGCAGTAGATTTACTGCGATTGCAGTAAAGTGAGAACCCTGTCGGTGAGTGACTGTATTTGAAACCCGCCACAACTGACGCTTTTTGCCTTTATACACAGCAGTTGCAGTTGCACAAACCGCTTGTGAAACCGCCCCTTAGGTAAAGCCTTTAAATTTTAATGCTTTCTCTTATCTGAAAACAAGAACGTGTATTTATAATCTATTACGTACAAAAATTTCACTGCCATAATGCTTTATTATACATTTCACTATTGCTTTAGTTTCGCAACAAAAAGAAAATAACAAACATTAAACCGGGATTGAAGCAGATTACAACGAGTCGTATCATAAGTGTTCAAAAGATTCTACATCGGAGATCATAGACGTACATTAGCTCACCTGCTTGCCATGAGCGCTCTGCATAATTACCTTTACCTTTTTTCAATTGACTACTTCGTCGATTAAATAGATGTTGTATGATAAAAAAAAATGTCTCCGTGAAGAATTAATTCCCAGCTACGCGACAGCTTGTTTACATTCCCTGATTTTAATCGCAGCTTACGGCCCGATCAGGTCGAGCAACGAGATAGCCTTAATATTGTTTCATGTGAGTAAGAATAAGAAAGTGTGCTGGAGAAGTAGTGTATGTTTTAAGTGAAAAATTTAGTGCAATAAAAATGGTGATAAATATAAATTTACACGAAAATACGCGTTCACTGTTAGCGCAATTTATAGCAAGTTGTGCAAAAATCTGCACCCTTCTATTGTCCGGCTTGGGTATGTCCATTCCAACGATTGCTATTCCAGTGTTGTTAACCGACGACGATAGTGACTTACATTTGACCCACTTTCAAGCATCGTGGTTCGGTAAGTACCTACAGAGTCTAGAATATTTACAGAGAAAAAGAAGATATTAAGATTGTCGACATCAACTTATTTATTTATAATCGGCTGATTTGTTAGTCATCACAAGTCCAAATATATTACTATTAAGAAATAGTCTATATACGAGTACATATGTATGTATGTAGGTACTCGTAACCTCTACTACGCACCTAAGTTTAAAAAGTTTCCTTTCAGTTAATAGAAGCAGTCATTTTGCGGCAACCTCTTCTTCTGGCTTTAGGACCCATATCTCTATGTCTCTATGTACTCGTATGCCGATGAATGAAAGTAGCTGCATGCATAGTACTCGTAACATTCGTCTTATACCACTATATCAATTTATGCATCTATGCTATAACAAATTATATGCTCAACCGGTTTTTAATTATATTCAGTCTCCGGAATGTATTCTTCAATAAATAAACGAAAGCGTGCACTCTATTTTAAGGAGTTTTATTTACAATTATTAATGTAAATATGGAACTTAAAAAAGATTACATATTAAGATGTGTTGGGGGCGACCGGTAGCTCAGTGTGTTTAGGTGTCAAGGTCTCGATAGACCTTCTCATGAGAATGCTTCGTGGATGGCGTCACCATTGAGGACAGCTCTCAGAGCTATTTACACGCACGGCTATTCTCATTCTCTTGATAATAAAATGAGAACAATAAAACAATAACATGAGGTTATTCTCATTCATTCTCAAACATATTTAGAACATCCCATATTTACGTTCTCATGAGAGAATGGTATTAATGTCGCAGCGCGATGAAATAATATTTTACTAGGCGCATTTTTTTCAAGATCCATATAGAGCAGAGCAGGTTTGGACCACACAATTACACTAGGTGCGTTTTCTTTCAAGATCCATATAGAGCAGAGCAGGTTAAGACCACACAATTACACTAACAATTTGATCTGAGTTGCTCTCGATAGAACGTTAGTGCAGGATCTCTACTCTGTTAAATAGTTCCACATTTGAAATGCAGGCGGTGCAGGCGTTGAAATTTTAGACCAGTTTACAGTTTGGGAAGCACATAAAGTTCATTTTTCCTCAATAAAATGTCCGTTTTGTCTAATTATTTAGAATAGTAAACATACAAAATAATTTTGCTGCCTAAAGGAAATTTGTCCGATTGTATATGTACTAAGGATTTAAGTTTTCTCTTAAAATTTGAGTTGACATTTGAATTCTAACTAAACCAAGACACACTCCCTTAGCAAAGACAGAAACTTACTCCGTTAAATTGCTCTGGATCGTTTTTTTCGTCGCTTAACCTACTCTTCTCTGCTCTGTGCGAAAAAAACGCGCCTGCTATTCTTGTATAGTTCATATGAGATATGGTCAAATGTTTCGTAAGTATTAGGTGCGTTTTCTTGGTACAGAGCAGAGTAGAGCAGGTTAAGCGAGAAAAAAAAACCATCGAGAGCAAATTAGCGTAAAGAACACAAAATTGGGGCATGTATTTGCTGGGAGTGTGTCTTGGTTTAGTTAGAATTCAAATGTCGACTCAAATTTCAAGAGAAAACATAAATCCTTAGTACATACATATAAAATAAAATAAATAACTGGCGCAACAGTCCAATTTGAACCACGGCCTCGAGATGAGTTAGAATCATCTCATTTTCTAGATCATTACGGTTTTTTGTGTAGAGGTATGTGATCAGCAACACGCTCAACCGAGTTATTTACCCCATAATGGGTACTCATTTAACAGCTGAGTGGGCTCATAGTCCGACACGTAAGTCCCCGTAATCGAACCGGGGCCCAGTACATACATATATACAATCAAATTTCCTTTAGGGAGCAGAATTATTTTGTATGTTTACTATTCCAAATAATTTCACAAAATGGACATTTTATTGAGAGGAAATGAGCTTATGTGCTTCCCAAACTGTAAGCTGTCCAAAAACTTCCACCTCCTGCGCCGCCTACATTTCAAATGTGGAACTATTTAACAGAGTAGAAATCCTGCACTAACGTTCTATCGAGAACAACTCAGATCAAATTGTTAGTGTAATTGTGTGGTCTTAACCTGCTCTGCTCTATATGGTTCTTGAAAAAAACACGTCTATTATGTGTGTATATACGAGTATATGTACACTAAGGCTAAAGTTTATGATTTGTTTTTATTGTTACAGAGCTGCAATTGGAAGAAATAAAGATTTTGTATATACTATACTACAATATATCTACGATAAATTTATAGATATGTATTAATTACTGCTGTTTTTTTTTTCAAGTTTTCTGTGTAGCAATAGGCGTGTTTTTTTTTTCAACAGTTCAGATCAAAGCAGAGCAAAAATGGCACGCATTCCACTAATAAAATTGTTCTATACAGAGCAGATTGTCAGTGTAATGCGCGCGATTATTGTTCTGCTCTTGATCTGGACTGTTAAAAAAAACACGCCTAATGGTAAGTTAGCAGAGTAGGATTCGCATTGGGTTAAGTTAGTGATAAAATTTTGCTGCACTGAGAAAAAAAAATTAGCTGCTCCTCCCATATTTTATGTAGCCCTCTTCCTATACTAGTACATAGGGTATATTTGGACAGTGCGATTATACAGCTACCGCGGCTATAATTGCATAGTATATATTTTATTAATGGGATAATCTAACGCAGTCGTTATGCCAAATTGCCACAAAACTATAGGACGATCGTCTAATGACCGTTGTTTAAAATAATAATTGCTACAACATTCTGTAACGTATAAAATTAACGACGAAACTACTCACGCGCGTACACGACCACGATACTGTTCGAATCATCTATCTGCAAAGATTATTTTTCAAATAGATGAGAAAATGGGCTAAACTAGTCCACAACAAACTACTGCAGGCGAACTACGTAAGGCTTCATGCTAACTGAATTAAGTAAACATTCAAACTATGGTTTTTGAGGTGAAGACACCTCACAAATATGGTCCGTTACGGAGTAACCACTCCAATCCATGGGTGGACACTGCCCATGAACACATTCTAGGAGAATTACACAACCCATCTCGGGTGGACCGATCTCGCTAGAACCCATATTAGTCATTCAGACCTGGACACCACAACCCGTCCGGGTAGAACAGTCCTCTCTGAACCATCCCAGGATGATAAACCGACCCATCACAGGTGGAACTATCATCACCGGGGACACTAGATCAGAATGACTCACCGGAACTTTCACAGATGAAGTCATCTTGCCCTGAATAGTGCTATCGCTAACTAACCACGCATACTCAGGATGGCTCACCGGCCCTTCCCCAGGTGAAACCATCTGCCCTGAGCAGTGGTATAGACTGATGACCAAACACCCATCACAGGTGTAATGGCCTCACTAGGGCAATAACATGCCAAAAGCACAAACGGCATATAACACAATTTCTTGTCATTGGTATCGCTGCCAAGCCAATTTGTTTCCTGGACTGCAGTAATGCTCAGTTTGTACTTTTCGATCTGTTGAAGGAGGGCCTTCTCGGCGCCCGGTTTGTTCAGGGAGCGTACATTCCAGGATCCGAAAGAATAATCCTTTAGTCGTTTGCGTGGTCGTCGTTGCTGATCCGTCCAATCCGAGGCTTTTGTTCCCGGTTTCTTGACATGGAGTGGTTTTTGCAAGGACGAGTTGTCAGCACGTCGCTTAACCCCATTCAGGGGATGGCCTCGGAAGATAGTTGCTTCAGATAGTTTAATAAACGTGCTGGAGTTCACACAACTATGTTGGAGGTCCAACTACGCAAGTCATTCCATCCTACTAAACCTGAGAGCTTAGGTGTTGGTCAGCCATTCAGGCTACAGCTGTCTGCCTTTTCCAAACTGTCTTATCGCTAAGACATTGGGCTTCAGCGATTTGATACACTGCCGTTACCAGGGGGCGCCCACGCGGAGGACTATGGAAAAGGTCTTTGCCCCCCACACAAGAGAATCAATACATACAAATCTACTGGCGGAGGCTAAAGTTGAATGGAGCGAGCATTCTTGTGCAGCCTATACTATTTGCCAATACATACAAATCTACTGGCCGTGGTGAAAGTTCTATGGAGTGATCACTATTCTGCAGTCTATACCATTTGGTAAAACTATCGAATCGGCTTGCGCTACCAGCAGCGTGTTAATACCACCATAATATCCATGAATTTGAATCTATCACAAGTCACTTTAAATTCAATCAAATATTTGTCAATTTCCAAATATTCCACTTCCACATTCTTATCGCCTTTTTTTCAGCGAGTATGTTTCCTCTATTCCTCGTCATCGGAACGATTCTATCCGGATGCATGGCAGCATATATGGGACGAAAACGGTCAATGCTAACTGCCACATTGCCCCATATGTTGGGTTTGGCCTTGTTATATTTTTCCAGTAACCTCCCAATGGCGTTCGTTGCTGTTTCTCTGCTGGGCTTCGGCATGGGACTGGGAGAGTCCTCCATATCGACATATGTTTCCGAAACAAGGTAATAGCAACATTTTCAAATGTCAACAACCAGAATAGCACAACATACATTATATACTCTTCAGCGAACCCAAATATCGAGGCATGCTTCTAGCCATCAGCAGTGTCATGGTCGTGCTAGGGTCACTTATCGTTTTTGCACTCGGCTCCTTGTTCCAGTGGCGAAATGTGGTGCTGATAATTATGATTATGCCATATCTAACAGTTCTGGTGATCGCCTTTGTTCCTGAAGCACCGTTATGGCTACTGGCGAAAAATCGTAAGGACGACGCTCAAGCTGCCTTGCAGTGGCTTCGCGGCTGGACAACGGCTGAACGTGTAAACGGCGAACTACTCGAAATGCAACAACAAATTGATTTATCGACAAAATGCAAATTATGCGAAAAGGACGCCGCCTCCTGCCACCATCCCAAACCGAACTTTCTTCGAAAGTTTCAGGATTTATTCGAGAGGCAAAATCGTTCGGTTTTTCTTGTGATAATCATGCTTTTTTTTATTAGCCATTTTAGCGGAGCGTTCCCAATGCGGGCATTCCTTATTCAGATCCTGGAAGCGTATGGGGTATCGATGGACGCCAACTTGGCAACTGTTGTCATCGGACTCGCAAGTGTTATTGGAAAAATTTTAGCTGTGGTCGCCATAAAGTTATGGGGAAAACGTATAGTAGGGTTAGCTGCCCTGACCACAACGTTCCTATCGCTAGTCGGACTGGCTGCCTACGCCGAATATCAGTTGCCCACGAATTGGACCTCGTTTAGACTGAATTTCGACGTGGTTGCCGACAGCAGTCTGATACCACTGGTACTGTTCGCATTGTACTACTTTGCTCATAATGGCGGAATTGAGAGTATGCCATTTATTGCGCTATGCGAGATGTTTCCATTCAAGTAAGTATGGGATCCTTATTTAAGGGTAATGCTAATACGACAAATAATTCCTTTTTTTTAACAGGAACAGATGCATTAGCACTAGCATATCTATAGCATTGGGTCAGCTCATCCAATTTGTGACGACCAAATGTTATATTTATCTGGAGCTCGGTTTAGCACTGAGTGGTACTATGTGGTTCTTTGCTGCCGTCTGTGCTGTGGGGTAAGTAATGAAATTTAATTATGTATTTATTATATTTTGTCTCCATTGACACATTGAGCCTTCAATTGACTCGGACTCTCGAATCTTCTTGTTAACTAGTATTGATTAAATCCTTTACAGGTTTATGTTGGTTTACTTCTTCATGCCTGAAACTGAGGGCGTTTCAATGCAGCACATTGAACTATTTTTCTCTCATGAAAAACGTAAATTAACTGACGTTAATATAAAAGGATTCATAGAAAAAGTCGACGAAAAGGATGTGGAAATCTCGAAGCTGTAAAAATGAACAAACTTATTAATTTTTTATTTTCAAACGGACAAAGCTGTGATAAATTGTGCCTATATCGAATGCTCTACTTTTATAAATTTGTTTTAAATAGATAAAATAATATTAGTTATTTTGTGTTCTTATTTGACCCTCGATCTGACTCATGTGTCTAGCCAGACATTTTTTGATTTCAAGTGTAAGTTAAACATGTTTCCAGTTGGACTAGCGACTTGAAATATCATGTGTCTCATAAAATTTTGTTAGCTTTTGTTGTTTTATAATTTGTTTAAATTAAACGCACAGTTTTTATCACATTATTTTACAGGTTTTTATTTTTATGTGCAGTCACTTCAACGCTTGGGTTACGATTAACAATTACTTACTTCAATATTATTACAAGTAATACTCGTATATTGTATATGTATAGGTAAATGTAAATTACAATACATACATAGTGTTTTATTGCATACTAACACTCCCCCTCAATGAAATACTAACAACAAACAATTGTTACTTGTTTCTTTTGATAAACCCATGGTCAAAATATCTACTTTCATTTGCTGATTAAACCAGTCCGAAGCGTATATACCCTAGACTTGCACAGACCTAGTGGTGATACCAAAAGTACCAATTGGTAACGACCATATGCATTAAAAGTGAGTTTCCTATATGGCCAGTTTATAGGGGAGGTTGACAATCATTCAGGAGGATCTTGACCATTATTAAAATCAATCAACTAACCCATTCTACAAATATTTGTCGAATTTTTCAAGTCGCTAGCTTCATTTTATCGAAAGTTATTGCTTATTTGAAGTTTCACTTGTAGAGGAGGTAGGGGTTCCTTGGGTCGGATCTTGCTCATTATTGCCACCAACAAATAAGATCACGCTACAAGCATTTAAACAACATTTCAAGTCTCTAGCTTCACTCTATCGAAAGTTTCATTTCTAGGTGAGGTAGGGGTTCCTTAGGTCGGATCTAATCCATCTTGAATACCAACTCAGCCAATCTCATTTCAAACATTTGACCAAAACTTCAAGTCGCTGGCTTGATTCTGTCAAAAGTTATCGCTTATTTGAAGTTGCATTAGTAGGGGAGGTGGGGGTTGCTTGGGGGGGGGGGATCTTACCCATTTTCAATACCAACCAAGTAGATCTTACTAACAACATTTTGTCAAATTTTCAATTCGCTAGTGTCATCCTATCGAAAGTTATCGTAATTAAAAGAATATTTAATTTTTTGAAATTTTGTAGGGGAGGTAGGCGCTCCTTTGATCTGATTACGCCCAACTTACTAGAACTCAAGCAGCTTCCCACCCCAGGGTTACATGCCAAAAATCAGGTGTCTACGTTAATTGGTTCAAGAGTTATAGACAAAAAACCCGAAAAGTAGGGTAGTACGGGGCTCTTTGCAAGAAAATTACCGTTAGTTTTCAACTGATCGACTTGATTTTTTCAGGAGAGTAAAAGATTATCCTTGCGAGCAATCTGTCAAAGTTAGAGCTTTTCATGCTTGTTCAATCGGGAGTTATTAATACATTTAACTATTGTACATATGTAGGGGATGTAGGCGTTCTCTTGGCCTGATCATGCCCATTTTCAATACCAACCAACTAGATCATACTTCTAACATCTGACCAAAATTTCAAGGCTCTAGCTTCATTCTATCGAAAGTTATCGTGCGAACGGTCAGACAGACGGACAGACGGACAGACAGACAGACAGACAGACAGACAGACATGGCTAAATCGAATCAGGAGGTGACACTGAGCGTTTATATATACCTAGTCTAGCCATAAATATTGTTACAAGGTTTGGCAACCCTGCAGAAAGGAACCGTTATATTGCATTTCTTAAAAATTGAGCTAATCGCTATACATAGTACGCTTGTGCTTGATGCATTTGTCATCATTTGAGTTTAATTTTTAGTGTAGTGAACATGGATTGGGGTGACAAAGAAAATAGAATTGCTGTGATTGCACTTCATAAAGTAGGAATGCAACCAAGTGAAATTTATAAGACTCTGCATACCCTTGGTATAAGCCGAATGTTTGTATATCGGGCTATTGAAAGATTTAATGATACGTCTGGAGTAAGTGACCGTGAAAGAAGTGGCCGTCCGCGAACTACTCGAACACCTCAAGCGGTTAAAGCCGTGCGCGAGAGAATTCGCCGTAATCCTCTTCGGAAACAAAAAATTTTATCGCGTGAGATGAAAATACCCCAAAGAACAATTTCACGTATCATCAAAAGTGACTTGGGGTTGGGTGCTTATCGTAGATCGACCGGGCATTTACTAAGAGATTCGTTAAAAAAAATAGAGTGGAAAAATCAAAACGATTACTTTGCCGGTACGCAAACCAAGAACACCGTAAAATTTTGTTTACGGACGAAAAAAATTTTACTGTCGAAGAAACATTAAACAAAACGATAGGGTTTATGCTCGCAGTGCCAGAGAAGCTTCTCAAGTTGCCCAAAAGGTTCAAAGAGGTCATCATCCAGCCTCAGTAATGGTTTGGTGGGGTGTTAGCTACAACGGAGTGACAAAGTTGCATTTTTGTGAGAAGGGCGTCAAAACGTCTGCCAAAATTTATCAAGAAAGTGTCCTTGAAAGTGTAGTGAAACCTCTCAACACGTCATTATTCAAAAATCAGCCTTGGAGTTTCTATCAAGATTCTGCACCAGGTTATAAGGCGAAGTCAACCCAAAAATGGCTTGAAGAAAATGTTCCAGATTTTATTAAAGCTGAAGATTGGCCTTCCTCTAGCCCAGACCTGAATCCGCTGGATTACGAATTATGGTCTGTCTTAGAGCAAATGACGTGCTCTAAAAGACATTCTAATATCGAATCCTTAAAGAAGTCTCTTACACATGCAGTCGCCAACTTTCCGATTGAAGTCGTGCGTGCTTCCATAGATAAGTGGCCAGCTCGATTAAAGGCTTGTGTAAAGGCAAAAGGCAATCACTTCGAATAACTTGTTGCAATTTCCGTTGTTTACAATGCATTTAATAAATAAACAATGATTTCTTAACATATAACACCTCTTTTATTGAACAGTGCTTCAAAAAGTTTGTAACAGTATTTATGGCTAGACTAGGTATACATTGCTATACCTCCGGAGCCTCCTTTAAGGTGTTACATATTTCCGTCGTGACAAAAACAATATACCCTATACTATAAGTCTAGGGTATAAAAACATTTTATTTTCAACTTACATAATTTTGGCAAATATGTATGTGAATATTACTACAACCGATAATTTAATTACTATGTATACTTCTCTATATAACCCTTAATTTCTTTCCATTTTGTAAAATATCGTATCTTTCTCTATCTTTTAAATTTTTGCTCAAACTTTGTATTTATGAGTTATAAAAATACACAATTTAAATATGTATTTCATTTTTACATTGTCCCACCCTTTGAAAAAAAGGAAAATAACAAAAAAAGGTCCCGAGTCCGAAGCGTATATCCCTTAGACGTTGGCAGGCCTAATGGTGGCACTAAATAGACCACAGCCACATGCTTTAAAAGTGTATTTCCTATATGGTCAGTTTGAAAAGAAGTTAGCCGATGAAGCTACGATGAAGGATCACTTGTTCGGAAGGTAGGCGCCATATTTAAGATGAGTGAGCTCTTTTTACCACAACTTTATAGGCGAGATAGTACCTTGCCCATTCCAAAAATCAACTAACTAACATACACTACAAGCATTTAACCAAAATTTCATTGAAAATTTTATTGAAAATTACCATATATTTGAGGTAACATTTGCAGGCAAGGTATGCATTCCTTTGGTCCGATCATGCCCATACCTACCAACTGGACCCTTTTACAAACATTTTGTCGAAATTTAAGTTATCTCATATGATAAGTAATAGTCTGGATGGCGCAACGGTTAGCACGTTCGCCTTCAACGCACTGGGCCCCGGTTCGATTCCGGTGATTTACGTGTCGGACTATGAGCCCACTCAGCTGTAAAATGAGTACCCATTATGGGGTAAATAACTCGGTTGAGCGTGTTGCTGATCACATACCTCTGCACAAAAAACCGTCACGATCTAGAAAATGAGATGATGCTAACTCATCTCGAGGCCGTGGTTCAAATTGGACTGTTGCGCCAGTTATTTATTTTTTTATTCATATGATAAATATCATTTGCAGGGGAGGTATGGGTTTCTATGGTCAGATCTTACCAACTAACAACAGGGAAATTATCCCCAGCCGCGCTATGAATTCGACTGGGAAATGTTGGATTTGATCAGGGAAAAATTAGATTTAGAATGCAAATGTGTGTCCACCTTTAGTTTCCAACTGATCGATCTTACTTTTGCGAGAAAGCATAAAATGAATCTGTCGATTTATCTACGAAAGTTAGAGCGTTTCACGTTTATTCAATCTGGACTCAAATTTTATTATTTTACATATGTAGGGGAGGTAGGTGTTGCCTTCGCCCCGTATCATGCCCATTTTCAATACCAACCAACTATATCGCACTACAAACATTTGAACAAAATTTCAAGCTTCTAGCTTCATTCTATCGAAAGTTATCATGCGAATGGACAGACGGGAAAACAGACAGACATACATGGCTATATCGAATGAGGAGATAACCCTGATCATTTATATATTTATATATACTGGGTGTTACTAGTACTGAGGCTCAAACGAAAATGGGAGATAGAAGAACTTGTCTTGAGTGGAAAATCGTTCCACACATACTTCCGTTTTTGCACCGTTAAGGAGATAGCGCGATTTTAAGGACGAAGGATTTTCATCGTACCTGTGATCACTGTTTGATCTCTAACTTCTGCTGTACTTAGCGTAACGTAATAATTCTGGGCTCGTTGGAAAGGACACAAATTGTTCTTTCTAATTGCTATCAACTGTGCCAATCAGTGTTATACTTTTTGAAAAAATTAATTGAAATGACACAAGAATAATAAAAAAATAGAAAACAAATACAAAAAAGTCCTGTTTTCTCCAAAAAGGACCTGATTAACCACCAAATTTTATTACATTTTCGGAAAGCCCATAAAATTTCACTTGTTTGTTTGTTGTTTCACTAAGTTTGTAAACAGAATTTCTTCATAGGTTGAATTGTAAAGGAGCGGGGCTAACAGTTATCAAGCACGTTCCCTTCAAGCAAATCTGGTTTGACACCCGTCATTCGCCGAAAGAGTATGATTAATAATAGTGAGGACGAAATAAAAGAGTTGAAGTATGTTTATTACGTTTATTTAGTTTATTACGTTTACAAATAATCTCAACATGTCCGCCGTTGTGGAGCAAGCACAAGTGGTATCGCCGATGAATGGCATTGGTGGGGTTCACACGCAGTAGTTGGGCTCGTAACTGATCGCATGCTTCGGTGATACGGGAAATGAGCTGTTCTCGTGTATGAATTTCCTCTGCGTAGACGATGCTTTTCAAATACCCCCAGACATAAAAGTCCATGGAAGTTAAGTCGGGAGATCGTGGAGGCCATGCAATGGGACCGCCACGACCAATCCATCGATCCCGAAAATTCGCGTCGAGCCACCGACGGACATTAGCAGCATAATGCGCTGGCGCTCCATCGTGCTGGTACCAAAATCTGACCAGTACACAGAGTGGTATATCCTCTATGAGGTCTGGAAAAAGTTTTCTCCAAAAATTCGGCATAATTGGTGGAATTGAGAAATGGGGAAAGAAATACCGGACCGATTAAAATTATTTGTAAACGTAATAAGCTAAATAAACGTAATAAACATACTTTAACTCTTTTATTTCGTCCTCACCATTATTAATCATACTCCTTCGGCGAATGACGGGTGTCAAACCAGATTTACTTGAAGGGAACGTGCTTGATAACTGTTAGCCCCGCTCCTTTACAATTCAACCTATGAAGAAATTCTGTTTGGAAACTTATAGTGAAATTTTATGGGCTTTCCGAAAATGTAATAAAATTTGGTGGTTAATGAGGTCCCTTTTGGATAAAACAGGACTTTTTTGTATTTTTTTTTCTATTTTTTTAATATTTTTGTGTCATTTAAATTAATTTTTCTCAAAAAGTATAACACTGATTGACACAGTTGATAGCAATTAGAAAGAACAATTTGTGTCCTTTCCAACGAGCCCAGAATTATTACGTTACGCTAAGTACAGCAGAAGTTAGAGATCAAACAGTGATCACAGGTACGATGAAAATCCTTCGTCATTAAAATCGTGCTATCTCCTTAACGGTGCAAAAACGGAAGTATGTGTGGAACGATTTTCCACTCAAGACAAGTTCCTCTATCTCCCATTTTCGTTTGAGCCTCAGTACTAGTAACACCCTGTATATTGCTATACCTCCAGCTCCAGCCTCCTTTAAAGCGTTATATTTTCGTCGTAGAAAAAACAATATATATAAGATCTAGGGTATTCAAATATGATCGCTTTGGTACTTTATACCCATTAAATTGTCATATTGCCCTGATTCAAACTTAATTATGTACTTCACTCGTAGGAAAATTATCGGGAAATTCACAGTAAAATAATCAATCTTCATATGGAAGGTATATGTTTTTTAAGGCGAATCATGTCCATTTTCAAAATCCGCTAACTTAATCCTATACTATAGTCTCTAGGTAAGTATTTGATCTGAATTTCAAGTCGCTACTTTTATGATATTCTATGAATAATTAAAGATCGGGACGACAAACAGACTTTTACCCCATATATTTTTAGGTCTAGGGTACACAACATATTTTTGACATCATTTTCGTGATATACGACCCCTAAAACACAAATCCCCAAAATTTGGTTATTTTCTGTGGACTATTGCAAGGTTTATTATTTTTGTCCAGCTAGTTTTCGATTCTGAACCACTGTGCGGCGTTTCGGGTTCGAATTCCGTCCACGACGACGCTCGTGGCCATGGATGTGCAGGAGGTGCTGTAACGGACGGTTTGGTGGGCATCCGTAGATGTCTGTGGGGACGAAGCCTAAGGTTGCATGATGACCGTGAAGATCGGGCCGTGCCATTAGGTGAAGAAAAAAGCTCCTCAATGAGCTAAGCAGTGGCCTATGCTTGCTGTAGCTCAGTTCGAGGGACGTGGGCGGGGTTTTCGCCGCTCGTTGCCTCTGTCCTTTACGTATTAACAAAAATTCATAGGCCTGGGGAAGACAACACAAACAGGGGAGGTAAAAATGGGGAATAAAAAAAAATAGTCGATAACGATGGAATGGTTAGCGGACGGATCAGACGCCCACGCGGTTGAATCTGGGTCCGGGTGTAATGTAATCCTCGGTCTTCAGTTTCGTACCACCAACAGATCACTACTCATCAGGTGCTGCTTCGATCTACCGGTGGGAGCAGCACTACGAGACCATAACATGGTTCATTACAGGTGGTTCATTACACATCGATTCTGGTAATCAATTTGCCTGAAATTTAAAATTCGTTTTAAAGTATCTTTGGCGACGCATCTTCTCATATCATCAAATACGGAATATGTTTTGTTTTCTATAAGCCTCTGATATGGCGCCGTTAAATGAAAAGTGCTGTGAAATCAATACAAAAATTTTAATTTAAAAATTTTGTGCAGCGAGCTCTCATTTAAAATCATGTACAATATTTGTTAACCGCGGCTTCCACTTTTTGCGTTTATACGCAGCGGTGCGACGCTGTTCATACCGCTTGTGAAACTGCGCCTTCTAAACGTGACCTAAGGTAAAGCCTTTAATGCCTTCGGTTATCTCAAAACAAAAACCTTTATGGATATATGTACTCCCTTTCTCTAGCCCCTAGTGCGACATACTATTGCATGTGGTTTAGCTGACGTATCGTTACGTTGCCAGCATGCACCTTTATGGATAATCTATTACTGCAATAATGCTTTATTATACGTATCACTTTTGCTCTAGTTTCCCAACTACGAAAAAAAAATAATAAATATTAAACCGGGATAGGTGCAAATCTCAACGAGTATCATCAGCGTATAAAAGATTCTTCATCGGAGATCATAGGCGCACATGCCATGTACGCTCTCGCTCAGCATAATTAGCTTCACCTTTTTACAATTGACTACATCATCGATTAAATACATAGATGTTTTCTGATAAACAAAAAAGTCTCCGTGAAGAACTCCCAGCTCCTTGATAGCTTGTTTACATTCCCAGATTTTAATCGCATCTTACGGCTCCATCAGGTCGAGAAACGGGGTAGCGTTATTTTTTTTTCTGTGAACAAGAAATTTAAGTGTACTGGTGAAGTAGTGTATCAAGTGAAAAATTCAGCGCAATCAAAATGGTGGTAAACATAAATTTACACGAAAATACGCGGTCACTATTAGCACAATTTATAGCAAGTTGTTCGAGAATGTCAACCCTTCTACTGTCCGGCCTAAGTATGGCTATACCAACGATTGCAATTCCAGTGTTGTTGGCCGGGGACGATAGTGACTTACATTTGACCTACTTTCAAGCATCGTGGTTCGGTAAGTACATACACAGTCCAGTATATTTACAGAAAGAAAAGAGGATATTAAGCCTATCGACATTAACTTATTTATAATCGATATCACAATAAGACCAACTATATTATTATTATTAAAAAATTGTGCACTCGTAAACCTCTACCACGCACCTCAATTTAAAAAGTTGCCTGTCAGTTGATAGAAACAGTCATTTTACGACAACCTCTTCTTCTGGCTTTAGGACCCATTTCTACAATATATGTACTCGTACACCGAGGAATGGCAGTCAAGGCCCGACGTCGGGCTGTCGCGCCACGATGATGATGATAACACCGATGAATGAAAGTAGCTACATATTAAAGCGCGATCCACACGCTACAATTTATCCATCGATTTGACGATGTTCGCTGTCAATCACATAGTAGCGTGTGGACGGAAGTTGGATGTTTTGCCTAATCGAAGACATCTCTTAAAAAATAGATAAAATAAATAGTCTACAGTATAAACTTGCAAAGGTTCCAGAACGATGTAGAAAGAATAAAAAACAAGACGATAAACCACAGCTTACATCGTGCCACTGAAATTAGCCATGGAGGAAATGGCCATCCGAAATAATCCAAATAGATACTTAGGTTCTGAACAGAAAGTGTCCATCGGAAAATAAACAAAATAGGACATATGTATGTACATGGACAATTTCGATTTCAAATCGAAATAAGGCATGCGAAAAAAAATTAAAATAGCCGGGCAGTGTTCATGGTAGAAATGCCAAGGTGACAATCCTGTGGATGCCGCCTCTGCACCCAGAGTCAGTGAAGTGAGCCTTCATGTTTGTGTGATACTGAGGGCTGTGATTCCTTAAGTGCGGAGCGAACATAGCGAGCGGAGCTCGCAGAAGAGACTGTTGCACCAAGAACGTGCAAAGCGATACTAAGGCCGGCCGCATCTTGGACGTAGACAGGGCAGCTCGCACAGCGCGCACATGGCATTGTTGTTGTAACAATTGTCAAAATCTGATTTTACAACAATAATGTTATGTGCGCGCTGCGCGAGCTGCCCTGCCTACGTCCAAGATGCGGCCGGCCTAAGAGTTGTAATTAACTCCGCCGAGGCCTGTCCAAGCCATGGTTGTGCCAAGAAAAGAAAAGAGGAAAAGATAGCTGCAGCCTGATTGGCTGAATTGCACATAAGTACCTTCAGGTCATTAGGGCAGGGGCGGTGATTCATTGGAAGCAAACGAAGCAATGCTTCCCTTGATATTTTTGTCAAATCATTGATTCAGATTCACGTATCTCTTAAAACAAAAAATATAAATTCAGACTTCTTTATGTTATGCCTACATACGATCCTACACACCTCTTCATTTCATATCTATCATATATGTATATATATTTTCACATTATCTTAAGGTGCGTTTAGATTTAGCAAAACCACTCGCGAAACTGATGCGCAAGGCAAAATTGCGCGTAGTGTGAATGTGTTCCTCACCCGAAACTGTCAGACTGGCCGCGGTTGAATTTCGGGAAAGTTTCTTCACGCACCAATTTCGCGAGTGGTTTCGCTAAATCTAAACGCACCTTTAGAATAATATTTTTATATTTTTCTTAAGAGCCCGCGCACACGGCAAACTTTTTAGTTCGCAGAAAAACTAAATAGTTTAGACAGGAAAATAGAACACACGGTGGTTTATGAGACCGCGCACACAGCGACAACTAAATATGTATGTACAATAGTTTAGTCTGCTGTGTGCGCGATCTCATAAACTGCCGTGTGTTCAATTTTTCTGACTAAACTATTTGGTTTTTTGCGAACGTGTGCGTAGGCTCTAAAATCGATATACACTTTGAATCAAAATGCAGTTTGCATGCTGTCCATAAACCCCAATCGGTAAGTCGTAAAAACTGACTTCAGAGTGCATGCTAAGCACTCTCTGAGGTTATTTTAGAAATCGATAGAGGCTTAGTTAGAAAGCTTAGATTGAGATTTGCACCACCTGAAAAAAATTCTCTAACGGTATTTACCCTATCAGCCAAGATTCCGGGATTCTCTAGCGAAAACATGCGGAACACTATCAATATTACTACTATCTATCTACTTACTACATACTATCAATTCCTCTATTTACCTCCTGTAGGTGAATACGGTGGTCGGTGTGAATAAGTAGATAAGTAAAAAAATGCTAGTTTCCAGGGCGGCGTTTTAAAGGTTTGGCGACCTTCTGTAAATCGATGTGTTGATGTGATATAACTTTTGTTACTCGAAAGAAACCCCAACACTCTCCTAATTTGATGTTTTGAAAAAAAAAAAAATATTTCATTTTGAAGACCCCTTGTCCAATTTTCCTTACTTATCTTGTTGTTCACCAACAATTATCTGTTTATTCACTGAAGTTATCAATAATTCACGGCGTTTAACTATTACACACCAGGAAACACGAATATTCAGAATTAAAAAAAAAGAAGTTGATTATTTTTATACAAATTCAGTATTTTTTTGCAAATTTACTTTTGTTTTATTTTTTTATTTTTGAAATAAAGATTTGTATTTATAAAAATAATCAACTACCTTTTTTTTAATTCTGAATATTCGTATTTCCTAGTGAATAATAGTTAAACGCCGTGAATTATTGAGTAACTTCAGTGAATAAATAGATAATTGTTGGTGAACAACAAGATAAGGAAAATTGGATAAGGGGTTTTCAAAATGAAATTTTTTTTTTTTTTGTTCAAAACATCAAATTAGGAGAGTGTTGGGGTTTCTTTCGAGTATTTTATTCACATCGACCACCGTATATTTAACATTAATTTTCAAGGTTTACGCGAAAATGTCCCAATCGATTTTCTAGTAGTCTTACTTCTAAGACACCCAAACACTGCGAAATTTATTGACATGCTCTCTTGTAGCGGTGGAAAACTTGGTGTGGTGTTAGAGTTTCCTAGTCTTTTCAGGGCCGGTAGACGGTTAAAGAAGGCCCAAAACTTTATACTAACAATGGAGAAGAAAATGACAAAACGGAACAACCCAAGTGTCGGTAGGAGGCAAGGCTGCGACTACCGGCGAGGGCTCGGGAGGTTCTCGCACCTCCTTAGTCGCCAGCGGCCTTTCAAAAATAGTCGAGTCAGCGTGGAAACCAGGCGGCTCAGACGGTCATGCTACTGGTTCAAAACCCAAGTTCGGGCTACAAACAACAATTGCAGTCAATCCCCTCGTTGCTGAGCTTGACCAGGATCGCTCGGAACAGGGGCTCGACATCACACCAGCAGAAGAGGAGCTCCTGTTTAATTCTCCTCAGTCAAGCAAGGGTGCTGCACGGCGTACGACCCTAAGTCCCAAGCAGACCAAGGAGGAACTCAGGCCCCTCAAGCAATATAAAACCATTAGCCATTAGGCTGAAGCGGAACCTCGGCACCAGAGTAGATTTTACCCCGAAAGAGTTGGAAAGGCTAGCATGATTCGAAGAAACTATTGAGAATACCAGAAAGCGCTTCTCGACAAGCAGCGGATTTGCCAGCGGTGATCCGAAATTCTTCAACAGTATTGCGGAAAGTTAAAACTGAAAACTAGCTTTCAAGAGACAACGGTGGGATGAGGATCCACAATTCTCAACCAGTAAACAGCAATGTCCCTCACACAGGCAACCTGCGAAAGGGAGATCAACTACAGCGGAAGAGCCCACTCGTGCCAAAAATACGAAGAAGAAAGACCGTTGCGAGCCTCTCGGCAAGTTAAGCCGGAAGACGTGGGAGCTGGTCAAGACGTTGCTCTTCGACAAACTGAACGAAAGAGCTGTATGTGAAGATCAACACATGCCATCCTTCGATGACGCAGGTTGGTTTAACGACGCAAAAATCAACAACTGTGACAATGAAGCGATGCTTGAATGGTGCAAGAGCACCATAGCAACGCTTGACGGTCTTTGGGAAGGAGCACAATTGGAAATAGTCGCAAAAGACCAAATTCCAACTGTGGCCAAGGCGAAAGTCCTATTACCGAGAAACAAGCAGATGGCGCTAAAGCTATTCCAGCGAGAAAATCTGGACATTTCCACTGCGGACTGGGTAGTCCTACGTGTCAACGAGCACCTCGCAGAGACAAAAGCAGACACTGATTCTTCAAATTAGCAAAGAGGCAGAGGACATACTATACCCAATAATTGGGAATTGAAGCTGAAAAAGCGAAGCCCCATGGACGACAACAAGAACACGCTTGAGGCCAACGAAGTGGAGAAGGATCTAGGCATAGAACATTTAACCAAGGTGGCTGATGGCATAACGCTGAGCGAGGAGGACAGCGAATCTGGGACTGAAGACCCAATCGCTACAATACTTTCTACGGGTGAGAAACTGTATCCCTTGTAGCATGCTAAGGGTGTTGCAAATAAATCTGCACCACAGTAGTTCCGCGTCAGCAGAGCTACTACAGATGCTGCTTGATGACCCCTAAGGTGTTGTGCTCATCCAAAAACCATGCATTTCGGGGTAGGGACACATCAAGGGACCCTCAACTAGCATCTACAACGTATGGAATACTTCCAACATTTGCTTTGTACTCGCTGCTCCTTGCCTTACGGCATGGGTTCCTCCGTAAATATTTTAAATAAAGAGCTCCTTCTTTTGCCATTGTGCCACCCGTGCCATCACCAATCAGTATGCGACTGCTCGCAAAATAAATTTCGGGAGATTGATTTCGGAGACTCCCAAACAAAATTTTCATCGGACATGAAAGAGCAAGCTCGTTATGGATTCTCGAATAAAAGGACCGCTATGTCAGCAATTATGTTATAGACAACAATGGCAGTTAAATAATTCAAAATAAATAAATAAAATAAAAAATAAATAAAATAAATAAGTCGACATACCTCAATATTCACGATGGAGATTTTCTTTCCAAAACTGAGTAATTGCACTTATCCAAGTACGCACATTATTTTTCGAGATGTCTAAAAATGCACATTCCTATAACTAACAAAGTATTGGATTTTAGAGTTACCCACTACTCTACATTGCGTAGAGCACTTGTAGGAGTAATTTAATGCACTTAACTCATTTTCGGTATAAATTGACTTATCTACTTATTCTCCGAGACCACACATGTGTAAAGCTCGCTTACGATAAATTGATCCCGAGCATTCTTTAGTCTTTCTCATAGATGAGTAAAGCGTAGTGGGGAAATGGCTTATTTCACTACTACAAAACCAAGCTACGAACGCCTTCTTAAAAATAAGTTCTGTACATAAGACCCGAAGAATTTGAGAGAGTTTTGGGGTGCAGGGTAGTTTTTGGCTTCTATCTCAGTCCATGTAGGTCGCATGATCAAATGTAAAATATATTGTTATTTGTCATCAGATTATCTTCAACTCTTGTATACAAACTGTTTAGTTTAAACTAATACGTCAAATGTTACAACGCGCCAAATTTAAAAAAAAAAACATTTTCGAAGCAGTTTTTTTTGCAAATAAGTCGATAACGGTGCATTTCAGCCAATTGAGACACAAGAAAAATTTATAATTTATTCGATTCCCTCCCTACAATCCAAAAAATACAAAGAGTTAACTCGATACGTTTAGCCAAGCCCGATTTATGTATCTCCAAGAGAAGGTTGGCAATCCGAGGTGGCTACGGATTCTCTTTCCCGCACCTTGGAAGTAGAGTGTATAGGGACGTTTCCTCTGTAGGCCAAATTTTGTTTTATGGTTTCTTTTTCGCATTTATAATTACTATATATCCCAGCGAAAAGCATGATCAAATCTTTCTTAAGTGAGATTATCTTGAAAACTATTCCAAAACTAAGATTTAATGGTACTTATTAGACATATATGATTATTCTTTTTTTTTGTTTGCTAGAATTTATAGTCATAGACATATTATTTAAAAAAAAAACCTTTTCAACAGTCTCCCTAACTCACCCTCCATTACCATTGATTTTTAGTATAAAGTACTTCTAGTACCAATCTAATTTCTTTTACTTCTTCTTTCTGCTTGGTGATTTTTTTCTTGAAACACCAAATTGGTTTCTTTGACTAGCCTAGTTTGTCTAGTTTCGTTTCGAAAGTATTTCATGCTGCAAGTGTCGTTATGAATTTTTGTCTCGTTTTGCGCAAAATCTTTGGATAAGGGTGATACAGTGGAGGTAAAGAAAAGAGGTATCCACACATTACTTGCAAGATGCATTGACCATATCCTCTTTCTTCATGCCTTCACGGGATGTGATAGGATTTTGGCAATTTTCAAATCCGGAAAAAGGAAACTCATTTCTACTTTGAAAAATAACGCGATTCTCTTAAAATTGCTAGAAGCTCTTAAGACGGAAAACACAGATCTCAATATTACTCGTATATCCTCTACCGGAAAGAATATTTTCATTGCCCTCTACGGAGGTGCAAGTAACGATACATCTTTAAGCGATTTTCGTTTCAAACTTTTCTCTCGCGCAAGAATTAAAATCAAGTCCGAACTTGCTTGTTTGCCTCCTACCGAATCATTTGCCGAACAGCATTCCTTTAGAGCCTACCATCGGGTGCAGACATGGCTCGAAAACGGTCTAGAACCAGAAAACTGCGGCTGGAAACGAACTCAGAAAAGATTGGAGCCTGTGATGACTTCAGAGGAAATGATCATTTCTTTTAAAAATCATTACATGTGCCTGTACAGAAAACAGCGGAGCAGCATGCGGTTGTTGGAAAGCCTGGCTCACATGTTTTACTTTATTTATTTATTTACTTATTATTTACTTATTAATTTATCTATTTACTTATTTATTTACATATTTATTCATTCATTCATTCACTCATTCATTCATTCATTCATTCAATTCCATTCAATCGGCGCAGTCGGCGATATTGTGTGTATGACTTGCGGTTACTTTTGGGAAGTGCAAACGTGTGTCTGTCTGTTCAACATTGTACATTTTCTCCCCGTATGATGGCTACACAATAGTGATGTGTAGCACAGTAATGAGTCTTTCATTTTGAACGACTCAAGAGAATAAGCGAAAGATTCGGCACAACGACATAGCCTCCGAGTTGTTCAATTTAAGAATGACACACTGTAAAATTAATTACCAAACTAGCCCCCGCATAAATAGTACTCAACGCATAACCAATCCACGCTCATTTCTCATTACATATAATGTACTACATTCATTCACCCACATCCCATCCCATTATCTATCTAAAACTAAAACCACCATTGTCTATCTACTAAAGCAATCCCATCTAAATCCATTTATAATCATCTCTATGCAGTATGCAATGCTCGCATTGTGTATAATCCAATACATATACATACGCAACAACCCATGCTGACTGCAAGCAAATCAAAAATCATTTACTTACGTCGCACCGCACTTCCAAGTTTCTTCAAATACAGAAAACAATCCCAACATTCTAAAACAAAAGTACTCGTCTTACGTATCATTATCTCAAGGTCAACTTTAGATGAAACCAAACAAAAACTAATAGCTTCCACTTCCACTACAGCTACAGTGCAAGCAAACTCAAATTTCCAGCTGCTGTAATACATACATACAATTTAACATCATAGAAGAACGATACAAAGTCGAATCGTTCAAAAAGATTCATTCAAAAAGAGCCGTTCAAAATGAACGATACAAAATCGAATCGTTCAAAAAGAGTCGTTCAAAAAGAACGATACAAAAACGAATCGTTCAAAAAGATTCGTTCATCGTTTGCCATCAGTTTGCAGACTGCGGGAGGAGTTAAATTTCACGCCAATTATTACAATCCTTCAGGTTACCTTTCTCCGGGATCTTAATAATGACGCCCTTCTTCCATTCTTTAGGGAGAGTTTCGGTTTCTCAAAACTCTTGGATAAGGGGGAGAAGAATATCCGCAGTACCGTTGATATCTGCCTTAAAGAGTTCCACCGGAATTCCATCGATCCCCGGGTCTTTACCCGCATCCATCGATTTAATAGCCACAGTTAATTCCTGTTTAGATGGTGGGCTGGTATCAACGGTATCAACTCTGGCTATTTGCTGAATATTTTCTACTTCTAGTGAAGATGAGTTCAAGTGTCCAAAGGTGTTGTTGAGGACTTCAATGAAGTGCTCTGTCCACCGTCGCAGTTGGTGTTCATCAGTGACCAGTAGGGACCCGTCTTTATCTTCCACGGGATGTTCAGTTGCAAAAGATTTGCCAGTTAATGGCTTGATAAGTCTGCAAAGGGTTAAACTGTCACCACGGAAAGCCGCTTCCTCTGCCTTCTCTGCTAATGCATATTGTTGCGTGTGTCCCGTCCTACGTTTCTTTGCACGCCTTTCTGGAGAGAACGGTATTCAGCTCTAAGTTGATCTTTCACTGCGTCGGAGTTGATTTGTTCTTTAATTCTCTTGCGTGCCGAGATTAGAGACCAAGTAGAATCACTAATGAATGGCCTTCTACCGCGCTCCAATCTACCCGCGAAAGTTTCACCGCACGAAAAAAAAGAGTCCTTAGCGACGTTCCATCTATCACCAATTGTAGGAGTCTCATAAGATGGTGGTGCATTAGCTCTTTCGTGCAAGGCGGTGGAATAAGCACGTCTTAAGCTTTTGCACATTAAAACGTGGCAAGATTCTTGCATTTTGAAGGCGATAGATCGCTGCCGTTCGTAAGCCTACTTTTGCGACAACATGTTGGTGATCGCTGCCAATATCAGCACCCCGCTTCCACCTGACGTCTAAGAGACAGTTCCTCCATGTCTTGGAAATGGCTATATGGTCAATCTGGTTCTCTGTTCTGCCATCCGGAGAAACCCAGGTTGTTAAATGGCATCGTTTGTACTTGAACAAAGTACCGCCGATGACGAGCTAACGAGAGTTGCAAAACTCCACGAGCATCTCGCCATTTCGGTTCCTGTTGCCTAGACCATGATTGCCCACTAGCTGTTCCAAACCAAGGTTGTCAGACCCGACTTTGGCATTGGGATCCCCCGTAATAAGTTTTATGTCACCTTTGGGAGCCTTGTCGAAGGTGTCGCCGAGTCGGTGATAGAAGGCGTCTTTAGCTGATTAATCCGCTGGTTCAGTCGGGGCGTAGCACTGAATTATTGTGGTGTTTCTTACCCTGGATTTAAATCTGGCTGGAATGATACGGTTGGATGGGCTTCCAGTCAATTAGAGATAAGCGTGCCTCCCTAGTCAACGGGATTCCGACGCCTGCCATTCGACGTATCGTCTTCATTTCCAGAGTAGAGCATTACTGTTTGGGAACTTGATGATAAAGTCGCTCCCGATCCAGGCCATCTTGTCGATCATATGATCGAGTAAAACTATTTCGATTCGACTTGCGCCACCAACGTATTAATACGAACATAATGTCCGTGTCCATGAATTTCAGAGCTCGTGCACACAGCAAACTTTTTATTTAGTTCGCAGTAAAAGTAAATAGTTTAGTTCAGGAAAATAGAACAGACGGCAGTTTATGAGACCGCGCACACAGCAGACTAAACTAGTTATCGCTGTGTGCGCGGTCTCATAAACCTCCGTGTGTTCCATTTTTCTGACTAAACTATTTGGTTTTTCCACGAACTAAAAAGTTTGCCGTGTGCGCAAGCTCCAAATCTATCACAAATCATTTTACACACAAACATTTTGTAGCACGAATAAAACAAGTCAACCGAATAGCAACACAAACGGTAACCCTACAACGATACACCGAAGGAACGGCGAACTCGGTGTAAACAGCGAACGTGATCGGACGATGGGCGCAAGGGGCGCAAGGCGAAGGCACAGTGGCAATGACGACTGCGCACTCACTTTTAGTCTGGCGTTCATCCGTGGCGGTCGTACATTTAAAACAAGCGGTGTAACTGTTGCTATTTGGTGTGAAAATTAATATTGGTGTTTGAACTTTATAAAAAGTGTTGTTATTGAAGTTTTATTGGATTTCAATTAACGGAGCGTTATAATTTGTCAATTTTCAAATATTCCACTTCCACATTCTTATCAACTTTTTTTCAGTGAGTATGTTTCCTCTATTCCGCTCCATCGGAACGATTCTGTCCGGATGTATGGCAGCATATATGGGACGAAAATGTTCAATGCTAACTGCCAAATTGCCCCATATGTTGGGTTTGGCCTTGTTATATTTTTCCAGCAACCTCCCAATGGCGTTCGTTGCTGTTTCCCTGTTGGGCTTCGGCATGGGACTGGGAGAGGCCTCCATATCGGCATATGTTTCCGAAACAAGGTAACACCAATATTTTCAAATGCCAGCAACCAGAATAGCACAACATACATTTTATACTTTTCAGCGAACCCAAATATCGAGGCATGTTTCTAGCCATTAGCAGTGTCATGACTATGCTAGGGATACTTATCGTTTTTGCCCTCGGCTACTTGTTCGAATGGCGAAATGTAGTGCTGATAATTATGATTGTGCCGTATCTATCAGTTCTGGTGATCGCCTTTATCCCTGAAGCACCGTTATGGCTACTGGCGAAAAATCGTAAGGACGACGCTCAAGCTGCCTTGCAGTGGCTTCGCGGCTGGACAACAGCTGAACGTGTAAACGGCGAACTACTCGAAATGCAACAACAAATTGATTTATCGACAAAATGCAAATTATGCGAAAAGGATGCCGCTTCCTGCCAGCATCCTAAACCGAACTTTCTAAGAAAGTTTCAGGATTTGTTCGAGAGGCAAAATTATTCGGTTTTTCTTGTGGTCATCATGCTTTTTCTTATTAGCCATTTTATCGGATCGACCGCAATACGGGCATTCCTTATTCAGATCCTGAAAGCGTATGGGGTATCGATGGACGCTAACATGGCAACCGTTGTCATCGGAGTTGCAAGTGTTACTGGAAAAATTTTCGTTGTGGTCGCCATTAAGTTATGGGGAAAACGTATCGTAGGATTAGCTGCCCTAATCGCAATGTTCCTATCGCTAGTCGGACTGGCTGTCTACGCCGAATATCAGTTGCCCACGAATTGGACCTCGTTTAGACTGGATTTCGACGGGGGTACCGACAGCAACCTCATACCGCTGGTACTGTTCGTATTGTACTTTTTTTATTGTGCCGGAATTGATGGTATGCCAAGTTATGCACTATGCGAGATGTTTCCATTCGAGTAAGTATGGGGTTCTCATGCAAGGATAATGATAATGCAACAAATATTTCTTTTCTTTTCTTTTTTTAAACAGGAACAGATGCATTAGCACTAGCATATCTGTAGCATTGGGTCAGCTCATCCAGTTTGTGACAACCAAAAGTTACATTTATCTCGAGCTCGGTTTAGCACTGAGTGGCACCATGTGGTTCTTTGCTGTCGTCTGCGTTGTAGGGTAATAATTGAAATTTAAGTACGAGGGTAAGGTAAAAAGTTCTCGGCCTGACAGAAATACCATTACAATCAGCAAAAATTTATGTTTCCTGCCTGGGTGCACGTGTCATTCGTTCGTACGACAAGTTTCAACTTGTTCTCTCAAGAAGTTTGTTTATACGAACTTTGCAGCTTTTCGTTAAAATGGAGAAACTTGAATATCGTGCGGTCATAAAATTCTTCGTTTTGGATGTATTAACCCCTAAGAAAATTCATCCGAAGTTAACAAAAGTAACTCTGCTCCTTTGATGTCAACCGTTAAAAAGTGGGCAGCTGAATTTAAACGTGGTCGCGCGTCCCTCGAAGACAACCCACGTGAAGGACGGCCAAAAACCGCAACCACACCGGAAACCATCGAGAAAGTGCATGATATCGTGTTGGACAATAGGCGAATGAAAGTGAGTGATAATGTGTGCGTTCAGAAGGAACTGAGCAACTTCCGCTCAGCGAACATGTTCAGAACGAGCGGGTTCAGAAGTGACCGAGCAACTTCTGCTCGGGTGAGCATGATCAAATTTCACCGAGCAAGAAATATTTCTGCTCACTGATCAGTGCTCAGGTTCTTCTTCTTCTTTTCAACCTCACGCTCATGCTGCGAGTTTCGACTTTTGACAGTTGTCAAATTGGGTTTGTTGTGTTTTCTTGGCGTTTTCACTGTTTCTGTTTTGGTTTCTCGTTTTTTGGGGATTTTCATCATGGACAGCGTGGGATTCATGTATTTTCCACTTTTCGGCACTTAACGTCTAAAATTGTCATCGTCAGCTTTCAGCTGGTCGATTTGTCAGCTGGTGAAGTAGCGTTCAGCAGGTGCAGACTCCAAACCGAGCAGCTCCGGAGCTGCTCGCGAGCAGTTGCGGAGCCGCTCGCGAGCGGTTTCTGCTCTTTTGCCACTTTCTGAACGCACTCATTGCTGAAGCTGTGTGGATATCGGGAGAAAGGGTGCGAACAGCGCCATCTAGATATACAGGCCTGCACTCAGCTGATTTTGACGGCTAAATTACGCAATTATTTGCTTTGATGACGCCATCGTATCCACAATCCAGTGGTCGGCGACTGATGGCGGCGAGTCTTCGGTATTTGTGCGTTCCGCGTTTGGTTTTCGTTTTTCGCGTTCAGTGTTTATTTTTTAGTAAAATTTCATCTAGTGATCCGAGAAAGCAAACACGTGCGCGATGAAAGTGTGTCGTGCGGTCAAAAGATGTATTTTGTCAAGTGTGAACTGTTCCACGATACTCTGCGACTGATCCCCGGGGCTGCGGTTTCGACCAAATTGCTGCAAGTGTCCAGAAAGTGTGTTTTTAGAGGACTAAAATGCCGTCTGATGCAATTCCAATTGTAAACATATGTACATATGTTAGAGATGCGAAAGCTGTGCGCATGATGGGTGCCGCATTTGTTGAATGCCGATCAAAAGCAAATGCGCAAACGAATTTCGCAGTAATCTTTTCACCGATTCAGTCGGGATCCGACCGATTTTGTGCGGCGATTTGTCACCATGGATGACACTTGGGTCCAACACTACACGCCGGAAACGAAACAGCAGTCGAAGCAGTAGGTGGAAGCCGGTGGTTCAGCGCCAAAGAAAGCGAAGTCGATAGCATCTGCCGGAAAGGTCATGGCCAGCGCTTTTTGGGATGCGAAAGGGATCCTGTTAATTGATTACCTTCAAAAAGGCAGGACAACAGGCGAATATTACTCCAAACTTCTTGACCAGCTGGATGCCCAAATTTGCGAGAAGAGGCCTGGCTTAAAGAACAAAAAACATCAACTTTCACCAGGACAACGCTCCTATGCACAAGTGTGCGTTGGCGATGGGAAAACTTCGGGATTTGGGGTATGATTGCTCGATAATCCCCCTATTCTCCTGATTAGGAACCCTCAGACCTCCATCTGTTCCCAAACAAATTTGTTTCTGGGAAGTGCTTCGCATCCAATGAAGAAGTTGAGAGGGCGGTAGATGAATATTTTTTCACAGCCTTCCAGACTCTCACTTCCGAGAAGGAATACTGATCTTGAAGAAACGCTGGACCAAGTGTATTGAAGTCAAGGGAGATTATGTAGAAAAATAAAATCATTTCTTAACTGAAATTCGCAGTCTTTCATTGTTAGACCGAGAACTTTTCACCTTACACTCGTATGTATTTATTTCGTCTCTAATGACACATGGAGCTTTCGGAGGGTCCGGTCTTATTAACTTGTATTACATCTTTTACAGGTTTATATTAGTTTACTGCTTCATGCCTGAAACTGAGAACGTTTCAATGCAACACATTCAACTATTTTTCTCTCATGAAAAACGTAAACTTACTGATGTTGATATAAAGGGATTCATAGAAAAGATCGATAAAAAGGATGTGGAAACTGCAGAAAAATGAATAACGTAATTATTTTATTTTACTTTAAAACGGACAAAGCTGTGATAATTTCTGCCTACATCGAATGTTCTGCTTTCATTAATTTCTTTTAAATATAATAGATTTTTATTTAATCGATTTCATGTAATTTTAATTAAAATTGTATCAGTTTTTGTGTGTTCTTATTTAATCCTCGAACTGACACATGGATCTGGCTAGACTTTTTTTGATTTTAACCATAATTTAAACTTACATCACTCGTATGCTGCCTCAGCCTCTATTCTTCTCCACCTGAAAAGCAGTGGAGAGGATACCGCATTAATACAGGAGCCTTGGGTCGTTAATGATGCTGTAAGGGGCCTGAGCTCTCCTGAGTATACTATTTTTTATGTTAAAGGCCAGGGCAAGCCGCGGTTTTTTGTCGGGCTACAGTAACAGCGATTCTATGGTGGTCTGCCTCGATATCAATGGTAGGGTATATTGGTTCATATCGGCTTACATCCATATAACGGTGAAGGATTGCTAACTGCTACAAATATTACGGAGGCAATTACAAAGGTCAAAGAAACAAAAATCGGCCTCATTCTCGTGTGTGATGCCAATGAGCTTCACACTGTGTATGCTGTATGGGCAGCTCAGCACGGGGGAAGCTGCTGTTTGATTATATTATTGGCACTAACCTACTGATATGCAACGTAGGTAGTGAACCAACATTCGTCACACGCAATAGACGGGAGGTGTTGGATATATCTTGTGTCTGAGGATATCCAGCATCATCGTTTTTCGATCACCGTTATCTATGTGTAATATAATTCAGCCTGGATGCACGTTCAGTGGCCACACTGCCTACTTTAAATCGAAGGAGAATAGGCTGGAAACGCCACGGAGAAGCTTTACTGGAAGTACTGCCCCCTTTACCGGGGCAGTCGATCACCAAGCAAGAGGTGGACGATGTTGTACGGGACCTTACGGAAGCAATAAATAGGGCGATATCCAAATCTTGTCCTACAAGTAGGCACCGAGGAAACAAGAAGCCAGTTTGGTGGAACTCTCAGATTTCGGAACACCAACGTGCGCGTAGAAGAAGTTCCAACAAGGCTAAGGCCACTGGACTGGAAGATGATTGGAAATCCTATAAGAAGTACTTGAGCTTGTTTAAAAAGGAGCTTAGAATTGCAAAACGGACGAATTTCTGTGAGCGTGCGAGGAGGAGTGTAGTTTCCACCTCCTCTGCTCCTGTCCTGCTTTGACAGGAGGAGGTCGATGCTTGGATCCTATTTTTAAGCTGAGTTGGAAGAGCTAGGAAGCACGGATGTTGTATAACTCCCACGTTTTATTAGTAGCTCTAGATGGTTTTAACTGTCAGTAGGGGTAAGTGAGGATTTATCGTGGTGGTATCACAACGGACCTGTTGAGGTCTATATGTGCTGTTGTAAACATGGCAGCCCATCTACCTAACCTGTCGAGGAGTCGAGTAGGATCTTTAAACTTGGCAAAATCCTCTCAACAAGTCCATCTATGCCTAGCTTCCAGCAAAAGGAGGACGGTTCTTGGACTACGTCAAGTACAGAGACCATTGACGTTCTGCTCGATGCCCATTTCCCCGGAAGTTCGACAATTACAATACCCTTGACTTCGTTCTCAACTGCTGGGACTACATGTGATCTAGGGTCGATTATTACAGAGGAAAAGATTCTATGGACGATCTATAGTTTCGACTAAGTCCGCTGGGCCGGATGGTATCATTCCGGCAGACCTGCAATACGCATCGGACATCTTGTACACTTGATTAGCGATTATTTTTAGAGCTTGTCTGGAGTTGATATACATTCCTTATATATGGAGCGAGGTTAAAGTGACTTTTATACCCAAGGCAGGAAAGAGCTCACATGTGCGCCCTAATGACTTCAGACCGATTAGTCTTTCCTCCACCATTCTTAAGACTTTTGAGAGATTAATTGACATCCATGTACGTGGTAGTGTGTAATCAACCATAATCTGGTCAAGTTGTGCTGCTCTGCCGGCAGATCTATGGCAGCGCCTGGGTGGGTGATATGAAACCAGAGGCCGAGGGTCCCATTACAACTGGACCCCAATATGAGCGCGACGGCAAGCGAACCATCCGCAAACCATTCCATCCTTATCGCCTTATTTTTTTATTCCCCATTTTTTCCTCTCCTTTTTGTGTTGTCTTCCCCAGGCCTATTATATGAATTTTTGTTAATACGTAAAGCACATGGACAACGAGCAGCGAAAACCCCGCCCACGTCTCCCAAACTGAGCTACAGCAAGCATAAGCCGCTGCATAGCTTGTTGAGGGTCCTTTTTTTCGCCAGATGGCACGACCCAACCTTCACGGTCATTATGCCACCTAAGGCTCCGCCCCACGGGCACCTTCGGATGCCCGTTACAAGTATACCAACTCGACCGCTGTCCACCTCGCAGCACGCTTACGGGAAGGACAGATCGGTGGACACCGCCCTGCACTCTTTGGTTGGCTACATCGAAAAATCCTTCAGTCACAAGGAATACACCATGGTGATTTTTCTGGACAGCACCTTTAACAGCATCTTACCTGGGACTATCACTAAGGCACTCTCGGTCCTGCTCGTGGATGATTCATTGTGTAAACTAATTAACCTGCTGTTAACTTCCAGTGTTATAGCCGCCATACATTATCCGATCCGTCGTCCGATCGATCGGCCGATGGATCACCACAAAATATCTGCCGAACTCCACTGCACACACACTGTACGATCAAAAAATTGGTTATGATTCACTCCCAATCCAACCTAGATTAATTTTTGTTAACTATTTGGATGTGTGTGGTATTTTCGTATACAACATATTTGATATTTCAATTGCAGTGCCATTTAAATCCTTAGAATCCTTGAAATTTCATAATTTAATAATTTGGTAATTTGACATTCACTTGCGATAATCACATATACTATCCAATCGACCGTCACCGATCGATCGCACAAAAATATCGGCAGATCAAAATTGATCGGCCGATCGGTGCGATTTCCACATACCCAGGCCGATCCATCGGCCGATATCAATATCGGGCGACGGATCGGCCGATCGATCGGTGTGTGTATGGCACGTTTTATACAGTCCAGCTTGGGAGAATCTACTGTGCGTAGGCTCGTCTGTAGGGACACACCTCAAGATGGTGTCATCTCACCGCTGTTATGGAATCTAGCAATCAATAGACTGCTTTTGGATCTTGAGAGTCTGGAATGCAGTGGGATGCAGGGTTATTTCCTATGCCGACGATATCGCCATCACAGTTACAGGTAAGTTTTAAGTTTCAGCCAATTTTTTCAAAGGCCGTTATTTTAAAGATATTCCCATCCTGACAATCAAGATGACACTACTATACTATTTTAATAACGCATTGAAAATGCTGCAAAAATGTACAACTATCATTTGAAAGTAAGAAGAAGACTCATGTCATAACAGCTAGTTGTATATATGTCAACTGCCATCAGCGTTACCTATCAAACGCTTTTCGTCGCTTCGCTTGTTGTGTTCTATTCGGCTCCAGCGCGTTACGTTTGGAATATTTAGTGTAATTCCGTGAAAATATCTCCTTCAAAATGAATATGCACGGCGTTCCGCAACAAATTATGGGTCCTGGTGGCATGTCGGCCGTCGGCGTCTCGCCGGGCATGATGCAGCAAAGTTCTCCACAACAGCCGCCTCAAATGCAAACGGTGATGGCTCAGCAACCGATGCCGCAACAACAACAGCAGCCGCCCCAACCGCAACCACAACAGCAACAACAGGCCGAAAAGATGGACAATATTTCGAAAATTAAAACGCTGGTGGGACCGTTGCGCGAGTCCTTTTACGCCACATTCAAGTCAGCCGCACTCGTGCTACAGCAAAATAATTTGTCGGACGATTTGTAAGTGGCCAGCAAATTTCTTTGAGAACTGTTTAGAAACTGATGTCTCTATTGCACTTCTTTTACAGGAAAAAGATCAACAACACTCCGACGGCCCGCTATGACAAACATTTGGAGGAGTTCTACTCGATTTGCGATCAAATTGAGCTGCACTTGGTGAGTCCATCTCCCTCGCTCGTTTGATGGGCGTTTATGTAATGTTTGGCGACTAACCTCGTTCCTATTTTGTCTACTTTCAGAAAACCGCGATTCAGTGCGTGCAGCAATTGTCCTCGGCCCAGCACTACTTGCCACAGCCGGTGGCATCCAACCGCATGGAGCCGTATCCGCAACCCGATAATCCAAACGCGCCGATTTCGTACCCGCAATATTTGGCGACCGTACGTTCGCATATTACGTCCGCTAAGGAAATTCACGATACGCTTATCAGTGCAGCGCAGAATATCTCGCAGACCGACTGATGACCACTTCGCCGTTTTGGGACTTACTTTGAATCTGAATTGGCTTTAGGTGTAAGTTTAGATTTCGTATACCCTGTTGGGGTATTTCGTATTGATAAGGTGATATTTTCATGAATAAATTTAAGATATGCATCGAGCTGCATATGGTTCAGTCAGATGTTACTCTAAATTGTTTCAATAATTCCCTGTACTCCTCTTAATCTTGTTCCGCTGATGATACCTTACTCAATTGCCCTAACCCCTTGTGGGGAACAGTCAACTGTTCCATGTGGCCCAGTTGATGTTTCGTTGGCATAAACTAGTTTCAGAGAATGCAGATGCCAGCATGCACCCCCAAGATCATAGATGCTGTGGCTTATTATTACGCCCCGCACCACAATACAGCACAAACATCCGTGGCCACGGACGTCGTCGTGGACGGGACTCGAACCCGAAACGCCAAAGGTCAGACATGAGACTGATGCCTCTACGCACTGAGCTACCGCATTCGGCTCGTTTTAATGTTGTAACGGCGCCAAGAGCTCCAATTGCTGCGGGTGTCATAAATTCTGAATACCCATATTATACTCTAAGTACAGGTAGAGGAAAGTCTCGATTCGTTTCTCACACAGCGCAATAGGAGTTAAACGCGTGGGGGCTCCTGGGCAGTTAAGAATGTACTCAACATCGTGTGGAGTGAGGCCACATGCTGGGCAGGAGTTTTGGATGTCGCTGTCGATGCGGGCGACGTATGAGTTCAGACGCGAGCATCAGCCGGAATGAAGTTGAGCAAACGTAGTTCTGGTTGCTCTTGGGCGCCGGAATTCGTCTGAAGATATGGAGGGATGATGTGTGATTCAGTACCTTATCTGGTTTACGTCACATCATCTAATCTAATCAATAGTTCAGTTCTCTCATCTACTTTTCTATTCCCCCAGATTAAAACTATCTGATCTGATCATGCTCCGATACCGACAGACGGAACTATTAAACCTATTCACTGCTCCGATTCCGACCTGAACTTAAAGGAACCATATGATCTGGGTTCGTTTTCATGCTCCGATACTGATCATTTTTCGAGCTGATCATTTTTCGATTGCGGAGTAGGTCGACCTAGCGCGGTGTACGGAGTAGGTTATAAAAAGAGTAGGTTCGTGAATTAGCAACCATGACTACTTGTTTTATTGATTTTTTATTATGGCCGACTTATAGCTGGCGTTATTAAAGGAAAAGGAACTCCTTTAGACTTCCCGTTCGCGGTCCCTCATATTGCGTCAAACGTGACGTGGCTGTGGGATTTGACCATAAGACAGGAGTTAGGATGGCCACTCCGATAACAGCCAACCGGGTACTACTTGGTGAGAAGAGTGTTGCGGCTTTTTAAAGGCATCATATTGATAAAGAAACAAGCAGTCTGGATCCGACGTCGGGCTGTTGCGCCACGATGAAGATAATCCTGCGACGACATCAGGAGGCATCCTGTGACAGTTCTAAGAGCAGTATTCTGACAGGTCTGTATATTTTTCCACTGAGTGTCGCATAAATTATCTGACCAGATGGAGCCTCATAGTTGGCCACAGATATATCGATGGATATGTACTCGTATGTCGCGAGTAGGGTCTCCTTATCTTTCCTCCAGGAACGTTCTGCTTCTGATCCTGTCACAAATGGTTGGCGCCAGAGTCCAGGAGGTGGTTACTACTACTACTACAACTTTGCCTTAACTCCTAGTGGAGTTCTGGGCAATGGGTTGCAACTCCCCAAACGACTTACCCAGCGCCTTGCAATCTTTTGCCACAGATCGACGCCATGAGATTTTAGGACCCCTCTTCATCGGACTTGGCTGGAAATGGAGACATGTAAAACAATGCAGTTAACATCCTTCCGCAATATGTGATCTATCCACTACCATTTTCGCCTGCATATCAATTCGTCGATTGGCATCTGACCCATACGCCAACTTAGCTCTTGACCTTCTTCCCAATCAATATTTGGCCACGTTTATGCCGTGGAACTAAAAGGCGATTAACTAAATCGTTTTAGTGCTAGTACTTGTTCGTGGTGTGTTTATACCGACCATACGGAGAAGTACTAAATATGAAAGATGTCAGTTGTTGGTTTGTGACTTTGGTTTGGGGAAATGTCAAGAAGCAATAGCCTCCCAATAAAAACGCGTTTCACCGCTACAATCAAAGGATGAAACGAATGCAGGGTTTCAGGAAAGGATGAGGTATTTATATAACAAATAAAATATAATTTTCAACAACAACATCATTAGCGAAGACAGCAACACCACCTAGTCCCAATTTTTCAGTCCAGTTCTGTATAGCAAGTGGAGCTAAAATTGGTACCAAAACTAGCTAGTGCGACATGTTTATGTGGTCGTGAGTCAGTTCGAATTAGTTAATCCTCGAAGATAGTTCCGCGGCATTAACAAGGCCAATGATAAAGTAAATAACTGGTGCAACAGTCCAATCTGAACCATGGGCTCGAGATGAGTTAGCTAGCACCGTCTCATTTTCTAGATCGTGACGATGTGTCTTGTGCAGAGGTGTGTGATCAGCAACACGCTTAACCGAGTTCTTTACCTCATAAATGGGTACTCATTTAACAGCTGAGTGGGCTCATAGTCCGACACGTAAATCCCCTTTTTTATCGAAAACTACTGCATTCAGTAGGGATCGAGCCGGAGCCCAGTGTATAGAAGGCAAACATGCTAACCGTTGCGCCATCCGGACTACAATCGAATGCAATGGTAACAGTCAACGATTTTTCGACTTCGCCAGTAGTAGGAATCTTATAGTAAGCTCCACATGTTTTCGACGCAAACAAACTTGGAAATCTCCAGACGCACATACCATCAACTAAATTGACCACGTCCTCATTTGCAAAAGGTAGGCGTCTAGTGTATTAGATGTCCCATGCATGCACGAAAATGAAAGTTGGCACCGGGAGACCACTGGAGGCCACAGTCTCAATGAAGAATGTAACGACAACGGCTAGCAACTTACCGACTTCGCCTGCAGTAGGAATCTAGTCGTAAGCTCTACGTGTTTCCCGCATCGACGCATTCACAAGCAGACATGGAAATCTCCAGACGCACATACTGTCAAGCAAATTGATCACTTCCTTCTTTGCAAGTGATGGGCGTCTAGTGCAATTTATATCGACTCCTATCGAGGACAAAACTGCGACTCAGATCATCACTTGGTAAAGACTACCTACAGATGTAGAATTTCTTCGGTGCACCAATCGAGAATCAGCCCCCCCCCCCCCCCCCCCCCCCCCCCAAATGTTTGCGGTTGATAAACTTCTGAGCGACTCTACGGCAGTGGCGTATACTGCCGCCGTTGTGGAATGACTATCTCCTCTGCTACACAACATCAGCAACACAGGCGTCCATGGGTTCTGGGAAGAACTCAAGGATGCATCAGGGATGTCGCAGAGGTCATGGAATATAAAGCCCGGCGAGCGCGAAATGACTGGTTTAACGAAGAATGGAAAAATTCACTTGGCGCGGAAAACGAGGCCTATAGATAATGGATTCAACGAGGAACCAGAGCCAAAAGAGAAAAAATATGGCGAGCGAATATCGAATATAATAATTAGACATGAGAAACGTAAATACTTTGACGAGCAGTTGCTGAATATAAACGAAAACTTAGCTAATAGGAACACCAGACAAGCGTACAAACTAGTAAATACAGTTAAGAATGGCTACACCCAGGACTAGCCGTTGTAAGAACAATGATGGAAACATCATCAGCGACACCGATGGCATAAGCAAACGATGGGCCTCTTATTTTGAACAGCTTCTGAACCTACCATCTAACATCCCCACACAAGAAGCTCTTGACCGATATTGTTGATCTAGGCCCACCCATACAACCAACGAGAGTAGAGGAAAGTTGATCTCGCGTAGCGGTCACTAAAACGAAATAAAACGCCGGGTGTTGACGAGATTCCAGCTGAACTGCTAAAATTCGGTGGATTGGGGCTAGTGCCATACGTCAATTAGTCCTGCGAGTATGGGAGGACGAGGGGATCCCAGACGATTGGCGCAGAAGCATCATCTGTTCAATTCACAAAACGGGAGATAAACTGCGGTGTGAGAATTACAGGGGCATCTCACTAGTTTGTACGTCCTATAAAATTTTGACGAAAATTCTGGAAAGTAGAATAAAACCGTACGTAGAACGAATCATTGGCGAATATCAAAGCGGTTTCAGACCTGGTCGCACTACAACCGATCAGCGCTTTACGGTCAAACTGATAGAAGTGCTGGGAATACAACGTAAACGTATACCAAATCTTTGTCGACTTCAAGCAGGCATACAACAGTATCGATCGTGGTGTACTCTACAACATCATGCTGCAATTTGGTATACCGGCAAAATTAGTGTGACTGACAAAGATGACGATTGCCAACTCCGTCTCACAGGTCAGGATCCATAATAGACTTACTGATCTATTTGAAACACGTACTGGTCTGAAGCAGGGCAATGGACTGGCGCCGACGCTCTTCAACCTATCACTGAAAGACGCTGTTGGGGCTATGAATATGGACAACAGCGAGATATCAACATCATGTCCCGAAGATTGGCCGACGCAGAAGACCTGCATTGGACTACGTATCAGCGAGGGTAAAACTGAAATAATAATGCAGTCGAGGATAAGGACGTCAGCACAATTGAGCGTCAATGTGGGGGACCTCAACATCGACTTCATATACCTGCAACTTGGCAAAGGACGCCAGTGAAACTGACGAAATCATGCGACGGATACAGTTAGCTAATAAGACTTTTTCTCGGTTCTTCCCATAATGAAATCGAAGAATGTGCACAGAAACACGAAGCTCCGCCTATACAAAACCATCATACGACCAGTGCTAAGCTATGGCTGAGAAACATGGACCCTAACTCAAGCCTCCAGCATAATGCTAGACTTATTCGAACGCAAGGTTCTGCGTCGAATTTTTGGGGCTGTTTGCGATCGAGATGGATGGCGCATTCGGTAAAACCATGAGTTGTATTAACTGTACGATGAGCTCCAAGTTTCGAAAATCGTCAAACTACAACGACTTCAATGGGCAGGACATGTACAACGAATGGACGGAATTCAAAGAGAGTAACGAACGGACGACGAGTCGACGGAGCGAGACTGCGAGGACGACCGAGAGCTCGTTGGGAGAGCTCAGTATACGTGGACGCTGCGCAACTATTGGGCTTCCAAGATTGGAGGACGTGGTTGCGCGAGCGAGATAATTGGACGACAGCGATCCAGACAGCCAGGCCCGAAGTCGGGCTGTCGCGCCACGATGATGATGATGAGCGACATGAATAACTTGATATTAACCTCAGGTAGTTCTTCTGACTTCAGTGCGGGGTTTTAAGCCACACTGTTGTTCTCCATTGAAAACAATGATATTTTTAGGCCTCATGTTAACAGGGAAACGAATTATAATTTTTGTCGTCGACATGACTCGGGGTCAAATACCGCGTCTCTCTCTCTCTCTCTCCTTTGTATACACACTATCGGATGCACGACATTTTGCATTTCTGACGCTCAGAATCAGTCCCTTGATTTTAGAAACGCGTCATCCCGTCATCTTATTATTTTAATATTAAACTTTAAGAAAACTCACGTAGTTTCTTCCGCTGGAATGTCAATTCTGAACTATTTCAGTACAGGCGCAGGCGGCTACCCTACTGAAATAATCGCATTATTAGCTTAACATACATACTGTGCACTACTGAGTGTATTAGCTTATCAAACTGTGATTAACTGTATTAGATTTCATTCAAGAGCAAGACAAATTGCATTGCATCTTACTTACCGGTTTTAACTCAACTCAAATTAGTAGGCTAGGGGCTATCAGTCGAGCAAAACAATGTTATTCTTATCATCTTTTTCATAGTTGGAATTTGATAAAAAATGCAAAATCCAAGAATATACGAGTATGAGTGTTGTTGACACATATAATATGTAGAGTGAATGCGCTTGCTGATGGAATTGGACTGGCCGCGGACTCCTGTCAATATTCTTAACTACAATAGATTAAAAGACAATATTTGTTTAAATGTTTGGATGCTTTTGCAAATATTAATTTTGTGGTATTAGGACTTTTTGGGTAGTTTAATTGAAGAATGATAAGTACAATTATGTTGAACCATAGTAGTAAATATTTATTTCGTTTACAAGAAGCTAATGTACAGAAGATATTTTCTAAACATATTCGGGTTTTGATAAGGGATTCTAAGTGCTTTAATTTGAAAAATTTAGGAGAATATTCGCTATACAGTATGTCACGCACTGGGTGGGCAATAGTTGCCTTGTTTATGCCGCGGAACTATCTTCGAGGATTAACTAATTCGAGCTAACTCACAACGACATAAACATGTCGCACTAGCTAGTTTTGGTACCAATTTTAGCTCCACTTGCTATGCAGAACTGGACTGAAAAATTGGGACTAGGTGGTGTTGCTGTCTTCGCTAATGGTGTTGTTGTTGAAAATTATATTTTATTTGTTATATAAATATCTCATACTTTCCTGAAACTCTGCATTCGTTTCATCCTTTTATTGTAGCGGTAGAAACGCGTTTTAATTAGGAGGCTACTGCCTCTTGCCATTTTCTTAACCAATGTCACCGAAGTCACAAACCAACAACTGACATCTTTCATGTTTAGTACCTGGTCGGTATAAACACACCATGAACAAGTACTAGCACTAAAACGATTTAGTTAAATCGCCTTTTAGTTCCACGGTATAAACGAGGCCATTATTGATAGCTTGATAGTACAGTTTACTTTGTGGCAATGGCCACGTTTATGCAGTGGAACTAAAAGGCGATTTAACTGAATCGTTTTAGTGCTAGTACTTGTTTGTGGTGTGTTTATACCGATCATACGAAGAGGTACTAAACATGAAAGATGTCAGCTGTTGGCTAGTAACCGCGGTGACATTGGTTAAGAAAATGTCAAGGGGTAGTAGCCTCCTAATAAAAACGTGTTTCTACCGCTGCAATCAAAGGATGAAACGAATGCAGAGTTTCAGGAATGGATGAGGTATTTATATAACAAATAAAATATAATTTTCAACAACAACACCATTAGCGAAGACAGCAACACCACCTAGTCCCAATTTTTCAGTCCAGTTCTGCATAGCAAGTGGAGCTAAAATTGGTACCAAAACTAGCTAGTGCGACATGTTTATGTCGTTGTGAGTTAGCTCGAATTAGTTAATCCTCGAAGATAGTTCCGCGGCATTAACAAGGCCAACGATAAAGTAAATAACTGGTGCAACAGTCCAATCTGAACCATGGGCTCGAGATGAGTTAGCTAGCACCATCTCATTTTCTAGATCGTGACGATGTGTCTTGTGCAGAGGTGTGTGATCACCGAGTTCTTTACCTCATAAATGGGTACTCATATTTAACAACTGAGTGGGCTCATAGTCCGACACGTAAATCCCCTTTTTTATCGAAAACTACTGCATTCAGTAGGGATCGAACCGGAGCCCAGTGCATAGAAGGCAAACATGCTAACCGTTGCGCCATCCGGACTACAATGCAATGCAATCGACTTCGCCAGCAGTAGGAATCTTATCGTAAGCTCCACATGTTTTCGACGCAAACAGACTTGGAAATCTCCAGACGCACATACCATCAACTAAATTGACCACGTCCTCATTTGCAAAAGGTAGGCGTCTAGTGTATTAGATGTCTCATGCATGCACTTTAACGCGAAAAACGAGAATGAAAGTTGGCACCGGGAGACCACTGGAGGCCACAGTCTCCATGAAGAATATAACGACAACGGCTAGCAACTTACCGACTTCGCCTGCAGTAGGAATCTAGTCGTAGGCTCTACGTGTTTCCCGCATTCACAAGCAGACATGGAAATCTCCAGACGCACATACTGTCAAGCAAATTGATCACGTCCTTCTTTGCAAGTGATGGGCGTCTAGTGCAATTTATATAGACTCCTATCGAGGACAAAACTGCGACTCAGATCATCACACTAGAATTTCTTCGGTGCACCAATCGAGAATCAGCCCCCCCCCCCCCCCCCCCAAATGTTTGCGGTTGATAAACTTCTGAGCGACTCTACGGCAGTGGCGTATACTGCCGCCGTTGTGGAATGACTATCTCCTCTGCTACACAACATCAGCAACACAGGCGTCCATGGGTTCTGGGAAGAACTCAAGGATGCATCAGGGATGTCGCAGAGGTCATGGAATATAAAGCCCGGCGAGCGCGAAATGACTGGTTTAACGAAGAATGCAAAAATTCACTTGGCGCGGAAAACGAGGCCTATAGATAATGGATTCAACGAGGAACCAGAACCAAAAGAGAAAAAATATGGCGAGCGAATATCGAATATAATAATTAGACATGAGAAACGTAAATACTTTGACGAGCAGTTGCTGAATATTAACGAAAGCTTAGCTAATAGGAACACCAGACAAGCGTTCAAACTGGTAAATACAACTAAGAACGGCTATCAGCCCAGGACTAGCCGTTGTAAGGACAAGGATGGAAACATCATCAGCGACACCGATGGCATTAACAAACGATGGGCCTCTTATTTTGAAGAGCTTCTGAACCTACCAACTAACATCCTCACACAAGTAGCTCTCGACGATATTGTTGATCTAGGCCCACCCACACAACCCACTGCAGTAAAGAAAGTTGATCTCGCGTATCGGTCACTGAAACGAAATAAAGCGCCGGGCGCTGACGAGATTCCAGCTGAACTACTAAAATTCGGCGGAACGGGTCTAGTTAATGCCATAGATCAATTACTCCTGCAAGTATGGGAGGACGAGGTGATCGCAGACGATTGGCGCAGAAGCATCATCTGTCCAATTCACAAAAAGAGAGATAAACTGCGGTGTGAGAGTTACAGGGATATACGAGTATCACTAGTTTGTACGTCCTATAAAATTTTGACGAAAATTCTGGAAAATATAATAAAACCGTACGCAGAACGAAACATTGGCGAATATCAAAGCGGTTTCAGACCTGGCCGCTCTACCTATACAACCGATCAGCTCTTTACGGTCAAACTGACACTCAAGAAGTGCTGGGAATACAACGTAGACATATACCAAATCTTTGTCGACTTCAGGCTGGCAAGTATCGATCGTGAAGTACTATACAACATCATGCTGCAATTTGGTATACCGGGGCGACTGGTAACGCAGTGTGTTGAGGCATCAGTCTCATCTTTGACTACGGGCGTTTCGGGTTCGAATCCCGTCCACGACGACGTTCGTGGCCATGGATGTGCAGGAGGTGCATGCTGGTAACTGCATTCTCCGAAACCAGTTTATGCCAACGAAACGTCAACTGGGCCACATGGAACAGTTGACGCACTATGTCCCACAAGGGGTTAGGGCAATTGAGTATAATTTGGTATACCGGCAAAGTTAGTGCGACTGACAAAGATGACGATAACCAACTACGTCTCACAAGTCAAGACCCATAATAGACTTACAGATCTATTTGTATTTGAAACACGCACTGGTCTGAAAAGGGCGATGGACTGGCACCGACGCTCTTCAACATAGCAACCCCTGGAATACGCTATTCGGGCTATGAATATGGACAACAACAAGACGCTACTCATCAAGTCGACACAATTAGCATTAACACCGACGACATCAACATCATATCCCGAAGATTGACCGACGCAGAAGAACTTCTGCATACGCTCGATACCGCTGCAAAAGAAGTTGGACTCCGTATCAACGAGGTTAAAACTAAAATAATGATGCAATCGACGGCAGGGACACCTGCACAACCGAGCATCAGTGTGGGGGACCTCAACATCGAGTTCGTGAACGACTTCATATACCTGGGTTGCAACTTGTCAAGGGACGCCAACGAAACTGACGAAACCATGCGACGGATACAATTAGCTAATAAGACTTTTTTTTCGGTTCTCACCATAATGAAATCGAAGCATGTGTACAGAAACACGAAGCCCCGCGTGTACAAAACCATTATACGACCAGTGCTATGCTATGGCTGCGAAGCATAGACCCTAACTCAAGCCTCCGGAAACATGCTAGACACATTTGAACGTAAGGTTATGCGGCGAATTTTCGGGGCTGTTTGCGATCGAGATGGATGGCGCATCCGGTACAACCATATGAGTTGTATGAACTGTTTCGAAAATCGTCAAACTACAACGACTTCAATGGGCAGGGCATGTACAACGAATGGAGGATGATAGCATGCTAAAGAGAGTAATGAACGCAGAACGAGTCAACGGAGCGAGACTGCGAAGACGACCGAGATCTCGTTCTGAGAGCGAGTATGCGAACGCCGAGCAGCTACTGGGCTTCCAAAATTGAAGAACGCGGTCACGTGGCAGAGATAATTGGAGGACAACGATCCAGGCGGCCAAGGCCCGATGTCGGGCTGTCGCGCCACGATGATGATGAAACTATCGGCCTATCGGGCTATCGAAACTACCGGGACTATTGGAACTTTCGTCCGATAGTTATTTCTACCAGTTGGTGTACAATAGTTTTTTAAACTATCCATAGTTTTTCCCAGTAACTAATAGTTTTTCAGACTATCGATAGTTTTTACTAGTTACTAGTTTTGCAAACTATCCACAGTTTTACCTGTTACTAGTTTTTTTGAACTATCGAATAACTAAAAACTATCGATAGTGTCCATTACTAGACGGATTCGTCAAAAATTTACGTTACATATACCTATGTAATTCCATTCCAATATAAATACATACATACATACATAGCATTACAAAATATCGCACAGTAGAAAACTTAAAAACGTAAATAGCTAAGCAAAATCTTGCAGCGACAACTTTCTTTTTTTCTCATCTGTACCTAACATGCAGTAGATTTATATTTTTTTGTCATTCGCTTGATGATAGCTATTTTTTTATAATCGGTAAAGATTTATGCGCATACCTGCAATCCCCACGCAATCGTTTGTAACTTGAAAAAAAAAAAACAAATAGGAAATTAAAATCTTGGCAGACGATTATTGTATAGGTATATCGCGTTCTATGCCAAGTTTCGCTGTTTACCCGTTTCGGGCTTAATGAAGCTTGAATGAAATCAACGAGTACTAAGCCAAGTAATCGAAACGTCTTTGGAATATTTATGTTAAGTTCCACTGAAATAGGAGCCACCATTTTCGAAAGAACACATCTTTCTAATGGACTACTAATAAGCTCACCTAGCTGGCGGTTGTGAATGGAAAGCGCAGATACCCTGAGGCAGGCTCCATCATCGATCAAAGTAGGTGTCAAATGTGAAATTCTTGAAGATTCATTAACCCACTCCCCGTTCGGGGTACAGTCACATTGAATTTACATTTTTGCATGCACTCGTCCGTTGAAATTTGAAGGTTGCCACAGAAATTGGTACATGGCATCGGTTGCAAAACCTCCGTGCTCCAAGTTACCTGGTGGCTACAGCTATTGATCTTGTCGATTCGGTCGACCGGTTTGTATTTGAAAGCCACCACTATGTCCGTATATGCTAACATGCACATGGCTTCGGTCATAAACGTATGGACAAAGTTGGAGTGCATAATTGCTATTGAAATACTGATTCTTGGTTGCACGGTAGTCGTTGTATTTGGCCTATAGGTACTATTATTCGTCCGTAACAATGCAATAATCATAGCGTACCAACCGCTTCCATTCTACTTGCACTATGTGCGACAGCGAGAAAAATGTGAGTTCCGACCTTCCACTACAAGCTTGAGTTGTTGTCGCTCTAAAGCCGGGCTTAAGTCTTCTGGCTAAGCCCAACTTGACATAGCAAACCACTTTACAAGTCAGTTACGAACTCATGTTCAGTTCATTTGCGGTAATCGTGCGGTTCACATGCGCTTATGATAGTAGTTCCCATAATATGTTCGACTGAACTCTCGTTTAAAATATCGTAGTAGATCCATTGAGGCTGTCTACACGAGGCACAATTGTTCCAGGCACAAAACCGGTTATGTGCCTGTCTACACGAAGCACATCGAAACGAGAACAACTTGTATACATGTAGGGCTTTTTCAATGTATTGATTTGATTCTATATTGTGGAAGGATGCGAAAAGTGCGTGTATTGGTTGGGAACAATTGTTGTGCTTGAAATTTTCGAGCACAAGTTTTGTTCCCTTCCTATACCTTTCCCTTCATGCATCTCGCCTACAAAAACCGGTTTTGTGCCGGAACAATTGTGCCTCGTGTAGACACCCTCATTGAAAACTGACGGCAAAGAAGTGGCACATTTGTCCAAAGAGCTTGCACGGTTTCGGAGGGTCATTTCGGCATTATAAGTGCGTAAGTGTGGCAAAGCAGTATTTGAAAGTGACGAGACAGTGATAATAGTGACCTTTTTGTGTGTGAGAAAATTGAAGTTATAAACATTTTTGTGTATTATGCTTAACCTCTTGTTTGTTGCTTAATTTACTGTGATCTTGGAAAGTTTTGACCAAGAATTTTTAAACTGAGGTTAAAAGCGACAGTTCTTACCTATTTACTCCAATCTACAGTAAGTAAAAATGCACATATTATATCTAAAGTATTGAAAAAATGTTTTGATTGCTTTTATTCACTGGTTCTTTTCGTTTTATTGTTTTTTTTTTCATCTATTCTGCTTTTACATACTTAGGTCGTTCTACATACATATGTAGCAGTTGGATATGTGAAATAAAAAAAAATATTAACAAATTGTATATTCTTGCACTTTGACTGCAAATCTATAGCCTAGGTGTAGGGGCTGCCATGATATATCACGGCACACTTATACCACCATTGGGTCCGTTGTGGTACCACCAAAAAGTCATCTCCATTCAAACCTTCGTATCAAACCAGCCTATATTGGCGATGTAACGAGTCAGCCTAGCGACAGTCATATTCCTAAGGTCGTCCAGATCATAGAAGATCCGAGAGACCAGAAATTTCTTTCTCCTGCCAGCTAAAATGTGCCATACACACACCGATCGATCGGCCGATCCGTCGCCCGATATCGATATCGGCCGACGGATTGGCCTGTGTATGTGGAAATCGCACCGATCGGCCGATCAATTTTGAACTGCCGATATTTTAGTGCGATCCGTCGGTGACGATCGATTGGATAGTGTTATGTGATTATCGCAAGTGAATGTCAAATTACCAAATTATTAAATGATGGAATTTGAAGGATTCTAATGATTTAAATGGCAGTGCCATTGAAATATATATAAGACTATCGCCTTGAGCATCAACATCGCTACCAAAAGCCTCGTTGATAATAGCTTATAAATTTCAGATCGTGCAGTTGCTAGCATGCGCCTCCTATCCGTATAGCCCGTATAGCCGTATTTCAGTGACAAGCTTGGGACGCTATGGATTTTCTAATAGTACTCAAACAGAGCATCCATACACTTGGTGGCCGTGTTCGTTCGGTCGCCGCTCTACGATCTCGGCGCGAACAAAAACTGCCTGTGGGTACTAATAGAACTCCCACTGTGCTCCGAGCTTGTCAGTATAAAGATAAAGACGGTGCGGATAGGAGTTGCATGCTAGCAATACACTGTCCCTTATTAGAAGGGTGGACGGTCTCTTGACATATTAAAGGGCTACGGCATAATAAACCTCCTATGGTCGACTGGTAGCTCAGTGCGTAGAGGCATAAGTCTCATATCTGACTACCAGGTTCGAATCCCGTCCGCGACGACGTTCGTGGCCATGGATGTTTGTGTTGTCTCCCCCCTGTGGTACGGGATGTAATAATAAGCCACATGCAGAGGCGCCGACTGTTAGAAAATATTGAGGGGGGCAAAACAACTTTTCATACATTTTTGATTGACGGTCGGATTGCCTTTTTGGGTGTTTTTTTTTTGTGATGGTATGCTCACAATAAACTGACCTATTCTTGAAATAACAACTAACGTATCTCTTACACTTAAAAAAAAAATTTACTGATGATGGGTCCACGAACAGAAGGGACAATAGTCCTAGCTAAGTCGACGTCTTAAAGCGGGTAAATATTTGATATCGATACGAATGTATAGTCTCATACAGTCAATCAAAATGGCCTCACGATTGAGGTGACCCAATTTATAACCAATTTCTTCGTCAAGTCTCGAGTTGTGCGGTCCCGATCGTGCAAATCATCAGCGTTGTATGGAAATGGCGTTTTTTGTTTTGTTTTTAAGAATGAAGCCAATTTTTCAAGCATTTGTAAATGGAAACATAATGCTTTTTTGTTTGATAACACAAAATAATAAATAAAATATTAATTAAATTCGAACTCAAATATTTTTACCGTCCACGTCTTACCGCTTAGTTATATTGTGCATGAAAAACGTCCTCAAGATGCATCCACCGAAAATCAGCTGTTCAGCCTGTTACAGTTAAATCTTCTGTCCGCGTTCGTTTGACACATTTGAACTGTGGAAAACTGACTTTCTAACAAACTTACACTTTTTATACCCTAGACTTTTAGTATAGGGTATATTGTTTTTGTCACGACGGAAATATGTAACACCTTAAAGGAGGCTCCGGAGGTATAGCAATGTATATATATAAATGATCAGGGTCACCTCCTGATTCGATTTAGCCATGTCTGTCTGTCTGTCTGTCTGTCTGTCCGTCTGTCCGTCTGTCCGTCTGTCTGTCCGTTCGCACGATAACTTTCGATAGAATGAAGCTAGAGCCTTGAAATTTTGGTCAGATGTTGGAAGTATGATCTAGTTGGTTGGTATTGAAAATGGGCATGATCAGGCCAAGAGAACGCCTACCTCCCCTACATATGTAAAATAATTCAATGTATTTATAACTCCCGATTAAATAAACATGAAAGTCTCTAGCTTTGGTAAATTGCTCGTGGGGGTAATCTTATACTACCCTGGAAAAATAAAATCGATCAGTTGAAAACTAACGGAAATTTTCTTACAAAGAACCCCGTACTACCCTACTTTTCAGGTGTTTTGTCCATAACTCTTGAACAAATTGACGTAGACATCTGATTTTTGGTATGTAACCCTGAAGTGAGAAGCTGCTTGGGTTTTAGTAAGTTGGACATAATCAGATCAAAGGAACGCCTACCTCCCCTACAAAATTTAAAAAATTAAATATTAATTTAATTACAATAACTTTCGATAGAATGACACTAGCGAGTTGAAAATTTGGCAAAACGTTAGTAGTAACATCTTGTTAGTTGGCATTGAAAATGGGCAAGATCCGACCTAAGGAACTCCTACCTCCCCTACAAATGAAACTTCAAATAAGCGATAACTTTTGATAGAGAGAAGCCAGCGACTTGAAATTTTGGTCGAATGTTTGAAGTGAGATTGAGTTAATTGGCATTAAGGATGGGTTAGATCCGACCTAAGGAACCCCTACCTCCCCTACAAATGAAACTTCAAATAAGCGATAACTTTTGATAGAGAGAAGCCAGCGACTTGAAATTTTGGTCGAATGTTTGAAGTGAGATTGAGTTAGTTAGCATTAAGGATGGTTTAGATAAGACCTAAGGAACCCTTACCTCCCCTACAAATGAAACTTCAAATAAGCGATAACTTTTGATATTGTAGAATGAAGCCAGCAACTTGAAATTTTGGTCGAATGATTGAAGTGAGATTTTGTTAGTTGGCATTAAGGATAGGTTAGATCAGACCTAAGGAACCCCTACCTCCCCTAGAAATGAAATTTTAAATAAGCGATAAAAATAAAGCTAGCGACTTGAAATTTTGGTCAAATATTTGTAGTAGGATCCAGTTGGCTAATACTGAAAATACGTAAAATCCGACCAATGAAACCCCTGCTTCCCCTTCAAATGAAACTTCAAATAAGCGATAACTTTCGATAGAGTGAAGCTAGAAACTGACATCTTTTTTTTTAATGTTTGTATTGTGATCAAATTGGTTGGTGGCTATGATGGGCAAGATCCGATCCAAGGAACTTCTACCACCCCTACAAGTGAGACTTCAAATAAGCAATAACTTTCGATAGAATGAAGCTAGCAACTTGAAAAATTCGGCAAATATTTAAAGAATTGGTTAGTTAATTGATTTTTAGAATGGCCAAGATCCTAATGAATGTGTGCCAACCTCCCCTATAAACTGGCCATTTAGGAAACTCACTTTTAATGCATATGGTCGTTGCCAATTGGTACTTTTGGTATCACCACTAGGTCTGTACAAGTCTAGGGTATGTACGCTTCGGACTCCTGGTTTAAATTAAAAATAGAAACATGCTCTTCCAAGAGGGTAAAAGTAGCTTGGAACAAAATAAATAGCCGCCCACAATATTAAAACACAAGCTTACGTGAATTGACACTTCGTGGCGCGTTGATTCCGACAAAGTTGAACTCGTCTTCGTGAACCACGTGTTGTTCGCGCAGAGTATACTTATCGCCATCTGAAATAAATTGGTGCAACTTTATTTGACAGCAGAAGTCTTTTTTTGTTGCGCACACTATAATCCAGCGCTTAAGATCATTACAGTTAGTACAACAGATCCATTAAGTTTTGACAGCATCTTAAGGAATCATAACCAAATTGAACGACGAGTTTTAATACATTCCTGCGGCACCCGGTTCTCCATAGCGGAACGACTCGTTTTTCAACGGCCAAGAGCTGCCAAACCTCCTCGATGCAAGAAGAACTAAAGTATTTGAAACATCGCTACTACCACCACCACGAGTTTTAATACCATATACGGCCATTATGGATCGGGCTAAGGCGGCTATTACACTATAAAAGTTCTTTTACAAATATCTTTTATGAAAGCTATTTTCAAAGAACTTTTATAGTGTAATAGCCGTCTAAGAAAAGATTTGCGACATGGACGTTGCTTGTTCCAACTACTTTTCTAATTAGCTTGCACACCTTCCCCCTTTAGCGGCTAATATCATTCATAAAAGCTCTTTTGAAATATCGTTCGTCAAATATATTTGTAAAAGAACTTTTATAGTGTAATAGCCGCCTAATACCACACGGGTTCTCATGAACTGGGGCCCGGAAAATTGACGGCTGTCAAGAATTGTTAAAAGTGCGTTACTATTAGGCACACGATCGTCGAACATTATTCACGATTATCGATTAAGCTATATAGTACGGGACACTATTTGTAAGTATCTTTTTGATCGTCGCCTGCGATCGACACAAAGCGGTGCCTAGCAAAATGCACCTTAAAGCACAGGATTCAATGGCCTTGTTTATGCCGCGGAACTATCTTCGAGGATTAACTAATTCGAGCTAACTCACGACGACATAAACATGTCGCACTAGCTAGTTTTGGTACCAATTTAAGCTCCATTTGCTATGCAGAACTGGACTGAAAAATTGGGACTAGGTGGTGTTGCAGTCTTCGCTAATGGTGTTGTTGTTGAAAATTATATTTTATTTGTTATAGAAATACCTCATCCTTTCCTGAAACCCTGCATTTGTTTCATCCTTTGATTGTAGAGGTAGAAACGCGTTTTTATTAGGAGGCTACTGCCCCTTGACATTTGCTTAACCAATGTCGCCGCAGTCACAAACCAACAGCTGACATCTTTCATGTTTAGTACCTCTTCGTATGGTCGGTATAAACACACCACGAACAAGTACTAGCACTAAAACAATTTAGTTAAATCGCCTTTTAGTTCCACGGCATAAACGTGGCCAATGGTATTATCTTTATATTTCTGTCCTTTCTTCCCTCCCTATTTGTCATAGCTAATTACGTGTTTGATTGTTTGAACGAAGAAGTCGAGTGAGGAAACGATATTTGTGCCTGAAATATTGGGGGGGGGGGGGGGGGGGCGTTGGCCCCCATAGTCGGCGCCTATGGCCACATGATATCCCGTTTGTCGCAGGTAGGTAGCTAAATCGGGGAGAGTAGTCCGACTGTCTTATTTTATCTTGTTTTTTATTGCATAACAATTCAAATGTTGGTGGAATATTTGACACTGCTGGACGTAAAGCATTTTCAACATTTTTCAGCGACCGATTTTTAAATTTAATAAGAGTTAAAGCTGAAAAAGTTACTTTACATAAGTATGTGGTATTGAAGGGCCAAAGAGCATTTAAAGTCATTTCGAAAACTGCGAGAAAATCACTTTTAGCTCCGATCCAGAATTCAGTTAAAGATTTTTTTTTTTTGTTAAAATTAACGTTTAGAGTTTGAATCACCTGATAGCTCAGCAAATTCATCATGGGCTTTGACATAGGAGTATGAATCCAAGTTAACTTTTTAAAGGGGCAACATGTAACAGCTGGAAAATGTTGAAGATGGTCTACGTCCAGCAGTTTCGAATATTCCACCACGATTTGAATTGTTAAGCAATAAAAAACAAGATAAATAAGACAGTCGGACTACTGACCCATGGGGTGGGCACTGCGACCATACTCAATTGCCCTAACCCCTTGTGGGGCATAGCGCGCTTCATTCTATCGAAAGCTATCGTGCAAACGGACAGACAGACAGACATGGCTAAATCGGATCAGGAGGTGACCCTGATCATTTATATATATTAAAATATATATTGCTATACCTCCGGAGCCTCCTTTAAGGTGTTACATATTTTCGTCGTGACAAAAACAATGTACCCTATACTTATAAAATCTAGGGTATTAAAAAAATTACAAATTTTTTTAGCTAATATGTATTTTTGTTCAATTTTGTAAATTAATGTTTTGAAACGGATGTGTTTCTTTCGAATTTGATCTATGATACTTTGTGGGATAAAATATCTAAATTTTTATTTTTGTTATAATGCTGATCTAATTGGTTGAAGCTCTTTTTTTAATAAAAGATATTGTTTTAAACCAAGTTGCTTTGTGACACAAAGTACCTCACAGGCTTATGTTAAGAAAAAAGCACATAAGTGCTCTAGGGTTAAGGAAAAGGAAGAATCTAATCTACTTCACGCGCCCTGTCGTGTAAACGTCGTATTCGTCGTAAGCTTCTGTCACAGAAGTGTACAACTTTACGACAAATACGACATTTACGACGTGAAAATGAACCCCCTATTATCATAAATTCCATTACGTTGTAGACTCTACAAAATCAATTTCTGCGAATTAGAAACAAGTTTCGATTATTCGCTTAATGATGAATATATCCAGCACTAATGAAAAGATGTTGAAAAGTAGTAAATGTTTTTTTTTTGTATACAATAGTGCTGTGTGCTGTCTTTTTTGCAGCCGTCTTCAATCACTTTTCTATCACTCGGTCCTTGACTACGACTATTTGTTGTAGTCACGAAGCATGTAGAAGCATTATTGGTAATTCTAGCTCTAAACTTTGCGAATATTTCACAGATAAACAAAAAATACGGATTACATTGATTTAGCTTTAGAGCCGGATGTGGTTTTAACTTTAAATAGCCGCTGTGACCAAAAAGATACGCAGATGCTCATGCGTATCGTGACCAGCTTTTTCAAAGCGGTACACAATGGGTGGATTCAGAAGTTACCCAAAATCGCACATTGCTCTAGAGCGGTTCCGCAACCGCTTGGTAATTCAGTCTGTGCCTGCTGAACATAAGTCTCGTTGTCACACAACTTTATATCCGTACGAAAGTCAAGGAGAAAGAAAAATAAAAGCGTGAACGGTGAGCAGAAATAATTTTTTCCCGGTGATCATTCGATCATGTTCACCTAAGCAGAAGTTAACAATGACTTCTGTAGAAGCTGCGAGGATGCTGACGAGGAGGAGACTACCCTCCATTTTCTATGCACCTGTCCTGGGTTGGCTGCGAGGAGGTGGCTCTTTCTGGAGACTCTTTCTTCCTTCACTTGGAAGAGCTAAGGGGCATGAGCCCGATCAGGCTTTATCGGTTCATTGCCAGCTCTGGCTGGTTCAATGGATAGCAATTTCAACGGGATAAGTGTTTATCCTGGTAGGTATCAGAACGGGCCCTTTGGTGGCCTATGTGTGCCGCGTCATCCGCGGCAGCCTTTTAACCTAACCTAACCTGACACTCATTTTCCCTAACCCCTAGTGGGGCGTAGCGCATCAATTATTCCATGTGGCTTAGCTGACGTTTTTTGACATAAACTAGTTTCGGATAATGCACCTTGCCAGCATGCCCCTCCTGCTCCCATTTAGCCGCCTACCTGCGATATGTCGAGAGATGTTGTGGTTTATTATTATGCCCGCACCACATGGGGGAGACAACACAAACATCCATGGCCACGAACGCCGTGGACGGAACTTGAACCCGTAACGAACGTAGTCAGATATGAGACTGACGCCTACGCACTGAGCTACCGGTCGCCCTAAAAACTTCTGAACCCATCTAATAATAAGTCGATACAGACATATTTCTAATGAAAAATCAAATGCACCTTCTATTCCTATATTTTATATTTATACCCTAGACTTTTAGTATATTATACCCCAGACTTTTAGTATAGGGTATATTGTTTTTGTCACGACGAAAATATGTAACACCTTAAAGGAGGCTCCGGAGGTATAGCAATGTATATATATAAATGATCAGGGTCACTTCCTGATTCGATTTAGCCATGTCTGTCTGTCTGTCTGTCTGTCTGTCCGTCTGTCTGTCTGTCTGTCTGTCTGTCTGTCTGTCTGTCTGTCTGTCTGTCTGTCTGTCTGTCCGTCTGTCCGTCTGTCTGTCCGTTCGCACGATAACTTCCGATAGAAGGAAGCTAGAGCTTTGAAATTTTGGTCAAATATTGGAAGTATGATCTAGTTGGTTGGTATTGAAAATGGGCGTAATCAGTCCAAGAGAACGCCTACCTCCCCTACATATGTAAAATAATTAAATGTATATATAACTCCCGATTAAATAAACATGAAAAGCTCTAGCTTTGGCAGATTGCTCGTGAGGATGATCTTCTTCTCTCCTGGAAAAATAAAATCGATCAATTGAAAACTAACGGCAATTTTCTTACAAAGAGCCCAGTACTACCCTACTTTTCGGGTTTTTTGTCTATAACTCTTGAACCAATTGATGTAAACACTTGATTTTTGGCATGCAACCCTGGGGCGAGAAGCTGCTTGAGTTCTAGTAAGTTGGGCATAATCAGATCAAAGGAACGCCTACCTCCCCTACAAATTTCAAAAAATTAAATATTCTTTTAATTACGATAACTTTCGATAGAATGACACTAGCGAGTTGAAAATTTGTCAGAATGTTGTTAGTAAGATCTACTAGGTTGGTATTGAAAATGGGCAAGATCCGACTCAACCAACCCCTACCTCCCCTACAAATGCAACTTCAAATAAGCGATAACTTTTGATAGAATGAAGCCAGCAACTTAAAGTTTTGGTCAAATGTTTGAAGTGAGATTGGGTTAGTTGGTATTCAAGATGGGTTAGATCCGACCTAAGGAACCCCTACCACCCCTAGAAATGAAACTTAAAACAAGCGATAACTTACGACAAAATAATGCTAGCGACTTAAAATTTTGGTCAAATGTTTGCAATAGGATCCTGTTGGCTAATATTGAAAATACGTAAAATACGACTAACGAAACCCCTACTTCCCCTACAAATGAAACTTCCAATAAGCGATAACTTTCGATAGAGTGAAGCTAGAGACTTGAAATTTTGCTTAAATGTTTGTAGCATGATCTTATTTGTTGGTGGTAATGATGAGCAAGATCCGACCCAAGGAACCCCTACCTCCCCTACAAGTGAAACTTCAAATAAGCAATAACTTTCGATAGAATGAAGCTAGCGACTTGAAAAATTCGACAAATATTTGTAGAATGGGTTAGTTCATTGATTTTGATAATGGTCAAGATCCTCCTGAATGATTGCCAACCTCTTCTATAAACTGGTCATATAGAAAACTCACTTTTAATGCATATGGTCGTTACCAATTGGTACTTTTGGTATCACCACTAGGTCTGTACAAGTCTAGGGTATATACGCTTCGGACTCTGGAGAAAAGTAAGGGAGATCTTCATTTCAAAAATAGGGAAACGTCACAAAGATGACTCTATAAACCTGGCTGGTATAAGTGGTGGCTGAAGCACAACTTGCCAGAGCCCACTTAGCGCGAATGCGCCATTTTGCAACCACAAACCGCGGGAAAATCGTTTATAAAATGATGGTTGGACTATCCCCTGTTAGCAAGGATGTCTAAATCCAACCGGAGGGCTCAGGAAGTATAGCAGCTCCCCGATCTTCACCCCCGATACATCCCCCAGGTTAACAAGAGATGCCTCACCCAATGCTCGATGTCTGGCCCTAGCAAGGGCCAGGCATTCGCAGAGGAAGTGAGTGAGGATTTCTTTCTCATCCTCATTCCCACAGCTGCGGCAATGCGGATTATAAGGGATGCCAAGCCTTATTGAATGTTCTCCGAAAGATCAATGTCCTGTAATGACTGCCGTGAGCCTGGCGACATCTCTACGGGACTTGGTTAATAGCTCAGATGTTTTCCTTCTGTCATATGAGGGCCATATCTTCCTTGATACGGCGCAGGTAGGTAGATTCCGCCATTTGGAATCCGCAACATTGAGGTAGTGAGAGGAGATCTTGCTCTTAACAGTCCTCAGCGAAATACAAACAGATTCTGAATGAGAGCTTTCTAGGACGGCCCCCCTTCTGGCCAGCTCGTCGGCTTTTTCGTTTCCCTCAATGTCTCTATGACCAGAGCAGGGTGATATTGAGCCATCTGCCAAGGTGAGGTAACTCTTCCCCACACCGCTCGACCAGTTTGGAGGAAGTATTCACCGAGTTCAGTGTCTCGATAGCGGCCTGGCTGTCTGAGCAAATGGCGATGTTGTGGTTATCTGTTATATCTCTGAGAGTGAGCCAAGACCTGACGTCGGGCTGTCGCGGCACGATGATGATGACTTAACAGAGTAGAATTCTTGAACTAATCTTCTATCCAGAGCAGCTCAGATCAAATTGTTAGTGTAATTGTGTGGTGTTAAACTACTCTGGGGACGACTTCCATATCTGAGGCGCCAAATTTTAATGATGGGTTTCAATCGAATATGGTCTGAAATGGACGAATCTGAAGTCCTTTTCCGCGAATTCTCATAGGAGATATTTACCTTTAAAGTTGGAACTTTTGTATGAGAAAATCCAGTGCTAAAATTGTACATACCTATATATATTGTAGAATTAATTTCCGATTTAGATAGTTAAGAACCTACTATGATACATCATCATTTAATTTTTCATATTTTCAGACCACTTGTATTTTACATTTAGCGTGAATAAGCCGCCGATAAAATTTGGCGCCTCAGATATGGAAGTCTTGCCCTACCTTGCTTGCATGGCTGTTAAAAAAATGTGCCTAATACATATATAGGAAAAGATTGTGTTTAAAATGTTATAATAGATTTAAAGGAAAAAGGAGAATACAAATGAAGATACAATCAGATAATCTAAGATAATTTCCAATGATTTAAGATAATTTCGAATGGTTGAGTCTCTCTTGCATACGCTGACTAACTGACAATGATTTTTTTTTGTATTCTCGTCACTTATTAACTTTTTCTGCTGATTGTGTTTCTGCAAGTCAAGTAGGTAATTGATGATCACGTTATCAAGGACATTCGAGTTGGTTGTCTGCTGACGATGCGCAATTGCATTGCGCGTGTTGGGTTATTCTTGATCAGCATCATCAGAAGAAACATACTAAATGCTTACTAAAATATCAGGAAAATCGGAGGTGAATTATGTAGTTAATCTGCGTAATTACCAGATTTTCTTCAAATAGAGAGAAAATGTGCTAAACTAGTCAACAATAAACTACTTCGAGCGAACTACGAGAATTCAAATACTACAATATAAATATTGAGGTGAAAACACCTCACCAATACAGCACGTTACGGAGTAACTACTCCAATCCACGGGTGGACACTGCCGATCAGCGATCCCAAAAAAAACAATTAAAATCGCATAATTTTCTTTAAAAAAAAATTGTAAAAATCTTACATTATAAAAGCTGTGATGAAAAACAGGTGAAACGCATGTTAAAGGACGATTGTATTGGACAAGTTTACTAGCTACAAACCAGCGACTCAGCAAGCGCTGTTCTCATGAAATTATAGATACATTTAAGTATTTTACATATGTAGGGGAGGCAGGCGTTCTCTTGGCCTGATCACGCCCATTTTCAATACCAACCAACTAGATCATACTTGCAACATTTGACCAAAATTTCAAGGCTCTATCTTCATTCTATCGAAAGTTATCGTGCGAACGGACAAACAGACAGACGGACAGACAGACAGACATGGCTAAATCGAATCAGGAGGTGACCCTGATCATTTATATATATTCATTGCTATACCTCCGGAGCCTCCTTTAAGGTGTTACATATTTCCGTCGTGGCAAAAACAATATACCCTATACTAAAAGTCTAGGGTATAAAAAACCAAGGGACCAACAATCAAGGGGAGGACACTGCACACCACACTGTGACTTCAGGTGAATGCAATCGCCTTTGATGAAATTCTCGCGGATTGGTGGCAGCCCAGTAGCGCATGTTCTTTTTGTTGACGCATCCATTCAAGTGAAAATAGGCTTCATCATTGGAAAAAACCATTGCGTCTTTTGGGACGTTTTCGGGAAACGCCTCACATGCGCTCGAGAATTTAAGTCGCGTTCAGAGAGTTCCTGCATAATCGTCGACTTATACGGATGGTAATGAAGGTCATCGTGAAGGATTCGCTTCACTGGATGATCAGAAAGTCCAAGGGCAGACGCACAGAACGCCGCCGGGATTGCAGAATTGAAGCTCTCACTGCCGCAATGTTCCAAATGATCTGGTAGACCGAGGGACTCCAGTTTTCCGTCTTGTCACACTCGCAGTTTGTCTGAACAATTGATTTCTGGTCGGGGACAGGGCCCAACGGGGCAACATTGAAAGTATTTCGAAATTGTTTCTGTTGTCTGTCTTCTCCTGTGGTGTGGCGCTTAACAATAAGCCACAACCTTTATAAACTTGTCGCAGGTATGTGGCTAAATAGGAGATAGGTAGATACATGATTGCATACATCGTCCGAAACTACAATAGTTTATGCTAATGAATCGTCAACTAAGCCACGTGGCTCCGCTAGGGGTTAGGGCAAACAATAGTAGTAGTACAGTGGAGTAAGGGACACTTCAATATTTTCGCGGTCAATATCCACAAGAGCAAATGTTCCCTCACCCGCAAAGCCACTTGTGTCTCGGTGTCAAGCATGGGGCAATGTTGAAAAACTACCCATTTCCGTGGGGACTAAGCGACAATTCTCAACATTTTTCGATGCAGTTAGAACAGATTCAAGTGACCGAATGGCAGCCTAACAGCAGGTGTAGTAGTATATAGGACAGCAGTCACGTCGTGGCTCCCTTGCCAGATTAGCTATTCCAAAATTGTCTAACATCTGTTTGCAAGACATTTAAAAATGGTCACGAAGACGGAATGGTAAGCTAATTCTCCAGTCGCCAGTCTTAAAACCATAACCATAGTCAACCATGGAGCGGTATATTTTCAGATCGCCGGTTCCTTGAGAGATTCCAGCTGGTGTAATTCCTTCCAAAAGCGTGTTTTGAAGAGATATAGTCAGTTTCCACAGGGAGATCCAAGTTGCTTGTATACCATATTTGGGAAAAGGCCCTACCTAGTTGCTAGCATACCCATCCGATCTTTTAATGGAAATAGCTGTGGCTTATTTTTACGCCCTTCATCACTGAGGGGAAAATTGTTTGCAGCATGTAAAATAACTGGCAAAACAGTCCAATTTTGCACCAAGGCCTCAAGATGAGCTAGCATCATCTCATTTACTAGATATTGACGGTGTCGTTTGTGCAGAAGAGTGTGATCAGCAATCGCAACATGTATTTAATAAAAATTTGGTTTCGATATTTTTCAGTTGAAATAAATCAAGTAGTATTACTAATGAATTTTTATGATCTGAATACATATATTGTATTCTAAAAATATCTCGACGTGACTATAATAGAAAAAAGATTGCCGCCGTTTTAGCAAAATATTTACTTTGCATCTTTTACTCATAAATACATCTATAATTGTAGCGGATGGTAAACATTAAACGAATTTCTATAGTGGTAAATATTAAATACGAGTACATATTGACAAATTGAAGATTAAACAAAGGAAGGTGCCTGTTTTGCATTTAATCTTTGTCCGTCTGTCTGTCTGGTTCTATGTAAACTAGTCCCTCAGTTTTAAAGCTAAATTTTGTACAAAGCCTTCTTTCTACTGCACGCAGTATATATGCCGGAACCAACGGAATCGGACAACTAAGTCATATAGCTGCCATAGGAACGATCGGTCCAAAAATTAGGTTGAATTTGGTTGAAATTGGTTTACTATCTCATATGCCTCTCATGGGAACAGTGAAATCGGAACAAGTTTTACTACTAATTTCAAAGTTGCAAATGCACCATAAGTCACATCGAAGGTGTGATACCCGTCACGCGAATATATATATATATATATATATATGTATACTGCTCTTGAGGAAAGACTATCACCTATGCTACACAACATCAGCAACACAGGCGTCCATGGGTCCTGGGAAGAACTCAAGGGCACCATCAACGAGGTCGCAGAGAAGGTCATGGGATATAAAGCCTGGCGAGCGCGAAATGACTGGTTCGACGAAGAATGCAAATTCACTTGACGCGAAAAACGAAGCCTATAGACACTGAATTCAACGAGCCAAATGAGAAAAATATGACGAGTTACTAGTCCTGTGCGATTAATCGATTAATCGTATGATAATCGATTATTTCTGATAATCGATTAATCGATTATTTCGAATAATCGAAAAAAGACGATTAATCGAAAAAATACGATCAATCGAAAGAATACGATTAATCGAAAAAATTCGATTAATTGAATTTTTCCGATTAATCGATTATAATCGATTATGATCATATACGGATACGATTCATCATATTTTTCCGATTAATCGAATGTGATCATGCGCAAATACGATTAATCGTATTTTTCCGAATAAAGACATAGAGTATTTGGCGAGAGGGTTATTAAGTACGGCAGCAGGTTGTGGCTATGCAATGAAGGATTTTTGAATGTACGTGAGACGAATACACGATTACGTCTTCGTGAGAATGTACTAAACTACTGTTGATGGCCTTTTAAGTCCTTCGATAAGGAAAACGACATTATTGGCAATGTAGGCAAGATGGGCGCCATAGGAAAAGTGGTGCAAATTGCATTGTTTTCAACGAGCTGGATATTTTGAAAATCGTCAAACTACAACGACTTCAATGGGCAGGGCATGTACAACGAATGGACGATGATCGCATGTTAAAGACTGTAATGAATGGACAACGAGTCGACAGAGCGAGGCTGCGAGGACGACCGAGAGCTCGTTGGGAGAGCGGACGCGAGCAACTACTGCGCTTCTAAGACTGGAGGACGTGGTCACGTGACCAAGATAATTGGAGGACAACGATCCAGGCGGCTAAGGCCCGACGTCGGGCTGTCGCGCCACGATGATGATGATGATGAGGCTTCTTAAAAATAACAAAATGTGAAATTATAATAATAATATGTGTTTGGACAAATTTGCGTATTGATGATAATTTAATTAGTATGATAACAAATGAATTTTCATTGCGGAATAAGTTCGTAAACAAAAACAATATTATCAATTAATTTGTAATAACAAATAAAGTAATAATTCCAAGAATACAAAAAATTGCATCTCTATTCAACAATAAACAGCCAAACCAGTGAGAATATTTTTAACAACCATTCTCAAATCCAAACGCAAAATGTGTTTTTTTTTTTAACTAACAAACTGAGACTCTTCAAAAAGGAAAAACAAAAAACTCGCTTATCACTCTCAGACTCTCACCCAAATTCGTGACTACGACTATCACTTAAGATTCAATAAACAGTAAAACAAGTCAAAAGGGTTTCCAATTAACTTGGCGATAATATGATATAATGGGTGCGTTCCGAAAAGTATCGTCATTCCTATACTTATCCATTGCTCCTTCTCCGATTTGTGAGTTCTCCGGTGAACACGACACGATTCCCGTGCCGCCATGAATATATTTCACCCAAACATACACCAGTTAATAAGGAATATTTACACTTTTAAACACAATTTTCAAACAAAGTGACGAGCGAGGACAGACTTTCCCATCACTATCCGCACTTTGACGCCGAGAAAGAGTTGTTTACGAATGGAATGACAGAACTTGTCAAGAGCGAACTGTCAAACCTCTAGGAATCGTTGAAGGGTTAATCGGATCGGAAAAAATTCGTGATACTTTTCACCTGCTCAAAGATTCTGGTATCGGTGTCTGAAATCGTAGCGTTACCGCAAAGTATCTATGAAACCGTGTCGACATCGTGTCAAAACGGTCTAAAATAGAAACTCCCCCAATGAATGCTCTTAGTATTATGTACACAAATATTGTGTTTCTCTACTTTATTAGTAGATACGAGTAGCAACAACAGTATCTATCAATTAAGTAGATTTCACTTCAATTTTATGGGAATTCGGGCAACCTGGTCTTCCTAGAAGTCTAGTGCCATCACGGTTGTTATGAATGATTGATTGATGTCAATATACTGCCTTTCATTGGGAAATACTCGTATATTAGCAACCATGTCTTAATTTAGTTTTCCTAAAATTTCAATACTAAACTCTGTATGATCACTTGATCAGATAACCGGTACATGTAGGGATCTATCACACCCATGATGCGGTCTTTGTTAAAAAAAAAGCGAACTCACAATCAGTGCAAGACGTAACTTTTTTTTTAATAATTCGACAGTCTATAAAAGTCTATAAAAAACTTAAATTAAATAACGTTTTAAAACTTTCTATCTACTCTTCTCGGCTATACCTAGGTATATTCCAAACAAAAATATTACTTGATTTCAACCATTTGGAGTTTGAGCATCGCTATACCCACGGGCCCGGATTTTCCCTCCACGGCCCTGATAATGACCCTGCAGCTCTTCAAAGGTACTGAAATCAACTTACTAAGATCTTATCTGTCTCTTTACCATATGGGAAACGCACCCTGTGGGCTTTAAGGCCCATAGGCACAACACGACTGCGATCCGACTTAAAAAAAATGCCGAATAAGCGTTGGACGGGAGTTTATTAAAGAAAAAGGAGTTTTTGTTGTTGTTTTGGCTATACATCAAATTCCAAATTTTAGGGCAAAAACCTCAAACTCGTAGTCAGCACCCAAGAAACATAAATAGAAAAAAAATCAAAACTGCACCATAATTTTTTTTTACGTAAACTACGTGATGACGACACTATTTACCGAGTATCTTTTTTCTTCAGTTTTTCACATTTAAGAAACACCTTCATATGAAACCTTGTAATATATCTCAAGAATAAGTGCAATAAACAAAAATAAACAATTTTACTATGAACGATGTAAAGAGGTAATATTTTGTTTGGCAATTTTATTGATGTTAAATAAATTGCTCATAAGAAAATGAACCGGAAAAGCATTGAAATAAGTCGAAGGTCTCCTTTTTTAGTTATTACCAAACAGATGGGTATATATTGTTTAAGTATGTACTTGCTTATGATTTTTTGGAACTTTTGTAATGAACCACCTGTAACGAACCATATTATGATCTGGTAGTGCTGCTCCCACCGGCAGATCGAAGCAGCACCTGATGAGTAGTGATCTGTTGGTGGTACGAAACCAGAAGCCGAGGGTCCCATTACACCCGGACCCAGGTGCGACCGCGTGGGCGTCTGATCCGTCCGCCAACCATTCCATCCTTATCGAAAATTTGTTTTTATTCCCCATTTTTACCTCCCCTGTTTGTGTTGTCTTCCCCAGGCCTATGAATTTTTGTTAATACGTAAAGGACAGGGGCAACGAGCGACGAAAACCCCGCCCACATCTCCCGAACTGAGCTACAGCAAGCATAGGCCGCTGCTAAGCTCGGTGAGGGGCCTTTTTTTCGCCAGATGGCACGGCCCGACTTTCACGGTCATTATGCTACCTCAGGCTCCGCCCCCACGGGCATCTTCGGATGCCCACCAAACCGTACGTTACACTTTCTTGCAGCGGACTCGTAGAATATAAGGGGCTTAGTTGACGTTTCGTTAGCATGTAACTGGCTTTGGACAATGCATGCTGCTAGCATACACATTCCGTCAAGCCAGAAAATGATGTAGTTTACTACACCAACAACCATGTCGACCGCGCGGCGGAACTCGATCCCACGGAACTATTATGTTAAACATCAAAATGACAACTGAAAAACTAAACCAAAACTAACCAAATTAAAACTAAAATAAAAATTACCAAAAAAAGACTCAGACTAATTTAATTAATTGAGTAATTAATCTTCATCATTGTGGCGCAACAGCCCCACGTCGGGCCCTGACCGCCCGGATCACCGTCCTCCAATTATCTCGGTCCTCCGTGTCCTCCATATTTCTGGACTCCCAGCAGTTGTTCGGCGTCCTCATTTAATGAGTCTTTCCGACGAGCTCTCGGTCTTCTTCGCAGCTTTGCTTCATCGACGCGTCGTCCATTGAATATTTTCTTAGGCATGCGTTCATCGTCCATTCGTTGTATATGTCCTGCCCATTATAGACGTTGTAGTTTGACAATTCTCAAAACTTCCAGCTCATCGTACAGTTCGTACAGCTCATTGTTGTACCAGATGGACCATAAATTGCGGTAACAAACTACTCAGAAACACCGCCAAAGAACTTTACGTTCAAATGTGTTTATCGTGTTTTCGGCAGCTTGAGTAAGGGTCCAAATTTCGCAGCCATACCATAACACAGGTCTTTGATAGTTTTGTATATGCGGAGCTTAGTATTTCTGTGCACATGCTTCAATTTTATTATTGGGAGGACCGAGAAGAAAGTCTAATTTGCTCCTTGGCGTCCATTGACAGGCTACTACCCAGGTATATGAAGTCGTCTACGAATTCGATGCTGAGGCCCCATCGTTGATGTTAGGTTGTTCTGGTGTCCTTGTTCTTGATTGCATCATTACTTTTGTTTCGTCCTGGTTAATGCGTAGTCCAATTTCTTTTGGTGCAATGTCAAGATTATTTAGAAGTTCTTCTGCGTACCAAATGTCAGCATGATGTTGTACAGTACTCCATGATCGATACTATCGTATGATTGCTTACAATTAACAAAGATTTGGTTACATGTTACATGCTTGACCGTGGAAAGCTGATCGATTGTAGATCGGCCAGATCGGCCGCCTTGATATTCGCCAATGATTCGTTTAGCGTTCGGCTTACAGACTAGTGCAGGACCGGTCAAAGTCTAACTTAAGGCACAGGCAGGGAAATTTTGGCGCTCCCCTCTTCACATTTTTTCAAAACGAGTTGTCAAATAAACTGGAATGATTCAATGCTTAAAATATCGTTCTTTTAAAAATCGTGCGTTAAAGATATTTGTAAATAACTTCTATGGTGTAATAGCCGCCTTAAGAACGAAAAGCTTTAAACAGTTACATATTTTTTTGACAACTTGGTATAGTGCGTTCCATATTCCAATGATGAAATTGATTGAAATAGATGAATTAAAATTGATATACTAGGCTAAGTTCATAACACAGCGGAATCGCAACAGGCTGTGGCAACAGTATCAACGCAGCTTTGCAGCAACTTGCTGTGTTCTGAACTGCACTCGCATCTAGTCATCCATCAATTGCCAAATTTCTGGTTCAAAACTGACTACTGACGAAAAATCGTTTGAAAATGACAGCGCTCCACCTGCTTCCCAGACTATTCTCTTTGCAGCAACTTGCTGTGCTCTGAACTGCACTCGCATCTAGTCAGGGCCAGATTAATATTGTAGGGGCCCGGGGCCACAGAATGATAGGGGCCCTTTTTTGATGGTAAAATGCAAATGACTATTAAACAAAGGGATAGCAATGCATTTATTAATTTATTACTTACAAAGTCACATGATGTTTAAGATAACTTTACGTGATTTTTTCGTAGCAAAGACGTCGATTAAATAATAAAATGATAAATTCCGAAGAATGTCACTTTCAATATTCAAAATCATCAAAAAATTAAGGCGATCTTGTCCCATACTTGTGCGTAATCTGTTTTTGATGGGTTTTATTTTTGAAAATGATCTTTCTCCACTACAATTGGATACCATCATTGATAAGTACATACGAAGCACTATTTCCACATTGACAAAAGTTGAGCGAAGATTGTTTTCTATGCTAATACGATAAAGAAATAGTTCTATTGACTCTTCATTCAGCTGTGTGTAGACCTTTGATAATGCAGGAAGGTGCAATAATTCGGCACATAAAGAATCTTCCACATCTTCTGGGTAGCAATTAACAAGATTTCCCGCTTTGAAATTTACATAGTTCTTCAGGTGTAATTATCATGAGCTGAAAGCCGTTGTGATAATGCCAAGATGAGTGAGTCTACTACTGGTAAAAAGGATTCAGTGCGGAACTTGTCCCTCGGTGACATTTGGACAGAATTGGTTTTTCAATAATCAAGAGGCTGCAGTCGTACGTTTGGTTTCTTAGTTCTAAATTTGGAGTCATAGTCTTCAGTTTTAGCCAATTTCTTTCCTTTAGCTTCGTACTCTTCGAAATAATCTCTTCTTGATTCGACGAAAGATTTCAGAGAGTGTGACTTCACAGCAGTACTGAGTATGGTGGGGGCTCCGGAATGGTGGGGGCCCCAGTGGCCCCGCCTTTAATCCGGCCCTGCATCTAGTCATCCATCAATTGTAAAATTTCTGGTTCAAAACTGACTACTGACAAAAATCGTATGAAAATGACAGCGCTCCACCTGCTTCCCAGACTATTATCATAGATGGCGTGAGTATTCCGAGTTCACCTTCTTTAAACATTCTAGGTACGAACATTTCCAGCAAACTCAAATGGACTGAACATATCTTTGGCGTTGCGAAAAATGCGTTATAGCCGCCATACATTATCCAATCCATCGTCCGATCGATCGGCCGATGGATCGCCATAAAATATCTGCCGATCTCCACTGCACACACACTGTGCGTCCGATGCGATAACGATTGACAATTCAAAAAGTAGGTTACGACTCACTCCCAATGCAACCTAGATTAATTTTGGTTAACTATTTGGATTTGTGTGGTATTTTCGTATACCACATATTTGATATTTCAATTGCAGTGCCATTTAAGTCATTAGAACCCTTCAAATTTCATCATTTAATAATTTGGCAATTTGACATTCACTTGCGATAATCACATACACTATCCAATCGATCGTGAAAGATGGATCGCACGAAAATCGCACTAAAATATCGGCAGATCAAAATTGATCGGCCGATCGGCACGATTTCCACATACACAGGCCGATCCGTCGGCCGATATCGATTTCGGGCGACGGATCGGCCGATCGATCGGTGTGTGTATGGCACGTTTTAAAATATCTCTCTCTCTCTCTCTCTCTCAAATATACAAAAGCCACATAAGGCCTAGGCTGGAATACAATTCCCATATATGGGCGGGTGCAGGTTGCACTGTGTTGTCCATGCTGGATAAAGTTCAACAGAAGGCTTTTAAAATTATTGGTGATCAGATCACTCTATTACCTCTAGCTTTGATTCCCTCGAGCACAGGCGTAACGTTGGTTGCTTAACCTTATTTTATCGCTACTACAACCGTCGTTGCTCTAATGAAATTAGTGATTTACTCCCTGGTCTTGCTGTTCCTACGCGTAGCACCCGGCTCGCCAGTCGTGCTCACCCTCATACTCTTGAGACCAGGTCCTGTCGCACAGTTAAATTCTTTGACTCTTTTTAACTTGTTCAATAAGAATGTGGAACAGCATTCCATCTACTGTATGTATTCTCTAATAATTATGACTTGCAAAAATTTAAACGGAATGTGCACCGGTACCTCCTACCTTAATTTCCTTCCCGACAAGGCTATGCTTGCATGAAAGGGTAATCCCCTAAAATCTTGGAAATGACATAGAAAATAAAGTGCGAGTGTCATTTACGAATTGTCATCAATTGGTCCTAGCCAGCGGAGAAATTTTTATGATGGAGAAAATTACATTTTTCACAGCATGTTGTGTCCTTAGAAAACTCAGTGGAGAGAATTCATGAAACAAATTGGCAACATATGCCAACCGTTGTGTGTTTTGAACTTAACCAATGCTACGACTTTTACGATCAAATAATTGTAAAAAAAACAATATATCGTTTATTTATACAGTCATTATTCTGAATTTACATTTTGTGTTCTATGTCAGTCGTGACATTTGTTTCAATAAGAATAAGGTAATATTGACCAAGACTTACACACTTTAACAATAGTGTGGTTTTGTGCAAATATTTAACAAAGTACAAGTGATTGATGATTTGATTGTTTTTTTTTCTTAATTCAATTTTCTCAGAAAGTTCAGGGGATCTTTAATCTATTCAACGTTGAATACATAATTCAATCGATTGAATAAAATCACCAGATGGTGAATTACGTTGACTATCCTCTTTGTATAATTAACTTTTCAAAGAAGATTGTAGAAAAAACTGATGCATAATTGGTTAAGTTCCTAAGTGAAGAAAAGCAAAAAAAGGAATAGTAGGTACGTATTTTTCAATGACAAGCCAAAACGGCAAAGCCCCATGGTTTTTAATCCAATGTAATCTTAGATTGTAATTGGTAAAATCAAATCTTCTGAATAACATGACTTGTCAAATAATGTTTATTAAATTGCAAATACAGTAGAACCCCGATTAACCGAAGTAAAGGGGGCTGGTGTCATTTCGCATAACGAAAATTTCGGTTAATCCGTGGTAACAACTAACTGCAATGAAAAGGTCAATAAAACACTTCGTACGACAAGCAGTTTAATACAAGATGATTGTTTAGATACATATAGGTATGTTAATTATTTTTTAAAGTAATCTGATATTTTTGTCTGAATCTTGTTGTAACGCTTACGAGCAGCTATATCGCGCTACCATGTATACATTTTATGAGTTCGAAATTAAAAAAAAAATTCTAGTCGCCCGTTTCGGTTAAAGCGGATTCCAGTTGAGCGAAGTTCGGTTAAGCGGGGTTCTACTGTAGTTGGACTATTGTTGTTTGATGATGTGCTACTGTAAGTCCAATAGATCAATGCTCTGTGACACTTGGATTGTTGAATGTTGTATGATAACACGGGAGAACAATTTTGACACTTTTTTGACACAATTTTGACACTCGTCGAAAGTGTCTCAACGCTCCGGACTCATTTTGCTATATATGTGGCAGTTATACATTTCTAAGTCAGAGGATAAAAATAGGCCCCTTTGTTCACCAGGCATATCTTGCCTACTTCAAAACTCCAATTTGCAATCAGGATAAATGGTGGGTCCCTCATAAAGTGTGCAGGTGCTGTGTCACACATTTGAGGTCCTGGACGAAAGCAGAACGACTTCAGTTGCCATTTGGTGTGCCAATGATATGGCGAGAGCTCTCAAACCACACAAGTTATTGTTACTTTTGTTGTACTAAAACAACAGATGAATTTCCGGAAAATCTTGGAGCTGTGAGTGATGGGCAGGGAGAGCGATTTCATCAAGATTTAAAAATCATGGAAACTCGATATCAAGGCAGATGGGATGCGAATGTGATGGCGGACTATTGTTGGAGCATAAAACGGGACTGTCCTGAAATTGAACACTCCAGGAAAAGCTACAAACGAAAATTTTTGCCATAATTTTTTTTTTAGTTCTTAGGTAATATTGTTAAGATGTAAAATCAAAATTTATAAATAAAAAAATTGTAACGAGTTTCGTTTGTTTTGATTTCAATGAAGGGAAGGTTTGTATGGGGGCCAAAATTTGAGCCCCCTGTATCTCAATAACTGGACGTATAGGAGAAAAACGGTTAGCATTTCCGGATTCTACGACCAAAAATTAGCTAGAAATGAATATCAAATCGAAATAAACAAAATGCTGTTCCCCCGTGAATAGACAGCACCCCAAAAATGCCCCAAAGTACTAAAGTCCCAATAATAAAATACTCAAGTTGGAAAAAATTATTGTGTCGGTCACCTAATAGGTGTGCTGTTTTTGTTGTTAGGTTATACCTGGCGTCAACATACAATTATTTAGCTGCGCAATCACTAGTGGCAATTGCACGTTTGTTAGTCCGAGCCGATCTACCTGGCAATACAATCCTTAGGGATTAGCCATCGATCCTGGATAGGAGCCCCACCTGTGGACTTCTGTAATACAGCAGTGACATCAGGAACAAAGCCTTATCTGGATCACAGGAGGAAGAAGAAGAAGAAGTTAGTCCTAGCCCACATACGGAAGCAATTACATATGTACAACATTTTATCTGCAATTTTTCACTACGCTGACGACATATGCCTACTCTCCTACAAAATCATGGATCTAAACGCAGTCGCTTTCGATCTCGAGAAGGACTCGAGAATGGCTGCAATAAAGATTAACACTAACCAGACCAAGGTTCTTAGCCCGCCGACCGTTGCGAAAAAGAAAAAGTCGAACTCGTCCTATTCCCATCAGTATCAATGGACAGCTTGTGGAGGTGGACGAATTCGTTTACCTATGTAGGTAGCATTGTTGCCGAAAATTGTGATATGGAGCGCGCATTCGGCATGCTTTCAAAATCTGGCAATGCAGTTATCTCAATATTAAGACCAAGCTGGGCTTGTTTGGCTCCCTGGTTCTGTCTGAGCTGTTGTATGGGAGCAGCACATGGAAAGTTTCCGTAATGCCGACATTTCTTGGCCGGCAGAAGCAAAGCAACAGCAGCAGCATCGCCTGTGTCTTAGGTAAGTGTGCTTTCTAAAACGAAACTCGCACCTCGGAGATTTTCGTAACAAAAAGCTTAAGCTTTGTACGAGAATTTCCTAGGTGTACGCACCGGTATTGAAATTCCGGGATAAGGCAAGTTGGCACACGTTTGCGTGTCGCGTTCACGTGTTTTATGTCAAACGGTTTGAGTCTATGGCTTGTAACCAAAGATGCGAATCTGTCAATTTGACAAATGCTCGGCTGTTGTCGTATCACCAAATTGGATTCATTATTGTGTGTTAATGCCAATAATTTACTATGAAATATGTGCTTATGTACATCCTACTACCTCCAGTCGTTTGTTTTGCCACTCAATTCTTACCTAATTATCCGTTTTAAAGCACAATAATGAACCCAATTTGTTGATACAACAATAGTCGAGCATTTGTCATATTGACAGATTCGCATCTTTGGTTGCAAACCATAGACTCAAACCGTTTGACATGAAACACGTGGAAACACGTGAATGCGACACGCGAACGTGTGCCAACGTGCGCGCAGCCTAAGAGTTACCAGGAAGCTGCAAGTATTCGTTAACACGTGGCTTCATCGAATTTTGGTTGTATTTTAAATTCGACGACATCAGATGAGAACTGAGAACTGAATCGGCTTACAGGTCAGATACCAATCGAGGAACTGATACGCAGGCGAAAATGTCAGACGATAGGTCGCATATGCGGAAGGATGCATTGCTGGACATTCCATGAGGTCCCATTTCTTCTCATCAATGAAAACCAACCAAGAGGGTGTCCTACAAAGTCATGGCGCCAATCTGTGGCGAAAGAGTGCACAGCGCTGGATAAGTTGTGGGGCATATGCGTCCCATTTTACAAAACCGAGTACGATGGCGCGCAGGTGTAGTTGATGCGCTATGCCACACTAGAGGTTAAGGCAAAGTAGTATTGGCTGCATTCACGTGAACAATTTTCGCTACGGAACGCTACATCCCCTCCACTACACATTTGAGGAGACGCTACCTGTCAACATTTCTTTCGTGATTGAACCGCTATAATGGTGATTATGTTAACATGTTAGAATCCTCTCCACAACTTTCGTTCAGCAATTTTCCATTGCAAAACATTTCTTTGGCACATCACGAAACAAGGAAATATCAAATCAAACGACAAGAAGACAGTGAATTTACATAGACGGGGATTCTATTTGCGCTTTATGTACACAAACGTCACAACGCACATACCAGCTGCGAATTGTCAAATGTAGCGGCTACATGCCCAGAGAGCGTAAAAAATTTATGCTACCATGGGGAAGTAACCGCTCCGGAGTGGATGGAAGGAGCGATTGCAATCACGAGCGGGAGGGGTAGTAGTGCTAAGGAGCGCTCCGTAGTGCTCCGGATGAAACGAGTGTCGTGAATGCACTCATTGTATACAAGTTCTCAATTGCTTTTCTTTCAGCAATGTGTGTGTGTGAGCGCTCCTTCCCCTCTTGAGCGCTGTGGTAGCGCTACTGTCCCAATGGCTGGTGAATGCAATCGCTCCATGGATCCGCTGCTGAGCGAAAACTTTCCACGCTTCCTTGGCTGGGAGCGTGATAAATTTTTGTTTTCACAATTTGGATAACAGTCCGTCAGATGAGCGTTGGTTGAATTTGCACGGACGACGATTGGGAATTTTACGGGAAAATTTTAATTTAAAAGTGAGCGGGATTTCCGATAATTGTATTTTCGTTGTGTGGTTATGCTCCTAGTGGGGCGGGGGTCATAGCGCGACAACTAATGATGCACGTCAGTGGGACCGGCACGACTACTATTATGAGTTCGCGTTGCTTTATTGGCTAATTGGGCATTGAACCGGCTGCCGCAGGAACCGTGTATAGATGTTGTAGCGAATAGTCAGAGTTGCAGTATGTGTGTTTTACATGTTAACTCCGTTTGAAGCTCCACGGTGTCAAATAGGTTCTGAGGACACACAGGAGCAGCATAGTTGGCCACAGGTCTTCCGACTGCTTTGTATGCGACCAGTAGCGTTTATTACCACGTCCTTATTGCGAGTGATTTGAAGCCCGGCGAAACCAAACAATTTAAACAGACAGCCGTTTTTCAGACATTTGGCGTGTCAACTGATGTCTCAAATTCGTTATGTAGCCGGTGTACCTATTCACAAAACAATTTTGGGACAGGTAGCTGCCGCACCGTGTGACATGGAGGGGAGATGTCACTACGTAGCTGCTCAGTGTTCTCTGAATGAGCCCTATGTTTATCTATTATCTAGGACTCACCTATCAAATAATAAAAATATAACAGTTGCTTCTGAATAGCGACTACTGGGAGAAGAATGTAGATTTCGTCGAGCATAATTCCAGCATAAAACTACCATTGAGTTGTACGTAAAAATATTCGATCATTCCTAGTTGACCAGACGGCGCATAATGGTTCGCGTCTCTGAGCAATAGGGGGTTTTAAATTGAGGTGATTTCACACTCCTCTTGCATGGACTCTGCGGCCTGAGGGGTTGCAATCCTCAGTATACCACCCCAGGACGCTCACTTTACTCGCCCTATACGGTACAGTGGTAAAGCCACTATTAGCTAAAGCGCAAGCCACGATAGTCGCCCGGTGAAATAGAAATACATAGTATATTAGAAAGTTATTCTGAAATTATAAAGGCAATTACAATGTCTTGTTTATCTTGCACATGGCCCTTATCAGAATAACGAACTCCTCAAATTCACTCATCTTTCTTTCACCATTCACTGAGCGACAATTGATATGCAACGAGAAACGAGTTCAAGCTCACTATCAATGGAACAAATGGACGTAATGGAAAAATTTCCGTTTTATTCAAATATGGAAAAATACTTTCAATAAAATTCTTATGTTCTTAAACAAAATAAACTGAACATCGTCTTTAACGAAAAGTGGAACCAGATAACAATACTCGCCTTGATGGTATGGCCTAAAAAAGTGACGATTAATAAATGCATCTGGGCTTATTGATTGTTGTCTAGACAAGTCAATCGTCATAACAGAGTCCGGAAACCAGAAACATTTTGACTGATAAATTCTTTCCAAAATACATTTTATTTCATAATTCCTAATTGGTTCCGGATTTATTTGTAACACAATAGCTTGTGCAACCTCGACCTTAAACAATCATCGAGTATTGTCAACAATAGGCGCCTTTTTTGCACTCTGTTCTGGAACAATTGCCCGCATTACGCTAACAACGTTGTTCTCGATAATTTTCGATGAACTGATGATGCCACAAACTTGTTCTGAAGGTAAATTTTTAGGTTGAAATATTCGAAATTCGCTACTGACAATACAATTTACTTATATACGAGTAGTTTAGGTGGGTCATACAGTTTATTTCATGTAAACAAATTTTGATTTTGTGTAAATACAGTAGTCCCTCGACTTACGTCGGAGTTAGGTTCCGAGAATTTGCGACGTAAGTCGAAAACGACGTAACTCGAGGGTAGAAACAACTTCAGGCGATAAATGTATAAGCTTTCATTTTTTGAATATGAATGTATTTATTATACCCTAGACTTTTAGTATAGGCATAGCGCATATTGTTTTGTCACGACGGAAATATGTAACACCTTAAAGGAGGCTCCGGAGGTATAGCAATGTATATTTATAAATGATCAGGGTCACTTCCTGATTCGATTTAGCCATGTCTGTCTGTCTGTCTGCCGTTCGCACGATAACTTTCGATAGAATGAAGCTAGAGCCTTGAAATTTTGGTCAAATATTGGAAGTATGATCTGATTATTGGTTGGTATTGAAAATGGGCATGATCAGGCCAAGAGAACGCCTACCTCCTCTACATATGTAAAATAAATAAATGTATTTATAACTCCCGATTAAATAAACATGAAAAGTTCTAGCTTTGGTAGATTGCTCGTGAGGGTAATCCTATACTCCCCTGGAAAAATAAAATCGATCAGTTAAAAACTAACGGTAATTTTCTTACAGTAAGTTGGGCATAATCAGATCAAAGGAACGCCTACCTCCCCTACAAAATTAAAAAAAATTAAATATTACTTTAATTACGATAGCTTTCGATAGAAATAACACTAGTGAGTTGAAAATTTGGCAGAACGTTGGTAGTAAAATTAAGTTTGTTGGCATTGAAAATGGGCAAGATCCGACCCAAGGAACCCCTACCTCCCCTACAAATGAAAATTCAAATAAGCGATAACTGTTGATAGAATGAAGCCAGCGACTTGAAATTTTGGTCAAATGTTTGAAGTGAGATTAAGTTAGTTGGCATTAAAGATGGGTTCCATCCGACTTAAGGCACCCCTTCCTCCCCTAGAAATAAAATTTTAAATAAGCGATAACTTCGACAAAATAAAGCTAGCGACTTGAAATTTTGGTCAAATATTTGTAGTAGGATCCAGTTGGCTAATACTGAAAATACGTTAAATCCGACCAATGAAACCCCTGCTTCTCCTACAAATGAAACTTCCAATAAGTGATAACTTTCGATAGAGTGAAGCTAGAGACCTGACATTTTTTTTTAAATGTTTGTAGGGTGATCTAATTGGTTGGTGGCAAATAAGCGATAACTTTCGAAAAAATTAAGCTAGTGACTTGAAATTTTGGTAAAATATTTGTACTGGAATCTAGTTGGTTGTTATTAAAAATGCGCAAGGTTCACCAAACGAAAGCTTTACATCCCCTTTAAGTGAGACTTCAAATATGCAATATCTTTCGATAGAATGAAGCTAGCGACTTGAAAAATTCGACAAGTATTTGTAGAATGGGTTAGCTAATTGATTTTTAGAATGGCCAAGGTCCTCCTGAATGTGTGCCAACCTCCCCTATAAACTGGCCATATAGGAAACTCACTTTTAATGCATATGGTCGTTGCCAATTGATACTTTTGGTATCACCACTAGGTCTGTACAAGTCTAGGGTATATACGCTTCGGACTTCGGGCCGAAACGAAGCTTCGGCCTGGTTTTTTAATTGACATTTCACTGTTGTCCCCCAACTCAATAGCTTCAATTAATTGGTAAAATGTACGCCGCAAATAATAGGCCTTAAAGGATGCATTAACACCTTGATCCATTGGTTGAAGAATCGCGGTCGTATTAGGAAGCAAAAAAATCACCTTAATGGCATCATTGTTGAGATTTATGGGATGACTTGGAGCGTTATCTATGATTAGTAACGCTTTATGAGAAAGATTATTGGCTTCCAAATATTTCTTTATTTATATTCTTTATTGTCGGACAGAAATATTGATCGAACCAATCACAAAATATATAAGAAGTAACCCAGGCCTTTTTGTTGGACCTCCAAATAACCGGTAGATTTTCCTTGTACACATTTTTGAAAGCTCTTGAATTTTCTGATTGATAAACAGCAAGAGGTTTCAGTTTCAAATCACTTAATGCATTCCCTCCGAGAAGCAAAGTAATCCTGGATTTTTCTGCCTTAAAGCCAGGAGCTCTTTTTTCTTCAATCGAAAGAAATGTTCTTGAGGACATGCGTTTCTAATACAGGCCTGTCTCGTCAACATTAAACACCTCCTGTGCGCAATATCCTCCATTTTCAATAATATCATGTAAAGTGTTTGGAAAGATCTTCGCTGAAAACGGCGACGTAAGTCAAGGGACAGACGACGTAATTTCAAGGGTTTGGTCTCAAAGTAATGAACGACGTAAGTCGAAAAAACGTATAACAAGGGAGACGTAAGTCAAGGGATTACTGTAAATGGAATAGCAAACAAAATGATTCTCAACATTCCTACTTGACCGGGTGATGCATAGTGGTTTGCGTCTTTGATTAATAGTGGGTTTTAATTTGAGTCGATTTTTCACTCCCTTGCGTGGACTTAGGGGGTTGCAACCCTCAGTATACCGCCCTAAAACGCTTGCTGCCCTCTATGCCTCTATATCCCACAGCGGTAAACCCACTATTAGCCAAGGCCCGAACCACGATGCGTCGCCCTGTGAAATATGAATACACCAAAATAAAAGAAAATTGATACATTGCGTTTCCAGTGAAAATAAATTAGAATTCGAATTTTTTCTTGAAATTTTAGTTGAGGTTTGAAGACTAACTAACCCAAGACACACTCTGAATTAATGAAATACTCCATTTTCACCTAAATTTCCCTTTCGCTATTCGATCGTTTCTTTGCTGCATATTCTGTTCTGTATTTTTCTGGTAGAAAAAACGCGACTTATATGAATCAGTAGATTAGATCAAAAGTTAATTGCATCGCATGCTTTGTAGTTGCCGAAGTGTCATGCACTTGTGCGCCTTTCAATTAGTTACGGATCAGTATCTATCAAAATAATTGCTTTAACCTTACCCTTAAAAAGTTTAAATTGCATACTAAAATCTGCCACACAGACGAATAAATTAATGCGAACTCTGGAAATTGAACAAATGCAAATTGTGGCATCCTTTTCGATGTTATTATGGAAGCGCTTTCTTATCAATTCATGTTACATCATAGACTTGGCTACGTTATTTTTATTTTTATTACATACTTTTATGGCTCGGCAATGAAAATTGAAAGCAACTTATCATGCTGTCTGTTTGTTATGTACAGTCTGTTCCATAAGAAAGGTGGCGCGAGTATTTCGATAGTTATCAAAATATTTATTCCAATTTTGTTTACAGTGTAATACAAGTGAAAAGCTTCGACGCAATCAATTAGTAACCAGTGTCGTCACGTTCAGCATTGAGAATGGCCTGGCAGCTTCGAGGCATGCTTTCGACGAGGTTTTTAGCGTAGCTTGTTGGAAGAGAAGCCAAATCTTTACAATCTTCCGAGAAATCTGCTTCAAATTGTGAACAGGCTTTCACGCAAGTTTGCTCTTCATAATGGCCCAGACATTTTCAGGAGATTGGGAGGTCCACTTCATGGTGTTGATGCCATTTTCCTCCTTCCAGGCGCGGCAGTGGCAGCTTCGTTACTTCGGGTCGTTGTCTTCTTGAAGGACCCAATTTCTGTCATCAGGTCCAAACATTTTCTCGGCGGACTTCCTAGGGCTTCGTCTGTAAATTTCAAACATTTTCACTGTATTCAAATTCTGCGTGAAAAGCCGCAAGCAACCAAATCTCCGCTCTGAGAAGCACTCCAAATATTTACTTTTACCGGATGTTTGACAGTACGCTGAACGAAATCGGTACTGCTTCCCAACCAGGCACGCTTCACTGGAACGCACGCCCAAAAAGTTGCTTCATCCGAGAAAATAGTTTCCGACCAATCGCGATCCTTGTTTTCCTCCGCCTAGTTCAGGCGTTTTTCCATGTGGGTTGCGCTGAGAAGAGGCTTCGAGCTTGTAGAACGGTATAGCCGCTTGGCTGCATGTAAACGTCACCTTATCGTGTTGAGGCTGACATGACTTCCTTTCCTGGCGAGTTTGACCTTGGCTGCGCGCAGGCCCAGAGTGGGATGACTCCTGAACATCTGCACTATCACTTTGTCGTGTTTGCTGGAAGTCGCTCTTGTTTTCCCGCGTTCAGGAAGATCATAAACATTTTTTGTCTCTTTGTACCTTTTCACTCACTTCTCAACGAACTTCTTTGACTTTTTAATAACTTTAGCTGCCGCGGAATTTGATAATTTCGGTCCTTTTGCATGCGTGCACAGAAAGACAGCCTCAAAGCGGTTCGCGTACGTGGAACTCATTTCGATAAACGGCTGCTCACTTCGACGAGCAACACTGAGGTATGTAAATCAATAACTGCATCGTAGTCGACCGATGGTACGATCCTGGAAAGAAAAAAAATGGAATATTTTCAATTCTACTATTAAAAACCCCGCCTCTTTTATTGTGGAACAGACTGTATGTGGTACATTTACGTTGTATTGTGGAAGAAAGTCTCCAGTTGAAGTTGGAAGCATGGGAATAAGAAAGTAGCTTTTTGGCTGATGAGTGAGAATTACAAATGCACTGTCTCTGTCAGGGCAAACCTACATCATACTATACCATTAGGTCCGTTTTCTCAATGTCTGGTTAAACTGCCAGTTAGCTATCCGGGACACTAAATTAAAATCGTATGCAACCCTCAAAATATGATATTGTATAAAAATCAGCTATTGCTGCTTGTTCTATTCTACGTCTGTACTCAGTCTGTCTCTAAGTGTTAATATGCGGCTGAATTGGTTTTTTGTGACCAGATGAATTGTCTCATTTGAATGTGCAAACGTACACAGTTCTAGCTGTCAAAATCTCAACACCCCGTATCAGCTGTTTGGAATTATCGTCCGATTAATTTTTAGTCGTAGGATAGGTGCCGTGTAGCGTTTGTCTACAGGATTAGCTTTAACCAGACATTATGAAAACAGCCCTGGTGTTTCTTTTTAATAACGCATAAATCGATACAAAATATTTCTCCGATCCGATGAATCATTCGGTGACTACAACAACCCCAATGCAAACTCTTTTTCTAGAACTTTACAATGGCTGCGTTTCTATTTTGGACCGTGTTGGAAGCGCGTCGACACGGTTTCATAGATCCTTTGCGAGAACGGTACGATTTCAGACACCGATACTATAATTTTTGAGAAGGGGAAATGTATCGCGAATTTTTTCCGATCAAATTTTCCCTTTCATGATTCCTAAGGGCTTTGACAGTTCGCTTTTGACAAGTTCTGTCACTCCATTTGTAAATAACTGTTTGTTGGCCTCAAAGTGCGTATAGTGACCGGAAAGTCTGTCCCCGCTCGTAATATTATTTGAAAATTGTGTTTGAAAGTGGAAATATCCCTTATTAAGTGGCGTATGTTTTATTCATGGCGGCAAGGGAATCGTGTCGTTCACCGGAGAAATCACGTATCGGTGAAAGGACAATGGATAAGTAGCGCATTTACGATACATTTAGGAACGCACCCAATGTAACTTACTGCTCATAAATTTGTTGTTAGCGACTCGCCCCGGAAAACTTGTTTTATTAATAACTTTTTTTCTAAGGGTGGGCAAACGAAATTTTTTCTTGGACAAACATGGGCCTACGATGGGCAAACGAATTGCGCAAATTGCACGAATAAAATTTAAATTTAAATTGGGAGGTGGATAAACGAAACTAAAGGTTGGCCAATCTCGTGTTGACGATGGGCACACGAAATACCGTAAAATGGCGGATAAATATGGAAAATGTGAAAATTTGTTGTTAGCGACTCGCCCCGGAAGAATTGTTTTGTTAAAAGCTGTTTTTGTAAGGGTGGGCAAACGAAACTTTTTCTTGGGCCAAATTCCGCGAATAAAATTACAGATTTGCGTCTTTTATTTTTTACAAGCATTTTGATGAGCGAATGAAAAAAATTGAGGGGTGCGCAAACGAAAGTAAAAGTTGAGCATTTCTGTGTTAACGATGAACAGACGAGACAGCGTGAAATAGCGCATAAATATGGAAAATATTAAAATTTGTTTCTTTGCGACTCGCCCCAGAAAAATAATTTTGTTAATAACTTTTTTTCTAAGGGTGGGCAAACGAAACTTTTTCCTGGGCGAACATAAGCCTCCGATGGGCAAACGGATTGCACAAATTTCGCGAAAACAAATTTAAATTTGCGTTTTTTTATTTTTTACAAGCATTTTGATGTGCGAATAAAAAAAATTGAGAGGTGGGCAAACGAAAGTAAAGGTTGGGGAAGCCTGGGCTAACTATGGGCAAACGAAATAGCGTATAAAATCGCGAAAAATCAAAATTTGGATTTTCAGTGGCTCCCAACCTTTGAAAAAATAAAAAAAAATAACTGGCGCAACAGTCCAATTTGAACCATGACCTCGAGATGAGTTAGCATCATCTCATTTTCTAGATCGTGACGGTTTTTGTGCAGAGGTATGTGATCAGCAATACGCTCAACCGAGTTATTTACCCCATAATGGGTACTCATTTAACAGCTGAGTGGGATCATAGTCCGACACGTAAATCCCCGGAATCGGACCGGGGCCCAGTGCGTTGAAGGCGAACGTGCTAACCGTTGCGCCATCCGGACTTGCGCCATCCGGACTTGCGCCATCCGTACTTGAAAAAATACATTTGTTAATAACTTTTTTTCTAAGGTGGGCAAACGAAAATTTTTCCTGGGCATAGCCCGCGTATGCTAAAATATATACGATGGGCAAACGATTTACCTAGTTTGCATAAAAAAAAAATCGTCTCGAGTTGCCAACTTCACAGACCTCTGATTGTGGGCTATTGTTGCATAGACTGGACTTCGCTATACTCTGCTGGTTCCAAGGGAATTAAACGTTTAATAATTGCCCATGCTATAAGCAATAGACGTTAATATGATAATGAAAAAGTGATCTATGTGTTTTTTTCTGTTCCACTCGTTTTTAGGACTATGTACACGTGTATTGGCTGTACGAGTAGTATTGCAACAATTTGGTAACATATTCGTACAAATATTTCCTCAAAACGTCCAGTTTCGCATTTTTTGTGCTTCGAATTGCTCATGCTCAGTGTGCCATGTAATAACTGCAATATAGTCATTCGAGTTAATCCACCAGTACTGAAATATTTTCATAAAATGTATGTACTTGATTTCTGTTGAAATTACTTAATAAGCCACTTATCTTTCATTCATGTGTGCATATTTAAATATTTAAACGATTGCGACTGCCATGCGGAATAAGAACACGGAACCCACATATTCTGTACAGCTAAATTCTTTCAATCAATAGTAGTACATCTACTGGAATTCTAGCATCTGCCGCTGAAATACTCGAAATAATTAGTGCTTATTCCACTGTTTTTCTTTTCACTATTGTAGAAAAAAAGGGGATTTTTTATATTTTCATGAGCGTCTAATCTAAGCAATAAGGTGACAAATTCACTAAAAACAAATGACTTTCCATACTTGGAACTCAACAATCTGTAACGATACTATACCATCTAAATAAATATGGTTAAGTAAAGTAATTTCAGTGAAAAAACTCTTTTTATTTCGTTTATTTAGTTTGAATACCTGTAAAATTATTGGTAATAAAAAATGAATGAAATGGAAACATTAACTTGAATGCTTTGCTAGAGACTATTTTCTGTAAAAAAAAAACTTATTTCATTTGAGCTACAACAACCATTGTTTACTATTTTTATCAGTCCCGTGCTCACGGCAGGGGTTTTGGGGTGGGGTTTTCGTCCACTGAAAATTAATACGAGTATACTATATCGAAAATCAAAGATTTTAGCCTCAACGCAGAAACTGTTAATTGAGAATAAATATGGTAATAAATATCTAATAATATATTTGAACAATTGTTTAGTGGGGAAAACATTTTCTAAGAATTTAACTTCTGATACTACGTAAATGAAAGGGTCAAGCTTTTGAATAATTTTCATTTAGATAAGCATAAAATATATGTATAAGCATTCCTTATACTTAACTTCTTTTACCTATCAATCGAAACTACCGAAGCGGCACACCCTAACTAGACCAAATGCCTAATGATCATCATCATCATCGTGGCGCGACAGCCCGACGTCGGGCCTTGGCCGCCTGGATCATTGTCCTCCAATTATCTCGGTCACGTGACCGCGTCCTCCAATTTTGGGAGCCCAGCAGCTGCGCGGCGTCCACACCTACTGAACTCTCCCAACGAGATCTCGGTCGTCCTCGCAGTCTCGCTCCGTCGACTCGTTCTGCATTCATTACTCTCTTAGGCATGCGATCATCGTCCATTCTTTGTACATGCCCTGCCCATTGAAGTCGTAGTAGTTTGACGATTTTCGAGACTTGCAGCTCATCGTACATTTCATACAACTCATGGTTGTACCGGATGCGCCATCCATCTCGATCGCAAACAGCCCCGAAAATTCGCCGTAGAACCTTACGTTCAAAAGTGTCTAGCATGTTTTCGGAGGCTTGAGTTAGGGTACATGCTTCGCAGCCATAGCATAGCACTGGTCGTATAATGGTTTTGTACACGCGGAGCTTCGTGTTTCTGTGCACATGCTTCGATTTCATTATGGGGAGAACCGAGAAAAAAGTCTTATTAGCTAACTGTATCCGTCGCTTGAATTCGTCAGTTTCGTTGGCGTCCCTTGACAGGTTGCAACCCAGGTAGATGAAGTTGTTCACGAACTCGATGTTGAGGTCCCCCACCTTGATGCTCGGTTGTGCAGGTGTCCTTGTCACCGATTGCATCATTATTTTAGTTTTACCCTCGTTAATACGTAATCCAACTTCCTTTGCAGCGGTATCGAGCGTATGCAGAAGTTCTTCTGCGTCAGCCAATCTTCGGGACATGATGTTGATGTCGTCGGCGTACGCTGCTAATTGTGTCGACTTGATGAGTAGCGTCTTGCTGTTGTCCAAATTCATGGCCCGAATAACGTATTCCAGTGCTAGGTTGAAGAGCGTCGGAGCCAGTCCATCGCCCTGTTTCAAACCAGTGCGTGTTTCAAATAGATCAGTAAGTCTATTCTGGATCCTGACTTGTGAGACGGAGTTGGTCATCGTCATCTTTGTCAGTCGCACTAATTTTGCTGGTATACCAAATTGCAGCATGATGTTGTACAGTACTCCACGATCGATACTGTCGTATGCCTGCTTGAAGTCGACAAAGATTTGGTATACGTTTACGTTGTATTCCCAGCACCTCTGGAGTATCAGTTTGACTGAGAAGAGCTGATCGGTTGTGGAGCGACCAGGTCTGAAACCGCTTTGATATTCGCCAATGACTCGTTCTGCGTACGGTTTTATTCTATTTTCCAGAATTTTCGTCAAAATTTTATAGGACGTACAAACTAGTGATATGCCCCTGTAATTCTCACACCGCAGTTTATCTCCCTTTTTATGGATTGGACAGATGATGCTTCTGCGCCAATCGTCTGGGATCTCCTCGTTCTCCCATATTCGCAGGAGTAATTGATGTATGGCATCAACTAGACTCGTTCCACCGAATCTTAGCAGTTCAGCTGGAATCTCGTCAGCGCCCGGCGCTTTATTTCGTTTTAGTGACCGCAACGCGAGATCAACTTCCTCTACTGTCGGGGGTTGAATGGGTGGGCCTAGATCAACAATATCGTCGAGAGCTTCCTGTGTGGGGATGTTAGATGGTCGGTTTAGAAGCTCTTCAAAATAAGAGGCCCATCGTTTGTTAATACCATCGGTGTCGCTGATGATGTTTCCATCCTTGTCCTTACAAAGGCTAGTCCTGTGTTGGTAGCCGTTCTTAATTGTATTTACTAGTTTGTACGCTTGTCTGGTGTTCCTATTAGCTAAGTTTTCGTTTATGTTCAGCAACTGCTCGTCAAAGTATTTACGTTTCTTACGTCTAATTATTCTATTCGATATTCGCCGTAGCTCGTCATATTTTTCTCTTCTGGCTCTGGTTCCTCGTTGAATCCATTGTCTGTAGGCCTCGTTTTTCGCGTCAAGTGAATTTTTGCATTCTTCGTCGAATCAGTCATTTCGCGCTCGCCGGGCTTTATATCCCACGACCTTCTCTGCGACATCCTTGATGGTACCCTTGAGTTCTTCCCAGAACCCATGGACGCCTGTGTTGCTGATGTTGTGTAGCATAGGTGATAGTTTTTCCTCAAGGGCGGTAGTATACGCCACCGCTGTAGCATCACTCAAGAGCTTATCAACCGCAAAGATTTTGGGAGGGCTGATTCTTGACTGGTGCACTGAGGAAATTCTACATCTGTAGGTCGTCTTCACCAAGTGATGATCTGAGTCGCAGTTTGCTCCTCGATAGGAGCAGACATCCATGACACTAGACGCCCATCTCCTGCAAATGAGGACGTGGTCAATTTGGTTGACGGTATGTGCGTCTGGAGACTTCCAGGTCTGCTTGTGAATGCGTCGATGCGGGAAACACGTAGAGATTACGACTAGATTCCTGCTGCAGGCGAAGTCGATAAGTCGCTGGCCGTTATCGTTACATTCTTCATGGAGGCTGTGGCCTTCAGAGGTCCCCCGATGCCAACTTTCATTCCCGACTTTCGCGTTAAAGTCTCCCAGCAGCAATTTGACGTCGTTTGTTGGAAGTGAGTCGAAGAGAGTTTCAAGGCGGGCGTAGAACTCGTCTTTTACTGCGTCTTCTTTAACTTCAGTGGGGGCATGCACATTGATGAGCCAGAGATTGAAGAATCGAGTCTTGATGCGAATCGCACATAGCCGTTCATTTATGGGTTTGAAGTCAGTAATATGCGGTTTGAGGTGATTGTTCACTATAAATGCTACTCCAAACTCCTTGCGGCCCGATGGTTTGCCACTTGTAAAAATTGTGTGCGATTTCTTGGCATTAATCTCGCTGCCAAGCCAATTTGTTTCCTGGACTGCAGTAATGCTCAGTTTGTACTTTTCGACCTGTTGAAGGAGGGCCTTCTCGGCCCCCGGTTTGTTCAGGGAGCGTACATTCCAGGATCCGAAAGAATAATCCTTTATTCGTTTGCGTGGTCGTCGTTGTTGATCCGTCCAATCCGAGGCTTTTGTTCCAGGTTTCTTGACATGGAGTGGTTTTTACAAGGACGAGTTGTCAGCACGTCGCTTAACCCCATTCAGGGGATGGCCTCGGAGATAGCTGCTTCAGATGGTTTAATAAACGTGCTGGGGCCCACACAACTATGTAGCAGGTCCAACTACGCAAGTCATTCCATCCTACTAGACCTGAGACGCTTAGGTGTTCGTCAGCCATTCAGGCTACAGCTATCTGCCTTTTCCAAACTGTCTTATCGCTAAGACATTGGCCGTCAGCGAATTGATACACTGCCGTTACCAGGGGGCGCCCACGCGGAGGACTATGGAAAAGGTCTTTGCCCCCCAAATGCCTAATGATATGTGATACTAAAAATAATAAGCTAGCCTTCGGCTAGCTACCTTCTTTGTGACTTATGGTGCATTTGCCACTTTGAAATTAGTGGTAAAACTTGTTCCGATTTCACTGTTCCTATGAGAGGTATATGAAATAGTTAGCCGATTTCAACCAAATTTAGGAACGTGGTTTGGCAGTCAATGATTGAATAATATGAAAGATATCTTCAGTAATAAAAAAGTTTTTCTAACAAAAACTTGCTTTTGGAATGGTCGTTTCTATGACAGCTATACGATAGAGTACTCCAATTTCAAATAAATTTAGGAATGTGATGTGACTAACTACTAAATACTATTGATTAGTGAGAAATTTAAAAAAGATATCTTTAGAAATAAAAAAGTTTTTCTCACAAAGACGAATTTTTGAAACGGTCGTTCCTATGGCAGCTTCTAAATGCGGTCTTAACGTCGTCGCAAATAAAGGCGGACAGTGCGTGCAGCAAACTTGGGTTGTAGATGAATAACGCGGGATTTTTTCAGCTTCCATTCGCTCACGAAACACATTTTTTTTTCCAGGAACGCGATTTGGTTTTGATATGCTGTGCCTTAGTGCAAGAACAACCAATGTCATAAACACGATTTTGAGAAAAACGGCTTTGAAATGGTTGGGTCAATTTTAATCTTCTTGAGTGATTATGTTAAACTACCTTTTAGTATGTTGATATGGAGAATCTAGTTAAACTGCAAATTCCTTGTATTTTGTAATTGTTACATAATATCCCATTAAAAAAATTATTTAGCTAAGTCACCCCCAACTGTAGGCCGGATGGCGCAACAGTTAGCACGTTCGGCTTCTACGCACTGGGGCCTGGTTCGATTCCTACTGAATGCGGTAATTTTCGATGAAAAAGGGGATTTACGTGTCGGACTATGAGCCCACTCAGCTGTTAAATGAGTCCCCATTTAACTCGGTTTAGCGTGTTGCTGATCACACACCTCTGCACAAAACCGTCACGATCTAGAAAATGAGATGGCTAACTCATCTCGAGGCCTTGTTTCAAATTGCACTGTTCCGCCAGTTATTTATTTTATTATTACCCCCAACTGTGGTATTTATTAAATAAAAATTGTATAATATTTTCATGCAAAAAAAGTGACGACTGATATCCAACGGTTTTATCTATTTCATTCAGGCAGAATAATATTCCTTGGCCCTACAAATGAAAACCCTTTAAAATTATTAATGCCGATATCTCAAAAGTGATAAAAACTGACATTGGTTGTTCTTGCATTAAGCCAGTGATATATATTTGTATATAATTGTTATTGTTAATTTGTGGTTACATTTTTTAAATTTTCATCATCATTACGTCATCTTTAACCCGAAGATCGCTTCCACGCAATTCTCTAGGTGTAACAGCACACTCAATATGATGTATGTGAAAAGTTCGCAAATCTAGCAGCTTTACAGATTAGCAGTTGCAGCAGCTATTAGCCCTAGATCCTCTGACGTGTTATATCTGTGAAGATAATCGTTTACGCAGTTGTTTACATATACAAAAATAACAGGATGGTGTACTGAAAAAAATACTATAGTGAAGGATTAAACAAAATAAAATAAAAAACTGTTAAAAAAACGAATATCACAACATTATTGTTAATTTGATTTGTTGTCCACATACTGGGACATGCCAATTTGTTTATAATAATTTACGTGGAATAACGAATTTACGAGTATTAGTTTGTTATGAACATGAACCTGAACCAGAGATTTTTACAATATTTTAGCGACTTCATACTGTAATCATAAATCACGTTTAAATGATTAATCCATCCACTATGAAAACAAAAACGGTCGTTTATAAAGACAAACAAAAATCGCATTCTTTATTATAGTAAATATTCATCGTCGGTTTTCCGACATTTAATAACAGCGGGGTCCATACAAGACAACTGACTGGTCTGTCTTTGATCCAAGTCTCGTATGGGATCTCATCGGATCAGAGTGGAAAGTGGATTAGTTATATTAACCGTCAACTTGTTGCTCGGCAATTCGCCACCTATCTTTGTATTTGTATATCAGTCCCCAATTGAATGGTGACTGTTTGAATTTACTCGTCGCAAATCCGTGGTGTTGATTCATTCTGGATCTCCGTCCGCTTGAGTCGAACCCGGCTATTATCGCAAGCGTTGATAATTGTTTTCTCAGGTGCAAATTATGTATAAAAAAAAGTAAAAGAATGCAAACAGTAAGCTAAAGATGCCATGCAAGTGTGGATGATTTAATGATTTATAAATTCAAAGCAGTTTCGCCACATGCATGCATTCATCCAAAATATTGTCACCAGTTTTTAAACCGTTGACTTTATAAAGTATTGGGTACATATGTATATAAGTATTGTTTTTGTCACAACGAATAATGTAACACTTTAAACGAGCGTCTGTAGATATAGCAATGTACCTATATATAGGTATATTGTAGTATATAAATGATCAGGGTCAGCTCCTGTTCCTGATTCGATTTAGCCATATGTGTATGTCTGTCTATCTTCTGTCTGACCGTTTGCACGATAACTTTCGATACAATGCAGCTAGAGACTTTAAATTTTGGCCAAATGTTTGTAGTACAAATAGAATCTATTTAGTTGGTATTGAAAATGGGCTAGATTCGACCCAAGGAACCCCTACCTCAACTGGAAAAAAGCTTTTCGGGTGCATCTTTCTAATCCTTACTTAAAGTTTATTTTCGAATTAGATTAAGGGCCGGTTGCTCAATGTCCGATTAAAATTTATTTTAAGAATAAACTGCCATTTAGCTCAATTTGATTTGCTCAATATCTGTTTAGCGTTATTAATCGGGTAAACGCTAACCTTTGAAGAGAGAGTATCAGAGGAAATGAAAAAGAGCGAGAGAAACGAAGCAATTCGGCACAAGTGAGGAAGTAGGAAGGGGGATGGAAATTTGACATCTCTTTTGCATCTATATGGTCCGGGCGGGTGTTCCGCGGCAGAGAGACAGACTGGAATGTTATTGTTCCACTAGGAGAAGTAGGAGAGGGGATGACATCTTACGTGCTTCCTGTGCTTTTATATAGACTGCGCGGGTGTTGCGCAGTGGAGGGCGTGTGTCTCTCTGTTTACTTTTTACGACTGGAATTGCTTCAAATAGTTTAGTGTTGAGTATATGCCGCTAACCGTTCCCTAGCCTTCGATTAATCTCTTATCCAAAACAAAATCCAACCACTGGCTTCCGGTTGAAAGTTTATCCGAAACAAAAACCCAACACCTGATACCGGATGCTGAGATTTTGACAGCTAGAACGGTTCACTTTTGCAAATTCAAATGAAAACAATGAAAGTGACCATAAAGGACAGAGTTCCTGCAAATTCATTCGATAGAAGAGAATTCGCAACAAACTCAGCTGCAAATTAATATGCTGAGAGACCGTACTAATACAAAATAGATTCGTGGACGGTTGAATTCCGCCAAGAAAATCAGCTGATTTTGCTATAATGGTGGTCTGAGATAAGTTCCACACTTTATGGCTTAGTAATTTGCTTGAGACGTGTGAGAAAACGAAAATGCTTATCGGACTGTTTATAGCTTCAAATAACTTGTGTCCCTGTTAGTTAACAAAGAGTTTATTCGAACATTGAGAAAACGGGCCTAATTATGTTATTTATTTAATACTTAACATTTTGTTACACTTTTTTTTCCTTAAACTAAAAGCCTGCAATGCAATCTAATCGAAAAATAGAACTTTAATCAACCAGCATTTACTCAGTTAGTTAGCGAGTGTTTTAGGTCCATATGCTGATGCGGAAATGACATTGCCGGCAGCAGCAATCGCTGTGTTGGCAGAGACGCTCACCTATTAACTTAAAGGAGTAATTCCTATGCGACGAATCTAGTCGTACGACTAGAGCCATGCGGCTAGAGTCGCATGTCAAGTTGTACAGAATTTAATGGAACGAGATAGTATAGTCTAATAGCCGCCATATACGATGCAATCCGTCGTCAGATCGATCTGACGATCACAATATCGTCAGATCGATCTGATCGCACAGTGTATGTGACTATCGTTGACGATTTTTTTGACAGTTCCATATCGTCAGATCGATCTGACGATGGATCGCACCGTCTATGGCGGGTCTAAGAACTAGGTGGAAAATAAAGGAAAGTTTTGTTGCAATTTTGATTGTTGGGTTTCCGTTTGGGTGGCTAAACACGAATCTGAGGTTTCCCAACAAAATTTTTTTTTTAATAGAATGTTCATTCGAATATATCAAGACCAAATATTAAACTTGTCAAATGCAACTGTGATAAAAGAAACTAATTGATTCATTCAGGGTGGAACAAACGAACTTTGAGTCGCAACCGCTAGATGTAGTCAAGCTGTATGATGCATCGAAGCTAGAATTTGCCCTGAATAAATCACCAGGGCAGAACGTTAACCCATATAGGTTAATGTTGTTGTAGTAGAGCGTGCTATTCCTCTATCTTGAATATGTTAAGATTCGCTAAAGAACGCGCCCTTTGTTCTTGAATTTTAAATGTTTTTATTGTATTTATGTTTGCTTTAATCACGAATAGATGATTTTATCTAAATTACGTTGAATAAACAAATATGGATATTTTTCGTAAACATAAAACCACACTGATTGTAACAATAGATCAGTTTGTTTGATTAAACCTCATAATAAGGACATTGGCCACTTTCTTATAAAAAAAAAGAAATATCTAAACATTCGGACAGTTCAATATATTTTCCGAGAAAAGAAAATGTTATTCTTTAGATATTTAAGGCTACATTTTTGTCTTACTTTTGTTTGACATATTTCAAGATACGAATCAAAAAATTGAACTTAGTTCAATATACCTACCTGCTCTATAAAAATTTATTGTTAGCTCGTATCAACACACTCGTATAATCTATTAGCATAGCTTATAGTCATGTTAATGTTATGCAAATTTTATTAGAGGGTGATGTTTGTTTATATCACAGTCCAATTTTTGTTAATCAAGTATGACAAATATATTTTACATCTCCGTATTTTTTATTAGCGCTCTTAATATGCATTAAAGATTTCTTATAATTTGTTGTATATTCTGTCTCTTCCAATCATTTGGACAACAAGTGCTGTGGTTCCCTTTCTTTTATGGATTGCTTCATGAGTGGTAGCAACTCTAGCAAATTCAGCACAGTTGATTTGCATACAAAATTGGCGGAATGGCAATTAATTGATGTTTCATTGATTTTGTCACACTTGAAGTGAGACTTGAAGGAATTTTTCATAATTTCACAGTGAATGTTGAAATGAATGCAAGGAATATTAAAAAAAAAACTTTTTGCATGGTTCTTTTTTTTAGACTCTTCATTAAGTGATGTCTGTTTTATGTTCATAGGCAACATTTGTTGTGTTGTTGCCATGCTATCGATTTTTTGTCTATATCTACATCTACCCATAGAAAGATTATGCATTCAATAATTTGGTTTTAAATCAATTATTTCTTAAATTTCATTTTTGCTAATTATTTTTGTATAACAGGCTTTAGATTTTATTTATTTATATTTATTTATGCTTTCAGATTGAAAAAAAGAAACACTGCAATTAACAACTTAACAATTGGGGTGCTGTTGAAAATATACGAAGTGATGTTAAATTAGTAAAGCACCAACAACATTTACAAAAATTCGAAACTATGGGGTAAGTTTATGAAACATTTTGCCACTCAAAAACTTGATAAAATAAAACTTTATGATACTCAAGTTATGGTGTCAGTCCGCTTTTTATTTGGATTGGATCATTTTTAATACATACAATACGCTTCCTTACCAACAGGACGCTTTGCGATTTCAGAATATGGAGTGTAGTAGTACGTACATTGCAGAGCACTTCATTAGGCGCGTTTTTTTTTAACAACCATGCAGAGCAGATTAAGACCACACAATTCACTAACAATTTGATCTGAACTGCTCTGGATAGAAGGTTAGTGCAAGAATGCTACTACGTTAAATAGTCTCTGTTTTGAAATTCAGGCGGCACAGGTGTCGAAGTTTCCGGGCAGTGAACAATTTGGGAAGCGCATGAAATTCAAGACCTTTTCCATAGTCCTCCACGTGGGCGCCCCCTGGTAACGGCAGTGTTTCAAACCGCTGACGGCCAAGTCTTAGCGATAAGACATTTGGAAAAAGGCAGATAGCTATAGCTTGAATGGCTGACCAACACCTAAGCGTCTCAGGTTCAGTAGGATGGAATGACTTGCGTAGTTGGACCTGCAATATAGTTGTGTGAACTCCAGCACGTTTATTAAACCATCTGAAGGTGAAGCAGCTATCTTTTGAGGTCATCCCCTGAATGGGGTTAAGCGATGTGCTGACAACTCGTCCTTGTAAAAACCACTCCATGTCAAGAAACCTGGAACAAAAGCCTCGGATTCCAGATGGCCAAGGCCTGACTTTGTCGGGCTGTCGCGCCACGATGATGATGATCAATAAAATGCTCGTTTTGTGTAATTACTATACAGGGTGTCCATTTCATGATGGTAAATATTTAAATGGTAGATAGTATGGTTCATTTGCAGAAAATTAATGTACTACATGAATGCTCTATCTTTAACCGTTACAGAGTTATAGCATTTTTTAAAAAAACTGTCCAAACCCTTGACTTGTCCCACAAATTCTAAATTTTCTAAGCCCCCAATTATTCGATCCAAGATTTGATCTTACTTCCTGAAACTACATAAAATTTTATATAAATAAACTTTTTACCGGTTAAAAAAAATAACCATTATTTCAAAGATACAACCGTCAAAACTTTGAAAAAATTGTGAAATCTATTTTTCATCAAAAATCCAAATGATTATTTCGTAACGGTACTTTGAACTGACAAATCTGCAAAGTTGACAAAAGTTGCCCCATTATGTTATGTTTCGAACGGTATATAAATATTAGGGACATAGATTTGAAAATTTGCGAATGTGACGTTTTAAAGGTAAAAAAAACGTGATTTTCCAGAAACATTTCCAATGTAAAGTTTTTGCCACATTAACTTGGCAATGTTAATACATAATTATCTTGATCATATCATGTGATTTGCTTTACATGAAAATCACGTTTTTTTACCTTTAAAACGTCACATTCGCAAATTTTCAAATCTAAGTCCCTAATATTTATATACCGTTCGAAACATAACATAATGGGGCAACTTTTGTCAACTTTGCAGATTTGTCAGTTCAAAGTACCGTTACGAAATAATCATTTGGATTTTTGATGAAAAATAGATTTCACAATTTTTTCAAAGTTTGAACGGTTGTATCTTTGAAATAATGGTTATTTTTTTTAACCGGTAAAAAGTTTATTTATATGAAATTTTACGTAGTTTAGTTTCAGAAAGTAAGATCAAATCTTGGATCGAATAATTGGGGGCTTGGAAAATTTAGAATTTGTTGGACAAGTCAAGGGTTTGGACAGTTTTTTTAAAAATGCTATAACTCTGTAACGGTTAAAGATAGAGCGTTCATGTAGTACATTAATTTTCTGCAAATGAGCCATACTATCTACCATTTAAATATTTACCATCATGAATGGGACACCCTGTATGTGGAATAGTAAACATACAAAATAATTTTACTGCCTAAAGGAAATTTACTACTACTACTTTGCCTTAACCCCTAGCGGGGCATAGCGCGTCAACTACTCCTGCGCGCCATCGTACTCTGTTCTGGGCAATGGAGCGCAACTCCCCAAAAGACTTACCCAGTGCCTGACACTCCTTTGCCACAGATCGACGCCATGTGATTCGAGGACCCCCTCCTGGTCGGCCTTGGTTGGAAATGGAGTTCCATTTCATGGCATGCAAAGCAATGCAGTTATCACTCTTCCGCAATGTGTGACCTACCCACTGCCATTTTAAAGGAAATTTGCTCTCGATCGTTTTTGTTTTTTGCCTCTTATCCTGCTCTACTCTGCTCTGTACAAACACCGTTTTACGGTTTGCCGTGGGCATGAGCGCTTATTGAGATTCTTTCCTAAGTACCAGTCAAAAAAAAAATCAAACGTACCTGAGACTAGCAAACTTTTGTACAAAAATTTTGTTTTCAATCGAGCATGGAGATAATTTTTGCTAAGGAAAAGTGGTCCCGTCCCCAACATTTTTGTTTGTGGACCATTTAAATTTAGTGCGAATTTTTGTCTTTGCTAAAAGAGCGTGTCTTGGTTTAGTTGGAATTCAAATGTCAACTAGAATTTCAAGAGAAAGCTTAAATTCTTAGTACATATACAATCGGACAAATTTCCTCTAGGCAGCAAAATTATTTTTATGTTTACTATTCCAAATAATTACACAAAACGGACAATTTATTGAGAGGAAATGAACTTTATGTGCTTCCCAAACTGTAAACTGTTCTAAAATTTCGACTCCTGCTCAGCCTGCATTTCAAATGTCGAACTATTTAACGAAGTAGAAATCTTGCACTAACGTTCTATCGAGAGCAACTCAGATCAAATTGTTAGTGTAATTGTGTGGTCTTAACCTGCTCTGCTCTACGAGTATATGGATCTTGAAAAAAACGCGCCTAATGAGTTCATAACGATAGAGTAAAGGGAAAAGTTTTCACGCCACATTCATTCATTCAGTCCTATGTACAGACTGAATGAATGAATGAATAATGATAGTGAAATGTTGAACAAAAATTTGAAGGTAACATTTTTGTACAAAACTTCAGTGGTGTGGTCCACGGTCTTTCAATATTTCGTCTAACAATTTGAAGACAAAAATTTTGTTTGAGGGGGCGCTAAAACGCTATCCACGAACTAACTTTTTTATTCCCTCTGTTTGAATATTAAAAAGATTTTTTTTTTTTGACAGAGCAAGATAAATCCACAGAGTAATGCCGGAACCAGAATGAACGCAGAAAGCAGCAACTACAACAACATACAGATCTGCTTTCGCCGCTGTCGCTGCCGCTGCGTTCAATCTAGGTCGCGTATGGGAAATGCGTGCTTTCTAATTTTACATTTCGCTGCCGATGCCGATGGTACTGCATTCTGTGTTCATTCTGGTTCGGGCATTACACTAACAACCTGAGTGGTTGTTGGTGTAACTAAATGCTTCCTTATATTACGTTTACACTATCCTCAGATTACTTAATCTGCGCCGGCTGACTTCATCTGCAACTGTCATATACATACAATTTTAAACTCACCACACCCAGATTACGCTGCAGATGAAGTAATCTGGGGATAGTGTAAACGTAATATTAAGCATGTTTTGGAAACTATTCTATACTAAAGGGCATCATTGGACATAATTTCCACTTTTCCGTAAGAAAAGTAGTATCTAATAGATTAGTAGTGTTATTTACGTTGTTTGTACACTCGTAATAAACCACTTGCAATGGACCATATTCTGGTAGTGCTGCTTCCATAGGCAGATCGATGGCAGCACCTGATGAGTAATGATCTGTCGGTGGGACGAAACCAGAGGCCGAGGGTCCGATTACACCTAGACCCCGATGCTAGAGCGAGAGCAACTAAGCCGTCCGCCAATCATTCCATCCTTATCGCCTATTTTTATAATTCCGACCTTCACGGCCATTATGCTACCGTAGGCTCCGTCCCCACAGGCATCTTCAGATGCCAACCAAACCGTCCATTATACACTATATATTAACCGAATGGTTTGCGTTAAAAAAAAGTGTGGACCGGGGAAGGGGGGGGGGGGAGGCGTCATACTGAAGCTTTGCCCCGGGCGCTAACTACTTTAGCTACGCCACTGCGTTTAAGGTATGCGATGAGCGAATGAATGAATGTTGAAAATTTATTTGGAAAAAATATCGTATTATTGTAAAATACATCATGAAACTCCTAAGGGTTGACGCTCGAAGTTGTCTTTTGGCGTTTCAGAACGAACTGAGCAGCGCACCGGCACGCGTTGCTGAAGTTCAGTGCCGTGAAACGTGGACTTGGCTTTTTACTCCATTATTGCTCTAGCCATCACATAACGAATTATAAAAGATATTTAAGCGCCTGACAATAGATAACTACACACAGTCAATCCGTGAGAAAAGAAAGCAGATCTCTGTACGCTCCTTAGGAGGCTGTAGCCTTGTCGAAGAACAACGAGAACAAGAAACATTTGAAAAAAATTTTATCTCTGGTGTTTTTCGTCGTATCGACATCAATTTTGCAACACTTCGTAAGACGACTGGAGACAATGATCATATCAAATTTGAATCCCCCTCCCGATCACCCGCGGCCGGAGCTACAGAGGTCCAAAAACCCGTTCTTCTTAGTCACTTTTATCGATTTTGTTTTTTTATACCCTTCACGGATGTGATAGGGTATATTAACTTTGTCATGAAGTTTGCAACGCACAGAAGGAAGCGTCTCCGACCATATAAACTACATATATATATTCTTGGTCGGTATGATGAGGCGAGTCGATTAAGCTTTGTCCGTCTGTCTGTCTGTCTGTTCGGTTCTATGTAAACTAATCCCTCAGTTTTAAAGCTATCGAGCTGAAATTTTGCACAAAGCCTTCTTTTTATTGCACGCTGGAAATATGTCGGAACCAACGGAATCGGACCACTACGTAATATAGCTGCCATAGGAGCGACCGGTCCAAAAATTAGTCTTTGTGAGAAAAACTTTTTTATTTCTACGGCTATATTTTTCAAATTTCACACTAATCAATGAAATCTCTAGTCAAATCATATTTCCGATTTTGGTTGAAATTGGACTGCTCTATCATATAGCTGTCATAGGAACGACCGTTCCAAAAGCAGGTTTTTGTTAGGAAAACTTTTTTATTTCTGAAGATATCTTTACCAAATTTCACATTATTCCATTGCATTGACAGCCAAACCACGTCCCTAAATTTGGTTGAAATTGGCTTACTATTTCATATACCTCTCATAGGAACAGTGAAATCGGAACAAGTTTTACTACTAATTTCAAAGTGGCAAATGCACCATAAGTCACAACGAAGGTATGATACCCTTCACGCAAGGCTAGCTTGTTTTGTTTTTTTTTTTAATTTTTTAATTTTTCTTTGGCGGGCGGGACGCTTCCGCATCCCCAGATCGTATCTACGAATAAAAATACTATAAAGTGATGTACGCGTATTATGCGATTTATCTAGTGAAAGTAAAATGTATTCGCATACTCATAGAGATACATGGTTTGACCTTACTAACTTTTATAGCATATCGGTTGTGGTTAAAGAAATGTAACCGTGAATTTTCAATTCGTTTCGCATTACTAGAAGCTCATATCTTGTGGATAACACATACTACAATATAATTAATACGTACACTGACTGCTTCAGAGACGACATTTAGAAGGTTTTACTTACATTGCCTGTCTTAATTACATACGAGTACCTTATGCATATGATTGCGGTTTATATAAATGAACACAATATTATGAAAGCTTCGGTATAATAAATTTATTCATAGAAAATACTTCGAGAAAGCATTAGCTGTTTAGGAAATACAAAATTCAGAATAGTGTTAGAATATTAAGTAATCATTAAAACTAATAAAATAAAAATAAAAAAATAACTGGCGAAACAGTCCAATTTGAACCATGGCGTCGAGATGAGTTAGCATCATCTCAATTTCTATATCGTGACGGTATGTCTTGTGCAGAGGTGTGTGATCAGCAACACGCTCAACCGAGTTATTTACCCCATAAATGGGTACTCATTTAACAGCTGAGTGGGCTCATTATCCGACACGTAAATCCAAAGGGGATTTATGTGTTAACTGATTTTTGAAGAAAAAATCAGTTATTCGACCCTTGATAACGAGTTCCGATCCCGGAGTTTTCTTTACGTTTCATGACCCCAGGAATCAATTGGCATCATTAGATTTTTTTAGTGTCACTTATATATTATACGAGTATATATATATATATAACAGTCGAACGGAAGTCGTAAGCAAAATGACAGCTGATAGATGTCAGTGGGGAGCCGGCTTCTATTGAAATCCAGCAGTATCGATAAAGCGGTTAAAAAGTTACAGCTATATAACGGCAAAAGCATCTAAGCTTAATAACTCCATAAAGGAAGAAGCTAGCCCGACGAAACTTATCCACTTGGTGGATGCTAAGGAGGACTGGGTTTCTACCTAATTTCAGAAAAACGCATCAAACGGTTCAAAAGTTACAGCTATATAACGGCAAAATTTCCTAATCAAAATAATTCTAAAACGCAACAAGCTAGCGGGGTAAAACTTTTCTAGTTGGTGGGCGATCGTCAGGGCTGGACTCCTGCATAATTTCAGCAACATCAGTAAGTCAGTTTCAGAGTTACAGCTATATAACAGTAAAAATTTGAGAGCACAATTATTTATAGTATAACGGAAAAAGGTAGTTGAGCGAAACTAGTCCAATTGGTGAAAGTTAGTGAGGAATAGCTTACGGTGGAGTTTCATAAAAATCTACGCTACAGTCGAAAGGTTACAGTAATATAACAGGAAAAAGTAATAAGCAAAGGCATTTAGTTGATGAAGCTTAAAATGAAACTGGAGATAAATTGAGTAAAATCAATCGAAGAGTTTAAAAGGTTCATCATCTGAAAATATCGCCCGCATATCAAAATACATAACTCTGTGACTGCACCTGGTACTAACCACTGCACTTAAGTATCCCACCCACATCATAATTATACATAAACTCATAAATTATCCCGAGTTAGCCCATATAAAAAGTCAGCAGGTGTCTTTCTTTTTATCGAAAACTACCGCATTCAGTAGGAATCGAACCGGGGCCCATTGCGTAGAAGGCGAACGTGCTAACCGTTGCGCCATCCGGACTACTAATCATTAAAACTAACCGTAACAAAAAGCAAACTCTTCAGCAGCTTTCAAACAATATACAGAGTGTCCCAGAAATCAACGTCAACCCGGAAACGGGTGATAGGGCGAGTGGTGACAGATATCAGAAAATTATTAAAAACCAGGCCGAAGCTTCGCTTCGGAGTACGAAGCGTATATACCCTAGACTTGTACAGACCTAGTGGTGATACCAAAAGTACCAATTGGTAACGACCATATGCATTAAAAGTGAGTTTCCTATATGACCAGTTTATAGAAGAGGTTGGCAATCATTCAGGAGGATCTTGACCATTAACAAAATCAATGAACTAACCAATTCTACAAATATTTGTCGAATTTTTCAAGTCGCTAGCTTTATTCTATCGAAAGTTATTGCTTATTTGAAGTTTCACTTGTAGGGGAGGTAGGGGTTCCTTGGGTCGGATCTTGCTCATTATTGCCACCAACAAATAAGATCATGCTACAAACATTTAAGCAAAATTTCAAGTCTTTAGCTTCACTCTATCGAAAGTTATCGCTTATTGGAAGTTGTAGGGGAAGTAGGGGTTCCTTAGGTCGGATCTAACCCATCTTGAATGCCAACTAACCCAATCTCACTTCAAACATTTGACCAAAACTTCAAGTCGCTGGCTTGATTCTGCCAAAAGTTATCGCTTATTTGAAGTTGCATTTTTAGGGGAAGTAGGGGTTGGTTGAGTCGGATCTTGCCCATTTTCAATACCAACCTAGTAGATCTTACTAACAACATTCTGACAAATTTTCAACTCGCTAGTGTCATTCTATCGAAAGTTATCGTAATTAAATTAATATTTAATTTTTTGAAATTTGTAGGGGAGGTAGGCGTTCCTTTGATCTGATTATGCCCAACTTACTAGAACTCAAGCAGCTTCTCACCCCAGGGTCGCATGCCAAAAATCAAGTGTCTACATCAATTGGTTCAAGAGTTATAGACAAAAAACCCGAAAAGTAGGGTAGTACGGGGCTCTTTGTAAGAAAATTGCCGTTAGTTTTCAATTGATCGATTTTATTTTTCCAGGAGAGTAGAAGATCATCCTCACGAGCAATCTACCAAAGCTAGAGCTTTTCATGTTTATTTAATCGGTAGTTATATATACATTTAATTATTTTACATATGTAGGGGAGGTAGGCGTTCTCTTTGACTGATCACGCCCGTTTTCAATACCAACCAACTAGATCATACTTCCAATATTTGACCAAAATTTTAAAGCTCTAGCTTCCTTCTATCGGAAGTTATCGTGCGAACGGACAGACAGACGGACAGACGGACAGACAGACAGACATGGCTAAATCGAATCAGGGGGTGACCCTGATCATTTACATTGATACATTGCCATACCTCCGGAGCCTCCTTTAAGGTGTTACATATTTCCGTCGTGACAAAAACAATATACCCTATACTAAAAGTCTAGGGTATAACTATACTAAAAGTCTAGGGTATAAAAATCTTAGTCATGTACTTGTGACTTATATTACATTTGCCACTTTGAAATCAGTGGTAAAAAATTTTCCGATTTCACTGTTCCTATGAGAGGTATATGAAATAGTAGGCCGATTTCAACCAAATTTAGGAACTTGGCTTCGCAGTCAACATAATGAAATAAGATGAAATTTAGTAAAGATTTCTTCAGAAATAAAAAAAGTTTTTCCAATAAAGACTTGCTTTTGGAACGGTCGTTCCTATGACAACTATATGATAAAGTAGTCCAATTTCAACCAAATTCAGGGATGAATTTAACTAAAGATACTACTTATTAGTGTGCAATTTGAGAAAGATATCTTTAGAAATAAAAAAGTTTTTCTCTCAAAGACCAATTTTTGGACCGATCGTTCCTATGGCAGCTATAAGACGTAGTGGTTCGATTCCGTTGGTTCCGACATACGAGTATATACAGCGTACAATAGAAAAAACGCTTTGAGCAAAATTTGAGAAAAATTTCTTTAGAAATAAAAAAGTTTTTCTCACAAAGACGGACTTTGGGGCAAGTCTTTCCTATGACAGCTATATGACGTAGTGGTCCGATTCCATTGGTTCCGACACATTTACAGCGTGCAATAGAAAGAAGGCTTTGTACAAAATTTCAGCTCGATAGCTTCAAAACTGAGAGACTAGTTTGCATAGAACCAGACGGACAGACGGACAAAGCTTAGTCGACTCGTCTCATCATACTGACCAAGAATACATATATGTAGTTTATGTGGTCGGAGATGCTTCCTTCTGTGCGTTGCAAACTTCATGACAAAGTTAATATACCCTTTCACATCCGTGAAGGGTATAAAAAATGTACCACGCTATTTTGGCAAGTAACTTTAAAAGATGGCGTATCTAGTCTGGATTCCAAAATGGTACGACACACTAGATTATATCTTAATTGAGAAAAAATTTTTTTTAAGAAAGCCGATTCCAAGCTAATTGTTTCTACTTATTGTAGTTAAAATGTTTCTAGTGCACTGTAGGCTTCTTGACGTCCGTAAGTTTAAGGTACAAGTTGTGAGTGAGACGGGTAGTGACGCAATTTTTCCAAGTGTGGTGAGACAGATAGAGACGCCACCCTGGCCAAGCAGTGGTGCATAGGCACTTTGTGTGATACTACTGTGCATTACGCTCCCTTGTTTAGTTAGCCTCTCTCTGTACAAGTAAAAGTAAAGTAAAGATTTGCAGTTATAGTACAATACTTGAAAGATCATCACAGGGTGTAAATTTTTTGAGTGCCTATAATTTTAAAAGTACATGACTAAGATTTTCTTTTGCATTCAAATCCTCCATAATCATTATATTGTCACCTTTAGATGTTCTGCTCTGGACGGCGTTTAGTTGTTCGTAGAAGGAGTCTTTCGCCAAGATATTCTCGAGATCATTTGGAGCATAATATTTTATTATTGAGGTGTTCCTAATTTTGATCCGGAACCCGGCGGTCATGATTCGGTCGAAGACCGGATCCCAGGATGAGAGGCAGTTTCGTGCGGCTCTGGCTAAAAGGAGCCCCACACCTGACTGCTGACTCACGACCACTACTGGTAGCGTAACCGGACTACAACTCTACAATGCTTCTCGTTGGAGAGATGAATTTTCCGCTGTTCTACCACCTTATCCCGCTAACTCCTAAGATGTTTAATTTATACCGCTAAAATTCACTCTCTAATTGAAGAAATCGTGCGTTCTGGGGACCTTCTGAACCATTGTCCAGAAGAGTATGCACATTCCTTCTAGAATCCAATCTTCATCATTGTACGATAGCAAAACTTCGTAGCCGTTGAGTCAGTCCTTATCCGAGGCATAGTTGAAGTTTCGTTAGCATATAGAAGATTTTGGATAGTGCAAGCCAAAATACACATAATGTCCTTTGTTTGCCGGTTTCTATGACAGGCCGGCAAAGGGAAAGGCCGTGGTATTATTCTTACTCCCCACACCACATGGGGAATGTTTACCTGAACCAAATCATCGCATCGCCATTACTGGCGGCTTAACTTGATTAGCAATGGTCAATGGCCAGAAGGGGCCCACGAGGAGGACTATATGGAAGAGAATTTTTGCCCCCCATTTGCAGTGCAATAGCAATGCATTAATAGTAGTACATTAACCTTCAACTAACATTATGTTAGCAGTGCATTAAGTATTTTTTAAATATGATTATTTTTTTACTTGCAGAAAAGCATCATACACAATCAACGGGAAAGATCCTGTTACCGAAAAACAAAAGCCTAAATCGCCTACAACCAATGAAAATGATAATCCAGAGGCTGGACCATTCCGCACCATTCTACCACAAATCCTGGCTAGTACGGCCAAAAATTTTCTTCTATTCGATTTAGGACTCTCCGTGGCTTTTCCCACGATTGTGATACCAGCACTACGACGAACGCTGGAGAATGCAAATTATGACGAACCATTATTCTTTACAGACGAGCAGGCATCGTGGTTTGGTGAATATCAGTTATTGCTATACCCTAAACGGTAATAATTAAGAGAATCTTAAACTCAAATCTATTTCCAGGAAGCATTCCGTACATATGTCAACCCATTGGGAGTTTACTTTCCGGACTGGTATCGGAGCCTCTGGGCAGAAAGCGAGCCATGATTGTAGTTAACATCCCGCACATCCTGGCCTGGCTCCTTCTCTTCAATGCAAGCTCAGTTGAAATGCTCTACGCCGGAGCTGTTCTTCTCGGCCTGGGAGTGGGGTTCATGGAGGCACCTATAATCACATATGTTGGAGAAATATCGTAAGTAAACACAATCGCCTAGAAATTGCTCCATATCTTACTATCAATATCCTTCACAGTCAACCGTCCATTCGAGGCATTCTAATATCATGTGCCGGCGTTTCGGTCACCCTCGGCGTGTTGGTTGTCTACATGCTCGGAACTCTAACGAACTGGCGAAATGCAGCCTTGTGTTGCTTTTGCGTTCCACTCATGACAATGATAGCCATATGTTTCGTTCCGGAAACCCCAATGTGGTTATTATCCAAGCAAAGGAAAGAGGATGCCTTGAAATCCCTACAATGGCTCAGAGGTTGGGTCTCGCCCAAAGCCGTGGAGAAAGAGTTCCAAGAGATGCAACGCTACAATGAAAATTCCAACAAGTGCACGGATTGTTCCAAGGCGAACGTTACATGCCCCCATCCGCCTCCAACACTCACCGAAAAATTAATGGAATTAAAGCGGAAGCGAACGTTGAAAGCCTTTGCATTAGTCCTTGGTATTTTTGCCTTTGGCCAATTCAGTGGACTGTTGGCCATGCGACCGTTTCTTGTGCAACTTTTTAAGGCGTACGGTGTTCAGTTGGATGCGAACTGGGCCACTGTAGTCCTGGGTGTCGTTTCAGTTGTGGCCAACATCAGTTGCACAGTGTTCGTGAAAATCATCGGAAAACGAAGAATATGCTTACTAGGATTTTGTGGATGCTTGTTGAGCTGCATCACGTTGGGATCATACGCTCAAACCCATTTCCCAGCAAATTATAATTCTTTCGATACTATGGCTGCATTTAAAGTACCAACAGCGACTTTGCCGTTTATTGCATTTCTGGTGTTGGCATTTTGTACTTATGGTGCAGTCACTTCCACGCCGTGGATGCTACTAAGTGAAGTTTTTCCATTCAAGTAAGTAGGAAATTTCATGCAGGATGCTTATGGTTTGTTATAACTAATTCATTCTATTCAACTCATAGATCACGTGGAGTGGCTACTGGTATTACAGCTGCTGTAAATTATGGAATGGGTTTTGTGGCAGCCAAGTCATATATCAATTTAGATAAAGGACTATCGTTGAACGGGACAATGTGGCTGTTTACCGCTGTGAATTTGTTAGGGTATGTACCATTGAATCTTTATAGATTTTTCAATAATAGGCGTTTTTTTTCAACAGTCCAGATCAAGAGCAGAACAACAATCGCACGCATTACACTAATAACCTGCTCTGTATAGAACAATTTTGTTAGTGTATCGGGTGCAATTTTTGTTCTGCTCTGATCTAGACTGTTGAAAAGAGCACGCCCAATATGTAATATGATACAATAATACAATTAACACATCTCTTTTTTGTTGCTTGTTTGCAGACTTTTCTTCATTTACTTTTTCATGCCGGAAACAGAAAATCGTACACTGGAAGATATTGAGCTACACTTTTCCGAAAACAAGCGTAAATGGACGGATATTAAAATTCAAAAGAACGCCAGTATTTCTAATGATCTGGAAAGTGGAACTAAAGAAAATGAGATAAAGAAAAATTCAAATGATGACGCTAAGATTGGCTGTGATAATAAGGGTTTTATAGAAACATGATAAAAGATTGTCCCTTGCCCTATAGCAGTGGCGTGGCGTGATAATTCAACTAGGGGAAGCAATTGGTATTAAAAATTTACTATTATTATGCTTTCCACAAATTTACTGCGTATTAATTGAACCCCTCTCGTTAGCTACTTTTAACATTTCTAATATAAAAGCACCCAGGAATCACGAACGGGGAATACAGTATACCTACTCTCAGTAGGTATACTGTATTTTATCAGCATTTTAATTCCCATGCTACCAATATATAATAATTTACTTTTAAATAAATAATTGTAAAAATTATATGTTGGTAGACTTATCAAAAAAGCAAAGCTGTAACTATAAGTATATAAATAAAGCATATTCGAATTATTAGAACTACTATAACAATAACAACAATAGCAAAAAAATTGCAAAATAAATATCCATACACTCATAAAGAAAGTAATCATGTTCAGCGAATCAAAATTTGAATAATAAAAACAATAACAATACAATAAAAATTAAAAATAATTCAACTATTTACTATTTAAAAAATCACAGTTAGTGAGTAAAATAAAATAATCATAATTGGGCAATAAATATATTACAAGTCAAAATAAATAATAAGATCCGTACATACTATTATTTGTAATTTAATTCTATTCGTCTTTCTTTTTTTGCGAATTCATCTATAATATCTGTATAAAAACTTTGCTCACACAAACATGATTTAAGGAAAACCTTTTCAATTGACATTATTGCCAAGTCGCTAAGCCGTTGTTCGCCTGTACAATTTCTAAGATACGTTTTAATCCTTTTTAAGCAAGAAAAACTGCGCTCTGCGGACGCACTGGTTACTGGTAATGTTAAAACTAAACATCTTAATTTATAAAATTGTGTGAAGCTATCTTTTAATTTGTTATTAATGAAATAGTTAAAAATACCTTGAAAAGATTTTCCCTGCAAATCAGAATCAGAATAAAGCACAATGAGTTCAGTCTTTAATGAAATATGGTCAAATATATCAGCATAAGTTTTAGTTAAATTTAGTAAAAGATTGTCCGGAAATGTTTTCAAATATTGGTTAAATTTAGAAGAATCTAATAGGTTTAAAAATGTGAAACTTGCTAAGGATGAAAATCTTGAATTTATTTCTGCGGTAATATTATCTATAATTTCGACATAAATACGTGTAAAGAATAGTTCAACATTTTCATTACTGTCAACAAGGCACCTGGCTTTTTTCCGGCGTTGTGGAGTTTCGCAAATAGATGTGGTTTGGGTCCAAATTTCCGTGAAACTATTTCTTAACGATTGAAGTTGATTTTCAAAATCTGTAATTTTTTGAATGCAGTACATTATATCAGTTTGTTTACTTTGAAATATATCGAAAAGTACGTCGGTTTGTGGAAAAATTTTAGAAAAAACATTGAGCAGGAAAACAAACTGAAAATCTGTAAGTAAAACAAGAAGTCCCCTTGGGCTATTAACGGTCTCGCCATCCCACTTTCCACTCTCATTTTCAATGATATATTCAAAGAGTTCTTTTAATTGATCTAAATTATCAAAAATGGTTAAAACTAATCGACCATTAAAAGTCCAACGTGTTGGAGCTAATTTTGGAAGCCTTTTTTTGAGGAATAAATCTAGTGCAACTGTTCTCTTTGTTGAATGATTAAAAAATGTTGAAAAACAAGTAATAGATTGAAAAAACATTCGACATTCGCGTATTTTATCGCATGATTTAGATAAAACTAAATTTAACCGATGAGCGAAGCAATGAATATATATTGCGTTTTTATACACATCCTTTACACGTGTTTGTAATCCAGTTATTTTACCAGACATTACCGAAGCCCCGTCATAGCTTTGACAAATAAGTTTGTTACCGCAATTGAATTTTTGAACAACATCTAAAACATGGTCAAATAAACGCGACGCAGTCTGATCATCAGAAATATCTGTAAAAGTTATGAAAGTTTCTTTAACCTCACCGGAAGGAGTAATGTAACGAAAGGTTGTTGAGAGTTGAGAACGACATGAAACATCGGTTGTTTCATCTAATATTATTGCTATAAATTTAGTTTGCTGAATTTCATTATAAATCTGTTTTAATAAAATTTTAGAAATGCTACTAATGAGATCGTTTTGAATATAATTTGATATTCCGGAAAAAACAGTCGCTTGCTCCAAGTGAGCTCGCAAGTCCGGATTATATTTAGCTAAAAGATTTAAAAGTTCAACGTAATTTCCCCTATTGCAAGAATTCACATTTTCATTGTGACCACGAAATGCCTGTTCTTGACATCCTAAATGGCACACAACGTCAATTAGCATTTTTAGTATATCTCGATTTTTCGAAACTTTCTCATTGTGCAATATTATTGAAGATCTATGTTGGCTACTTAATAATTCTTCAATTCTAGGACCGGAACCGAACTTGGAAAGAAGAAGTACTGACTTTAAATGATCAACGCTTTTCGTACCATGCCTGTCCACAACTTTATGTAAATTATTTAAGTCACAAAACCCGGTAGTTCGCCAAACATTTGAATCATTTGAAAATAACAAGCATGGCCAACAAAATAATTTTTGCTTGGTCTTACAACCGGTAATCCATTCCGTATCTTCATAAATCTTAGCAGTAAAATGCCTAGTACATCTTTTTGTTTTAGAAACAATTTCCAAAATCGGTTTCGGTCGACCCTTTTCGATAATGTCTTTTTTTTCTGCGAAAGATCGAGATCCAAAAGACAATCGAAAAAGATCATCAACAACACAATATTGATCCATGCTACTTTAAAAACAAATCAAAACACTATAAGCAATTATAAGCACCTAGACCGATTAAAAAACCCCTTCACCTTTTCACCAACAAAAAGCACACAAATCGCACTACACTAAAGCACTACACTAGAGCAAATGAGTTTTAAATTTAACGGCTCATTCAATTCCTTGTGACGTCAATGACTTGAGGCAGTATTACCATCTCCCACTTATTTTTTCTTGGAATTTTCCGTTAAATGGTTTTCGATTAGATATAAGTTATTGAAATATGCATAAATATCCCTATAATTGAGTTCGTCTCTTACTAATACTCGTATACACTAATAATTCTATGCGAAATCACTTCTTCTCGAATTTACCAATAATAATTTTTAACCATGAAGCCATTATATTTCAAATCGAAACTTTTTCCACAATTCAATTCCTATCCTACTCTGGTAACCCTTGTGAAACTCATATAGCACATCACATACGCATTGCAACACAGCAAATATTTTCAGTCCACAAGAAAATACGAACAAAGAGGAAATGGGAAGAAAAGTTCCCCAGCGTCCATGCGCCAGCAGCTCCGCTGCAGGCAAGAATTTCCTCTACTACATGTGAGGGGAACTTGGAAGCAAATTCCTGAGTGCTTCCAACCTACCGTGTACGTGAATTTTTTTTTATCGCGACACAGTAGGTTTACTGGGGAAAAAAATAAACGCTCATAGATGCAAATTTTGATATGCTTCCATGTGTCTTCTTCTTGGTGTGGTGTGGTGGTTTTCGCGGTGTTACCAATTCGGCTGTGTAAGATATTCGCGATTAGTTTCTTTGGAACTTTTATTTACATAGACTGTGCCGAAGAGTTTTTTTCGCGACTTTTTTGCGCGATTCAGAAAAAATTATTTAGAAAATTTTCCACCAATCGCCAAATATAAGGGAAGCAATGCTTCCCTTGCTTCCATGGACGCCACGCCACTGCCCTATAGTAAACTAATGTAGTTCCTCTCTAATTTCTTCGGAAAAATTGTCAAAAATCACTCTTTTCTGAGTCGCTGACATAAAGCCCGGACGTGAACCCGGTGAATCCGCTCCTGTTTTAATAATCTAAAACATTTTCCGCTTTTTTCGACTCTTCATTTTTGACATTGTAGACATCACGAACAAATTACCTATCATTATTCCTAAATATAATATTTAATTTGTTTATTTTTGACTTAGTTTTAATATCAGTTAAATTAGTATTAGGTTTAATTTTTTTATGTATTTTATCAGTTGTTTGTAATTATAAATATATTTTAGTATCTTAGTAAAAAACAAGATGATTTCTTGGAATTTGACTTAGCCTTTAATTTTTCCGTACTCAGCAAGAGTATGCGTTTCGTCCTGAAATAATACCTTTCCATTTTTGTCCTTATTAGGGTATGGCATACCTAGGGTGACCAACTGTACCGAAATTTCCGGTACAGTACCGAAATCGGGGGGCAAAAGACCTTTTCCATAGTCCTCCGCGTGGGCGCCCCCTAGTAACGGCAGTGTGTCAAATCGCTGACGGCCAATATCTTAGCGATAAGACAGTTTGGAAAAAGGCAGATAGCTGTAGCCTGAATGGCTGACTAAACACCTAAGTGTCTCAGGTTTAGAAGGATGGAATGACTTGCGTAGTTGGACCTGCAACATAGTTGTGTGAACTCCAGCACGTTTATTAAACTATCTGAAGCAACTATTTTCCGAGGCGATCCCCTGAATGGGGTTAAGCGATGTGCTGACAACTCGTCCTTGTAAAAACCACTCCACGTCAAGAAACCTGGAACAAAAACCTCGGATTAGACGGATCAACAACAACGACCACGCAAATTACTAACGGATTATTCTTTCGAATCCTGGGATGTATGCTCCGTGAACAAACCGGGGGCCGAGAAGGCCTTCCTTCAACAGGTCGAAAAGTACAAACTGAGCATTACTGCAGTTCAGGAAACAAATTGGCTTGGCAGCGGGATCAATGACAAGAAATCGCACACAATTTTTAGAAGTGGCAAACCATCGGGCCACAAAGAGTTTGGAGTAGCATTTATAATGGATAATCACCTCAAGCCGCGCATTACTGACTTCAAACCTATAAATGAACGGCTGTGTGCGATTCGCATTAAGACTCGATTCTGCAATCTCTGACTCATCAATGTGCACGCCCCCACTGAAGTTAAAGAAGACTCAGTAAAAGACGAGTACTACGCCCGCCTTGAGACTCTCTTCGAATCACTTCCAACAAACGACGTCAAACTGCTGGCTGAGAAACTTTCAACGCGAAAGTCGGAAATGAAAGTTGGCACCGGGGGACCACTGGAGGCCACAGTCTCCATGAAAAATGTAACGACAACGGCCTGCAACTGACCGACTTCGCCCGCAGTAGGAATCTTGTCGTAAGCTCTACATGTTTCCCGCATCGACGCATTCACAAGCAGACCTGGAAATCCCCAGACGCACATACGTCGTCATTTGCGGGAGATGGGCGTCTAGTGTGATGGATGTCCGCTCTTATCGAGGAGCAAACTACGACTCAGATCATCACTTGGTGAAGACGACCTACAGATGTAGAATTTCCTCAGCGCACCAATCGAGAATCAGCCCTCCCAAAATCTTTGCGGTTGATAAGCTTCTGAGCGATGCCACGGCGGTAGCGTATACTACCACCCTTGAGGAAAGACTATCTCCTATGCTACCCAACATAAGCAGCACAGGCGTACATGGGTTCTGGGAAGAACTCAAGGGTACCATCAAGGATGTCGCAGAGAAAGTCGTGGGATATGAACTTTGAAGAGAGAGAATCAGAGGAAATGAAAAAGAGCGAGAGAAACGAAGTAATTCGGCACAAGTGAGGAAGTAGGAAGGGGGATGGAAATTTGACATCTCTTTTGCTTCTATATAGACCGGGCGGGTGTTTCGCGGCAGAGAGACAGACTGGAGACACAGTTATTTCGAGCATCTTCAGAGGGATTAAAGATGTTCGAAAGAGCGGAACGCGTCAGGGAACAGTAATGAAAAGTGATTAGACAAAGAATCCGTTTTTGATTTCAAATTTAATATGGACTATCAGTGCAAATATCGTCATTCGAGTTTATCAAGAAATAAATTTACTTCAATCGTGGCTTAGCAGCTAGTGCACGCTACTAGAGGAAAATAGAAAAAAATCATGTTGTTTTCAAATTTGGCACAATTGATGTGAAGAGTCCTCTGTCCCCAAAGTCCCCGTGGCGTTGTGTCACATTCATTTACGAGCTTAACTGGCATTGGCCTTGTTTATGCCGTGGAACTATCTTCGAGTATTAACTAATTCATACTAACTCAAGACGATATAAACATGTCGCATTAGCTAGTTTTAGTACTAATTTTAGCTCCACTTGCCATGCAGAACTGGACTGAAAAATTGGGACTAGATGATGTTGCTGTCTTCGCTAATGGCGTTGTTGGTTAAAATTGTATTTTGTTTGTTATATAAATACCTCATCCTTTCCTGGAACTCTGTATTCGTTTCATCCTTTGATTGTAGCGGTATAAAAGCGTTTAATTGGGAGGCTATTGCCTCTTGACATTTCCCAAACCAAAGTCACAAACCAACAACTGACATCTTTCATATTTAGTACTTCTCCGTATGGTCGGTATAAACACACCACGAACAAGTATTAGCACTAAAACGATTTAGTTAAATCGCCTTTTAGTTCCACGGCATAAACGTGGCCATTTTCATCTAATGCTTCTTAGCTCGTCCAATCCTCCTATCGAAGTTATCATTCATATCGCGTAGGAAAAAATAATAATTATTAATAAATATTTACTCCGCTGCATATTTTCATACAAGAGTCTGCGGCTCTGAGCGCTCTTAGAATGCGTCTAACATACGATGGCTATGGCCTTGTTTATGCCGTGGAACTATCTTCGAGGATTAACTAATTCGAGCTAACTCACGACGACATAAACATGTCGCACTAGCTAGTTTTGGTACGAATTTTAGCTCCACTTGCTATGCAGAACTGGACTGAAAAATTGGGACTATGTGGTGTTGCTGTCTTTGCTAATGGTGTTGTTGTTGAAAAATATATTTTATTTGTTATATAAATACCTCATCCTTTCCTGAAACTCTGCATTCGTTTCATCCTTTGATTGTAGCGGTAGAAACGCGTTTTTATTAGGAGGCTACTGCCCCTTGACATTTTCTTAACCTATGTCACCGCAGTCGCAAACCAACAGCTGACATCTTTCATGTTTAGTACCTCTTCGTATGGTCGGTATAAACACACCACGAACAAGTACTAGCACTAAAACGATTTAGTTAAATCGCCTTTTAGTTCCTCGGCATAAACGTGGCCTATGTGTCCAATCAGGGGCACATGAGCATTCTGGAGCGGATCCCTGGCATGGAGATCTGCTCGAGATCTGATTATATGACTCGGGAAATATGTTTTGGTAGAAAATTCTCGGTCTCCATCCCCACTCGCGGGGAATGGGACAGTGGCATTCTTGGCTCTGTCTCCCGGAACACCATGTAGTTTATCGACGGATCTAAAACGGAGCTGGGTGTTGGTGCTGGAGTCTATGGACCGGACACCAGGATCTCCATTGCTATGGGTGTCTGGCCAGCGGAAATTCATGCCATTCCGGCCTGCGCCAGAGACATTCTGGACAAGAAACTCGAAGGCGCTAACATCGCTATCTGCACTGACAGTCAGGCCGCCATTAAGGCTCTTTCTTCACATAGTTTCTCATCGAAATTAGTGAAGGAGTGTTATACCCTTCAGTGTCTCACAAACACCAATCGGGTTACTTTATGTTGGGTACCGGGCCATCAGGGCCATCCCTGGTAACGAAGCTGCCGATGAACTTGCTAGACAAGGCTTTTCGGATATATTTTTCGGGCCTAATCCTTACTGCGGTCTGAGTTGGGCTAAAACAAGATCACTAGTGAGAGAGTGGTCTGCCAATGAAAGACTGCGTCACTGGGATTGTCTTCCAGGGCTGCGGCAGTCCAAAGATCTTATAAAACCCTACGGTCTCAAAGAAGCCAGCCGCCTGGGTAGAGCGGACCTGAGACTAATCGCGGCTTACCTCACGGGGCACCACTGGGTGAGATATCACCTCAACAAAATGGGTCTATCCACTGATACGGAGTGCAGGCTTTGCCTGGAGGACACAGAGTCCACTAAACATTTTCTCTGCGAATGTCCGGCGGTAGCCCGTTCCAGGTTCTTATTTCTTAGAGACTCCTTCGTGTGCTCAGCGGTCGTAAGGAGCACCCCTGCCTTTTATTGCATCTCCTTGTTTAATTTTTAGTTTTAATATTACATATCATAAGGCATTTGGTCTAGTTTGGGTGCGTCGCATCAGTCGTTTAGATTGCTATGTGATGTTACGTATAAGGAATGCTCATCTATTCAAATGTGAAAATTACTCAAAAGCTTGACCCATTTCATTTAAGTAGTACCACAATTCAAATTCATATTTAGAAAATGTTTTCCCCACTAAACAATCGTTCAAATCTATTGTTGTGTGTACGGAGTACGTCTCTCTTATGACACAGACTGTACTAAGCTCTAAGATAATCTCACACCATCAATGATGACAAGTCACAATAGAACGATCTAGCGGCAGATTCTCGAACCATCTAGAATCTTTGGAACCAATTCATAATATAACGGTCTTGCACCAGAGTCTCAAACCATCTAAATTATTCTGGAATCCGAGATCGTCTATGCCAGGATCATCAAGAGCGAACTAACTTAAGGCTGGTTGACATGTTCAAAGTACACTTTGCCAAAGTTTGGCTTGGAAAGAATATCCACCATTGTGAATTATTATTTTCTCACTTGCAAAAAACGCCGGAATTAGCACCACCATAAATTGAATAAAAACCACCAACACCTCACTATTTTCCGCTCCAACAACTTTTTTCTGTGAAGTTACCGATTTACCATGAATTCTTTGATGGAAATTTGAGCACCATCACCGCTATCTAGAGTAAAGATGGCAGTGGCCAACGCCATCTAGATAGACAGGCCTGCGCTCCGCTGATCGTTACGTCATTATTTCCTTCGCCAAGGCCATGCCAAGGCAGTGACTCACCGCCATCTTTATCCTCAGGCCGGAGTGTCAAAGTAATGACGTCATGACAAGCAGTGAACCATATGTAAACAAAGTGAAAAACGCGTGCAGTCGACCTCTTGAAATCTGATGATTTTCGTGCGTAAAAGTGATTTTAGTGTCGCGATTTGAAGTGCAATTGAAAGTAGTGCTTGTCACTGATATTTAGAAGTGAAAAAAACGCAAGGTGCCGCGAACTTCCGAACAAAATGAACTGCTCGAAAGTGCGCGAGACATGAGTGTGGTTATGAAAGTGCGACACGAAAAATTTCGCATTTTTCGTTAATTTCCCGGTAATTTGGCTAGTGTGAATGGTACAGCACTACTCTGGGACGAATCCTTGGGCCGGTGAGTTCAGCGGAAACTCCCGGAAGTGCCCCAAAAAGTGAATTCAAAGTGGTTGTCAAATGACAACATTACAGGTGATTTCCGGCCTTTTCATCGGAATTCATAGGGTAATTATACGTTTTTTGTTGTGCAAAAATTTTAGTGAATTGATGCGCCCCAAAATACGGGTTTTAAACGCGTTGTTGACGAGCCAGACGAAAGTTTCACTGCAGCTGACAGGACTAGATGCCTAGCAGTGAAACTTTCGTCCGGTTCGTCAACATCGTGGTCAAAATCCACACTTTGGGGCGCATCAATCCACTTAAATTCTACCACAACAAAAAACGCATACTTACCCTATGAATTCCGATGAAAAGGCCGGAAATCACCTGTAATGTTGTCATTTGACAACCACTTGAAATTCACTTTTTGGGGCACTTCCGGGAGTTTCCGCTAAACTCACCGGCCCGAGGATTCGTCCCAGAGTAGTGCTGTACCATTCACACTTCCCGAATTGCCGGAAAATAAACGAAAAATGCGAAATTTCCCGTGCCGCACTTTCCTAACCTCGCACTTTTCAATACACCATTTTACTCGATATTTCCCGGCACTTCACGTTTTTTTTCACTTTCACACGGCACTGATAGCCACTTCTTTTAGTTACACTTAAAATTCCGGCACTAAACTCACTTTTACACACAATTATCCCGATATTTCACAGGGCGACCGCACGCGTTCACACTTCGTTGACTGCTTGTCATGTCGTTAGTGCTTTGACAATCAGCTGACACTCCGGCCTGAGAGTAAAGATGGCAGTGCTGCACACGATGATGTTCCCGGCACGACATACATATGTTTACAATTGGAATTGCGCCAGACGGCATTTTAGTCCTCTAAAAACACACTTTCTGGACACTTGCACCAATTTGGTCGAAGCCGCAGCCCCGGGGATCAGTCGCAGAGCACCGTGGAACAGTTCACACTTGACAAAATATGTACATCTTTTGACCGCACGACACACTTTCATCGCGCACGTGTTTGTTTTCCCGGATCACTAGATGAAATTTTACTAACAAATAAACACTGAACGCGGAAAACGAAAACTAAACACGGAACTCACAAATACCGGGGACTCGCCGCCATCAGTCGCCGACCACTGGATTGTGGAAACGATGGCGTCATCAAAGGAAATAATTGCGTCAAAACCAGCTGAGCGCATAGGCCTGTCTATATATTGTAGATGGCGTTGCAGTGGCACCATCCTACTTCACTTTGATGGGACGCTGAAGACTTCACCCCGGAATTATACTGTGCGCGAATTACGTCCACAAGTCGCAGTCAACGAAAATCAGCTGATCAGCCTGTTATAATTAAATCTCTTGTTCGCGTTCGTTTGACACATTTGAGCTGTGATAAACTGGCTTCCTAACAAACTTGGGAACATTGGGCTCATTCATAGAACACTCAGCAGCTACGTAGCGACATCTCCCCTCCATGTCACAAGGTGCGACAGCTACCTGTCACAAACTTGTTTTGTGAATACACCGGCTACTTGCCGAATTCGTGATATCAGCTGACACGCCAAATGTCTGACAAACGGCTGTCTGTTTAAATTGTTTGGTTTGGCCGGGTTTCAAATCACTCGCAATAAGGACTTGGTAATAAACGCTACTGGTCACATACAAAGCAGTCGGAAGACCTGTGCCCTGTGGTCAACTATGCTGCTACTGTGTGGTCTCAGAACTTATTTGACACCGAGGAGCTTGAAACGGAATTAACATGTAACACACATACACACTGCACCTCTGACCATTCGCTACAACAGCAATACACGGATGCTGCGGCAACCGGTTAAATGTCCAATTAGCCAAACATGCACAGCAACGGGAACTCATAATAGAAGTCGTGCCGGTCCCATTGCTAATAACTCAATACGATGACGCGCATCATTAGTTGTCGCGCTATGCTCCAGGCCCCACTAGGAGCATAACCGCGCATACACAACGAAAATACAATTAACGTAAAATTTTCGATCGTCGTCCATGCAAATTCAAATCAAATGACGCGCGCACCATCTGTGATGCGAATTGTGAAATCAAAAATGTATCACGCTCCAAGCCAAAGGAGTGTGGAAAATTTTCGCTCAGAAGGGGAGGTAGCTGCTCAGCAACGGCTCCATGGAGCGATTGCATTCACCAGACATTGGGACAGTAGCACTCCACATCGCTCAAGAGGGGAAGGAGCGCTCAGGGAGCGATGATGATTCCTGAATGCAGGCATTCCTGTTTCTGAAATATTAGGACAATTCTCTCTATTTGATTAAAGAGAACTTTCACAAAACCCAAAAAATTTCCACTTTATGTCCTACAAATCCCCCCGCGTGGGCTCTAGGTTCTTACCACCTAAAGCGGAAATGGACTACCTCTAGCGGAAATGCCGCAATGAAGGACTTTTAAGAATTCTCTCTAAATTGAATAGAGAGAATTCTCCGAATATTCGCGAAACAGGAATGTTCCTTGACCGTTACCCATCCAGCGATAAACAACTACACGAATTTAAAAAAATGGGAACATTATGGTTTTAGCCTTTTTAGGAGAATTCTCTCTATTAAATTAGGGAGAATTTTTTTAATTCCTTAATTTCCGGCATTTTCGCGTTAGGTAGTCTATTCCCGCTTTATTTGGTAAGAACCTAGAACCCATCCGGGGGGATTCGTCGGTCCTAAAGCGGAAATTTCATGAGTTTTGTGAAAATTCTCCCTAATTTAATAGAGAGAATTCTCCGAAAAAGGCTAAAACCATTATGTTCCAAAAAATGTATTTAGCCAATACACACACCCTTATTCCATCCATTGGCTGCGCTCGCTACTCATTCACTTAACGAAATTAGAAAATGTCTTCCGTACAGTAATTTCCCAAAAATACTATCGTTGTAAACATTTGAATATATAACTAACACAGGAATGGGTATTTGCCTGTCAAACCATACAAATTGACAGCTTGAAAATGGGACGATCTTCTTCTTGAAAAAGTCGAGAGCTGGGAGAGTAAAGTTAACGGTTTTAAGATCACGTTGTGCATATGGCTGTCAAACGCTTTGTTCTAAAAGTGGCAAAAAGGAAATACGGTTGAATTCGCGAAAGTTTGGAGCCGGTTTTTGAGTGTAAAGAGCCGCGATTATGTAGAGAAGACACTAGTGAAATTTCCGGTAGGACAAATTGGTGCGGTAGTGAGTTGTGGTAAATTGAAATGCCTCGTCGGTGACTGCAAAAATAACCAGCGAATCCCTAAGACGGGGGTGTCTGCTTATAGGTAAAACATTAAATATTTAGATGTGATGTGCGCGTTACTTTTTTTGTGAGTTTTCTGTCAGAAAACCGATATTGAAATGTTTGTTTTCGTTTCTGACTCCCCGCTGTATATATAGCTGTCAAATTTCCGCGTCCTATTGGTGGTTGGCATTAAAAGTCCCGTTCTTTCTCTCTCCCATGAAAAATTAAACGCGCTCTTCTCTCGTCCCATAAATTGAGCCTATGGGCCACTCCAGAAGTTCCTCTGAGTTGTAAACTGTCAGATTAATCAGCTGATTGCACAAGTATTTAATAGTTCGCATTACGGGGTCTTGTTCCCAGTTTTCTAAAGTTCCAGCGACGCGGTGGAGTTGTTTCCTGGAATTTCTCGTAAATTGTCTACGCTACTCGTGCCCGCAACTATTTCGTGCGGTATTTTGCGGTTTTATGTAGAACTTGAGTGAAGTCTTGTGCAATGGCCGTGTATTTCATGCCAAAGAATCATTTGTAAGTGCAAGCTCGCTGGGTGCAGAAAAGTCTTTGTTGTTCGGGTCGTGGGGGGAAAATAAATGTGCATTGCATGGTCTGATTTGTGTATGGACTGTTTGTTGTGGAGATGATGATGTGACTAGAGAATGTGTGTGAAAAATTATTTAATTAATAAAACTTATGACACATGCTGTGATGCAATGTGGATTTATTGGCGATAATAACAAACACGAAATGAATTTGGCGGCGCAGTTTGTGGTAGTGGATCAGCCTTATGTGTAAAGTTGTTGGCTATACACTTCCTTATCCTCTTCTGGGGTATAGCCCGTAATTTCTCCTAGGGCCGGCCACGTACGTGAAAAAGTTTACCTCTACGGTCGCCTGTGCAGGTATATGGTTTACTTGCACAGTGTAATGAACCACCTGTAATTAACCATATTATGGTCTGGTAGTGCTGCTCCCACCGGCAGATCGAAGCAGCACCTGATGAGTAGTGATCTGTTGGTGGTACGACACCAGAGGCCGAGGGTCCCATTACACCCGGACCCAGATTCGACCGCTTGGGCGTCTGATCTGTCCGCCAACCATTCCATCCTTATCGACTATTTTTTTTTTCGTTTCCCATTTTTACCGCCCCTGTTTGTGTTGTCTTTCTCAGGCCTATGAATTTTTGTTAATACGTAAAAGACGAGGGCAACCTTTTAGTTTCCGGGGCCCCGGCTGGGGGAATCACTTTTCACTCGGATTTTTGTCACTTTTCACTCGCGTCACTCTAAAAGTCGAAAATTTGCAAAAAAAAATTTTTTTTTAATTTTTAATTTTTGTTTTAAGTTTTAATTTTTTTTTTATTTTTAATTTTTTTTTTTCATAATTTATACTGAGTGTTTGGAATATTGGAGGCATGGAAAATTGAAATATGTATTCGCAAATCCCCTTGCGTAGGCTCCGCTCGCTACGCTCGCTCCGCGCTTAAGGGATCGCAACCCTCAATATCGCACAAACATGAACGCTCGCTTCGCTCGCTCTGCGTGCAACAGCGTTTTGATCAGTTTTAAACACACCAAACACAGTATAAATCATTAGAACAAGAAATTTAGGAAAAAAATTAAAAAATTAAGATTAAAAATAAAAAAAAATTAAAAAAAATATAAAAATTAAAAAAAAAATATTTTTTTTTTTTGCAAATTTGAGAGTCTTAGGGTGACGCGAGTGATAAGTGACAAAAAATCCGAGTGAAAAACGATTTTTTCACCCCGGGCCCCGGAAACTAAAAATACCCGGGGCAACGAGCGGTGAAAACCCCGCCCACAACTTCCGAACTGAGCTACAGCAAGCATAGGCCGCTGCTTAGCTCGTTGAGGAGCCTTTTTCTTCGCCAGATGGCACAGCCCGACCTTCACGGTCAACTATGCCACCTTAAGTTCCGTCCCCACGGGCATCTTCGGATGCCCACCAAACCGTCCGTTACAACAGGCGTAACACAACACATACGCTCCGGTATACCTGTAGAGTTGACCGGTATACCGGAACGCCTATGGCCAGCCTAGGTGGCGTTTTTTTGGCATATACAGAACAGTTTACGGATGGAACATATCCTTCCCATTTGGTGACAAACCGGAAAGACAGACTTATTTGATAATTATACATTTTAGTTACTTCAGCTCCGATTTTCCTGAAATCTTAGTATGTTGTAGAGCTCAGCATGCTGATGAAGAATATATATACATTGTACGCTGTCATAACCGGACACGATTGGGACCAACAATTTTGTCTGGTAATGGGGAGTGTCCGCTTAAGAGAACGCAAACATTTTTTTAAGGCAACCCTCCAATTTTTTTAAAGAGCCAAATAACCAAAACTGAACCGGCAGTGAAATTTAAGAATTTTAATCACACCTTGATTCGAAGGCTGGCACTCACTGGTTGTATTTGGGAGGAAAGCATAATGGTGAGATTATGAAGATTATATAAACAACGGAAATAAGCAAAGATTTTTGGTACCCGTTTACCTTAGAACATAGAGGCATGAAATGAGCTTGTCCTGTATGTCTCTGGCTCCAACATTTGGCGAATAAGTCGACACCCAGCCTACTCGGTTGTTGTTTGATATTGACATATGTTGACTGTTCTGTCGAATTGTGCATGAATAAAGGTCAATTCTTGTCAGAATATCGACAGTCAGCCTACTCAGTTGGCGTTTCGGTATTGGCATAATGTTCACCGCACTGTCGAATTTTGTACAAACAAATGTCAATTCTTGTCAATATTTAAATTTTTATAATTACTAAACGGTCTACTGAGTTAGCAAACTGTCGACTTAGTACCCAGATTTTGGAGCCACTGTTTCTATGGAGACACAGGACAAGCTCATTCCATGCCTCTATGTTCTAAGCCGTTTACACACTGAGACATATTCCACACACCACAAAAATGTTCCCCGGCTGTCAAATAATTTTTCGTGATTTTCAATCATACCGCAACCGAGAGAGCACCAGCTGATAGGAAAAAGTAGGCAATGAAAAAAAAACAAGCGAAGCTTCGGCCCGGAGTCCGCAGCGTATATACCCTAGACTTGTACAGACCTAGTGGTGATACCACAAGTACCAATTGGTAATGACCATATGCATTAAAAGTGAGTTTCCTATATGGCCAGTTTATAGGGGAGGTTGGAAATCATTCAGGAGGATCTTGACCATTATCAAAATCAATTAACTAACCCATTCTACAAATATTTGTCGAATTTTTCAAGTCGCTAGCTTCATTCTATCGAAAGTGTTTGCTTATTTGAAGTTTCACTTGTAGGGGAGGTAGGGGTTTCTTGGGTCGGATCTGGCTCATTATTGCCACCAACAAATAAGATAATGCTACAAACATTTAAACAAAAATTCAAGTCTCTAGCTTCACTCTATCCAAAGTTACCGCTTATTTGAAGTTTCATTTGTAGGGGAAGTAGGTGTTTCGCAGGTCGGATTTTACGTATTTTCAATATTAGCCAACTGGATCCTATTACAAACATTTGACCAAAATTGTAAGCCGCTAGCATTATTTTGTTATAAGTTATCGCTTATTTTAAGTTTCATTTCTAGGGGAGGTGGGGGTTCCTTAGGTCGGATCTAACCCATCTTGAATACCAACTAACCCAATCTTACTTCAAACATTTGACCAAAACTTCAAGTCGCTGGCTTGATTCTGTCAAAAGTTATCCCTTATTTGAAGTTGCATTTGTAGGGGAGGTAGGGGTTGCTTGGGTTAGATCTTGCCCATTTTCAATACCAACCAAGTAGATCTTACTAACAACATTCCGCCAAATTTTCAAGTTGCTAGTGTCATCCTATCGAAAGTTATCGTAATTAAGAGAATATTTAATTTTTTGAAATTTTGTAGGGGAGGTAGGCGTTCCTTTAATCTGATTATGCCCAACTTGCTAGAACTCAAGCAGCTTCCCACCACAGGGTTACATGCCAAAAATCAGGTGTCTACGTCAATTGGTTCAAGAGTTATAGACAAAAAACCCGAAAAGTAGGGTAGTACGGGGCTCTTTGTAAGAAAATTACCGTTCGTTTTCAACTGATCGATTTTGTTTTTCCAGGAGAGTAAAAGAATATCCTCACGAGCAATCTGCCAATGCTATAGCTTTTCATGTTTGTTTAATCGGGAGTTATAAATACATTTAACTATTGTAGATATGTAGGGGAGGTAGGCGTTCTATTGGCCTGATCACCATTTTCAATACCAGCCAGCTAGATCATACTTCCAACATCTGACCAAATTTTCAAGGCTCTAGCTTCATTCTATCGAAAGTTATCGTGCGAACGGACAGACAGACAGACATGGCTAAATCGAATCAGGAGGTGATCCTGATCATTTATATATATACATTGCTATACCTCCGGAGCCTCCTTTAAGGTGTTACATATTTCCGTCGTGACAAAAACAATATACCCTATACTAAAAGTCTAGGGTATAAATATTATAAACAGACCACACGAATTGCAACTTTCAGTCAACATGTTCCATACTCTCAGCTTCCGAATACAAAACTACATTCTACCTATATACACGAACGATAGAATGGCAACGAGGGGAGGTTGTACGACCTTACCATACTCAATTGTCTAAACCCCTAGTGGGGCATAGCGCGTCAACTAGCTGACGTTTCGTTGACATAAACCAGTTTCGGACGGTGCACGTTGCCAGCATGCACCTTCTGTTCCCATTTAGCCGATGTGATGTGATGTTGTGGCTTATTATCATTACACCCCGCATCACAGGGGGAAGACAACACAAACATCCATGGCCACGAACGCCGTGGGCGGTACTTGAACCCGTGACGATCGTAGTCAAACATGAGCTACTGAGTCGACCTTACTATGAAGAAACGTTGGCTGCGTTCCTATTTTGGACCGTGTTGGAAGGTCGACACGGTTTCATAGATACTTTGGGAAAACGGTACAATTTCAGATACCGATACCAGAATCTTTTTGAAGGGCAAAAGTATCACGAATTTTTTCCGACCCGATTACCCCTTCAACGATTCCAAGAGTTTTGACAGTTTGCTCTTGACAAGTTCTGTCACTCCATTTGTAAATAACTGTTTGTTGTCCTCAAAGTGCGTATAGTGACCGCAAAGTCTGTCCTCGCTCGTAATTTTATTTGAAAATTGTGTTTGAAAGTGAAAAAGGGATATTTCCACTTGCGAGGACAGACTTTGCGGTCACTATACGCAATTAAGTGGCGTATGTTTGTGTGAAATATATTCATGGCGGCAAGGGAATCGTGTCGTTCCCCGGAAAAATCACGTATCGGAGAAGGGACAATGGATAAGTAGCGCATTTACGATACTTTTAGGAACGCACCCATTAACCACCAAAAATAGCAGAGCGGTTCCTCTTTTGTCGACTATTAGATGGAGGGCAACACAGCAAGATTTGTCAATTTATGTCAACGCTGTTAATAAATAAATAACTGGCGCAACAGTCCGATTTGAACCATGGTCTCGCGATGAGCTAGCATCATCTCATTTTCTAGATCGTGACAGTATGTCTTGTACAGAGGTGTGTGATCATGATCAGCAACACGCTCAACCGAGTTATTTACCCCATAAATGGGTACTCATTTAACTGCTGAGTGGGCTCATAGTCCGACACGTAAATCCCTTTTTTGTCGAAAACTACCGCATACAGTAGGAATCGAACCGGGGCCTAATGCGTAGAAGGCGAACTTGCTTACCGTTGAGCCATCCGGACTACGCGGATAATACCCAGACGATTTCCGTCACATGGGCAACGGAACTATGAACCGGAACTGAACTGAACTGTAAACGGACAAGATACTTTTTTTGCAGGAATTTACGGGCTGTCTCGACAAAACTCTGACATGGATAGAACAAATAAAACAAAAAGGACAGAAATGTAAACTCCTACGGCAGCTGGCTCTACGCACCGGATCGACCCGTTCATCAACAATGGCCAGGAGCTGTAAAATTCCTTCAACGTCAGAAGGCGTTGCTACAACAACAACAACAACAAAAATGCAACAGTACTTCGCAAGCCGCAGTCTTTCTCCTAAACCCCAAGGATCAAGTACGTAAATTGCTCATGTTCTCATATAGGCAGACACTATTACCGACGACGCGGTAGCTCGATGGGTAGAGTGTCGATCGATTTACCAATGCGAGTGGTCGCTGGTTCTTTTCCTGCCACAAACCTATTTAAACAGTTGATAGTCCAGGCTAGGAACGAAAAATAGGAAAAATAAATCGTGTAGTTTTGAAACTTGGCATAATTGTTGAAAACAGTCCCCTGAATATGTGGTCAAACGTCCTCGATGATAGTGGGTCCGGAAGAGTAGGGGAGAGGTGGTCAAAGGTCCTTTTTGCCAGTTTTCCTTGATTATTTTAAGAACTAAGGATCCTACAAAAGAATGTTCCAAGGCCGAATCAAAGTATCAATCATTCCTTCAAAACGATATATCATACCCTCGGCTAAAAAATTGTGTGTTATGCTCTAGCCCAGACTACAAGTGCCCTGTAATCCTATAAGAAAGCAATATGCAGAGGCTGTGGCCTGCTACCTAAAGTTCTTTACTAGCTTTACGTATCTGTTGTGCGTCCAATACGCATGGAGTTTTTGTCTGGTAGAAGGCTCTTAGGTTAGTGACCTACTGCCGCTTGCTGAGCAAAGTCCAAAGACTAGCGTGCTCATTACCGGAGCCTTGAGAACCACTTCACCTATTGCTTGGGCGTGTTGCTCAAACTTCATCATCATGGTGGCGCGACAGCCCGACGTCAGGCCTTGGCCGCCTGGATCATTGTCCTCCAATTATCTCGGTCACGTGACCGCGTCCTCCAATTTTGGGAGCCCAGCAGCTGCTCAAACTTCCTCTTTATATTTTCAGAGAGAAGATTGATCCAAACGTGGCCACCCGCTTTCGCGAATCATGTCACCGGTTCTCGTCAGCCACCGGCACTCTGCAGCTCTTCACCGGATGGTTCCTAGACGCACGGGGAGTAGGAACGGTGGTCTACTCTGATTAACTGGACATACGCCTGTCCTTTCAGCCTTCCCGACCGCTGTACTGTTTTCCAGTAGTTAGTCTCACCTTATATCCCTGAAAAGACAGCACACTAGTTCAATCTTGGGTGTTATCACTGGACACTGTCTTATTCGAGATCATGCCAGGAGAATTCGTTTTCCCTACAATGATTTTTGTAGAAGCGGTGGAGACGTGAAAAAGGAGGAAAGTTGCTTCCATCTTCTGTGCTCTTGCCTGACTTTAGCTGAAAGGAATTCGTGGATCGTACATCTTCTCCGAGTTAGAAGATCTGGAAAGTGCGAATGTTGGTATGCTCCATCGCTTCAGCTTGGGCTGGTTTAAATAAGTAATTAAGGTGGCGATGTATTCCAAAATTTTTGGTTTCACAACGGACCAGCCCATGGTCTATGTGTGCTGTGGTAGTTATGGAAGCCAACTTCTAACATAGGTTTCGGACACAGTTGCATTAAGATCCAAAAAATACTTTTGCAACAATAGTTCTAGTTCAGAAAATTCATTCGCCGTGATATTTAGGGAATGTTGTTTTCCTTAAGTCTGACATTTAATTAATTTGTGTTTCAAATGCGAGTTTTCGGTAGTACATACATATGAGCACCGTTTCTGATATATTTACTTAGTTTTTATTGCTGTGCCCTTGAGCTGTTGTAGGATATTCCAAGCGTACAAAAATGCGCGAAACTGAATGCGGTTAAATAAGTCCACGAGAAAGAAATAAAGTTGACCGCTGACACACATGGTACGATAACAGTTTTTCGTTTGTAAGATGTTATTTAATGCAGGGTTTCATGGTAGCTAATTTCTCTGTCACATGAAACTCATTATAGACTACTCAAACAAACAGCAGAATTTGGTAGTACAGTAGCCGCTCGGAAATTAGAACTCGTGGAAATTAGAATTGCTTGGAAATTAGAACAAGCGAATTATGTACATTCGCCGCTCTAAAATTAGAATAAACTGTTCTAATTTTCAAGCGTAAGAAGTGTGACTTTACATTTTCCCTTTTTTAACAATGAAATGCATTCCGTTACATTCTTGTTAAATAGGTACATAATGTTCTAAGAAATCTGCTACCGGAAATTGTCACGTTTGGGTAATTGGGTAAATTTCGACAGATGGTCTAACAAAACTATTGCCCCGATATTTCCGGAACGAGATCGTAGATATGGCCCGATGAAAACGATGTACAGGCGCTGAAATATGCGCTCAGGAACGACAAGATTCCCCATGGGAGGAATAAGAACTTCATTTGGGGCTTTAGTCTCCCTACACTTAATGCATGCGCTCACGAAATTTTTCCCTTCTACTGACATTTTCGGCCAAAAGTAAAAAGTCCTGAGGCGTCTTAGTGTTTTTCCTAATCCTCTGTGCGCACATAGTGGATGATTATACGCGCGTGCAATTAAGGTCGTCGTTAAGCCCTCTGGAACCCATAATTTCCATGAGTTCTCCTCCTGTATTTCGTTCCCGGTCGCATACTCCGAGCGCCGGTATACAAATCCATCCAGAACCTTTAGATCCGGAAGGCGGTTTTGATTTTCTTGGATGTATCGAATTAATGCGATATAAGAGTCAGACTTAAAACAGGGTGATGACAAGTCAATTTCAACGGTCGTGTCTAAATCCAAGGATTCTATCAAGAGGGCGTCAGCTGAGTATCCACGGGAGAGCGTGTCGGGGACCACATGCTGGCTCCCTTTCCTATGCTTAATGGTGAATTTAAAGCCTTGTAGCTTTAACGCCCACCTAGCTAACTTCCCATTTAAGTTCGGTTGGGACATTAACCACTTTAACGAGGCATAACGAGGTCGGTGATAACCGAAAACTCGTGTCCCTCGGCATAAGCGCGGAATTTTTTAATCACCAGCACCGCTGCCAGACATTCGTGCTCAGAGACTGAATAATTTTTTTGGGCCGAGTTGAACTTTTTCGACATAAAGGCTATTGGAACTTCAGCTCCGTCATCGTTTAGCTGAACTAATACTGCTCCAATGCCAGACTGGCTCGCATCGCAATGGATAGCGAAAGGTTTTGCAAAATCCGGGCTATGCAAAACGGGAGCAGACGACAAGCTATCTTGTAAAGCCCCAAAAGCCTTCAGTCCTTCCTCGGACTAAGTGAAACGTCCTCTGCGAAGCATGTCTGTCAGCGGAGCTGACAATGACGCGAAGTTGGGCACGAATCGACGGTACCACCCACATAATCCGAGAAATCGACGCATCTGTTTTACCGAACTCGGCCTTGGAAATTCGGCAATAGCACGGACCTTTTCCGGATCTGTTTTGATTGTTCCGTTCCCAATTATATGGTCTAAATAATGAACTTGCTTCATGAAGAACTTGCTCTTCTCAACGTTAAAGGTTAAACCGGCCTTGCGAAAACAAAGAGCCAATTCCTGGAGGATCTCAAAATGTTCCTCGAATGTCTCCGTAATTATCAGCAGGTCATCCAAGTAAATGAAAACATGGTGGCGCAGATGAGCTGGAACGACTCGGTCCATTAGCCTCTGCATGGTCTGAGGAGCATTGCACAATCCGAACGGCATCGTTACGAATTGATACAATGGTCGACCTGGAACAGTGAAGGCCGTCTTCTCCCTTGACTCTGGGTCGAGTGGTATTTGCCAAAAGGCGTCTTTTAGGTCGAGACTCGAGATAACCTCGGCTTTGGGGAGTCGACCTAGTATACCATCGATCAGAGGCAAAGGATAAGCGTCCTTGACCGTGACGTCGTTCACTTTCCGAGCGTCCAGACACATCCGGACCTTACCGGGCTTCACTACAAGGGTGACAGGCGAAGACCAAGGACTGGTGGACTCTTCAATGACACCCATTGCAAGCATCCTGTCAATTTTTGCAAAGAGGTACTTCTCGATGGCGGGGGAGACTGCAAAATGTCTGCTTAATTGGCCTGCTGCCGCCGACATCGATGACGTGTTGTACAAGACTCGTACGTCCTAAGCCCTCAGCAGAAAAAGAAGGAAAGCTTGCAACGACTTCCATGAGTTTCGCCTCTTGAGTTGGGGAAAGATCATGGGTATACTAGATTCCGTTAGTGTGAATGTGAATTACGAAAGCGATTTTGAAGAGGAAGACAATATTCCCCTGGCTAACCTAAGGCTCCGGCAAGAGACAATAGAACTGTTTCAACTTCTGGGACAGGTAAATTACGACAAATTCAAACTGTACAATAGACAATGTAAAGGTCCCTTATTTACAATATGTAGGAAGTAACGTCCACGGAGTTTGAAGAGTGGAATGATGACAAAGTTGATGAAAATTCGATTTCAACCAACAGTTGCGACTCTGACGACGAGGAGGTTGATGCCCGCGTTACCCGTGCAGAGGCAATTAATTGTTCCAATCGCTTGATTTGCTGGGCTAAAGAAAATTATGTAACGGCATCCGAAATATTTGCGATTTAAAATATTCGCGACAAAGCCGTAAACTTGTCAGCAAACGTTGGCAAAAGACAATCAAAAATAAGTGAATTTTTCGCCACATAATTGTTTGCTTCATGTTTCATTTATATGCTTTTACCTCTTAATAAACAAACTTACATAAAACCTTAAAACGATTCTTTTTACATTAACTTACGGACCACTTTTTTCGACATTTTTTCAAAACGCTTGGAAATTAGAAAATCTTGGAAATTAGAATTGGCCAAAACTTTTTTTTTCTAATTTTCGAGCGGCTACTGTATCAGTAATGTTTGTCGACTTATCTTTCTGAGTTTGTCCTTTTCGACCTGTTGAAGGAGGGCCTTCTCGGCCGCCGGTTTGTTCACGGAGCGTAAATTCCAGGATCCGAAAGAATAATCCTTTAGTCGTTTGCGTGGTCGTCGTTGTTGATGCTTCCAATCGGAGGCTTTTGTTTCAGGTTTCTTGACGTGAAGTGGTTTTTACAAGGACGAGTTGTCAGCACATCGCGCAACCCCATAAGGAGGATGGCCTCGCAGATAGCTGCTTCAGATGGTTTAATAGACGTGCTATTTTAGATTTCACACAACTATGTTGCAGGTCCAACTACACAAATCATTCCATCCTACTAAACCTGAGACGCTTAGGTGTTGGTCAGTCATTCAGGCTACAGCTATCTACCTTTTTCCAAACTGTCTTATCGCCAGGACTTGGCCGTCAGTGGTTTGACCCACTGTAGCGGGGAGGACTATGGAAAAGGTCTTTTACTCCCTTTCAAAAATGGTTAATTAAATAACTGCAATGCGCACTATGAAAAACAACGTGCAAGTAGTACTCGCACTTATGCATGAGGCCGGTAGATGTATTTACATATGCCTAACTTTAAATGAATGTACTGTTATTAAATATTACGTGATTGTAACGAAACTTAGAGATATGACTGCCTATGGTGTTTATTATCGTCGGCAATTAATATTTTAGACCTGGATTGTGCTTAAGGGATGTGCGGGTTGCTAACTGGCACTGTAGAAATGTAAAATACTATTACTAAGCTTTTTTGATGATGTATCAAAATTCTATTATTTTCCATTTTCTATGCCGCTTTCGTGTAAATTTCCATATTTCTAAGTATAACAGTCTCGAAATGCAGGGGGGGGGATTCTGATGACATATTTGCTCCTCTCCCTCGTTTCCCCTTATGGCGTACTATCTGCATAGAGTAACAATACTTGCTCTGTTATCTGTATGGTGGCTGTTCGAGTTCGCTCGTCACTTGATGCAGGCCGTTCGATTCACAGATCAACTCCGTCCGGTTGTCTCGGACGCGGCTATCGTGACGTACCTATCTTATTATATGCTTATTTAAATATTCGAATATATCCCATAATGACTACGGATTTGATTTTACTGCAAACTAGAACGATACGGATAGCGTGAAATTCCTTTGTCTGAAATGATATCAGACAGGTATCTAAAAATGATAAAGAACATCTGTTCGAAACGAGAAACAGTTCAGTCTCAATTTCTAGAATTCACTTTCTTCAATTTCACTTTGCTAGTGGTAGCGTGTAAGTAATTATGCGACAGGCTTATAAATTGTCCATAAAACTGGTGGTTAAAAAAAAACTGAAAGTCAAGTCATCCGATTAGAATCATAGCAACGACTTTTTTTTATGACTTCCGTAAGTATCCACTTTGGTCCATGGACTGCGCCTATCGCCCTTCGCAGATTTTTCTTGTCGCACCGTTCTTTTTCGGCCATGGACGATTAGACTGACCCTTGAAGAAGAAAAGATGCTATATAAAATATATTTTTTCAAATAGTGTTTACATCTCTAGTTGCCTTGACCCAGGGGCATGGGCGCGTCAACATCTCTAGCATTTCTATGCCTTGTTGACGTTTCAGTAGCATATCTACTTTTCGGAAGTGCAGTTGCTAGCATGCACCTCCTATCCACGCCGTCTTTATACTGACAAGCTCAGAGCACTGTGAGAGTTCTATTAGTACTCACAGGCAGTTTTTGATCGCGCCGAGATTGGATCTTCGAGCTCTAGATTAGTATCGTAGAGCGGTGACCGAACGATCACGGCCACCGAGCGCGACCTTGTCACATACTCCAGTTTTACATTACTTTGACTTTGCCTTAACCCCTAGCAGGGCATAGCGCGTCAATTACTCTGTTCTGGCCAATGGGGCGCAACTCCCCAAAAGACTTACCCAGCGCCTCATACTCCTTTGCCACAGATCGACGTCATGTGATTCTAGGAGCCCCTCTTGGTTGGAAATGCGGTTCTATTTCATAGCATGCAAAGCACTCTTCCGCAATGTGTGACCTATCCACTATCATTTTCACCTGCGTATCAATTCGTCGATTGGCATCTGACCCGTACGCCGACTTAGCTCTTCATTTGATATTGTTTCGGGCCAGAAAATTCTTAAAATTCGACGAAGGCATAAATTGACGAAAACTTGCAGCTTTCTGGTAACGGAAACTTTCCATGTACTGCTCCCATACAAAAGCACAGACAGTCAGGGAGCGAAACAGGCCCAGCTTGGTCTTGATGCTGAGATAACTGCTTTGCCAGATTTTGGACAGCATGCCGTAGGTGCATTTAGCTTGGTTGATACGACAAGCGATGTCCTGCTCCGTACCACTATTTTCGGCAAAATGCTACCCAGGTAGACGAAATTGTCCACTTTCTTCACAGGCTGCCCATTAATATTGATGGCAATAGGTGTCGGATTTCTTTTTCGCAATGGAGGGCTAACAACCTTGGTCTTGTTGGTATTAATCTTTCGCCCAACTATGCTTGCCTCCATCTCGAGATCTAACGCCATTGCGGACAGATCCATGATTTTGTGGGAGAGTAGGCATATGTCGTCAGCTTAGTCAAGATATTGTAGATAAGATGTCAAAGTCCATTGGATTCCTCTGTCTAGTCCGGATAGGGCTGCATGCAACACATCGCCGATCACTATGAGGAATAGGATCGGTGAGAGGATGCATTCCTGCCGAACTCCGGTGCGAATCTGAAAGTCCCCCGACACCTTACCTTCATGCAGAACGCGACATTTTCATAGGTTGCCTTAATAATAGCCACAAGCTTCTCAGGGATGCCTCTCCTGCGCAAGGCCGCCCATATAGAATCCCGGTTCACACTATCGAAAGCCTTTTCGAAATCGATGAAAAGCAAGTGAAGCGGAGAATCGTATTCAGCGCATTGCTCGATGATGATTCGCAAGGTGTTAATGTGATCGACACAGGAGAATCCGGATCGAAAACCAGCCTGCTCTTCATCAATTGTGCTTTCTAAGTGGGCCTTTAGTCTTTCCAGGACGATTTTAGCTATTATCTTGGCAACGGCAGAAAGCGCACAAATGCCTCTCCAATTATTACAGTCTGTGAGGCTACCCTTCTTTGGAAGTTTGATGATCAAACCTTCCTTCTACTCAGTGGGAAAGGTCTCTGTATTCCACACTTTATCAACAAGTGGGTGCAGCAAATCGGCAGTTACACTTGGCACTACTTGCTAAAGTTCGGCAGGATACTGTCAAGTCCGGCGGCCTTTCCTCGTTTTAGTGCAATATTGTAATTGCAGTGACTATTTCCTCTTTAGTCGGGGCAGTGGACCGTATACGCACATTTTGATGGTTAGCTAAATTATCTATATGAGGGGGACCTTCACACCGCGGCGAAGTGTTCTTTCCACCGCCTCATTTGATCTTCTTCCAAGATAAGTAGGTTTCCATCACTATCCTTCACCGGATGTTGGCTGGAGTTACGACCACCTGTAAACTCCTTTATGACACCGTATACGGCGTTTAAGTTGTTACTTCTTGCGGCTTCTTCTGCTGAGGCTAGAAGAGAATTCCCATAAACTCTTTTATCGCGTCGCACACTACGCTGAACTTTTTGGAGCTTTCTGACGATAAAGGAGTTCGATGCTGCTTCGATTGTCGTCTGCAGCCAAACGAACCTTCAGCTCTTTCCTTCCAACAATCCGCTGCCATGAAGCGTCGGACATGCAGGGCTTAGCTTTACATTGACAGATTAGATTATTCCGTATCTTTCGGCTAGTATTTTTTAGTTTGTATTGCTTTTGTATAGAATGTAATTACAATTATACTTCTAATCTCTTCGACAAAAAGAAAGCTCTTTGACCTTACACTTCAAACTTCTGCTGTGTTCTTATCAAGGCCTAAATTACACATCGCACAAATAATTAGGTAGCGAACGAAAACTGACGTGACTATCATACGATCCTTCCTTCCCCTACATTCCTGACGTAAATCTTCAACTTAAATTTGTCAATTTACCACTATTCCCCCACCAAAATAATGAAACCGGAAAATAGAGGGCTACGCCCCCAATCCGAGGGTTTTGTAGTGTCCCATGCCAATAGGAGATGAACTATTCTACTCTTGGAGATGTTAAGACGATATTGCAAATTGCAATTTTGCGTAAAAAATATTGAAAATAAATTGTTTGAATAATTATAGAAAGTAGAGTCAGCGACCAGCATACCTCTTGAGAAGATATCAAAATTCCGTAATTTTTTTGTTTTCTGCGCTAGTTGAAAGCCATCTTCCTGTATGTTTTCATATGTCTAAGTGTAACGGTCTCGAAATGGTAAGGGGGGTGGGACAAATTATGATCTCATATTTTCCCCTCTGCCTCTTTTCCCCTTTCTTCAAATTTGATGAAGACGCCAAAAATGGAATGTACTCGGTAGTACCTTTCTCATGATACCCCACTTGCCCATATCAGATGGAAAAAAAAAATGTTGACCTTCATTTCCCCTCTATGGGGACCTCCCCTTAAAGCAGCAACCCAACTACCTCCCTCGTTAAACTTCTCTCCCATCCCACTCCTATACCACCAATCTCTAACCTTTCAGAAATGGTCACTTTACGAAAAACAATAAACAATTCATATGCATATTCAAGTATGCAGTGCTCGTAGTACTAGTACGTAGCAGAGGCCGGTTAAGTGCATTTTTTGTATGGATGGTGTTAAAATGTCAAAAATTAAATGAATGTACTATTATTAAATATTGTATTATGTGACTGTAATGCAACTTTGAGGTGTTATTGCCTATGATGTTGGCTATCATTGGCCATCAATAGTTTTGACATCGGGTGCGCTTAAGGCGTGCAGGGGTGTGTTAACTGCAACTATAGAAGTGTACTATTATTAACCTTTTCTGATGAAATTTCAAAATTCTATTAATCTAGGTTTTCTACGCTAGTAAAATGGCGCTTTTCTGCAAATTTTCATATTTCTAAGTATAACGGTGTCGAAATGCAAGGGGGGGGGGGGGGACAAAATCGGGACTCATATTTTCCCCTCTCCCTCTTTTCCCCTTTCTTCAAATTTGAAAAAAATTCCAAAAATGGAATGTACTCGACGGTACCTTTCTTACGATACCCCACTTGCCTGTACCAAACGAAAAAAAATTTCGACCTTCATTTCCCCTCTATGGGGACCTCCCCTTAAAGTTGACCTATTACGACGCATCGCTTTCTCCGGCGAATTATAGTAATTCTACACATTCCTACAAAATTTCAAGTATGTACAATAGCTTTAGCCGTTCGTGATATATTCCACGGACAGACTTACAGACATTTGACCTATTTCATAAGGGTTTTGTTTTTAATACAAAACCCTAAAAATGTACATATTGTACAATGCATCTAGTTATTTATGTGAGAACCAGCCAACAAACGAGTGTGTTCCGCTTGATATGCTAATAGTCTATTTTATACAAATAGTTGTCGTCTAGCTATGTTACTGCTATCGCAAAGCATGCGATCAACGACTGGCTAGATTACCAGCTTGTCTAACATGCTCAAAATGAAATGAATATTTACAATAGATTCGTATTCGTACTAGAGTTTCCCATGTTTAGTGTAGGCGATAATGACCGCAGTGGTCAAAGTTTTCTTTTACTAGTACAGGGAATGCTATGTCTGAATTGGCTATATACATTATGTTGATTTGAATTGGATGAGATTGTGAATCCAAAATCGGTCTTGGTGCAGGGAGAATTATTTTTAGCAATAAATTTGCAGAGTTAGGGTAGGTATACGAGCTTGATTATTGGGCTTTTGAGAATAGCTGCGAAGTCAATTGAAGTTTCCCAAAACTCATGCGCTTACACGACTCCAACACTGCTCGAAACATCTATCTGAAAAGATTTTTTTTTTTTTCAAATAGATGAGAAACTGTGCCAGACAAGATACTAACAAGTAGTCATGGTACGACCTGCTTCTCTTGCGGACCAGGTGGACCTATTCCGAATCCGACAACGAAGTAGGTTCAAGAAAGAAGGTTCGCAGACCTACTCCGTATATGAAACGAATCTGTCGTCCGTCATGGAAGTGGAGATGGAGTGAAAGAACAGAAGAGTGGGTAAACTACATAGGTTCTTCGAAGTCTGAGTTGTAATTGCAAATAAGAGAATGGAGAACTGAGAACTATCGTTCTATTGCAGTGTAGAATAAAATGGGTTGTATTTTCAATTGAATGTTACTGATATCAGGTGGAGTGGAGCTTTTATGGCCGGTTTACATTCTCGCCGAGTGGACGAGGCCAGTATATTCGGCGAGAATGCTGGAGGCAAGTAGCCTGGGCGAAGGGCGCGTTCACATTCTCGCCCGAGTACGAGTACTGTTCTGTTAAGCAATGACAAACAACTGATGGTGCGGTAACATACGCGCTCCAATAGGGAAATATTGTGAAGAGCGTTTAATTTAACTTTTACCAACCACATGTTTCATGTAATTTTCACCGAAAACCGTTTAGGTTAAGCGGAACCACTCACGTAACCCCCTACCAGCATTTTGCAGACTGCTTGGTATTTTCTTCGAAAAAAGGATTGCCGTTCACAATCTCTTTATTTTTTGTCTTTTTTTGCTACTCTGACATCAGATTCGCAATCAGCGACCCAATCAACCCCCTACCAGTTTTCTTCCATTAAGATCGGCCGTGTTTATAAAAAAGTGTTGCCATCCTGGATCCTTCATTTGGTTTTTTGCCATTTGGACATCAGATTTGCAATCAACAACCCAGAAAAACCCCTCATCAGCTTTTTCCAGCAAGATTGGCCGTGTTTCTGAGGAAAAATGGATTGCCGCTCAGAAACTACTTTATTTTTTTATTTTTGGCAATTCTGACTTCAGATTCGCAATCAGCGACCCAATCGACCTCCTACCAGTTTTTTCCAACAAAATTGGCCGTGTTTATAAAAAAAAGTGTTCCCATTCTGAATCCCCCGTTTGTTTTTTTTTTCAATTTGGACTTCAGATTCGCAATCAGCGACCCAAAAAAAAACCCCAATCCATCATCGGTCACGACCACCCACAACACAATGACGGACGAAAAGCTTCACTCCACCCAACGTCAATAAAATCCAATTGAAAATTTACTCCACTTCATTCTACACCACAATATAGCGTAGCGCATCGTATATATGTCACATCATCTAATCTAACCAATAGTTCAGTTCTCTCATCTACTTTTCTATCCCCCCCCCCCCCCCCCCCCAGATTTAAACGATCTGATCTGATCATGCTCCGATACGGACAGACGAAACTATCAAACCTATTCACTTTTCAACTGCTCCGACTCCGACCTGAACTTACTGATCATTTTTCGACTTGATCATTTTTCAATTATGAAGTAGGTCGACCTAGTCCGGTGTACGGAGTAGGTTAAAAAAGAGTTCGTTTTCATGCTCCGATACTAATCATTTTTCGACCTGATCATTTTCCGATTGCGGAGTAGGTCGACCTAGTCCGGTGTACGGAGTAGGTTAAAAAGAGTAGGTTCGTGAATTGGCAACCATGACTACTAACAAGCCGCATACATTGCCGGCAGAAGCATAGCATGGGCAGGAGCAGCAGCATCGTCTGTGTCTTGGGTAATATGCTTTCTTGTACCTACGGCACATGAGTAAAAGTTTTGTTCAGAAATTTGAAGAAAACTTTACTCATGTGCGGTAGGTGTGAGAAAGCACATTACCCAAGACACATTTGATGCCGCTGCTGCGGCTATACTTCTGCCAATGGAATTCGTGCATTAGAAACCACTACAAGGAAACTACGCACATAATTATAAAGCTAATATGTTTGAGGTGAAAATACCTCACCAATATAGTACGTTACAGAGTAACTCAAATTCATGGGTGGACACTGTCCATGAACATATTCTAGGAGATACACACAACCCACCTCATGTGGAACCATCTCGCTACAATCTATATTGGGAGTTTAGGCCTGAACATCACAACCTGTCCGGGTGAAATAGTCCCCTCTGAACCATCCCAGGATGAAAAACCAATCCATCACAGGTGGAACCATCATCACCGGGGACACTAACTCAGCATGACTTACCATCATCTCGCCCTGAGCAGTACTATCTCAAAATAACCAATCATACTCAGAATGATTCAGCGGACCTTTCCCAGGTGAAATCATCTCTCGATGAGTAGTGGTATCTACCAACGACCAAACACCAATCGCAGGTGTAACCATGGTCTCGAGCAATATCATAACAAGTGCACGAACGACATATAACACAACTACGCACCATTTACATGCACAACAAGTTTAACACAGATCCTTAGTGATTTACTCACCTTTTAAAACAGCAATCACGAAGAACAGCAAAACGAACAATAGCAATACGAACAACAGCAAAACACACAACAGTGAAACAGATACAGAAAACAAAATCGGAGCTACACTTTTGAATATAACTCACTCACCCAGACCTAGGTCCGGCAGGTACGATTTGAAGAATATATAAGTCGGTAGGTCTGAGTAGGTCTGCACCCAGGTCTATTTCTTCAATTAGAGAGTGAATTTCCTCGATATAAATTCTCTGTCAATTGCCCTAACCCCTTGCGGGGCATAGCGCGTCAACTGTTCCATGTGGCCCAGTTGACGTTTCGACGGCATAAACTGGTTTCGGAGAATGCAGTTGCCAGCATGCACCTCCTGCACATCCATGGCCACGAACGTCGTCGTGGACGGGATTCGAACCCGAAACGCCGGTAGTCTAACATGAGACTGATGCCTCAACACACTGCGCTACCGGTCTCCCCACCATAAGATGGTGGAACCGCGGAGAATTCATCTCTCCACGGGGTAGCACTGTAATCTTGTATTCCGGTAGAGCTACCGGTAGTGGTCGTGAGTCAGGTGTGGGGCTCCTCTTAACCAAAGCCGTACGAACCTGTCTCTTATCCTGGGATCCGGTCTCCGACAGAATCATGACCACCAGATTTCGCACCATAATAAGGAAAATCTCAATAATAGTATTTTACAATGTTATGCTCCAACTGAACTCGACAATGTCTTGGCGAAAGACTCCTACGAACAACTAAACGCCGTCTAGAGTGGAACACCTAAAGGCGACATAATAATGGTTATGGGGGACTCGAATGCAAAAGTTGGCGCTGATAACTATGGGCTCAAACATGTGATGGGGAAACACGGTCTTGGTGATCGTAACGACAACGGTGAAAGATTTGTAGAGCTCTGCATCTTTCACAGTCTCTTCATCGGTGGTACTATGTTTGAGCATAAGGACCACCACAAAATCATTTGGTCCTCTGTTCATCGGCGTAGAACACAAAATCAGACCGACCACTTTCTCATTAGTAAAAGATTCAAGAGTTGCCTCCTGGACGTGTGAAATAAGAAGGTCGCCGATATTGGGATGAGGAGAGACCATTATCTTATGATCGCTAATGTTCGATTGCGTATTGCAGCCGTGCGCCGTCATAGCGACTAAAGATCCAGACACCGCAAAGTCAACGCCGCTCGACTAAAAAATCCAGCTGTCGTACAACAATATACGACCATCTTGCGCAAAAAACAGCTGAGATAACTAGTCACCCAGATAGTGGAATAAATGCAAACTAGGATGCCATCGAAAACGCGTATATTGACAGCGCCATCTTCGGCACAAACCCGGATTGTCGGAATAAGTCTTGGATGTCCGACACTTCATGGCAGCAGATTGTTGAAAGAAAAGAGCTGAAGGTTCGTTTGGACAACAATGGAAGCAACATCGAACTCCTTTACCGTTAAAAAGCTCGAGAAGTTCAGCGTAGTGTGCGACGCGATAAAAGAGTTTATGCGAATTCTCTTCTAGCCTCAGCAGAAGAAGTCGCAAGAAGTAGCAACTTAAGCGCCGTATACGGTGTCATCAAGGAGTTTACAGGTGGTTGTAATTCCTGCCAACATCCGGTGAAGGAAAGTGATAAAAAACTACTTATCTTGGAAAAAGATCAAATGAGGCGGTGGAAAGAACATTTCGCCGCGGTCTTGAACCTCTGGCGAAGTTCCCCCTCATATAGGTAATTTAGCTAACCATCAAAATGTGCGTATACGTTCCACTGCCTCGACTAAAGAGGCAATAGTAGAACGAGGAAAGGCCGTCGGACTCGACGGTATCCCTGCCGAACTTTATCAAGCAGCGCCAAGTGTAACTGCCGAGTTGCTGTACCCACTTGTCGATAAAGTGTGGAAAATAGAGACCTTTCCCACTGAGTGGAAGGAAGAATTGGTCATCGAACTTACGAAGAACGGTAGCTTCACAGACTAATAATTGGAGAGGCATTTGTGTGCTTCCTACCGTTGCCAAGATAATAGCTAAAATCGTCCTGGAAAGACTAAATGCCCACTTAGAAAGCATAATTGATGAAAAGCTTTCAATCCGGATTCTCCTGTGTCGACCACACTAACACCATGCAATTCATCATCGAGCAACGCGCTGAGTACGATTCTCCGCTTCACTTGCTTTTCATCGAAAGAAGGCTTTTGATGGTGTGAACCCCGGTTCTATATGGACGGCATTGCGCAGGAGAGGCATCCCTGGGAAGCTCGTGGCTATTATTAACGATGCGGCGCGAAATGTCGCGTTCTGCATACAGATAAGGTGTCGGGGGACTTTGAGATTCGCAGTGGAGTTTGTCAGGGATGTATACTCTCACCGATCCTATTCCTCATAGTGCTCGGCGATGTGTTGCATGCAACCCTATCCGGACTAGACAGGGGAATTCAATGGACTTTGACATCTCATCTCACCTTGACTACGCTGACGACATATGCCTACTCTCCCACAAAATCATAGATCTGTCCGCAATGGCGTTAGATCTCGAGAGGGAGGCAAGCAAGGTTGGGCTAAAGATTAATACCAACAAGACCAAGGTTGTTAGCCCTCCATTGCGAAAAAGAAATCCTACATTAATGGGCTGCCTGTGGAGAAGGTGGACAACTTCGTCTACCAGAGTAACATTGTTGCCGAAAATGGTGGCACAACGCAGGACATCGCTCGTCGTATCAACCAGGCTAAATGCTCATACGACATGCTGTCCAAAATCTGGCAAAGCAGTTATCTCAGCATCAAGACCAAACTGCCTGTTTTGCTCCCTGGTACTGTCTGTGCTTTTGTATGGGAGCAGTACATGGAAAGTTTCCGTAAGAGTTAGCGGAAAGCTGCAATGTCTTCGTCGAATTCTAAGAATTTTCTGGCCCGAAACAATATCAAATGAAGAGCTAAGTCGGCGTGCGGGGCATTTGCCAATTGATACGCAGGCGAAAATGGCAGTGGATAGGTCACACATTGCGGAAGAGTGATAACTGCATTGCTTTGCATGCCATGAAATGGAACCCCATTTCCAACCAATGCCGACCAAGAGGGGAATCACATGGCGACGATCTGTGGCGAATGTAAGGCACTGGCTAAGTCTTTTGGGGAGTTGCGCCTCATTGCCCAGAACAGAGTACGATGATGTGCAGGGGTAGTTGACGCGCTATACCCCACTAGGGCTTAAGGCAAAGTAGTATGGTTCGATGGAAGTTCGTTCGTGGTTGTGTGCCATCGTATGTGGCTACCGTAAGAAATGACCCGAAAGCAGAACCTGATCATTAACTTTGACTTAATGTTACAAAAAGTAAATACACTACTTAAACACGTATACTTTTAAGTGATCGCTATTATCAAACTACTAATTACCATACCACGTAATCTCCATTTTAGTTGCGACCGTGTGTATACTCGTATATTGACCTGGCATTGGGGAGGTCACTCGCATGTTATTTAATGGAATGCCAATGATAATGCCACAGACATATCAGAGGCTCAATAAATGGTTGTTCCACGCTAATTCCATTTCATGTAATGAACGAGCATTCAAGTTAATAACGTTTCTAGTTATGAATTAGACGTGTTTATTGTTGCATTTGAATGTACATATGTATATTGAGCTTGAAATAATATCATTCGTCATGTGTACTGATTTTTGTACCTTATCGATATGGACTTCCCCATCTATTCATCATCTATCTAAATGTGTTCTGATACGGATATAGCATTATGAAGTTCGAAAAGGTCTCATTTTAAAAAAAATGCAAAATATCTTTTTTTTTTGGTTCTGTGGAAAAACAAAACCCTTGTGAAATCGTCCAAATGTCTGTCTGTAGAATATCTCTACTCTCTCCAACTTCTTTCTCCACTAGGTATAGGCATGTCAAATGTCATATCAGAAGACACAATGAGCACATTCTTTTTCTGGTATTTCCACGGATTCACTCACAAATGTGGGAGTACATGACTCAATCTGCAAGCTTATTAACATGCTGCTTACATCGAGGGCGATCTACATAAATCTGGACATATCGTCTGCACATGGGCTTGGGCACAACCTCAGATGGTGTTCTCTCGCTCCTTCGTTGAAATCTGGCAGTCAATAGGTTGCTAATGGAATTGGAAGGGCTGGGATGCAAACCAACTCCGTACGCAGTTGGCATTGCGATTGCTATCTCGGAGTAAGTTCATCGGTGTTCTTAGTGATTTAATGCCAAAGGTCCTTTATATTCTGCCAGAGTGGTTGGGGTTAGGGTGAATCCGACCAAAATCGAACTTTTTCTTTTCACCAGGAGACACAGTGCTCCTTCGTTTGAACCACCGTTGACTGAAGGTACAAGGCTTTTCTCACCGATAAAGCTGGGCTCATCCTAGATAAGAAATTAAAGGCAATTGGTAGGAAACGGGGCAAGGGTGATGGGTGGAATCGCGTTTTACAGAAACTCTTTGGAAAAAGGTTAAAGGTTAGCATGTGTCGCCATTACGGGGGCTCTTTGAATTACGCCTAACGCGACTCTTGAAACTATGCTAAAACCGATTCCTTTCGACATTTTTATCGAACAGCATGCTGCAACTGTGGCCATTCGCCTTTGTGAAATGGGTCACTGGACCATGTCCAGTAAAAATCAATCGGAATATTGTAATTTTCATTCGGAAAATTTATCTATTGTATTTCGTTCGGATAATTTGAATGTGAATTGCTATATCTACCTATAGATTGATTCGTTCGTAGCGGAAAACCCATTCTGGTGTACCTATATAGTTATAGATCTGGTAAACTTCGAGGCAGTTTCCTTAAACTCGTCATTTTTGTATTTGCATATTAAAGACAATGACTCCTTATCTGATACATATGTATATAAAAGTGAAGATTATAATATTTTTGTATGTTTGTCGTGCAAATAATTCCAAGCCACTGGGAACGATTGTCGCCAAATTTTGCAGGTGTATATTTATCGAGCTAGAATAGATAGTTGGGTGGTTCGTGACCTCACTCAGTAAAAGCCCGCTTAACCGAACCCAAAGGTGCGGCATCATTTTGCATAACGAAATTTTTCATAAGTACTCTCGGGAGGCCGGGGAGGAAAATAAGGTGGCTCGCGACTCCAAAATGATACACATGCAGTAAAATCCCAAATAAATGAACCAAAGAAAAAAAAACGAAATTCTTAACAAGTGCTTTTGGGAGACCGGGGAGGAAAATAAGGTGGTTCGGAAATCCAAAATATTACAACATACAGTAAAACCCCGACTAACCGAACCAAGAGGGCGGCACATCGTCATGAGATGAATGATGACGTTCCCAAAGCCCCCTCCGCCACTCTTACTCCCTTCTTCCCCGGGGAATGAGTGAGAGGGAATGACATGTCCAAAATTACATAAATTATTGTAGTTTAACATTATGTGTATTTATCTCACACGAAACCATGTTTGCAATTTGATTTATCTTTTTTTGTTAGTATTCGTCCCTTTATGGATTGCAAAAACTCACATAAAATTAACCCGAAGAAAATATTAAAAAACAACAAATTTGTTAAAGTTCGTAATTTTTTATTTTTTTCTAAGTTAAAATTATAATATTGTATGCATTTCGAGGCAATTAACACCTCATGTATGTATTTGAAATTTTCTTTAGTTAGCAACGCGTTTGCTGAGGATGAGGTGTTAATTGCCTCGAAATGCATACAATATTATAATTTTAACTTAGAAAAAAATAAAAAATTACGAACTTTAACAAATTTGTTGTTTTTTAATATTTTCTTCGGGTTAATTTTATGTGAGTTTTTGCAATCCATAAAGGGACGAACACTAACAAAAAAAGAAAAAACATAAATTAGTGTCGATTTAATGGTTTCGAGATCGCTAAGATGTATGGTGACACTCCCAAAATTATGCAAAAGTTAAAAATGATAGTACGATCACAGGGAAGAAGTGGCACGAGTTCGAGAAGGATGAGGGCAGCCAGACGGGCACAATCAGCAGAAAAACGTCACCGGCGTGTTGGGAGTGTTCGCTGTAGAATTGTTGAAACACCGCAGGTTCGTGAAGCTCGCAACTAATGGGGCAAGAATAGAAATATTTTAGCTGCTGCGAGAAACACTAAATAAATTGCGATATCAAATCAACGGAGAGATTTGGTGATGGATGCATCCCAATTTGACAAAAATTTAGATTAGAGCGTCCAAGTGTTTTAATTTGGGAGATGGAAAATGTTTGTATACACTGCCACGCTTTAAAATTTGGATAAAGGACGCCCAGAATGTGCTGTCAAAACGGGTAAGTTCAGCTGCCTCCAATTGAACGCTTTCAAAATATTTTGGACAAGATCCTCAACATCAAGATCAAAACATTTCCTCCAAATTTTAGCAAGTAAAAAGCTTGCACCCAAATGTCGTCGTTCGGAGCAATAGGAGTTGTTAACGAGGGTAGATTCATACCAACGTTTAAAGTACGGGTCTGATATACCATCAAGTGGGCTCACTTCTTCCACTCGCCGACCAAGATTACAATTCCTGGCAGATTTATTTCATGGGCAACGAAGAACACAGCAAGTGGATCAGCGTTTGCGACAGATTCCTGGAGCAAAGCATGAACTGTGACTGATCTCCAATGACATTAACAATCGGAAAAGGCATTGGTACGTCTATTCCGAATCGCTTTGGATCAAGTGGGAACGAAGGACATGTAAATTCGCATAAGGGCCTATACATATGATAAGAAATAAACCCGAATGTAAATGAATCTGTAAAAAAATAAGATGAATGGTAGCGCTCCCAAAGTCCCCGCCCCCGGAGTGAATGACCGTGTAAGAATGTCTAAAATGAAATTATTGTCAATGCTGTGAGTGAAGCGAACCCTAGATGCTAGTTTAGAGCTAGTTTATTGTTGAAATAAATAATACAAAAAAAAAACGAATTAATGCTCTTATTCTATTGGCACGCCCCATTCCGTCTAAATTATGTGTCAGACTCGGAACTTTTTCTATTAATCATATTGAGGGCTAATCTACAGAGAAAATTAAGAATCAGTTTCCTGTCTATTCGAATATATACATGCAAATAATATCAGCTAATGACAATACACAAATCTTCAATTGTACGAGTACATTGTACTCGTAGACTTGGTGTCGTGCATTGTACGTACGCGCCAACAACATTGTATCTTTACCTTCTCCCCTATTTAGTATGCCATCGGTAGACCCAATTAAATCGAATTGTGTTGGCCTTCCTTAACTCCCCATACGTCGACACATTTTGCCAAATCAATATTCCCATTGAATTACTTAATCACTTCCTCCTTTCTTTACCCTTTCATTTTGTTTTTCAGAATTACAAAGGCTGCAAATCTTCGATCTCTACCGAATAAATGGACTGTTCGATGGACGACACATCGGAATCTCGCCAATAAAGTTTCGAATCATCAAGGAAATCAACAACAACAGCAACAATCCGTCGGATCCTATGGTTCGCATGGTGGTGATAGGAAAAAAGGTAAATTGAGTAAATTAAAAAGCCTCCAATTGAAATGGAGTTGGAAAGCGGGGGCTAGTTGGACTATAATATCAGTATTGGATTGGTGGTTGTTGGCTGCAGGATGGTTCACATGGTCGGGATTATTGACACGATGGACCCCCATAGGCGTTTGCGTTCTTGCCTACCTCGACTGGCGTTTGCATGCACGCAAATTGGAAAAGCAGGGACTGCCGATTACCGCTACCGAAGCACAGGTGAGTGGAAAATATGATTTAGTCGTGTTGAATACTTAGCTCGATAAAGTTGTCTTTGGACGTTGCAAAGAAGAGTCCGCGATACAGAACAAACAAACAATAGACATGGAAATGCATTCCTAATGGAATTTGCTTGGATGAGCAAATTCGGAAGGGAACAACGATCAACATATCGAGTGTACCTGACAGAGAGCTTTCTAGTGTGTAGAAGAATATCGAATACGAATATTTCCGCGATTAATTAAAACGATCTCGTCGGGTAACAGATGTATAGTACAAAATTAATTTCTGTGCCAAAAAACATTGTCATTTTAGACAAATTTTTGCCATATGGTGAATAGTGCCTTGACTGTGATTACTGATTAATGTTGAATGTACGCTACGGAGCCGAAATAACATTATCATCGTTTGCATAAGCTAACAAAATTGATTCCCATGTTCATTGTCCTGTACACACGATTTTCTATTAATATAAATAAATATTTAATCTAAAATCGACAATTCGAGTGTGCAAAACGAATAGAGCGTGTGTGTCACGTGTTCGAATCGCAAAACGTCGATAGTGTGGAAATATGCCTAAACGGGTGAATACTCATTGTAAAATCGTCATTTTAAATCATTTCAACCCACTGTTGTGCAATATTGTTGATAATGGACGATATGATAGCATTTAAACATCATCCTTGAATAGAGACGATGCTTGAGCTAACAAATTAATGTTTAACGCTAATTATGCACTTCGTTGTCATCGCAAATTCGCTCACTTTACTATCCCTAGTATGAAAGTATTTACGCCGTGTGTTTATTAAATTATGGACGTCACGCCATACAAACATTTGGGACTAAAGTTTTACTCGTTAGTTGGATTAAAGATGTTTGTTAAACAGGTGATGAGACGAAAATGTTACTTGTTGATAGTATTACATGCACTTGAATTTCGACGGTGCCGCCATCTATCTATATCTATAAAGGTGAATGTGTGTATGTACGAATGCTTATACTCTCTAAACCGCAGCACAGAATGACATGAATGTACAATGATTCATTATGTCATTGCGCAGGCTGTAGACTTGGTCCGAATGGCAAATTCTTAGTAGGTGTTTTGTGAAAATACATAACCTAAAATGTGTAATTCAGATTCATAGTAACCTTCAATGCACTGTAGATTTTATTGCACTGCTACTTCACATTTCACTTTGCTAATGAACTTCTAACATACTGTTAATTAACTGCTAACATATTGTTAATGGACTGTTAACATTCTGTACATACACTGTTTAATTGATGTTACCATTCTGCTAACATACTGGTTTGCGCTTCCAAAATCAATCCCCCGGGGTTAGTGACCGTGAAAACATGTTCTAATGGTCATCATCATCGTGGCGCAACAGCCCGACGTCGGGCCCTGGCCGCCTGGATCATTGTCCTCCAATTATCTCGGTCAAGCGACCGCATTCTCCAATTTTAGAAGCCCGTTGTACGGCGTCATCATCTACTGAATCTCTCCAATCAGCTCTCGGTCGTCCTCGCAGCCTTGCTCCGTTGACGCGTCGCCCATTCAATAGTTTCTTAGGCTTCATCGCTTTTTTTATCAAATTTATCGCACTTGGATAAAACAGTGATAAATTAAATTCTGCCGCCCGAAATATAAAGGACGCGCCACGTCGATGGAGTTGCCGCTGCCGGTGAGGCGACTATGGCGGTCGGAGTGTGCCGATGTATCTATTCAGTGAAAGCATTGGCTGAAATATTCTCGTCAATCAAATTTGAATTTTAACTAGACATGGACGATTGAGCGAATAAGGAATGTCGCTACTCGCTTGTCTATTACAATACATTACACGAGGTCGATGACATGCGATCAAACAGTACATTTTCAAAGGACACATAGGTGTTTAATCAGAATGTACTGTTTGCAAATGGCTGCGTTTTGGGAAACTCAGAGGATCAGACAATTTGACCGTGAGTAACAGAGATGTGAAGTATTGTATATCCGTAAGTTGAAGAGAGAGTGTCGCTTATCAAAGAGGATCTCTAGAGGAGAAATATACTGAAAATTTTTTTTTGGTTCGTTTCCCCTGCCTATGATTTATAAACAAATACACCTACCTGCCTCTCTGTCTCTTTCGCTCTAGTGTAATTACTAAGAAACAGGCGTAGCGAAAATTACTACTTTGCCTTAACCCCTAGCGGGGCATAGCGCGTCAACTACTCCTGCGCGCCATCGTACTCTGTTCTGGGCAATGGGGCGCAACTCCCCAAAAGACTTACCCAGTACCTGACACTCCTTTGCCACAGATCGACGCCATGTGATTCGAGGACCCCCTCTTGGTCGGCCTTGGTTGGAAATGGGGTTCCATTTCATGGCATGCAAAGCAATGCAGTTATCACTCTTCCGCAATGTGTGACCTATCCACTGCCATTTTCGCCTGCGTATCAATTCGTCGATTGGCATCTGACCCGTACGCCGACTTAGCTCTTCACTTGATATTGTTTCGGGCCAGAAAATTCTTAAAATTCGACGAAGACATGAGTTGACGAAAACTTGCAGCTTTCTGGTAACTCCTACGGAAACTTTCCATGTACTGCTCCCATACAAAAGCACTGATAGTACCAGGGAGCGAAACAGGCCCAGCTTGGTCTTGATGCTGAGATAACTGCTCTGCCAGATTTTGGACAGCATGCCGTATGCGCGTTTAGCCTGGTTGATACGACGAGCGATGTCCTGTTCCGTACCACCATTTTCGGCAACAATGCTACCCAGGTAGACGAAGTTGTCCACCTTCTCCACAGGCTGCCCATTAATATTGATGGCAATAGGTGTCGGATTTATTTTTCGCAACGGCGGGCTAAGAACCTTGGTCTTGTTGGTATTAATCTTTAGCCCAACCTTGCTTGCCTCCCTCTCGAGATCTAACGCCATTGCGGACAGATCCATGATTTTGTGGGAGAGTAGGCATATGTCGTCAGCGTAGTCAAGATGTTGTAGATAAGATGTCAAAGTCCATTGAATTCCTCTGTCGAGTCCGGATAGGGCTGCATGCAACACATCGCCGATCACAATGAGGAATAGGATCGGTGAGAGGATGCACCCCTGCCGAACTCCACTGCGAATCTCAAAGTCCCCCGACACCTTACCTTTATGCAGAACGCGACATTTCGCGCCGTCATAGGTTGCCTTAATAATAGCCACAAGCTTCTCAGGGATGCCTCTCCTGCGCAAGGCCGCCCATATAGAATCCCGGTTCACACTATCGAAAGCCTTTTCGAAATCGATGAAAAGCAAGTGAAGCGGAGAATCGTATTCAGCGCATTGCTCGATGATGATTCGCAAGGTGTTAATGTGATCGACACAGGAGAATCCGGATCGAAAGCCAGCCTGCTCTTCATCAATTGTGCTTTCTAAGTGGGCCTTTAGTCTTTCCAGGACGATTTTAGCTATTATCTTGGCAACGGCAGATGCACACAAATGCCTCTCCAATTATTACAGTCTGTGAGGCTACCCTTCTTTGGAAGTTTGATGATCAAACCTTCCGTCCACTCAGTGGGAAAGGTCTCTGTATTCCACGCTTTATCAACAAGTGGGTGCAGCAAATCGGCAGTTACGCTTGGCGCTGCTTGATAAAGTTCGGCAGGGATGCCGTCAAGTCCGGCGGCCTTTCCTCGTTTTAGTGCAATAATTGCAGTGACTATTTCCTCTTTAGTCGGGGCAGTGGACCGTATACGCACATTTTGATGGTTAGCTAAATTATCTATATGAGGGGGAACTTCACCAGAGGTTACACGGTTCATGACCGCGGCGAAGTGTTCTTTCCACCGCCTCATTTGATCTTCTTCCAAGATAAGTAGCTTTCCATCACTATCTTTCACCGGATGTTGGCAGGAGTTACAACCACCTGTAAACTCCTTGATGACACTGTATACGGCGTTTAAGTTGTTACTTCTAGCGGCTTCTGCTGCTGACGCTAAAAGAGAATTGGCATAAACTCTTTTATCGCGTCGCACACTACGCTGAACTTCTCGAGCTTTCTGACGGTAAAGGAGTTCGATGCTGCTTCGATTGTCGTCTGATGCTGCAGCCAAACGAACTTTCAGCTCCTTTCTTTCAACAATCCGCTGCCATGAAGCGTCGGACATCCAGGGCTTATTCCGGCAATCCGGGTTTGGGCCAAGGATGGTATTTGCGCTATCAATGTACGCATTTTTTATGGCATCCCAGTTTTCGTTTATGTCACTATTTGGGTGACTAGTTATCTCAGCCGCTTTTTGCGCAAGATGGTCATTATATTGTTGTAAGACAGCTGGATTTTTTAGTCGAGCGGTATTGAATTTGCGGGGCCTGGATCTTTCGTCGCTGGGGCGGCGCACGGCTGCAATACGCAATCGAACATTAGCGATCATAAGATAATGGTCTCTTCCCATCCCAATATCGGCACCCTTCTTGTTTCGCACGTCCAGGAGGCAACTCTTGAATCTTTTACTAATGGCAAAATGGTCGATCTGATTTTGTGTTCTGCGCCGATCAACAGAGGACCAACTGATTTTGTGGTGGTCCATATGCTCAAACATAGTACCACCGATGAAGAGACTGTGAAAGTTGCAGAACTCTACAAATCTTTCACCGTTGTCATTACGATCACCAAGACCGTGTCTCCCCATCACATTCTGAGCCCATAGTTATCAGCGCCAATTTTCGCATTCAAATCACCCATAACCATTATAATGTCACCTTTAGGTGTTCTGCTCTGAACGGCGTTTAGTTCTTCGTAGAAGGAGTCTTTTGCCAAGACATTGTCGGGTTCAGTAGGGGCATAACATTGTATTATTGAGATGTTCCTCATTTTGGTCCGGAACCTGGCGGTCAAGACCCTGTCAGAGACCGGTTCCCAGGATAAGAGACAGTTTCGCGCGGCTCTGGTTAAAAGGAGCCCCACACCTGACTCACGACGACTACCGGTAGCTTTACCGGAGTACAACATTACAGTGCTGCCCGTTGGAGAGATGAATTCTCCGCTGTTCCACCATCTTATCTCACTAACTCCTAAGATATTTAATTTGTACCTCAGAAATTCACTCTCTAATTGAAGAAATCGTGCGTTCTGGGGACCTTCTGATCCATTGTCCAGGAGAGTACGCGCATTCCAGAATTCAATCTTTGTCATTGTACGATAGCTAAAAGTCGTAACCGTTGAGTCAGTCCTTATCCGAGGCATAGTTAACGTTTCGTTAGCATATACAAATTTCGGATAGTGCAAGTTGCTGGCATACACATCCTGTCCTTTGATTGTCGGTTTTAACGACAGGCCCTCAAAGGGAAAGGCCGTGGTATTTTTTTTCACACCCCACACCACAGGGGTACCTCAACCAAATCATCGCACCGCCATCACTGGCGGCTTGACGTTGGTTGGCAATGGTCAGTGACCACTGCCGTTCCAGGGGGCGCCCACGCGGAGGACTATGGAAGAGGAGTTTTTGCCCCCCAGTCATTCTGCTCTCGGAATTCGTATGTAGATGCTTTGACATGAAGCCGCTTCTAAACGATGCTACGAACACCTTCCAACGTTGGACGCTTGATGGTTCGTAGCATCGTGTGGCCGAATATCGAGCTACGAGCTTCCAATGTCAAGTGTCGAACGTTCGCGTTGGAAGACGCTCGCTCTGTTGGCGAATTTCATACCCGAATCAAATGAATTCGAACGTTCCAACGTTTGAACGAAACAATTGCCGAACCGTTGAGCAGAAACATTTGAAGCAAGCTCGGTTGCAACGCACGACGAATTTGGTAAACCGGATTCTTCTTTTTAATAAAAAAGTTGCAACACGACAATACCACCATGGCGACAGCAACAGATGCTATCTCTTCTTCCTTCCGCCATCACCGTGATAACTAATTTCAATTTAAATTATTAATTGACAACTCGGCCAAACCGTCGAACGTTTGAATCGAACGATCGAATTGCCGTTGCCGTTGTGAAGATACATTTGTCGCTTCAATTGTCAAATCGTTTGATTCAAACGTTGGATCCAATGTTGGATTGAACGTTGGACGCATCGTTTAGAAGCGGCTTGAGTCGTGTGCGTCGAATGTGTGAATGTATCAGTTCAATGCGTCTCTCTTGCACTTACGGATACACAATGCTTTGCCATCTCTGTTGCTCACTGTCATTTCCTTAACCGGTCAGGCTGTCAGGACCGCGACCAATGTCAACGACCCGCAATGTGATATAATGGCAGAGTTGTCGTTCGTGAAAATTCGTGATGTCGAATTGTCAAATATTTTAAGAAAAATTATTTGAAAATCCGAATATACCATCAGAAAAGTCATTCATTGTGGTAACGGTTAATTTTGCAACAGGAAAAAGGTCATTTTATATGAAATTTTTTGTATTTTTTTTCAAAACCGGACAAGTCATCTTGTACGAGCTGTGCTGCAAATTCATAATTTAAGTTATGAACTTATTTTGCTAATGACATATCTGATCGATAATCTTGCCTCTGTCGGAAACTTAATACGTTGAGGCGTCAGTCTGATGTCTCATCATACCAATTCTGTGCGTTTGAGTCCCACCGTGACCATGGTTGTTGCTGTTGTCTTCCCCTATGGTGTGGGGCGTAAGAATAAGTCACAGCCTTTCAGGCAAGATGTGTATGCTAGCAACATCCATCGTCCGTTATATGCTAACGAAAGATCATCTAAGCTTCTTAGGAGTAGTTGACGCGCTATGGTCTACTAGGGGTTAGGACAAATAGTCAATAGACAAATATAGTCATTTCTACGGCAGCCGGTTGTACGCACCGGAGCGACCCGTTTATCAGCAACGGTTAAGAGCTGCCAAACCCCCTCAACGCCAGAAGGCGTTGCTACTACTACAACAACAAATAGTGTAGTATATAGTATAGTGTAGTATACTAGAGTGTGTCCGAAAGCTCAACACGTGTAACTCAGTAAATGCGGTTAAACTGATGTGGGTAAAAGGACACATAGGTACAACAGGAAATGAGGCGGCAGATGCCCTTGCAAAACGGGGATCTGCGGCGACTTTCATAGGACCAGAACCCAAAATAGCTCTAGGGAATGGCATGATTAGAGCGAAGGTCGGGAAGTGAATGGACTCCATGCATCAACGAAGATGGCAGGAGTTAGTCACTTGCAAACAAGCTCGGAATGCAATGACCAGCCCTTTAGGCAGGGAAGCGAAAAAGGTACTCAGTTATAAACGGAGTACTCTAAGCTGGATAACTGCCTTGGTTACAGGGCATGATAATTGCAAGGCTCATCTGGCCAAGATGAAAATCGAGGAAGATGGCGTTTGCAGGCTATGTCTAGAGGAGACTGAGACGGCAGCTCACATTTTGTGCAAATGTCCAGCATTGGCTAGCACGCGATTGAGGATCACAGGCAAGCACACGATAAGTGTGGAAGCCATGAGTGAACTGACCCTTAAAGAAGTGCTAACAATTACACGGAACTCAGTGATGAAGAGTGAGGTCGACAATTATGAGGCGACATCTGGAAATCACTGACGACCGGGAGGGGGCGAAAAGGGAACCAAAACAGTAGTGGTCTGCTTAGGATATCCCCCGGAATACAAATATATTTTATTATAGTATATAATTCTGCTTCTATTTATTGTTATTGTATATCTCCTATATTTAGACTAAACTACTTAACCAGCCCGTTTTCCACAATATTCATAGCATAACGAGAGCTCGTTCGATGATAACGTGCTGCTCACCCCACACGTTTATCAAATGTGTGCATACATATCTATATATAGCCGTCAAATTGCTCAGTTTTATGGTGCCCTTGGCATATCGCATTTAATTAATACTCTGATTTATTGATCAATGAACTAATATTTTCTGTCTATCAATACATATCGGGTATGATAGCTGTATACTGGTTGAGTTACACCTAAGCGTCTCAGGTCATTGGGGTGGCATGAATCATGTAGCCAGACCTGCAACATAGTTGTGTGAACTCTGGCTCGTTATGAACCACCTGAATCAGTTATCACCGTGGCCACCACTGAATAGGCTTTAGCAATGGGCCGGCAATCCATCCTTCTAAAAACTTCTCCATGTCAAGAAACCTGCAAAAAAGCCTCGGATTGGTCGAATCAACAACGACGACCACGCAAACGTTCAACGGAATATTCTTTCGGATCCTCGGGATTTATGCTCCCTGAACAGACCGGGGGCCGAGAAGGCCCTCCTACAACAGGTCGAGACATCCAAACTGAGCATCACTGCAGTCCAGGAAACAAAGTGGCTTGGCAACAAGATCAACGATAACAAATCGCACGCAATTTTCAAAAGCGGCAAACCATCTGGACAGGAGTTTGAAGTTGCATTCGTCGCGAACAATCACCTCAAACCGCACGTCATTGACTTCAAACCATCAATTAAAGGTTGTCTGCGAATTGCATTAAGACTCGAATAGTTTCAAAGATGCAAAACCGGATGAGTGCTTCTATTCATACGAAACCACTATGCTTAGATAAATTAAAACAGAGGAAATTTGAGAGCAAAAGATGTTTGGTCCCGTTGCGGGGCTTGAACCGCAGACGACCGTGTTTCGAGTAGCAAAAAATGCCCGGTGCTTTAACGAGCTAAGCTACAGACGCATACTAAGTTGGTGTGCAGATGCAGAATGAAACCAAGTGTCATAATAATTCAAATTTTCACTGAAATTAAGACTCGATTTTTCAACTTCTGGCTCATCACGTACACGCCCCCACTGAAGTGAAGGAAGAAGCAATGAAAGATGAGTTTTACAATCGCCTGGAGACATTCTTCGACTCACTTCCAACAAACAATGGCAAATACTGGTAGGAGATTTCAACGAGGAATGAGGCTTAGCATCGGGGAACCACTGGGGGACACGGCCTTCGCGAAAAATGTAATGACAACGGTCAACGACTAATCGACTTCGCATGTAGCAGGTTCCTTGTCGCAAGCTCAACATGCTTTCCGCACCGACGCATTCATAAAGAAGCCTGGAAATCTCCGGATACACGCACCGTCAACCAGATTGACCACATCCTCATATGCAAGATATCGGTTTCAAGCGTGAAGGATGTCCGATCATGCCGAGGAGCAAATTGCGACTCCAACCATCACTTGGTAAATACTGCCTATCGGTATAGGATCTCTTCAGTGCACCAATCAAGAATCAGCCCTCCCAAAATCTTTGCGGTTGACAAACTCTTGATCGATACTACGGTGCAGGCATATACAGCCGTCATTATATCAAGGAGCTCCGCAGAAAAGGTCGGGGGACATAAAGCCCGGCGAGTGCGAAATGACTGGTTCGACCAAGAATGCCAAAAATCACTTGACGCAAAGAACGAAGCTTTCAGACAATGTATCCAAACTAGAGCTAAGAGAGAAAAATATGACGAGCTACGACGAATTTCTTTCTTTCTTTTTTCTTTGACGATCAGCTGCTGAACATCAATAATAACCTAACTTAAACACCAGACAAGCGTACACGCTAGTAAACACGATTAAGAATGTCTAACGAGATCAGGGAGTGGTGGCGTAGAACAGGGATGCCTCTAGCAGCTTGCAAAATGATTACCCATAGTGTGGCGTATGACAGAGCCAGCGCTAGATGGAGTAGTGGATTCACATGTCATGCAACTAGACAATTATGGCCTAAGCTGGATCTAATCCGATCCTACGGGATGCTGATGCTGAGCAGACGGTATTTGAGAAATGTGGTGGGGCTCATCACTGGACACTGTTTAATCGGGGAGCATGCTAGAAGACTTCGACTCCCGCACAATGATTACTGTAGGAGCTGCGGGGACGTAGAGGAGGAGGAAAGCTGTCATCACCTTCTGTGCACTTGCCCTGCTTTGACGGAACGTAGGAGAGATATCCTTGGGTCCTACTTTTTTGTCGATCTGGACGACCTAAAGGCAGTTACTGTCTGTCGTCTTCATCGCTTCATTTCCAGCTCTGGCTGGTTTAACGATTGAGATAAGCTCAGGTATGCTGTATCTAGGGGGTATCACAACGGACCCAGTGATGGTCTATGTGCGCCTTTCTGTTCTAGGCAACCCATCTAACCTAACCTAACCTGCTATTAACCCGGGACTAGCCTCTGTAAGGACAAGGATGGAAATATCATCAGCGACACCAATAGCATCAACAAACGATGGGCGTCCTTTTTCGAAGAGTTTATTAAGCCCACATCCCGTGTCCTCATACAAGAAGCCCAACCGTTGACAATATGATCGATCATGGCCCCAATACACAACCTCCGACAGTAGAAGAACTCGATCTTGTCTTGCAGTCATTCAAACCAAATAGAGCACCGGGTGCAGACGAAATTACGTATATGGCTTGTGACGCAAGAGAAACCCCGCGACATGTGGCCATGGCTGCGTTCATAAAAATCCATCGCTGACTCAGCGCTTAGTCGGCGCTCCACAATTGCTGATCAGCACATTGTGATTATTTTCGTGTTTTAGAAACGACATGATGTCTGTTTAATATGTCAAATGCTATGTTCAGTTTAGCATTTGACGGAAAATTCGAAATTTCTTACTTTGATGACTCCCAGGTGACACACAAGGTATGGTAACAAGTATATTTCCCGCAATAAGGTTTAACAATCACGTTAAAACACGACCATCGGCCATAAACAACACAACCGAGGTTAGAATTGAAGTTTGACAATTGTCGCAAATGTCAAATATTGCACTGAGCCAGAAAAGCGAGAACATTTTCTGCTGAATGAAAGTGCAAGTGCTTAGTGTCAGCGCTTAGCTCAGCGCAAGCGTTTCTACGACAAAGTACCATGCAGCCCTAATCGCTTTCAGCGATGGCGTTTTATGAACGCAGCCAATCTGATTCTGTGTAACGTTCTAGCAAAAAACGCAAGTGTGCTCGGGCTCTTTGGTTAAATACGGATAATTCGGTCGGTCGCATGAATTGAGAGTAGGTCACTTTTCAACTCCTTCGCATAAACAAACAGATTCCGCATAAAACGTGGGGTGACTATATTAAAAAAATATATCCTACAAGACTCGGTTCTGTAGCGCATTATTTATGCACTTTATGTCCGACAAGGGGTTAAGGCAGTTGAGAGAGAGAGGCACGTTTTGACGAGATATACCAAAATTAGGCAAATTTAGGTTTGAACCAATAGTTTAAACATGTTTGGCACAAAGAGTAATTAGTCTAGTCTAGTCTAATCCAAGGTCTTATTCTATAAAATTCATACCTATTTTCTCAATTACTAAATCAACGTTTCATTAAGTAGATTTAAGCTTTGCTGCAATTACATTCTTATTCCTAATTTGCGTTTGTTTCTAAATTCCAGAGAATCGCATACTGCTCCCTGCCACTACGTTTAATAAGCCGATGTTGGGGTTGGGTCGCTGCGCGTCCTATTCCAACATCCTTGCGACCAACAATATATGGTGTCTATGCCAATGCATTCGGTGTTAATATGGACGAAGCAGAAAATCCTGAATTAAAGTAGGTGTTCTTTTTTATATAAGTTTATACATAGATATTAAAATTTAGTAGTATCATTTTAACATTGTAAACTTACAGCGACAAATATGCATACTAATGCACAAAGTATTTTATGCATGTGTGCACGACTGTAAAATATATATCCTTATATTTTATTTTCATACAAAAGTATCTATTCTAGATTGATGGACCATTACATAATTCATATTAAAATATTTTTTGGTAGAAAACAAAAAGAAAAAAATGAGAAGTATTTGGGTAAAAATCTAATCATTTAATGGTGGATGATTTATACAATAATTGGTTTTATAGTTCACTTTTTGTTTATGATAGCTTTTCGTTATTTCCAACTGTTTAATTTGCTAATTTGGATAAGTTTTTAGTGTGCTTTAGACTCATTTGTTTCAGATTCGAGACACATCCTTCTTTTTACCATAATTTCCCCTACTTATTCCTTGTGACCAAACCCCGTGTTCGTTCATACCGGCACAAATCGGGCGATTTACTTGAATTTGATTTACAGAAAAATTGAACCCGAAATTCTAAAAATAAATTCTGTCTGGCGACTGATATATTTAATTTGATTATATAAAATGACGGATTTAAATGATAAGCACCAAATACCTTAAGTCAAAACTCACTGTTGAACAGTCATTTCATAAAAACATATACGTATACAAAAAAGGATCACAATGTAGAGCCGCATTGATAATAATCAGCCAAAGGTCATTCCCAGTAACTTTTTTATATGCAGTCTCAACACATTTTTTTTTACAATTTTGTAGTTCAACATCATAACCGTGTGACACATTATCGTAACATATTTGCAAAACTCGCATGTATTAAAATGTTTTGTATTGTACGAGTATTTGGGTTAAAATTTCATTATCAGGGCCACGCAATTTGGAACATTTAATTAATGCGTTATTTTTTTCTCGTTCTTCAATTTTGATTTCATTTCGACAAACAGGGAATATCGAAGTCTTTCGGAATTTTTTACACGCTCACTCAAAGATGGCACCCGTAAAATTGATGATTCGTGTCTTGTTTCGCCGGCTGATGGTCGAGTATTGCACTTTGGCTCAGCAGCAAATTCACGTATTGAACAGGTAGGTACTGTTTTGTAGAAACTAGAAGAAATAGATAATTATAACATAAATTTAGGCAATGCTATTATATTATCCTTACAATTCTTTTAATTTATAAATCCAACAGGTCAAGGGAATCACATACAGCCTGGAATCATTTTTTGGACCACCAAATTGGATATCGAAAAGTGTCACACCTGATTTGGCCGATTGCCTCAAAGTGAATAAAGTAAGTATGTACTATCATTTAGCCTTTCTCACAATATTGATTTATTTAATAGCTACGCTCACAACATTGACGCTAATTTCGGTCGTTTTGGAATTTTTTTCACGGTCACTCACTCCGGGGGAGGGGGATTTTGAGAGCGCCACCATTCATCCCAGCGACCCCGAAAACCATTGGTTTGACACTAATCTCGGTAATTTTCAACATTTTTTCCACTCTCACCTCCGGGTTTATTTAGCATCATATCGGCCCTTAGTCGAATTTGCATGTTCTTCGTTCCCACTTGATCGCATGTAGTTCGGAATAGGCGTGCTAATGCATTGTCCGTTTGTGAATGTCTTCGAAGAACAGTCACAATTCGTGATTTGCTCCAGGAATATTTTGACAAACACTGATCCACTTGCTGTGTTCTTCGTTGTCCATGAAATAAATTTGCAAGAACAGTCTTGATCGGGGAGTGGAAGAAGTGAGCCCACTTGGTGGTACGAGTATATCTGACCCTGGACTTTAAACGTTGGCGTTTTGTTCCGAACGGTACTTCCTGATATTTCGGAGGAAATGTTTTGATAGGGGATCCCGTCCAAAATATTTTGAAAGCGCTTCTCTGATTACTCCACCATTGAAGGCAGTTGAACTTTTCCGATTGAACAGCACATTTATTTTTTCAAATTTTGAAGCCTGCTACAGACAATGGCCCATCCTCGGCCATTTGAAGCTATCACTATTGTGTGGACGGGCGGATGGCGTTCAGTGGCCAATGGCGCGTAACCGTCATTACTGTTAACAGCGATAAGCTATGAGATGGCTACAAATGGCTTCGAGAGTCATTTTCCTCCACGCGATGGCCCATCGCGTACGCAGCTATAACAACTTTAAACAGCTGATTTAAGTTGACAGGCTACTACACAATTATCGCAATGCTACTCTCATCGACTTTTTATTGTACTTTGATTATAACTGCCGTGACGCACTGAGCGACAGCTTTCACTTTCAATGGCTCACTATGCGCAATTTCCTGATGGCCCATCGACCATTGTGTAGACGAACAATATTTAAACTGACATTTGGTGTGTGATGGCGGCCATCAAAGTCACCTTCGCGATGTGCTATTGTCTGTAGCAGGCATAAAGCGTGGCCGTATACAGGGTGTCGCGTTGGGTACGCTATACTGATAGGGGGCGATAGTACAGTCTGTTTGAGGAAAAATAGCACCAATAGAATTGGCCTATCGTTAGCCGTTACCGAGTTATGGCATTTTTTTGCAAATTGTGTCGAAAAGCTGGACTTGCCGAACAAAATTTGCCACTCTCCCAATTAGGTAATCCGAGATTTGACCTCATTTTCTGAAACTGTATAAAATTTTATATAACACAATTTTTTTTCGGCTGCAAAAATCGCCGTTACTTCAAAGATACAACTGTTCAAACTTTAAATAAATTTCAAAATTGATTTTTCATCGGAAAATCAAATGATAATTTTACAACGGTACTTTGAATTGACTAAACTACAAAGTTGACTAAAATTGATGTGTTGGCTTTCCACGGTATATTTCTTTGATACATTTAGATTTGAAAATCTTCAAATAGTACGCATTTAAGGAAAAAAAAACATGGTCTGAAGAAGAAACAAATTTACTTCAACCTTGACTTAACAAACAGGTAATTCGCGCTAATAGGAAAAAATTGTACGTTTTTTGAAATTTGGCACAATTGATTTGGAGAGTCCCCTGAATATATCGCGCTCGGTGGGCGTGGTCGTTCGGCCACCGCTCTTCGATACAAATCTAGAGCTCGGAGTTTAAATCTCGGCAATAAAAAACGGCCTGTGGGTACTAATAGAACCCTTACAGTGCTCCGAGCTTGTCAGTATAAAGAAGGCGCGGATAGGAGGTGCATACTACATAGCAACTGCACTTCCGAAAAGTAGATATGCTATCGAAACGTCAACAAGGCATAGAAATGCTAGAGATGTTGACGCGCCCCTCGCTCCCGGAGGGGTCAAGGCAATTAAAAAATGCCCCATTGATAAGAGAGTTCGGAAGTGTAAGTAAAGGAGGGTAAAGGTTGTTGTACTATAGCAACGCCTACTGACGTTGAAGGGTTGGGTGGCCGTTACTGATGGACGGGTTGCTCCGGTGCGTAGAACCGGTTGCCGTGGAAGCGAGGAGGTTAAAGGTTTTGTTATACCGGTCGCATCGCTCTCGCCGCTGCCTGATGATTTGGTTCTTCTTGCCAGCGGATGAAATCGATGATTGTTGTGTGCGTATTTCCAAATAGGAATAGATAGAAAGTTGTTGAAAGAGTTGGTGGCTTTTCCTCAGACACTTTGTTTTTGTTATAAAATGTAATAAAATCCACCTTATTGACTTTACTATTTAAACATTTTTGTATACGAAACTTAATAATACAAATATCCACATATGTTATACATAAATATTATATTTCTTCTTTGCAGGACTCTGCACTGTATCAGTGCGTTATCTATTTAGCACCCGGTGATTATCATCGTTTCCACTCACCAGCAACGTGGGAACCACAATTGCGACGACATTTTACCGGTCAGTTGTTATCAGTTAGTCCGAAAATTGCCGAATGGTTGCCGGGTTTGTTCTGTTTGAATGAACGTGCATTGTACATTGGAAAATGGCAACATGGATTTTTCAGTTTCACAGCAGTTGGTGAGTAGTTGTTTACTGTTTATCTTTTTTTTTTAGAAATTATTGTAAATAGTTAAAGTTGATTTTGCTTTTTACGAGTATTAGAAATTTTGGTTTGCTTCTTACAATTCTTGTTTGTCCATGGCTCAAAAATTAAAAGTTTTTTTTTATAACAAACGATTACTGTATGGTAGTTCATTGTTAGGAATATGTTCGTTTTCATGAAGTTTTTTTTTTATTTAATGCTGTTCTTATTGATGCAAATATTTATTTATTTATATAAGTATTATATACCTATATATACGTATATAATATTTATATTTTTTTCGATAAATCGAGAGAGGTCTACAGCGGGATACCGAAATTAGCCATGGCGAAAATGGCCATCCGAAGTAATAATAATAGATACTTACGTTTTGAACCAAAAGTGTCCATCGGTAATTAAACAAAGTAAGCCATGCAATGACAGTGGAAATCGAAATAAGGTATGCGAAAAAAAAAACAAAATAGCCATGCAGTATCCATGGTAAAAATGCTAAATTGACAATTGTGTGGGTTGCCGCCCTTGCACCCAGAGCGAGCCAAGCGAGCGTTCATTTTTGTACGATACTGAGGGTAGTGATCTCTTAAACGCGGAGCGAGCGGAACCCACACAAGGGAATTTCTACCCAGAGCGAGCGTTCTTGTTTGTGCGATACTCAGGGTTGTGATCCCTTAAGTCCAGAGCGAGCGTAGCGAGCCGAGCCCCCACAAGGAACTGTAGCGACCCTACTTTGTCACCAAATGGTGATTCGAGTGGTAAGATAAGAGTCCGCTGGAACACGACTGACAGCTAGTCAGTCGAGGTTTAATTTTCATGGCGCAGTCATGTTTACTTTTGTATTTCATTATTCAGATACACAATAAAACATGCGGAGTAATAATTTAAACGTAGCATTATCATTTCTATATAAGACTGTGAGATTATGGCACCCAGAGCGAGCGGAGCAAGCGTTCGTTTTTGTGCGATATTGAGGATAGTGATTCCTTATAGTCGCCATACATTATGCGATCCGTCACCAGATCGATCGGCCGATGGATCGCCACAAAATATCAGCTGATCAAAATTATTCATCGGCCGATATCGATATCGGGCGACGGATCGGCCGATCGATCGGTGTGTGTATGGCACGTTTTAAGCGCGGAGCGAGCAGAGCTTACGCAAGAAACTGTTGCATCCAGAGCGAGCGTTCAAGTTTGTGCAATACTGAAGGTTGTGATTTCTTAAGCGTGGAACGTATCGCATAACATGTGCATGGGCGATTTCGATTTGGAACGAGCTGTGCTGCCCTAGGTCGCTCGGTTAATTCGCTCTATATATAACTGCATCCTTTTCGTCTTAGCGTATCTGCATCCACCATTTTTTATACACAATTTCGGTTTCAAATCGAAATAACGTATGCTCACTTTCGTTTTTAAACGAAGTGAAACATTGAGTGTAAAACGAAAGTGTCCATGCATGGCCCCTTTTGGTTTTAGCCGAAATTGTCCATTAATAGCTAATGCCCGAACCAGATTGAACGCAGAAAGCAGCGGCAGCGACAACAACAACAGGTAGATTTGCTTTCGCCACTGTCGCTGCCGCTGCGTTCAATCTAGGTCGCTTAAGGGAAATGCATGCTTTCTAACTTGACATTTCGGCTGCTACATTCTGCGTTCATCCTGGTTTGGATTTCCAAATGGCTGAATTCATTTTGCCGCGGGGTTCGAACCAGCGAAAAACTGTATGATGAGGCATCAGACTGACGCTTCAGTGTACTGAGCTACCGGACCCCAACAGGACGGCGTCAGTTATAATAACACAAAGCGAGAGAAAATCAAGCTTTTACGTAAAAGCTTTCGGGTCAGGTTATATCCAGGCACCAATTAATTATTTGTCCTTCCTAGTTACAATAAAGAGAAGTCTATACCAACAATTTAGGTACTTAAGAACAATATTCGGTCCGTTTTTCGCGTCTTAAACTCGCCAGACACGATCTAGCGCAACCACTACCGAACCACCGTCATACCAAAAATTGGTCCAATAATTTCAGTGGAGGCTCGGTCGTGGTTGTAGTTGATTGCGCGCAATGATCACAAACGGTTCGGTCGTGGTTGTGCTCGACCGAGTATAGCGAACTATAGAGCTGTAAATATACGGAAATGGACGAGTTCCTAGAAGGCGAGACCACTCCGAACCGATCCGGGATCATGATTTCTGATTTTTCTGATTTTCTAATGGTCACCACAGACGAACGAAACGTTCCAACGGCAGCCGGTTCTACACACTGAAGCGACCCGTTTGCCACGGCCAAGAGCTGCCACAACCCCTTCAATGCCTCAAGGAAGATATATGTGTGTGTCACACATTTTGACATTTCATTTTTATGAGAATTGGGAGCAACACATCTCGGCGCACCTGCGCCAGAATTGAGCCCAACCCAGGTCCAAATCCAGGTCCTTGAATCTGTCGCGTCTGCAACAAAACACTGCACCGTAACGCCACTACAGTAAGATGTACCTGCTGCAACAATTGGTGCCACCTAAGTAATTGCTCTGGGCTGAATCATCATAGGCAATAGAATCCCACCTTTGTAATGAACCACCTGTAACGAACCATATTATGGCCTGGTAGTGCTACTCCAACCAGCAGATCGAAGCAGCACCTGATGAGTAGTGATCTGTTGGTGGTACGAAACCAGAGGCCGAGGGTCCCATTACACCCGGACCCAGGTGCGACCGTGTGGGCGTCTGATCCGTCCGTCAACCATTCCATCCTTATCGACTATTTTTTTTTATTCCCAATTTTTACCTCCCCTGTTTGTGTTGTCTTCCCCAGGCCTATGAATTTTTGTTAATACGTAAAGGACAGGGGCAACGAGCCGCGAAAACGCCGCCCACATCTCCCGAACTGAGCTACAGCAAGCATAGGCCGTTGCTTAGCTCGTTGAGGGGCCTTTTTCCTCGCCAGAGGGCACAGCCCGACCTTCACGGCCAATAAAGCTACCTTAGGCTCCGTCCCCACGGGCATCTTCGGATGCCCACCAAACCGTCCGTTACACCTTCATAGCGAGCCAATGCAGAAATAGAGGACAGTAATGCTTCAATATCATCACAAACAGTTGTTCGGCGTCAGCATCTACTGAGTCTTTCCAACGAGCTCTCGGTCTCCCTAGTAGCCTTGCTCCGCCGATGAGTCCTTCTAAAATTCGTTTAGGCATGCGGTTATCGTCCATTCGTTATAGCATAGCACAGGTTGTATGATGGTTTTGTATATGCGAAGCTTCGTATTTCTGTGCACATGCTTCGATTTCATTATTAGAGGAAGCGGGATAAAAGTCGTATCCGTCGCTTGATTTTGTCTGTTTTGCTAGCGATCTTTGACAGGTTGCTTCCCAGGTATGTGAAGTCGTCTATGAATTCGATGCTGAGGTCCCCGACGTTAATGTGCCGTTGTGCTGGCGTTAGTTACTCTTCTTGCTTGCATCATTAGGCGCCTTTTACGTATCTATCGGGTGTAGTGTAGGGTAACAAACACGCATTACACGCATTATTTGTGTATTGTGTGTTCGTTACTCTACCCTCTACTTGATAGATACGCAAAAGAACGCGCCTATTATTTTCGTCTTGTCTTCGTTAATGCGTAGTCCAACTTCTTTTGCAGCCGTGTTATACATTCATTACGCGGATGGCGTGTTCAAGTGCCAGATTGAAGAGCGTCGGAGCCAGTTCATCGCCTTGCTTCAATCCAGTACGTGTTTCAGTTAGCCTGTTTAGGATCCTGACCTGTGAGACGGAGTTCATAAACGTCTGTAATTGGCATTGTTGTCTTTCGACTTTCCCAAATTTCTTTTAGATATATGTGACAATTTAAATGTAAATGATTTCAGATGATATGGATTGTGTTGTGCGCGTTGTAATATATGAATGCATAGAACAGAATACATGTTACGTATCGGGACTTATGATGCATATTGTCGTTAAACTGGACGACTTATATCTTCTACTGTGACAGAGCCTGATCACGAATATGCGAGTAATTCTCTTTCGTGTACCAAGAATATCACAAATTTTTCGTTAAGCTATTTCTTTTAGCCGACAGTGACGCTATCCGCGGCGGTGGGTGACAAAACGTTTAATTATTCAAAACGCGGGAGGGCATTACATGGTCCTTAGCATTAATAACAGATGGTCAGAGCCAAAAAGTTATCATGATTTAAAGTATTATTTGTGTGTTCTAGTCGCTAATCTGTTTTTCATTTAGTCTTTTATACAAAGGGTGTACCGTTCCTGATGGAAGTTATTAAATGGTAGATAGTACTGTTCATTTGAGGAAAATTAACGTATGACATGGACACTCTCTCTTTAATCGTTGCAGAACTATAACAATTTTTGAAAATTGTGTCAAAAAGCTTGACTTGTCGAGCAAAATCAAAAATTCTCACTCCCCCAATCGTTTAATCCTAGATTTGACCTGACTTTCTGAAACTACATAAAATTGCTGTAAATGGACTTTTTCCCGGTTGCAAAGATCACTGTTACCTTCAAACTTTAAAAAAATTTCCAAAACGATTTTTCATCGAAACTTCAAAAGATTATATTATAACGGTACTTTGAACTGACAAATCAGCAAATTGATAAAAGTTACCCCATTACGTTAGCTTTCGAACGGCATGTAAAGATCAAGGACTTAGATTTGAAAATTTGTGTATGTTTCGTATTAAAGAAAAAAAAACATGGTCTGAAGATGAAACAAATTTACTTCAACCTTGACTTAACAGATAGTCCACGCTACGAAATAGAAAAAGAATGGTATGTTTTTGAAATTTGGCGCAATTGATTTCAAGAGTCATGTTAAGCCAAGGTTGAAGTGAAGGTGAAAGTCAAGTTAATCTTTAGACCATTTTTTTCCTCTAATACGTATATTAATAAAATAAATAACTGGCGCAACAGTCCAATTTGAACCACGGCCTCGAGATGAGTTAGCATCATCTCATTTCTCAGAGGTATGTGATCAGCAACACGCTCAACCGAGTTATTTACCCCATAATGGGTACTCATTTAACAGCTGAGTGGGCTCATAGTCCGACGCGTAAATCCCCGGAATCGAACCGGGGCCCAGTGCGTTGAAGGCGAACGTGCTAACCGTTGCGCCATCCGGACTACAATACGTATATTAACATTCGCAAATTTTCAAATATAAGTCCTTAAAATGTATGTATATGCTATTCGAAAGCTCACACAGTGGGACAACAACAAATGATTTTAATCGACAAGTCAAGTTTTGTTGACACAAGTTTCAAAAAACACCATAACTCTGTGTCGATTAAAGGGAGAATGTCAACGTTATATGTTTAGGTATCTTCCTCAAATGAACACTACTATCTACCATTAAAGTATTTACCATCAGGAACGGTAAACTCTGTATATATATAAAAAACCATTACTAACAAGTTATAATTAAAAATCCCAAACTTATCGGTTCTTTGACATATCAAAATCATTTGATTCGTCCTCTTTTTTCGTGCCAATAGGAGCTACAAATGTTGGTTCGGTACAAATCTACTTTGACGATGGCCTGAAAACAAACAGATACGTCCTCGGTCCGGTGAAACGAAAAGGATTTTCCGAAAAGCAAATTCCCGAAGGAACGGTTCTTGAAAAGGGGCAACTAGTCGGCCAATTCAACATGGGCAGTACAATTGTATTGATCTTTGAAGCGCCAAAGAATTTCGAGTAAGTATCAATCTTCTTCGAAATTTTGTTCGTTTTCAGGACGAGTTAGGGAGCCAACAACGTGTTCAGTAACACTAACAAGGCTAGAACTTTAACTATCGGTGCTTTCTAGTATAGAAATAGGAGAATGAGAAGTCTGGCAACCCTCCAAGGATAGGTTTGGCGGCTGCAGAGGGTTAAAGTGTTAAAAAAAAAAACTTAAAAATTACGTCATTTTCATAAGGCTATCTCTTTGTAATATTAAAGATAATGTTCCAAAATAATACAAAAAATCGGAAAGTGGAAAGTGTGTGCCAGACGAGGTTAAATTGGCCTGGAAAATGACCCCATGGCATGGCTGAATCAACTTTTATATCGTTAAATACATCTCCAAAAAACAGTATTTTTAATGCCAGACATTTTGGAGGGTGAAAAGTGGGTGCCAGACGGAGAAAGCCCTTTACCCCAATCAAAATGACTTAAAGCCCTATCATACTTGAAGCAATTTCTAATGTTTTGATTTTATTTTCTATTTTTCAAGTGGGATTTGTAATGGACGGTTTGGTGGGCATCCGAAGATGCCCGTAGGGACGGAGCCTTAGGTAGCATAATGACCGTGAAGGTCGAGCCGTGTCATCTGGCGAAGAAAAAGGCCCCTCAACGAGCTAAGCAACGGCCTATGCTTGCTGTAGCTCAGTTCGGTAGACGTGGGCGGGGTTTTCGCCGCTCGTTGCCCCTGTGCTTTACGTACTAACAAAAATGCATATGCCTGGGGAAGACAATACAAACATGGGAGGCAAAAATGGGGAATGATAAAAAATAGGGCCATAAGGTTGGAATGGTTGGCGAACGGCGCAGATTCCCTCGCAATCGCATCGGGGTCCAGGCGTAATGGGACCCTCGGCCACTGGGTTCGCACCACCGACAGATCCTTACTCATCAGGTGCTGCCATAGATCTGCCGGTGGAAGCAGCACAACCACACCAGAATATGGTTTATTACAGGCTCGGGGAATCAGAATCTCGGAAAAGAACACAATGGGTGCGTTCAGCCAAGCACGAAACATGTTTCGTTGCTTTCCATTTCAGGTACAGATTGCATGTAAACTTGACAGATGGGAAATGTATCGTAATTTTTTCCCCATACATTTCTGATCTTTTAGGTTCATATGTAATTGCAATTGCTGAATGAAACGAGTTGAATTTTTAGGACACAAGCAACGGAAAGGACTGTTTTTGTCTTTTTAAAATAGTTCCTGATTCAGCCAAGTTACTTATAATAACGTAAATAGGATCATTTTTTTAGACCACTTTAACATTCCACCCTCCAAAACGTCTGGTGTTTTTTATTATCTTGGAACATTAGTATCTTTCATACAACGCGACAGACTTGTTAAAATAACGCAATTTTAACCTTTTTTTTCACACGAGGCCGAAGTGGGTTAGGGCGCCAAACCCACTCTCGGGGGGTTGCCATACTTCTCATTTTCGTATTCTTACATAACAAAGGAGCGATCTTGAAAGTTTCTAGCCTTATTTATAAGAAACAATGTAAAGGTGCGTGTCGATCGCAGGCGATCGCTAATCGTAAGCAATGTGCGACGATCGTGTGCCTAGCAAAACACACCTTAAGTAACATAAAACGTTGATAGCTCCCCAAACTTGACATTTTTGGCTAACAATAAGTTTCCCCTATTTATTTTTCTCAACAGATTTACAATTGTTCCCGGACAGAAGATCAAATTTGGCGAAAAGCTCGGCGAACTTCGAAAAGCCACGTGATTTATTATTTTCTGACTTTTTTTTTATTCAAATAATAAAGACAAGACTAAACACCACTAGAAAAAAAACTAGAACGAACCAAAACATCATCCAACTAATAAGAAATGTCAGTGATTTTCTTTTTCTATTTAATAGTATACCTGCTTATATAGAGTTACATATAGATAGGATATTTTTGTAAAAACGAAAAATAAAAAGAATTTAAAATCTTCGGGAAAATATATGTGTAGTGCACATTGCACAAAAGAAAAGTAAAATCCACTACATTTTTTATGAAATTCGTCTGAGTATATGACATAAATACAAAACAATTGCGAAGATTTTAAATGTTGTTGTGAATTCAAGTCCAAGCTTCGAATGTAAGCTTAAAATTCCTACAAATTGTAAGCTTTTTATGATGTTACGTACGTGATGTGAGATGAGATGCTATTTGTAAAATATTATTGAAATAAAGAAATGTATATTTTGTTATGTTTCAAATATATACGAATAATCGAAATTATGCAATTTTTGTTGGGGTCTGCGACAAGGGAGCTAATTTTGTTCATCCAATTGGTAAGCTAGGGTGACCAGACGTCCTGATATAGCAGGACTCGTCCTGATTTAGCAGGACTCGTCCTGATTTAGCAGGACTCGTCCTGATTTAGCAGGACTCGTCCTGTGTTTCAGTCACCTCGTGGGAGATCCTGCTACAGCACGCATAAGCGTATGTTTCTAATTTTTTTTTAAATAAAAGTGGAGTGTACTATTGCTAAACAATCAACAAGACCATTTACCAATGATCCCCTCTCCATCTCATCGTAATCGTCATCGTCCTCGAGTTTTGGAAGAAGTTCCCTTCTTGATCCCTATCCTAAAATCAGGGAAGAAACCAACGCAAAGCGAATCATACCGTCTCATTACACTATTGTCTCCTGTGGCCAAGACTCTTGAAGCGCTATTCCACCCTATAATTGCGACCCACTTACAATTAGCCGATCATCAACATGGCTTTAGAAGAATGCACAGCACAACTACGACTTTCGATTCCATCACTTCAAGAATACACAATGACCTCAACCAAGCACGACCATGTCAACAAACCTTTCTTTTGGCTTTAGACCTGTCAAAGCCATTCGTCACTGTCAGCCACTTCTTTCTACTGCCTGACATCTGCGATACATCTCTTCCGTTGGGAATTATCCAGCAAATTACCTTGCCGGAAGACAGTCCTACACGGAGTTTAGAAATGGGAAATCTAAACTAAAGAAAATTAAACAGGGTGTCCTTTAAGGAGGAGTCGTATTTCTCACTCTGTTTAATCTATATATGTCAGGACTTCCGACGCCACCTGACGAACTTGAAATCGTCAGTTACGCTGATGACTGTTCAATTTTGGCAACCGGCAATGACATCACCCAAATGTGCGACCAGGTAGATGAATATCTTGAAGAGCTCAACAACTTCTTCATCGGCAAGAATCTTACTCTGTTAGCGCCGAAGTCTTCCTGCTACTCTTTTTACCACCTGGACCAAGGAAGTAAGGCTACAACTGGATATTGCGGTAGATGGTCAAACTATTCCCACAATTAACCACCCAAAAATTTTCGGTGTCACCCTTGACAACATGGTCACCTTCTCGGCTCATGCGTCAACCATTTATGACAGGATGAGAAGCAGGAACAAAGTCCTCAAAGCTTTAGCTGGCAGTTCCTGGGGGAAACATAAGGAGACCCTACTCGCGACATACAAATCCATCGGGAGATATGTGGCCAATTATGCCGCTCCCATATGGTCAGACAATTTCTGCGATACTCAATGGTAAAACATACAGACCTGTCAGAACACTGCTCTTAAAACTGTCACAGGTTGCCTCCTGATGTCACAGGACCATCTGTATCAAGAGACTAAAATTATGCCCTTAAAAAGCCACAACACTCTTCTCACCAAGCAGTATCTAGCTGGCTGTTATCGGAATGGCCATCCTAACTCAAACCTGATGGAAAAAATCCCACCGCCGCGTCAAGTTAGACGCGACATGACCGCGAAAGGGAAGTCCAAAGTTTTAAAAAAGTTCCCTTCGATAACGTCAGCTATAAGTCGGCCATCACTACGCTGCACAGTGAAGATGTGCTTTCTTCGATCGTGGAACTAAAACCGAACAAGGTATTGAATGCGCAACCACCTGCCATATCTCCAGACGAAGCCCGGCTCCCAAGAGCAACCAGAACCACGTTAGCTCAGCTCCCTTCTGGTTGGTGCTCGCGTCTGGACTTATGCCTATCCCGCATCGACAATGAAGTTCAAAACTCCTGCCCAGCATGTGACCTGGCTCCACACGACGTTGAGCACATCTTTAATTGTCTAGCATCCCCTACGCGCTTAACCCCTATTGCGTTATGGGAGAACCCCATCGAGGCAGCTGCTTTTCTACACCTGGACACAGAGGATATTAACATGGATAGTCAGAATTTTTGACACATTTTTATCTGAGCTCGAAAGGCCGCTACACCAACAACAGCAATGATCCCCACCCAAAAATCGTCAGCATAAAGCCAAAATGCTTGAGCTAGTTTCGTCACCCGATACCCGATAGACTGTACTTTCCAGGAGCTACCTTAAGTGGCGTGTTCATTCAGTTAAAAAATCATATAGTCAACCTGAAAGACAGAACAGATGAGCTACAAAAATCAGAAATATACGAAATTTCCTGCAGAGACTGTCCACATGGGTGCGAGTATATCGGCCAAACAAAACGAAGCATCTTCACGCGGATTAAAGAACATTTGAACTCTGTTAACAAAGGTCAGGTGACTAAATCAGCCGTCGCCCTACACGCGTTGGAGCATAATCACCTCAACTGGAGCACGGAAAATCTACAGTTGAAAAAGCAGGTGAACCAAACACACAAACTGGACGCATATGAAAACATTTACATGCATGTATACAGCAAAACTCTGATGAATACGCTAGAAGCGCCGATTCGGTCACCACTATTTAAATAAAAATAATTACCAGTAACTTTCCGTTAATTGTTTTCACATTAATTTCTATGTACAATTTTTGAATTAGAGTGACTTTCCGTTATTTAAAATACATATTAATTTTTACATACAAGTTTTTTTCATTTTTAATATAAATGTTAGCGATTTGAGTCTAGTTTAAATGTACTGGCTGAGGATGACAATAGTCAAAGCGCTTCCGAAATAATGAAATTTATTGTAAAATAAATTGTATAATAGCGAAGTCAATAAGGTGATTTAATTTAAAATTTTAAAACTTTTTTTGCTGTTTGTCAAGATGCGTTTTTAATCACCTCTATAAATAACATATTTCTTACATTCATTCATAAAACTCTTATAAACAACTGCTGCTATCATCAAAAATGTGATTTTATTTTCAGTCCAGCCAAATTGTCTGTGTACGTCACTTACAAAGAATATTCTTCCGAATTTTACAGAAATATTCGTATTCTTCTTGTTAAATCTTATATACATATGTACGTATTTATATGTTATTGCATGCAAGTATATCTATGTTAATGATGTCTACAAGTAAATATGATTTTTTTTCAATAACCTTTGTACATTTTAAATTAACCGACGTGTTGTTTATTGTTTATTGATATGTATTTTAAATTCAGATTACCAAATGTCAGGGTTTATTCATTCTGAAAGTCGGAGAGCAAATATTTGTTTTTTGTTTTTAATTTGTTTAAGGGCAACCTCTATAGGAGTTCCTTGTATCATAGTTTTTTTTATTTACTGTATATTTTAGTTAAATTGTGGGATGTATGGATGAAGCCCTAATTTTCATATCGTATAAAAATGTTATGAAAGTACTACTACTCAATTGCCCTAACCCCTTGTGGGGCATAGCGCGTCAACTGTTCCATGTGGCCCAGTTGACGTTTCGTTGGCATAAATTGGTTTCGGAGAATATAGTTGCCAGCATGCATCTCCTGCACATCCATGGCCACGAACGTCGTCGTGGACAGGATTCGAACCCGAAACGCCGGTAGTCAAACATGAGACTGATGCCTCAATAACATATTGAAATATACGCTCCTTACTCAAGCTTATTGCTTAAAAGGGGCCTCTACACACTGTACAATTCTTGTAAATATTATATTATACACATGTTTGTTTGGTGTTTAAATAAAAAAAATAAAAAAAGAACACTGCGCTACCGGTCGCACCAACAATGAGATTTGGGAACAGTTTCAGGTAAACTTCATGAATTACTTATCATCTTTTTGTTGATACCATATAAATATCAACTAGAGTTCGGAGTCAAGGATAAGTGTAAGCACTTATTGATCGGTTCTACCTATTTTACTTACTATTTATGGCACATTAGATCGCATACGGTCGCAGATCCCACCATGCGGGTACTTTAGTCTGAATTAAAATAATAAAAAAAAACACCATAAATTGAAAATATTGATTCAGGAAACATATTTACCTATAATAATCAACCATATTGATCTTGACTTTCCCAGTCTTTCACAAATATATTTTTTGTTTTTTGTTTTTTTTTTTTTAATTTCAAGGTCTTTTCCTGTTGAAAATAATTGCTATAATATAATGAATAGCATTTACTGTGTTGTGATGCACATGAAACAAATATAATTTAAATTCATATGATTGATTATAACGACAATATTAATTAATAATGGGGATTCACGCTAAGCGTGGTAAATGTCGTATTCGTCGAAAACTTCTGTCATCTCCATAATAAAATGACAGAAGTTTACAACTTTACGAAAAATATGACGTTTAGGACGTGAGCATGAGTGCCCCTATAAAGTTATTTATTTATTTATGTAGATTTAGGTTTCATTTTTAATGCCTAATATGTGGGGAGGAAACATCCCCTTGAGGAGCATGCTAGCAACTACACTTCCGAAAAGTAAATATGCTATCGAGACGTCAATAAGGCATAGAAATGCTAGAGATGTTTACGCGCCCATGCCCCTGGAGCGGTCAAGGCAATTAACACAAACATCCCCTTCCATAGTCCTACTCGAATTAATACGCAGGCGAAAATGGCAATGGATAGGTCATACATTGCGAAAGGGTGATAACTCTTATCTTATTGCTGGACATTAGGTGCATTTGATTCGCCCGGATCTCGTAGGATCTCCATACAAATTGGCAGATCGGTCAAAGACCTATTGTAATGAACCACCTTTAATGAACCATATCCTGGTAGTGCTACTTCCACCGGCAGATCGAAGGCAGCACGTGATAAGTAATGATCTGTAGATGGTACGAAATCACAGCCCGAGGGTTTCATTACACCCGGATGCCGATGCGAGCGCATCTGAGCCGTCCGTCAAGCATTCCATTGCCCATTTTTTTCTTTATTATTCCCCATTTTTGCCTCCCCTGTTAGTGTTGTCTTCCCCAGGCCTATGAATTTTTGTTAATATGTACATAAAGGACAGGGGCAACGAGCGGGAAGAACCCTCCGACATCTCCCGAACTGAGCTACAGGAAGCATAGACCGCTGCTTAGCTCGTTGAGGGGCCTTTTTCTTCGTCAGATGGCACGGCCCGACCTTTACGGTCACTATGCTACCTTAGGCTCCGTCCCCACGGGCATCTTCGGATGCCCACCGACCGGTCCTTTACAATATGCTATGAAATGGGGCCTTATTCCCAATGACGACCGACCAAGGTGAAATAATGGCTTCGATCTGTGGCCGACGAGTGTAAGTTGCGGGGTATGTCGCGTCGTGGCGACAGATGCGTCCCATTGCCCAGAACCCGGCGCAGGAGTAGTTGACGTGCTATGCCCCAATACGGTTAAGGCAAACTAGTATACCGACGACGTTGGGCGCCTAAGTTCATGAAAGAAAAAATGAATTGAAATTAATTTGAATTTGCAAGCATAATCTTCCTCCTTAGTTTCAACAAAAGATTTTCATTTCACTATTGTCCCACGTTATTTTTCTTTGATTTACAGACCTCTACCCAGGTTATGGAAAAACACTCCCCTAGAAAGAAAATCCTGCAAACTAGCCTGGTGATCGCGAACCATTTCGGTCGTGCTTGAAAACAGTGGTACTGTCCAATTTTAGTTCAATCGCCGCACATACAAAACTTCCCTCGCCACTGGTGCTTTTTGGGGAAACTCGTGTAAGATACACGAGTATCTTACGTTCCGTGTGAAACTGATCTAAGTGCCACCATACACTGTCGATCTCGAACTCGAGCACGAACCTGGTACAAATGTCCTCTGACACACACATACACTTCACATAGGTGTGAAGAAAACCGGTTCACTTGTACTAGGCTCGTCCTCGAGTTCCGAGTTCGAGATCGACAGTGTATGGTGACACTAAAAGAGCGCTGGACGAAAGTGCATGATCGATTTAGACAAAAGTGTTTGGACGAAAGTTCGGGACAAAAGCGGTGGTCAAGAAAGAGTGCAAAAAAAAATTTAAAAACAACATATAAGCGCAAAAATCACAGTAAATAATTTGAACCTATGGACCTTGAGCTACATATATATTTTGATTGTTTTGCTATGGTTCCAATCAACAAGGTCAAAATTAGTGAAACTCATTTCAGAAACAAAATATTTACATATTTACGAAACAGATTTCGCCGGAACTATTCAAATTTAAAAACACTCTAATCACAACATTTGCATTCTGGAAAGAACCTGCAGAACTCTAACAGTTTGACCGTAATTACCGGGTTCTTAGAAGAATTGATCCCGATCCCGCCACGCTTTTTCCTATTTCTAGTGTAGAGTTATTCCGGAGAGGATTTTTGAACTGCACCGTGGCGAAAAGTTTATTCGGGCAATTCGGAAAGCTAGGACTGTACTGTACAGTTATTTCGGAGAGGATCTCCGTATCGTATGAGGTGGTCTTTAGTTTTGGATGCGCATATCTAAGAATAGCTTCATCAATGCTGCCTTTTTTACATCCCAGCCCAGCCATTTGTTTGATCTATACAAATCGGACTGTAACGCTCCCAGAAAAAAATCGAGATTTCGCTTCTTAAAATATATTTAATATAATTAATTTTGAATCAAGTTTTTCTCAGCTTACGTATGAGTTATGTACACAGGGTGTCACGTAACGTAATGCACACAGGCACACCGGCTACGTGATTCCTCATGCAATTTTTAGCAAAAGTATAAAGGAACGTTTTTTCGAAATCTTAATCCTTTAGCTGATACAGGTATTTACACTTTTTTTAAATTGCTTGATTCATGTTACTAAAAACACGATATCTCGAAAACCACGCTAGCTAGAACGCTAAAATAAAATATTTAACACAGCTAACACTCTTTTCTAATATTTCAAACTTATTATATAAAAACAAATAAACGGTTCAATTGTTATATTGTAGTTTTTTAAAGTCAAAACTCTTGTTTTTCTCGAATAAACAAAAATTTTTTCCTATCACCTTTTTCTTAAATTTTTGCATACATAATCAGAAATTTCAAAAATAAATTCCTTATTCTCTTATAATCAAATCCCATTAACATCATTTTATGCTTATTTGTAAATTTCTAGCAATTTCAGCCGTTTGAATGTATAAAGACAGAGTTTTTTCGTGCATTGGAACACTTATACTACGCTGATCTTATATTACTACAAACGCAATATCTCGAAAACTACGCATGCTAAAATTTACAAATAAACAGCCAATCTCAGCTATTATTTTAACAATTTAACAATTTTTAACATGCTGCTAAGAGGTGCCTACTCACCTGTTGTTCGTATCTTTGCTTCCCCATACTACGTTATGGGCATTTGCATCGCAGCCAATTAGAAGACACCTTCCTTCTGCTCGGCAGTACTCTGTCAGTCGTTGTATTGTTGCTGACGGGATGTCGGAGTCTCCAGCGAAGTAGGCGGACACAATGACTAGCTGCTGTGTGATACCTCCCATGGTGACGCTGATGGTAATCGCCACTGTCACTGGTGGTAAATTCTGAAAGACAAATGTGCGTAATGCTATTCTCAAGAATGATGCACGACCTGGGTCAGCACACTTTCCTCACTTGTGGCTTTTGTTAACGAAGGGAGCCCCCGATTGTTTATATGGATTTGTGCCAGATGTAATGTCTCTCGGATCTTTAACGTTCGGAACACGTTTGGATCGGGATGTCTTCGGTTCGAAAATCTTCACCTTTAAGCAGCAGCTAATCTGCCACTATTATTGTCGCATGCCCTAATAACTAAAACTACTCGTATATCAAAGTATTCGCTGGTGGAATACATTTTACTATCAAAATTTGACTCGGTATGTGCTAGTAATTAATTTTATTACGAATAATTGCAGTTTGAGGATATAGTAATCCTTTCGGCGCATTTGAACGTAATTTTCGAAAGTTTTCATTCATACAAAATTTTAAATTTTAAACAATTAAATTCAGTCACAATCTTGCAAAGGTAATCAAAAAACAATGCCCAATGATTGCGGATATGAATGTAGTAGTAGTTATAAAAAAATATAACCCTTTTACCTGTCGAACGGGAAAAGTTCTTATGCGGTAGTTTGTACAACTAGTGAAATTTCAATGCAGAAAAAAAACCTGTCTTCCTACATTTAAAGGGCTGTCCCGTAACTACTCAAAATTTACAAATTAGGATAAAATTATGTTAACGGGACTCGATTATATGGGAATATAGAATTTATTTCTAAAACAGAACAAGTACGTTATTATGCGAAAGTTCAAGAAAAAGCTAATAGAAATAAACGTTTTTGATGTGTAAACATCTTATCGTTCGGTACGGGGTAAGACCATTGAAGCTGCGGAAGGCGTAAACATTCTTAGAGTTCTCTACTTGATGTATTCCGTGCTTAAGTTTAGTGTGCTCAAATAATAGTCTTCGTTATGAGTTGCGTAGCTGCATGGGTAAGGTCTTGGACTATAGACCACGTCCGGTGGGGTCCCGGGTTCCTGTCGTGAGTATCTTTTTCTTCTTTTTTCTTTTTAACATGAAAATGTATAATAGGTGTGTTTTTTTTTTTTGTACTGCGGTGCAGGTTAATTGGGGGCATCCAGGTTAACTTACACACATTTCCCAAACAACATACCCTAGTTGTCTGTGTAATGTGTGTAAGTTAACACGGATAACCCCCAATTAACCCGCACCGCAATACAAAAAAACACGCCTATTTGGGGGCGTTTAATATAGAAAGCGACCAGAAAATCGACACAAAAAAAGCAACGTGGTTCTAATAGCCCCCATATACGATGCAATCCGTTGTCAGATCGATCTGACGATATTGTGATCGTCAGATCGATCGCACAGTGTATGTGACTATCGTTGACAATTTTTTTGACAGTTCCATATAATTTCGATCGTCAGATATTTTGTGGCGATCCATCGTCAGATCGATCTGACGATGGATCGCACCGTCTATGGCAGATCTAAAGGAGATTCGCTAGCATGTACGAACAAGAGACATTCGATTTATCTGTAGGGTAGAGTAGTGGGGTATGTAAGATGTGATATAGTGTGTTTGAGGAGTATTGTGTAGGGAAAGTTGATGAAAATAGATATACGAGTACAAATGGGTGCGTTTTCAAAACGAAACAGTGTCGACACTGTTGCATGTGTGACTGAGATGTGACATGTTGTGCACCCGTCAGTGAGTGAGACGACAGTCGCGAAACAGTGTCGACACTGTTTCGCTTTGAAAATGCACCCAATGTGTGATATGAATTCTGTGTATGATCATTGTGCGTGACCGTTGCTATAATAATGCTAGGTGATGTTGGCTGAATGTTTATGGCTTATGGCTCGTTTACATTTGCCAGTGCACCGGCATGCCTGTAGGCTTGTCGACAGTGCCTTGTGTATAGCTGCTTGCATGACGTGTGCCAGTAGGTGTTTACACACACAATTCGAGCTGCAAGTTGGCCGGGATTTTTTCTTGAGTGTCAATTTGATTATCACGCATTTACCATTGCGACATTCAGTTGCAGGCGACATTGATCTTTGATCGTTTTTTGGCGTACCAATGACAGCGAACATATGTTCACAAGTCTACTGGAATGCCTGTAGGAAATCAATTGGCCCGGGAGGCCAGCTACTTGCAAGGCGCCATGCGGGTTTACTGGCCTGGCAGTTCACAGGCACGGGTGTTTACACATATGCAAGTGACAGCTTGCAAGTTACTTGCAAGGCACTTGCAATGCCTGTAAAATGTACGTACTTCCACGGTCTACTGGCAAGTGTAAACGCTACTTTACTATCATGAGGCGAATGCACTAGACTACTGTTGATGGTATTTCAAGTGCTTTGATGAGGACGAAAGGACATTCTCCGCAATAAAGTGATATTTAGCCATGATGGGTACCATATGACAGGCAGTGGTGAGGCGAATGCTTGTTCTTTTTTTTTCATCTTGATGAATTTGGTCAGTTTCTTGCCATTTCTCTCCAAAACAGGACGGGTGGTGTATATCAATGGGTCGGGAGCAGGTCTACCAATCAAGGGATCTTTGGCTCGAATTCGCCCTCGAGCGACTTTTTTCAACGTGCTCATTTTCTAAAATGCATATTCTTCAACTAATATTACAATTTATACCCGGTTATGACTTTTGGATATCGTTTTGTTGCAAAGATTGGTTTTTGGAATATGCGTACTCTCCAAGACAATGGATCAGCACGTCCCTGGGTTGTAATAATTTAATTTACGACCGTAAACAGAAAACGATGCCACCTCGGAATAATTAGGAAAATAGTAATTTTCACACAGTTTTTCCAGTTAAGCGTCGAATCATAATGCGATGTGATGTTTACACATAGATCTCGAGTTCAGAAAAACTAGCTCGGATTTTTTTTTTTTTTTTGAGAAAAACAAAAATTTTGACTTTAAAGAGCTATAACAATTAATTTGATTTTTATGGATAAGTTTTAAATATAAGCGGAGAGTATTAGCTGTGTTAAACATTTTACTATTATTATTAATTAATTATTATTTAATTATGATTAAAAAAATGTAGAATGTCTGTAGCAGCATCCGGATGCGGTCGTTACGTGACACCCTGTATAGTACAGACATAGTTGAAATGTTGATAAGAATTCAAGCTGATTTATTTTGGCGAGCATATGTTCAACTCTTCTTGATAACCTTTTCCAATCAGGAGCGTGTGACCTGCAGATGTAGTTTTGATGGTGTCGATGACAACTAATTAATTCAATAACAAACAAACAAAATCGAATTATCTGAAGAAATAAACATGTAGATGAAATTCATTCATACCGATGCAATGACAATACTCGTATAATAATTGAATAAATTATCAAGGGATCCACATAAAGGGCTTTTTAGATGGCCATTACAGTTCCAGACGCCATTTCAAATAAGCTTCTGCAGTCCAAAAGTATGTTTGCGACGCTATGAATTATCGCCCCAATGAACTATCAGCCAAAAAAAAAAACAAAAAGATGACAGAAAACCCCACTTTTGGTGATTTTGGGGTGATATATCATCGTGAAAAAAATAAGAAACGGCAGAACACCCCAAAAAAGATGAATTTTCACCCCAAAAAAAGATTATATATTCGTCCAAATTTGGGGCGATCTTTCATATGAATTATCCCCCCAAAAAATTATGAAATATCGCCCCAAAATTGTACTCCATAATTATACAACACGTTCGTATTACCTAAAGCGAAAATATACTTATTGGCGGGTAATGTAGCTAGCGGTCATTGACTTGAAGTGAATTTTCACTTAAGGCAGCACGGACATAGCGTGTTTACGTAAAACGAAAAATATACTTGATGGCGAGTAACGTAGGTAGGTTCGTATTCCTAAATCCGACATCGATTTGAAGATAATTTCCGCTTTAGGCAGTACGGGCTTAGCGTCTTTGCATCGTAATAACAGTTCCACTTTAAAAAATTTGAACTTCAATACTCACATATCACTGAAAAGTTATTTTTGAAAATAATGAATTAATTTGGGACGATAATTCATCATGCAAATTTATGCATTTTGGGATCTTGTGTCATGATGAAATTTCGCCCACTCCAATTTTGAATTTTAGGGGGAATCTTATAAAATATCGCCCCAAATTTGAGGTGATAAATCATATGTCATAAGACCCCAATCCATACAGAGATTTTGGGGCGATGTGACATTTTTTTAGGGCAATAGTTCATTGGGGCGATAGTTCGTAGCGCCGTATGTTTGCTGCTAAACAATCATTTCAGTTTCATATTAATATCATTTCCGTTTCATAAAAGTTTGATAATAGCGTTGGACGGACTCCTAAAGGTGACACACACACGGAGCCAAAAGTCAAAATGATACCGCTCCGAGCCAAAACCGGCCGTATGTAGGGCTCAACTTAATACTCGATTCTAGACTCTCTAGTTGGAAGATGAACGTTGAGCATCGTGTAAAGAAAACTTCTATAGACCTTTAACCCTGCAGAAGAACTGTAATGAACCACCTGAATTGAACCATACCCTGGTAGTGCTGCTTCCACCGGCAGATCGAAGACAGCACTTGATGAGTAGTGCTCTGTCGGTGGTACGAAACCAGAGGCCGAGGGTCCCATTAACATCGGAAACCGATGCGAGCGCGAGGGCTTCTTCGCCGTCCGCCAACCATTCCATCCTTATCGCCCCATTTTTGCCTCCCATATTTGTGTGTCTTCCCCAGGCTTATTAATTTCTATTAATACGTAAAGGACAAAGGCAACGAGCGGCGAAACCCCCGCCCACGTCTCCAGAACCAACCTATATCAAGCATAGGCCCCTGCCTAGCTCGTTGGGGCCTTTTTCTTCCGCAGATGGCACGGCCCGACCTTCACAGTCATTATGCTACCTTAGGCTCCGTTCCCATGGGCATCTTCGCACATCTCCTGATATCCTGCCAAGCGCCCGTTACAAGAGCTTAAGAAAACTTCTTAGACGATCCTAGACCGAGTAGCGAAAATGTTTTGGCTCCATCTTCAAAGAAAAAAAAACGTTCCAAGGGCTCTATTCACCAAGATAGTAAAAGTCTCAGAGTTGAAAACTGAAAACAGGTACTGAGTAAAATGAAGACGATTTGGCAGCATCGTTGAACCATAAAATGTTGAAATGCGATTTTATATTTTATAAAAAATGTATTAGTCCCTTTTTTACCGACGTATAGATTTATAAAGGCATAGACGTTAGCAAAGCATAAACCCATCCGAGTGGCGTTCTAACTTCTTATAATTTTAATACCATCAGTAGACCACCGCTTGCTCTGAAAAGAAAAAAATAACAAATAATATGTATTGCCATGTTTGTACAAAACATCAACTTTATTCTTACAAAATTTTTCACCGCATGTTCAGCATAAATTCGTTCCTCCGTGCCTTCCGCTAACGTGTCGCGATATCTTTCCAATTCAGCCTTATCCTTAAGTGTAGCCAGAACATCGACAATTGTCCGAATAGCTTTGACTTCTTTAGCCAAAGATAACTTCAGTTCCGAATCGGTTACATGTGATAGGAACGAGTTTAAAACCGGTTGTGGTGCATTCAAATGATGTAGCCGCAAAATCACAGCTTCTAACGGCAGATTAATGTGAAATTGCTTCGCCTTTATCGAATGCCATTTCTGAAAGAATTAGACCAATCGCATTTTTTATTCAAATATGAAATCGATTTTAATTTACCGATTTTTCGAAGAGTGCGTCAAGATCCATGTACGCTTGAGCCTTAGCTCGTTCGTTGAGAGCAACCCATTCTAGCTGCGGTGCACTTATTTGATGATCGCTGGCAAATTTGAATGGATTCTTGTGATCATTTGTTGTTCCCTCTTTCCATTTATGTTTACTAAAGGCATAGTAAAGAGTTTCTAGGGCCGATGAATTAATGATGTCGGCCGATGAAGTTGAATTTTCTAATAGCTGCCATTCTATGAATATTGGTGATTGGAATAAATACGAAGCAAATCGGCGCAAGAACAATTAGATACAAAAATTGTGTAAGAACAAACTTCGCATTTATTCTTCAAAGTAAGTTAAGGGGAAGATGAATGCTAAGATCCATCCAACACTAATAATATCTTCCGACAAATTATAACTATTATTTGAATTGATTATTACCTAACAAATTAATTGCACTAGCTACCAGTTGTGTGTGCAGAGGATTAGTTCCCGGCTGCGTAAAGTAATCCGAAAAGACTCGCTTCAATCGGTTCTTTTTCTCTGTCGGATTTATAGGCAGGCTCACAGATTTTTCTAATTGTAACATCTGAAAACAGAAAGCAAACATTTTTAATAAATTCTAGCCTGATTGTGTTTTGTGTTGACATGTACTTACAGCTGCATCTTGATCTCTACCAAGCATTCTAAAAGTAAACATTACAAAGATTCGAACATATAAGCAACTACTACATAATTCATGTTCGATTCAAGCGAATAGAGATCCAGAGTGAATGGAACGCCACGGATCTGCGACGACCGATTTCAAACAGCCACAATACAGACAGGCGGTGAAAGTGGGGCAAATTGCGGACTCAATATATATAAACTGCCAAAAAAAACCAATTCATTTTGAACTCTGATTCGATGTGATCCCATACGAGATCTGGATCAAAGGCCGGTCAATCGCTTTGTATGGGAATGGATCTTTGTTCGGGTAAATCGAAATAGTTAAATAGACAACTTACGTTAGATAATCCGTAGCTTTAGAAATGTCCAATGACTCAATAAGATAGTTCAAATAATGATTACAGGCAGCGGGTCGCTCCATCAGCAAGCGAATTAATTGTTTATTGTTCAAAGTTTTAACCAAAAATAAAACGACCTGGAACCGACAAAAAATAATTCCATTAAAATATATTTTGATTAGGTGACATAAATAAAAATCTACCCCAAGAATCGCATCACCACTACCACTTGCAATTGCTTCATCTAAGAGTTGCTGCTTATCATGAAGGGACTTATAGGCCGTCGGGGAGAATCTTTTGCCCAGTAGCATTTTATTGACTGCGATCTCCGCAGGAGGTGCATGTATCACGTCTTGCATTTTCCGACGTAGCAGTTTCAATTCTTCTTCCTGTGACATACCTCTGCGAAAGTGACTCTCTTCCAGGAGCTGCTCATCTAGAACTGTAATATAAACGGGAATAAATACCGAGATGAATACAGTAAACACTTTTATTAAACATACTTCGTTTTAAGTCCTTATCGGATATAAGTGCATTTAAGGGTACGTCATTTGTGGACAGTTCAAAACTAATTTCGGAGGCAGAATCGTCGGCTATTAAACGATATCGGCTCGTTGACTCCGGAGACGGTAGCTGGAAATGGAATGAATATTATTGTGACGTTGAAACTGAATATAGTACTTTATTTATGATGAGATTGAAGACCCAATCCCCAGGTTGGAACATGCATAAGAGAATTCTCTATGTTGCATTAAGAGAGAATTTTCAAAACTAAAACTCCTTGAGGTCGGCTTCAAAATGAATTTCCGCTTTAGGTAATCCATTTCAGCTTTAGGTGGTTAGATGAATGATTTCAGACCCATTAGTCTCTCCTCCACCTGGGTTAAATTACTTGAGAGACTGATTGATATACATCTTTGAAGTACTATTCCGTCATGTCTTCTTTCCGCTTCGCAGCATGCCTATTGGAAGGGCAGATCAGTGGATACGGCTCTTCACTCTCTGGTCGGCCTTATTGAAAAGTCTCTCGCTGACAAGGAACTCACCTTGGCTGTGTTCCTGGATATTAAGGGCGCGTTCAACAATGTCCGACCCAGCGCGATTGTTGAGGCACTCTTGAGCCTACACGTTAATGAGTCGCTCCGTAAGCTTATATATAAGTTGCTAACATCGAGGCTTATTCGTGCTACTCTGGGCATCTGTGGGTAGACGTGTTTGTAGGGGCACCCCTCAAGGCGGAATAATATCTTCACTTCTTTAGAATCTGGTCATCAATAAATTACTCCTGGAACTGGAAAGGATGGGCTATAATGTCATTACCTATGCGGATGATGTTGCAATTGTCGTCTCCGTAAAATTGCGAGTGTCCTCAGTGAGGTACTACAAAATTCTCAGTCCATTCTAACTAATTGGGCGTACCATTGTGGGGTTAATGTTAACCCGGACAAGACGGAGCTTGTGATTTTCACCAGAAGGCACACGCTCGGTCCTATCGAAACTCCCATTCTGAACGGAAAGGAATTGGTTTTTATTGACAAGGCTAAATTCCTTGGTCTTCTTCTAGACCGCAAACTAACCTGAAAGCCCAACATTCAGGAGCGGGTGAGGAAGGCAATTATTTCACTCTACTCGTGTAGGAGTGCCATTGGTAAAGACTGGGGCCTGCAGCCGAAGGTGATACACTGGATGTATACTACTGTGGTGAGTCGTATTTTACGTTATGGTATTAGCGGCACTCAAAGTTGCTGCCTACTGTAACTTGCTGGGAAAGGTGCAAAGACTGGCTGCGCTAGCCATAACCAGAACCACTCCATCGGCCGGATTGAACATTCTGCTGAACTTGTTCCCGCTAGATATTCTTGTCGAAGAACTGGCGGCCTATACGGCACTACGCCTTCGCGAAACTTGCCAGTAGCGTGTGAGGAGCACTGGGCACGCATCTATTCTGCGCAATCTGGATCTCCCTTCGGAAACCGACTACACCTTTCCGAAACAAACTTTTGATCGGAACTATACCTGCCTTATTCCATCTAGGAATCTCTGGGCACAGAATGTACCCTTAACGACTAATTCCCTGCTGATCTACACGGACGGCTCTAAGACACACGATGGAGTTGGGGCCGGAATTTGCTCGGAGGGGTTTGGTATCAACATATCATTTCGTCTTCCTGACTTTTGTAGTGCCAAGCTGCAATACGTTCACTTGAGTCGGTTCTCACTACATCCAAAACGATTGAAAACTGTCGCACTGCTCTCACTTTAATGGGCGGCTTTTTCAACATTACGCCTTGCTGGATACCAGGTCACAGTGGCTTTACAGGCAACTGAAGAGCGGATGAGCTTACGCATGCAGCCCTTGACCGTTGCTGGTGAACGGGTCGCTCCGGTGCGCAGAACCAAATTGGTTGAACATTCCGTTCGCTATATACGAGCATTCGTTATAACTGGTAATTGTTCCAAGCGGAATATTCAAAATTAGATGGGACTTTAAAATTGGTTCGTGGTACTAGCCTCTCTCTTCGTGTGAAAATGTTGCACTTATCTCTCCCACGAAAAAGTGACAGTGTAGACTTGCACACAGCACATTACCGGCTCACTAAACGACAAGTGAACTTCCTTCATTCAAAAGACCGAGCGGAATAAAGTGCAAAGGCGTGAAAATTGCTCATATCGTGGGTGCATCACGAGAATGGATTCATACAGAATGAGATATGTAATTCCCCCAGCTTGGGGACGTACTGAATACGGTTTTAATTCCATTTTAGACGACAATGGCACTCAAAAACCGTCTTGGTCGGTCCCCTTAGCGAGACAAAATCGGCTACTTAGTCGCTAAAAAACAGCCTCAATTTGGTCACTGGTTTGGAGGGCGTTCTGAACACGGTTTTCGTAATACGCTGCCCGCACAAACAAACGAACAGCATGCATCGGACTATGTGCCCATTCATTATATGAGTATATGAGACAAAAACTTAATGATGGTTTTTGGGGGCTCAGATACTGAAGTCCATCCTTAAGCCCAACATACACCATCCGGAATTCCTGTCCGGAAAAACTGATGAGGCCCGGCCTTCCGGTGCCTGAATATAGAATACACCATACACCATCCGGAATTCCTTCCGGAAAAACTGACCAGGCCCGGCCTTGAGGAATTCCGGATCGTGTATGGCTGCTTCAGACCGCCTTAAGGCGGCCGGACAGGTGAGTAGAATGAATTTCACTGCAGTTTATTTCAATAGACGAATGTATCTGAAGCGCGGCTATGGAAAGTGAAATGCCGTAGAATTCAATGCAATATATAGGTACTTTCATTCTATGGCGATATGATCGATTCCCAATTATCCATCCGGCGGCCTCAAAGCGGGCTGTCCGGAATTCCTCAAGCAATTCCATCTGGCGGCCTCAAGGCGGCCTGTCCGGCCGCCTCATGGCGAACTCTATGACCGCGTGTTTCAGATATTAGGTGTACAACTTTGCTTCCGCTGTTTTCTGACAGGCCGCTGTGCCGGAAAACGGCGGAAGCAAAGTTGTATACATTTGTCTATTGAAAAAAAAACTCCAGTGAAAATTCATTCTAGTCACGCGGCCGGAGAGTTCGCCAGACAGGCCGCCTTGAGGCTACCGGATGGATAATTGGGAATCGATCTTATAGCCATAGAATGAAAGTATCTATCTATAGCATTGAATTGTACGGCATTTTACTTTCCATAACCAAGCTTCAGATACATTCATCTATTGGAAAAAAAACTCCAGTGCAAATTCATTTTAGTCACGCGGCCGGATAGGCCGCCGGATGGAATTGCTTGAGGAATTCCGGACAGGCCGCCTTGAGGCCGCCGGATGCATAATTAGGAATCGATCTTATCACCATAGAATGAAAGTATCTATCTATTGCATTGAATTGTACGGCATTTTACTTTCCATAGCCAAGCTTCAGATACATTCGTCTATTGAAAAAAAACTCGTGTAAATTCATTTTAGTCACGCGGCCGGACGGCCTCAAGGCGGCCTTTGAGGCCGCCGGATGGATAATTGGGAATCGATCTTATCGCCATAGAATGAAAGTATCTATCTATTGCATTGAATTGTACGGCGTTTTACTTTCGATAGCCAAGCTTCAGATACATTTGTCTATCGAAATAAATTCCAGTGAAAGTTCATTCTAGTCACGCGGCTGGACAGTTCGCCTTGAGGCGGCCGGACAGGCCGTCGGATTGAATTGCTTGAGGAATTCCGGACAGGCCGCCTCAAGGCGAACTGTCCGGCCGCATGAGTAGAATGGATTTTCACTGGAGTTTATTTCAATAGACGAATGTATCTGAAGCTTGGCTATGGAATGTACAATTCAATCCAATAGATAGTTACTTTCATTATTGCCAATTGTCCATCCGACTCAATGCGGCCTGCACATGCCATTGACGATCCGGAATTCCTCAAGGCCAGGCCTGATTAGTTTTTCCAGAGAAAAATTCCGGAACGTGTGTGGTGGAGGCCTGGCGGGAACGATTTTCCTTCCGAAACGACCATACACGATCCGGAATTCCTCAAGGCCGGACCTGATCAGTTTTCCGGACAGGAATTCCGGATGGTGTATGTTCGCCTTTAATCAATTTGTCCTAACTATAGATTCAATTCGTCAGTTTATCTTACATCATCGTTGTCGTCAAAGCTAAAAGCCTTGTTGGCAGACGTATTCCAATAATCTTCTCCATCAGCGCTATCCATGTTCACTTGATTCCAATCAGATCAGATCCACAACAGTTTCGGCTTCTACTAACTCCAGCAAACAAAAACACCAAACAATCAACAATCCAAACTTGACCGTCAAATTCCTGTTTTTGACCAGCCAGAACCAGCTGATAGACCATCTGTTGTCGATAAAGAAGTTCTGCTTCTATCAAGCCACCTGTTGCAACCAGCTGATAAACCATCTGATATCGATAAAGATGTTCGAGTTTCGGAGTATCACAACCCTGGAATATGTTTTGTGGACGTTAGTCCCGTCAATTTGCGGTGTAGTTGATTGTGCTTGGTGTCGCCGGTGGTTAAGAGGTCCACTTTTTCAAGAATTTCACAATAAGTGATAACAACAAACCGGAATCTTTCGTTTAATTTAAATCTAGTAGGGCTTTAAGTGGATTTCGTTCGAGCTGAAAGCGAAACAAGTGGGGTTGTGAAGATGCATCAACTACCGCGACTCTCGAGGGCCATGCGTGCCAACACAGACTTGGAGTCGAGTCGAAATCTAACCATGACCAATGAGGAAAAGATCAACTTGCAGTTGTGGCGATCCAAGGAGTCAAGGAGGTACATAGTCATTGATTCAAAGTGCACATGCTTCGTGTTTTATTTTGTCGGTCTCATTGAAGTGCTTCATTTCGAATCAAGATACATAGATATCCGACTAATTAGACATAATTTATGTACGAGTAGATAGATAAATCATGTCAGAACTGATACCGTATAACATGCTCCCTATTATGAGCTATTCCATCAAATTGCGTCAATTATAATACACATTCAGCCAATTACCATTTTATCACTTTTGTTGTTAGTCCCACAGTATCATTTAAACGCACACGATTAGTAATTTGAATACATGTGTTACCCCATGTTCTGCCTCCCCTGTGGTGTGAGGCAAAGGAATAAGCCATAGCCGCGTTTCCCGGCTTATAGAAGGCGACTTTGTATGCTAGCAACATGCATCACCTGATATATGCTAGTGAAACGTCATTTGCCTCTTAGCGAGTAGTTTTGCTATTCCCCACAAGCAGTTAAGGTAAATACAGTACAGTGATCCGGTCATCCGTTAGCCAGCGTTCAGGGAGGACGTATTTTGTAAAGTGGCTGTATTTGCTGCGCAATAACCTACAAACCTAGTGTAGTGGATCACTACACTATGGTGCAGATCAGCGCACAAGGGCCAGCGTCTGTAACTGAATGTTCTCGGTGGATGACTCTATTGGCTCAGAAACGTCTAGAAGGGCAGGTTTAGACGATCAAAACTTTAATAATATTTAAAACAATTTACAACCACTGGCAATACAATCCTCTTTGTGGATTAGCCATATATTTGGAGCTTCACTCGTAGACTTAAAAAGATACATTACAGCCGCCATATCAACTAATAAAAACCAAGCTAGTTGAAACTTGGCGACTATTGAAATTACCTGATCGAGTAAAAAAACGTAAATAAATGGTATATCCTATATCGAAACTACATTTCTTTGGAAGTGAGCCAAAAAGGGGAATAACCTAAAACTGCGGTCGGGGAAAATTGCCAAAAGTTGATATTTTTGGTACAAGATGTGTGTTAAATTACCGTGTATTGATATTATCGTGACTACTGTAGTATGGGGGCCGTGCACATAATACGTCACGCTATTTTTTGCCAATTTTTGACCCCTCCCTCCCTCCCTCCCACTTGTTGTTGTAGCAATGGTCGGAATTCGGTGTGTTTGTTGGTTACATGCCTACGTGAGGGGCTCCATTACATGCAGGACAGTTGTTTGGGACGTCCTAGTCGATGCGGGATAGGTAGGAGAACTCCTAGTCGTGGACACCAGCCTGATTGAAGTTGGGCGAGTGTCGTTCTCGTAGCTCTCGGAAGTCTTTCCTCTTCCGGAGATATCATTGGTGGTATGGACGAGAGAACTGGATTCGAACATAAACCTGCGATTCACTGATGAACCTCCTCCCGATGTTGTAACGGACGGTTTGGTGGACATCCAAAGATGCCCGTGGGGACGGAGCCTAAGGTAGCATAATTGACCGTGAAGGTCGGGCTGTGCAATCTGGCAAAGAAAAAGGCTCCTCAACGAGCTAAGCAGCGGCCTATGCTTGCTGTAGCTCAGTTCGGGAGATGTGGGCGGGGTTTTCGCCGCTCGTTGCCCCTATCCTTTACGTATTAACAAAAATTCATAGGCCTGGGGAAGACAACACAAATAGGGGAGGTAAAAATGGGGAATGAAAAAAAATAGTCGATAAGGATGGAATGGTTGGCGGACGGATCAGACGTCGCACCTGGGTACGGGTGTAATGGGACCCTCGGCCTCTGGTTTCGTACCACCAACAGATCACTACTCATCAGGTGCTGCTTCGATCTGCTGGTGGGAGCAGCACTACCAGACCATAACATGGTTCATTACAGGTGGTTCGTTACAATGTATCGCTGCGATGGCCAAATTGTGTGCGCCACTATCAAAGAGTATCCTTTTGTACCTCTGGACATCCCTTTCTAGGTCCCTAAAGTTGCACCTAACATGTCTGGGAGGCGGCGTCTTGTCCATGAGGTATTGCTTGGCAAGAAGCTGGTTGTGGTCCCTTAACGGCATCATCCTGGTTTCCTGATGCACATGGTCCTGGTCAGTAAGCGTCAGAGCGGCGTTTTGGCACGTTTGAATCTTTTTCCACTGTGTGTCACAGAGATTCTGTGACGACACAGGCGCCGCATATTTGGCCACTGATCTTCGACTGCTTTATATGTATGTGACCAGTAGAGTTTCCTTATCCTTGCCCCAGATACTACCGCCCAGGGCTTTGAGGATTTTATTCCTACTACGCATCCTGTCGCACACGGTTGAGGCATGGGGTGATGATGTGGCCATGCTGTCCAGCGTGACTCCTAGGATTTTAGGATGGTTTATAGTAGGAATTGGATGATTCCCGATCGAGATTTCAAGCTGCATCTTGACCTCCTTCGCCCAGGTAGTAAATAGGGTTGCCGAGGATTTTGGCGTTGAGACGGTAAGGTTCTTGCTTATGAAGTACGAAGTACCGGCTGCCGCAGGAACGTCGTTGCCTGTTGGTTGGTTGTTGGTGAGGTTACTACCAAATCAACAGACCGCATTCTTATACAGATGTGGTTCCTGTATCTGCGCAATGTCAGCGTGTCCCTGGGTAAGGTGCCGAGGCATTTTGGCCATTGCCGCCCCGCTGTGGTGCAGTGTGTAGGAATAAATATTGTTGAAAAATGTGTTCAAAATATTGAATGGTCCGTAACCTTTTTTAAAAGGTTTTGAAATTTTTGCGGATTATTCAATATTTTGCTGAGGCGATTGACAAGAATTTAACAAAATTTAATAAGTTGTTGTGGTAGCGATGCTTCGAATACTGCAGTTCTTCTTAGATCGACGGGGTTTGGCAGCTCTTGGTCGTAAAAAAAAACGGGTCGTTCCGGTGCGCAGAATCGGCTGCCGCAGGAATTTTTAATAAGTCATTACAACTACTTGATTTCTTGTGTTCTATACGAAAATAAGGGGCTGTGTGTATCGCTAAAATTCTCTTAATGGGTTTCAGCAATTTTTAGCTGCGTGTGCTATTCTGGCTTAAAACACGTCGGTAACTTTGGTTCATTTATCCGATTCAATTTGATCATCACTAAAATTTAGCGACCAAATGCGTTTCAGGCCAGAATAGCAAATGTAGCTACGAATTGCTAAAAACCAGGTAGAGAATTTTAGCGATAGAGTTTAAGCGTTAGCCATAGCTGGAAACAGCAGATTCAAGCCTGGGGACAGACATATAGCACTGCCGCTTGCTGAATTTTCGACATTCAAGAAGGAGCTAAGGCTCAGTCCGTGATGCGCCGTGAAGAACACCACAATCTCTCAGACAGAGAGTCCCTTGGGCGACACTGAAGGTTGTTCCCTGAGCTAAGAAACTTGAAACCAGCTAATCAAAAGCATTCCCAATTGTGTGACTTCCCAAATCCAACTATATATTCGTCTACCCTCTCAATGCGTGATTGTCTCCTTCTTTCAGAGGCGTTTCCTGGAAAGAACTGAAAACATTCATCATCGCAAATAGCGACAAAGACACGGCCGAAACCATCACAAAACATCTCCATTCCCTGTGGACTCTTACACGCGAAATGATTGGATCCGAGGAAAATTCAAATGTTGTCGATGAGGCCGCCATCTATATCCTGCGATTATTTCTCGACGTTCGAGTCGTCATGATGAAGCATTTGCAACAAATGAAAACCATGTTTGGCGCTGTGATATCCCAAACGGCCAATAAAATGTGTTCCGCTGTGTGTGAGATAAGTCCGCTATTGAACGACGAATGTCGCAATTACCTACAGACAATATCCGAAAAGACTGAGGATAAGAAGCCTAAATGTTGGGGCGACCAAATATCGTGTAAATTGCCGGAAATGCATAAGCTTGACACGTCGCTCTTGCAGGACCTCTCGCCCGACTTGGCTGGCCGAGCGAAATCAGCACTAACCTTCTCAATGAAATACGATGTCCAACAACAAACGTCAACATCGAAAGAGAAGCCAGAGAGTGCGTACACTCGGGCATGGTTTGTGAAACATGTAAATCCTGATCTTGTGGATGGTTTAGTAGAAGTTCTGAAATCGAAGAAAAGTAATGATGAACTGCAAAACGATCTGTTTGAACTGCTGGGTTTCGACAAGTTCGAAATAATTCAACAGTTGCTGAAGGCGCGAAAGCAGATAGTGGAAAAGTTCGAAGCCAGCGAGAAACGTAACCAATTACGAAGTAAACGTTTGGAGAATAAGATGAAGGATCAAAAGGGTCAGTCGCAAGGGCCCCATATAGCACAGGTTGTTGTTCAATCGGAGCAGGAAAGGTATCTCATGAAGCAGGTCCGTAAGGACGAGAAAAAATTGCAACGAATGATCAACAGTGCCAACAAAGAGCAGGACGAATCGGACGACGATACAGTGAATCCGTTAAAGCTGCGCTGTCAACAGCAACAAAATTTACTGCAAACTGCTCAACGCCTGCCCCTTTTCAAGGACCAATCATTAAAAATAGTCGCAACCCAACCCCGCATCAAATATCCGTTCGTTTTTGATTCTCAAAGTGAGGCCAAATCGCATGTTGGCTTCATCGCTGGCTCGAAACTTTACCTGCCCGAAAATGTAGAACGAAATGATTGCAAAATGTACGAAGAGGTGAAAATTCCGGCCAGCGAGCCGCCGCCCCTTACAGTCGGCAACAATCGCTTGCAGGTCAGTTCGTTGGACGATATTGGCCAGATCGTGTTTCAGAACACGAAAGAATTGAACAGGATTCAGTCAGTGGTTTATCCGGCCGCCTATCACAGCAACGAGAACTTGTTGGTGTGCGCGCCAACGGGAGCGGGTAAAACGAATGTCGCGATGATGACTATAGCGAACACGATCCGCTCTCATGCCGATGGTGGCATTATTCATCGCGATCAATTTAAAATCGTCTATGTGGCTCCAATGAAAGCGCTGGCTGCCGAAATGGTTGAGAATTTTTCGCGACGGCTCAAACCTTTGGACATTGTGGTACGCGAACTGACGGGTGATATGCAACTAACGAAATCGGAAATGGTACAAACACAAATTCTGGTCACGACCCCTGAAAAATGGGATGTGGTGACACGCAAGGGGGCTGGCGATGTGGCGCTAATAAGTTTGGTGAAATTGCTGATTATTGATGAAGTGCACTTGCTTCATGGCGAACGTGGTCCTGTCGTGGAAGCTTTAGTTGCTAGAACCCTCCGGCTGGTAGAGTCTTCGCAGAGTATGATCCGGATTGTGGGGTTGTCGGCAACCTTGCCTAATTACATAGACGTAGCCCGATTTCTGCGGGTGAATCCCATGCGAGGACTATTCTTCTTCGACTCGCGATTCCGTCCCGTTCCGCTGAGTACCAATTTTATTGGAGTGAAGGCGCTGAAAGTGCTGCAGGCTCAAACAGACATGGACACAATCTGCTACGACAAATGTGTGGAGATGCTAAAGCAAGGACACCAAATTATGGTGTTCGTGCATGCGAGAAATGCCACAGTTCGTACGGCGACAGTACTTCGTGAATTGGCCCAGCAAAAGGGCCAGCTTGCACTGTTCAAGGCAAATGAGTCGACGAGCTATGGAATGGCGGAAAAGGCGATTTCCAAAAGTCGCAATCGTCAACTCGTGGAACTATTTCAATGCGGTCTCGCTATGCATCACGCTGGCATGTTACGTTCGGATCGGAACATGGCTGAGAAGTACTTTGCTGAGGGACATATAAAAGTTCTCTGCTGTACAGCGACCTTGGCGTGGGGCGTCAACTTACCAGCTCATGCAGTCATTATCAAAGGAACGGAGATTTATGACTCAAAGCATGGTGCCTTTGTCGATTTGGGTATTCTGGATGTGTTGCAGATATTTGGACGTGCCGGCCGACCTCAGTTTGACAAGAGCGGAGTGGGCACTATCATCACCACGCATGACAAACTCAATCACTATCTCTCCCTGCTGACAAATCAATTCCCAATTGAATCTAACTTCATTCAGTGCCTAGTGGACAATCTTAACGCGGAAGTAGCATTGGGAACTATCTGTAACGTGGATGAAGCCATCGAGTGGCTGAGTTATACATATCTGTTTGTGCGTATGCGAATAAACCCTCAAGTCTACGGCCTCAACTATGATGACGTGCAACATGATTCTTCCTTGGAGATGAAGCGAAGAGAACTGATTACCGTCGCCGCCACGAGTTTGGACAAGGCACGAATGATACGCTACAACGCTCGGACAGGCGACCTGAACATAACCGATTTGGGTCGCACGGCGTCCCATTTCTACATCAAGTACGACACTGTTGAAATTTTCAACGAACTTTTGCGACCTTTCATGAATGAGGGCGAAGTTCTAGCTATGATGGCACAAGCTCAAGAGTTTCAGCAACTCAAGGTGCGAGACGACGAGATGGACGAGCTTGACGATCTACAGCGAAATTATTGCGAAGTAGTGGCCCAAGGAGGGAGCGAGAATATACACGGAAAAGTCAACATACTTATGCAAACATATCTTTCGCGTGGCTTTGTTAAATCCTTTTCTCTAATCTCTGACATGTCGTACATAACACAAAATGCAGTTCGAATTGCCCGGGCCCTATTCACTATCGTCCTCCGGCAGAACAATGCGATTTTGGCCGGCCGAATGCTGATGATCAGTAAAATGTTTGAGAAGCAGTCGTGGGACTTTCAGACTCCGCTTCGGCAATTCACTTGTCTAGGTCATGAGATCATCGAGAAAATCGAGAATCGGGGCTTGAGTGTTTTTACGTTACGCGAAATGGAAACGAAGGAGATTGGTGACATGTTGCGTAATCAAAAGTATGGAGCGATTGTTTCCAAGTGCGCCGAAGAGTTCCCAATGTTGGACATTGAAGCGTCTTTGCAGCCCATCACACGGACTGTTTTGCGGATTCGAGTTTTCATAACGGCTGATTTCAAGTGGAATGATCGAGTGCACGGCAAACATGCCGAGTCCTTCTGGCTATGGATTGAGGATCCCGAGAGCAATTTCATATATCACTCGGAACTTTTCCAGTTAACGAAGAAGCAAGCCTACAGCAAAGAACCCTGCGAACTTATTATGACGATACCTTTAAAAGACCCGTTGCCGCCTCAGTACTACATCCGGGCGACCAGCGACACCTGGCTGGGTAGCTCCACATGGATCCCTCTCAGTTTTAAGCATCTGATTCTTCCGGAAATTCATCCACCACATACAGAACTACTTGCAATTGAACCGTTACCCTTGTCGGTTCTCAACAACAAACAGTACGAGGCGCTCTATCCGTTCACACACTTCAACCCCATACAGACTCAAATTTTCCATTGTCTCTTCCATACGGACAATAATGTACTGCTCGGCGCGCCAACAGGTTCAGGCAAGACCATTGCCGCGGAGATTGCTATGTTCCGAGTGTTCGACAAGTACCCGACAGGTAAGGTGGTTTACATCGCGCCGCTCAAGGCTCTGGTTCGCGAACGTATCGACGATTGGAAAGTGCGACTCGAGCAGAAACTGAATAAGAAAGTGGTGGAGTTGACGGGCGATGTCACGCCCGACGCGCGAGCTATTCGGGAGAGCCAAGTGATTGTAACGACGCCGGAGAAGTGGGACGGTATCAGTCGGTCGTGGCAAACGAGAGACTACGTTAGGGACGTTCGTCTGATTGTCATTGATGAAATTCATCTGCTTGGCGAAGATCGTGGTGCCGTACTAGAGGTCATAGTTTCTCGAACCAACTTCATCGCATCCCATACACAGCGCACTCTACGAATTGTTGGTCTTTCAACGGCGCTGGCGAATGCCAGAGACCTGGCCAACTGGCTGGGCATAAAAGAGATGGGTTTGTACAATTTCAAGCCATCCGTGCGACCGGTTCCGTTGAGTGTTCACATAAGTGGATTCCCAGGAAAGCATTACTGCCCGCGTATGGCCACTATGAATCGACCCTGTTTCCAAGCCATTCGCCAATATTCACCTTGCACGCCGGCACTCATTTTCGTCTCATCGCGTCGTCAAACTCGCCTTACGGCTCTCGATATAATCGCCTTCTTGGCTGCCGAGGACAATCCCAAGCAATTCTTGCATATTCCCGACGACGAAATGGACCAGATCATTTCAAATATTAAGGATGCCAATTTGAAACTGACTCTTGCTTTCGGCATAGGCATGCATCATGCTGGCTTGACGGAACGCGATCGGAAAACTTGCGAAGAATTGTTCTTGAATCGAAAAATTCAAATTCTTGTGGCGACTGCAACATTGGCGTGGGGTGTCAATTTACCCGCTCATTTGGTGATTATCAAAGGAACGGAATACTTCGATGGAAAAGTGAAGAAATATGTCGATATGCCCATTACGGACGTGCTACAAATGATGGGTCGCGCGGGTCGTCCGCAATTCGGCAATGAGGGTGTTGCCGTTGTGTTCGTGCACGATGTCAAAAAGAACTTCTACAAGAAATTCCTGTACGATCCTTTCCCGGTCGAGTCGAGTTTGCTGGACGTGTTGCCAGATCACGTGAATGCAGAGATTGTGGCCGGGACCGTGCAGACCAAACAGAGCATATTGGACTACTTCACGTGGACCTATTTTTTTAGAAGATTACTGCGTAATCCTAGCTACTATCAGTTGGAGAATATTGAACCTGAGCACTTGAATGAGTACCTTTCCACACTTGTGGAGAATGTTTTGAATGTCCTGGAGGCGGCCGGCTGTGTTTATAAGGAGGACCGATGCGTCTATCCGACTTCAATGGGGCGGATTTCGTCGTACTATTATTTGTCGCATCAAACGATGAGACACTTTGCGGATTCATTGCGATATGATATGAAATATGAGGAGGTGCTGCGCGTTATGTGCGATTCGTACGAGTTCAATCAGCAGCCTGTTCGACATAACGAGGATGCGTATAATGCGTAAGTCGACCCCACCCGAGTGAGATGGTTAAACTCAATAATTCCGTTTGTTTTTGTTTGGTTTCAGTGACCTGGCTAAATTGTGTCGATTCAAAGTGGATCCCCTCACTCACGACTCTCCTCATACGAAAACGTTCCTTCTGATGCAAGCCCATTTCTCACATTTGCCGCTACCGAACTCGGACTTTTTGACCGACACAAAGTCGGTGCTGGATCAATCGATTCGAGTGCTGCAGGTACAACAACTGGCGGATTCTCTTCTATCTTGAAATAATTTGTTTCTTCTCCTCACAGGCCATGATTGACGTTGTAGCTGAAAGAGGATGGCTGGCAACCACCTTGCGTGTCCAGCAGATCATGCAGAGCATAATACAGGCACGATGGTATGACGATCCCGTTGTATTGACTCTGCCCCATGTTGAACCCTACAATTATACAGTATTTAATAAAATCCAACATAACTACCCGGTCTTCACACTTCCCGGTTTGAAAGAGCTGTGCATTAAGAAGTACGAAGTTTTGGCTGGCCCATTGCGCGAAGAATTCTCCGAACCGGAGATTGAACAAATCTACCAAGTAATCCACTCCAAAACAAAGTTTCATGTGAAATCTAAGATTACGTTATTTTTCTTAGGTCTTATGTGATATGCCGACAATTAATGTTCAAATTTCCATAAGCGGTCCGTGGCGGAATAAAGGAAACATTGACAGGCCTGTGCCCCAGCCTGTCTCTCGGGATAATTGGATCGATATTCATGCAGGAGAGGTGATTAACAATTTGATTTTAATTTTCGAAATTCGGCCTTCATTCATGACACCTTTTTATTGCAGGAATATACCGTGAACGTTTTCTTACATCGACTCGGTGCGAAGCGGAACGATACTATTCACTGCCCGAAGTTCCCCAAGGGAAAGAATGAAGGCTGGTTCCTAACGTTGGGCTCTCAATACAACGGCGAACTGTTGGCTCTAAAACGGATCGGTTATCGTAGCAGCAAGAGTTCACATCAGCTATTGTTCACGGCACCACCACAACCGGGACGTGTGATTTACACCTTGTATTTAGTTTCAGACGGCTACATTGGTTTCGATCAACAATACGATATTCAATTTGATGTTGTCGAACCGTTGTCACAGAGAGACATTGATAAAGGCGATGACTATTATGAATCGTATGTCGATAAAAAAATTTAGCATGCAACAAATAGTGAGTGATATCGAGAAAGGAGAGATCGAAAGAAGAGGTTTATTTATTGGTTATATGATAATAATTGCAGATTGTTAATTTTTGTATGTTGAAATATGTATAATAGATTTTATTTCGAGCAAAAAGTGGGTTGTGATTCATTTCTCGGTTCTCCCCATAATGAAATCGAAGCATGTGCACAGAAACCCGAAGCTCCGCGTGTACAAAACCGTTATACGGCCAGTGCTATGCTATGGCTCCGAAGCATGAACCCTAACTCAAGCCTCCGAAAACATGCTAGACATTTTTGAACGTAAGATTCTACGGCGAATTTTCGGGGCTGTTAGCGATCGAGATGGATGGCGCATCCGGCACAACCATGAGTTGTATGAAATGTACGATGAGCTGCAAGTCTCGAAAATCGTCAAACTACAACGACTTCAATGGGCAGGTCATGTACAAGGAATGGACGATGATCGCATGAATAAGAGAGTAATGAATGCAGAACGAGTCGACGGAGCGAGACTGCGAGGACGACCGAGATCTCGTTGGGAGAGCTCAGTAGGTGTGGACGCCGCGCAGCTACTGGTCTTCCAAAATTGGAGGACGCGGTCACGTGACCGAGATAATTGGAGGACAATGATCCAGGCGGCCAAGGCCCGACGTCGGGCTGTCGCGCCACGATGATGATGATTTATTGTGTGTATCGGCAGGAGGCCCGGCTCTACCATTTGTGCAGACCGTGCATTTGAACAGGGTGTCATTATTTAGGGGCGCGAAGTCACCAACCTCATAAAGTAAAGATTACATTTGAAAAATCAAAAGGTAGACAGCAGCTCACCGACGAAAGCTCGTCGACGATCTGGCACGGGGTGTGCTCCTCGAAGCAATGATCAGGCACAAGCAATTATAATGTCACTGGGATCTGCTTTTTTAATTAAACAGTTGAACCACTTGTTTGTAGTCTAAAACGTTGAACAACACTTTTAAGTGTTGGTATCAGAAATTAAAAAATATGGAAATTTCGAAGGAAATAACATTAAGAACACGTTCGATTTTGTAAATAAAGCGAAAAACATCAAACTAGAAGAAGGTGAGATTATGGTTTCTTTCGATGTGACTGCGCTTTTCCCGAGTGTTCCAGTCGATGTAGCGATACAATCACTTCAAAAACACCTTGAAAACAAACAAGTTAAAGCAGATGAACTTACTGTCCTAGTTAATGCTGCAAAAATATGTATGTCACACAATTGTTTTGTGTTTAGAAGCCAGTTTTATTCTAGTGATTTCGGAACAAGTATGGGCAATCCTTTGTCCCCACTAATTGCTGAGGCTTTCATGACCAAATTTGAAGGAGATTTATTATCAGAAGGATTGTTACCGAGGATCTGGTATAGGTATGTGGATGATGTTTTTTGTATCATAAAGGAGACAGAAGTTGACAAAACATTATACACTATCAATAATAGATATGACAGCATTAAGTTCACGATTGAAAGAGAAAACAATCAACGTTCGATATCCTTTTTGGACTTAAAGTGCACTATAGTAGACAAACACATCGAATTTGCCGTCTTTCGTAAACAGACTTCAACAGATCGCTTCATCACAAAAGATTCATTCTGTTCCTTCCAACAAAAAATTGCATCTTTTCATTCAATGGTCTATCGCTTGATAAACCTCCCGCTTTCCCTTGAAAATTATCGGAAGGAATATGAAAAAATTGTTCAAATAGCCGAAATTAATGGATTCGATAGATCCTTAGTAGACAAAATTGTTAAAAAACATTCAGACGCTCGCAAGAAAAATAATATGTCTACACTTTTCAGCCAAAACCAAGAAATTAGAACCAAAAACTTCGTAAGAGTACCCTTTTCTCATGTTCCTTCGGTCACAAATCATCTACAAATTGCGTTCGAAAAGGAAAATATGAAGATTGTTTACACCAACAGCAACAAATTGAAAAATATTCTTGGCTCAACGAAGGACAAACCAACATTAGCTGAACAAAGCGGAATATATGAAATTAGCTGTAAGGATTGCGATGCCAAATATATTGGCCAAACAAGGCGAAACGTAGAGACCCGCTTCAAAGAACACAAAACCTGCATAAAAAACATGCAAATAAATCGCTCCTCAGTCGCAGCTCATGTACACTCAACATGTAATATCGATACGCCACCACACAGAATCGGTTCTTTCGAGGAAAGTGTACGTTTAGTGAAAGCCGTACATAACGAGCGAAAACTAGATGCGTATGAAGCTCTTTATATAAAAAAAAAACCAAAAATACAATGAATAGCGACAATGGCAACATGATTTCACCTTTGTTTTCTTTTGTACGATAGTTTATAAAATGTTTCCACCTGTAATAAAATATGTTTATATGTTTATTAACGTCCATCTATTTATATATACTGTTTTTGTTCTCACTGATACACAAAAAACGGAATTTGTTCTCAATACTTTTATAAATGTTTACAGTCATTTTTGCATTATTGTTAAATTATTTAGTTTGCGTGTTTGCTGATGATGAGCAGCAAGTCTGCTCGAAATGCATTCTTACAAAATAAATTAAATTGTAATAATTTTGTTATTTTTTATTTTATTTTGTTGACTTTTGTAGTCAATAAAGGACTTTAAACTTAAAAGTGTTGTTCAAGCAAGCAATTATAACATCATCACGCGGACGGCATATACAACAGCGACTTGCATGTCATGTACAACATAAGTACCCTCCAAGAACCCGACACCGCGCACGCACAAACTGTGGGCAATGAGCAAACCATACATTTTTCTTACTATGTATACACAATGTCCACCTCAGTCAGCCGACATGCACAACTGCGACGCCCAAATACGATGGCGACGATATCCTACCTCCTGCGATGCGACTGATCAAGACATGCGATGCCCGTTGGCGAGCGTAGTCGCAGTCACTTGGAGGAACACAGCTCCATAGACAGTGCTGTTCGCTGAACTGGAATAGATACGCTGTCGTCGCGTGGATCGCCACGAGGAAGACGCACCTTAAGGTGTGGGTTCCAAGGCCGCGACTGAGCGACTTGCATTTGCGACTGTGAAAGAAACTATCATAACGGATCAGTTGGCCCTCTGTTGATCGGTACGGAACAAAAAATCAGATCGACCCCTTAGTAAACGAGTTGCCTCCTGGACGTGTGAAACAAGAAAAGAGCCGATATTGGGATGGGAAGAGACCACAATCTTATGATCGTTAATGTTCGATTGCGTATTGCAGCCGTGCGCCGTCCTACCGACGGAAGAGCCCAGGCGCAGCAAATTCAACACCGCTCGACTAAAAAATCCAGCTGTCTTACAACAATATAATGAACATCTTGCGCAAAAAGCAGCTGAGATAACTAGTCACCCAGATAGTGACATAAATGAAAACTGGGATGCCATACAAAATGCGTATATTGATAGTGCAGACACCATCCTTGGCACAAACACGGATTGTCAGAATAATCCCTGGATGTCCGACGCCTCATGGCAGCTGATTGTTGAAAGAAAAGATCTGAAGGTTCGTTTGGCTGCAGCATCAGACGACAATCGAAGCAGCATAGAACTCCTACCGTCAGAAAGCTCGAGAAGTTCAGCATAGTTTGCGGCAAGAAGTAACAACTTAAACACCGTATACGGTATCGTCAAGGAGTTTACAGGTGGTCGTAACTCCTGCCAACATCCGGTGAAGGATAGTGGTGGAAAGCTACTTATCTTGGAAGAAGATCAAATGAGGCAGTGGAAAGATCACTTCGCCGCGGCCTTGAACCGTGTAACTTTCGGTGAAGTTCCCCTTACTATAGATAATTTAGCTAACCATCAAAATGTGCGTACACGGTCCACTGCCTCGACCAAAGAGGAAATAGTCACTGCAATTATTGCACTAAAATGAGGAAAGGCCGCCGGACTCCAAGGTATCCCTGCCGAAGGATGTCGATCACATTAACACTTTGCGAATCATCATCGAGCAATGCACTGAGTACGGTTCTCCGCTTCACTTGCTTTTCATCGATTTCGAGAAGGCTTTCGATAGTGCGAACCGCGATTCTTTATGGGAATGGGCGGCCTTGCGCAGGAAATTCATCCTTGAGAAGCTTGTGGCTATTGTTAAGACAGCCTATGACGACGCGAAATGTCGCGTTCTGCATAAAGGTAAGGTGTCTATATTCTGCAATAGTCAGCCATTAAGCTACGGGAGCAAAGAAAAGACTTACATGCGTTTTAAGACTATAAGCTAGTGAAGTTTTATTGTTTCTTGTATCATAAATACGATATTAGTTGAAATATACACTACTTTTTGTAAGTTACTCGCAAGCTAAGATATCCTTCACTATTAAAATGCTTACAGTTAAGCTATGACAAAAGTTATTCTTAATTACTGAAAATCACCTCCAGGTTTTAAAATTACGAAAAACCCTCAATTTTAGTTTCAGTGCACACCTCAAGCACCTAGACTAAATATCATTCATCCTTCCGGTGTTCCAACAGCTCAGCCACAATGTGAGCCAACTGATCGGCAAATGCTTCGAACGAGAACTTCTGCTGAACTCGTTTGCGGCCCATCTCGCCCATTCGTTCGGCCAGCTGCGAGTCGCGTACCAATCGTATCATGGCCTTTGCAAAAGCCTCCTTTGTCTGTTCGCACAGGAATCCAGTTGTCTCGTTCATTATTGTCTCCGTGGGACCGCCCGTGTTGGTGGCTATCACCGGCCGCGACATATACATCCCCTCGAGTGGAACGATTCCAAAATGCTCGTTTTGTGGAGTATAAATCAGACAGTTACTCCGTTTCAGCAAGAAGATTTTTTCCCGGTCGTTGGGTGAACGAAGCAGCGTCACTTTGGATGAGACATTCAAGTCGCGGGCCAGCCTCTCGAGTTCATCGTAGTGCTGAATATTCTCCAGTACACGAATGTCGTAGCCGCCGGCCAACACCAAGTGACATCGATCCCACTCGGCTTTCGTCAGACTCGACTCCATGCTGTGGAATGCTTCGATGGCTAAGCCCAAATTCTTCTTGCGCTCGTAGCGATTAATCGAGAGGAAGACGAACGATTGGCGTGGCAGATTGAGGGCGATTTCATTGTCCGACACAGTGGCATTGTCGAAGAACTTTGTGTTCAAGGAAGGATAGAGAACATCTGGCGTTACGCTCAGCCGTTGGAATGTCTTGCGGAATACGTTTCGCGTAAACTTGCTATTGACCAACACACGATCAGCTGCACCTGTTGTCCACTGTTCCAAAAAGTTCAATGGCGCCCGATACAATTTCTTCAGTAGTCCCTCCTGCGTGGTGAGTAGCTGGTCCGGGAAGTGGCAATAGAATATGATTTTTGGTTGAGCTTTGGCATATTTCAGGACGGGTATTCCCAGCGAGATCAGATCACAGATAATTACGTCGATTTTCTCCTGGCGCGAGACTACGAATGTCGTGTACAGGGCGGCGTACACCATGCGAATGTACGCGCAAAGAGCATAAAATTTTCCGAATATTTGACGCGGCAGCCAGTCGCCGACCGTTTCGACGCACAACGTCCCGTCGCGAGTTTCCTCAAAGCAGTGGGTGCTGTCGTGATGATTGGTCAGGAAGCTGACCGTGTGACCCTTTCTTTGCATGGCGAGCGCAGCATCGACCATGAGCCGTTCGGCTCCGCCGATGCCCAGGTCCGGATGAAGGAATAATATTCGAACCATCTGCAGGATATAAAAAGATACGTGTTTTATGTGAAAGTTACAATGAATTTAAAGAATTACCTTTTGTTTGTGAACTGTTTACATCAGCAAATTGAACGACGGCCCACTGTCACAAGGTGCACGTTGACATTTACCAGCCGGTCACCGGTCGATCGGCGTATTCGGAAAATTCGGAGTGAGGCGATGGTACGGTCGGCAAAGAAGTTCAACCTTGTGTACACTCTGCATTTGAAGATAGAAAAGTATATTTTTTAATTAAAAGAGGTTGTACATTTAATAAGCTAGCTCAATAAAGAATCGAAAGTTTAAGCAATATTCTGAGTTGATAGATTATCCTTTATGTAGCTTGTTGAATGAACGAGGATTCATTGATCAAAAAGTTGAACATCAACATTTGAATCGCTTTCAATTGTACTGTCAAAGACAGCTGACGAAGCAGCTGCTCAATTTGAATGTTTATTTTTAACGAGTGGAATAGTTTTTCAAGTTTGTTAGTGATTTTGATGGGAATTCGAGTTTTGATGATCCAACAGCCTGCAAAATGAATGATCCTAACAAGAGAATTGATGTCAATATATCTTCGGTGAGTAGAACAGCTAGCGAGAAGGAAGTTTTTTGTAATTCAACGGTGAGGCATTTAATGCATTGGTACGACTTCAATATCTGAGGCGCCACATTTTATCGGCGTCTTTTTCACGCTAAATGTAAAATAACGAGTGGCCTACATAATTAAATTAATTAAATGGTGATGTATAATAGTAGGTTCGTAACCCATTTATACAATTTGGCGCCTCAGATATCGAAGTCGCCCCGTAGCCGTATTATGCATAAAACTCCCTCCGTGTTCCTTATTGGAACAAACTGCCGTAGAGCCGTTCCGGGATGTCCACCGGGATCAAACATAGACCGCCACGTTACGTTGTATGTACAAAAGGCATAACACATCCTCATCGAATTCCCACGCTCGTTATAATCATAATGTTCATCGACGACGGTTCTTGGGGGCAAAGACTTCTCTTCCATAGTTCTCCCTGGAACGGCAGTGGTCACTGACCATTGTTAACTAATGTCAAGCCGCCAGTGAATCAGTTGAGGTAAATCTCCCCCCTGTGGTGTGGGGCGTAAAAAAATACCAAGGGGTTTCCCTTTGACGACCTGTCTTTAAAACTGACAAACAAAGGACAAGATGTGTATGCCAGCAACTTACATTATCCGAAATCTTGTATATGCTAACAAACGTCAACTACGTCTCGGATAGCCTACTCTCCTGGACAATGGATCAGAAGGTCCCCAGAACGCACGATTTCTTCAATTAGAGAGTTAATATCTAAGTAATAACTTAAACATCTTACGAGTTAGTGGGATAAGATGATGGAAATGCGGAGAATTTATCTCTCCAACGGGTAGCACTGTAATGTTGTACTCCGGTAGAGCTACCGGTAGTGATCGTGAGTCAGGTGTGGGGCTCCTTTTAACCAGAGCCGCTCGAAACTGTCTCTTACCCTGAATCATGACCGCCAGGTTCCGGACCAAAATGAGAAACATCTCAATAATACAATGCTATACTCCAACTGAACCCGACAGTGTCTTGGCGAAAGACTCTATCTACGAAGAACTAAACGCCGTTCAGAGCAGAACACCTAAAGGTGACATTACATATAATGGTTATGGGAGATTTGAATGCAAAAGTTGGCGCTGATAACTATGTGCTCAGACATGTGATGGGGAGACACGGTCTTGGTGATCGTAACGACAACAGGGAAAGATTTGTAGAGTGCTGCAACTTTCACAGTCTCTTCATCGATGGTACTATGTTTGAGCATAAGGACCACCACAAAATCAGTTGGTCCTCTGTTGATCGGCGCAGAACACAAAATCAGATCGACCACTTTGCCATTAGTAAAAGATCCAAGAGTTGCTTCCTGGACGTGCGAAAAAAGAAGAAAGCCGATATTGGGATGGGAAGAGACCACTATCTTATGATCGCTAATGTTCGATTGCGTATTGCAGTGCGCCGTCCTACCGACGGAAGAGCCCAGGCGCCGCAAATTCAACACCGCTCGACTAAAAAATCCAGCTGTCTTACAACAATATAATCACCATCTTGCGCAAAAAGCAGCTGAGGCAACTAGTCACCCAGATAGTGACATAAATGAAAACTGGGATGCCATAAAAAATGCGTACATTGATAGCGCAGATGGCACAACAGAATAAGCCCTGGATATCCGGCGCTTCATGGCAGCGGATTGTTGAAAGAAAAGAACTGAAGGTTCGTTTGGCTGCAGCATCAGACGACAATCGAAGCAGCATCGAACTCCTTTACCGTCAGAAAGCTCGAGAGATTCAGCGTAGTGTGCGACGCGATAAAAGAGATTATGCGAATTCTCTTTTAGCCTCAGCAGAAGAAGCCCCAAAAAGTAACAACTTAAACGCCGAATACGGTGTCATCAAGGAGTTTACAGGTGGTCGTAACTCCTGCCAACATCCGGTGAAGGATAGTGGTGGAAAGCTACTTATATTGGAAGAAGATCAAATGAGGCAGTCGAAAGATCACTTCGCCGCGGTCTTGAACCGTGCAACCTTTGGTGAAGTTCCCCTTACCTTTAGCTAACCATCAAAATGTGCGTATATGGTCCTCTGCCCCGACTAAAGAGAAAATAGTCACTGCAATGATTGCACTAAAACGGGGAAAGGCCGCCGGACTCGACAGTATCTCTGCCGAACGTTATCAAGCAGCGCCAAGTGTAACTGCCGAATTGCTTTACCTACTTGTTGATAAAGCGTGGAATACAGAGACCTTTCCCACAAAGTGGAAGAAGGTTTGATCATCAAACTTCCAGAGAAGAGTAGCCTCACAGACTGTAATAATTGGAGAGGCATTTGTTTGCTTCCTACCGTTGCCAAGATAATAGCTAAAATTGTCCTGGAAAGACTAAAGGCCCACTTGATGAAGAGGAGACTGGCTTTCGATCCGGATTCTCTTGTGTCGATCACATTAACACCTTGCGAATCATCATCGAGCAATGCGCTCAGTACGATTCTCCGCTTCAGTTGCTTTTCATCGATTTCGAAAAGGCTTTCGACGTTGTGAACCAGGATTCTATATGGGCGGCCTTGCGCAGGAGAGGCAACCCTGAGAAGCTTGTGGCTATTATTAAGGCAACCTATGACGGCGCGAAATGTCGCGTTCTGCATAAAGGTAATGTGTCGGGAGACTTCGAGATTCGCAGTGGAGTTCGAGAGGAGTGCAATCTCTCACCGATCCTATTCCTCATAGCGATCGGCGATGTGTTGCATGCAGCCCTATCCGAACTCGACAGAGGAATTCAATGGACTTTGACATCTTATCTACAACATTTTGACTACGCTGATGATATATGCTTACTCTCCCACAAAATCATGGATCTGTCCACAATGGTGCTAGATCTTGAGAGGGAGGCAAGCCAGGTTGGGCTAAAGATTAATACCAACAAGACCAAGGTTCTTAGCCCTCCATTGCGGAAAATAAATCCGACACCTATTGCCATCAATATTAATGGGCAGTCTGTAGAGAAGGTGGACAACTTCGTCTACCTGGGTTTGTTGCCGAAAATGGTGGTACGGAGCAGGACATCGCTCGTCGTATCAACCAGGCTAAACGCGCATACGGCATGCTGTCCAAAATCTGGCAGAGCAGTTATCTCAGCATCAAGACCAAGCTAGGCCTGTTTCGCTCCCTGGTACTGTCAGTGCTTTTGTATGGGAGCAGTACATGGAAAGTTTCCGTAGGAGTTACCAGAAAGCTCCAAGTTTTCGTCAACTCATGTCTTCGTCGAATTTTAAGAATTTTCTGGCCCGAAACAATATAAAATGAAGAGCTAAGTCAGCGTACGGGTCAGATGCCAATCGATGAATTGATACGCAGGCGAAAATGGCAGTGGAAGAGTGATAAATGCATTGCTTTGCATGCCATGAAATGGAACCCCATTTCCAACCAAGGCCGACCAAGAGGGGCTCCTAAAATTACATGGCGTCGATCTGTGGCAAAGGAGTGTGAGGCGCTGGGTAAGTCTTTTGGAGAGTTGCACCCCATTGCCCAGAACAGAGTACGATGGCGCGCAGGAGTAGTTCACGCGCTATGCCCCACTAGGGGTTAAGGCAAAGTAGTAGTATCCACTAAAGTCTTCCCAACGAACTCTCGGTCTTCCTCGTAGCCTAAATCCTCTGTTGTGTCCTTTGAATGTTTGGTTAGGCATGCGGCCGACTTGTCGCAGATGTGCGGTTAAATGGGCAGGAAGTATATGCTATCAACATGCATCGTCCGAAATCAATTTATGCTAATGAAACGCCAACACATAGTAGTTGAGGCGCTATGCTCCACTAGGGGTTAGGGCAAATAGTGGTAGTATTATCTGTAACGGAGTGATGAGACCAATAGCTGCTGATGGCATTTGGAGTACTTTGGTAAAAGTAACCGGACTTTCGTGGGCATGAATTGAAACAGAAAACAAACCTAGCAAAAAGACTTATTATTCAATATTTTCCCCAATAAGGGAAAACTTTCTGTGTATTTTTTTCATAGAAATCGTAAGACATTCATAACTGCAATCAATTTATTTTCTGTCTTCTCCATAGCTGCTCAGTCTTAAAGCCGAACTATTGCGCAAACAGGAAGAAGTCAATCGATCGAAATTAAAACAATCTGCCGAAACATTTATTCCGAAAAGAGGAACCAAATCAGCGGCCCCTGAAAATCATGAAGAACCCAGGAAAGATCGAAAACGGACCGAGGAGTATGAAGACTCCTCCCTACTGGACAAATCCAAGAAGGTACTCGAAGCAAAAAGTCGGTTTTACGATAAGATGGCAGCGTCCGGGGGAAAATTGAATTCCGATGACAATTGTTTGGTGCTATTCAATCAAAAGAAACAGGACGACAGGCCATACAAGGACTCGAGTACGGAATCGGATATTAGTGACGATGAAAACGAAACGGGAAAATATAAGACCGGCAATTTAGATGAAGAATGGTACTACAGCTGTCTCAATTGTTTATACTAACAGTGGTTAACACACAGTTTGATGCAATTCCAGGATTGAATACACAGATTGCTTGGGTCGAACCAGACAGTGCCTGAAAAAAGATTTAGAGTTCTTTAAAAAGAAAGATAGTCAGCTGGCTGAGAATATTCAACCACGTGTCGAATTGAATGTAAGTTTGAATTTTTCTCTAAAAAATTTACCGTATACCGTAGATAATTTTCCAATTTACAGCAAGATGCTCCAATGTGGATGATTGATACAAAGGGCACAGATAATAAAGACGCAGAATCCGTAATGGCGGACGATGCGACGGAAATGACATCCATAATATCGAAACATGATCAACAGAAAATGAATTGGGAGAAGAAGGAAGAGGAGAATGTATTTAAGGAGAATGTTCATTATCAGGATGTGTTATTCGACGGTGAGTGTAACTTTAATTTTTCCTTGAGTTTAATTGAAGAAAGTACCATCGCCGACAAACCATAAGCTAGTGCCAGTACTGTGTAGTATTAAGGCTTGTCAGATACTCATAGTTAGTGTTTCTCAAATAACTGTGAAGGGTATCAAACCTAATTTCTAAATTATATTATATTCGCTTCGGTCACAATATTGACACTGATTTCATTTTGGACATTCTTCCACGGTCATCCTCTCCGGGGGAAGGGACTTTGGGAGCGCCACCATTCATCCCATTTTTTGCAGTCTCATTCACCTTCGGGTCTATTTCGTATCATTTACGGCCTTATGCGAGTTTACATCTTTCCGTTGATTTGATCTTGCATTTGATTCAGCGTTTCTCGCCATTCTTATTCTTGCCCTCTTAGTTGCAAGCTTCACGAACCTGCGGTGTTTCAACAATTCTACAGCGAACACTTCCAAAACGCCGCTGACATTTTTATGCTAATTCTGCCCATCTGGCTGCCCTCATCCTTCTCGCACCGATGCCACTTCGTCCCTGTATTTTTGGGAGTGTCACCATACATCTTAGCGATATCGAAACTATTAAATTGACACTTATTTATGTCATTTTGGACATTTCATTCCCTCTCACTCATTCTCGGGGGAAGGAGGGAGTAGGAGTGGAGGAGGGGCTTTGGTAATTCTATCGTTCATCTCAGCGACCCCAAAAACTAATGGTTTTGATACTAATCACTACCGGTCAGATAAAGATAATAGGTAAATGTTTTTCAATAAAAAGACTGTTGTTCCCTTGTACTGCAGATGTTATTATTATTAGGCCCGTTTTCTCAATATCCAGTTAAAATTTAAACTCGAGATAAAATTTGTTGTTGTTGTTGTTTTCCCTGTAAAATTTGACATATGGGTACGTTCAATGTCTGTTTAACTGGAGTTTAAATTTTAATCACACATTGAGAAAACGGGCCTTAGTCTTTTTATTGAAAAATATTTAAAGAACAGCAGAAAACAAACGAACTAGCCTAGCAACAACATTCGATAATAGGTAAACCAAGATGACGAAGGCCTCTTTAGTATGGTTAGCCCGGCCACACACTGTCGAACATGAACTCGAACATGGTACAAGTGTCCTCTGAATGGCTCAATACACACACAATTCACACAAATCTGAAGAAAATTGTCTACTTGTACCATGTTCGTGTTCGAGTTCAGGTTCGACAGTGTGTGGCCGAGCTTAAATTGGAGTTTACTGCATGTAAAAACATTATGCAGTCGTTAACATGCATGCTCGCCTTCCCAAATACACTCGTATCAAATTTTGTTATCCGAAATGACGCCGTGCCGCCCTCTTGGTTCAATTAACCGGGGTTTTACTGTATGTAGTAATATTTTGGACTCCCGAACTACCCTATTTTTCTCCCCGGTCTCCCGAAAGTACTTGTGAAAATTTTAGTTTTCTGAAATGTTGCCGCCCACTTTGGTTCGGTTAATCGGCGTTTTACTGTCTTCTTCTTCCTTGCGCTTTCATACCACTCTGCGGCTTCGGGTTGCTCTGCTGGTGGTGTTGGCACTTAGCCCATTTTGGCGGTATAATCTCAGCTTCCTTCTGCAGCTCGGTCTTGGATCGTATCATCGCCGAGATTAATGCGTTGTTGTTGCTTCTTCATTTGATCGATCCACGTGTGTCCGTCTGCCTCGGGGTTTGGGTCCAAGAAATGGAACATTCATTGATTCATTGCCTTCATGACTGGGTTCTCAGGTGGACGCCTTAGAACATGGCAATACCAATCCATATGACGATCTTCGAGCTTTTCAGTGATCGGTTGCTCAACAAACAAGCTGCCTCGAATGTAGGTACTTTTGATGCGATCCTTTTTGGTCACACCGGCTGACATCCGTAGCATTTTCATCTCGGTCGCAGTCTTTTTACTTTCGTATGCCTTATACATACATAGTCCAGCACTCAGACGCATACATGAGTGCGGGACTCAGTCTTTGGTATGCTAATCCTCAGTCCATGATCCTTCAGTATCTTACACCGATTGGTCAGTGCAGCCTGCAAAGCAACGATATCTTTGATACCCACGACAACGTCATCGGCGAAGAGAAGGGATATTTCCAAGTCGTCAGAGATGAGTGTTAATAAATAGAGCATAATGATGTTGAAGAGCAAGGGACTCAATACACTGCCTTGGTGAACTCCGACTTTAGCCGAAAATTCTTCAGACTCACCAGCTGTGCATCTAACTTTAGTAGTTGCTCCATCATACATATCTTGTATCATCTGAACATATGCATCGGGGACCTTAACTGTTCTTAGGGCCACCCATATCAGATCCCGAGGAACTTCGACAGAGGCCTTTTCCTTTTTCGCTCGTAAGTCTTCAATGTGTGAGACTTGATTGCCCTATAGTTTTTGAGCTTACGTGAGTCACCCTTGTTCTTATAAAACGGGAGAAGGAAGCTTTTCCTGAAAGCGTCAGGCATCGGTTGCCCTCGACACCAAATCTAAGAAATGTGAGTGTCGTCTGAATGGCACAATGTGCTGGAGTGTTGTTGAAGGTGTTTTTAACCCTATCGTGCTAGCATGAGCACATTCTTGGACATGAAGTAAAATCTAGGAAATACGGGTGTCATTTGAATGGGGATGATGGGGCCAATACATTGGAGTGTTGTTGAAGGCGTTGTTAATCCTATGAAAATACGGGCATATACGGGTATCGTTTGAATGGGACAATGTACGAATGTGTTGTTGAAGGCGTGATGCTATGATGCTGACACATTTTTGGGCATGTGGTGAAATCTACGAAATACGTGTGTCGCATGAATCGAACTGATGAAGTCTAATGGTGTGAGTTCCAAGGTAGCGACTGAGCGTTTGCGACTATGAAAAAAACTTTCACAACTGAGCATTATTCTTGTGTATTTCAAAGTCTAGGGGATTGTCGAATGCAGGCCGTAGTTGTACGACTGTACTTTCACATTAATTACACACGAATAGTGCTCCTTTATGGTAGTTTTTTTCACAGTTGCAAACGCAAGTCGCTCAGTCGCTGCCTTGGAACACACACCTTAATAACTGCAGTGTTGTTGAAGGCGTCTTTAACCCTATTGTATTGACATGAGCATATTCTTGAACACGAAGTGAAATCTAGGAAATACGGGTGTCGACTGATGAAGCCAGTTGTTAACTCTATGGTGCTGACAAAGCACATTCTTGGACAGGAAGTTAAATCTAGGAAATTCGGGTGTCGTCTGAATGGGACATTGTTCAAAAGTGTAACATACAACACACTTTCCTTCTTTCATTGAAGGGTTTTGACAGCTCTTCGCCGTTGTAAAACGGGTCGCTCCGGTGCGTAGAACCGGCTGCCGCAGGAACGTAATGAAGCCCCTCACGACGTAAACCACATCTTTAACTGCCCAGCTGCACCCACGCACCTGACTCCTAGATCGCTATGGGAGAACCCAATAGAAGCAGCTAACTTTCTATCCCTCAACGCCGGGGATGAAAACGAATCCGTAAGCATGTAACCAACAAACACACCGAATTCCGACCATTGCTACGACAACAATAACAACATGTTCAAAAGTGTGATGGCGTTTCTAACCCTATGGTGCTGGCATGAGCACATTCTTGGACATATGAAGTAAAATCTGAGAAATACGGGTGTCGTTGAATCGGGGTGATGAAGCGTATGTACTGGAGTGTTGTTGAAGCCGTTCTTAACCCTATTGTGCAGACATGAGCACATTCTTGGACATAAAGTGAAATCTAGGAAATGCAGGTGTCGTCTGAATGGAACAATGCACTGGAGTGTTGTTGAAGGCGTTTTTAACCCTATCGTATATGAGCCCATTCTTGGACATGACGTGAACTCTAGGAAATACGGGTGTCATCTGAATCGGCGTGATGAGGCGAATGGCTTGGAGTACTTCTTAAGGCCTTTTTAGTACTTTCGAAAGGAAAAACGACCTTTTTGGCAATGAAGTTCAATCTAGTCAATATGGGTATCATATTAATCAGGGTGATATGAAATAACTCCCAAGATGACTGGAATAATTTCCAAAAACACGAATTAATGAAATAAATCCCAAAACAAAATTAAGTAATTCCGAAAACCAAAAATTAAATAAGCTTTTAGTCATACAAAAGTGATTTTCGCTTTAGGAAAAATTGAAAATGAAATAAAACCCAAATAAAATGAAATAACTCCCAAAAAAATATGAAGTAATCTCCAAAAGTTTAGGCGAATGCTCCGGAGTTGTGACGTTAAATGGAAATCGCCAATTTTAGTGTTAAATCTATTGTTGGACTATTGATGCTGTATCTGCCATTATCTTCATGGCTGGAGGGGAGGTAAAAAGTAAAATTCCAATCACACGATTCAGCATGCGGGCGGCTTAAAAACATTTTCCAGCAGTTACACTTTTGACGCGCGGTAGTCTTAGCACGCATATAATTTGTTTTTTATTTTTGCAACGGCTAAAATCACGATATCTCAGCAACTATTGCTTCTAGTGGGAGGATGGAGATATGTTTGGATAGGCTATATCAGTACTTATTTGGTAAAAAAGACCCATCAAGAAGTCTTTAAAATTGTGGATACTGGAGCCCAAAATGCAAACTGCTTAAAATTATATCGATTTTTTTAAATATTTTCGTAACTGCTAAAACCGTGATATCTCAGTAACTATTGATTTTAGCGGCAATATGGAGATAGTTTATTTAAAACCTAAATTAGGTTAGGTTAAAAGGCTGCCGCGGATGACGCAGCACACATAGGCCACCAAAGGGCCCGTTGTGATACCTACCAGGATAAACACCTATCCCGTTGAAATTGCTATCCATTGAACCAGCCAGAGCTGGCAATGAACCGATAAAGCCTGATCGGGCTCATGCCCCTTAGCTCTTCCAAGTGAAGGAAGAAAGAGTCCCCCAGAAAGACCCGCCTCCTCGCAGCCAACCCAGGGCAGGTGCATAGAAAATGGAGGGTAGTCGCCTCCTCGTCAGCATCCTCGCAGCTTCTACAGAAGTCATTGTAGGGTAAGCGAAGTCTCCTTGCGTGCTCCCACCACCAATGTGCTTCCTATTCAGTGATAATATTGCAGCAGAACGGCCGGGGTCCGCTGTGGGCCATAACCTCTTCATGGTTTGACACGCACCGTCCTCAATCCATCTAGCGCTCGCTTTATGTTTCGCGGTAGAATTGATAATTTGGTTGCAGATTGTGAAAGGCACTCCGATGTCCCAACGACCATCCTCAATTGCCCCAGTCGTCCCAACTCGAGCAAGTTCATCGGCCACACAATTACCAACATTGGAATCCAGCACAATGTGATTTCAAAGTAACGTCCCGTCTCATCAAGAAGCGATCGACAGTTTGTAATCGTCTGCGATGTCGACAGAGCCGATTCAAGCGATCGAATTGCAGCCTGACTGTCAGTGTAAATAGTTAGTTTCCTACCAATTTTGACATTACATCCCAGCCAGGCGAGCGCTTCTGAAATTGCCACAATCTCTGCCTGCAGCACGCTGCAATGATCGTGTATGCGGAAAAGTAAACTAATCTTCAACGTCTCCGAAAAGATACCGGATCCCACTCCAGCATCCGTTTTGGATCCGTCAGTATATAAAATGATGGAGTCTGGGTGAGTGATTACTCCAGTTTCCCACATGTCCCTTGAAGGAATCTGGCTCACAAAATTCTTGCCAAACATATACTTAGGAGAGATATAATCCGTATATGCAGGGAGGTTAAGATTATTCAAAATAGTAGAGTGGCCGGAGCTTAGCGCACGCCACTGACCTGTCTCGCGAAGTCGCAATGCTATGATCGCTGCTTGCTGTTCAGCAAAAATATCGAGCGGTAAAAGATTTAGAAGCACATCCAGACCAGCTGATGGAGTGGATCTGATAGCCCCGGTTGCAGCAATCGTCGCCAATCTTTGCACCTTACCCAAGAGAGTCCTGTGGGAACCCATTCTAAGCGCCGTCCACCAGACAAGAATGCCATGCCAAAGAATGGGCCGAAGAACTGGTGTATACAGTTAAAAGTTAAGTTTAAAAACCTATCTGCTAGAAAAAGATTCATCAAGATATATGTATATTTAGTAACAATAGATGCTGTATCTTTTGGTCAACAGATACTATATATTACTCAATAGATACTGTATTTATTGAGCAACATGCTCAATAAATACTGTATCAGTTAGTCAATAGATACTGTATCTGTTGCTCAGTAAATTAATCGGGCGATAAGGACAACATTTTTCAAAGAAAATCGCAGGCAACTTAAAGGCTAATGGATCAATATTAAAAAGTATTTGCATGGGACGGTCCTAAAGTGGCAATGAACATCATCACTTTTTTTTGTGTCATTTGACATTTTAGAATTGTAGAAGTTTTTTAAAACGCTGTATCTTTGTATGTAGTTGGTGAAAAATGAGTTTGACCACTGTAAATTGTAGGAAATTTAACGCTCTATGAAATGAATACATACTTTTAGTCGTAGGATGTAAGGTAAAATTGTAGTCCGGATGGCGCAACGGTTAGCACGTTCGCCTTCTATGCACTGGGCCCCGGTTCGATTCCTACTGAATGCGGTAGTTTTCGATAAAAAAGGGGATTAACGTGTTGGACTATGAGCCCACTTGTAATGAACCACCTGTAACGAACCGTATTATGTTCTGGTAGTGCTGCTCCCACCGGCAAATCGAAGCAGCACCTGATGAGTAGTGATCTGTTGGTGGTACGAAACCAGAGGCCGAGGGTCCCATTACACCCGGACCCAGGTGCGACCGCGTGGGCGTCTAATCCGTCCGCCAACCAATTCATCCTTATCGACTATTTTTTTTATTCCCCATTTTTACCTCCCCTGTTTGAGTTGCCTTCCCCAGGCGTATGAATTTTTATACCCTAGACTTATAGTATAGGGTATATGGTTTTTGTCACGAAACACCTTAAAGGAGGCGCCGGAGGTATAGCAATGTATATAGGTATATATAAATGATCAGGGTCACCTCCTCATTCGATTTAGCCATGTCTGTATGTCTGTCTGTCCGTTCGCACGATAACTTTCGATAGAATGAAGCTAGAGCCTTGAAATTTTGGTGAAATTTTGGAAGTTTGATCTAGTCGGTTGGTATTGGGCATGGGCATGATCAGGCCAAGAGAACGCCTACCTCCCCTACATATGTAAAATAATTAAATGTATCCATAACTCCCGATTAAATAAACATGAAAAGCTCTAGCTTTGGCAGATTGCTCGTAAGGGTAATCTTAAAATCTCCTGGAAAAATAAAATCGATCAATTGAAAACTAACGGTAATTTTCTTACAAAGAGCCCCGTACTACCCTACTTTTCAGGTTTTTTGTCTATAACTCTTTAACCAATTGACGTAGACACCTGATTTTTGGCATGTAACCCTGAGATGAGAAGCTGCTTGAGTTTTTTTTTAAGTTGGGCATAATCAGATCAAAGGAACGCCTACCTCCCCTACAAATTTCAAAAAATTAAATATTCCTTTAATTACGATAACTTTGGATAGAAGGACACTAGCGGGTTAAAAATTTGGTAGAACGTTGCTAGTAAGATCTAGTTAGTTGGTATTGAAAATGGGTAAGATCTGACCGAAGGAACCCGTACCTCCCCTACAAATGAAACTTCAATAAGCGATAACTTTTGATGGAATGAAGCCAGCAACTTGAAACTTTGGTCAAATGTTTAAAGTAAGATTGAGCTAGTTGGTATTAAAGATAGGCTAGATCCAACTCAAGGAACCCCTACCTCCCCTACAAATGAAACTTAAAATAAGCGATAACTTACGATAAAATCAAGCTAGCGACTTGAAATTTTGGTTACATGTTTGTAATAGGATTCAGCTGGCTGGTATTGAGAATACGTAAAATCCGACCAACCAAACCAGTACTTCCCCTACAAATGAAACTTCACAGAAGCGATAACTTCGACAGAATGAAGCTGGAGATTTGAAATTTTGCTTAAATATTCATTGCATGATCTAATTGGTTGGTGGCAATGATGGGCAAAATCTGACCCCAGGAACTCCTACCTCCCCTACAAATGAAACTTCAACTAAGCGATAACTTTCAATAAAATGAAGATAATGAGTTAAAAAACTCGACAAATATTTGTAGAATGCGTTAGTTAATTGATTTGAGAATGGCCTACATACTCCTGAATGAGTGCCAACCTCCCCTATAAACTGGTCATATAGGAAACTCACTTTTAATGCAAATGGTCGTTCCCAATTGGTACTTTTGCCATCACCACTAGGTTTGTACAAGTCTAGGGTATACACGCTTCGGACTCCGGGCCGAAGCGAAGGTTCGGCCTGGTTGTTAATACGTAAAGGACAGGGGCAACGAGCGGCGAAAACCCCGCCCACATCTCCCGAACTGAGCTACAGCAAGCATAGGCCGCTGCTTAGCTCGTTGAGGGGCCTTTTTCTTCGCCAGATGGCACGGCCCGACCTTCACGGTCATTATGCTACCTAAGGCTCCGTCCCCACGGGCATCTTCGGATACCCACCAAACCGTCCGTTGCACACTCAGCTGTTAAATGAGTACCCATTTATGGGATTACTAACTCGGTTGAGCGTGTTGCTGATCACACACCTCTGCACAAGACATACCGTCACGATCTAGGAAATGAGATGATGCTAACTCATCTCGAGGCCATGGTTTAAATTGGACTGTTGCGCCAGTTATTTTATTTACGCAAGGTTAAAAAAAGTTACTGAGAAACTGCTAAAATTTTGCGGTTTTTCGTTTTTTTAGGGAAATTTTGTTGGATAAATTGGATGTGACACTACTGGACACCCACAAACAACATCCCCAAGTTTCATTAAATTTCAATTTTTGTAAGGAAGTATCTATCGACTATTTGTATTTTACTACGTTTCAATTTGTCTTTCTTTTCCTCTGTGGAGATGATATTTTGAATCTATTCCATTACAAAATTGATGTAAATCCAAAATTGGCTATTCGGAAAAATATCCAGAAAAGTATGAACTCAAAACTCCCACTTCAAAAACTGAAGAGTAATATAACGTGTAATTAATACCGTTACCCTGGATACCGAATAGGGTTTTGCTATATGATTGGGGACTGCAATTAACACAATAAAACACTTTAGAATCCTTTTATACCATTCATTTTTATATTAATAATACGTCTCACTAGTAGTAATCCCATTAAAAAAAGTGCATTTTTCAACTACGCTTTATAAAATCTCTTTCAACATGTCTGGAATGTAAAAACATCGAACAGAATAAATATATAAACAAATAGCAGATTGCAATAATATTATATGTGCCATTCTCGATGTTGTATATGTAGCAATAGCAGCAGCACTGAGTCCTTTTCCGTTGCCTCCATCATATTGTGTGGATTTAATTCCATTTTTCCGTGTACGATATCCGCTCTCGTCGTCCATACCGGACGAATATTCAGTGAATTCGTCGTCCTCATCGTCGGAAGTCTCCATGGGTGCATTGGATTTCCACGCTCGACTCGTTAAAATTGATACTTTCTCACCATTACACAAATCCGTGTTACAATAGCAATATGTTATATTGTTGGCGATTTTACAATCGTTTATAGCCAAAATTTCACATGTACGTGTCGTGCGATTACCTAGAACGATAGAAAGGACAATCATTTCATTATTTATATGCGTCAATGGATGATGGAGCCTGTAGATTTGTACGAGTACGCTGCATATTGGGGCTTTAGTTGAACGTTTGCCGGAGGGCAATTTTATTATGTGTATGGGCCATAATGCTTCAGTGATAACGAAATTTGAAATGCAAATTTCACCCTGATGCTGATGGGCATTACCTATAAGAGCGTAGCATCATTCGATATAAATCGTTCAAGTTAAACAAACAACATAACTATAATAATAAACAACTCGCGTCAACACATTTGACTGCTCTGTTCTAAATTTTGACTGCAGATTTGCTAAAATTGGACTCGATGATTATACACATATTTTGTTAGTTTATGTACGGCGTGTATTTTTAGTGTTGCGTACGTATTTTTGTACTGAAGCCCATAAATACCACCCAGAAGAATGTCCATAAAATCCATTTAATGTACTTTTAAACACGTTTAATTAGTGAAATTGCTTGATATCGCTAAACTCATATATGTATAGTACGGTTTTATGATTTTTCGGTATTTTTCAAGAGTTAGTCGACAGTTTTAATTTAAAATTCCGTTCTGAAATTCATTCATACCTTCAATTTCGGTAATACATCCGCGATACAATGGCGGACATTCCAATGAAAATTCTTGCGGTTCAGAATCGCTTTTCTCCTCTCCAACCTGACATGAACTGCCTGTTTGTACCGAGTTGGTTTGATGTGAAGTGCCTGTTGTGGTCTGATGGTTATTTTGATGGTGGCTGCTTTTTGTATTCGTATTTGTAGAGTTTTTATGAAAATCGTCATAATTTTTGGAATGTCCGAATGGTAGGTGAGCTCCCGGTCCACAAATGTAACATCGTATGGCCACGGTGCTGGCGGTGACTGGAAGATGGGAAAAAAGGGGGAGAATATTATATGAATATCATCGAAGATATCAAATTCATTATGAGTGAGGGGAATAATATTATAAATAAATTAAACTTCAGTGATTTTTTGTTGAAATTGTAATCGTATTGCTGTTTTAACATTTTCAAACTCGGATGCGGTTTGATTTTAAAGTGCCAGATTACGATGGAGCCATTCGAAATGGAGCTAGTATGGGGCAAAAGACCTTTACCATAATTCTCCAAGTGGGCGCCCTCTGGTAAACGGCAGTGTGTCAAAGCGCTGACGGCCAAGTCTTAGCAATAAGACAGTTTGGAAAAAGGCAAGATAGCTGTAGCCTAAATGGCAGACCAACACCTAAGCGTCTCAGGTTTAGTAGGATGGAATGACTTGCGTAGTTGGACCTGCAACATAGTTGTGTGAACTCCGGCACGTTTATTAAACCATCTGAGGCAGCTATCTCCGAGGCCATCCCCTGAATGGGGTTAAGCGAAGTGCAGACAACTCGTCCTTGCAAAAACCAATACACCCGCGTGTACAAAACCATTATATGACCAGTACCTGCTATGCTATGGCTGCGAAGCATGGACCCTAACTCAAGCCTCCGGAAACATGCTAGACACATTTGAACGTAAGGTTCTGCGGCGAATTTTCGGGGCTGTTTGCGATCGAAATGGATGGCGCATCCGGTACAACCATGAATTGTATGAACTGTATGATGAGCTGGAAGTTTCGAAAATCATCAAACTACAACGACTTCAATGGGCAGGGTATGCCCATCGAATGCACGACGACCGAGATCTCGTTGGGAAAGCTCAGTATATGTGGACGCCGAGCAGCTACTGGGCTTCCAAGATTGGAGCACGCGGTGACGTGACCGAGATAATTGGAGGACAACGATCCAGGCGGCCAAGGCCCGACGTCGGGCTGTCGCGATGATGATGAGAGCGAATTGGAGTTAACCATTTTTGAAAGGGTAAAGATTAAAGGGAGAGGAGGGTGAAGGGAAGGGGGGGGGGGGGGGGTATGCTGGTCGCTGACTCTACTTTCTATAATTATTCAAACAATTTATTTTTAATATTTTTTACGCAAGCTTGCAATTTGCAATAGCACCTTAACATGAATGGTTAAGCGTCTCCACGAGTAGGACAGTTCATCTCCTATTGGCATGGGACACTACAAAACCCTCGGATTGTGGGCGTAGCCCTCTATTTTCCGGTTTCATTTTTAGTTCCGCTGGCACATCGTCGATGCCCAATGTTTTGATGTTCTTTTGGGCATCGATGGCTATTTCGACTTCTTCGAGTGTTGCGGGTGTCATTGGTGGTTCCTATTGCTGATGAACGACTGTTATATCAATCTGTTGATGACCTACCGTGAGTCACTCACTACGGATAGCGCCATCTTTGTGTATAAAGTATACACTAATTGCCTCAACCCTTGCGAAGCATAGCGCGCCAACTACTCCTGAGAGATATATTTAACATTCCGTTAGCATATTTGGATTATGCCAGTTGCTTGCATACACATCATGTGCATTTAGTCGCCTTCTACGGTAAGCCGGGGGAGGCTGTGGCTTATTCTTACGCCGCATACTACAGGGGGATAATAAAGTATGGTTTTCTCTTGCTTAAAGTATGGTCTTCGCTTTAAACCCGTTTCTTATTCCTTTACTTGTCACATGAACAGAAACGAACGAATTGTTAAAGCAACTGTCAAATTTGAAAACCAAACAGGGTAGACAGCATGACATTTAAAAATTTAACCTGGATAGCTGCCTTCAATCGTTTTTTTTTTGCTCCGCGAGTTACCCTACCCTAACCCGTCGTTCAAAAAAACACACCTAGAGCTGGTCTATTCATGCCATAGATTTAAATAGAACAGATCGGTAATAGTACTATCCCCACTCTGTGCTTCAGGTTATTTTCGAACCAAGCCGCGCATGCGCACTGCTATCCATTTGCACGCGGTCGCCATACGTTCGGTAAATGTCGTTACGCCATCGGCCACTCAGCCACAATTTTGACATTTGCGAAGCAATTGGCCCCTCGCTCCTCGGGTCCCTGGGCGAAATATTAATACGTGTTGTGCGCGTTTCACCGCGCAGACGCGGATATGTCAGCCATAGCTCGATATTCAAATTTTTACCCCCACTCTGTGCCTATTTCATATCTGTTTATTATATATCTATGATTCATGCGGTCTTTACAGGGGGATGGGGATACAGAAGTCCGCAGAGCAGGGGTTACTTATTCTATGTAGGCTCTCCGAAAATACAACATTGACGTCGTGGGTACGAGCAGGAGCCTGCCGACAAAATCTAGGCTTGGGAACGCGAAGGACAAGCTCGCGATAATTGAGCGAAGCGGTACTTACAAAATCCACTCCGATTACAATATGACATACACAGGCCAAATACGGCGTCTGATCAGCACTAGGTTCAAGGAACACAAAAAAAAACGCGCAATTGGGACGAAAAAACACCGGTGAGGGATACGAAGTCGATGGTTGCACGACACATGATCGACACCGGACACAACATCACATTTACTACTCTGCTTTAACCGCTAGTGGGGCATAGCGCGTCAAATACCCCTGCGCGCCATCGTACTCTGTTCTGGGCGATGGGGCGCAACTCCCCAAAAAACTTACCCAGTGCCCTACACCCCTTTGCCACAGATCGATGCCATGTGATTTTAGGACCCCCTCTTGTTTGGAATTGGGGTTCCATTTCATGGCATGCAAAGCAATGAAGTTATCACTCTTCCGCAATGTGTGATCTATCCACTGCCATTTTCGCCTGCGTATGAATTTGTCGATTAGCATCTGATATGTGCGCCGACTTAGCCCTTCATTTGATATTGATTCGGGCCAGAAAATTCATAGAATTCGACGAAGAGATCACATTTTGCGATGTTGAACTATTACGCAACGATCTCTTGGGCTCGGTGGCCGTGGTCGTTCGGTCACCGCTCTACAATACTAATCTAGAGCTCGGAGTTCAAATCTCGGCGCGATCAAAAACTGCCTGTGGTTACTAATAGAACTCTCACAGTGCTCCGAGCTTGTCAGTATAAAGACGGCGCGGATAGGGGGTGCATGCTAGCAACTGCACTTCCGAAAAGTAGATATGCTATCGAAACGTCAATAAGGCATAGAAATGCTAGAGATGTTAACGCGCCCATGCCCCTGGAGGGGTCAAGGCAATTAATATAACAATAGAAATTGGATGTAGCGGAAAGTTTACGAAATTAGTCGATTGGGAAAAAACATATTGTTGAACCACGACGAGGGCAATTGCGCGTCTAGGTTGTTTAAGTTAGCCAGGGAGAACAAGCAATTCATTTATATTAAGATAGATGCTGTCTATTAATCCAACAATGTAACTAATTAGTTATATAAGAAAGGGCTGCCCAATCTTAGAGTAGTCAGTGCCAAAGAACTGAGAACTCTTGAAACAATATCGTATTCGATTAAACAATAAAAAAAAATCTCGTAATGGAAACGAGTTGTTTTTGGAAATGGTTTTATTTTGTTTGAAATAAATCAATTTAGTAGTATAGAAACTTAAAAGTTAATATAACCGATAGAGAGCGTTTACATTCGGACAGTCAGGTAGCGCTAAGAGCGCTACAGTCCGTTACCATCAAGTCGCAAACCGTACATAACCATCTAACAGCCCTCCAGCTGTTGGGGACTGCTAGTATAATGAAACTTCGGGGGGTCCGAGTTACAGAAGGGTTTTTAGTAACGAAATCACGGATGAACTAGCTGAACAGGGGGCTAGCCTCGACTGAAAAACAACTGAAGAGCATCCGACGCCAATAAAGACATCCAAGAAAAATCTGGACGATACGAGTACACTTTGGCACTATGCCATTAAAGTTGTCCTTGTACGACATGCTACAAGTTTTCCGACGTCCCTGTTTAAACTCAATACATCTGTTGTTTAAATACATTAGTGAAATAAGAAAAATCTGTTCCGCCTTTGAAAAACCCAAGCTTTCACAACAAAAAACAAATCAGACAAAAGCTCATAATACCACATTCATACTCGAGATATTGTGAAGAGCTACCTTTTGAGAAAGGCGAATAATCCTTCCGACCTACAAAGAGTTCAGAAGATTATATATATATTTTTTTTCAAAGTCTAGTGAAGGACATATGTTATAGATAACTTTTCCCACAACCACTCTCACAGCCTGGTACGCACCTTGGAGTTGATGCATGTAACAGAACAGTATGATTGTTATTTTTCAATATACTACATCAATCCTGTGCTTGAAGGGGACAATAGTCACCGTCAGACTGTACCATCAACGTCCTGGTGGTCGTCGTCTAGTCTAGTGGCGCCTTCATCTTTTGCACCCTTCGTTTACCAATTGCGGGTGGTAGCGCCCAAAGTATCTTTGAAAAGTGTCTCATTCTTTCGCCAGTCTAGCCATTCAAAATGGTACGAGTATGCATGGTGTATGCATATACGGATAATAATACGTCTAAGGCTCTCCTAAGAGATTTACTGCCAGTAAACCGCCCTTGTCCTACAGAATAACATCAAATCAGATAGAACGCTCGATTCCTCCCGTTCGCTTGGGTAACGATGTTCACAATCTCCGTTGCATTACTAATATGATCGAAAAAAAGAAAATAAGTTGAACATGCTAGTCACCTGCCACTCGATAGAACGTAAGGTCTCTAGTACAGATTCGAGGTGGATGTATTTCTTTAATCCTTTTCCCCCTCGATAAAGGCTAAAGACAGGAACAGAGAGGAAGAGGCGTAGGGGATAACTATTCCGTCACTTACGGGAAGTGAAAAAAATGCTGTATGGCGAAGGAAGGAATAAATTATAAATAAAATGGTATTTTCTATGGAAATGCCACAAAGGAAGTATTCTGTACAGAACTAAAGAACGTAGTATAAAAGTGCTTCCTAGAGACTGAGTCCTTTTTCCCGTGAGAGGTTGTAAGTATAGGCTTGTGGTACTCAAAGACTATACTGATGTAGTTTCGTATATAATAAAAGTGGTAGAAGTTTAACTGAGAATGGGGCCTGATTCAGAAAATGACAGAAAGAGCGTATATGGTGTCAATGAAAGATGGAAGGATGGCTTAAGTTTGAGTTTCCATGAAACGTCCTTGCAATTAGTGCATTAAAAATTGACGAATAAAGTGACTTTCAATGACTGAACCATGAACCTGAAAACTTGAACTTCTGTTGAGTGATTTAGATGTCAAATGTTAGATACGACATAAAGTACATATTAAAAACTTTCCAGAAGCAACAAAGATCTGATAAATTTTTTAACGTTTTCAATCATTTAGATTGTTAAATCAACCATAAATCATGTAACATGTTCTTCTTTAGTTGATGTTTGACAAAGGGCTTTTATTAGTCCTTATTTCTGTTCGGATTTGTAATATACAATTATTTATCATATCAAAAATGAGATTGGTCGTTTAGGATATGGGTGTACTCATAAGTTCAAGATGAATAGCTTGAAGCATTCAATAATATCCAAATAGAAAATTTTCTACTTTGTCTCCATTATTTCGTTATCATCGTGGCGCTGTAGTCCGACCTCGGATCGTGGCAGTCTGTATCATTGTCCACCAATTATCTTGATCAAGTGACCGCGTCCTCCAATTTCGGAAGCCCAGTAGTTATTCGGTCCTAGTAGCTGCCGAGTCTTTCCAACGAGCTCTCGGTCTTCGTCGTGGCCTTTCTCCGCTTATTCGTCGTTTTAATATTCGTTTAGGCATGCAGTTATCGTCCATTCATTGTACATTTCCCAAACTTCCAGCTCATCGTACAGTTCGTATCATAGCTGTACTGGACGCGCCATCCATTTCGGTCATAAATACTCCGAAAATTCGTTGAAGCACCTTTCGTTCAAACACGTTTAGCATGTTTGCGGAGGCTTGTGTTAGAGTCCAGGTTTCGCAGCAGGAGCTTTGTATTTCATTGCTCATACTTGGATTTCATTATTGAGAGGACCGAGAAAAAAGTCCTATTTGCTAGCTGTATCCGTCGCTTGATTACGTCTGTTTTGCTGGAGGCCAACCTGTGTTGCTACTACTTTGCCTCTAGTGGGGCATAACGCGTCAGCTACCCCTATGTGCCATTATACTCTGTTCTGGGAAATGCGACGTCTCCAAACGACTTAAGCCGAACATACACCATCCGGAATTCCTGTCCGGAAAAACTGATCAGGCCCGGCCTTGAGGAATTCCGGATCATGTATGGCCGTTTGGCCGGATTGGCCTTTCAGGCGGCCGGAAGGATAATCGTTCCCGCCAGGCCTCCCGCACATACGTTCCGGAATTTTTCTCCGGGAAAACTGATCAGGCCTGACCTGGCCTGGCCTGGCCTGGTCTTTTGCCATTGATCGACGCCATGTGATTTTAGGACCCTTTCTTGGTTGGAAATGTGGTTCCATTTCATGGCATTTAAAGCAATGCAGTTAACATTCTTCCGCAATGTGTGACCTATCCACTGCCATTTTCGCCTGCATATCAATTCATCGATTGGCATCTGGCCCATATGCCGACTTAGCTCTTCATTTGATATTGATCCGGACCAGAAAATTCTTAGAATTCGACGAAAAGCTGACGAAAACTTGCAACTCTCTGTTAACTCTTATGGAAACTTTCCATTTGCTGCTCCTATACAAAAGCATAGACCGTACCAGGGAGCGAAACCGGCCCAACTTGGACTTGGTGCTGAGATAACTGCAGATTTTGGACAGTATGCCGTATGCGCATTTAGCCTGGTTGACACAACGAGCGATGTCCGCCTCCGTACCACCATTTTCGGCAAAAATGCTACCCAGGTAGACGAAGTTGTCCATCTTCCCCATAGGCTGCCCATTAATATTGATGGCAATAAATTTAGGATGTTCTTTTCGCAATGGCGGGCCAAGAACCTTGGTCTTGTTGGTATTGATCTTTAGCCTAACCTTGCTTGCCTCGCTCTCGAGATGCCATTGATATCCATGAGAGAGTAGGCATATCTAGTCAGCGTAGTCAAGATGTTATGGATAAGATGTAAAAGTCCATTGAATTCCTCTGTCTAGTGCGGATAGGGCTGCATGCAACACATCGCCGATCACTATGAGGAATAGGATCGATGAGGGGATGCACGCCTGCCGAACTCCACTGCGAATCTCAAAGTCTCCCGACACCTTACCTTTATGCGGAACGCGGCACTTTGCGCCATCACAGGTTGCCCTAAGAACAGCCACAAGCTTCTCGGGGATGCCTCTCTTGCGCAAGGTCGCCCATATAGAATCCCGGTTCACACTATTTAAAGCCTTCTCGAAATCGATGAAAAGCAAGTGAAGCCGAGAAACGTGCTCAGCGCATTGCTCGATGAGGATTCGCAAGGTGTAAATGTGGTCGACACAGTAGTATCCGGATCAAAAGCCAGCCTGTTCTTCATCAATTGTGCTTTCTATGTGGGCCTTTAGTCTTTCCAGGACGATTTTAGCTATTATCTTGGCAACGGCAGGAAGCACACAATTGCCTCTCCAATTATTACAGTCTGTGAGGCTACCCTTCTTCGGATGTTTGGAGATCAAACCCTCCTCTGTATACCACGCTTTATCAAAAAGTGGGTGCAGCAACTCAGCAGTTACGCTTAGCAGCGCTCTTTGATATAGTTTGGCAAGGATACCGTCGAGTCCGGCGGCCTTTCCTCGTTTCAGTGCAATAATTGCAGCGACTAATACCTTTTTAGTCGGGGCGATGGACCAAATACGTACATTTTGATGGTTAGCTAAATTAAAAACTTCACCAGAGGTTACACGGTTCAAGACCGCAGCAAAGTGTTCTTTCCACCCTCTCATTTGATCTACCTCCAAGATAAGTAGCTTTCCATCACTATCCTTCACCGGATGTTGGTAGAATTTACAACCACCTGTCCTTGACCACTCCTTGATGACACCCTATACAGCTTTTAAGTTGTTACTACTTGCGGCTTCTTCTGCTGAGGCTACTCGTAAAAGAGAATTCGGATAAACTCTTTTATCGCGTCGCACACTACGCTGAATTTCTCGAGCTTTCTGACTGTAGAGAAGTTCGATGCTGCTTCGATTGTCATCTGATGCTACCGCCAAACGAACCTTCAGCTCTTTTCTTTCAACAATCCGATACCATGAAGTGTCGGCCATCCAGGACTTATTCCGGCGATCTGGGTTTGTGCCAAGGATGGTATCTGCGCTATCAATTATTCAATTCATTTATTTCACTATCTGTGTGACTAGTTATCTCCGCTGTTTTTTGCGCAAGATGGTTATTATATTGTTGTAAGCCAGCAGGATCTTCCCATACCAATATCGGCACCCTTCTAGTTTCGCACGTCCAGGAGGCAACTCTTGAATCTTTTATTAATCGCAGAGTGGTCGATCTAATTTTGTTTTCTGCGCCAATCAACAGATGACTGATTTTATGGTGGTTTTTATTCTCAAACATAGTACCATCGATGAAGAGACTGTGAAAGTTGCAGAACTCTACAAATCTTTCACCGTTGTCGTTACGATCACCAAGATGTCCCCATTACATGTCGGAGCCCATAGTTATCATCGCCAACTTTTGCACTGAAATCCTCCATAACCATTAAAATGTCACCTTTTGGTGTTCTGCTCTGAATTCCGGATCCCAGGATAAGAAACAGTTTCGTGCGGGTCTGGCTGAAAGGAGCCCCACACCTGATCACCTCCACTAGCGGTAGCTCTTCCGGAGTACAACATTGCAGTCCTACCCATTGGAGAGATAAATTCTCCACTGTTTCACCATCTTATCTCACTAATTCCTAAGATGTTGAATTTATACCTCAGAAACTCACTCCCTAATTGAAAAAATCGTGCGTTCTGGGGATCTTCTGATACAGGAGAGTACGCACATTCCAGAATCCAATCTTTGCCATTGTACGATAGCCAAAAGTCGTAAATGTTGAGTCAGTGCTTATCCGAGGAATAGATGATGTTTTGTTACCAAATGGAAGATTTCGGATAGTGCAAGTTGCTGTCATACACATCCTGTCCTTTTTTTATCGGTTTCAACGACAGGCCGTCAAAGGGAAAGGGCGTGGTATTATTCGCATGCCCCACATCACAGGGGGGAATGTTTACCTCGACCAAATCATCGCACCGCCATTACTGGCGGCTTGACTTGGTTAGCAATGGTCAATGATCACTGCTGTTCCAGGGGCGCCCATGTGGAGGACTATCGAAGAGGATTTTTGACCCTCTGATGAAATATGTGGGTTAGTTCGATTTTTCACGAGAACCTCAGATTAACCGGCCAAACGGGTAACCGGCCAGGGTCGCGGACCCGACCAGACCGGTTAATAGGGTTCTGCTGTAGTTTGTTTTCAATTGTTAATGGCAATTTCCTGCGGATTAAGAGGTATAAAACTTCTATCAGAAGATCGACTTTTTTAAGTAGTGTAGTGTTTGCCTTTAGTGTAAGTTTCCTGTCAAGAATAACTGCTAAGTATTTTATGTATCCTAGGCTCCAATGAACGATATTATTCCTAGCTGAAGCGGCGCGGATTAAATAAATTGCTTCTGTTTTGTCAGGGTTATTTTCGGTTTTCTACCGAGTAAAATATTTTTTCAATGTTTCAAACCCGTATGTTATAACGTCAGGAGAAGTTGAGCTATACGTAAAATACATAGCAGCGCTGTGTGGTCAGCGAATAAACAGATTTCACAACTTTTTGGCATTGGTAAATCATCATCATCATCGTGGCGCGACAGGCCGACGTCGGGCCTTGGTCGCCTGGATCCGAGGCTTTTGTTCCAGGTTTCTTGACGTGGAGTGGTTTTTACAAGGACCAGTTGTCAGCATATCGCTTAACCCCATTCACGGGATGGCCTCGGAAGATAGCTGCTTCAGATGGTTTAATAAACGTGCTGGAGTTCACACAACTATATTGCAGGTCCAACTACGCAAGTCATTCCATCCTACTAAACCTGAGACGCTTAGGTGTTGGTCAACCATTCAGGCTACAGCTATCTGCCTTTTTCCAAACTGTTTTATCGCTAAGACTTGGCCATCAGCGGTTTGACACACTGCCGTTACCAGGGGCGCTCACGTGGTGGTCTATGGAAAAGGTCTTTTAGTAAATCACTTGTAAAAATAATGTACTCGTATAGTACTGGGCTGAGAGCTGACCCTTGTGGAATTTCAGCTTGGAGCGGAAAAAGTGAATATTTTGACCCGTTGATATTTACGTAGAAAAGGCGATCTGACAGGTAATCAGGGACTCGGTTTTGCTTAACTGCAAATTTTCTTTTTAATTTTCTCTAATCGCTCATAGACGCTGCGGTGTATGTAAATACCCATGACCACGACCGTAGACGACTCAGACTAAAAGCTTTTTTTGGATTTTTTTTTAAGGCTTATTGGACCGCATTCAATAAACAATAGATTAGAATAAAAAATTTTCTACTGCAGGAAACTCAGCTAAAGAACTAACGAAAAAAATACATTTGCAGGATATTTCATAATGCTCAGCCGCTGAGTTGAAACGTAGGGAACGCGTTTCCTCTAACTCCATCATTCTTTCTCTGGTGGGTCGAAATGACAAAGTTTCCACTATTTGTTGCTAATTTTCATACAATACAAAACTTGTTGTGCCCTGGAGCCAGCTATAACTCGTCATGTTATAAAACCATTAAAATTGTTAACATTCTTTCAGTTGATTGCTCAGAAGCATATTTCTCTACAAAGCTGGCTTTGAATATTAACTACACTAGTGCAGCATTATTAGCTACCACATTCGCTTAACTGAATCTTATGTTCTCAAGAGAAATGAACCATTTGAAATCTGACAGTGCGATTTCCTTTTCCTTTTGTTGTCTTGTTTTCATGTTGTACATCCGGACATAAAGTTCTTGAAAGATTTTGTATCTGCTGGAATCTGCTCAGATTACACAGAGCGCCAGTAGCTGTTGAAGAAAAAAAAAACCTTCTCATTAGGAACCTAATTAAAACTTACAAACTCGAAGGAAGTTATGAATTTTCGCTTCACTTTTTTTTTGCTGGACGTACAGTAATGAAATGAGAAAGTTTACGAGCGCGAGAAATGAAAAGTTCTATTACTTAAGAACTTAAGTTGTCGTGGGGAGAGGGCTCTGTGAAATTGTTGTAACGATTGATCAGTGGTCGGATGGTACAGAACTGCTTTGAGGTTGAATTTGACAGAAAATTAAAAAAGTTCGGACATTACGGACGCAGGAAAGATACTTCTATAGTCTTGAAAGATTGAATGCAAATCTAAAATATTCATCGAATGAATATCAGTCATTCGATGATATATATTTTAGAAATATAGTACATTCCAAACTCTAGCTTCTAACTGAACGGGCCGAAAAACTGGCAATGTACTGTTGTTACATTTGGCTGATCCAACGTTTCTTAAATTATGAGTCGCCACCCTAAATGGGGGCAAAATTTGGAGGTCGCGAAAGTTTTCTTCCAGTCAATCCACGTGGACTGCTCTAAAAATCCCATTGGGTGGGGCTGACTAACCTTTTTAGATACAAAAACAGAGAGACTTTAGCTGGCATCTGAAATGTAACAACCTTATCAACGAACGAAAACGATTACGTTATTTTCCCGAATGCTCAGGGAAACCCATTCATTGTGAGCGAGTGAGAGGGAGGAGTCTACATCGAGACCCAGCGACTTGCTTGGACTGACTTGAAAATGTTCATAGAGTCGTACGAGTACATTGTAAGATTTTTCAGATTTTAGGTTTAAAAACGAAATTGAGTATGCACATGGCTATTTTCGCTTTCCTTCGCATACCTGATTTCTATTTGAAAGCGAAATTGTGCATAGACCAAAAAAATGTTGGTTCCAGATATGGTAGGACGAAACGGATGCAGGTACATATAGAAGTGAAATGGGTCGCAACCCCCTAGGGACGGAGCTAGCCCAGCTCGTTTCAAACCGAAATTGTCCATGCACACTTTGTGCGATACTGCGGGTTGTGAATCAACAGTCCCTGGTGTGGGGTTCCCCACGCTACGCTCGCTTCGCGCTTAAGGGATCACAACCCTCAGTATCGCTCATACAATACACGACTCTACGAAAATTTTCAATGTTAAAACCTGAAGACGCGGTCTGGCAATGAACGAGTCTCATTTTATGGAATCCCGGGTATTTGAATATCAGGTACTGAAAAGAACAGGTACTCAAATCCCGGGATCCTGGTACTCAATACCGGTACTAAAAAAAAATCGGGATAACGGTACTCTTAGTTTTTGGTACCGGTACTGAAAAAAAACCGGTACCAAACCGAGATCCCGGTATTAGGAATAGGCCTATCTAGGGTATATACGCTTTGGACAAATGTGTATTGTTTTCCAAGGAAATTATTTAGGAGGATCATCCTATTTTTACATCTTTATTTTATATATATATCTGGGATCGCGGAAAAATGTATATGGTAAAATAGGGTTGCGAATGAAAAAAGTTAAGGAAACGCTGCACTGGTAGCTCACGTTCGCTGTATGGCTTAGTGTCGCTTGCTCAGTAGGAGAACACTTAATCATGTTTATCTGTAAGTAAAGTGCGTTACTTAAACTCAAAATGTTATTTTTTATTATTTTCTTTATTTATTTCACCTTAAGCTTTAATGGTACCAAAAGTAGCGATATTCATCGGTAATTTCAGCCCGTTCTACGCACATTCACATCATCCATTTGCTTTCAAGTTGTCTTTGATTTGTTGTGAAACATGTTGACCCCAAAAATATAAATCTTTTGGTTCGCATACTTGATTTTAGGTTTTTCTTCGAGTCGTTTATTTCCTTCCGGTATGGCTTTTATGTCTTTTTATCCTATATATTCCTTTGTTCAGAGGATGGATGATGAGACGAAGTTCCAAAAGCACTCATATTTGTTAGGTTTGCTTTCCCTATCACTTCATGCCCAAGATGGTCCAAAGCCAAAGGTCATGACTCCAGTGCATTGGTCTTATCACACCAAATCGGAAAATACCCGTATTGCCTACATTTCAATTCGTATCCGAGAAAGTCCTTTCCTCCCGACCAAAGTACTGAAAATGCAATGCATTAGTCTCATCACCTCGAGTAGCAAGATTTCATGCCCAAGAAAGTCTTGTCGTCCTGATCAAAGGACTTCAAATATTTCCAACAGTACTACAGTACATTAGTCTCGCTCTGATTCAGTTTCTGTTTCATTTCTTGTTCAAAAAAGTCTTTTTGTCCTGACGCGCACCTGCAGCAGTACCAAAACGTCACTAGGTAGTGTTTCCAAATACCCAAGGAAGGTACGTATATGTATCAAATTTGGTTGAAATCGGACCACTGGAAATTACTTTAAAAAAGCTTCTAATTTAAATAATAATTGCGTTTTTTTTTACAGCGGGCTAGGGTTACCTTACCCTACCCGTGTCGTGGAGCAAAAAAAAACCATCGAGGTTAAATTTGTAAATGTCATGTTCTCTACCCTGATTGGCTTTAAAATTGGCAGCTTTAAGAATTCGTTCGTTCAATTATGAATACGGCCGTCTAAATTACGAATGAACTGCTCGAATTGATTAATGGATCCTTGTCGAAATTAGACACCAATTGTCAAATTAATGACGAGCATACCAATAGGCGCGTTTTTTTTTTGGTACAACTGTACAATCTATTGAGTGCAGGTTAGCCACTTTTTTACTGATCCGTGCAGGGTTAAGTTGCTGTAATGCATACCCTAACCTGCATCGGATGGGTGTTTAAAAAAACATACCTAATGTTTCGTTACTCCAGTTGACAATTGGAAAAGCCGTCCTCAGGGTCACCTAAGAAATCTACAAACCAAATTTAGTTGATATCGGACCACGGGACACGACCAGACAAACGCACAGCATGCATTGAACTATGTATGGTATATGCCCGTTCACAATATGAATATGTGGGTCGTGTCGGGCCAAAAATTAATACTTTTATTAACCGAAATTTTGGTTATCTGAAAGGACCTCCTCTCATTTTACTTCCGTTAGCAGACTTTCTACTATACTCATAAAGTGTTGGTAATTTTTCATTACGTTCCGTTGTGTACCTAGTCTAGCCATAAATATTGTTACAAGGTTTGGCAACCCTGCAGAAAGGAACCGTTATATTGCATTTCTTAAAAATTGAGCTAATCGCTATAGTACGCTTGTGCTTGATGCATTTGTCATCATTTGAGTTTAATTTTTAGTGTAGTGAACATGGATTGGGGTGACAAAGAAAATAGAATTGCTGTGATTGCACTTCATAAAGTAGGAATGCAACCAAGTGATATTTTTAAGACTCTGCATACCCTTGGTATAAGCCGAATGTTTGTATATCGGGCTATTGAAAGATTTAATGATACGTCTGGAGTAAGTGACCGTGAAAGAAGTGGCCGTCCGCGAACTACTCGAACACCTCAAGCGGTTAAAGCCGTGCGCGAGAGAATTCGCCGTAATCCCCTTCGGAAACAAAAAATTTTATCCCGTGAGATGAAAATACCCCAAAGAACAATTTCACGTATCATCAAAAGTGACTTGGAGTTGGGTGCTTATCGTAGATCTACCGGGCATTTACTAACAGATTCGTTAAAAAAAAATAGAGTATAAAAATCAAAACGATTACTTTGCCGGTACGCAAACCAAGAACACCGTAAAATTTTGTTTACAGACGAAAAAATTTTTACTGTCGAAGAAACCTTTAATAAACAAAACGATAGGGTTTATGCTGGCAGTGCCAGAGAAGCTTCTCAAGTTGCCCAAAAGGTTCAAAGAGGTCATCATCCAGCCTCAGTAATGGTTTGGTGGGGTGTTAGCTACAACGGGGTGACAAAGTTGCATTTTTGTGAGAAGGGCGTCAAAACGTCTGCCAAAATTTATCAAGAAAGTGTCCTTGAAAGTGTAGTGAAACCTCTCAACACGTCATTATTCAAAAATCAGCCTTGGAGTTTCCAGCAAGATTCTGCACCAGGTCATAAGGCGAAGTCAACCCAAAAATGGCTTCCAGATTTTATTAAAGCTGAAGATTGGCCTTCCTCTAGCCCAGACCTGAATCCGCTGGATTACGAATTATGGTCTGTCTTAGAGCAAATGACGTACTCTAAAAGACATTCTAATATCGAATCCTTAAAGAAGTCTCTTACACATGCAGTCGCCAACTTTCCGATTGAAGTCGTGCGTGCTTCCATAGATAAGTGGCCAGCTCGATTAAAGGCTTGTGTAAAGGCAAAAGGCAATCACTTCGAATAACTTGTTGCAATTTCCGTTGTTGACAATGCATTTAATAAATAAACATTGATTTCTTAACATATAACACCTCTTTTATTGAACAGTGCTTCAAAAAGTTTGTAACGGTATTTATGGCTAGACTAGGTAAATTCGTAGCTCAATTTTAATTGAGAATAACCCCTTCATTCTGCGCTTTGAAAAATTATGTACCGTGTTTGTACCTCAAGGAAATATGACATTTTCCAGGATAAGATACAACAACGCACTTGTGCCTTTGGACTTTGGCAGGGAGCCCTACGCCTGCCTCGCGGATACATTACAGTATCCGTACAATGCTACTTGTTAGAGAAATGTACTCTCCATCAAAGACAAAAAAAATTTACATCTCAAATTCACGCTTAAGTGTTGATAGTGAGCATTCTGAGGATTTTCTAATCCATTGTCCATGAAAGCACACATACGGTAATTCTAGAAACTAGTGATGGGCTTAATGACTCTTTTCACTGTGCCGGCACATAATCTCTGACTCTTTCCAATGAGTAGTTCAAAAAGAGTCATCCAAAGAGTCAGAAGCTTAGTTAATATCCGTAACATTCAATAAAAATCGTAATCTTAAAAAAATGAAACCGGAATATAGAGGGCTTGTAGCAAGCGCTTATTTTGGTATATAAATATCGGCTCCTTGCTCTTCTTGATATCACTCAGATGGATAGAAAAAACGTAATTAAAATGTCTTACCCACTTACATTTTACATGCTAATTCATATTACGTGATTGTAACGAAACTTAGAACATATTATTGCTTAAGGTGTTGGTTATCGTTGGCTATCAGTACTTTTGACCTCGAACGTGTTTAAGGCGTGCAAGGGTGTGCTAACTGTAACTATACAAATAAACTATTATTGACCTATTCTGAGAAGATATACAAATTCCACTATTTTCCATTTTATATGTTTTTCGAAACCCACTTCCTGTAAGTTTTCATAATTCTAAGTATAACGGTCTCAAAATGCAGGCAAGGGGGGTCAAATTACGAACTAATATTTTCTCCTCCCCCACTGTTCCCCTTTCTATAAATTTCGAGGAAATGCGAAAAAATGGAATGTACTCATCATTACTTTTCTCACGACACCTCATTTGCTTATACCAGTCCATAAAAAAATTTGACCTTAATTTCGCCTCTATGTGGACCCCCCTTCCCCCCTTCCTTCCACCCGGTAAAGTTGGCCAATTAAGACACAGCGCCCCCAACCAGTCTTTACCCTTTAAAAAATGATTAATTTAATAACTGCAATTCGCACTACGAAAAACAACATGAAAGTATTAGTAGTACTCACACCTATGAGGCCGGTAGGTGTATTTTTTGTGTGGATAGTGTCAAAATGCCGAACTTTAAATGAATGTACTATTATTAAATATTATGTGATTATAATGAAACTTAGAGATATTATTGCCTATGATGTTGGTTATCATTGGCCATCAATATTTTTGACCTCGGGTACGCGTAAGAGGTGCAGGGCTGTGCTAACTGAAACTATAGAAATGTACTATTATTAACCTTTTCTGATGAAATTTCAAAATTCTAGAAATCTAGGTTTTCTACACTAGTAAAATGGCACTTTTCTGTAAATTTTCATATTTCTAAGTATAACGGTCTCGAAATGCAAGGGGGGGGGGGACAAACTCGGATGACATATTTTCCCCTCTCCCTCTTTTCCCGTTTCTTCAAATTTGAAAAAAAATTCAAAAAATGGAATGTACTCGACGGTACCTTTCTTATGATACCCCACTTGCCTGTACCAAACGAAAAAAAAATTTCGACCTTCATTTCCCCTCTATGGGGACCTCCCCTTAAAGTTGACCTATTACGACGATTCGCTTTCTCCGGCGAATTATAGTAATTCTACACATTCCTACAAAATTTCATGTATGTAGCTTCAGCCGTTCGTGAGATATTCCATGGACAGACGGACAGACAGACATTTGACCGATTTCATAAGGGTTTTGTTTTACTACAAAACCCTAAAAATCAGTTTTTTTCCTTTATTTTTTACCCCCGATTCGAAGTCGGTGACCCCCAATGCCCTTTAGTTCGAGCCAGCCAGATCGGACCACTATTTCCCCTGAAAATAGGGTTGGCAATCTGGAATGGGCGATACCGATTTTTTTGTCTGTTTTGGCCACAGATTTTGAGTCAGCGTGGATTGGTTATGCGTTGGGTAGTATTTATGCGGGCGGCTAGTTTGGGAGTTAATTTAACAGTGTGTCATTAAATTGAACGACTCGGAGCCTATGCCATTGTGCCGCTCATTCTGTTGAGTCGTTCAAAATGAACGATGAATCAGTCCTATTCGGAGAACTCATTGACGGCTCTGGTAAATATCCTCCCAATAAATTGTGCACAAATATGGTAATATTTCACAAGAACAAAGATCCTTGTGAAAAATAGAACCATACGAGCTAAAGCGGAAATCAACTTGAAGGGGCCTAGAGTGATTTCCGGTTTAGGCCGTACGACATAACAAAAACTTCACACTCAAAAAAACGTAGCTTCATACAGCTGAAAGTGGAGTTCACTTGAGGATTAGCCCAGAACGGATCTCCGCTTTAGGTATCTCTTAAATATCTCTTGTATGCATCATAATTAAAGCTTTACATCGAACAACGGCTGCTGTAGGTAACAAATTTTCGATTTGAGCAATTGTCGAAAAATTTCCTTAAATTTGGAGTGATTATTCAGCAGTCAATTTCAAATGCATTTTGGGGCCATTTGTTTTGTGGGCTTTGCGAATGGTCACTTCAAGGTATGAGGTGATTTTCCATTTGCGAAATACCGCCAAACCTATACTACTATTTCTGAGGATTTTTTATTCCTTTTTGGTGGCAAAATTTATTAGGGGAATAATTCCCGAAGCGCTCATTGACGTTTTGTTAATATAGAAACTTTATCAGATGATTTAAGTTTTAGGCATAGTCGCCACTTAGTCGCCTTTTACGATAAGACTGCAAAAATGTTTATTATTCAAACTTCGCACCTACAGAGTTAACCTCAGGGACGGTTTTGTTTTTTTACGCAAAACATAGAATAGCTATGAGGAAAAAAAACCAATGGCAATTTTAACAAGTAATGCTGCAGTAAATTATGCTGATAGAACTAAAAAATCGCAGAAAACACCTCGAAAACCTGTGATTTACTGAATTCATGAGAGTGCATAATGTACTCGTATATCTTCTTAGTTGTATTACAAAAATCAACACAAAATTATACTGACGTCAGAAACCTAAGAAATGTCTGACATAATCGTCATGTACTTAGATCCTACAAAGTGAAATGCCTTTTACAATGTGCTCAAATCGTCTATTTTCTCCAACATGATCATAATCCGCGTGGAAATGACGAATTGTCTTCAAGTCACTCACAATGATAAATTGAAAATAAAACATGACGAACGTGTCTGCGTCTGGTCAACCCAACATGACGTTAATAATTAAGCCAATTAGCAGTTCACATGTGTAAGAAATATCTTAAAAATATATGTACATACTTACTTTTTTCAATTCCACACTCTGCCATTTCAGTGGAAAATTGTATGTATTGTCAACTGGACATGAAAAAAAAAATTAAATATGCGAATCCAAATTTGAAATCATGACTGGCTAATTTCTAAAGAGGGTGATGAAAAAACTTTTCGATAATCAAATGGATTTTTGCTTGTTGATTAAAGGGCTTTGTCGAGTTGCCGACTGACCTGCTTACTACATAACATAACAGTTGACGGATTATGCTTCCATATTTTAGTTTACTTTCACACTTTCGTAGATCACATAGTTGCCAGCATGCACCTCCTCAGGGTAAGAAACATCACAATAATTCAGTGCTACGCCCCGACTGTACTAGCGGATCAATCGGCTAAGGATGCCTTCTATAACTGACTCGGCGGCACTTTCGACAAGGCTCCCAAAGCTGACATAAAAATTACTATGGGGGATCTCAATGCCAAAGTCGGGTCTGACAACCTTGACTTGGAACACCTAAGGAGCAATCATGGTCTAGGCAACGGGAACAAAAACGGCGAGATGTTCGTGGAGTTTTGGAACTCTCGTCAAGTCGTCGTCGTCGGTACCTGGTTCAAGCACAAACGATGGCATTTAATTACGTCGGTTTCTCCGGATGGCAGAACAGAGCACCAGATTGACCATATAGCCATTTCGAAGACATTGAGGAACCACCGCGAAACTCCAGTGCGGGGCTAAAATCAATACTGCCAAAACTAAGTACTTGAACTTGGATGCACGAAGACAGAGCGAAATTTGTTTTTCGGGGCAGACGGTGGAAAAAGTTGATAATTTCTGCTACCAAGGAAGCGTAGTTACAGCAGATGGTGGAGCGGATGCTGATGTACTGTCTCGAATTAATAAGGCTCGGACAGCTTTTTTCAATTTGACTCCTTTCTGGGGAAGCAACAACATCTCCAGACGTACCAAACTCATGATCTTCGAAACCAATGTAAAATCTGTGCTTCTTTATGGCTGTTCAGCTTGGAAGGTGACCAGGGCGATAAGAACTAAATTGCAAACTTTCGTGAGCCATTGTCTTCGGCGCATCCTACACATACGCTGGCCGGAGGTCATTTCTAACGACGACCTCCTGTTCATTACTGGCCAGGATAGGATATACACCTCCATAAAAAGGCGAAAGTGGCAATGGATAGGTCACGGAAAACATCGTTAAACAGGCCCTCGATTGGAAGCCACAGGGAACCGATGCAAGTCGCCGCGTTGGACGACCTAGAAACACCTGGAGAAGATCAGTTGGGGTCGAGGGTAACTCAGTAGGCAAATCGTGGAGTCAGTTGAAGGCGATGGCGCACATAGTCAGGATAGCCTTACATTCATCATTGGGTGGGTTCAGGTCCCGCAACTTTTTAAACGCAATTGCAAACAGTTTGACTGATTTTTCTTGTGGACGCTCCGTTTCAGTTTGCGTTTGCTCAACCAGACATCGGGGAAATTAATCAGAAATTTTTCCTGGTTGATTTCCGGTCAATGGAAGGTAAGGGGTATTAGCGTATTTGACAGTTGTTAGTTGACGTATTGCGTGTGACTGTCAGATGGTGTGGGTTTTCGTTTTCGGTTTCTTGATTTTTACATGGCGTCTTGTGTGCTTATTTACACCGGAGCAACACAAATTTGTGGCGATTTTGCAGTGTTTTTAATTTTTCCTGAAACCGTCGCGAATTTAATTGAAGTTTTGTTTGAAATTCAATAGCGAATCGGCTGTCAGCTGTTTAATACATGACAACTGCAAAACAAGTCGTTCGGGTGAAGAGTTTATGGTTGGCTGGAGGGAAAATTCATACCGCAATTACAACGTTGCGGAACGTGAACGCAGGCATTGCTGGCTGTAGATTGGCTACCCTTCCTACCATGGCAATTCTTGTAATCATAGTTCTATTCTCTCATATGGCCATTGAAATCTCCTCCGAAAAAAAAAACCAGCTCGGTATCTGGTATACTTTGGAGTAGTGTGTCAACGTCTCTCCAAAATGCCTCTTTTTCGTTTTGCTGCAAACCCACTTGGGGAGCGTAGGCACTTATGACGTTCCACACTCTTTCGCAGCTAACCAATTTGATACTCATCAAGCGGTCGCTTATCTTCGAGAAACTCACGATACTGCCAGCCAAGTAAAGTCGGTGACTGAATAATGCTAACCCCGTTTCTATCATTCGAGTTTCCATAATAGTACAATTTGTACTCTTTGGAGTTCGTCAAGAAACGAGCTCGGTCGACTTGGTAATTTCGCCACTTGGTCTCCTGCACGCACATAACGTCTATCCTTCTCCGCTTCATGACGTCCTTCAGTTCTTCGCTCTTTCCCGTCATGGATACGACATTGCAACTTGCAACCCTCAGTTTCTCTATGGTGTAATTGGACTGCCTCATAGCGCTTGCCCCCGAAAACCGGCGAGCACTGGCACGAACTATGTTCGCCCTGGGATCATTCAACTGCCTATCAGAAGTAGTGCCCAGTGGGGTAGTGCTTCTAGCGTGTTCTACCATAAGGCCTTACATCTATTCGTTTACACCTACATATCTGGAGAAAGGTGGAGTTGGATGGCACTAGTGTGTCGAAAATAAATTTGTATGGACTTTCCTTTTACATCCGGCGGTGGTCTCCAGACACGGCAACCCACTCACACACACTGACCTGTGGGAGGTCCTAAAGATGTTGAACGCAGGCTCATCTAGAGGCGTTGTTGTTGTCTGCACGTGATTGGTCCTATTAGTCGCCTCGTACGATCAAGGAAGGACTCACCTAGGGGTGCATATTCTAAACCCGTCACCCCACGGGAAGGAATGGCCTACACATTATGTTAAATCAAATATAAGCACTTTGCTTGAAATGTGTTTCGACAAAACGTGTAACGCGTCCTAGTACTTGAAAGGATATAATTAAAATTTGTGTCCATTGTTCTTACAGTTGCTTATAGGGGTAAAAAGAACTAGGTTTTTCCTTATACTGTAAGCGTTTTTATTTGTAGGCATACAATTGTTTCGGAAGCAACGTACTTCCTTCATCAGTGCTACCTAATTGAATTGTGTCACAACGCAACACACGCAACGAACGATCCCGTGCACATCAAGCCACACATATGCTCAAAAAATGGCGGCATTCCAGAGCATGGTCCATAAACTAGTCACAACACCCCTAACAGATGAACGGTACGAAAACGAACTGGAACACATCAGAAGCACTGCGGAGGCAAACGGATATAGTAGCAAAATAATCGACCAACTATTAAGGAAGAAACAGAAAAGGATACACAGGGACCAACTTACCACGCACTTCAGCCAGCAAACTAGCGAGAGCCCACCAATTCGAGCAACCGTGACACACTCAACAGTAACCGGCAACATCAGAAAATTACTGGCAAAACACAACATCCAAGTAATAAGTATGAGCAGGAACCAACAGCTAAGGACACTACTGGGATCACCCAAAGACAAGCTAGTCAAAACGGAAAAAAGCGGAATCTACAAAATAAGTTGTCCGGAATGCCCCAAAGTATATATCGGTCAAACCAAACGTTTGGTAACCACAAGATTCGATGAGCACCACAAAGAATATGTAGAAGGCAAAAAAGACGATATAAGACACGTAAAATCCATGGTCGCGAGGCACATGCTAGAAGAAGGACACCACATCGGGATCGAACATTTGGAAGTCATTAAGCAGGTAAGGAAAAACTACCTGCTAGATGCAGCGGAAAGCCTACATATAATAAAACAAGATAAACACGTAGTTCTCAATCACGATGAGGGTGATTGTGCTTCTACCCTTATAAAAGTCGTAAGCAAAATATAATTAGATATTAGTTAATAGTTAACATAGAGTAGTATATAATAAGGAAACATTGTGACACAATTCAATTAGGTAGCACTGATGAAGGAAGTACGTTGCTTCCGAAACAATTGTATGCCTACAAATAAAAACGCTTACAGTATAAGGAAAAACCTAGTTCTTTTTACCCCTATAAGGATATAATGCTCTTCGGGCTAATTCGTAGCTCGTGGTATAGATAAGCTCGTTGAGGTAATGTGTGGGGTGAAAATGGACTTTTACGACATAATAATTGTGTGATTAGTTGATTGGGAAAAACGACAGTACAGGTTTATTGAATAGATTTTTGTTGATGGTCATGGATCCTGCTGCTCCGAGCTTGTCAGTATATTTTACTATAAAGACGGCGCGGATAGGAGGTGCACGCTAGGAACTGCACTTCCGAAAAGTAGATATGCTATTGAAACGTCAACAAGGCATAGAAATGCAATTTCAAATCAAGGCAATTAGAGAGACATAACGTATAATTATTTTTAAATAAAAATGCCTGTGGCACCTAAAGAGCTAAAAAATCTATTGTGAAACAAAATCTGAATATGTTTTGGTTCGAATTGCATGAAATCGCGTAGTGAAGACCGCGTCCGTTTAATTTGAGACACTCTGTATATGGGCAATCCCCGTGTATGAAAATTTAGCATAGATGCGATCAGTATAGCCAAATATGTTGTCATGCCAGAAGCAACACCAATTACGAACATTGGAACAATCAGATTACAACGTAAATATTTCATTTGATATGTAATACACAGAAGGATGCATCACTGTATACCTGACGCCATGGGAACGAACGTTCCATAATATTGAAGTTTATAGTTTCCTGCACCATCATGCATTATGATATAAAAAAACAAAACATTATATTGTAATATGTATGCAGGATCATATAAAGGGACGTGCATATCTCTGCTGTGGAGAGAACGTGTGCTGGACAGTCCGAAGCAAAAAGACACATACCAGTCGTTACTCGATGCCATAAAACTCGGCAAAATGAAAAAATTTATTGGCGCCTTTACACCTTAATAGCACACCCGACCTATCCACAGTTGATCCAAATTATTTAAGATTTATTGTGGACATAACACGTTTAGCAATTTACCAGATGGATTGTAGCCCATGCGAAGCGTCCATTTTGCCCTAGAGGCGGCTGGGTGGTAAATGTTAAGTGTTATAACTGAATACTGCAATTTTCCTGATTAGTAATTATGTGTCTGAAAGCTGATAGGACAATACGAGTACGAATTATACCTGCATTGCCCTTTATTAAAAAAAAATGCAATGTTTTCATATTCCCTGAAAATCATTGCTATAATGGCTGCGTTCCTGCGAACGAATCAGGATTCGACATTTTGAATTCTTCTCCATATACTTCTTCCTCCGGTAAAATTTATACTGACAACTGCCTATTTTCAAATCTGAAAATTATTCTGATCCGGAGGGGAACATTTTCAGATATACGAATAGCAAACAACCCACAGTAAAGCAAAAACTCCGCCAGGACGATATAATTGAGCCATAAGATTCAAAAGGGGGACGGTTTTGATAGATAATAGATACTTATGTCTCAAAACTTGTTACATTTGACTTGATAAGTCATCATTATAAAGGTCCTTGTCGTAAGCGATCTAAATGCACGAGCAATAAATAATCTTTTTCAAAATCCATACCATGCATCTTCCTTGGATAACAGCATACACAAAAAATACATATCCTGAAAGCATCGTCCCCTACCGAATCGCTCCTTTATATTGCAAAATTATTCATGAATTCATCTTGGTACGAGTGATTCACCATTTTGACTCAATACTAAAAGTCAGTGAGTATTTCCTACGAATTATTGATAACATTTTGAATGACGGGAATGACACAGATAAAAGACAACCGAGAGGATGACATAGGAAAAGAAAGACTATGCTCGGTGTCTCTATCGTCCGGGGATACGGAGAGCGTATTTTGAGGAAATGACTAGTAAAGACTTCTAAGAATAGACTGAATTTTGGAAGAGGCTCTGGCATACAATTGTCCCTTTCCATAAAATCTGCGCTCTCTTGATTGTATTGCCAATAAAATTTTCATGCTGACATTAAACTATGTACGTCTGTGTACAATGGTAGAATAGTTGGATATGTCGCTGTCCTATGGACATCAAGAAAACATTTTGTACTACTAATTGGGATTAAATACGGATAAATTATTGTGCATAGAATAAATTTTAATTTTTTTTTCATAGAGGGGCTATGGAATTTTTTTAAGGTTTGTACTCACAAACTAACTACGCAAACCGTATGGCTTGGCTAGTCTGCCTACCAGGATTTTAGGTGGAAATTATAATATTTAAATGTTGAGTGAATTAACAACAATGATTATAATCTAGACTCTATAAAGTGTACTACTTAGCCTTAACCCTTAGTGGAGCATAGCGCGTCAATCACTCCTGCGCGCCATCGTACTCTATTCTGGGCAATAGAGCGTGACTCCCCAAACGACTTTCCCAGCGCCTTATACTCTTTTGCCATAGATCGACGCCATGTGATTTAGGACCCCCTCTTGGTCGGCCTTGGTTGGAAATGGGGTTCCATTTCATGGCATGCAAAGCAGACTGGCACGATACAGATAGTTCTGGTGGGACCTCGAAGACGACTGAGCTGTGAGAAGTCGCCAGATAATTCTGACACGGTTTCTGCTGAAATTGAGCAAATCAAGAGTATGGCTACTGAATTATACCGCGATAAACAATTTAGATTGTCTCACACTAGGGAGAGTTTCTCCCGTTTAAATCCCCTGATCTGCTTCTTGATAATTCAAATTGGTAGACCACAAATTTTTGGAGGCAACGTGGAGGACCACACATACACATCCTTCATTGCCAAAACAAGGATGATGCTTCTAAGGGAGCACAACAAGCTTCTTGCGAAACAGTACCTGGTGGGTTGTTACCGGAGGGAGCACCCCAACACCGACCTCATGGACAAGACACCGCCACCAAGACATGTCAGGCGTGATTTGAGGGACCTCGAAAGAGATGTCCAGAGGTACAAAAGGGTTCCCTCTGACAACAACGCATACAGATCAGCCATCGCAGCAATACATCATGAGGAGGTACAAACATCAATCGCAGGACTAGGTCCAAATAGAGTTTTCTTGACACAACCACCAACCATTTCTCCCGATGAGAGAATACTTCCGAGAGCAGCGAGAACGACACTTGCCCAACTTTGGTCGGGCTGGTGTTCGCGTCTTAACTCCTACCTATCTCGCATTGACCGGGATGTCACGAACACATGCCCCGCATGCAATGGTACACCTCACGATGTGGACCACATTTTTAACTGCCCAGCTGCACCCACACACCTGACCCCCAGGTCGCTGTGGGAGAATCCCGTAGAGGCAGCTATAGGGTTATCCATTTCGTGTTTCGGAAAGTAAAGCCCTGCCATTCGACATCTGTCAAATGTCAGTGTATTCCAAACTGGTATTGGTTTGGTTCGTCCATTACGCGCAGATTATGGTCGACATAATCGTCCCAATGAGCGCACAATTGCCTACACAGTGAACAAATTTGAAGAAACTGGATCGGTGACAGACATTTCTACATCTGTGCATCATCGTTTTGCTCGTTCGACCGAAAACATCGCCACTGTGAGTGAAAGTGTGGCCGTAGACCCGAATTTGTCGATTCCGCGCCGATCCCAGCATTTAGGCCTATCTTACGGCACATTGTGGCGCATTTTGCATTTGGACCTTCATCTCCATCCTTGTAAAGTCCAGCTCACGCAAGAATTAAAGCCGACTGATCACAGATTGCGTCGTGAGTACTCAAATTGGGTCCTCGAACAGCAGGCCACCGATGCCGAATTTTCAAAGAAAATCTTCTTTAGCGATGAGGCCCATTTTGCGCTCGGCGGCTATGTATTAAACAAACAAAATTGTCGCACCTGGGGCAGTGAGCAACCGCAAGTGCCCGCTGAGAAACCGTTGTACCTGCAAAAAGTGACTGTTTGGTGTGCATTGTGGGCCGGCGGCGTCATTGGGCCGTTTTTCTTCGAAAACGATGAAGGAGCCGCCGTTACAGTCAATGGCCAGCGCTATGGCGCCATGATTCATGACTTTTTTTGGTCGAAAATTTAAGATATGGATCTCGACAATATGTGGTTTCAACAAGACGGGGCCACATGCCACACCACGCGACAAAATTTGGCTTTATTGCGCGAGAAATTCCCAGAACGCGTAATTTCGAGATTCGGCGATGTGGCTTGGCCAGCAAGGTCTTGCGATTTAACGCCGTTAGATTTCTTTTTGTGGGGCTATGCGAAGGACCGTGCTTATGCGAACAATCCCACGACAATTGGTCAATTGAAGGACGAAATCCGTCGCGTTATAGCAGAGTTATTGCCCGAAATGTGTGAAAAGGTAATCGAAAATTACCTCAAAAGGATCGAGTCCTGCAAGCGGTCCCGTGGGGGACATTTGACAGATATTGTATTCCACTTTCCATACTTTATTATGAAATAAAAATTCCATCAAAATTAGAATATTTACTGTGTTTAATTTAAGTTTACTTTCCGAAAGAGAAAATGGATAACCCTGTATCTTCCTGTCGCTTAACACCGAGGAAGACGAAGAACAACACAACATGTAACACACCCACACAACGAACTTCTGACCATTGCCACAAGAACAACAACAACAACATAGAGGAGCAACTGATTTTGTGGTGGTCCTTATGTTCAAACATATTACCATCGATGAAGAGACCGTGGAAGTTGCAAAACTCTACAAATCTTTCACCGTTGTCATTATGACCCCCGAGGCTATGTCTCCCCATCACATGTCTGGCCCATAGTTATTAGCGCCAACTTTTGCATTCAAATCCCCCTTAACCATTATAATGTCACATTTAGGTGGTCTGGACCACGTTTAGTTGTTCATAGAAGGAGTCTTTCGCCAAGACATTGTCAGGTTCAGTTGGAGCATAACATTGTATTATTTTAATGTTTCTCATTTTGGTCCGGAAGCTGGCGGTCATAATTCTGTTGAAGACCGGATTCCAGTATAAGAAGCAGTTTTGTGCGGCTCTTGTTAAGAGGAACCCACTCCTGATCACGACCACTACCGGTAGTTCTACCGGAGTACAACATTACAGTGCTACCCTTTGGAGAGATGTTCCGCTGTTCCTCCATCTTATCTCATCAACCCCTAAAATGTTTCATTTATAGCTCAGAAATTCACTCTCTAATTGAAGAAATCGTGCGTTCTTGGGACCTGATCTGATCCATTGTCCAGGAGAGTACGCACATTCCAGAATTTAATCTTTGTCATTGTACGATAGCGAAAAGTCGTAACCGTTGAGTCAGTCCTTATTCGAGGCATAGTTAACGTTTCGTTAGCATATAGAAGATTTCGGATAGTGTAAGTTGCTGGCATACACATCCTCTCCTTTGTTTGTCGGTTTCTACGACAGGCCGTCAAAGGGAAAGGCCGTGGTATTATTCTTACGCCTCACACCACTAGGGGAATGTTTACCTCAACCAAATCCTATATTCTGCATAGAAGCGAAGCGAGCTCTGTTAACTAGTGAACTCTATTAACGTAAATTCCTTCAACCTTCATTGCAAATGTTTATGTAGTAATTCTTTCCTTCATCATTGATTTTTGTTATCCCCAAAGAGGTTCAACTGTCCGTAAATTGATAACTAAACTTGCTCACTAGACTCCTTCAAACCTGCATCACTTGTCAAATTTCTCAAAGACATCGTTGATTAAGAGTGTCATCTATCAAAGCACCCGTTAGTAGTATTAGCATCATTCTCACTCGACGTCATGAACATTGCCGTCATCATCAACACCATTGCTCTCTTGGTAGTCATGGTAGTTGTCCAAAAGCTTTGACGATGCTCCTGTTTAACGAACCATCTATTATTGAATTAAGTTTTGACTTCTGACAGTTGTACTGTGCTTGTATAAAAGCATTGCAGCCTATGGGTATAATATGGAAATTCCAATCAGGAATCCATGCTAGTTTTCTTGGATATAAAATTTGTATTAGAAAGACAAGTAGGACACAGTAAGTCTGATATAGAAGAAACATAATCAAGAGTGTGCATCGTTTGAGCTTTGTAATGAATACAGTAGTTTGTGAATTCCATGATAATTAAATCGAGAATCAAGAACACATTTTATATTGAATGTGCCATGTCCTTAAGCTTAGTTGATTTTCTTGCATTTATGTTGCTTTATGTTGGATATGTTTCCATTCATTCCCCTTTCAATACGTAGATTATATTGCGTCTCATAAAAGATCGAATTCATACATACTCGTCAACTCTTGGACTCAATAGCCACGTTCTGGCGAGCATTATATAATTCAATAGATCTGTAATCGGGGCGACCGGTAGCGCGTTGAGGCGTCAGTCTCATGTTTGACTACCGGCGTTTCGGGTTCGAATCCCGTCCACGACGACGTTTATGGCCATAGATGTGCAGGAGGTGCATGCTGGTAACTGCATTCTCCGAAACCAGTTTATGCCGACGAAACGTCAACTGGGCCACATGGAACAGTTGACGCGCTATGCCCCACAAAGGGTTAGGGCAATTGAGAGAGAGAGAGATCTTTAATCGTGTTCCCTTAATTCGGATCCTGGTTCGTGGAACATTTTTGCTCTTACAAGCGGCATATTAGTCTTGTCAAACGAAATACGCCAAGCGCTCAAAACATATTTTATCAAAATATACACAATTCCATATCATGCAAAAAATTTTTGTTTTCAATACACGCAGCATTGTTCTAGTTCTGCTTTTGATTAAAGATGTAACTATGAATGCGCCGCCGGTGTCATTTTAACTGTCAAAATCGATACGGAATCATAAGTGGATGTTCACACTGCGTGCGATGCCGAGCCGAGCCGGGTCGAGCGATGCAATGCGATTGCAAGCTTTTAAAGCAAGAAAATGAAAAGTCTTCAATTTTAAATGGAATCACGCTTTGAGTGTACACACTGCGCGCGATGCAATGATGAGCCGAGCGATGGCCCGATGTTTTCACAAACTTCTTTGCTTTTTCGTGCGAGTACCGGCTGCTGATTTTTGGCGATGGAATTTAATGGGCTTTGCGATGGAGTTTATGGGCCTTGCGATGCTTTGCGATGTGAAGCTTTTTGAAGCCAGTATGGTGCAAGTACGAGCTGTAAAGTAGTATTTGATGTAAGATCACACTGAAAAAAATGCATGTATGTCTGCTTTTATACCCTAGACTTTTAGGCGCGGCGGTGTGGCAGTGTATACATGGAAATTATGAGGGTCATCTTCTGATTCGATTCAGCCATATCTGTCTGTCTGTCTGTCCGTTTGCACGATAACTTTCGATAGAATGAAGTTAGAAACTTGAAATTTTGGTCAAATGTTTGTAGCATGATCTTGTTGGTTGGTATTGAAAATGGGTAAGATCCGACCGAAGGAACCCCTACAGATGAAATTTCAAAATGAGCGATAACTTTCGATACAATGATGCTAGCGACTTGCAAAATGCGATAAATATTTATAGTGTGGGTTGGTTAGTTGATTTTGAGAATGGGCATGACCCTATTGAATGAACGGCAACCTTCGCTATAAACGTTAGTTCAAATGTAAATATCCAAAATTCGAATGGATGAACGATGAAACTTTTCATTGGATCCACGCCCACAGCTCGAACTGACCATATGAAAAATTCACTTTTAATGCAATGGCCGTTGCCAGTTGGAAGTTTTGGTATCACAACTGGGTCTGTACAAGTCTAGGGTATATACGCTTCGGACTCCGGTTTTGATTCAGTATGGCTCAAATGAAAGGTTATTACCACCGTAATAAGGTCGCGTTTAGAAGGCGTGGTATCACAAGCGGTTTGAGCAGCGGACACCGCTGCGTATAAAGACATAGAGCAGAAGCGGCGGTTTACATATTTAGTGCCGGTGCACATGGACGTCCACATGGAAAAAAAAATGACACCCGACGCTGCGTCACTTTCAATCGGTTAGGAAGAAATACATTACGGGCAATGAAGCGATGCACATGGCCGCAGATAGCTATCCGATAGCTATCGGCGGCATTTTGCCGCCGCGATAGCTATCTGGGATGACGCTGGTTTCTGCTCCTATCTGCGTCATTTCACGCGTCCGCATATCAATTTTTAATAAGCCGGCCCACATACACTCGAACCCGGAACACGGACACGGTCACAATGTTTGATTTGTATGATGTTTCTTAAACCATTCGCTTGAGGATCACTTTTAAGTGCCAATTAATTAATTGTTAATTGTTGATCGTGACTACTACAATTGACAAATAATTTTGAGAAAAAAAATGGTGGGGAGGGAGCTCTCAGCTCGGACGGGGGTTTGTAAGGGGGGTGAAAATGGTGTTAAAAATGCGATATTCCTTATATTTTAGAAGTTATGGCCAAAAAACAGTTTATTTAAAACTAAAAATAACATAAATTGTAAATTCAGTTTGCAGATAGGTATCAAAGAGGGAGGAGCTTAAGTGACGAGGCGTCCGGCGTCATTTGGACGTCCATGTGTACCAGCTCTTACACTGAATTCAAATGCAATCTCGCCGCTCCACAAACTGCGGCGGTGGCCTCAACGGCGAGTCGAGCGGTTTATACATTCATCGTCCTAAAGCCGCTGCGGCTGCCGATTTTTGCGTTTATACTCAGCGGTGCGCCGCTGCTCAATCCGCTTGTGAAACCTCTCGTCTGAGGTCGCGGAAGAGATGATGAAATTCAGCAACACTGGGCCTTTCTTCATTAATGGGATGCACCCAATGACGACACCCTTCCATTTTTAGAGCACTGTTTTGAAACAGAAATAAATTTACTGGGTGAAGCACAAACGACATGATGTCGAACAGATTCTATTCCTTGAACTAAATTGGTCTCTACACTCCATCATTGCGTGCAGTGAACATCTCGGATCATCTTTGCATCGCAAGCCATCGCTCGGATCATCTTTGCATCGCAAGCCATCGTTCGGCTCGGCATCGCACGGCGTGCAATGTGAACACCCACCACATCGCATCGCTCGACCCGGCTCGGCTCGGCTCGGCATCGCACGCAGTGTGAACGTCCACTAATGCTCAACTGGATCAGAAATGGAGGCGAAAGCGTCTGGGAGAGAAATCAGAAAAATATGATTCCGGATCAGATACTCGCCAATACGCGGCCAGTGTAGGCAAAACATTTTCAATTCGCTCGAGAGCATAATAATGTGTGTGGTTTATTTTTGTACAATACTATGGCCATAGTAGCATTATCGAATTTGATACGATTCATCATCCATTTGCTTTGAATAACATATGCATCGAATGAGAGGATCTTATTTCGCAGCGAATGGCTCTCGTCGGTCGACAATGACCGTGGACTTTAGTGTATAAAAACTGTTCTGTGTACGCATCTACTGACTCTTCTCAGCGATATCTCGGTATTGGTACTCATTTGCCCTAACCCCTAGTAGGGCATAGCGCGTCGTCAACTATTCCGCGGAGGACTCCTTTCATAGATACCCTTTTAACAGATATTTTAATTTTTCTGCGAATTGAATGGTGTGTGACAGAAGTTTGTTATCGTAATATTGCAGGTAAGAGCGCCTAAATTCTTTTCCATTAAAAGAAAAACAAGCTAGCCTTCGGTGCATTTGCCACTTTGAAATTTGTAGTAAAACTTGTTCCGATTTCACTGTTCCTATGTATGGTATATGAAATTATGGGCCGATTTCAACCAAATTTTGGAACGGTCGTTCCTATAACAGCTATACGATATAGTAGTCCAATTTCGAGAAAATTAGGGAGTTTAATTTGGCGGCAGATACTATTGAATAATATGAAATTTGAAAAAGATAAAGTTTTTCTCGCAAAGACGAATTTTTGGACCGGTCGTTCCTATGGCAGCTATATGACGTAGTGGTTCGATTCCGTTGGTTCCGACATATGTACAGCGTGCAATAGAAAGAAGGCTTTTTACAAAATTTCAGCTTGATAAAACTGAGCGACTAGTTTGCATAGAACCAGACGGACAAAGCTTAATCGACTCGTCTCATCATACTGACCAAGAATATTTATAGTTTGTATGTTCGGAGATGCTTCCTTCTGTGCGTTGCAAACTTCATGACAAAGTTAATACCCTATCACATCCGTGAAGGGTATAACAATAATTTTTAGGGGTGGTTGTACTCGTCGTTGGCACTCCCGATTCCATTTTACTTCAAGTTGAGTCTACATCCACATAGGGTTGCAAGTGGTGGAAAGGTTAGGTTAAGGGGCTGCCATGATACAACACAGCACATTAAGACCTCTCATGGGTCCATTGTGATACCACCACTAACAAAACACCTCTCTAAGAAGCCTAGTTTCCGAACCAGCCTGTGCTGGCAATGTAGCGATTGAGCTGTATCACACTCATATCCTTGAGGTCCCCCATGTCAAAGTAGAACCAGGAGCGCAGGAATTTCTTCCTCCTGATGGCCAGTGCCGGACAGCGACATAGAAGGTGCAAGACACTCTCCTCCTCATCCTCATCCTCACAACTCCTGCAGTAGTCATGATGAGGAAGACGGAGCCTCCATGCGAGCTCACCAATGGGGCAGTGCCCTGTGATAGTCCCCACCACTCTACTAATGTGCTTTCGATTCAGTGCCAGCAAAGAGGCAGAGCGGCTAGAATCGAATTTCTACCAAATCGTTCTCGTCGTTTGGCAAGTGCGACTATTGAGCCACCTGGTATTGGCCCTATCCACTGCCACAGACTTAATTGCCACTTTGCATGATGCAATTGGCATTCTAATGTCATTGCGGTGCCCATCGTCGACACCGGTTGTCCCCTCGTGCGCAAGATCGTCCGCCCTGCAGTTGCCCGCAAAGCCACTGTGACTCGGTATCCAGCAGAGGGTAATGTTGAAAAAGTAACTCATCTCCATCTCTCCTCCCAGTAAAAACTATCAACTGTCAATTTTTGGATCTGAAAAATATTCCCATTTGGATCACAAAAGTATTCAGACCCAAAAATTTACAGTTGACGGCACATGCTTTACGGAAGGAGCAAGCATATGGAGGAGAAATCGAAAAGTCAGATCCACTTGATCCAGATCAGACCCCCCCCCCCCCCCCCCCCCGCGCTAAATTGCGAATTTAGTCATTTTGACAAGAAGTGAGAAGGGGTGCAAATGCTATACAAATTTATGCTAAAAAAATAACAATTATTAATAAGTAATATTAAATAACTTGGACCCCTAACACAGCTGATGACTTTTGTGCAATAGACATCCACTTCAATATTTTGAAAACTGTTAACCCCAACAAACAAAACTTTCTGAGACGAAATGGAAGATATTGAGCAGTTTAATAGAAAATGTTTGAGCCAATTTTTCCGTATCTACAAGTGTTTTCGAGAAATTCTCACCTGAAAACTACTAGAAAGAGAAAGATCTTCGTTTTTCTCCTGTTTTTTTTTTCAAGTAAATGTATCTTGAAAACTATTGAGTATACGGAGACAGTGGCGCCAAACGCTTTTAATGCATTGATCTTTCATTCATTATCTCAAAGTTTTTCGCTAGGGTTGACGGTTTTCAGATTATTAAAAAAAGGTGTTTTTTTGGCTTTTGGTTAAACTTCACAGCACCCAAACAAACATAAATTAAACTAGGGTAATAAAATCAATATTTTTTGCATTTTGTAATGAGTCGAGGCAGACGAGATTCTAGTGAGACGCAAAGAATCTATTTAAGAGTCTCGGTGCATAATAGGCGTTAGAGATGGAGGCTATTTTAGAATATTGTTCTGTGGTGGTGTCTATAAGATTAGGTTCAGACTAGCGGCCAGATCACTTGGACTGAAACTAACAGATATACATACAAATTGTTCATATTAGAATCACCTTTTTTAACGAAACAATAAATGAGAATTTCGATGATTTCATCAAATTCGCCAAATTTTTGATACTTTATGAGCAAAATTTACATTGAATGCTCAAATAATTCTGTTAGGGCCACTAAACCAAAATTGTTAATAAAACATGAAAATAAACTTATATAGGGATAATAATCACTATCAAGCTTTTTTATATAATATTTATTTGTTATAGCTATTATTATTCCTATATAATTGAATAAACCAGTGATCTACTATCAGCTTATCATTATGAAAATGAACTCTTCGATGACAGAAAAGTTATGGTGCGTAAAATTACAAGTGAGAAGAAAAACTATTCAGTCCTTTACTACCATCAAGATAATCCGACAGCTCCAGTTGCACTAATAAACAAACAAACAGATTTGTACATATGTATACCTGTTCAATATGAACAAATATAAAATGACTATTGGGGTAGATATTTCACTCAAACTAAAAAGTAATTTCGGAAGCGATTGTTTATTTTCCACAGTTAGTAAAATCTTTTTACAGTAGAGTGTCGATAATCCAGATTAATTGGGACCAGATTTTCGACGTCCGTATTATCGACGCTACTGTATTTAGATTTAGATGAGGTGGAGAGTTTGGAGCAGAACTTAAAAAAAAAAATTCAAAAGATTTAAGCGAAAGCTTATGTAGATATTTTACATTTTTAACAAAATTTATAAAACCACTCTATTTAAATATGTAAAATACATAAAACATATAGTAAACAATAGAAAATGAAAAACAAAACCTTGTCTGGAGGATCGCATATTTGGAATAAGCCAAAGAAAATGAGCCTATTTCACACGGTAGGCAGTAAAGTTCAAGCAAGTAGAGCGCTAGGTCAAATTTTCAAAGACTACGATTTTCACGCAACAAAATATCGGATAATTTTTTTTTATTATTTTCCATATTTTTACCGCCTAAATCTGACCTAATAAGCAAAAACACAACTTTTGTCAAAAAGTAGTTCGAAGCCAGTGGCGCACCAGATCGTATGATCGAGGTGATTTTTTCTTTCAGAAAAACACCGAATTTTTTTTTAATAATTTTCCCGTTATCCATGTCCATGTCCAAAATATGACCCATTCAGAAAAAAAAAGACAAATTTGGTCGCACCACCAGCGAGAGTTTGAATTTTAGCCTTAGCACTTAACGTGTTTATCCTCCATTATCTCAGCCACTGCTTATATGGTGCGACTATTCAAAGCATACGATTATTGCTTGCAGTTCTAGCCGCACTCGCTCGGAGTAACGTAGCTCCATATAAAATATAACCAAATAGTGCTGAACGATGATCACTCAATAGTCAGCTCCTTCCTTTCGCGATTAGCTGCAGATGGTTCAATATCTCATGAAGGCTGAAGCAATTATTTTCCTGGATATCCCAATCCTAATTTCTACCAAAAAAAATTGTTTCTATCACTGCAAAAATATATATATATATTTTCAATTAGCCAGACTAACTCTTCACTTTAGTCACATTCACAACGGTCGAATTTCGATTGAGCACAGTGCCAACTAATTTCTAGGCACATTGATGCATCTTTCAGTTCCTATTCCTTTACATGTACTCCATTACGTATGCAATCAATTTTGTATGCAACGCCTTCCCACATATACACTCCACTGTGGTATTGCTGGCTGCAGGTCAGCAGTCAGGACTACATCAGGACTACACATTTCAACTCTCCACTCGACCATTTCAAAAATTTCAGGCACTAAAACCGAAAAACTGTTTTCAGGTCAACAATGAAACTTTGATGAGAAAACTTCTCTCTCCACATGCTTCTTTTCGATATTTTCACTTTTTTTCATTAAATTTTATTTTGAATTTTCGATGGTACAGCCAGCACTTAGCGCGCTATGCCGAGCTCATACTCTCCCCTTTCTAGCCCCGGTGAGAATAAAAACCAAACAACTCGCAGAAATAATGCACAGGAAATATGAAAATCTAAATGAAATTTGAAGTGGAGATAGAAATTTATTTACCGGAAAGGAGAACAACGAACACAGATGAAAACACAATTTGCATATTCCGTAAATGAATGTCCCGAGCACCTAATTCAAGTGGACGAGTACAACGCTGCTGCTCCCCGGGTAGCACTTTTCACTGTATACTCGTATTGCTTTTAGTGAAAATGAAGTGAAGAGTCCTATCGAATCCAAGATATTCGTATCAAATCTATTGACCAATATCTTCGGGGGAGTGTGTCACACTAACGCGACGCGGCAAAAAACTAACTGAAATCCCATTGTGGTCCAAACTGAACAACCATCCATTGGGGGAGAGATAGGCAGATGTGAAGCGGCAGCGCAGCATCCCAGCACCCGAACAAATGGCAAACATATTGGCCATTTGGCGCTTAATAATACTACTGCCGACGCTCGTTTACTTGCCTGCTAGCTTGCTTCGTATAATTTGGACAAGTCCAAGATTACCATGGAAATTAAAATGTCTGAATCATACCCCTACGTAATTAGTTAAAGAGTCAATGGTGCGAAATTTCCAACTATGTTCTCTCCCTGGATCGGTCGGTCATTCAGGGGGATTTGTATGCAAAGAGTCATTCAAGTGAGTTTTGTTGATTGGAATTTTATGGGAATAGTCTAGGACTAAGTGGTAGAGTCATGGTGTGGGTTGTTATAGGACAAAAGGATCATTAGAATCGTCCGCGGTGATGGGAAGGGTATTGGGTTGCTAATTTGGAAATAAAGTCGTATGAAAAGGGTTAGAAATCATTGCCGTAATCCTGACAAGTAACTAAGGATATTACTAATTGCCTTAACCCCTGTAGTTATGTTTTGCTGACGTTCCTTTCGTTAGTTGTTGCTATCACTTCCTATCCCCTATCCGTATAGTCTTTTGCTGATAAGCTTAGATCGACGTGGGAGTTCTAATGGTACCCACACATAGTTTTTTTTTATTTTATTAACGCGCCGGGGAAATGAACCCCTAAATTCTAGATTCAAATCGTAGAGTGGCGACCGAGACCTCACGACAAAACTTTTTTATGTTTCGAGAATTCGTTTATCTTATAATTTTAATCTCTAATCTACACATTATTTTTTTTCAACACAGAGGCTCGCACCCATGGTGTTGGATACTATGCATTCGCTACGGACGAAGAGGAACGTGCCAAACAGAGAAAAGCGCTCGATGAAATGCGAAAGAAAACGCTCGAGCAACAAAAACAGCGTGAAGCACAGCGACTTTCCCGCGAGAAAATTATCGCCGAGCGAGTGAAAGCTGCCAAGAACCGACAGCGAGCTCGTTTAGGATTGCCACCAGTCGAAGGTAAATTTAATGAAATCACTCAAAAACAATAATCTTCTAAATATGCCTGCGTACTATTACAGACGAACCGGAACCTCCAGCTGAACCGCTCTACGACTCCAAGGCCGAAGAGAAACGCAAGAAGAAGGAAGAAAGGGAAAAACGACGTCGTGAACGGGAAGAGATGCAGCGCGAAGAGGAGCGTAAACAACACATTCGCCCATGGGATAAGAATAAGCCTGGCGTGCCTCCTACAAATGACTCCTCCGATTCGGAAAATGGCGATAACTGGAATTACAAACCCGAACGTGAACCCATGTCACAGGAGCAATGGAATGAGAGGAAGCGCGATGAACGGAATCCAGAATTCGCCCCAGTGTCTGGACCATCGGCTGGTCCACCTTTGCGCCAATTTCATGCACAACCTCCACCGGCCACTTACGCTGCTCCCGAATCGGAGGATGCTGGACCCAATCCACTGTTTTTCACCACTAAGAAGGCAACGACCCGACCAACAGCCCGAAAATTCACAAAGCGAAATTACTCGGCTGCAATGGAGGATGATGAGAACCAGACCTCATCGGCGCCAATTACGTCCTTTGATCAGTATCCACCCAGGGGTGCTGAGATACCGCCTCCTCCAACATTTGAATACTATGGACCGACATCGGCCAAACGGGAAAAACTTGCCAAACCCGATTTGGAGAAGTCTATTGAAGCTGGTCTTAAGTTTCTTAGGAATCAGTCAGATAAAGGTGTCCTGCCAACTAAATCGAGTTGGACGTCCAAAGCAGATTATGATTAAGTTTTTGTAATCAATAAAATCTTCTCTCTATAAATCAGGTCTGTTTTATTACTTATACACATAGATTCGTTAAATATTATACAATACTTCACAGTGACCCAGGAAGTTGCCGATTTACATGCTAAAACATTTGAGATGAAGGAGATTGGCAATTTGATGAAATGTATAATGAACGATGGAAAAGATACCTAAAAGTGCTTTTGGGGACGGATTCGAAGCTTGCTAATTTCCCCCCTGATGATACGGCTGAGTAGTAGCTAGAGCCGTATGCAGGATTTTTTCTAAGGGGGTATTTTTCCAAATCGGACAGAAATCCACAAATCGAAGGAATATTTAAAAAAAAACTGTCCATATCAATTTTAATAAATTTACGGTCAGGTAGCAATGAACCAAGGAACATTTCATTTGTTCCTGTTTTAGAATCTATGTTTGTACAAGAAGGTTTTGCTTCCACTTCAAATTCATTTTTATTCATATATTCATTCTTAATTCGTACATTCATGATCTGCTTTGAGTGCATGATTTTGAATAAGCTTCCATTGAAATAGAAACCCTTTTCCGAGCTAAGAATTGGGTTGGAAGCATCTTTCAAAGTGGCACTCAACGTGGAATGTATAGTATGAGGAAAAAACACGTGTTCATATATTTGACTACTCTGTGTCAAATGTTTGACTAATGCTTTTGTTAATTGCCTTGAACCCTCCAGGGCATGGGCGCGTTAACATCTCGTGCATTACTATGCCTTGTTGACATTTCAATAGCATAATAGATTTCGGATGGGTCAGCTGCTGGCGGGCACCTCCTATCCGAGCTGCCTTTTTTCTGACGAGCTTGGAACGTTGTGGGAGTTCTAATAATACCTAAAGACAGTTTTTTATTGATGCGCCGAAGCCATCTCGAAACGCCTTAAGGTCATGGGCATGATTCAGAAACAAAGAAATTGGGTTCCGTACGAGTTAAAACCGAGAGATATTGAACGGCGATTATTTGCATGCGAACAACTGCTTCAAAGGCAGAATCGGAAGGGATTTCTACATCGCATCGTAACCGGCGACGAAAAATGGGTACGATAATCCCAAGCGAGGAAAGTCATGGGGAATGCCCGGACATGCCCTAACATCGACGGCAAAACCGAATATTCACGGCACCAAGGTTATGCTTTGCATTTGGTGGGACCAGCTCGGTGTGATATACTACGAGCTACTGAAACCGAATGAAACTATCACAGGAGATCGGTACCGAACGCAATTGATGCGTTTAAGTCGAGCATTAAAGGCAAAACGACCACAGTACCAAGAGAGATGCTCGGCCACACGTCGCAAAAGTGGTTAAGACATACTTGGAAACCCTGAAATGGGAAATCTTGCCCCACCCGCCGTACTCCCCAGACATCGCTCCTTCCGTCTACCATCTGTTTCGTTCCATGGCGCACGGCCTGGCTGATCAGAATTTTCGTTCGTATGAGGAAGTCGATCCAATCATGGATCGCGTCGAAAGACACCTCCTTTTTCCGAGATGGAATCCGCAAATTGCCAGAGGGATGGGCGAAAGTTGTCGCTAGCGATGGACAGTACTTTGAATAATACATCTGTAAGTACTTTTTGACAATTAAGCTTCTAATTCCAGGAAAAAACAGCGGAAGCAAAGTTGTGCACTCAATTTCTATTGAAAATATCAAAGAGAATAAAGAAAATTTGTTCTCTATTTAAAATCGGCAAATCTGGTTTCGAATTTAGGGGAAATGAAGTATCTCCTTGGTTCAAGGCTAGCATTACCAGACGACCTAGTTTACCGGGACAAGTCTTAGTGTTTGACCATTTGTCGCGCTGGCCCGGTCAGAGCTTAAAATGTCCAGGTTTTCAAGGCTTTTCCAATAAAATTTTAAATAAGACTTATCATTACACAATTATCACCATTTTAGTTTCTTTCATGAAGAAAAGAGTGGCAAAGTTTGCTATGCTTACACGGTGAATAGACTCGTTAAATTGAAGCTTTTCCTTTTCCGTGAATATTGTTCAAGCTGAATTTTCCATACTAGCAAATTTTTGTACAAGTTTTGGTTTTACAAATTTCAGTTTTTTCAATCGTCTTACAATATTTTGACATTAAAGAAGCAATTTAAATCCGTCTGCTAGATTTGGGTTGGGGCGAAGAGGCGTCAGTCTGACTACGTTCGTTACGGGTTCAAGTTCCGTCCACGGCGCTCGTGGCCATAGATTTTTGCCTTGCAACATCTACCGACTTGTCGCAGGTAAGCGGCTAAATGGGAGTAGGGGCTGCATGCTGGCAACGTGCGGCGTTTGAAACTGGTTAAGGCCAACAAAACGTCAACTAAGCCACATGGAAATGTTGACGCGCTATGTCCAACTAGGGATTAGGGCATATGAGTATGGAAGCTGTAGAACAATACGGGTTCGCGAAGAAAATTTCAGCTTATGTCTTTGATAACGCTAAAAATAATTTTGAAGGCCTGGCACGCAGCAGAAACAACATCTTTCTTTCATTAAGGCAAAAACAGCATCATAGTTGGGATCGGCTGTTCCATTCTCCATTGACCAATTTCAACTTTTTGACACAGATTTTCTATTCGCCTGTCGTTGTTGGAACGTTGTGGGAGTTCTAATAATACCTAAAGACAGTTTTTTATTGATGCGCCGAAGCCATCTCGAAACGCCTTAAGGTCATGGGCATGATTCAGAAACAAAGAAATTGGGTTCCGTACGAGTTAAAACCGAGAGATATTGAACGGCGACTATTTGCATGCGAACAACTGCTTCAAAGGCAGAATCGGAAGGGATTTCTACATCGCATCGTAACCGGCGACGAAAAATGGGTACGATAATCCCAAGCGCAGAAAGTCATGGGGAATGCCCGGACATGCCCCAACATCGACGACAAAACCGAATATTCACGGCACCAAGGTTATGCTTTGCATTTGGTGGGACCAGCTCGGTGTGATATACTACGAGCTACTGAAACCGAATGAAACTATCACAGCAGATCGGTACCGAACGCAATTGATGCGTTTAAGTCGAGCATTAAAGGCAAAACGACCACAGTACCAAGAGAGATGCTCGGCCACACGTCGCAAAAGTGGTTAAGACATACTTGGAAACCCTGAAATGGGGAATCTTGCCCCACCCGCCGTACTCCCCAGACATCGCTCCTTCCGTCTACCATCTGTTTCGTTCCATGGCGCACGGCCTGGCTGATCAGAATTTTCGTTCGTACGAGGAAGTCAAAAAATGGATCCAATCATTGATCGCGTCGAAAGACACCTCCTTTTTCCGATATGGAATCCGCAAATTGCCGGACAGATGGGCAAAAGTCGTCGCTAGCGATAGACAGTACTTTGAATAATACATCTGTAAGTACTTTTTCACAATTAAGCTTTTAATTCCAGGAAAAAACGGCGGAAGCAAAGTTGTACACCCAATTTCTATTGAAAATATAAAAGAGAATAAAGAAAATTTGTTCTCTGTTTAAAATCGGCAAATCTGGTTTCAAATTTAGGGGAAATGGAGTATCTCCTTGGTTCAAGGCTAGCATTACCAGACGACCTAGTTTAGCGGGACATGTCTTAGTGTTTGACCATTTGTCGCGCTGGCCCGGTCAGAGCTTAAAATGTCCAGGTTTTCAAGACTTTTTCAATAAAATTTTAAATAAGACTTATCATTACACAATTATCACCATTTTAGTTTCTTTCATGAAGAAAAGAGTGGCAAAGTTTGCTATGCTTACATGGTGAATAGACTCGTTAAATTGAAGCTTTTCCTTTTCCGTGAATATTGTTCAAGCTGAATTTTCCATACTAGCAAATTTTTGTACAAGTTTTGGTTTTACAAATTTCAGTTTTTTCAATCGTCTTACAATATTTTGACATTAAAGAAGCAATTTAAATCCGTCTGCTAGATTTGGGTTGGGGCGCAGAGGCGTCAGTCTGACTACGTTCGTTACGGGTTTAAGTTCCGTCCACGGCGTTCGTGGCCATAGATTTTTGCCTTGCAACATCTACCGACTTGTCGCAGGTAAGCGGCTAAATGGGAGCAGGGGCTGCATGCTGGCAACGTGCGTCGTTTGAAACTGGTTTAGGCCAACAAAACGTCAACTAAGCCACATGGAAATGTTGACGCGCTATGTCCAACTAGGGATTAGGGCAAATGAGTATGGAAGCTGTAGAACAATACGGGTTCGCGAAGAAAATTTCAGCTTTTGTCTTTGATAACGCTAAAAATAATTTTGAAGGCCTGGCACGCAGCAGAAACAACAACATATTTCTTTCATTAAGGCAAAAACAGCATCATAGTTGGGATCGGCTGTTCCATTCTCCATTGACCAATTTCAACTTTTTGACACAGATTTTCTAATCGCCTGTCGCTGTTTGGAGTGTCTCAGTGAGACCTTTCCTGAAGCGGAAGCAATTGCCTCTTTGTGAGTTCTATCAAGCTCGATCGTCAACCCTAGATCTTCAGAGGACTGTAGTGATTTGATAAATCCCATTCCAACGGCCACAACCTCTTGACATAGCAGATTTCTTCATGTCACATTTCTATATACCTGACAGTTTCAGATCAAGGTGTTTGGTCCCTAGTGTGAACCCAATGTTAGGCGTCCCAGTTATACCAGTTGCAAGTTGTATCACGCTTAAAAATAGACACTTTACATATTTTAAAACAAATTATTACAAAAGAATGTGGTCATTTGAGTATGTACAATATATAAAATAAAAAGCTTAAGGTCGCCACAACCGACAACCATTTTGAACGTGATCATGCATCGAGGGGAATGGCCAGTGACAATTGACGGTACATATGTATTTTACCGGAGGTGAAGGCATATGGACGAGAAATCGGGAAAAGTCAGTGTGTTGACATTTAATCAGAGTTCGTTAAAACACAGCTAATGCATAACTTCCCCGATATGCCGCTTGTATCACTTCAGAACGGAGACGGGAAACCTTTTTTTTTTTTAATTCACAATTAATCTCCATATGCTTTAAGCCTTTAAGTTTGTACTAGTAAAAAACCTGAATTCTATTTCTTCATTCAATATCAAGAACACTGACAATGTAGCGTCTTCGTTCGTCCTTTTTTGGTCCTTTCATGGTTGAAGTGCTGGTACACGTTAACCAAGCTAGCACAGCTTTCAACAATATCATTTAATAGCATGCTAAACCAAACCATCGCATATGCAAGAACCTATAGTACCTATACTGCAAACGATGTCATACTTATCCTGTAAAATCCTTAAACATACTTCTCCTATTCCCATCTCAATTTATATCTTTTTCAAACAAAAGAAACGTAACATTTCAGCTGTATGCACATATATGTGCTGTAAGCAAGTAAAACTTGCATGGAAATAATCTCTTTGCTAAAATGCCCTAGGGCACTTCGGATGAAAATCCAGGCTGGTGACCGTTGTAATTAAATTTCATGGTTCTCTTTGAAAGTATGCGCTTGTATATGTTGCTTTAATTGGATTAATTCCTTCTCTATGTCCTGGAAATTTACGTAATGTCCTCTATTGGACTGTCAAGCTTATTGCTTTGGATGTTTTTTATATGTTCTTCACGTTTTTATTCAACGACTTTGACAATATGTATGTGTATTTTTGGAGCTGACATGTATAGGGGTAAATTTATTTGTCGAATCTTACGTAAATCGGAGATTTTCCTTTAGAAAATGTACACTGTGATTCCAGCGAATAGGTTTTGAGTTCATGGTTTTGGGCAATTAGAAATTATGTTTGGGATTTCTATTTCTTGTGGGTACCTTTAATAACGGTAGAACCTCTGGAATGGCTGTATGGTAGTTCTCTGAGAAAGCCAATATTCAGAAAGGCTGGAATACTTCGAGCTCTATTGATTCTTTGTATTTTTACTGGCGAGTTCCTGCGCGCCATCGTACTCGGTTCCGGCCCACACGACTTACCCAGCGACACGCACTCTTTCACCACAAATCGGTGCCATGACATTCGTGGACACCCCCTTTGTCGGTCTTCATTGGGAATAGGGTCCCATTTCATGGCATGTCCAGAACTGCAGTTATCACATTTCCGCATTGTGTGATCTATTCTGTAATGAACCACCTGTAATGAAATATATTATGGTCTGGTATTGCTGCTCCCACCGGCAGATCGAAGCAGCACCTGATGAGTAGTGATCTGTTGGTGGTGCGAAACCAGAGGCCGAGGGTCCCATTACACCCGGACCCAGGTGCGACCGCGTGGGCGTCTGATCCGTCCGCCAACCATTCCATCCTTATCGATTTTTTTTTTCATTCCCCATTTTTACCTTCTCTGTTTGTGTTGTCTTCCCCAGGCCTATAAATTTTTGTTAATACATAAAGGACAGGGGCAACGAGCGGCGAAAACTCAGCCCGCATCTCCCGAACTGAGCTACAGCAAGCATAGGCCGCTGCTTAGCTCGTTGAGGGGTCTTTTTCTTCGCCAGATGACACGGCCCGACCTTCACGGTCACTATGCTACCTAGGCTCCGTCCCCACGGGCATTTTCGGATGCCCACCAAACCGTCCGTTACAATTCACTGCCATTTTCGCCTGCCTTTTGAATTCGTCGATTGTCATCTGACCCGTACGCTGACTCAGCCCTTCATTCGACATTATTTCAGGCCAAATTGACTTGCGGAGAGGGTTAAACACTCGGTTACTGTCATAGTGTGGTCAGTAATCACAGCCAAGGGCATGAGGACCCTGCTTCTCTACTCAAAACGTCGATTATATAAGCGGGTCAATTAGTAGCATCATTTGGAATGGAATGCACTACTTTATCCTACACAGTTCTAAGAATACTAAACCAACCACCAACTCTTGATTTAACAGAGATTGCAAAGAGGCCATAAAGTGAAAAGAACTGAGAGAAATTTACAATACTACGCGTAACACCTGCAAATCTATTATCAGTTTGACAGTAAAATCAGGCAGAAAGTGTTCGTTCAACGGAAAGGTAGCAAAGGTTTCTGGTCACTCGTCAAATCTGTGAAGAATAACTTCACCTATTCTTCTATTCCACCACTGGTAGATGATGGTAAAATATATAGTGAACCGCAAGACAAGGCCAACCTGTTGGCCGAAACCTTTGTTGCAAACTCTTGCCCACTACCGCGTCCGCCAGCCATACCCTTATGTGATTCACACCAGAGACCGTTGCATTTCCGCACTAGGGAAGCATTTAAAGTACTCTCAAAGCTCGATGTATGAAAACCAGCTGGATCTGATGGAATCTCCCCCTTAGTTCTCAGACACTGCGCTTCCTCGTTAGCTAAATTTCTGCGAAAACTCTTTTACCTGTCCTGCTCTACAGGAGTGTTTCCATCATCGTGGAAGCTAGCTCATGTCCAACCAATCCCCAAGAAAGATGAAGCATTTGATCCCTCTTACTACCGACCAATAGCACTGACTTCGACCCTATCAAAAGTCTTCGAAACACTGGTTAGCAACCAACTAATGAGCTACCTTGACTCACACCATTTCATCAATGATCGGCAATATGGTTTCCGTTAGCAAGTCAACAATTCATTGACAATGTATTGATAGTACACAAGCAGTACATTAATCGTACATTAATGCAAAAAGCGTTACTACTTTGCCTTCACCCCTAGTGGGGCATAGCGCGTCAACTACATACTCCTGCGCGCCATCGTACTCTGTTCTGGGCAATAGGGCGCAACTCCCCAAAAGACTTACCCAGTGCCTGACACTCCTTTTCCACAGATCGACGCCATGTGATTCTAGGGCCCCCTCTTGGTCGGCCTTGGTTGGAAATCGGGTTCCATTTCAATGTATGCAAAGCAATGTAGTTATCAATCACTCTTCCGCAATGTGTGACTTATCCACTGCCATTTTCGACTGCGTATCAATTCGTCGATTGGCATCTGCCCCGTACGCCGATTTAGCTCTTCATTTGATATTGTTTCGGGCCACAATATTCTTAGAATTCGACGAAGACACGAGTTGACGAAAACTTGCAGCATTCTGGTAACTCTTACGGAAACTTACCATATACTAGAGCACCAAATAGGAAGGTACACTCGACGCCATTTTGTTGACGACGAATGGAGAGTGGCAGGCATGTTCACATGACAGTTCCCAGCTGTCAACATTAGTGCTGTCTGCTGTAGTCAATCTCCATTTGATGTCAACAAAATGGCCGCGCGAGCGTACTCTCCTTTTTACGAGTAGAGACTTACATATACTGCTCCCATACAAAAACATAGACAGTACTAGAAGGCAAAACAGGCCCAGGTTGGACTTGATGCTGAGATAACTGCTCTGCCAGATTTTGGACAGCATGCCGTATGCGCATTTAGCCTGGTTGATACGAGAAGTGATGTCCTGTTTCGTACCACCATTTTCGGCAACAATGCTACCCAGGTAGGCAAAGTTGTCATCCTTCTCCACAGGCTGCCCATTAATATTGATGGCAATAAGTGTCGGATTTATTTTTCGCAATGGCGAGCTAAGAACCTTGGTCTTGTTGGTATTAATCTTTAGCCCAACCTTGCATGCGTCCTCCTCACGATCTAACGCCATTGCGGACAGATCCATGATTTTGTAGGAGTCGTCAGCGTAGTCAAGATGTTGTAGATAAGATGTCAAAGTCCATTGAACTCCTCTGTTGAGTCCGGATAGGACTGCATGCAACACATTGCCGATCACTATGAGGAATATGATCAGTGAGAGGATGCACCCCTGCCAAACTCCACTGCGAATCTCAAAGTCCCCCGACACCTTACCATTTCGCGCCGTCATAGGTTGCCTTAATAATAGCCACAAGCTTCTCAGGGATGCCTCTCCTGCATAAGCCCGCACGTATAGAATCCCGGTTTTATGTCTGTAAGAAAGGCATTGGCCAAAGTACGGTGCCGCGTCCTAGCCAGTGCCGGACATTTATATAGAAAGTGTAAAAGAGTCTTCTTCTCCCCACTGTCCCTGCAACTACGGCAACACACCAACGCTAATCGAGGCTATCGTTTTGAGTAAGCCATATAAAGAAACCAACCAACCAATTAGTTGATTTTCTTTCGAACCTTGTCCTTAAATTGATTTTAACGTAGCAGATACGAGTATAATCCCATTGTCCTCTCTCAATTCAGGAACACATCGCCCATTATCTGACAACCACCTAGCAATATTCGAAATCAGACTGCACACTGCGAGTAAGAGAAAATCTATATTCCCGTATTCAGTTCCATCGAAGGCTTAGCGAAACGCACAATGCAATAAGTGAATTATTTCATAACTTTTCTCAAGCAAACAATAATCTTGGAACAAATAAAGTTTTGCAAAACTTTGAACATCATTCCGTAAAAATGGTTCTAGTCGCCATAGCATCTTATCTCTCTTCTGTATCTCTATTAGTATATGCCACAAGCAACTTTGGCTTCCGTCCTAAGCTCAACTTGGGGACTTTGCATCGTAAGCCGCCCGACATCGGATATGGATAATGGCCGTATATAAATATTTAGGGGAACAGACGAGATGAAATTCAGCCGCGAGATATCTTCTTCAAGTATCATCCGATGTTTGGTCTAAATGTCCTGTTTTGTATCTTTAATGGTCGTACGAACACATACAGTTTGTATAGGTAAAGAGTGAAGGAGTGAATGTTTTCTACTTGCAAACATGTCTTGTTATGGTGTTGATGCTCTAGCGAATTTGGTAATTGTAGTGTCTTGGTATTTTTTTAACGAAAACCTTACAGCTGGATTGCGAGTAAATGACTCGCAGCTTCGTATGTAACGAAAAACCGGATCATGACTCATTTTTTGCAGCGACGGAAGCGATTACGCAGCGTGTTCCAAGGCAAAGCAGACTTTATGACAGATAAATAGTTGGGGTAAAAAGGAAAATGTTGAAAATGGTGGATATTGAAAATGAAAGATGCGAAAACTAAGGAAAATGTATTAAATATTGAAAATTCATAATGTGGAAAATAAGAAAATTAGACAAGTGGAAAATGTGTTGTTTTCGCCATACATAAGAACAAAAAAATTAAAAAATGAGAATGAGAAAAATAGAAAAAATGGAAAAAAATCAATTAGTATTAGGCAGTATCCCCAAACCTTCGTCCCGGTGTCTATTCTATTTTATTCAATGTCCCTAAATACTGCGAGAATTAATTGTTGGATAACCTTTTAATTACTCAATAGTACTAATCCTTTCCGTTTGAAAAACTCTCCTATCAAAGATTATATCATGTCACAAATCGTATTTCTCATTTCTTGTATTACCCACTCAGATTTAGTGCATATCCTGCAACCCTTATAAAGTTAATATCCATATACTCACAGCTTTGTATACCTATATAGTACATTCATATTTGAATTGGGAAAGTCACGCCGATGACTCACAGGAAAATCCCATTTGAAATTCCCATCCTTTACATATTCATGGGATCACAATGGAGAGAAGCCGGCTTTTGGATCAAAACGATACACTTGAGATTGTGCCTCCCTAAATATCATATTGTTGTGAATGCAGTAAAGTGGAAGGATAGCATACAAGTTCTGGTGGAGAGGAAGCAGTGGAACAAAGCAAATAAAAGGAATAAAATGTATGCTTTTTCGCCATTTAATTCCCCACATTTTTATAGGAGAGCTTTGGGAATTATACGGAGAAAAAATAAATGTGTCATTTTCCGTTGGGGATATTCGGGTGAGAAAACAGAAATCAATTATTGATATTATTTTGTTTTGTTGAGGAAATCCAATAGCTTTTATCTTAATTTATGTGTATTACGTTTGTGTTTTGTTCCGTAATGAAATGACGAACCACGTCGAATGTCGGATAAAGGGGCCTTTTATGCGATCCTATGCATTTCAGATCAGTTTCAGTGATGGAAATCCTGCATGGTTTTCCGTCAGTTTTCAATTGCATTTTTTTCATATCCGTATTATTTTAGTTCTCTGAAGATTTCAATGACTTCTCCATGGGATTCGCTTTATTGTAGAGGACTAAATCGGATCTTACTGAAGAAGGGGGACAAGCTAAACTGTAACAACAACTGGGGCTGTTCTGCACTGCCTATAAAATATCCTACAAAATCTTATGAGTTAAGAATCAATCATCCTCTGGATTTACAAGGCTATCGTTAGACCTATATTAGAATATGGTGCAATAGTCTGGTGGAAAAGAGCATTCACTGTTGCTGGTAAGATCACCTTAGGCAAGGTGCAGAGACTTGCATGCCTAATGGTGACGGTGACGGGGGCTATCCGCTCTTGCCCATCTAGTGCTCTTGATGTACTGCTCGACCTACATCCAATACACATCCACATAAAAGCACAAGTAGCATGCGATGAGAATGTAATTTTTTTAATTCAGCACAAATTAGCTGGCTTAATGAACGTATTCTCACAAGTATGCCATCTGATCATCTTGTGAGGGAAAGATCATTCAAGAAACGGTTCACCGCCGTTATATGGGACAGAGAACACTGGCAGGAGAAATATACCAATCTCTCCCCTCATACTAACATGTGGTTTACGGATAGCTTGAAAACCAGTGAAGGTACCGGGGCGGGCATTGTGGGTCCCAACCATCGGACTTTCATATCCATGGGCAAGTTTGCCAGTGTCTTCGTGGCGAAGGTGTACGCCATCGAGACATGTGCCGAGTTATGCCTGAAGATCGGCTACGACAACAAGGACGTGGCTATATTCTCTGATAGCCAGGCGGCCATAAAAGCGCTCTCAAGAAGTACAGTAACATCTAGGATCTTAAATAGTTGCCTAAAAGCACTACATAAAGTTAGTTCTCGGAACAGAGTAACTTTATTCTGGGTCCCTGGCCATGCTGGCATCAGTGGCAATGAACAGGAAAGGAACAAGGTTAGAACCATCTGTGGTCTCCTGACTGGTTACTCAGGCCTGAGAGGCCACTTGAGAACTATGGGGATTGTTCCTGACTCGAGCTGTCGCTTTTGCGGTGAAGAAGATAAGACTTCGACCCATATTTTATGCGATTGTGACGCATTAGCCCGGCGACTTAGAGACTGCTTCGGAGCATCCTACCCGGAGGCTGATGATATCGCCTCGGCTTCATTATTCCTCCTGAGCAAATTTATTAGCTCGATCAAACTCGATCGACAGGTCTAGGCCTGTTACCAGACACAGGGCTTTAGCACAATGGGCCACTCAGCCTCTGTGGTCTGAACCCTTTAGGGGTTCAACGCCCACCCTAGAATCTTATCTAATCTAATAATCAAACCATATGCCGAACAGTGACCAGGGACGCTTAAAATCTGGGGCACTCCATAACTCACCAATTATTCACGGTCACGGTAAAGCTGGTGCTTGAAAAATGCTACAAGTTCAACGCGACGCAGCATCCAATATTCGTGGATTTCAAGCAGACATTGGCCGACGCATATACCATCATCTCAGAATTTAATTAAGTTTTAGGGCCGTTTTCACAATGTCTGGTTAGAGTTTATCCTTATAGATAAACACTAAACGACACCCATCCTATAGTTAAAATTTTATCGGACGATAATTCCAAACAGGTGATAGGGGCTGCCGAGATTTTGACGGCTAGAACAATTAAACTGGTCACAAAAAACAAAGTTCTGAAAATTCAGTCGACGGAAGAAGATTTGAAGCTCTCAGCTGCAAATTAATGCTCAGAGACGGTATAGACGTAGAACAGAATAGAACAGGTGGCAGAATCCCGCCTCTGGCAATTAAATTTATTGTACTTATCCGTTTTTTTCACTTATCCGTTGCCAAGGTAGGCCAGTAAAAATCGGAAATTTAGGAGTCTTAAAGGAAATGATCGGGAAACAGATTCTTTCGGTTTCACACTCAAACTTAATTTCGTTTAAAACGAAGGTGAGTATGTACATGGCTATTATCGCTTTCCTTCGCATACCTTATTTCGGTTTGAAATTGTGCATAGTCAGAAAAAAAATTGCTGGATGCAAATATGCTGGGATGAAACGGCTGCAGTCACATGCACAAAGCGTGAAACGGGCGACCTAGGGATACATGCGGGGGGTCGCAACACCCTAAGAGCGGAGCTACCCCAGTTCGTTCCAAACCGAAATTAGCCATGCACACTTGTGCGATACCTCGGGTTGTGAATTAACAGTTGCTTGTGTGGGCTATGCTCGCTCCGCGCTTAAGGGATCACAACCCTCAGTATCGCACAAACATGGACGATCGCTTCGCTTGCTCTGGACACTGCATGGCTATTTTCGTTTATATCGCATGCCTTATTTCGATTTGAAACCGATACTGTAGATGCATAGCTTATTTCGTTTATATTCCGATGAATACTTTCGTTTCCAAACGAAAGTGTCTATAAGGATTATTTCGTATGCCTTACTTCGCTATGGCTTATTTCGGTGCTTCGATACAAATGTCCTCAGGATAGCTCAAGACGCACACACACACACACTTCACATAAACGTGAAGAAAACCGGTCCACTTGTATCATGTTCGAGTTCGACAGTGTATGGTGACACTTAGGTGCATATTTCACGTATTTTAAAAAAGGTTTGATACTCAAATCGGGTTTTGAAAACTTTAAATCTGCATTTTTGAGTGGTTAATTTCGGTGAAAAGCCATATGTTACTCTGATTAAGCCCTATAGTTCCCCGAAAACTGCATTTAAATCGTATCTATAGTTTTTAAATTAACAAAAAGATAAAAATTTCGAAAGCCATCGCTACGCATTCTATTAGTGATGATAATGTATGTATGTATACTTCAGTTAATTTCTTTTTTTGCATTATTTGACATGCAGATTTATTATGAGGATTGATAGATTTCTTAGTTCCCCAACAAATTGAAGTATTTAAAAAATTCAAAACTTCAATATGTACATATGTACAATATTTTAATGAAGAGAAAATTAATAACAAACATTTTATAGTATAAGTATGAGCCTATTCTTAGAGATAAATATCCTCGTACATACTCGTTGATTTATATTTATAGATGTAAAAACTTGCCAAAAGTTATATGGATGGGTTGCTTCCGTTTTCATGCCGTCCGTCGGTCGTTACGCTAACACTTACCACTAGCAAATTTAAATAATTGATGAAGGTACGCAGAATGGCATTCTTCCCGGAGAATTTATTGATTTTGTAATTAAGATGAACGGAAATATTTTTTTTTCCTTTCAGTCGTTCGGCAATTCGTTTCGTTCTGATAAAGTATGAAGCAAGAATGATGGCCTCTTCGCTTTTGTTTGTTTCTTTTTTTTTCAATATTTTGTTTGGTTCTTTGGTAATTCGGCAATTCTGCTATCAATAAATTACAAGCTGTTGAGTCGTTAAGAGTATTAGGAAAAATGTTAGTATCATCTTTTGGGACATTGAGTTGTTAAAAGTCCTCAGAGAGCAACGAGATGAAGATGTTGACGTTGAATAAATAATGGGAAGGTACTTAAAGTTGGAGGAAATTTACCGCTGACTAGTGTCCTAATGCTTTCATTTTAGTTTGATTCAGCTGCCAAATAAACAAATAAAATTGAACCAATGTATAGTATAGTAGTCCGGATAGCGCAACGGTTAGCACGTTCGTCTTCTACGCATTGGGCCCCGGTTCGATTTCTACTGAATGCGGTAGTTTCCGATGAAAAAGGGGATTTACATGTCGGACAATGAGCCCGCTCAGATGTCAAATGAGTACCCATTTATGGGGTAAATAACTCGGTTGAGCGTGTTGCTGATCACACACCTCTGCACAAGACCGTTACGATCTAGAAAATGAGATGATGCTAATTTATCTCGAGGCCATGGTTCAAATTGGACTGTTGCGCCAGTTATTTATTTTAATGTATTCCAAAGAGCAATAAGTATACTCACCGCGACCAAGACGATGCTCATAGGCGGCGAAAGTTAATATGAGTTCAACTTTGTCCGAGTCAACACGACGCGGAATGTCAATTCTCACATCGCTGGATCGATGTTTTCTTTATGCCAAGTAGCAGTCGATCTGTAAAATGTCATGATTCATTCGTGTGCAGGACAACCCGAACGGGAAATGGTTTACCATCGTCTCTTTTCCCCTGCAGTTACAACCTGCAGAAGTTCAAACTAATCATTCACCGGCATTTAATTCCATCTGATGCAGCTGAATCCATCCTAACTCCCTCACTCCAATTTCCCTTACCCGCCAAAGCTATGTTATTTCATTAAAAGGTATCTCCTAAGTTTTGACGTTAACATAAAATGACACAAAAAGGGCGACGATGTTCATCGGCACTTTAGGCCTGTGCCATGTACTATAAATATAAATATATTTCACTTTCAACCATTTGCTTTTAAGTTGTGATTTGCTTTGAAAAATGTTACTCCAAGGAACTAATACTGTAGGTGGGCATCATTGAATAAATGCGCCGCTGGCATGAGTTGCCTTCAATGAAATTATGTCTTTTGGACCTTTAAGTCCATTGATTTATTTATATCCTAAATGTCCTTTAAGTTGAGAGCGATGTTCTCTAGATTTGGTTTCTGTTTCATTTTATGCCTAAGAAAATGTTTTCCTAACTAAAGTACTCAAACAACTGTAACGGACTGTTTGGTGGCATCCGAAGATGCCCGTGGGGACGGAGCCTAAGGTAGCATAAGACCGTGAAGGTCGGGCCGTACCATCTGGCGAAGAAAAAGGCCCCTCAACGAGCTAAGCAACGGCCTATGATTGCTGTAGCTCAGTTCGGGAGATGTGGGTGGGGTTTTCGCCGCTCGTTGCCCCTGTCCCTTACGTATTAACAAAAATTCATAGGCCTGGGAAAGACAACACAAACAGGGGAGGTAAAAATGGGGAATACAAAAAATAGCCGATACGGATGGAATGGTTGGCGGACGGATCACACGTCCACGCGGTCGAATCTGAGTCCGGGTGTAATGGGACCCTTGGCCTCTGGTTTGGTACCACCAACAGATCACTACTCATCAGGTGCTGCTTCGATCTGCCGGTGGGAGCAGCACTACCAGACCATAATATGGCTCATTACAGGTGGTTCATTATAGCCCCCATACGATGCAGTCCGTCGTCAGATCGATCTGACGATGGATCGCCACAAAATATATGACGATCTCCGCTGCACACACACGGTACGATTTTCGTGCGATGCGATAACGAATGACAATTCAAAAAATAGGTTATGATTCACTCCAAATCCAACCTGCATTAATTTTTGTTAGCTATTTGGATTTGTGTGACATTTTCGTATGCTACATATTTGATATTTCCATTGCAGAGCCATTTAAAATCATCAGAATCCCTCAAATTCATAGTTGAGTGATTTGAAAATTTAATATTTACTTGCGATAATCACATACACCATCCAATCGATCGTCAAACCGACGGATTGCAGTAAAATCGCACCAAAAAATAGGCAGATAAAATTTGATCGTCAGATCGATGAAATCGTCAACGATAGTCACATACACTGTGCAATCGATCTGACGATCAAAATATCGTCAGATCGATCTGACGACGGATTGGATCGTATATGGGGGCTATTACACAACATCAATAGTACTTTAGCGCATTCGCACCACAATTCCCAGTCGTATGATACCCGTCATGCCTACATATCACTTCCTCACCGATAACATCCTTTTTCCTCTCCATAGGACTAAAAATGCATTCAAAAGTAGTCTACTGCATTTGCCTCATCACCCCTAGTTATGTGATACCCATCCAGCCTGGATATTGCTTCCTTTCCAAGAATATCATTTCTCCTATTCAAAGGACTCAAAATGTCTTCAACAGTAGAATATCCTATTCGCCTCATCACCCCCCGTCTTATGATACTAATCTTGCCTAGATATCGATTCCTTGCGAAGAACATCCTTTTTCCTCTCCAAAGAACTCAAACTGCCTGCAACAATTGTCTGCTATATTCGCCTCATCTCCCCCAATCATATGATAACCTTCATCCCTTGATTTGACATCTTTTTCAAGAATATCCTTTTTCCTCTCCAAAGGACGCAAAATGCCGTCAGTTCAAACCGGTGGATTCAAAACACCTTTAACAGAACTCCAGTGCATAGGTCTCATTACCGCAAGTCAAAATATACCCATACGTACCAGCTTTGGTTTCTGTTTCATTTCATGATTAAGAGAGTCCTTTTATCCTGACGCACATTTCCAGCTGCACCAAAATAAAACCATGTGGTACTTATAATAAAAAAAGAAGCAATGTACCAAATTTTGTTGAAGCACGGACCACGAGTAATGCCTGGGAGATTTTTTTCTTCCAAATCATTGAAAAGACTTAAGCGAGAAACTATATTTTTCTTTGAAATCTTTGAAAAGACTTAAGCGAGAAACTCTATAAAATTTCACATTTTTGGGTATATCTTTTTATCTACTGCACGGATCAGAGCAAATGATAACCTATGTGGGGCACAGTTAATCCGTGAGAAAAGAAAGCAGATCTCGATACGCTCCCTACGAGGCTGTAGCCCTGTCAAAGAAGAACGACAACAACGAGAACAAGAAAAGTTTTGAAAAATATCTATTTTCAAACTGTCGTATCTCAGGTGTCGTATCGGCTTCCAGTTCTCAAAACTTCGTAAGACGACCGAAGACAATAACCATACCAAATTTGGACCTTCACGATTACCCGGGATCGGAGCTGTAGAGGTCCGAAAACCCGTACTGTTGTGTTGCGTAAATATAGTCTTGGTCACTTTTTCTTCGGTTTATTTGTCGATTTTTTCAATTTTCTTTGTCGGGTGGGACGCTCCCGCGTCCCTAAATTATATTTGTTCTTTTTCAGCATAATTGTCCCTGGCTTCTTTAAGTCGTCTCGTCACCATTCATCTCGATGAGCTTTACTTTCTGTTTTAGTTGTCAGTTCTAGGGACTACCAGCTATGAAAATGGAGTACTCACCTCCTTCGAGAGTTGTCTTTTTTGCAAAATTATAAGAAAAGTTTTATTGTTAACTAAGTTTATGCTGATACACTTTTTGATTAGTAATCAAATAGTATCCAATTAAAAGACATTTCCATCTTCAGCAGAGACCTTTCCAAACCGAACCGATTAATCTCATAATGACATTCATGAATTCATCATAACTTAATTTCATCAAGTCCAATCGTATTTTCTCCGAAAACTCGATGGTATTAGTCGTGCACATTGTTCATATTTGTCTGAAGTTATTGAATTGAATTATGCAAATCTTCTGCGAGTATCTTTGTTGAGTAAGAACGATTTCTGAGAATCATCTATTAGCAAACAGATCTGGTAAATTAACAAACAATTGTCTAACAATTTGAGTTTGTTCAAGTGGATATGAAGACATCCATCAAGTGGATGTCACATTCAATATTGGAACGTGACTATTGTCAAATTTAGTCAATTACACATAATGAGATAATTAAAAATCAGATTGAAAATGACTGTTACAATGAAGATATTGATGTTTAATATTTCAGTATTTTAATATTAATGCATACACCACATTTATGTACTTATATCAGAATGTTTTCATGGGGGCGTTAGAAAGCACGCAAAGATGTATTTGCAATGAAGCCGAGTCTTTGCCGAAATAACCGTAACCGTTCGATTAAAATCAACGGTGGGGCAGGGGTGGATGATTGCCCTCCCTCACCCCATGGCTTGTGCCGACAGATAAAAGCATATCTAAACTAAAAAATTATCTAAATTCAAAAATTTAAGGTCTTTCCAGACGATACGATCCGATTCCGATCCGATTCCAATCCGATGTCGTTCCAGATTTCAATCCGATTTGTTAGCGATTTGAATCAAATTCAATTCCGAAAAGCCTTCGATGAGCTTTCGATTTCCTTCGCATGTATTGGAGATTTGTGTGCAGTCCGATCTCGATCTGCTATTGTTTCCGTGTTTTACTATCATTTCAGTGGCGTTGAGCGCTTTCAGATTTTCCGTGGGTTATTATCGAGAAGAAAGTGTTTATTGTAAAAGTGATGATGGATAAAGACTATCTTCTAGGGGTAGCACTGTAGCTTCTTGAAGACTTATTGCCTGGATTATGTTCGTATCCCGTATCCCGTATACAAGATGTCACAAGACGTGACGTGAGACTGAAGGTATGTATCCTCATCTATCGGTTAATAGTACAATACAACGAGTCACTCGGGTGTAGGTTCAGTTCTTTCATTAAATTAACGTTCAACAAGCTATACATTTTAATGTACCAAGCTTTACTCTATTGGTCTCTTTTCTGTCGCTCATCGAAAGCACTTCGGAATTGAATTGGATGCAAATCACAGAGAAATCTGAGGCTAATCAGAAACGAAGTCGGATTGGAAGCGAGTCACAAATAAATCGTACGGAAATCTGAATCGGTTCTGAGTCGGATCGTATCGTCTAAAAAGATTTTACTTTTAAAATTGGAATAACTTGCGGGTGCTACAGTTGTCCTCACATTCATTCTACATACTCAAATCTCAAATAGTGGTAAACTCAGGATTTCATCAAGAGCCACAACGCCTAGTACGACTCTTGAATAGATTTTTTTTGCGTCCCGCCAAAATCTCGCCTGCCAAAAATACAGTAACAATGAGTCAAAGTAGGCGAAATTCCGGTGAGACGCAAAAGAAAATTTTCAAAGAATCGCAATGTGTACTAGGCGTTAGACATATGTTCTTCGTGACATCAATTCTACGCCTAATGTTCACAAAGAATAAAAAATGTCGTTTCATCATCAATTTCCCAGAAACGCAACCGACATTACTCCCGTAGTTTTAGGATAAAACAGAAGAATTTACAGCAAAGCCAGTGTGATCATTGACCTATAATAAGGTCACCCTGTTTGAGCACAACACTTTCTGTAGCATAATATGGCTGACATGCTCTCGCTTGGATTTTACTGACCCATAATAGCCGTCTGGTTGTCAGTAAAGAAGGTATGTTCTTGTTCAGGTATACGACCTTCAGGCTCCGCAGCCCCGTCAATGGAATGATCTTCTGAACTTGCCTGAAAGACAGTGACGGAGCCTATACGCTGTACCCTTATCTCCCTTAGATCCATCTGTCAACAACTTGATGGTGTTCTATGGAGGAGTGGAAGGTCCTTCAACCCTGTAATGAACCATATTCTGGTCTGGTTGTGCTGCTTCCACCGGCAGATCTATGGCAGCACCTGATGAGTAAGGATCTGTCGGTGGTACGAAACCAGAGACCGAGGGTCCTATTACACCTGGACCCCAATACGAGCGCGAGGGCAAGCGAGCCATCTGTCAACCATTCCATCCTTATCGCCTCATTTTTTTTATTCCCCATTTTTACCTCCCTTGTTTGTGTTGTCTTCCCTAGGCCTATGAATTTTTGTTAATACGTAAAGGACAGGGGCAACGAGCGGCGAAAACCCTGCCCACATCTCCCGAAATGAGCTACAGCAAGCATAGGCCGCTGCTTAGCTCGTTGAGGGGCCTTTTTCTTCGCCAGATGGCACGGTCGGACCTTCACGGTCATATACTACCTAAGGCTCCGTCCCCACGGGCATCTTCGGATGCCCACCAAACCGTCCGTTACAACCCAGTTGTCTCTGCTCTCCATAGCGGTTGTCAATCGTTAATTATATGAGGGTTCTTTCCACCATTGAGCTATTAGCCATGGAAAAGTTAGTTTTGCTTCTGTAGATGGACGGCCGGCTGGTAGATGGTATGTAGTTCGCTAATATGCTGGTGCCAGAACATTTCTCAGGGATTGTTTCCGCCGGCGCGTTGGAAGTGAAAGATCTTCGTGACCCGTAGTCCGCGCCTTTTAGGAGGTGTCCTGTGTGCGACGACCTTTACATTTTAGGTTTAGGGTGACTGTGGTGAAGTGGTTTCCGATCACTCCGTTCCACTCCCTTAGTTTAGTCGTATATACAGTATCTATGGACAAAACGAGGAGGAGAAAGTGGTCCGTTATTCCGATCGATCCGTTGGGAGGTAATTGTAAATACTGATAGAACAGTTTTCTTCTTGTCATCGGCGCTGTGGGGAAAGTATGATTGGATCATGTGTGATCGCGGAAAATCTGCCTCCTCAGCATGAATAATATCAAATTGACATTTGGACCTGATGTGTCTCCTTCGAACATAATCCGCAGTCGCGGTGTCCAAACAGACAAGGAGGAGCCAACCTGATCTGGGTATGAAGAACTGAAACAGTATCCTGTGTGTTAGTCGGCGTTCCGACGCCGGCTACAATAATGGCTTCTAGCAGCAGAGCCATTTGTCTCGCTGTTAGTAGTCTGTAGACCAGAAGTCCAGCTTTATGGTACTCATCGCCAGATTGCAGATAATTTTCCCAGACTCCATATGAATCCCTTTGAACATCTTTTTTTAGTGCTAAAGAGGGGGATTGCTTCTCTGAGCAAGCACCTCATATCTGGAAAGGCTCCCCGCCTTCGCTTTCTTGAAGCAGCGTGTCTGAGCCGTGATGACCTTAACGAAATTCGGTTTTTCGTTAACGCCCATCTGGCTGACACCAGCGATGATAGAAGAAAATCCGGAGTTCGGTCTGTATCGGCGTCAGCGACCAGAGTCAGATTATCACCAGCCGGACTCAAGTAGTCCAGAAAAGAGAATTCTGGTGAGCTCTGTTGTGTTAATGAGAAAATTAAAGAACTCCTTCCTCAGTTATATTATTTATTATTGAAACTTCGTCATTTTTCTCACACGAGGGTGATTCGGATTGTTAAAAGAAGTCCTGTGATTTATCTTTGAACTCTGAAACCGTTAAATCGTTATTTTTACTTGATCAACAAGAATGCGAATCGGTATTAGCTAGGGATGGGTATCGATTAATCGAAATAATCGATTATTTTGTCGAATAATCGATTTTTATTTAATCGATTACATTAGGGTCGATTTAATCGATTAATCGATTATTTTATAACGATTATTGAACTTTTTTCTTCGCTGAGACTTCAGATTTCAAGAGCGATATATTTTTCTTTCATTACGAAAAATCACTTACAACAGTCGTGTATAGTAAAATATTTACCTACTACTTTTACCTATCTGAGAAGATATGGTCCAAAAGTCATGCGTCACCCCAGGACGCTTCAGGCGGCATAAATGAGGAATTCAGTTTGTATCTGAGGACGCCACAGGAGAGGATTCAACAAAATCCGGTCTTATTCTGGAAACAGATGGCTGAGACGTTCCCAGCAGTTGAACCATCAATTTCATAGGACGTGTGGAAAAAAAATTTTCCCTATTTCCACCGTTCTATGATATTTGATGGTTCGATGGAAGTTTGGTCGTGGTTGTGCTCGTCAATGGGTGGCGACCTTAAGGTCGCCTTAACATATGTGCCAGGGGTAGCGACCTCAGTTCCTTCAGAAAGGCTTTTCTCTGAAGCTGGTCAAATTCTGAGGGAACAGAGAAGCCGGCTGACCGCCGACATGGCCAATACACTTATATTCCTTAAGGTCGTTCATGATAAGTATTGGGATTAATAAATAAGATCAATACTTCTCACAAATCAATAATTACTATTATTTCTGCAGCTACTGGGAGCGTTTCAGGCAACTGCTTCCAGTAGGTGTAATTATTATTTCTCTGTTTGATGATGTTTCTTCTGTTTTCATGTGCATAAATTAGGACTATTTTTTACTTGGAGTGCGTTGTTTTCATTGTACCCAGTTTTTAATTTTTTCCCAGCCTTTTTTGAAATTGTCTATTAATCGATTAATCGATTTTTCAAGTCACAAATAATCGGTGTATCGATTAATTCGTAAAAAATTATAATCGATTTCATTAATCGATTACTTGTTGGTCGATACCCATCTCTAGTATTAGCTAAACCGGAATCCCCAAAATTAGCACTTCCACACTTTAGCCGTCCTGTCTCCCTCAATTTGCATAATGTTAACTTGAACACGTGTTAATAAGCCATGTTTAATTCGTATTTGATGAGGCCATCGTTGCTGTGATGAGATAAGATCCTCAAGGATATTGGTGGTTTAGGAAGGTTTCCATTTTTTCGGCCCCGAACCTCATAGGCCACCTTGGGTAAGAAGGCCAAGGTCCTCTCCGTCAAGACTCGGAGCCGTGATAGGCTCATGAGCTGTCCGACATCATGTAGTTCTTTTCCTCTTTGCTGAGTGTTTAAGGTCATGGGACGTTAGGCAATCATGCGGCGCTGTTTTATTCTTAGGCGCAAGTTTTTTTTAGAATTGTAAGGGGCAACGATAGGGCAAAAATCCAGTCCACATCTCACTAAGCTACAGATAGCTAGTGCCGTCGCCCATTACGCTGAAGGAGTTTTTGCCAGTGACTGACAGTTATTTCGGCAAACAACCATTCAGCTTCATGGACACTTACGTGTCCGCGAATATCCGACCATTACAATGGGTTTCGGGATTTAAAATCTATCAAAAATTGCGTGTATGGTATACAATGGGCTTTATTCCAAAGAAAAGGTCGAAGGAAAGGTTTATCCAGCTTCGTTTTTGTTTCTACGGATACAGGTTGTCAAACGTAAGCAAAAATAATCAAAACAGAGATTTCACCTTTTAACCTTGTTTTTTTTAGATAAGGTAAAAGTTGTTTCCTTCGAATTATGTATTGTCAAAACATACTAGGTTAAGAAATTTTAAGGCTAGTGCTTTAGAGCAGTGGCTTTTTTGTGGTGGTTCACCCTCTGCCGTTTTTTAAAGACTTTTCAGATCGCCGTCTTCTTATCTAAATATAAGCTTGTAATCTGTCTTCACATTTACATATCATTTGTGTTTTATTTTAATTTTATTTGTAAACCCTAATATGGTAATGTGGCATCAATACAATTCCCTCTTGTCAATAATCACAATTCTAGTAATATGATACTATATACTCGTATTGCATTCCGTGTAAAATCCTGACACCGTATATAGTATTCATCCAGACATTTCCTGAAAATAATTATAGTCAACTAAGCATTTAAGAGCTTTCTATTCATAATCCAAATCTAATCGCTTTCACTATTCATATCACGAACAGCGATTTCCTTCACACCTTCTGTTGCTTTCACACTTGGCGGTGATTAATTAGGTAACAAATAAATCACTTGAACTGCCTTTGTAAACCGCAACATTACCCACTCTCCCGCCTACATGAGTCGGGAAGGACATGCCACCACATAATCCTCTTACTGTGGCTAATGGAGGCTAACCACCTCGAAAGCTTACAATCTATTTATGGCGAAGATTGACGGCGGCAGGATTTTATGACGAATTGCCATCATTCTGTGCAAGGTACAATGTTGAATTAAATTCCAGCAATAGCCTCGACTACCGGAAGAGATTCCTGCACATTGCTGCTATGAAATGAAAAAACAGCAGACGTGGTATTCATTCAGCAATAAATTCCGTTGAGTCTACATGAATAGTCAGTGAATGGAAAGGATTTCTTCCTTGCTGCATACACTTAATCAGGTGCGACTGTCTAGTCGATTTTTTTTTATATTGACCGAGTTGCATTTCGCCGAGGTCAAGGAACTTGAAGGGTTGAGCCATGGATTTCCATTGGTATCGAAAAAGATAATTTTAATTTTTTATTGCATTGCCCTAGTAGACCAGTAAAATTAAATTTTATTAATAATAATTCGGGAAATATCTGAAAATAATTTTAATCCCTTCTAAAGATACTGAATCATGGAAACTGAGTTTGCACGGTCGTAGAAGGTGAGCTTAACTTTTGGTGGGCGAAAATCCGAGAAATTTGAGCCTTTTTTTAAATATTATCCTTATAGCTCCTAACCAGTGCCTCGCATCGAAAACACTTGCATGGGTAAATTAAAGACCGTTGAATTCTGCGTCCAATGCACTGCTCAAAATTGAAATTCAGTTCAGTAGCGTAGTCAAAATTGATAGTCAAAAAACGGCAATTTTCGAGGCTTCGGAGAAAAATCACACTTCATCACTTTTCAAGCTCACAGATCTTTGCAACGGATGCTCCGAATGGAAAAGCTTATCTGTAAAGGTTAAGGATAATTTGATTGTAAGCCTAACTTGGCCAGTATTTTTCGATTTAGCCCATTTTTAGACCAGTTATGAGCAAAAATTCAAAAATGCCTGCACATCGATTTACGCCTTAAAAGCTCTATCTCGGTAAGTATAACAGTTAGAAGCTTTATTTTAGTGTAAATTTGTAGACAAATTACTCTAGTTTAATCAGGTTTTGCAAGGTTTCTTGTACGACCAATTTAGGAGATACTAAAAAGAACCAGGACAATCCAAACAATTAGGCACATGTTCAACATGGTGGCGGGGTCCGTGGTGTTGTGGGGGAAATACAATATAAAACTACAATAGAATTTTTAAACAATATACCAACTCTTTCTTTGTTTTACTATGGATTTGACTACGCTACTGAACCGAATTTAAACTTTGAGCAGTGCATTGGACACAAAATTCAACGGTCTTTAATTTACTCATGCAAGTATTTTCGATGCGAGGCACCGTTTAGGAGTTATAAGGATAATATTAAAGAAAAGGCTCAAATTTCTCGGATGTTCGCCCATCAAAAGTTAAGCTCACCTTCTACGACCGTGCAAACTCAGTTTCCATGTATTCAGGTATCTTTAGAAGGGATTAAAATTATTTCCAGATTTTTCCCTAATTATTATTAAAAAGAGCCTAAAATGGCCTTATTTTACTGACCTATAGTGGTATATGACGAACTTAAGGAGCCTAACTTTTATCAGTTTATTAGACGATATTGCTGTAGGAGAAACTGAAGATAATCGTCAGCATTTCAGATTGTTATCAGTTATTCCTATAAGATTCGCGTTTGTTTTTACTGTAGTAATGTCATTATAGTAAAAAATCGATAGTGAATATGCTCCAGACAACTTCGTTATTCATGTACGAATATCGTCATGGTTAAACTGATAGTGAATACGCTCCTTACAAGATTGTTTTCGCTAATTCTATGGTTTGGGATACTATTTTAATTGACTAAACCAACGCCATCTAGATATACAGGCCTGCGCTCAGCTGATTTTGACGGCTAAATTACACAATTATTTCCTTTGATCCAGTGGTCGGCGACTGATGGCAGCAAGTCCCCGGTATTTTTGCGTTCCGTGCTTAGTTTTCGTTTCCCGCGTTCAATGTTTATTTGTTAGTAAAATTTCATATACCTATAGTGATCCGTGAAAACAAACACGTACGCGATGAAAGTGTGTCGTTCGGTCAAAAGATGTATTTTGTCAAGTGTGAACTGTTCCACGATACTCTGCGACTGATCCCCGGGGCTGCGGCTTCGACCAAATGGCTTCAAGTGTCCAGAAAGTGTGTTTTTAGACGACTAAAATGCCGTCTGACGCAATTCCAATTGCAAACATATGTCGTGCCGGGGACATCGTCGTGTGCAGTCACTGCCTTGGCGAAGGAATTAATGACGTACACGATCAGCTGAGCGCAGGCCTGTATATCTAGATGGCGTTGACTAAACCCAATGGGGCATGGGTGCGTCAATATCTCTTGCAAGGCAATGCTTTTTTGACGTTTCTTTGGCATTTAAATTTCGGATGGCGCAGTTTTTAGCCTACACCTCCTATCCGTATAGTTTTTACTGACAAGCTTGAAACGCTGTGGAAGTTCTAATAGTACCCACAGGTATGATATGAATCCCTCATCTCTAGATGCAAACGTCGTAGAGTGGCGAGGGACATCACGGCTACCGAGCGCGTAGGGATGAGAACAAAGAGTTCTCTACCGAAGCATAACTCCGCGTGATCTTGCAATTTGATAAATTTTGTCTTAAAATCCTCATATGGCCGTTTTCATGTTTCCCTAATAATATTGAAGTTAACGATCACGTCCTTATGTCCGAAAATAAAATGTTATCCCTAGAGTTTAATGCGCTTGCCGATATTTTAAGTCAATGATTACCCTAGTCAAAAACTCGTACATATAAATGTATCCTTAAATATTAAAATATATCCAATCAGTAAATAACATGGTCACGTCACATATGGTAGCAACTACATACATACCAGACCTTTCTCAGGAAAAGCAATACATTTTCCTTTAGGAATTGTGCTGGATTCCCCGAGCAAGAAAAGGGAAAAACTTTATTCTCCCTTATTTATCGGTCACCTCAAGTATCCTGGAGTCGTCAGTAGGATTTGTTTTTGTCGTCGACATGTCGTGATATTACGGTACGTGAAGCACCTACTGATTCATTGCACTCATTTTACACAAATGCATTTTCAGCGTATTTTAAGAAGTTCGCAATGTGCTGATGTTTGTACGGCGTAAAACCTTAACGCCCATAGAAAAGGTAAAAGGGTATTGCTCAAAAAGCCTGGGTGCAATGTGGCCGTACATAGAGGCGGCAAATGTGCACTACACACCTAGAAGAGTACTCGTATGTGAAATGTAACTTTACTGAACATTCACTTCTGTTTATGTATTCTATTTTCGTCCTTTGCTCTAAATTGCATAAGGATGCACTATTGAGAGTGGTAAAAACAGAGGGTGTACTGAATGTTTCAACAATTTCTTATAAGACTTTTCCTGATTGGTTTTTCTAACTTAAGGTGCAAGCAGAGAAATTTCCGTCAACACTCCTTTCTCCCGCCCGCATCCCTTGTCATTTTGCCCCGTCCCATATAAAACAGGGTAGCCGAAGGCTACTGGTGTATTGGACTTATGGCGCGTTTCGCGCTCAGTGGCTATGATCGTTCGGTCACCGCTCTACGATAGTAATCTAGAGTTCGGAGATCAAATCTCGGCGCGATCAAAAACTGCCTGTGAGTACTAATAGAACTCTCACATTGTTTCGGGCTTGTCAGTATAAAGACGGCGCGGATAGGAGGTGCATGCTAGCAACTGCACTTCCGAAAAGTAGATATGCTACTGAAACGTCAACAAGGCACAGAAATGCTAGAGATGTTGACGCGCCCATGCCCCTGGAGGGGTGAAGGCAATTAGAGAGAGAAAACTTGCTCCGATTTCACTGTTCCTATGAAAGGTATATGAAATAGAGGGCCGATTTCAACTAAATTTCAGAATGTGGTTTGGCACTCAATATGATTGAATAATATGAAATTTGGTAAAGATATCTTCACAAATAAAAAAGTTTTTATAAAAAAAACTTGCTTTTTTAACGGTCGTTCCTATGACGGCTGTACGATAGAGTAGTCCAATTTCAGCCAAATTATTGAATCTGATTTGACGAAAAATACTATTGATTAGTGAGAAATTTGAAAAAGATATCTTTAGAAATAAAAAAAAGTTTCTCACAAAGACGAATTTGTGGACCGGTCGTTCATATGGCAGCTATATGACGTAGTAGTCCGATTCTGTTGGTTCCGACATATTTACAGCGTGCAGAAAGAAGGCTTTGTACAAAATTTCAGCTCGATAGCTTAAAAACTGAGAAACTAGTTTGCATAGAACCAGATGGACAGATGGACAAAGCCCAAATGGGCTTGTCTCATCATACTGACCAAGAATATACTCGTGTATAGTGCATATGGTCGGGGAGACTTCCTTCTGTGCGTTGCAAACTTCATGACAAAGTTAATATTTCCTATCACATCCGTGAAGGGTATAAAAATATAATGGACGGGCATGCAGTGCAATTTATACTGTAAGTTCTTTAGTTTGTCAAATCGTTAATTTGTTCCTTTGTCCGTGCACTTCCCGTATTGTGATCTTAACTAAATTTGGTATGTAGGCTTCTTGTGTGACCCTGACCACGGATCAGGGACGGAAATTTTGATTATCGACTAGACTAACGGTAGATTAAGTTGTTTTAAAACCAGAGTTACTCGTCTTTTTAAAGATCGCTCCTTTAGGCATTTGCAGTGGTCCGATATACATACACTAAATTTGGCACGTAGCTTTCTAGGCTTATTATATGTACCACACGGTGATAATATAGTCCCACTGCAGGTGTACGTCAGGACAATAGGACTTTTTTGATCAAGAAATGAAACTAAACCTAGTAGACGTGAGAACCTTCTGACTCGGGGTGATGAGTCCAATCCACGGGAGGACTGTTGAAGGCATTTTGAGGTCTTTGGTGAAAAAAGGACATTCTTGTCAATAAAATGATAATACCCATCTTGCCTGGATGCAAGATGGGTATCAAATGACTGGGAACCATGACACGGGGTGAATGCAATGTACTACAGTTGATGACATTTGGAGTCCTCTGGTGAGGATAAAAGATATTCTTGGGAGAGAAATGATACCTAGGAAAATTGCGGCCATGAGGCGAATGCACTGAATTACTGTTGATCACATTTTGAGTCCTTTGGTGAGTAGAAAAGGGCATTCTTAGCAGTGGAGTGATGTCTAGGTAAGATGGGTGTCATATGCTTGGGGGTCTTGACGCGAATGCATTAGAGTTTTTGTCAAGAAAACGGTAACTTTTTGAGCATGAATTGAAACAGAAATCAAACTTAGAAAACATCAGTAATTATTGGATCGCGATGGTGATACCAATCATCTCGACGTAAGGGTCATATATAGTAAGATATACGGGACGTAACGGACATAAAGGATGGAAAGATTTAATGTCCTCGAAGAGAATTAAAAGTTATATCAAGATACATTTACTTAGGGATGTGCAGATTATTTGTTAACAACATTTTTCAAAGCAAATTATAGATAACTTGAAAGCAAATAGATTAAAATGAAAATGTTTTTGCTTTGGACGGGCCTAAAATGCCGATGGATATCGCTGTTTTTGAGTCATTTTTAAAATAGTTTTTCATATAAACTAGAATGATGCTTTTGCTTTTTGTATTTTATAGTTAACGCAAACTATCTTATTTTTGATTTTTTTAATCACTTTAATCTTGAACTATGAAGGTTAATGACATTCACTGATCTTTCGACGACGATTCCCAAAACTACAAAGTTACAAACCAACTCCAATGTCGCTTAAATTCTTAATCTGAATTCTTTGAGGCACCCTGTATAATGCCCTATATTCAACGGTTCAAGCATGCATATATGTAAGTTATCGCACGAGCCTTTTCAAAAAGGACATGGGACCTTCGAAATAGTGAAAGCATATCGCTGTTCCCTGGACAAAATGATGCTCCAGGCAGGATAGACTCTTCCAAGTAGGTAGAACATAGTAGTAGTCACTAAAATGCTCGTACGTTATACGTGAAAACGAATCCCCATCGTATAGTATATTGCCACGTTGGCAATATACTCGTGCTAAAGCAATTCTGGATGTATGTAGCTTTGAGTAGGTACATACATACATATACATATAGGAACGTATGTGTTACGATGGAAATTATGAAAAAAAAAAAAACTAAAACGAAATGCAGGAGCATAATGTGGTAAAATTTGACCTATGTGAATGGTTTCGTAATTAAGCTGCAAATAAAATAAATAACTGACGCAACAGTTCAATTTGAACCATGGGCTTGAGATGAGTTAGCATTATCTCATTTTCTAGATCGTGACGGCATGTCTTGTGTAGAGGTGTGTGATCAGCAACGCGCTCAACCGTGTTATTTACCCCATAAATGGGTACTCATTGAACAGCTGAGTGGGCTCATAGTCCGACAAATAGATCCCCTTTTTTTTATCGAAAACTACCACATTCAGTAGGAATCGAACCGAGGCCCAGTGCGTAGGCGAAAGTGTTAATCGTTGCGCCATCCGGACTACAATTAAGCTGCAAATGCTACCTGGAAATACTATTTTATAAACTGTAATTTCTAAGGTAAAATAGTAGAAAGTGTATTCTAGAGTAAGAGTATATAGAGAAAACATGTTTTCCATCGAATTCGATATAGTTAAAATATATGTATTTACTCCGGCGAATTGAATTAATTCAGGATACTGGCTGTGATTGATGGTTTATTATAAGTTTATTTTTATACCCTAGACCAGGGGTCAGCAACCATCTCAGAACAGTGGGCCACTTTCAACACAAGGCGGGTCGCACAGTGAAAAAAACATGAAGTATCAATGCAAGAAAACAGATCGAACATCCTGTTGCTAGCACCACGCCTGACAAGCAACTTCGGAAATTAGAAATATTGCCTCAGTTACTGCTGGCGGTTTGCCTGCAGACATCATGAACAGCGTTAAAAAAGTACCCAAGTCAAAACATTCTCTAATTTGGATTCGAGTGGAATTTTATTCAGGATACTCATCCAAATGTCAGTGCATAAAACAGCAATCCGAAATTCCATAGAAAACCGAAATTTCGACTTTACGAAGGCCAACCAGTGGAGCCAACACAGTTTAACAATGACATAATTCTGCATGGATCAGTGGTGTGTTTAACCTATAGTCTTTAGCTTTACATCTAATAGAGCTGCGAGGCCACCGCCCATTGGGAGAATCTCTAAGGCAGATCTTCTTATCTTTTATAGCTAAACCAGAATAAGATCAAAGTAAGCTGTGGTCTTCTAACTGGATACTATTGTCTGAGAAGCCATGTTAACACATAGGCTTAGCAGAGAATCGTAGCTGGCGTCGAGGGTCATGATGAAACGTCAATGTATATTTTCTGTTAATGTGCGGCAAGGTACGCCTTAGTGTGATGGCTTCCCCCATCCGCAAGATATCGTTTCGACCTTATTCAGCATTACATAACTTCATAGGATTAAGGTAGACAGTTTAGTTTAAGCTATGGCACAATAAACCATTTGGGCTAAGCGCCTGCGGACCCCAAGACAATGACCCAATAAAATAAATAAATCAAGAAACTGTTTTTCTTTTCTATTGTTTGAAAATAAATGTACCCCACGTAATTGCGATATCTGGGGCCACATTGACAGAATGCGTGACGCCATTATGAGTACTTTTTATTGTAAAATCTTGGGTGTACGAGTACACGTACACTCTTCAAAAACGTATTTTTGCCTGTTTTGAGGGTAATTATGGCAATGGAGGGCTGACAATTGATATTTTCTCTAATTGCATTAACCGCTCCAGGGGCATGGCGCGTCAACATCTCTAGCATTTCTATGCCTTGTTGACGTTTCAATAGCATATCTACTTTTCGGGAGTGCGGCTGCTAGCATGCACCTCCTTTCCGCGCCGTCTTTATACTGACAAGCCCGGAGCACTGTGAGAGTTCCATTAGTACTCACAGGCAGTTTTTTTTTATCGCGCCGAGATTTGATCTTCGAGCTCTAGATTAGTATCGTAGAGAGGTGACCGAACGATCACGGCCACCGAGTGCGTCATCGGATGTAAAATCTACCACCGATATGTGCGGAGCCCTACGTGACGTGGCATATTATCAAAACGACGGCTTATCAAACGGCTTACACAGCGTATTGTCAGAAACACTTTTTTACCCATGTTGCACAAAGTGGGGTACGATCTTTTATGTTTCCGGGTTGCTTATTTCAAAAACTTTCAAAAACAATGCTTTCCGAGTGCTTGGGGTCTTTAATTCCTCTCGGGAAGTAGTTGTAACAAAAACAGAATTCGAATTTTCGCATGGGTACATGTACATCGAGGCTTTGACGAAGCTTTCTCGCTGATTCTTCGCTTCAGACCACATAAATTATGCTGGTCCAGTTCAGTTCACATCAAGGACCTAGTGGGCTTAAAGAAATCCAACCCTTGAATCTACGACGAGTTTTTACTTGGTCTTTTCGTCGCGATGAAGACTTGCAAAGCGTTTTCTGCAATAGCCCTGGATCACGCCCATGACAGCTCAATGCGCTCGAATCTAGGTTATACTAAGCTGCAGTGAAAAAAAAAATACTAATTTAATTTTTGTTATAGGCATGATAGGGCCTATTGAAAACCCTGCTGCCATAAGCAAATTTATGCTCTCTGGTCCTGAAATGGCTAAAATGGTGATCAAATTTGTGGAAGCTGTGTTGAACTGTGAATAAACAAAAGAAATCAATCACAATCACCATAATGCTAACAAAGCGTCTCAAACGGCACTTTTGAGACACAAGATGGAAATGGAGGGCGTTTTAAGTTATCTGGGAAATCCTTTCTTGGACGAGACCGACAATCTGTATGACCTTGTATAAAAAGTAGTTTGTTCGCTCCAAGTTAAAGATACAGTCATGAATATCGAAAAGTGCGGCGTGTCTCACAAGGAAACATCCCCAGGTGTACCCCTCCGATTTTCTTGAAATTTGGATATGTTGTAGAGTAAACAAATCTAAGGATCCCTTATTTTTTCTTAGCTGCTGGTAAGCGGTTTTAAGGGGTGTTTTCACCCCCTAAAAATATGGGTTTTTTGGGGAAAACTGATAATTTATGTAGATACAATAATCAGAATTGAACGGAATTGCTGAAAAATTGTTTCTATCGATGGGAAATTAAAAATGAATAAAAAAATTTTTGGGGTTGCAAATTTTTAAGAGGTGAACCACCCCCGCAAAAGTTAGTTTTCAACGCCAAAAATCGAGTAATGACCCGTTTTTATCTTGAAATAGTGCAAGTAGTGGATAATTAAGATACAAAAAAACGTATTTTTTGTTTTAGCGAAAAAAAAAAATTTTAGGGGTAAACTACCCCTTCAAGTTTAAATCCCGAATTTATTTACCAAAGCCGAAAATTATCGTTGTTGAAGTGAAAATAGCACCGATATAGTATATTTGATTTCTTTATATTGCCCGCTGTTGTTCAGAATATACCCCAGTTCTATTCAGGGTGAACCACCCCTCTCTAATGTATACAGGTTTTTTTTTTTTTTATTATAGAGGGGGGAAATCTTATTGTTCAGGAGACACTGCCGGCAACTAGTGACAATTGCACGGCAGCGACATGGGACTTTCATCGTCAGTGTGCGACTACTTACCCAGTAAAACCTTCAACCCTCTTTCTCCACCATTCTCCCTACGGAACTACCTCTCGGTATTACGTCGCAGGGCTGGTTTTGGCTAATTAGCCGTTAATCCGTCGCGTCCTTTTGCGTATTTGCTCCTCTTTCCTCAGTTCTCTATGTATGTCGCATATTGTGCGAGTCACGGCCTCCCAATTGGATTCAGATCTTATCATGCTCCACTATGTTACGTGGATTGAGGCCACTTCCAAGTTCGACCTCCAGTGCTTCTCGCTTTCTTGTAAACCTTGGACATTGAAAGATTACATGTTCCGGGTCTTCCGCTATTCCTGGGCACCTCGGTCAATCGGGCGAGTCGTCCAGCTTGAATCTGTGTAGGTACTTCCTATATCCGCCATGTCCAGTAAGAAACTGGTTTAGATAGTGGTTCACCTCTCCATGTTTGCGGTTCAGCCACAATTCGATTTGCGGGATAGGTATATGTGTCCAGCTTGCCTTTGGAGTTTCATCCCACCGCTATTGCCATCTCCTCAGAGAGTTTTAGCACGTGCTTTGACGATTGATGCACGTGTACTAACGTGTTCCTCCATGAAAATGGTTTCAAAGGACCAGAAATATACCCTACCTACATCTGGTAGCGCTTCAGAGAAGTTTGAACCCCACGAGGTAAGTATATCCTCAGTAGGTAGCTATACGACGCAGGTTGTCGTTTCGGGGCGGCCGGACACTTCCCAAAAAAAATCTAAATTTCGGTGAAAACGTAAAATTTTTAATTTTTTCAGAATCTGCGGTCAAAAATAAGGGTTCCCATATAAAAAACGGAAGTTGACCTTCAAATGACCTTGAAAATGACCTTGAAGGTCAAATGTAAGGTCAACAATCGATAGCCCTCTTTCTTCCCGACAACTTTTATTTAAGTCAGTTTTCTTCAAACCTTGATCCTAAAAAGTTATGAGGAAAAAACTTTCCGGATGGTACACCCTGTATACGTTAGAGAGGGGTGGTTCACCCTGAATAGAACTGGGGTATATTCTGAACAACAGCGGGCAATATAAAGAAATCAAATATACTATATCGGTGCTATTTTCACTTCAACAACGATAATTTTCGGCTTTGGTAAATAAATTCGGGATTTAAACTTGAAGGGGTAGTTTACCCCTAAAATTTTTTTTTTTCGCTAAAACAAAAAATACGTATTTTTGTATCTTAATTATCTACTACTTGCACTATTTCAAGATAAAAACGGGTCATTACTCGATTTTTGGCGTTGAAAACTAACTTTTGCGGGGGTGGTTCACCCCTTAAAAATTTTCAACCCCAAAATTTTTTTTATTCATTTTTAATTTCCCATCGATAGAAACAATTTTTCAGCAATTCCGTTCAATTCTGATTATTGTATCTACATAAATTATCAGTTTTCCCCAAAAAACCCATATTTTTAGGGGGTGAAAACACCCCTTAAAACCGCTTACCAGCAGCTAAGAAAAAATAAAGGATCCTTAGATTTGTTTACTCTACAACATATCCAAATTTCAAGAAAATCGGAGGGGTACACCTGGGGATGTTTCCTTGTCAGTAGCAGATCTTCGTGGTAGAACGCTTGGAGAGCCAGAGCACTGAAGTAGCCCGGACAGATTCTTTAAAGCTCAATAAATTTTCTCTTTTTAAGACTCCTCTGAAGAAAATTGGAAATCCAAGTCACAAGCCCCAAGCTTAAAGAATGACTGCAGACTGTGAATAGGCCCAATGATCTCGCTGATTTCTTCTGTCATGAGAAGCAGGAACTCCCTCCTTCCATATCCGTTATGGGCAAGAAATCGAATCTGTGCAAATATCTTGCAAATTTATCCGAAGCGAACGACAGCTGATGCTGCTCCGAATGTACAGTCAAAATTATTAGACGTCGATTTAATTGTACATATGCTTAAGCCGGGAACTTCAATCACTTTCAGGCATTACGTTAACGGAGTCTGTCTAAACTATTTTACATCAAAAGGGAAGCGTCTAGCGTCTCTCGCCTTGATATATTGTAGTTTTCGATAGGTACGTTCATACGACCGAAGTATCATTTTAAATTTTCACACAGGCGCTAATATTAATCTTGTTATTCAATGTGTCAGGTACTTTGTAAGCAGTTTGAAAGATCAGACTCGATTGAAGCCAGGGGAAGGGACGAAAATACGCATGTCACTAGCAACTAATGTACCCAAAGGTTGGGAAAATTTTCTAAGGCACGCTGAAAACAAGGCATCTCTATTTCACCTCCTTACTAACCGTATATCAGACTTAAACATTCCAGGTCCATATAAGTCACAAACGATTCTACGATTTCACGCAGTCACCGGCTGCGACACTCTGTCATCCTTCCGTAGTATTGGCAAACTGACAGCAATGAACAGCACGCCAAACGCGCTTCCCTCCAAATCCAAGTATGGAGACAGTCTCTACAGCGGCTATATGACATTGTGGATACGTCTAACTTTGGTTGGAAAAAAATAACACCGTTTGAGAGCTAGTATGGCGTACGAAGCCCGTTGCCTCAGAAGTATGCGAGGCCCTTGTGAAGTGCACCTTCAAAAAAAGGCTGCCTTGCAAGTCGATGTTATGTAAGTGCTTGAAAAACATTCTTAATTACTGTGACTTGTGCGGTTGTCATGGGGATACGTCCGAAAATGTTTAGTTTGCCAATTTTCAGCCCTCTCCTGCCATAATTAGCCTTAAAACAAGCAATAGTACGTGCAAAAACTTTCACATTATTTTATCATATTATGTGGCCTTATAAAAGTTGAGTTCCGGGACTGAATTTCTCTCGGCTCTGCCCATAGTCCATTAAAAATGTTACCTACCCATCCAGGCATCTTTATTTTTTGTGATATTCTAATGCAAAAAAATAAAACAATCAAAATCCATAATATTTATATATTCATTTAAATCATTCTTTCTTTCAGTAATCTTACATGATTTCATCATACACGTCTGTATTCAGGGTGTTTATACAAAAATCTGAACTTTGGGCGAAAATTAAAACACACATTGTATGCATCGTTTGTATACATATCTTAAAAATTAGAAGACAAATAATAAAATTACTCAATAAATTAAAAACAATATCACAGATAAATTGGAATAAATCTAGGAGACCGATCCTACGCCATGACAAACAAAACACTCGTTCTCACTGCTCAATAGAAAATCCATTGAAAGCGGATAGCACATTGAAACTAACAACTAGGAAAATCCAAAATACAATTGGACACAATCGACTAGACGCCCTACTTCTAACGTTACTAATATCATTTTCTTCACTATCGTCCTCATCCTCGGCACTGACTGCTCCATGTCCTGACATTTCTGCGTAGTCCTCATCGTCACTAGGATAGTTGCTATTGCCATTGTTATTGTTGCTGTTGTTCAGAAGATCTCGCGATGCTTTGTGAGCATCGGCTCGTGATTGCTTCCCGTTGCATAGGTCCTGGCTGCAATAGCAGTAAGTGATCCCATTAGCAGTCTTGCAGTCGTCAATAGAAGGAACCGTGTCACAGGTTCGTGTCACCTCATTTTCTGCAAAGATATAGCAAGGAAAGGAAGGAAAATTAAAAAAAGGAGGAAATAGGTCACAGCCGAAATGCATTTATGTTTGTAAGGATTTGCGGTAATTCACTTACCTTTGAATTGTGTTGTACAACCGAGGAAATTTTCAGGACATTCAATAATGAACTTTTGCAAATCGTCGCTTATGTCCATCTCGTCGCATGCCAATGGTGTGGGATATTCGTGGCCCAGAAAAATGTTTTCTTCGCCACACGAGTAACATTTGAGAGCAATCGATGTTGTTATAGCTGTAAAAGAAGTTAAGGTCAAATGTAGAAATATGGCGATTAGATTTATTGAAATGTTTGAAAAAGTTGAAATATCTTAGAAGTTCGCTTAAAGGCCGCCACATATGACAACAATTTTGGTTCCGAGCAACCATCGAATCACGTCAAACTCAATAGATAAAAATCCCATTATTTCCACTGTTCTGTGATATTTGATGGTTCGATAAAAGCTCGGTCGTGGTTCTGCGCGATCATGTGTGGCGACCTTACGATTTGAGAATTTTTAATAAAGTGAAGTAGTTATATGAAGGTTTTAAAGTATAGAAAGACCTCTCTTCAGTGGCCATATCAGCCAAACTTTGCCAAAACCTATTTGGAACTAGAGTAGAGCGAAGAATACCCTTGACCTTGTAATGATACAACCTAGACCCTAGAGAAAATCCAACTAGTCTGGCAGAGATATTAACCTCGAGTAAAAAAAAAACAATTAAATAGACTTGTTCAAACAGACCTCTCCAGGCAATCTTAGGGCTTTTAATGAAGAGCGATTTAAGAAGTGGTTCGGATCGGCAGCTGGGTAATGACTCGGCTAAGATCTAGAATAATTCATGTCGACTCGGGATACAGCCATATAACCAGATTTGTATGCAGAAGGACACCACGGGGAGGTGTCATCTTTCCGCTACTATGGCTAGTGGTCATCAATAAAATCCTAACAAGGCTTGACAGAGAAGTGATTAAAGTGGTCGCTTTTGCGGATCAAGTGGTAATAGTGGTGTCAGAAAGCTGCCTCTCCATGATTAAGTGAGATTATGGAAAGGGCTCTGGATATGGTGAGCGTCAGGATCATAAGCTGTGGACTGACAAGACTGAACTGATGCTATTTACCACTAAAATCAAAGTACCGCATTTTCACCTCCCTAAACTAAACGGTCAGTTACTCCAACTATCACCCAGCGCAAAGTATTTAGGTGGCATCTTATAAACGAAGCTCAGCTGGAAGTTAATTATTGAATAGCGGGTGAAGAAAGACTGCATCGCTTTCTACCCCTGTAATAAAACCTTCGGAAAAGGTGGGGCCTTAAGCCAAATATGGTCCGATTCTTTCATATGGGTGGTTAGTTTGGTGGGCAGCACTTGCTAAAGAATAAAACGTAACAAAACTTGGCAGGGTGCAAAGAACGGCATATATCGGCGAGGTGTTGAAGGACTTTAACATCCCGATTTTCACCGCCGGGTCGAAAGTTGACCCCAGCGTGGGTGCACGTATCTTTTCTGAAGCACTGAATATCTCAGAGAGCTATCGCCTCTCGAGCTGTACCAGCATTTTCCATGCTCAGAGATATACTAGATAAACAGAACATCGCCATTTGCTCAGATAGCCAAGTCGCTATCAGGGCACTGAACTCGGTGAATACTTCCTTCAAACTGGTCGAGCGATTTTGGGAAGAGTTAGCCTGCCTTGGCTCAATATTACCCTGCTCTGGGTGCCTGTTCATGATACATTGAGCGCAACGAAAAAGGTGACGCTCTAGAAAGCTCTCATGCGGAACCTGTTTGTTTTCGGCTAAGGACTGCTAAGTGCAAGATCTCCTCTTACTTCCTCAATGTTACGGATTCCAAATGGTGGAATCTACCACCTACGCCGCGTCGTATCAACGAAGATATGGCCCTCCAATGACAGGACGAAAAGATCTGAGATAATGACTATTGGCATATCGGAGAACGTGCAATAAGGCTTGGCATCCCTTATAATCCGCATTGCCGTATCTGCGGGAATGAGGATGAGAAAGAAACCCTCACTCACTTTCTTTGCGAATGCCCGGCCCTTGCGAAGGCCAGACATCGAGCATTGGGTAAGGCCTTTCTTGTCAACCTGGTTGATGTATCGGTGATGAAGTTCGAGGAGCTGCTATACTTCCTCAATTCCTCCGTTTGGATCTAGACTTCCTTGTATCCGCTGTTAGCCTAACCATCTTCCTATAACCGATTTTGCCGAGGTTTGTGGTTACAAAACGGCGCATTTGCACTAATTGGGCTGTGGCAAGTTGTGCCACTACTTATATCAACCAAGAAGTGGTTTAAGCAGCACACCTCATTGCAAAAAGTGAAAAGAGCATTTATTCATTATCTTAGATGACTATTCATCTAGTCTGCATCCCTGTATGGGTCAGGAGCGAAAAATTAAACATTCACTGGCCGGCTCCGAATAGGGAACATCCAAAAAGGAACTTTGAAACGCCGGATGTACGAGTATAAGACAAACAACCTGTGCATCATCGGTGTGATCGGAGTCGAAATATACTAAGCGGTGACATATTCGAATAAAGTAGGAGAAGTGCGCAGTTGTTCCTACTATTACCAATTGCCTTAACCCCTCCAGTGGGGCATGGGCGTACCAAAATCTCTAGTAATGCCTTTTTGACATTTCGTTAGCATATAAGTAAACTATGATCAGTAGCATGCAGTCGAGTGACCGTATTTACATCCACCTATTCACCAAAATGTCAAGAAGTAGCACGTTGAACAGCATGTTGGAAGAAGCAATGGAAGTAGTCGCGAAATCACCACAAAAAGCAATGACAGGCAATCTTTGCACCTTTCTCAAAGAATGGGAGAAAACACTCTACCTTGCGGGGTATCCTTGCTCACAAATTTTCGTCCAAACGATGCTCGCAGACAAGTGTGCCAACACCAGCACTATACGCTTCATTAAGCAAATTCGCAAAGAAACCCACCCTCGGGTATCTTTTGCATTCGCCACATTTTTATAAATCATTTCGTAATATTTCCTCTTTATATATAGATACGAAATATTTTGGAGAGGACCAGGGCCCCCATGGCCTCCTTCTGGATCCGCCACTACTGTAAAGCGTTTACTTAATATTCGAAATTGAAAAACCAAGAAACTTTATTATCAAGAATAATAGTCGTAAATTCGCCGTCATCCTGAAATACAACTTTTTTGGCCATTGTCGGTCTCTATTCATAAAAACGTCCATAAAACTATAAACATGAATTCCTATAAATTAAGCATAATATGCAAAATATAAATAAACCGGTTGAAAGTAGTACGACGGATGCTGTTAACACCTCCACTATTTTAGCAAAGATCTTGGCATAATAGGTGATGTAAACGTTTCATTCATTCTTTAAAAAACAATACAACAAATGTTTAGGTGTACACGATACACACATTTCTAGTAAACAGGGTGACCCGTAAGCACCGCATAAACTCTCCCCCAAACGATCCTCCATATAATTCCGGGAGAAAAATATAAAAATATAAGGAAACATTTTTTTTTGTCTGTAACTCTTGAACTAATCGACGTAGACACCTGATTTTTGGCATGTAACCCTGAGGTGAGAAGCTACTTGAGTGTTAGTAAGTTGGCCATAATCAGATCAAAGGAACGCCTGCCTCCCCTACAAATTTCAAAAAATTAAATATTCCTTTAATTATGATAACTTTCAACAGAATGACACTAGCGAGTTAAAAATTTGGTAAAATGTTGGTAATAAGCGACTTGAAATTTTGGTCGAAGGTGTGAAGTGGTATTTCGTTAGTTGGTATTAAAGGTGAATCTAATCCGAAGCAAGGAACCCCTACCTCCCCTACAAATGCAACTTAAAATAAGAGATACCTTTCGATAAAATGAAGCTAGTGACTTGGAATTTTGCTCAAATGTTTGTAGTAGGATCATATTGGCTAATATTGAAAATACGTAAAATTCGACAAACGAAACCCCTACTTCCTCTACAAATTGAACTTCAAATAAACAATAACTTTCGGTAGAATAAAGCTAGCGACTTGAAAAATTCGACAAATATTTGTAGTGTGGGTTACTTAGTTGATTTTGAGAACAGTCAAGATCTTTCTGAATGGTCGCCAACCTCCCCCATAAACTGACCATATAGGAAACTCATTTTAAATGTATATGGTCGTTGCCAATTGGTACTTTTGGTATCACTGCTAGGTCTAGAGTATATGGCTCTAGGGCCGACGGTGGAGTCGGAGCTGGCATCTATTCGGAAGGATTGGGAATTAACTTGTCATTCCGCCTTCCCGACTTTTGCAGTGTCCTACAGGCGGAGGTTTCTGCAATCTTGGAAGCTCTGAACTGGTTGGGAAATCATGTTGTGACCACGAGGGACGTCACTATCTACACGGATAGTCAGGCTGCAATTTGATCACTTGAATCCGTCCTGACTACATCGAAAACCATCGCGAACTGTCGTTTAATCCTCAGAATGATGGGTGGTTATTTCAACATAACGCTCTGTTGGATACCGAGCCACTGTGGTCTCGCAGGTAACTGCGTGGCGGATGAGCTGGCTCGAGTGGGGACAACCGGAGTTATAGACGGGGACCGCGCTTACCTCAAAATGCCAGCCTCATCGTGCAAACTTGCTATCAACGCCACTGCGGTTGACAGGGCGAACATGAGATGGTCAAACGGCGTTACGTGCCAAACAACGAAGTCGATTTGGCCGAAACTCGACCCTAGTCGCTCCGCCACACTGCTTTCACTGAATAGAAATCACATTGGCAGAGTTGTGGGGGTTATTACGGGGCACTGTCCTATAGGAGAGCTTGCCTGGAGGTTTCGCCTTCCTCACAATGACTACTGCAGGAGCTGTGATGACGTGGATGAGGAGGAGAGCGTTCTCCATCTCCTCTGTCACTGTCCGGCCCTGGCTGAGAGGCGGAGGAGGTTCTTGGGTTCCCGCTTTTTTTGGGAACTGGAAGACCTTAAGGAAACGAGTGCAATACAGCTCAATCGTTACATTGCCAGCACAGGCTGGTTTTAATGCCTAGGTTTTTCATTAGGTGGATCTAGTGTTATCACAACGGACCCAGTGGTGGTCTATGTGTGCTGTACGTTAGCATGGCAGCCCCTTTACCTAACCTAACCATATGGGTCTAGCGAAACTTCGGTGTTGTTTTTAATTCAAAAGATTATTTTAACAACGGTACTTTAAACTGACCAATCTGCCGATTTAAAACGTTGCCCGGTCTGACGCGACGGACAGCGATATCTGACCGAATCGGTCTGACGGTCTAGTTGTAAAGTACAATGTTGCATCGTCTCTGTCACACAGAACGCGGTCTGCCGCTTTCGGTCGGAATTTGTCGCGACGACAAGCGGTCTGCTTGTACAAAATTACAGATTGACTGCGCGACCGTCTCGGTCTACTCGTATTTAAAAATGTCAGATACAGAAATTTTTATCGAAAGTGTGCGTAAATTTACTTTTTTATATGATTCAGGAGACGAGAAACAATTACATACGAAAATACTTATAAAATCGATCTTCGTGCGACTCGAGTTCGAGGCAGAGACGGTGGTATTCCCCTAATTCACCCCTTTTCTTATTTATTTCGTGCACCCAACTTTGTCTTTTCCTTTTGTTTTTGGTTTTTCGCAACGCGAATTGCAGAAGAAGTTGTTCTTCATCCGAACTCATATTCGAGAAAATTGACAACTTGCAGACCGCACATACAAAAATATCGCGTCCTATGTGACATCCCCATATCGCAGACCGTCGCGACGACCGCTGTGTCGCTGCCCGTTGCGACAGACCGACGGCTGTATGGCCGGGCCTTAAGTATATAAAATCGTCTACAACCTCGATGTTGGTACTGTTTGATGCCATTTGTCATAACTTTGGTTTTCTCGATGTTGATACTTAGCTCAACTGTTTTCTTTCCATAGTTTCCAGATTCTTTAAAAGGACCTCCAGTAACCTTGCATTTGAGTAAAATAGAGCTATGCGATCCACAAATCGTTACTTATGTCGATTTTCTCCATCGCTCTTGAGACCCTATTCGCTCCAGTTTAATCTTTTACAATCGTATATCAGAGAAAATTCACTGAGGAAAATATTGTACATAGTCGAAAAATGGTCAACGAAGCCTGAATACACGCACTTGGCGCCCAACGTTATACACGTTAACCCTAACCCCTAGTGGGACATAACGTGTCAACTATTCCTAACAGGCTTAGTTAACGTTTCGTTACCACCTTGGTAGCATACACCTCCCGCCTGTTAATTGCATTCTGCGGCAAATCTTTACAGGGGGAAGACAATTGAAAGAACCATGGCCACAATGAGATTCGAACGCGCGCGCGAAATCGGTTTGAAGAGATATCAGACTTATCTGATTATCTGCGTATTTCCTCTTATCAATGCAAACGAAATGTTCAATCGACTGGGTGGTCACAAAAATGACGTCTATTATACAATTTACACACGACAGGAACCGAAAACTTGCGACGGCATAGCTAAAGAGCACCATAACTGAAAACACGTCCACAGGTACCAGCTACGAGCTGTTAAAATAGTTTGGGTAACATGGACCGATAACAATTAGGTATCCGTAGCAACTAAAGGTTAGTTAGGAGATCTGTAATGTTCCTCTTTGGAAAATAAATAAAAAAAATGCTTCCTTATATTTTTTGATCAGAATTATATGGGGAATCGTTTCGAGGAGGTTTATTCGGTACTTACGGGACACCCTGTATAATTGACACAATCCTCGTAGAAGATAAACGCAATTTGAATGTCGCTATTACCCATCTCTCGACTTTAAAGCAAAAAATATTCGAATAAATTTAAATAACATTTTCGACTTTCAAAAATAATGGATCCATTCCGTCCTGTTAAAAATATATATTTAAATAAATTCGCGAAAATGTAAAAAAAAAACACAAAAGTTGAAAAAGAAAAAGATTTTTGACACTAATGTATGTTTCAATGATTTTTTTCTCAATGACCCATACCCACCAATTCCCATTTATCTAAAAGTTGAAACCAGCTATTTCAAAAGTATTGGAACTATGATGAGTATGTCATTAATGTGAGATAAAAATACCGATCGCATATTTTTATCATAATCTTCATAATATGAAGAGGTAAGACGTGAACATGTACATACATAAATCTCTCTTTCGACCAAATTTTCGTGTTTGGATTTTTTAGATCATCAAATATTTGCGGTAAGTATTAGATTCCGTGTTTGAAAAAAAAATTATGTAAACGAAATGGTTGAAATAACTCATTAGCACAGCTGGTTGAGTGGTTTCAATTTGTGTTTTAGAGAAACACGAGTAACTTTTGGCTGATTGGACACAGATACTTTTGCTGTGTTTAATTGTCAAAGTAGAAAAAGAGGAAATTGAATCGCTTTTTAAGATAATCCACAGCTAAGTATCTATTTGAAGGACAAGATTGTTTAGTAATTAATTTAAAAGCTTTGACATGAATGTGGTTAATAAAAGTCTATTAGTATGTCTCTAACGCAAGATTATTAAAGTGAATAATAGTTTAATTTGAATTAAAAACCTCAATTAACTATAATCCAAGGTTTGATGGTATCTATTATTTAAAAAATATTAATCCCTTGATCAAGGTTGTCTTGCGGAGGTAGAGTTGGATGTGATCAAGTCATGTAACTAACCAATCAAATAAGATAGAGATAAGGGTACTTCAACAAACTAAGCGGCTCTATTTAAGAGTGGTTCTAGTTACAGGACAATGTTCTGATCTTTATGAAATTAAATCGGTTGACAGAAATATACCATAATGAGCGCATGCAGTTATTTCAACTTTGTGATAGCTGCAATTAAGTACTCAAGTGGATTTTTTTTTCGCATGCCCTGAACTAAGTGAGTGAGTGTTATTCAGATCCGAAACGATGAATGTCTGCTAAATAAGACAACATGCATCCGGTCGGTCATCACGGTCGTGCCGCGCCGCTCCGGCTGGCAAGAGATAGGTGAGCAGCGGTGCCTAACGAGTGAATTTTTTGTCAGTGGATAAGCCGGTCCCTAATTAATCAATAATAATTAATTCATTCATTTAGTGGCTCACAATTTGCCACTAATTTGCTCTGGAAATAATACTCAACTTGCCACTGTTGGCAGTTCGGCCAGGCTATTCACTGCTTCAAATAGCGGTCAGTCAAGAATCTTAAGGGCAACCCACGTATTCCGAGAGTTATTGACTACACTCCGGCAAAATACACCTTCACCTGATTCTTTCACCAACTCATTCCGATCAAAATGGGATACTGCAGCCGAGTTCAATAGGACTATATATACAGATGGAGTGGATATTAGAATTTATCCTGATAAGCTAAATGTATGCCGTTTTCCACGCCTCTCAAATCACTGTAATGTTCTCCAGGCGGAAAACACGGCAATTGCTGCCGCGCTGAAATGGCTCGGATGACATTTCGCATCGTTTGGGCCAGGGACATCATTATCTTCACGGATAGTATCGCCGCGAAAACGTCCTTAGAATCCTTCCCCTCTTGGAGATGGGTGATCATTTAACGTCACCATGTCCTGCCTTCTAGGGGGCACTGTAAAACAGATGAGCTGGCTCGTAGGGGAGCAGCTCCCTTGACCCCTTCAGTGGGATGGGCTCTTGCATAGCTATGTTTTGTTGACGTTTCGATAGTAACTTCTCTTTTCGGATGATGGAGTTGCTAGCATGTACCTCCAATGCGATCCGTCTTTTATTGACAAGCTCAGAGCGCTGAGCGAGTTTTAGTAGTACCCACAGGCAGTTTTTATTTGACGCGCCGAGGATTGAACTTATGTTTCCATAAATGTAGAATCGTAGAGTGGCGATCGAGAACTCACGGCTACCGAACGCGTTCAGACGGGACCCTGCTCGCACGACCAGGCTTTTGTCGTTAAACAGACACAACATTCGGTGGGAGTCATCACTGGCCACTGCCTTATCGGGGATCATACAAGAACGCTCAGACTTTACTACAATGATTTCTGTCGAAGCTGCGGAAATGAGGAAAGGAGGAGAGCATTTCGCGTCTTCTGTACGACTGTGCCGTACTGGCAAGAAAAGAAGGGTACATTTTCTTCTTTGTATATATGAGAGAACTGGCATATATAAATATAAATTGGCCGGTTGCATAGATTTAACAAATGCTCCGGCTGGTTTTAAGTAGTAGGCGCTCTAAGTATGCCGTGGATAGCATGGCAGCCCACGTAATCTAATCTACCCTGCTCGTGGATTTCACATGCCTTTTAGACAAAACATGTTATTTGGGTTAAAGCCTGGTACTAAGATCAGTTTTCGCGCAAAATCTAATATAAAAACTGCCGAAAGTTTCGCTTGCCAAAATGTTCGCTACCTCGGTACTAACATATCACAAACAAAACCGCATACATAGAAAAAAAAAATTGGGGGTAAAAACAATTCCATTGGATTTGATTTTAAATGAAAACCAATCATCGCAATGGCCGCGTTTTGGCGAGGACTGGATCTAGAATCACTGATCTAGTAAATATTGTAAAAAGCTGACACAAATTGCAATTTTCAGTCAGTTAATTTGACAAACGAGGGAAAAAAGAGTGTAGGCTATGAAAAAAATGTGTACGAAACACGTATGGAGTTTTTGTGATGATAGCCTCTCTTCAATACATGTTCCATATTCTCAGTTATAATAGATATGTATTGGTTAAAAATCATGGACTTCTACTGTACGACAATTTCAGCTCGAAACACACGTCGAACCAAATGGTTCACGACTACGTCAATAATAATAGAACGGCAGAAATGAGGACATCTTTTCGTGGCGGTCGTTCCGGATGGTCGCGGCGCGTAAAAATGTCAAAAGGCAGGAATTGCAGTTTTCCCAGTGTCGTATGTAGCTCATTTATGTAGTAGTTTTTAAAATAATTAATTAATCGTGACGACGACGCATAGGTTCCGCTGTTTTGAAAAGGTTGGATTTCATAGAACACTACGTTTCAGCTTGGAATCGCAATTTTTGATTTCGATTATTTCGAGAAAATATGTGCTTCTTGGAGACGGGAGCTATCCGGCCGTTATCCCCTTTCGGACACTTTTTTTTATCGCTGTATGCAATGTTGCACTATACGATTTCCAGTGTATTACATACACTGTATGCGACTCTTGAACGACCTTATCTACCTCACGTAACCAATTTTGCGTTAGATTGATTACCCAGTTCAACAAAAAAACATATCCATGGTGTAAAATTCAGGAATTTAGCCACAAAAGCTTTGAACGGCTTCCATATGCACATCGTTGATGATAAGCCATGGACGAGAGCTACGTTTTTGTCGCGTGCAGACGAGTATGAAACTCATTTACATAGTCAGAAGAAAGTGAGACCGAGGGTGTTGACACGACAGTGTTTGAACAAAATCGCGGAATGTACGCCCATTGTGTCCAGTCAAACAACAAATCCATTTGGTCTCTACATACTATTAGGCGCGTTTTTTTACAGTCATGCAGAACAGAGCAGGTTGACACTACACAATCACTCTAACAAATTTATCTAAGCTGCTCTGGATAGAACGTTAGTGCAAGAATGCTGCTCCGGTAATATTTCCTCGTTTTGAAATGCAGGTATCAAAGAAAGATAAACTTATTCAAGTTTGGCTTGAAAACTTGTAGGTCTACCGAACTTCTAATTTAGTACAGCGAAAATAAAAACACAGTTATCGATATGTCCAAAAAATAACATAGATAAATGCTTGGCAAACGAAACTTTGCTCATCAGTCGATGAAAAAAAAATCAAAGCAACACATCTTGTTATCAAAGGACGAAACTTCGTGAAGTGAATGACCTATCCTAGACTATAGTACATAATGTTATGAATACTAACGAAACTACTACAAGTTTCCATCTTTCGAAGTAAAATCGAGTTGCAAATAGAATCCAAGTTTCACGAAAGTTTTGAATATTCTGTCCTGATAGAAGGGTACACGAAGCTATACAAATATTTGACCATATACTTTGTACAACTAACGATATTCAGTACCGTAAATTCTACAATTTTGTTTTAATGATTTATAATATATTTTATAAAAAATAGTAGTGTAACGATAGTTAATGAACAGCTTATTAAATAAAATTATAAAGTAAAGTAAAATGCAACTGTTTTTTAGGATTTTTTTTTGTTTTATGATAGTTTTTTTTTTGCGTAACTAGAAATAAAATCCTTGCTTAAATGGTCACAGTGTCAGCTTTGCAAAAAGAAACACTTGAAGCATGGGTCCTATCATGTAATTCGATTTGCCCTCTCTCTCTTTCAACAATGCGTTTCTGCTGCTGGATTGTTTGTGGATTATTTCTATACATTTTGCCTCACAAATAATCCACGAAAACATTAAATAATTTATCTACAATAATAATCGACAACCCCCCCCCCCCCCCCCCCTTCTTTATCCTTGCATTACGTGCAGTGGCTTCATTTTTTTTTAAAACGACATCTGACCTATCACAGGAAGTTTTGTATGCTTTGACAGCGCTTATTGTTTTTAGTTCATTGGTTGAATAAAGGTGGTTATATTCTGTGGAAGATAGCCTGCTAATCATCCAGTGGCGTAGCTACCTTTTAGAAGGGATCCAAACAATAGATACAAGAGATTATGATAAGGGCATTCTCCGATGCCAGGTGCCTTTTTGACGCTTTCATCCAGTGAAGTTCGGGTTAACACCACACAATCTACATTCTATAGTTCTTCACCTTTTTAGCTAGGATTTCAGCGAAGAAAAGACTTTTTGATAACGTGTAAACAGAAACCAAAAGTTTTTAAAACACAACCCCAGAATTATTTCATAATTCCTACAAAGTAGAGATTTGGACGCCTTATAGTGCAGGCGGAATTATAAGATACGCTTTGAAGAAATATTGTCAACGATGAATGGTACGCGATGGAAGCTAAAATTAAATGTACCGCTAGGCGGAACAGTTCACCATAGCCCTCACTGGACTAAAAGAAGCTAGACATTATAGAAACGAATCCCATCCCGCGCGATGTAGTTGAATGGATTTTAGGATTCTGTGGTTTAGTGATTCTGTTCTCCAGTGCATAGAAGCGAATGTTTAAGGGCGCTTAGCCGAAGGGTTTTCGTGAGCAAAACATTGAAATCCTGAAAGCTTGTAGTAAAGAGAGACCGCTAAAAAAACAGCCAACATTGAACATGAACGAAAACCCCTAGAAAACTCACATGAAATTCATCAACAACTGCAAAAATTCCTCACTTCGAAGGAACCCACCTCACAAAAGTGATATTTCTACTGGGTTCCTGGTCACCGCGACATTGCCGGGACTCGAGAATGAAGTGGCTGACGAACTAGCCAGGACAAACCTGAGGACTCATTTTTGTGGTCCGTAGCCCTTCTGCGGGAGATCTTTCTATGTACCACTAGAAAACGAAGAGCAACGACGCCACCGCCCCTTAGGAGAATCTCTCTTGCTTGAGGCAGGGTAAACTCCTCATTTCGAGCTAGTAGAGTAATAGATCTTCAGATCTGTTACAACTGAGCCGGAATAAGGTTAGAATTAACAGCAAACTTCTCGATAAGTAGAGAGCTGATCTCTTATTCGAGGGGTGGATGGCTCACCCTCCGTCACATGCAATTTTTTATTTTTTTTTTTTTTCATAATGTGAGTAATTTGCATAATATATAATTATGTGCCAATCTACCCAATGCCGCACCGAGACCTGGCCCTCATATCTGCACCGACCCAGATAAGCAGTGTTACTATGTCTACAATCGAACCAAGCCGCAAACATGTTTTAGTATCGAAATTTTCATGGTTAATGTCCTCCCAAAAATATCGGTGTTCGCATTTGTTGAGAAAAATATTTTTCTTCTTAAGAAACGTTTGATTCGTATATTTTTTCTTACAAAACTGACAGATCTTTTCTTTTTTTTTTGAAGTTCCAAATTTTTTGGCCCGTTCCACCCGTTCCGCCGCCCCCTCGCCCTTCTCGACGACCCTGGTTTGCCTTATGTACCTATATTTAATAACCCAGCTACTAGAAACACCAGACAAGCGTATAGACTAGTAAACACGACTAAGAATGGCTATCAACCCAAGCCTAGCCTCTGTAAGGGAAAGGATACGAACATCATCAGCGACAGCGGTAGCATCAACAAACGTCCTATTCTGAAGAGCTTCTTAATCTTACATCTAACGTTTGTATACAAGAAGCTTCAATCGATAACGATATGATCGATCATGGCCCCAATACACAACTCCCGAGCGTAGAAGAAGCGGATCTCGCCTTGCAGTCACTCAAACCAAAAAAAGCGCCGGGTGCAGACGAGATTGCAACCAAAATCTGGTGGAACGGGTTTATTAAATGCCATACATCAACTAACTCTGCGAATTTGGGAGGACGAGGTGATTGGCGCAGGAGCATGGACTGGCGCCGACGCTCTTCAACCTGGCACTTGAACACGCCATCTGGGTAATAATGCGGACACAAGCCGCACGCTGCTCTTCAAGTCGACCCAATTGATAGCGTACGCAGACAACATTAACATCATGTCCCGAAAACTAACCGCCTCAGAAAAATTTCTCCATAATCTTGACACGGCTGCAAAAGAAGTTGGGTTCCGCATAAATCAAGTCAAAATATTGTAAAAATAATGATTCAATCAACAAGGACGTAAGGGCAACCGAATCGCAACATCGGAGACCTCAGCATCGAATTCATAGACGACTTCACATACCTGGGTAGTAACCTGTCAAAGGGCGCCAACGAAATTGACAAGATCAAGCGACGGGTACAGCTAGCAAATAAAACTTTCTTCTCGGTTCTCCCAATAATAAAATCAAAGCATGTACACAGAAACACGAAGCTCCGCATATATGTACTATTATACGAGCTGTGCTATGCTACGGCTGCTGAAACCTCGATCCTACCGCAAGCCTCCAAAAACATGCTAAACACATTCCCACGAAAGGTCCGAATTTTTGGAGCAGTTTGTGACCCAAATGGATGGCGCATTCGGTACAACCATGAGCTGTACGATGAGCTGAAAATTTCCAAAGTCATCAAACTACAACGGGTATAATGGATAGGGCATGTACAACGAATGAACGATGACCGCATGCCTAAGAAAATATTGAACGGACGACGCATCGACGGAACAAGGTTGCGAGGAAAACCGAAAGTTCGCTAGAAAGACTCAGTAGATGAGGACGCCGAACAACTGCTGGGCTTCCAAAATTGGAGGGCGCGGTCACTTGGAAGAGATAAGAGATAAGTGAAGGACAATAATCCATGCGGCCAAGGTCCGACGTCGGGTTATAGCGCCGCGATAATGTTGTTAATCGCCTTGAACCCTCCAGGGCCATGGGCGCGTCAACATCTCTAGCATTTATATGCTTTGTTGACATTTCGATAGCATATCTACTTTTCGGAAGTCAGTTGCTAGCATGCACCTGCTATCCGCGCCGTCTTTATACTGACAAGCTTGGAGCACTGTGAGAGGCAGTTTTTGAATGCGCCAGGATTTGAACTCCGAGCTTTATGTAGCGTTTACATATGCCAGTAGACCGTGCTAGTACGTACAGTTTACGGGCATTGCAAGTGCCTTGCAAGTAACTAGCAAGCTGTCACTTGCATATGTGTAAACACCCGTGCCTGTCAACTGCCAGGCCAGTAAACCCGCACGGCGCCTTGCAAGTAGCTGTCCTCCGGGACCAATTGATTTCCTACTGGCATTCCAGTAGAGACTTGCGAACATATGTATGTTTCCTGTCATTCGTAGATTTGCCGACAAGTCTACTGGCATTCCGGTGCACTGACAAATGTAAACGAGCCATTAAATTAGTATCGTAGAGCGGTGACCGAGCCACCACCGCCACCGAGCGCCGCGATTATGATGATATATGTATTTAAACTAATTATATGTATGTATAACACACTTCAAAAGTGTTATATAACACCATGTGGACGTTTCGATTCCCACTAACGGTGAAACGCAGCTTCAAGTTGTAACGAAAAAAAATAAAATATTGTAGCAAATATTGAAGGATATTTTCACTATCCGGTATCATATATGTACATACATACGTATATACATATGTATGTACTTAATTATTGATGGATTCATTAACATCACGCCACATTCCGAACCAGAGTATGTACAAAGTCCACCCTTTTATATGTAAACACTGCACAAAATTATTGCAACTGCAACATCATCATGCTTAATGAAAACACAAACAAAATTATGGTGGTCTGTAGCTGGTTAGCTTTCAACCCGAATATCGGGTTCATCGAATAACATGAAAGGACACTCACTATTAGTATTGCATGGATTTGAACGTTTTTTTTCCTGTATTTCCATATGCAAATATGTATGTAGCATTCTTTCCTCACCCCATTCCTCACTGCTCAGTTTAACAGTGCTCCTACTCAATACATAACCAACATAAATGCAAACAACCCACACTCACCGAACAGGAGTAGCACGAACAGTCGATAGAAAAACATTTTCCAAATTGTTTGAAGGTCGCTTTTTAACGTTTAAACTTTTCTGTTGATTTTTATAAAAAACAAAACTGATTTCAATTCCGCACAGGACTTTCGTTTTTTCTCTCTCTTTTTCAAAATTCACTTGGTTCCATTTTAACGTTTGATATGTTCGCGAACGAGGACGAGATCGCGTTGATAACGAACCGTGTGTACAGGTACTGCGAAAAGGTACAGCAGAACGGTAAGTGCAAGGCAAGCACTGCACCGCCACCGTCCAAAAAATTCCTCCACCACCACACTAACCACCTCAACTCTGTAACGAACCACCAACCATGTGGGGGCTACCTCAACGTTGAACCAACCACGGGAAAAGCAGAACGCGCTCCAAACCGACGCTTGAGCTAGCGACTTCAACAAATGACTGAAACTGAAAATCTGCTGGCTGGTATCCAACTACCGAATCCGAATCTGCTGTTGGTACTATGGTTGCAGACGTGATGGACTTGGGGTTGTGGATGTGGATTTAAGAGATATTATGCCACACGTCGGAACCGGCTGAAGTTAAGAGATACTCTGCGCAGCATCCGAAATGGGGAGCTTGTACTTTGAGAATAGACCGAATGCATCAACCCCCATCATCGTGCCATGCTACTGCTGGATCATAAGGCCAAGTGCAGTAAAGTTACACATAAACATGTGTGCAATCATTGATCGGGCGGTATCTAAAGGAGCATGAGTGGATGTACTTGTGGGGAGCACAGTATATGATTATTGGATACAATTGGTGAATTTTGGATATTTGCGATCAAGAGGTGTACTAGGTTTTAAACATGAATGTGTTTTGTCATATTAGGTGCGTTTTTTCGTACAGAGCTGGTTAAGCGACGAAAAAAACGATCCAGAGCAATTTAACGGAGTAAGTTTCTGTCTTTGCTAAGGGAGTGTGTCTTGGTTTAGTTAGAGTTCAAATGTCAACTAGAATTTCAAGAGAAAACTTAGTACTTATACAATCGGACAAATTTCCATTCCATATAATTATACAAAATGAACATTTTATTGGTAGGAAATGAACTTTATGTGCTTCCCAACGACGCCTGCGCCGCCTGCATTTCAAATGTGGAACTATTTAATAGAGTAGAAATCTTGCACTAACGTTCTATCGAGAGCAACTCAGATCAAATTGGTCTTAACCTGATCTGCTCTATATGGATCTTGAAAAAAAACGCGCCTATTATTGTCTATCCATGGAAATCATTTCAAATTTCTCGTTACCATCGGCTGCGTTCAGAAGGAACTGAGCACCTTCCGCTCAAGTGAACATGATGATTGTTTACTGTGTTTTCGCCTTTTAATAAGTAGATATATGTGTGTCTTGTAATTCTACGGTTTTCGGTTGATTTTTAATTTTGTTTTTATACCCTTTATACCCTATACTTTTAGTATAGGGTATATTGTTTTTGTCACGACGGAAATATGTAACGCCTTAAAGGAGGCTCCGGAGGTATAGCAATGTAAATATGAAAATGATCAGGGTCACCTCCTGATTCGATTTATCCATGTCTGTTTGTCCGTCTGTTCGCACGTTAACTTTCGATAGAATGAAGCTAGAGCCTTGAAATTTTGGTCAAATGTTGGCAGTAGGATCTAGTTGGTTGGTATTGAAAATGGGCATGATCAGGCCAAGACATTAATACATGAAAAGCTCTAGTTTTGGTAGATTGCTCGTGAGGGTAATCTTATACTCTCATGGAAAAATAAAATCGATTACTTGAAAATTAACGGTAGTTTTGTTACAAAGAACCCCGTTCTACCCTACTTTTCAGGTTTTTTGTCATAATCACATCAACGGAACGCCTACCTCCCCCACAAATTTCAAAAAATTAAATATTCCTTTAACTACGATAACGTTCGACAGAATGACACTAGGGAGTTCAAAATTTGGTAAAATGTTGCTAGTGAGATCTAGTTGGTATTGAAAACGGAACCCCTACTTCCCCTACAAATGAAACTTCAAATAAGCGATAACTTTTGATAGAATGAAGCCAGTAACTTGAAATTTTGGTCAAATGTTCAAAGTAGGATTGAATTGGTTGGTATTAAAAATAAGATAGATCCAACCCAAGGAACCCTTACCTCCCCTACAAATTAAACTTAAAATAAGAGATATCTTACGATAAAATAAAGCTAGCGACTTGAAATTTTAGTCAAATGTTTGTAGTAGGATTCAGCTGGCTGATATTGAAAATAAGTAAAATCCGACAAACGAAAAACCTACTTCCCCTACAAATGAAACTACCAATAAGCGATAACTTCCGATAGAATGAAGCCAGAGACTTTTGCTTAATGTTCGTAGCATGATCTAATTGGTTGATGACAATGATGGGCAAGATCCGACCCAAAGAATCCCTCTCTCTCTCTCTCCCAATTGCCCTAACTCCTTGTGGGGCATAGCGCATCAACTGTTCTATGTGGCTCAGTTGACGTTTCATTGGCATAAACTGGTTTCGGAGAATGCAGTTGCCAGCATGCACCTCTTGCACATTCATGGCCACGAACGTCGTCGTGGACGGGATTCGAACCCGAAACGCCGGTAGTCAAACATGAGACTGATGCCTCAACACACTGAGCTACCGGTCGCCCCAAAAAATTCGGCGAATATTCGTAGTGTGGGTTAGTTGATTTTGAGAATGGGCAAGATCCTACTGAATGAACCTCAACCTTCCCTATGAACTTTGGTTCAAATATACATATATAAAATCCGAAAGGATGATCATCCGCAATATCTGTGCTTTTGTCCACTTGCAACAAAAAAAACTTAATTTCTTCTATCTTCGAAATCAAAGTGCTTTTTAAATTGACAATAAAAGTGGAGGTTACCATTGCTTAACAGTCAACAAGACCATTCAGCAATGATCCCCACCCAAAATTCATCAGCATAAGCCAAGAAAATACTAAGTACTTGAGCTGGTCTCGTCATCCGATAGACTGTACTCTTCAGGAGCTGCCTTAAGCCTATCGGGGAGGTAGCTCGACCAAGCCTAAAAGTGTCTATTCCAACTTTCGTCAGAATACGTCACTACGCACAATGCAACACGAGTGCGAATTTTAATTATATGTAACGCATTACCCTGTTTTCACGCATAAGCGCATGTTTGTATATTGTATATATTTTTTTTTTTTCAGAAAAAAGTGAAGTGTTCCATTACAAAACTGAAAAAAAAAATTATAAACATCGATTCTTCGTTTGACCGTATTGTTAGATAAATTTAGGTTTCTATTTGATGGTGTAATGGACGGTTTAGTGGGCATCTGAAGATACCCGTGGAGACGGAGCCTAAGGTAACATAATTACCGTGAAGGTCGGGCCGTGCCTTCTGGCGAAAAAGTCCCCTCAATGAGGTAAGCAGCGACCTATGCTTGCTGTAGCTCAGTTCGGGAGACGTGGGCGGGGTTTTCGCCACTAATTGCCGCTGTCCTTTACGTATTAATAGAAATTCATAGGCCTCGGGAAGACAACAAAAAAAGGGAAAGGCAAATGGGGAATCAAAAAAAAAGCTTGCCGACGGTATGATGCCCTTCACGAATTTTTGGACCGGTCGCTCCCATGGCAGCTATATGATGTAGTAGTCCGATTTCAACCAAATTCGGGAATATGATTTGGCTCAAGATACTATTGATTATTGATTAAAAACGATATCTTTAGAAATAAAAAAGTTTTTCCCACAAAGACGAATTTTTGGACCGGTCGTTCCTATGGCAGCGATATGACGTAGTGGTCCGATTCCGTTGGTTCCGATATACTTACAGCGGGCAATAGAAAGAAGGCTTTGTGCAAATTTCAGCTCGATAGCTTTAAAACTGAGGGACTAGTTTGCATAGAAGCAGACAGACAGACGGAGAGACGGACCGATGGTCAGACGGACAGACGGACAAAGCTTAATCGACTAGTTTCATCATATTGACCAAGAATATATATACTTTATATGGTCGGAAATGCTTCCTTCTGTGCGTTGCAAACTTCATGACAAAGTTAATATAACCTATCACATCCGTGAAGAGTATAAAAATAAGACGATAAGAATGGAATGGTTGGCGGACGGTTCACTTGCCCTCATGCTCGCATTGGGTCCAGGTGTAACGGGACCCTCGGCCTCTGGTTTCGTACCACCGACATATTATTACTTATCAAGTGCTGCCATTGATCTGACGGTGGAAGCAGCACGGCAGCACTACCAGACTAGAATATGGTTTATTGCAGGTGGTTCATTACAATGGATCTGAAAGAAGAAGAAGAAAGAACACGCTCGGTGGCCGTGGTCGGTTGGTCACCGCTCTAGATACTTATCTAGAGCTCTCTGTGAGTACTAATAGAACTCTCACAGCGCTCCGAGCTTGTCAGTATAAAGACGGCGCAGATAGGAGGTGTATGCTAGCAACTGCACTTCCGAAAAGTAGATATGCTTTCGAAACCTCAACTAGGCATAGAAATGCTAGAGATGTTGACGCTCCCATGCCCCTGGAGGGGTCAAGGCAATTAACAAGCAGTGCGGCGTGCGATAAGCGAATTTTCGTGAAATTACAAACAAAAATTCTTGAGAACCAGTATGTTTTTCTGCGGACCGGAACCGGAAACCACTACCGGTTCGCGGACCATAAATTGGGAAAGGCTGCTCCAATGCATTCGCCCCATCACTCCGATTCATATGACACCCATCTTGCTCATATTGGGTTTCACTGACGAGAATATCCTTTTTCCTCATCATAGGATTCAAAATGCCATTAACAGTAGTCAAGTCCATTTCCCACTTTTCATACATTCGCCTCATGTATTGTACGAGTACATACAAAAAATATTTCATTGCATAGCTACAACCTCTATTATCAAATTCTTCATACCGCAGGCACACAAATGCCAGCAAAAGACAATTTCGACAAAAAAGATAGTTTGTCTTCATCAGTGGTTCCCGTGCTGAATCATCTTCTCGGCAATTTCAAAGCCACACACAGATACAAGATACGCTCCACGGCATAAATTTCAAAACGATGCGCGGCTACGCGCGGCAGATGCATTTTTGTTCGGATCTGACGCTCGAGTCGCGTAGCGCACGTAGAGGTTCGTAGCCACTTCGCTCAAACACGCTTATAGTGGACGCATGTTCATAAAAATCCTCAACTTTGGATCTGGCGTGCATTGCCGCTCGTTAACGTTTGTGTATGCATATTCGCTTCCAGTGGACGACAGCACCGTGTTTGAACGAAGCGGCTACGAGACGAGTGTCTACGTGAGCTAAGCGACTCGAACGCCAGATCAAAAATAAAAAAATTGTATCTGCCGCTCGTAGCCGCGCATTGTTTGGAAATTTGTCCGGTGGTGTGTACCTATTACAGTTTTTGTGTGCAATGGAGGACGCGGTAAATTTGATAAGTGCTGTGCATTCTTATTCCCCTCTGTGGGATATTAGAGATAAAAGATATCATTCGAGACATATTCAACGGAGGCTTTGGGTAAAAGTAGCTGAAGAATTGGATTCGGATGGTAAGTAAACAAATGTATCAATTTTCTATCCGTTTCATATCTTCGTACGGTTTGGGAAGGATTTAATTCACTTTTCTGTGGTGTTGGATTATCAAAATGTATTAGCCCAGGAAATGAATACTCATTTGCGGAGTGTAAATAGAAATATTGGTACGACAAAAATGAACTATGAGGTTTTGTTTGAACTAGCTAGGAGGTAAACATACTAAAAGTCCCCGAACCTACGAGGTGTGGAGAAGCGGGAGAGGGGCGAAGTAGGTGCCATTTTCCGATTTTTTCGCGTATATCTCAGAAATCGTTAACCGTAGAAAAAGAAGTCACATGGAAAAATTAAAGAGCACCAAATTTGCTACAAGATCGTTATACATTACGATCGTTGGGCAAACGTGGGCCTACGATGGGCAAATGAACTGCACAATTTAAATTTGAAAAATCGAATGTGACGGTGCCAACTTCGCAGAGATAAATCTTCTAGGCAAGGGGAAGACTGTCTAGAAAAGATTTCGGAAAACAGCCCCCATCCCCCTTCTCACCCATAAAAGCAACTCTGCAAATGTATCTAAAGTTTTATTCCTATCTTGATGAAATTTTGAATACTAAACCTTCAAGTCTAGGGGAAAATTTCTGTTCACATCGGATTTTGGAAAATCACTCCAAACCCCTTCGCGCCCCTAAAAGGAAATTTGTAACCTTATCAACAGTTTTATTTCGACTTTGATGAAATATTGTATATTTCAACTCCAAGACTGCAGGATATACTTATGTTTTCAAAAAACAATAAAATTGCAAATTTTCTTTTAGGGGTGAGAAGGAGGTTTGGGGCGGTTTTCCGTAATCCTATGTTATCTAAAATACATAGGTGACCTTCCTCTTGCCTCCAAGGTCTAATATACGAAATTTCACCAAGTTCGGAATAAAACTAGTTAAAATTGCAGATTTTCGTTTAGGGGTGTGTTACACAAAAAACTGAGCTACACTCTCAAATTCGCGATAGTCGACACGGCAGGCGCCGGCTTGCCGCGGAGCAAGGCCGTGGGTCGTCACACGGTTTAGATTGAGCCGCCGCGTCTGACAACAAACGAACTAAAACTGTAGATTTGATTTAGCGAATTCGCTTTCAAAAAGTATGTGGCTTCATACCATATTCATTGAAAGCTTTCAAAAAGTGAAACTGTGACGTCATGCGCAGAGAGCAAAAAAGTGGTACACTTCTTTGCGTAACCTTCTATTCTTGGATCATGTGGATGGGCTACATCTCCTAAAATAACATGTGGAACTTTTACAGAGGAGGTGCATGCTGGAAACTGCATTTTCCGAAACTAGTTTATGCCAGCGAAACCTCAACGGGGCCACATGGAACAGTTGACGAGCAATGTCCCACAAGGGGTTAGGTTAATTGAGCAGTAGTAGTAGTAACTTTTATGTTCGTCGCAGGCAATGCCGTTGGACATTTAGTACCAATTGCACCAAGTGCTTTTCCGAAAGAATGGAGTGAGACAAAAATTCCTCAATCACTCTCCTTGTCATGTCCTCCAGCATCTACACCAATAAACTTACAGTCGGGGCCTTCAACGCCTAGTATATTGAAGGAGAATTGTTTGTAGTTTCTCAACATGCTTCCGGAGTCACGTGGGTTGCGTATGGCACCTGTTCCCCATATATACAACCAACACAGTTTGGAAACCTCCATCTACGCCAGAACCGTCCCTTTATTTGATCGACTTCTTCTATAGTTGTTGGAAAAACAAGGGTTTTTGAAATGGAGGACGTCCCAATTTGCCTTGCTTGTTTCTTTTACGGTTCTTCCCACGGTCACATCCGACATTCTGAATGAGTACCCCAATGTTTTGAATGAAACTCTGTAACTGACGGTCTGGTGGGCATCCGAAGATGCCCGTGGGGACGGAGCCTAAGATAGCATAATGACCGTGAAGGTCGGGCCGTGCCATCTGACGAAGAAAAAGGCCCCTCAACGAGCTAAGCAACGGCCTATGCTTGCTGTAGCTCAGTTCGGGAGATGTGGGCGGGGTTTTCGCCGCTCGTTGCCCCTGTCCTTTACGTATTAACAAAAATTCATAGGCCTGGGGAAGACAACACAAACAGGGGAGGTAAAAATGAGGAATAAAAAAAATAGTCGATAAGGATGGAATGGTTGGCAGACGGATCAGACGCCCACGCGGTCGCACCTGGGTCCGGGTGTAATGGAACCCTCGGCCTCTGGTTTCGTACCACCAACAGATCACTACTCATCAGGTGCTGCTTCGATCTGCTGGTGGGAACAGCACTACCAGACCATAATATGGTTCATTACAGGGGGTTCATTAAAACTCCTGTTGCAAAATACCTGCAAGTAATATTTAGTAAAAGTAACAGTGTATTTTAATTTTTGTTTCAGTCGCAAGTTTGAAGAAGAAGTGGAAAGGACTTCGAGATTTCTTCAGAAAAGAACATAAGAAACTTCGGAAGCTTGGACTGGAAGCACCAGATGAACTCGTTTCTTCGTGGCCTTACTTCGACCAAATGTTGTTTTTGTCAGATATAATGCAGCCTAAAGAACTCAAGCGAAACCTGTCAGCTCCGTTCAATCCTATAGGAGGAGTCAACGACTTACAAAAATATGAAAATTTGAAAGAAGAACTTGAGCAGTCATCGGCCACATATGATAAGGGGAGCGGCAGTGGAACCGTTAAACCAATTATAATGGCTCCCCCACCAGCTACACCTTCCACTAAGAAAAGAAAAAGGTTGACATGTGACGAAAATAATGGAGCAGAGAAGAATGAAACTAATTTTAAGAAAGGCAATCGAAAGGCCGATCATTTTAATGCTCAATTTTTGAAAATTGAAAAAGAGAAATTGAAATTGTTCTCCGAGAGTACGTCGATGAATGGAGATAGCGATTATCAATTTCTACTAAGCCTGCTACCCTACCTAAAGAAAGTTCCCGAACCACGGAAATTGATCGTTCGGCACAGGCTTCAACAAGTTCTGATAGACGAGGAACACCTCATTGGTACATTTCAGTGTCAACAGCCGTCGGCGTCGTGTGCATCCCAATATGAAGTTGCCCAACCACTTTCTGGACCTCGTGTTGAGAATCCACATTAAGTTGTGATGCAGAATCGCAAGTTCAACATCAAACAATTACTGTGTACACAATTCAAAATCAACCTAATGGCTCAACTGCACTTGCCGAATTGAGGAATCTGACAAACAAATGATATGTACTTCTTATCCTATTTGCCTTGTGAACAGATTGATAATAAAGTTTTTTTCCAACAATTTTGTATTTGTATATTTATCAGTAAAATCGTCTTCGCTAATATGTTAAAGATGCATTTTCTTACCGTAAATGATTGGTTCTATGCCGCTCGGAATAGATGAGAATGTTTCAGGTGTCATTCGATGATAGTCAACATTTTTTTGGGTTATCTTTCCAGGTGGAGATGATTGAACTCTTCAAGACAATATCTCTTTTCCAAAATCGAGTTCTCCCAACAGGACCTTCTTTTTCTACCTCTCCTACGTTTATATTATTATATATAGTATTTTCAAGGAAATAAAATACATAAATAAATATCCTATGCATCCATTTTGTATATTCGAATTTTTAAAGTAAGTACAGAGCACTTCACTTTATCTCAGTTCGACACAAACTAATCAGCGAACGAGCCTGCCATCGACGACCCCTTCAGATTGTAGCCGCGTGTCTCATAGTCATTTGATAGCGCACGTTTTGCGATGGCGCTTGACCGCGCGTTTATGCTTCCAATGGACGACCGCCCTAAGGTATTATTTTGGCAGCCGCAGGAAAAAAACGAAAATGCCTTTCTAATTATTGCAATCAGTAAGCCTGTCTTTTTTTAAGTTTGATTAATTGCTGGTATACGGTCATCTGCAGCGATTAAAAAAGAAATATGTTGAGTAAAAGGATTTCTCGAGTATGTGTAAGCCGGGATTTTAAATTTAGAATTATAAGTAATATAATAACTAAATAATGTTATAACAATCATACCAATAATTATACAATAGTTATTGTAAAAAAAAAACAATTTTGTAGAGATTTATACCCTGAAGATGCCATTTGGCACGACTGTGCGACACGACGTTTCGTGTCGCACAGTCGCCAAAAATCCAAAAAAGTTGACCGAAAGTAGAAAACATTAAGATATTAAGAATAAAGTGGAGTGGGTCATTGCAAGTCTAAGTAAAAAATGACTCAAACTCGCTCTCCACTACCACACAAAAATAATCAGCTTAAAGCCAATTCATCCTCCTGTCACTTGGTTTCGTCCACACCATGGATTCACTCTTCAGGAGCTGCCTTAATCCATGGGGGAAGCAGCTCGACCAAGCCAGGGGTTTGTATTCCGACCTAAATCGGAATACGTCCCTGAGTGGAATGCTAACACCTTATATAGTGTGTACTATACGACACGAGTGCGAATTTTCATCCAATGAAAAGTCACTGTGTTTATTCACGCATAAGCGCATTTTAATGTTTTTAAGAATATAGTGGAGTGGGTCATTGCAAGTCTAAGTCAAAAATGACTCAAACTCGCTCTCCACTACCACACAAAAATAATCAGCTTAAAGCCAATTCATCCTCCTGTCACTTGGTGTCGGCAGCTCCTGAAGAGTGAATCCATGGTGTGGACGAAACCAAGTGACAGGAGGATGAATTGGCTTTAAGCTGATTATTTTTGTGTGGTAGTGGAGAGCGAGTTTGAGTCATTTTTGACGTTGACTTGCAATGACCCACTCCACTTTATTCTTAAAAACGTTAAAATGCGCTTATGCGTGAATAAACACAGTGACTTTTCATTAAGATATTAAGTTGAAAATCTGCACTTGGGGGTTTCGGAGTCGCTGATTGCAAATCTGAAGTCAAAATTGTATGAAACGAAACAGAAGGTCTAGAAGGGCAACAATATTATTGAAAGTTGCTGTCTAAGGTTTTCGCGGTCTCTGATAACGAATCTAAATTCAAAATTGTAAAAAAAAAGCAATATAGCGAATACAGGATGGCAACACTGTTTCCAAAAATACATTCGATCTCCCTGAAAGTTATTTGATAGTTTTTGGGGTCGCTGACTGCGAATCTAAAATCAAAATTGTAAAAAAAATAAAATATCGGATACAGAATGGCAACGCTATTTTCGATAAATACGTGCAATCTTATTGAAAGTTACTAGTCAGTGGTTTTTGGGCTTCCTAATTACGAATCTGAAATCAAAATTGTAAAAAAAAAATTAAAACAGCGGATCCATAACGGCAATACTGTACTCACTAAATATGTTAAATTTTGTTTGAAGTTTCTATCCGGGGGTTTTTATGATCGCTGATTTCGAATCTGATAACAACATTAAAAAAAAATTGGGGATAGTATGGCAACACTGTCTACTATAAATGCAATTAATTTTGTTGAAAGTTACTATCTGGCTCCGGCTGGTTCAATGATTAAACTCTAGTATACAGGCTGGTAAATGCCTGGGGTATCACAACGGACCTATATATGTGGTCTAAGTGTGCTGTGTCATTCATGGCAACCCTTCTAACCTAACCTAACCTACTATCTGGGGGTTTTTGAGGTCGCTGATCACGAATCTAAGATCAATCATCAATCGAGCAAGAATGACAACTATTTTCTTCGCTCAGAGTATACGGGTGGTTTTAGGATTATGAAGGCAGATAAAAAAGACCAGAAAGAAAAATAAATGTATAAATTTTATAAAAAAAAAATTTCCCTGTCCTAAGACTCATTTGGGTTGCGTATACTAATTCCGCCGGAGATAGGTTTGTGCGTTAATCTTGTGTCTTTCCGCGCTTAGACCTGTCACTGGGTGACTCAAAGGATTGTGGTGGACGACTAAATCTCGTTTCAGGATTTGATGATGAACTGTTGCCATTCTGTATCCACCATTTTTTTTATATAGTTGTAACATCAGAGTTTTTAGTCAGTGGTTTTTGGGCTTGCTAAATACGAATCTGAAATCAAAATTGTAAAAACTGAAAACAGCGGATCGAGAACGGCACCACTGTTCTCAATAAATATGTTAAATTTCGTTAAAAGTTTCTATCCGGGGGTTTTTAGGGTCACTGATTTCGAATCAATGAAAGGCTTCTTTTTATTGCACGCTGGAAATATGTCGGAACCAATGAAATCGGACCACTACGTCATATAGCTGCCATAGAAACGACCGGTTAAAAAATTCCTTTTTCTGAGAAAAACTTTTTTATTTCTAAAGATTTCTTTTTTAAATTTCACATTTATCAATAGTATCTTTAGCCAAATCATATTCCCAAAATTGGTTGAAATTGGACTAGTCTATCATATAGCTGTAATAGGAACGACCGTTCCAAAAGCAAGTTTTTGTTAGAAAAACTTTTTTATTTCTAAATATATATTTTACATATTTACCAAAATTCATATTATTCAATCATATTAACTGCCAAACCATGTTCCTACATTTGGTTGAAATCGGCCCACTATTTCATATACCTCTCATAGGAACAGTGAAAACGGAACAAGTTTTACTACCAATTTCAAAGTGACAAATGCACCATAAGTCACAACGAATTCTAGCTTGTTTAAAATTGAATTCGCTTAGAATAAGCTAATTTCTTAAGGGTACAGGCATATATCGTTTTCATGACTCGTTCGTGAAATGATTACTTATTTTTTAGAAAAACATAAAATACATATCACGAGGAAAATTTTACATTTTTGAGGATGTAAATCCAATGATTTTTACAGATAATACACCAGTTTGAAGTTACCATAATTTTTCGACTCTTCTAAAGATTTTTTCCGGTGCGAACGAAGGTGAACCTTGAACCAGTATACAAACGACATGGAAACTTACTGTTTTGAGAACTGATGCTCGGACAACAACTGAAATTGAAAATCCCATTCAGGAAAAAAAAGGAAAAAGTTCAGTTTTTGACTTTTGGCCAGCTTTTTGGGATTTTTGGCCAGCTTTTTGGGATTTTCGGCCACTGTGCGTCGGGTTGAAACAAAATATCAATATCTGGATACTCGAGAAATCCTTTTACTCAACAAAAACAAATTACCAGTTACCTAACAAGAGTAAAGAGGAAATAGTCGCTGCAATTATTGTACTGAAACGAGGTAAGCCCGTCGGACTCGACGGCATTCCTACCGAAATTTACCAAGAAGCGTCAAGTGTAACGGCCAAGTTGCTGCTCCCACTTCTTGGACACAGACCTTTCTAGTTGAGACGTTAAATGAATAAGCCCTTGGAAACGAATGCACTAAATGAAACAAAAAAAAACAATAAAATAAAAATTGAAGATACATAATTTAATTTAATATTTTTAATTCGGCCTATTTTTAGTGTTATTCTGAGAAGAAATGCTAAGATGACTATTTAGCGACTACAGCCTTAATAGTGTAATCAGTCTAAACCGGAAGATCGGCTTATTTGCACGATAGTAAAAAAATCGCAATCGGTTCAGAAAGCATGTGCTTAAAAAAAACCAAGAAAAATTAAAAATTAAAAAACTTAAAAAAAATCGAAAAATCTACATTATAGCATCGATTCTACTGTGTGTGCGGAAAGTACCACTAAATAATAAGGTCACATAATAATTATAAACAGAAAACATTTTTCGATTTTTGAATCATTTAGCTGCAATAGTCATTTAATGTCTAAATCGCACAGTACTGGAAACGCTATAAATAGAAAACTGCGTAAGTTAAAATACTAAAGTAGGAGGTCGTACGCAGGCGGACAACATCAACACTATGTCCGAAAACTAACCGACGCAGAAGAACTTCTGCGTACTTTTGATACAATTGCAAAATAAGTAGGACTACGCATTAAAGAGGACAAAACAAAAATAATGATGCAGTCAAGCACCTGGACGCCTGGAAAGCCAAAACAAAATCGTCTTTCAATTCAAAAATAAATAAAAAAGAATCCATCCAAAATCCTTTTTTTACAAAGAAAAAAAACGTAGGTCAATCTTTTCTCCAATTCCATCCCAACCACCAAACATTTCCCACAAAAACGTTCCTCCGTAATTCAACGCAAAATCCCATGCATGAAAAATGCATATCAAAATGCATTTCACCGGGTCGTCGATCGAGATCCCGATCCATCATCAATAGCATTGTCGCTACCAACACATACAACTACCTACGATTTCAGGACATATTAGCCGTGTGTATTTCAAATTGGAGAGTCCTACGTAGAATGACTGAAGTAGTTCGCGATGAGGACGGAAAAGTTATAACAACGACTTGTTCGAAGTATAGAACGAACCCAAGCGAACTCTCACATGACCAGCGACTCTCCTACTCATCGTCCATTTGATCCTTTGCTAAAAGTCATCGGCGGGTGACTCACAGACTCTCCAAAAAATTGCAATTGATCACTATCAGTTAATGCAGTATGCTCTTTGTCGCACTTCACCAAATAATTTTTTTTACCTCGTTGGATTCTTAGCTATAAGTTACTGAAGTAAAAACTAAAAATTTTAGTGCGAGTGTGCAGCCATATGGGAGCCACGATGCACAAATAAGGAAAATTGTGTATTCTATCTGAAATCTTGACACCACATGCTTTGAAACTGGCCATCAATTGCTTATACCATCACCTGTCACCTGTTATACAGGTCAATTTTGTTTTCAAGGATAATCCTTTCATTCTTTCGCCCATTTACAATACAATATAACCGAGTGACACACTTTTCTCAGTTGGTTCTTGTACTTTTTTTAGCATAGTATCAATTCAACAGCGTCTACGAATAAAAGCTGAGCTCTTGACAATCCTCGAGAGCCGAAGTACCCTTTTCAATTTCTCAAATAATTTAATACTGAGTGTCCTCAAATACTCAAAAAGACCATCTTTTTGCATAATACAACTCATAAGCATAAGTGTGCTTCTGAATTTAACATTGTCCTATTTCGATGTCCTCAGCCTGATACTTATAATTTTACGCAGGACACCCATGAATCACGACCGACATGCTTGATTCATGAATTTCAATGAATGGAGGCCAGTTATTCCTTCCGTCACTCGACCACTTGAATAATACCAAGTATATAAAATGAAAAATCATAAAAAAATAACGTGCAGTTCTCTTGTCGATATGAAGTTTTCGAGACATTTACTAATGGGCTTTTTGCTGTTTTAATCGTGTGTAGACATAAAAATATGTATCTATGGAAAAATTTGCATGCATCTGTGTATTCATCCCGCAATTAGCGCAAATACATAGTATTAATTGAGTCAATTGTGTTGACAGCAGCTGCGAAAAATAGCAAATTCAGTATGTACAAATTTGTTACGATATGCGCTCAGAAATATCTCTGCAGCCAGAGCACTTTGCGGTTGTGGTGCATTAAGTTTTTCATCTGTGACGACGCGGTGTGCACTGTATCACTGTCCTTTGAAAATTTACATTTTGACTACGTATTTGTGACGTGTCATCAATCATCAGTGGTTTAGTAGATATGGGTATGTTTCAGCAACAGTGAATGACTGTTGATACTGACCTTTTCTGCTTGGTGGACATTCTGGCTAGACAGAGTGCTATTTAATTACCATATTAAGGAGAGTCGGTGAGTAGAGTCGGACTCATCGTCACACCAACGCATCGTCTGCAAAGGTGTATTTGAGTCCGTATTAAATCCTTCAGTCAATGTGTCGATGAGTTCGTGAGTTGCCGATCGTCTGAAAGCGCCCTTAGTTTATTCCAAGCTTAGCAGTTCCAAGGCGCGATTGCCAGAGTATTCCGAAAAGAATGACTTCCATGCAGGGCCGTCGAGAGAAAATCCGGGCCCGGGACTCAGCTTTTATGGGGCCCCATAAGGAATAATGGCAACGCCAAATGAAATAGCTTTGAAAACACTTGTATTATCGTCACGGTCAATTCCATCTCAGTCTCTAGAGTGCCAGGGTTGCTAATATTAGAAAAATCCATAATATGTATTAATTAAGAATAATGTTGATTTCATAAATATCATATTATAGTTAATATATAAAATGCGTTATGGTAAAAATTAAATTTTATTTTTTTATTTTAAATTTTTTGAATTTCCGGGCCCCCTAAAAAACACGGGCACGGTGCGATTCGGCCCTTCCGCACCGCCATCTCGACGGCCCTGCTTCCATGCTCTTACACTGCGAAGGGTTATTCCAAAATAAGGTAACTTACTGGCATGGAAGGGATTTGCTGAAACCCTTATTGCCATCATGTTTAAGAACCTAATAAAGAAAAAAAATATTACTTCAAACGTATCGTATGCAATATCTCCTGATAGTTTCACACTAACATATATTTCTCACAACTGGGAGCCTATATATCAAGTTGTAGTTTAGGCACCAGGGATTTTGAGATGGAAAGTTTTGCAGACCTCTCGATTTTTGTATACCTTTATGTAGGTATTTTGGGCTGGTGAACACGAATCTGAGATTTGCCAACAAAAAATCGTTTGGGAAATTACTTTTTTTTTGTTTTTAACCCATGTTTACGAACATTTAACTAAAATTATAAAGTTCATTGAGAAAATTGACTCAAAGGTTGCGTAAGGTGCTAAGGTGAATGTTCCGAATATTGTCTTTCCATATTGCGAAGGTTCAAATTACAATCTTTCGCAATCAGTTTGATGACACTGCGTTGCACTTACTTTGCTGATCGATTGTCTTTCGAAGAAGTTCAACGCATGGTCATTTTGCAATTGTAGCAATTTTGCTGAATTGAACTTTACCTCAAATTAAATTTTCTTTCGTCGAGACTGAATCTGCAAATAATCAGTTTTGAATTGAAACTCACCTCGCGAAGAGGTTGAATAAATTATTAACGAAAACCTTGGGTTTTAATAGAATATTTTCTTTTAAACAACCCATATTTCCAAAAGTATACACCCTAGAGAAAAAGTCATTGAATGTTATTTAAAGTACACTAAATTTTCTAATTAATTCCGAATTCAGCTCAGTACGCCCAGAACTTACTGAGAAACAGCTCTTCAAAGCTTGTTAACAAGTCGGAAAAATTCGCCGCGCATATCTTGCTAAATATTGTGAAAAGTGCTCATCCTAAGTACAATAGAAACTTATTTGAATCAAACCTGTAGATAATTTGATTATCTTTAATTCAGTATATATAGACGACGACTTCGATGCGATATATACACTTGCGAGCAAAAATACTGAATCAAACCGAAAGCACGTGCATATTTTGAAAAGTACATTATGTATCCCTACAAATTGTATATGATTTGAAAACTTGAAATCTTAGCTTTACATTAATAACATTTTTAACAATATTTGAAGATAAATTTTAAAAGAGTGGGGCTTGAAATCAAAAAGTAAGAAAAATGGGGATGTTATGGAATGGAGTGTGGTCAGCTTTTTGTTAAATAAAACAAAAAATTTTGGAAAAAAATAACAAAATTATTTATTTATTAATATCTGGTATAACCACCTCTTGCTCTAATCGCAGCTTGTAATCGATTTTTAATTGACATTATTAATTTTTTAATGGTATCTTGAGGAATTTCGCTCCATTCCTCTATTAAGGCCTCCTTCAAGTCGTCGACAGTCAAAGGCGCGGGAACTCTGTGTCGGACTCTTCTTTTGAGCTTGTCCCACAAGTGCTCAATGGGATTTAAGTCTGGACTGCGTGCAGCTCAGTCAATTGTCGCAATATTAGCTTCGTTCAGGAACTGCTGTGATTGACGCGATGTGTGACATCGTGCATTATCGTGCATTAAAGTAAAGTTGTCGCAAATAGATGCTGCGTAGGAGAAACATGGCTACGTAGAATACCGGTAATATACCGTTCGGCTGTCAGTCCTCCTCCTCGGCCTCCAGAGGGCACGAATACAATTTCCGGTTTTGAATCCACAGAGATACCGGCCCACACCATAAGACGCGCTTATCGGTGATGTGGGGTCAATTTTGGGCCTGTGGCGGGCCATCTTAGTGTCACCATACACTGTCGAATTCGAACTCGAACACGAACCTAGTACAAGTGGACCGGTTTTCTTCACACCTATGTGAAGTGTGTGTGTGTGTCAGAGGAAATTTGTACCAGGTTCGAGTTCGAGATCGACAGTGTATGGTGACACTTAGAGTCGAATTCGCTTCCTTTAGTTGTCTCCTCACTGTCCACTTGCTTACAGCTACTCCGCGAACGTCCCTCAGATTCAGCTGCACGTACACTCCCGTGAGATACCGATTTCGTAGCATACTTGTCACAATAAAACGATCATCTCTATCGGAAGTGCACCTAGAGCGGCCGGGTCGGGGTCTCTGATTATAGCTACCTTCCTCTCGAAACCTGTTATACACTCTTGACACAGTAGACTGACTCATTCTGAGCTGACGGGCGACCGTTCTCTGGGCTAGCCCTTCCGATAATAGGGCGAGAACTTGAGCCGCTTGCTGAGGCGCGGTACTCATGAATGACAAAATTGTGACTTTTATTGCGTTAAACTTATTCAATCAACCTTCCATATTCAACTGACCATTGAAAACCCTTTGCAGATGCATTTATAGGATTAGTTTGCCTTGTAATAACCCATTCATAAATGTTCAATTTTCCGACTTTTTAGCTTCAAGTAGCGTTCATAAAAAACTCAATAAATGGTGATAAAAAAGGTATCATTGTAAAGCTAAGATCTCAAACTTTCAAATGACATACGATTTATAGGGATACATAACGTACTTTTGAAAATATACATACAAATACACGTGCTTTCGGTTTGATTCAGTATTTTTGCTCGCAAGTGTAGTTCCCTAGAAATTTATGAAAACGTGGAAGAAGAAAAAGCTTGCTCGCGGATATCAAATATTTATACATATATTTATATTTAGGTATGATTTGCAATGAATTTATTCTTGTGGGCGAAAACAGTAAATTTATGAACGAGCAATCTTTCTCCTGATTGCATACTTTTTATATTATGGCTGTTGCGTTGTTTGTAAAATAATACAATACTTGCAAACCTTAATAAGACCACAGTTATAAATGATCGTGGGTGGTGGGTCTTTCCTCTACTAATGATTTTATGAGTCGGTTTTCAATTGCCTGTCCTTTTAACTAGTTTTTTAGGCTGGGTTGAGTTTGAAATTTAAAAAGAAATGTGGGAAATTTCTGCAAAACCCGATCATTTAGAAGTGTGCGATGTGCCAAGAAGATGCTGAAGACGATGCCACCGCATTGATAGTTCAACCTGCAGTCTCTTTGACGTTAGAACATGATTGCCTTATAGTATTAAGTGAAGACATTGATTTATTGGTGCTAATGACAGCCTTTTCTTCTTCCTTAAAGCTTAAGTTCTTTAAACCTGGGAAAGGGAAAGCCCCGTATCGGTTATATACATGTTTCTGTCCCCTATCTCTCTCTCAATTGCCCTAACCCCTTGTGGGGCATAGCGCGTTAGCTGTTCCATGTGGCCCAGTTGACGTTTCGTCGGCATAAACTGGTTTCGGAGAATGCAGTTGCCAGCATGCACCTCCTGCACATCGATGGCCACGAACGTCGTCGTGGGCGGGATTCCAACCCGAAACGCCGGTTGTCAAACATGAGACTGATGCCTCAACACACTGCGCTACCGGTCGCCCCCTATACCAAAGTAAAATTGCCAAAAATATTCTATTTATTCATGCTTTTTGTGACTGTGATACCACTTCGGCTCCTTTCGGATAGGGCAAGATGACATTTGTGAAGACGCTCATCAAGAATCCACATTTGGCTGATGTAGTGCATGACTTCAAAATTCCTGACGCAACTCATCAGATGATTGATGGTGCTGGCGAGCATAGTTCTTGTTGGCGCTGTATGGTTGTGAAAACACCAAGACCATGCTCAAATAGTGGAGGTTAGCCTTTTTGGATCAAAAATTACGTTACCGAGAAATTGGACGAAAATTCGTTTGAACAGAGTCACCCGAAATTTCGTCAATAACCAAAACGAATACGGGGTGGAAAAAATTGGAGGCCCAAAATCCAAGCTATCTGAAAGAGACAAACGCCGCATTTTGAACACCGCAAGTACAATAATTCTATGTAAAGTCTATCGGCGATAGCTAACGAGAGTAAGGTGGAAATATCTAAATTTACAATAAGTAGTATTTCTCTAAGAGAAATTTCGAGGTTCCTTCCGCAGATCCCTCTTAATTGTTAAATTCGTCTGGATCGTCAAGATTGATTTTTTTTTCATCTGAAAAATTCACCTGGAAGGGAAAAAAATAGAACAAAACAGAAGTACCGCGATAGTGAATCACCTTTTTCCAGTTTGCAAATTTTTCCTTGTAAACGCCATACAGGCATGTTTGTGACGAAGATGTAATTTTGTAATCGTAAGGAATTTTTACCGTTTAATCCCATTTGACCGTCTCAAAACTCTACGTATTGCAGATTTAGATACTTCCACCCTACTCTCGTTAGCTTTCGTCGATCGACTTTTCATACAATTACTTGCGGTATTTAAAATGCGGCGCTTGTCTCTTTCAGATCGCTTGGATTTTGGCCTCCCTCCTTCTTCCCGTATTCGTAGACTTGAAATAAAATTATCTTTTTTCATTTTATCAGTTTTTCATTTAGAGCATCGGTTTCAAAGATTTGTGAGGTCGAAAGTTGATAAAGTACGATTTTTCTCCTGAGCCTCAAAAATTTTAATTTTGTAACCATCGATTTGGACTATACTGCTGAACCAAAACTCGACTTTGGGCAGAGCGTTCGACGCAAAATTCAATGGTCTTTAATTTGAAAATAAAAATCAGAGGCAATGGGTTGAAGTTAATATATACACAGTTAAAAATCCTGGTCTATTATCAATGCTAACTCGGTTTACATATATGACGACACCAAAATTGTATTAGATTTTAATGAAATGAAAATATTACAATTGCTTCCGTAAACTTCACTGGTTTAAATATTAAACTTTACTTATATTATTTTTTTAATCAAATTGTTGGTTTAAAATTTAATCTACAGATATTAGAATCTATGAAAAATATTAATTTTACTGCGTTTTTTTTAACCCCTTTAAGTTTTTTCTCCATTCGTTTTTTTTCTTCAGTTTTCTAAACTTCCAAATCCTTTGTTAAGCCAGCAGGTTAGCCAGCGAATCTTTAAATTTTTTTGGCCGTGGAGCAGCATCGAACCTGTGAACTCCGTGTTGTAGAGTTGCGACCTAGACCACTCGGCTACGCAGCATAATATTTTGGGCTGACTGCGAGTGGGTATGCTGAGACCTGAGACTCAAAAAATATACTTTGTGGGGCTTACATTTTAATTACATTTGGATTAGAAACTAATGCGAAAACAAAAAGAACACAAAAAGGTTTTAATTGTATTAGAATTTATTATAAATTGGTTTAAAATAGAAGTAAACTTTGAAAGAGTTTAGATTGCAGAATTAAAATGATTAAAAATGCTGATAGTCCAAGACCAGGTTTAAAAAAAAGTCCGAGATTTTTAACTGTGTAAGGAAAATATTAAAAAGCCGTTCAAATTTCTCGCATTTTCACTTACCAAAAGTTGAGCTTGTATGATCTCCAAAAGGGATTAAAATTATTTCCAGCTCTTTCATAATTATTTCCTCTAAGGCCCAAGAATTGACTTAATTTTAGTGGCCTATAAGCGCATGCGAAAACTTAACTTATTGCACTTATCCGCTCCAATTTACTTGTGTTTATGATGGGCCTGCCATACAATTCCATTTCACTTAAGGGGAGTCTCACTCGATAAGTCACTTTTTTTTAAAATCTAAATAACTCTAGTTTAAATGAAGATATTTTATTGTTCTTTTTTTATTGTCTTTGTAAAAGCCTGCTGTTTCCGAATCTGTAAAGAAACTCAAATTTTACCAAAAATTGGGGCCTAGAATGCGTACCTAACCTATAACCTCTTTAGGTACATTTTTTGGGAACTGTAAAATTTTTTTTTTTTGTGTTTTTTAGCTCATTTTAAACTAGAAGGACGTCTGAATAACATGACGTTTTGGTTTTACTTGATTTCGTTTTTTTTTTTAATAATTTTTACGGGGATGAGAAAAGGTGAAAAAAAATTGACCGTATTTTTAATCTCATAGTATTTTTTTTTAAAGTTTCATATTTAAAAATCGGTTTTAAAAAACATAGCTGCCTTAAGAACCCCGTTTTTAATAATGTGTAAAAATTTGGAAGTCGTAACTTGACCGTAGCCTGAGAAAATTGTACGGAAAGGTGTGAAAACCGGATTTTACAGGAGAGACGATTTTGTTGAGCGCCTCTAGACATGGCGTCACCGCCACTTGAAACTCTTTTTCCGGGCGAAATGTGAACTCCATTGATTCCTACTGGGGTAACGCAGTGCAGTGGCCGACCCCGCATCTAATATATTCCATTTCATGTTTTCGTATTTATACTCTAGATGAAATCTGAGAGTATTATAAGTTTGCCACAAAGTTTGTAACGCTAAGAAATAAGGCTCGCAGAAAAAAATGAATGATACAGAAGTTCATATTATCACTCGAATATCTTAAAACCGGATGTCCGTCTGTCCGTCTGTCCGTCTGTCCGTCCGTCCGTCCGTGACCTCTCTAGCTCGAGAACGCGTTGAGCTATGAAGTTCAAATTTTGCACACGGTATTTTTGACAAAAAATGAAGGCTAAGTTCGTGAACGGGCTAAATCGCTCCACCCCTTCTACCCCCTCCCATACAAAATGACACATTTTTGAAAATTTACAATAATCAGATTTTCTCAGAAACTATAAAACATATTGCTTTGAAATTTTTAATATATCACTTTTATGATAATTGTAACCTATGTTGTAAAACTTATTGTAATCCTCACCCTCCTTCTACCCCCTCCCATACAAACTGCACTATTTCATGAAATACGTTAAGCCAATTTACTCATTACCTATACAATTTATCGGGCTGAAATTTTGTACTTATCACTTAATTAACAATATCAGTTAGATTCAAAAAAAGTAATCGATTACCCTTACTCCGTCTACCCCCGCCCATACAAAATGACACATTTTTGATAATTTACAATAATCAGATTTTCTCAGAAACTATAAAACATCTTGCTTTGAAATTTTTAATATATCACTTTTATGATAATTGTAACCTACATTATAAAATTTATTGTAATCCTCACCCTCCTTCTACCCCCTCCCATACAAACTGCACTATTTCATGAAATACGTTAAGCCTATTTACTCAGTACGTATACGATGCATCCGAGATTGCAACCAAAATTATTTATTGGCTTTAACCAGGTTCAAATTCATCTAGAGTATTGCATGATTGGGGTTTACCCCAATCGTAGTTCTTTTATGTTTTTATATTCGTTTTTGCCGATCTCGTGTTCACTTTTGGGCTCTTTCAAGTGACTCTTCGCACTTCGGTTTTTGTTAAATACATATATCAAATTTTATACTACTTCCGGTTTGAATATTCTCAATATATTTACATCAGCAGAACCAGACCACTCCAAAGAATTTTTTAAAATAAAAAAATAATTTTTTTTTTCATTTTTCGAGTGAGACTCCCCTTAAGCATATTTGGCACTTATAGAGACAATATTATATGGAAATAGTTGAAAACTCCCCGGGATTTTATATATTTTACACTAAAGCGGTTTTTGCACTTAAGCGTTTCGCATTTATCCGTTCTCTACTGTACTCCTAGTGTCAATCACCAATCATGCCAAGTTTCAAAACTGAATTTTTTCAATCGATTTTCACTCTCACCTGGGGCAATATACAAGGTTTGAAAGAAACCTTCATGTAGCAAGTGAAAAGTGTGTTGCATTATTGTATAATAATATAAAATCCAAACGGATCTGCCATTGCAGGTCGTCATACCCGACGTATTCCACGAAAATAACTATCACTTTCAGCGGACTTTGCAAACCACTAAACAAAATATTACATACATACATCTTCAAGAGGCTATTTCATTAATAGCAACATTTCGCGCTCCTCATGTCAAGTGTTTGTTTCCATTGCGCCTTGTTTGTTCAATTAGAAATTCAACTGCTTTGCGGTTACTTTGATTCAAATCATTTTCCGTGTCGACATACTCCTACTCAGTCCATAGTACGTTCACTCATCCTAATCTAAACCTTTTATAACCTGAACTTAACTGTATACGAATACTACACACACTAATCGTGGCTTGTTTTCGATGATAAATGCCCAATCATTGCTCCCTCATACTGAACTGATGCCATCCATACTATCTATTGGAGACTTTCGCAACATTCCCAATAGATCCAATTCCCAGGCATCACTTACATGGCGATGACTACGAAGAATAGTAATGATCCTCCAGGCTGAGACGCTCAATTGAGCAAAATAGAACATCGATTTGTAGGCTGTCGACGCCTCGGGCAAAATATTCATAACTGACAAACAAAACAGCAGGTCGTTACCAGACCAGTGGTAATGCCTCTCAGTCATGCTGTGTAACGTGTTTCTGAGGAATGGGCGAAACATTGGATACTTACCCACGTGTGCAAATTACACGAGCAATTAACTACTATACATTATCGATTTTAAGTTATGATAACGTGCTGGTTCCAATTTCGAGAGCTTCTGACGGCATACGTTTCGTTGGGTACCGTAGAAATATATAGACAATATTTTGAATTTTGGATACAGTGAGACACCCACAATATTCGAGGAATTTTCCCAGAAAACCATATATCCGGAAACACACAAACTACTAGTCGCACAGTAGAAGTAGTGTAACCACCGGAATTAAATCACCCAGCATCACGCTCGACCCAATGTCAGTCCAACAAGAATGCTAGAATTGTCCTGCCTGAGTTATATTGTAGGCCCCCTTCCGGGTTTTGAATATGTAAACCTAAACAGGAAACCATTTGTGTGACAATTTATTTAGATTTGGATGTTGTGAGTTCATAACGTGAAGAGATAAAGAGTCGTTTTAGGTTCAGTCACGAAGCAATTTGTTAAATTCTCAGCATGGGCAAAGAAATGTGACCCGAAGTAGCCATAACTCGTGATATCTCAACGTGTTAGCTTTATCGAGAAATGATCAGTGAATTTTAATAATGGTTTAAAATCCATCACAGGGCCAACAGGTCAATCGGTGTAGATGTAGATGGAATTGGGTGTGTATATTTTTCTGTGCGGATTTTTATTAAGCAGGGGATCGCGACTTTTGAGAAGCAAAAGTAACCCATGTGGGAGTTAATAAATGTTTAGGAAATACGAGTATTTAGGTTGAATTGCTCATGCACTTAGCACATCAGTTTTCTAATACTCGTATAAACTTCCAATAGAACCTGTTAGGCACTGCTCACACGGGGATACTCAAGTCTGTAATACTCGGAGGATGAGAGACGGAGACTTGGAGTCTTGAGACTGTAGTCGTCCGTCATGCTCACACGGCCGCTACTAAGTCGCGAGTTGTGCATGTCGGCTGGCTGAAGTCGTCATTGTACACGGCTGTTTCTTGTGGATCCGCGGGTGCGGCGCGTTTGCGGGGATCTTGTGTGTACATGTTGAGATGTTGATAGCAATAAAGGTTGACGTTGTGGACGGCAAGGGGTGTCGTCAAGCGACCATTTTTATAGTTGTTCTCTCCTTCCTCTTCACGAACTTTTCCAGTTTTATTGTGACTAGGACGATAACCGTTTTCGCGGATGGTGGCGGAAGAGGCATATTAGGCGCGTTCTTTTGCAGCTATTCAGGTCAAGGGTAGTTAACCCGAACGTTTGTGGAAAAAACCATGTATCTGCCCCATAAAGGGTAAAAGCACGTATTTGACTTGAAATGGATTTTGTCTCAGGTAAAGTTTGGATTTTAAGTGGTGGAATAATTCCACCCAAATATTAAAAACAAACTTCATTCTATTACATCAAGAGCAAGCATTGAACCTATCAAATGCAGCTGTTACAGGAGAAACTAATTGGTTCCGAGCAATTTCCTAATATTAAAGAAAAACACTTCCAATTGGAAAACATGTTGAAATTCATTGAATCTAATTGAGGTGAACTGAGGTGAAAATAGAGTGGACATCGTAAAATGAACGAACTTCTTCTACCAACCGCTAGATGCGTCTTAAATAAAAGCTTTACTTGTGCGCTATCCAGGTCAGAATCGGCCCTCGATAAATTGCTGGGTTAAGTGCTAACCTATATGGGGTAGCATTGTTGTTGTATTGCGTGTTATTTGACTAGCCTATACAGGTTAAGAAAAGAAAGAGAACGCGCCTAATATCTAGTCTTCCTGAAAACTACGGGGGGGGGGGCGAAATCTGCATAGTCACTCTGAGTAGAATATACAAAAACTACTTTTCCTTTATTGATTGTATAGCATTGTGTGATCTGCTATTTCCTTCCGATTCGTCAGAACTTGCAGATGAAACAGACATTCCATTAACATAATATCGAAATCGATCAGCCTCTAAGCGTGATTGACGTTACTCCATTGTTTCTGCACATCGCGGCGTGTTCCTTCTACTCTTTCCCTTTCAGTTTTTAAATAACTTTCATTTTTATTGCGCGGCTGTCCATAATTTCCCCTAGCTGATATTAATCTCCCTTGATATTGGGTGGGTTCCCGAAAATATCTTGATTCCAGTACTTATCCATTACCCCTTCTCCGATTCGTGATTTCTCCGGTGAACGACACGATTCCAGTGACGCCATGAATATATTTCACACAAACATGCGCCAATTAATAAGGGATATTCACACTTTTAGACACAATTTCCAAACAAAGTAACGAGCAGGGACAGACTTTCCGATCACTATACGCACTATGACGCCAACAAAGAGTTGTTTACGAAATGGAGTGACAGAGCTTGTCAAGAGCGAACTTTCAAAACTCTAGAAATCATTGAGGGGGTAATCCGATCGGAAACAATTCGTAATACTTTTCCCCTTCTCAAAGATTCTGGTATCGGTGTCTGAAATCGTAGCGTTTTCGCAAAGTATCTATGAAAAAGTGTCGACACGGTCCAAAATGGAAACGCAGCCATTGATCTTCGGTTTTGAGAGCTCTGACGCAGTTGTAACGTTCGCGATCGGCTGTTAATCGCGTTTCTCTTTTTCAATACTTTCAAGCTCTCGAGATACCGTTGTGAGAGTTCTCTCGATAAAACTTTCAGAATCGCGAGAGAATGCATGACGATTCCGGACAACAAACAGGCACGCTTCACGTTGCTTTTTGGTTTCCCGAAACCGAAAGGCTGCTATCCGAGCCATCTGAAAGTTTAAGCAAGATATTCTTTCGGTGAAATTATCATGCTCGAACCAGATTGAACGCGGGATGCAGCAGCAGCGGCAGCCAAATGTCAAGCTAGAAAGCATACATTTTCCCTTAAGCGAACTAGATTGAACGCAGCGGCTGCGACAGCAGCGAAAGCGGCTCTGCGCTGCCTGTTACTGGTGTTGATGCTGCCGCTGCAGCTGCTTTTTACGTTCAATCTGGCTTCGGCATCAAACTTGCGTGAAAATGTATGTCTGACTCGGTCGGCACTGATTCGCAACTGACGGCCATACTCAGATTGGTGAGACCTGACTTATCGCGTTCTTTTAGCATCCCTGCTACATTGGGAAATGTTTTCTTCTTCCATGAAGGCATTCTCAATGGACAAACAAACCAATAACTTACATACAATTGTGTCAGGGATAATGTACTTTCTTACAACTACCGCACATGAGCAAAGTTTTCTACACAGTTTTGAACAAAACTTTTGCTCAAGTGCGGTAGGTTTACGAGACTTAAAAGACTCTTTATACTGAAGTCCGCGACCGCCTTCAGGTTACGGAAGAAGTAGGCACCAAGACATTTTTGTCTTGCTCTTGCGTCTGCTGAGCATTCACACAAGAGGTGTTCCAGAATTTCTTTAATGTTAGGCAGCTGGCAGTTTCTACAGCGGTTATAAGTGATCAATCCTAGCCTATAGGCATGCTCCCCTATCAGGCAATGGCCAGTAAGTAATCCGACTAGCATCGCATACTTACCTCTGGATAGTCCTAGGAATATGTTTGTTTTCCTTGGATTGTAAGAATTCTTAGTATTTCCCTCGTTATCTTGGAATTGATAGCTCTGTTCCAATCTTTATTGGCCAGTTGCATCATCTTACAGTCCATTTTTGATCTTAGTACCTGCATTGGTATAGGAATTGGTATTGCCATTGTGTTACCAAGAGCGGCACCCTGTTTTGCAAGATCGTCCGCGATGTCGTTGCCAAGTATGCCGCTATGGCCTGGTACCCATCGGAGTTCTACTCTCCTTGAAGTACCTAGCATCTGAAGAGCCGAAATACATCTGAGCACTGTCTTTGATCGTATAGTGTCGGATTGTAGCGCTTTTAAAGCAGCTTGACTGTCTGAGTAAATAAAAATTTGTCCCTTCCTGCGAGTTGTTGAGGCTAGCTCTGCAACCTTTTGAATCGCTAGCACTTTCGCCTGGAAGATACTGCATTCGTTCGGCAGCCGGATGGATAGATTGTACAGGAGTTCCGGAGAGTAAACTGCCGCTCCAACACCCCCTTCCATCTTCGAGCCGTCAGTGTAGAGATTTATTGATCTTTTTGGCACATTCTCGCCAGTAGTATAAAAATCTCTATCTGGTGTAAATACCGAGAAGTTTTTGTTGTAGTCCATCACTGCTTCTGTGAAGTCGATGGTTGCGACTGGCTGACTTATGTTTTGATGGCCATTTGGCTTTGTTCTGAATTGCCCTGTCTCCCTGAGTCTTAGGGCACATTTAGACGCTGTGTTTATTAGGAACATATCGACTGGGGGGAGGTTCAGGAAAGTGTTTAGGAAATTCGTTGGCGTGGTTCTCATTGCACCAGTGATTGCCAGGCAACCCGTTTTTTGGATCCTTTCCACTTTCCGTTTATGGGCTTTAATTTTTAAGTACAGTCCACCAGACCACAACTCCGTGTAGTAAAATTGAACTGACAATGGCCGTGTACATCAAATACATAATGCGAGGTTTCAGTCCGCATACCTTACCAAGCAAACTTTTGCAGGTGTATAGAGCCATAGTTGCTTTGTTGGTGCGTTCTTCGATGTTGAGCTTTAAAGTAAGCTTCCTGTCTAGAATCAACCCTAAGTTCTTTGCATCAGTCGTCAAAGTTAACTCGGTGACACCCATTCTTGGGAGGTTGAGGCCCGGAATTTTGGTTCTCCGTGTGAAGAAAACCATTTTAGTCTTTTGCGGGTGCACATTTAGACCCACCTTGCCTGCCCATTTTAGCAGCTTACTTAGAGCCATTGTTATGAGGTCCGATAGAACACCAGTGTCCTTTCCGGACACAAGTATTACGACATCATCTGCGTATGCCACCGCACGTATGCCTACTGCTTCAAAACTTTTTAGTAAAGTGTTAACCACTAGTATCCATAGAAATGGTGATAGCACACCTCCTTGTGGTGTACTCCTTCTGGCTGTTTTAGTAGCTCTCGCGTTGCCCTATGCAGACGATAAAAGTCTGTTGGATAGCAGTGATTTGATCCAATTCCTTATGGATTCGTTGACTCCGCCCTATGGAGAGAGTCCAAGATCGCTTGGGTTGTGACATTGTTGAAGGTCCCGACAAAATCCAAGATCGTGCCAAGCGAGCACTCCTTGTATAGAAGAGAATTCTTGATGGTTGAAACTACTTCGTTTAGAGCTGTTTTCACCGATTTCCCTTTTAAGTACGCCTGATGCTTATTAGAGTACGAAACCACTAGGTTTGGAGAAATTAAATAGAGGAAGTTTGAGAATAAAAACTATTTGTCCCGCTGAGGGTCTTGAATCTCAAACGACCGTGTTTCGAGAAGGAAAAAATGCTCGGTGCGGTGCCGAGCTAAGTTACAGACGCAATATACATAAACTCGTATAACCCAAGAAACGGAACAAAGTAGCATTTTCGCCGACTATGTTTATCAGTTAATTGTAATGCATATTAATAGCTCGGTTCGTTATGAAAATGAATCCTCCCACCTGACATAGCAGTATGATGTATGCGTTATAAATGCACCAAGGCAATAAGTAACTTCCTAATTACTGTTGTTACATATCAGCCTCATGCTAATTTCCTGTGCTCATATTCGCTTGATTTCTGAATCTTTAATGACTTGAACGATTAAAATTGCTATAGTAGAAGATTGCTACCAGCTGGACAGGAAATCCAGCAATCACACGATGTAATTAAGAAATCCAACGACGTGGATTATTCAGGTTTGCTAAACATTGTATAGTATGTTACATTGATTGTATGCAGTATACACTGTTGATTAACGCTTACTACCAGAGGAGGCAGTAATTTTTAAAATTGCGCAGTTTTACGAATGGTATGTAGAACCTCCTAGGTGGGTGGTCATACATACATAGGTATGTAGCTAGAATTGGGGCGACCGGTAGCGCAATGTGTTGGGGCATCAGTCTCATGTTTGACTACCGGCGTTTCGGGTTCGAATCCCGTCCACGACAACGTTCGTGGCCATGGATGTGCAGGAGATGTATGCTGGCAACTGCATTCTCCGAAACCAGATTATGCCACCGAAACGTCAACTGGGCCACATGGAACAGTTGACGCGCTATGCCCCACAAGGGGTTAGGGCAATTGAGTATGTGGCTAGAATGAATCCTTTTATAAACGAATTTCTTTTCAAACAATGTTGTTAAGTTTTAGTAGAATAAAAGAAATCCAGCTCCTAATCCGCATTTAGTTTTCCAGTGATTATTCTGATGTTGACTGCACGCGCTGTGCATATCGTGATTATTTAAATCCTGTTTGACTATTTTCGTGGTAGAAATCGTAACTCAAAACACTAGCTTGGTAAATCGATGCTCTATCACGGCCGTCAATACCCTTATAAAACAACTTAAATATTTATCAAATTTACTCCAATATCTGCATTTAAAAATATCTTTAACTCGTTGCCTGGTCACCATGCAATGCATAATCCCATTCTGTACTTCAATTAAAATTTATCGAAACTTTTAATGCAGATGCAGAGAGTGAGAGAAACTTTACTACTAAATACTGAAAACATCAACTTTTACAGTACCATCTTAATTTCCCATTAAAACCGACGAACCTTTAACGCAAAAATAATTCGGTTGCTGGCATAGGTGCAATGCATGAGTGAATTGGTACGAGTGCATGCATAAATTTTAAAGAGATTTCCTCTGCAACTGAAATTACTTTTCACATTTTACATATCGGAGAATCGGATAATTTCATAGTGTTGCCAATTCTGGTAGGGCCTAGCTCTCAGTTTTGATGAGAATGGTTTCATTTGCACACGGATGTATTCGCACGCTGTGCGTCCACACAGAATCTTTGAATGACTGACAAACGATTTTCCATCGAAATGCAAAAAGTTCGTTGTACTAATGCCTGTTTTTTAATTCAGATAGTGGGAGACTAACTTGACGCAAATATTTGATACGTTCATCCGGAGTAGTCCGGATGGCGCAACGGTTAGCACGTTCGCCTTCTACGCACTGGGCTCCGGTTTAATTCCTACTGAATGCGGTAGTTTTCGATGAGAAAAAGGGGATTTATATGTCGGACTATGAGCCCACTCAGCTGTTAAATTAAATGAGTACCCATTTAAGGGGTAAATAACTCGGTTGAGCATGTTACTGATCACACACCTCTGCACAACACCGTTGCGATCTAGAAAATGAGATGATGCTAACTCATCTCGAGGCCATGGTTCAAATTGGACTGTTGCGCCAGTTATTTATTTTTGATAATTCAGTAACCGGCGGCGAGCGGTAGCTCAGAGCGTAGAGGCACCAGTCTCATGTCTGACTACCGGCGTTTCGGTTTCGAATCCCGTCCACGACGACGTTCGTGATCATGGATGTGTGTGTTGCCTTCCCCCTGTGTGGGCGTAGTAATAAGCCACAGCATGTCCCGACTTGTCGCAGGTAGACCGCTAAATAGGAGAGCAGGAGGTCCATGCTGGCAACTGCATTCTCCGAAACTAGTTTATGCCAACGAAATGTCAACTGGGTCTGTTCTTTTCAACAAAATTAAAAAAAGTGCAACCGATGCTCAACAAAAATAAGGCAATCAACTTAAAATCTCACACATTCGTGATCTGATATGAGTGGCCCTAAGAGCACTTAAGGTCCCCGAGGCATATGTCAAGATAATACAAGACATATATGATAGGGCAACCACTAAAGTAAACATCATCAGCGACACCGATGGCATTAAGAAACCATGGGCCTCTTATTTTGAAGAGCTTCTGAACCTACCATCTAACATCCCCACACAAGAAGCTCTCGAAGATATTGTTGATCTAGGCCCACCTATACAACCCCCGGCAGTAGAGGAAGTTGATCTCGCGTTGCGGTCACTAAAACGAAATAAAGCGCCGGTCGCTGACGAGATTCCAGCTGAACTGCTAAAATTTGGTGAAACGGGTCTGGTTAATGCCTTACATCAATTACTCCTGCGAATATGGGAGGACGAGGAGATCCCAGACGATTGGCGCAGAAGCATCATCTGTCCAATTCACAAAAAGGGAGATAAACTGCGGTGTGAGAATTACAGGGGCATATCACTAGTTTAGTTTGTACGTCCTATAAAATTTTGACGAAAATTCGGGAAAGTAGAAAAAAACCATACGCAGAACGTATCATTGGCGATTCTTCCCATAATGAAATCGAAGCATGTGCACAGAAACACGAAGCTCCGCGTGTACAAAACCATTATACGACCAGTGCTATGCTATGGCTGCGAAGCATGGACCCTAACTTAAGCCTCCGGAAACATGCTAGACACATTTGATCGTAAGGTTCTACGGCGAATTTTCGGGGCTGTTTGCGATCAAGATGGATGGCGCATCCGGTACAAACATGAGTTTTATGAACTGTAGAATGAGCTGGAAGTTTCAGAAAACTACAACGACTTCAATGGGCAGGGCATGTACAACGAATGGACGATGATCGCATGCCAAAGAGAGTAATGAACGCGGAACGAGTCGACGGAGCGAGACTGCGAGGACGACCAAGATCTCGTTGGGAGAGCTCAGTTTATGTGGACGCCGCGCAACTACTGGGCTTCCAAGATTGCAGGATGCGGTCACGTGACCGAGATAATTGGAGAACAACAATCCAGGCGGCCAAGGCCCGACATCAGGCTGTTGCGCCGCAATGAAGATGAACCACTAAAGTTAGATGCACAGCTGGTAAGTCTGAAGAATTTCCATTTAAAGTCGGAGCTCACCAAAGCAGTCTATTGAGTCCCTTGCTCTTCAACATCATCATGCTCTATTTATTAACACTCATTTCTGATGGCCTGGAAAGACATCGTTGCTTTGCAGGCTGCACTGAACAAGTGGTGTAAGATCCTGGAGGATCATGAACTGACGATTAGCATAGACACGGTATCTTTGCTGTCCTTTCTCAGATTCAGAGAGACCGATACCAGATATCTACATTAAAGGAGAGCAGTTGAAGTCCTGTACAAGGTTCAAATACCCGGGATCGACGACATCAAACATCGCGTCAGTGTCGGTTGGATGAACTGGCGAGAAAACTCTGGAGTTTTCTGCGATAAGAAGATGCCACGAAAGCTTAAGGCCAAGTTGTACAAAATGGTCGTATCCGTACGTCCCGCACTCTTGCGTCTGAATGCGTCTGAATGCTGGACTATGTACAAGACATACGAAAGTAAAATGATTGCGACCGAGATGAAAATGCTACGGATGCCAGCACGTGTGACCAAAAAGGATCGTATCAAAAGTACCTACATCTGAGGCAGCTTGTATGTGGAGCAACCGATCACTGAAAAGCTCGAAGATCGTCGTATGGATTGTTATTGCCATGTTCTAAGGCGCCCGCCTGAGAACCCTGTCATGAAGGGACTATCAATGGGTGTTCCATTTGCTGGACCCCAACCCCGAGGCAGACGCAAACACACGTAGATCATTCAGATGAAGAACCAACAACAACGCATTAATCTAAGCGATGATACGATCCAAGACCGAGCTGCCTGCAGAAGAAAGCTGAGACTATGCCGCCAGAATGGGCGAAGTGCCAACACCACAGGCAGAGCAACGCGAAACCGCAGAGTGGTATAAAAGGACAAGGGAGAAAATTCCGATTACGATACAATTTAATGGAGTGACATTAGGTGAATGTTCAGTATTACGCTCGTCTCGATCTACTTTTTCGAATCAGAGTCGACCGGAAGTTGGCGGAAAGTAAACATAGAAATAAATAAACTAGTGATTAGACTGTATAGCCGACTAAAAGGAAGTACCTCATATTCCCATCTACGTGAACTCTGTTTTCATGTTTAACTAAATACCTATTCCTGCGAGAGCAACATCAATTTTTGTCGACTTAAAAAAAAAGAAAAACTCATAAAAACCGAGTCGTAAACATAATAGCAATTTCCAAAAGCGCCTTAACCCATTTAATCATGGCCAATTTGGTTGATTCCTTTTTGTATACAGGTTCTCTTGACAACACTTCTCTAGAATCCACCCGAGACTGCAGCATCATCATATAAAAATAAAACAACAGAGCAGCGCAGTGAGATGAACTTCAGATTTAATTAAATTCCGAAAATTCAAGAAAAGGTTTTCATCTCTAATTACGTAAAGTACCGAGGCGATATTTGCAGGGCACTCTATGGTACCCCACTTTTCAAAATTTCTTGTTCAATGGCGGATATAGGTCCAGGTACTCACCCCCTATCCCCATATAAAGGAGCACCACTGACGCTGTCTGTTTTTCTGTGTAGTTTGAGGGTGGATGACCCAATTCGGTAATAATTTCATGGAATTATCCCGGAGTGTTATCTAGTGGGGTACGGAATTTGCGAATACGTTTTCAGGATACAAATCACCAACATTCGCTGCTAAGGAGAATCCTTTGAAAAGGTACACGAATTGTAATTTGTTTCCAAGGTAGACACATTGGGGGTTTTATTATATCAACATGGGGTATGGAATTTGTCTAAGAAATAATTTCTTAGAAGATTTGGTTATATGCATGATGAGTGGGAAAAGGAGCTTAATGAATTGCGCTGAAATTCATTGGGACGGTTATAACCGAGATTCGACGCCATTATAAAAGACGAGCATTTTGTGGGTGGTAAATAAAAAATGTATTTATTTACCAATTGATGGTTATGAAATGTCATGAAAGTAAAGACTGAAAAATGAAATAAATACGGCTCAACAGTCCAATGACGACCACTTATTCCAGAAATAGAGACCAAATAAGGCGGGTTAGCTTTTGATATGTTGTATAGTTAGGTGGGGTAGTAAAAAATCAAAGTTTGTGTCACTCCACGGCCTGAGTCCCCGTCGCCACCTTGGAAAAAACTCCAAAAATTAGCACTTTTATCAGTTTTTCCCCCATAATTTCATTCCAGTTTATTTTAACGCAAAATAAGTTCAGTTTATTTTTGCAGAGAATAAAACTTCCTACAAATTTCATTTCACAAATTTTTCAATAATCAATAGCGACGATATGATACTGTTAAAAAAGGCAAATTCTATTTTTTTTCGTCTTTATACGAGAAAAGCTCGGCAACACTTCTTTATAGCGAAATTAAATTGCCTATAAAATGCACTATAAATTTTGTTTGTACGATAAGGAAGAAGAAGGAGTAAAAATAAAAAACTCTTGAGAAGTAAGCTCTTATGGACAGAAAAAAAACTCTCATAAGACTCTAGTAAGGCTCGCCGCCACCCTTAACGTTACCCTTGCAACAAGATTTAAATTATTTTAGCTCTCATAGCACCATTATTATGAGAAGATTACTCTAGTAAAGTGGTACACGATCCTATCTTGTCATCTTGTACTCTCATAGAGCCTTTTTTATAAGAGTTATACTCTTGAAAAGTTACATTCTCATAAAAATATTCCTTCAAATCTAAGAATCTAAGAGTTCTAGATTCTTATAATGATAGCCTCACAAGAGATTAAATCAATTCTTATGTAGCAGCCAACAATAACTTTAAACAGATTATTTTCAATTGACAGACACTCGAAACCTATCGACTCTCAAAACCATTTGTTGCCATCCAATGGCCCATCGTTCTATCGGTAACCCGACAGTGGCCATTAAACGCCCGCCCGTCTACTCAGTGGCAATGGTTTCAAATTGCTACGGATGGGCCTTTTTTTAGCAGGCATAAAAGATCCACCATCTAATTGATTCTACAATTATATACCTAGCGATACAAAATATATTCGCTCAATGTCACGGGTGATCGAGTCAAATAAGTCCACGAATAATAGGTTCCAACGATGCAAAATATTATTATAGTTACTCTAATCAGCGCGATAGACCGGCCAACGCCACGTCTAACGTCAAATTATTGAGTCCCATAGTGAAACTTTTCGTTTCATAAGAGGAGTCGCCCTCTCACAATGAAAGTTTTAGTCCTATAAGAGGAGTCACCCTCTCACAATAAGAGTTTTAGTTCTATAAGAAGAGTCGCGCTCTCGCAATGAGAGTTAAGTTTTATGAGAAGACTTAGTCAATGGCTGCCATCTTTTTCTGATGGAATTAGCTTTTTGCGAATATATCAATTTGTGTAAATGAGTGATTAGCGCCATTACATATGCAAAATGGAAGTGATTATGGTTTTTAAAGATCATAAATGTATTTCAATAAAATTTTAAGCACGCTATTGAACAGTACGATAATTATCATATTTTCTCCCCATTCTCCAGATAATCTTAAAGTTGAATATTTTTAAGGGACATTGCAATTTTTCGAGGCAAGATGCCTATTATCAACGATAAAATTTGGAAAATTCCAGTTCCGGAGGCGAATATCTATAGAAAGCAAGTTGACCACATCACTGGCCCAATTAGGAAACGGCTCTGCTAGAAACGTCGGCCTTCGTAAATTGCGCCTACGTTGTCGGCGAAATGATTGCAATGAAAGAAAGTGGAAAAAGCGACTCTCTAAGAAAATGGCAGGAGAAGTGGGTGGAATCAATCGAAAAGTTAATAGACGTACACACACTTACCCTGTAAATCGAGTTGTGGATGAAACTAAAGCACAACCTGGCACAGTTCGTTGCTTAAAAATGGGGGCTGAAGACAACATATCTACAGCACAGGTTCAAGTTCGACGACTTGCTAGATTGTCAAGAATGTCCAGGAGTAGCTGAAGATTTGGAGATGTGCGATTTACAGAGAAACGTGCTGAACTGGTGAAGGAACTTTGAGGTGTGCTGAGCCCGGGAAGTAATGTGGAACATATGCTTCAATCATATCGAAATTGGGTGGCCAGGTGTCGCGTCGTGTGCCACATCTATAAAGAGCTCCGGATGGAGGAGGAGAGCAGGAGATCTGCGCGTCCAGGTGGTACTTGGTTAGTCAACTCCACTCCAAGAAGTAATACTTAAAAGTAGATCCGCAGGGCTTCGGGGGACGATAAAGATTATAAATTTTTTTTACCTGTAGTTCAACAATAGTTTCTAGCCCGGTTACTCCACTACGAGCGATATACATACAACGTCGACCATTGTGCTTGGTCAAGCGAATCTTTATCCTGTATGAAACTAGGGGAAACAAGACTGCGTAGCGTTAAGTTAAACTAAACACTGGATAAATCGAAAAAATAACTAAAATAATATGTGTTTGTTTTTGTTAATTGCTTGACCCCTCCTGAGGCATGGGCGTGTCAACATCTTTAGCATTTCTATGCCTTCTTGATGTTTCGGTAGCATATATACTTTTCGGAAGTGCAGCTGCTAGTATGTACCTCCTATCCACGCCCGCTTTATACTGGCAAACTCGGAGCACTGTGAGAGTTCTATTAGCACCCACAGGCAGTTTTTGATCGCGCCGAGATTTGAACTCCGAGCTCTAGATTAGTATCGTACAGTGGTGATTGAACGACCACGGCCACCGAACGCGACAATTCCGGTATAGAATGTGGGGTCCACACATTCTATAGGTATACCGGAATTGTCGCGTTCGGTGGCCGTGGTCGTTCAATCACCACTGTCCGAAACTAAATCCTAGCTATGTCACTGATCAGAATAAAAGTCACTTACTATTTGCTTGCCCTAACCCCTAGCGGAGCATAGCACGTCAACTACTCGTATATATTTCCAATGGGCTTAGTTGATGTTTCGTTAGCATAAACTGATTTATGGCGTGTTTTAAGATTGTACCTCAACGGTTGTTTACTTGGAAGACATAAGGTTATAAAACACAAGACGCGTAAACCCGTTGGGCGTGTTAAATCTACGATACCTGTACTGGCTAAACAGTGGACGGATTTACAACAACCCATAACTTGTTAGCCGACGTCAGGTATTGACAGGTACTCATCCGCCGTTGATGAGTCGATGAATCTAACAGTAAACTCATGAAAGAAGATGATTTCAGTACTCGCACATATGCTGCCGAATCGTAAACGCACCTCGTATAACTACAACGAGGTATGCATTATTTCCGCGTCTGTAAAATTCGCTTGGATTCCCGTTTCTGACGTTTCGTCCGCGTAAACCCGACCTACGTGTACGCGATCGCGTATACGCGTCCCGTGTATCAGAAGCTGTACCCGTAAATCTAGATACAGTAAAACCCGCTTTACTGCAAACAGAAAATGTTGTTTCAATTCGTGCACAAAAGCAGGTTTTGCACTTAAGCGGGTGTCACAAAGAAATATGTATACAAAGTTATGCTTCAAGCAAATAAATTCAATTCTTTATTATATTTTTTTTAAAATAAGAAATAAATAACAAAAACATTTTTTCTTCTTAACTGTGCATGCAAATGTATTTTACATTGCGTTCACACAAATATACATTCAAAAATATTACATATGTACATACATAATGTATGTAAATAATAAATAGCTCTTATTAGGTCTTATTCATTAACAAGGAAGAATTCTGAAATTTTTTTTTGCCGACATTCTTTTGATAGCTTAAATAGCTGCACTTCTATTGAATCGAGATGTTCAGTATTTTGGTTGTGGCTCTCCAAATAATTTCTAATATTTTGTAGACTACGCAAAGCTTCGGCTCGAGAAACCTGAGGCGTAATTGAAGTCTCTTCAATTTCCTCCGGAATCGAATCTTCGAAATCGTTTTGAGGTAACACTTGATCCAATATTTCATCGATACTTAAATTTCCAAAACACTCTATGCCCCGGTCAATATCTACGTATTCTGCAAATTCTACCTCGTCAATAGAACTTTCAAGTTCAAACAGTTCTTCTTCATAATCAATCGTCTCGTGTTCCCTATATTTAAAGCCACATTTCTTGAAGCAGTTTTTAATGGTTGAAGGTGTCACTAGCCACCAAGCCCTTTTGATCATTTGAATAGCACATAAAATATCAATGGATTTTGAAAAGTTTTGAAGATTCACTCCTCTCTCGAGAGCTAGAATTTGTTTTCGCACAATTCCCTGACGGTAATATGCTTTAAAACATCTTATAATTCCAGCATCCAACGGCTGTATTAATGAAGTTGTGTTAGCTGGAAAGAAGACAATCTCAATATTTCCTAATGCTACTTCATCGATAAGTTTATGACGAGCGGCATTATCCACAAAAAGTACGATTTTCCTTTTTTGTTCACTTAGTTTGTTATCAAATCGTTTCCATATTTCTGTCCACGCTGCTGAAACCATCCACGCCTTTTTATTAGAATAATAAGGAATAGGAACATGTTTTCCATGAAAACATCGAGGTTTTTTCGTACGACCTATTACGTATGAATATTTTTCCGAACCATCCATGTTCGTAACAAGAAGGAGAGTTACACGTTCTTTATGGGACTTCTCTCCTACAACGTTTTCAGATTTTGTGGCTAACGTACCCTTGTGCAAAACTTTATAAAATAACGCAGTCTCGTCTGCATTAAATACGTTTTCTTCTCCATATTTTTCAATGTATGCTGGTAAGCATGCCCGAAAACTGTCGGCACATCGTGCATCCGCCGAAGACCTTTCACCTGAAAATTTATCAATTTTTATTACATTGGGGCTTTATATAAGCTAATGTCAAAGTTTGTTACCTTGAAAGAGCTTGAAACTAATATTGTTTCTTTTTTTCCAACGATCAAGCCATCCGTTTGTTGGCTCGAAGTCCAAGCTTAATTTAATTGCAAATTGTTTGACTTTTTCAAACAATATCGGTCCAGAAATCGTAGCATTTTTTGCCCTCATTTGGTCAAACCACAACTTTAAAGAGTCATCCAAGACTTTGTATTTTCCCGTCCGAAACCGCTTTTTGTTATCACTTCTGTTCGAAATTTGTGCACTCCGTAGAAGATTTTCATTTTTAATTATCCGGGAAATTGTAGCCACACTACACTCATATTTTGAAGCAAGTTCCTTGCGTGGCACAATATCTTTCTTCACTGCCTCCAGTATCTCGATTTTTTGTTTCAAATTTAACTGTTTGGATGTTTTCATCGCGACAGACAACGAAACGATTATAAAGACTGTCCTTTCGTGAATACGTTTATGACCTCCGTTTTGTCATATGACAATTTGAAACGCAGTGGTGCCAGAAGCCAGAACAAATGCAAAATGTCGATGCTTGTCAAATAAAGTCTAACTATTTGCCGCTAGAAGCTACTAGCGCTATGTTCAGTTAAGCGATGTTTATGTCATGCGTTTTGCGATTATAATGCAGGAATGTTGTTGCAACTAAACGGTTTTGCATTTATCCGAGTTTGCTGTTATCAGGGTGATTTAATATGAACATGGTTATAATATGTAGAGATTATTGAAAATAAACGGGTTTTGCAATTAAAAGAGTTGCAGATAACCGGGTTTTACTGTAGTTGCTAATATGAAAACATTTATCATCATCTCCAAATTCTTGAACTAAACAAGTCTTGAGCATGCTTTACTATTACCATATTTTTTTACAAATAAATGTCAGCAACATTGACATCTTCGTCAACAAAAGCATTCTTAAAATTTACTCAGCGTCCGATTTAATTTGTTATCTGACATAGTCACGGAAAAAACAGCGACTTTTATAAAACTCTCGTAAAACAATGCCTGACAGTTTCTAAAATATGTTCGCAGGACTAAGAAATTAGCATAATAGAACGGCACGTTCTGAACTTGGTCCTGAAAATAATAATGTTCATGAAAGGCTTATGACTGCTTACAAACCGACTATACTCTGTGCCGGGAACATGCCATGAAAACCTGTCAAGGAGACATAATTATTATTGTCCGTGCTCCACGACCTTTTCAACCCCGCGGCCAATCTTTGGGAAATAAACGCCAAGGTAAACTTATCATCGTCAACATCGCAATATGGTTTTTATATGCGACGATTGTCTGTACCAGAAATTGCCAGGAGAAGGAAATGGATTAGAGATATTTCCTGCTCCTGGCAGCATGCTTTCTGGTTCATAATGAGGACAGGAAGACAGGTTGTGTAATGAATAATTTTATGGCCTCCATTAGAATAATGTCTTGGTTTCCAGGTTATTATTTTAATATAAGTTGAGTTTATGGTTGAATAGATTGTTGTTTTTGGCATAAATACACGTCGTTAAAAAGTGGTAATTATGCTCGAATTCGTGGGGGGTTAAGAATGATATATGTGAACAGGAATACAGGTGAAAAAAGATTTTCCTGTGCAGTGGAATAAATCCCACTTTTAAGTAAAAAAAAAAACATATAAATTGTTCTCTTATTGAAAAAAAACGTTGGATCATTACCTTACCAAGTCTGTGCTCCTCGTTAGCTCCCCAGAGCTATTTCCTGGCCAGCAGTATTAGACCCAAATATTCAACAAGTTGTATATGCGCTACCGGTCGCCCCAGTGTTCAGTGTGCGGTCAACTGTATGGTAGATCCGGTTTAAGACTATTTTTGCTACTAGTTTGGAGACAGCGGGGAGGAGGCAAATTCCACGCCAATTATTACAATCCTTCAGGTTACTTTTCTTCGGGATCTTAATAATGACGGCCTTCTTCAATTATTTAGGGAGAGTTTCGGTTACCCAACACTCTTGGATAAGAGGGAGAAGAATATGCGCAGTAGCGTTGATATCCGCCTTAAAGAGTTCCACCGGAATTCCATCTATCCCCGGGGCTTTACTCGCACCGCACAAAATAAATGAGTCCTTAGCGACGTTCTGTCTGTCCTCAATTGTAAGAGTCTCATAAGGCGGTGGTGCATTAGCTCTAGGCGGTGGAATAAGCACGTCTTATAGATGGATCTTTAAGCTTTTGCACATTAAAACGTAGCAAAATTCTTGCATTTTGAGGGCGATGGATCACTGCCGTTCGTAAGCGCATTTTCGCGACAACAAGTTGGTGATCGCTGCCAATATCAGCACCCCGCTTCGACCTGACGTCTAAGAGACAGTTACTCCATGTATTGGAAATGGCTATATGGTCAATATGTTCTGCCACCCGAAGAAACCCAGGTTGTTAAATGGCATATTTTGTGCTTGATCAAAGTACCGCCGATGACGAGCTGACGAGAGTTGCAAAACTCCACGAACATCTCGCCATTTTGCTTCATGTTGCCTAGTCCATGATTGCCCATTAGGTGTTCCAAACCAAGGTTGTCAGACCCGACTTTGGCATTGAGATCCCCCATAACAATTTTTATGTCACCTTTGGGAGCCTTGTCGAAGGTGTCGCCGAGTCGATGATAGAAGGCGTCTTTAGCTGACTGATCCATTGGTTCAGTCGGAGCGTAGCACTGAATTATTGTGATGTTTCTTACCCTGGAATTAAATCTGGCTGTAATGATACGGTCGGAGATGGACTTCCAGTCAATTAGAGATAGGCGTGGCTCCCTAGTCAACAGAATTCCGACGCTTGTCAATCGAGGTGACGTATCATCTTCATTTCCAGAGTAGAGCAGTACTGTTTGAGAGCTTGGTGATAAAGTCGTTCCCGATCCAGGCCATCTTGTTTCGCTCAGTCCTAGTAAATCGATCTTATATGCGGTCATTTCCCATTCGACTGCAGTGAGCCTCGCAGTATTACACTCGCCCCACATCGTTCGAACGTTCCAAAAACCGTTGTTTGTAGCCAAAAGTCGTTGCCGGTGAATCAGTCCGTGGTTTCCGAAGTTCGTTTAATGTTTCGAGTGTAAATTGATTGCAGGTACGGAGGTTACAAGCCCACATACCCAATCTTAGGTGAAGGGTTGCTATCTTAGGTGTCCTAAGAGTCGCTGGGTGCTTTTGTTTTTATATAGCGCAGAGGTAGCTCCACATTGGTGTTTTTAATTGCGCGTTCTTGTGATGATATTTCAACTGGGTGTGACGTGTTGGGGCTCTCACAATTACGTTGCAACCCCACCGTTTGCCTATTTCCTGAGACGCACGGGTGTTATTGGCCATTCAGGATGATCACCGTTATGTGCCTCTACCAAATGTTTTGCAGTGCAAAACTCGGTTGGGTTGGTTGGTCAGCCGTTCCAGAGCCTTTTTAAAATCAATGAAAAGTAAGTGAAGCGGAGAATCGTACTCAACGTATTGCTTGATCAATTCGGAAGGTGTAAATGTGATCGATGCAGGAGAGTCCGGATCGAAAGCCGGCCTTCCCAGCAAAAAACCGTACCTCCCAGTAACGCGTACTACCCAAAATAGCTATGCTAAATAGCCATCCTGGCAAACCCACCACCCAGCAAAAAACCGTACCCCCGGTTACGCGTACTACCCAAAATAACTATGCTAAATAGCCATCCTTGCATACCCACCATTTTCACTCAGCCCATAGGACTTTCAAGAGATCCATGGCGCGGGGGCTACGATTTTCATGATTTAGGTAACCCAGGTACGTACCCAACGACGGGGGCTACGATGTTCATGATTTAGGTAACCCAGTTACGTACCCAACTTACTTAACCACTTTTTATGCTGGGACAGTATTGCTTGTAAAGCATTGTTTGGAAGCCATTCTATATTAGTCTCGATGGCGTATGTGGTAGCGCGTTGGCTTCTGAAGCGGAACGACCCGAGTTCGAATTCCAGTCGGACATGCAAACACAAAAATTTTATTTAAATGTTGAAAAAATTATAAAAGCAATTCTTAGGAACACGACCCAACCGTAAAATCAAATAGGCATACTAACCGGATGTAGTTGATTTTTTTTTTTGCTTTTGGTGGGTATTTAGGGGACCAACTTAGGAAAGGTAAATACGGTAGTAGCCTACGTTAGTAACATTGGGGGGCACCGTTGGTTGGAAAAATGCCTGTGACATTGATGCATTTTTTTATTACCCTCTCCTTAACAGAGGGCGCCCACGCGGATGACTATGGAAGAGGTCCTTTCCCCCTCAACCAGGATATGGTCCATTAAAGGTGGTTCATTACACCCTGTACACCATTCGTTCCATTTCTAAATCTTGGAGATTGGAAGGTAGATTTGTTTAAATCGCGAGATTATCCAAATCCCCGGTGGTGTACAAAGGACATAAGGGCTATACGAGTATTTGCTTAAATCAAATCAAATTTATTCAAATCTCCTGTAGTGTGCAAAGGACATTACTGGCTTTAAATAAATCTCAAATTTTCACTTAAGAAGACAGACGAACCTAAAATGGGTTCATCAATTCATCAGTCCTGATAAATACCCTCCCATACAGGTGCTCGATGTTCCTTTGACATCCCCCATATGAAATATTACCAAAATATGGAAACAAAGTGCTCCCTGACACATGAAGAATTTCCAATTTGATATATGTTTTAAATTTTCACGGAAAAAAAAGAAAAATATTCATATATGCACATGTTCACGTGTGTTACAGCACTGTCTCATGTTACAGTTCGGGAACAATGGATGGTGTCGGGGCTAGGTGGCTGACATTCGTATGCATACTCGTATATTGTGCAAATGTTCATTGTTAGATGACGAGACGAAATCCTGAATGTGATAAATTTCAAAGAGCCAAAAACGAGACATATAGTTCATTGCAGTCTGACACATTACTCGGTGAAGTACCCGTTCGAGAGATTTTTTCAAAGGGTCCCGAACACAATGGTATGCATATCATGCTGAGAGCTTTAGGAACGCCAATAAATGTGACACATGTTCGCATTTCCCTTGTGTCGTTTGAAAAACGTATGTGGAAGCCACTCAATAGATTTAATGTAGAAGGAATAAGGACCTGTGCACCAGTGAATGTTGAATGTCTATTTTTTGAGATGAAGGTGTTAATATTGAGTAGATTGATACGTGCCATATGGACCCAGTGTTTGTATTCACTATCGGTGGAGACTAGTCGGTTTTTATACCCTAGACTTTATAAGTATAGGTTATATTGTTATTGTTATTGTTATACATGGAGACAATCCCTGCGTTCACATTTTGGAGCGCTTCGGTTATTCAGCAATTGAAATGCATGTTCCGTTTACATGCATTTTAATTGCTGAATAACCGAAGCGCTCCAAAATGTGAACGCAGGCATTGCTATAATGGCGTATAGACGAAAACGTGTGGGCAATTCAGCAATCTACAATATACATACATAAGTATTTATCGTTTGCACGTGTCAATTCAAAAATATCAAAGAGTTTCGTTCCTTATAAATTGACTAGGTTTGCTCAAACAATCTGTTAAGAATCGCTTGCAATTAAGAGACAACACGTGAAAGAAATCGATATCATAGGACACCGCAATTCCACCCAAACTCCATTCCAAGGGCGGCTTGTAATTTCCTTTTGATATAAAGTCTCTAGTGTCACCTTTTTATTACTCCTTCTCATTATATCATTCTCACAATATCTTAATCAGAAAAGCAATTAGGAGCAAAATGTTTAACAACCAGGCCGGAGTCCGAAGCGTATATACCCTAGACTTGTACAGACCTAGTGGTGATACCAAAAGTACCAATTGGCAACGACCACATGCATTAAGAATGGGTCCCCTATATGGCCAGTTCATAGGGGAGGTTGGCACTCATTCAGTAGGATCTTGACCATTCTCAAAATCAATTAACTAACTAACCTATTCTACAAATATTTGTCGAATTTTTCAAGTCGCTAGCTTCATTCTATCGAAAGTTATTTTTTATTTGAAATTTCACTTGTAGGGGAGGTGGGGGTTCCTTGGATCGGATCTTGCTCATATTCAATACCAACTAAGTAAGTCTTACTAGCAACATTCCACCAAATTTTCAACTCGATAGTATCATTCTATCGAAAGTTATCGTAATTAAAGGAATATTTAATTTTTTGAAATTTGTAGGGGAGGTAGGTGTTCCTTTGATCTGATTATGCCCAACTTACAGAACCTTAAGCAGCTTCTTTCCTCAGGGTTACATGCCAAAAATCAGGTGTCTACGTCAATTGGTTCAAGAGTTATAGACAAAAAACCTGAAAAGTAGGGTAGTACGGGGCTCTTTGTAAGAAAATTACCGTTAGTTTTCAACTGATCGATTTTATTTTCCCAAGAGAGTATAAGATTACCCTCACTAGTAATACACCAAAGCTAGAGCTTTTCATGAATTTTTAATCGGGAGTTATTGATACATTTAAGTATTTTACATATGTAGGGGAGGTAGGCGTTCTCTTGGCCTGATCACGCCCAATTTCAATACCATCCAATTAAATCATACTACCAACATTTGACCAAAATTGCAAGGTCCTAGCTTCATTATATCGAAAGTTATCGCGCGAACGGACAGACAGACAGACAGACGGACCGACAGACAGACAGACATGGCTAAATCGAATCCGGAGGTGACCCTGATCATTTATATATACACATTGCTATACCTCCGGAGCCTCCTTTAAGGTGTTACATATTTTCGTCGTGACAAAAACAATATACCCTCCTATACTATAAGTCTAGGCCAGGGTATAGAAAGTGTAATGATAGCCTCTGTCAATACCTTTGGCCTATACACATCAAAAAGGATAGACGTAGCACCTGATGAGTAGGGCAGAACAACCAAATTCGTATTACAGATACTCAATTGCCCTTACATACTACATATACATATATCTTTACATGGACTTAAACTGATTCAATTACGTTTTAATTTAGGTATTACTCGTAAATTTTGACAGCATTATAATTATTAATGCAGGAGCTCATGACTGATTACTGCTGCTCACTCATTCCAAATATGTCAATTCGAATTAATTAATAGTCAATTTTTTTAATAGCCAACTACTGTTTTTGCTGATCGACTTAAGATAAATTTATTATGCGAGACTTTATATAAACCAATGTTCAGTCATATTATATTAAATCATCAATGATTCAGTCTGTACTTTTAGATGTAGCTATGTTCGATGATGTCAACAAGGTTTGAACCAATTGTTTTTGATTACATACTTGAGTGTAGATTTAAATAAAAATTGTTTCGTACATATGTATTGTACTTCGCAATGAATATAAGCTCTTTCCAGTCACTGTTATTTATTTTGTGCCCAGCAATTTTAGTATATTTTGATATCATAACACTAAATAGGGATATGTAACCCAATTAAACATAGATTGATTCTAAATTTCGTTCCAATTTAAGAAACAATTGAAGGACATGAAAAGGATTTTGATGACATACACCACTTCAAATCGTAGAAGCCATAAAAATGTGGTTAAATAACGTTTCTATCGATAAATAAAAAAAAGATGATTATTTAACAGTGCCCTCCTCCACGTGGTCGGAGTCGTAAAATTAAACCACAGCCTTTTCCGGCTTGTCGTAGATTGCGAAACGGGCAGGATGTGTCTGCCAGCAAAGCTACCCATATGGAATCACGGTTTACATTGCCGAGAGCCTTTTCAAAATCAATGAAAAGCAAGTGAAGCGGAGAATCGTACTCAACGTATTGCTTGATCAATTCGGAAGGTGTAAATGTGAGCGATGGAGAAGAGTCCGGATCGAAAGCCGGCCTTGTGCTTAATCAATTGTATTTTCTAAGTGCTCCTTTAGTCTTTCCAGGACAATCTTAGCTACCATTTTGGTAATGGACGGAAGGACGCAAATGCGTCTCCCATTATTGCAATCTGTAAGGCTGTCCTTTTGTGGACGTTTGACGATCAAGCCATCCTTCCTTCCACTCATTCGGAAAGGTCTCTGTGTTCTATGCTTTATCAACAAGTGGGTGTAGCAACTCGGCAGTTATGCTTGGCGCAGCTTGATAAAGTTAGACGGGAATGCTATCGAGTCCACCGGCCTTTTCTTGTTTCAGTGCAATTATTGCATCGACTATTACAATTACAAAGACACATGGGCACGATGAAAGCGAAATATGTGCAACTTGATAGAGCATCCGCAAGGAAATGACACCTCTCACCTTACGTCCTCAATATCAATCTTGCGGCCTTTAGTGCTGGTGCTGTCAACCCTTTTATTGGAGACTGGGTAGACCACTCAATGTTTCAACCGCAGTGGAAGAAAAGGAACAAAACCAAGATAGTGGTCTGGTCCTCCTAGCGACGGTTGGGCGAGACGCTAACAACATTTCCCCGGAAAAAAATCCTTGTTCAGTAACCTGGAGTGCCGCCTCGGATTGGACAGATTAAACGGTTACGGTCTCGGTATCTATTCTTTCGAATCCTGGAATTTGCAAACACTTTATCGCAAGGATGCACTGCGCAAGCTCCTTCAATAAGCATCTCGAAATAACATCGGCATACTTGCACTTCAGGAAACGAAATTGCTCGGTAGCGAGATAAGTGTTTACGAATAGCACACAATTTTTACCAGTGGCAGACCTGAAGGAACACAAAGCGAAGGGCAAAACCAATTTCATTCCCATAAATTAAAAAGGCCAATTTATACTTAAATTACAGGCCTTGTTTAAACAAGATCATCGACGTAGGCATTGAAGACCCAACAGCGATTTCTTATTTACGACTAATTAGAAGGCGTTCTTCTGCGCCGTTTGCCTAATGATGCAATATCATAAATTAAAGTCAAAATGATAGAAATCTAGCAGCGGAACTGGTGGGCATATGCATTTCTAATTTGAAATTTAAAACATTTACAATGCTATTTAAAGGGAATCATAGGAAACTCATCAAATAAGTGATATATGGCTTTGATCGAAATGCAATCACAGTTAGGCTGCCTACTCATTCTGGACAATTAAGAAAAAATTAACGAACGAAAAATGACCCATACGGGTGGTCCTAAGTTTCCCATATAAATAGCCTGTAGGACAATGATACTTTGAGGTGGTATGTACAACCAATCAGCTGTGATTAATTTAACAATAAAATATTGGTTAAGGAAACAACCAATGAAATACATTTTTTCCGGACCCGATAATTAACTATTATATATGCGTCCATGAAGAATGGCTTTTTGAGAAATCTTATTATGAGTAGTATTTTGAAAAATAATGCATGTGGTAGCTAAAACATTAGGAAACCTAAAGAAAAGTGCTAAGGTATAATATGCTTGAAATTGCACTCTGAATCGCGTGGTAAAATGTTTATCCTGCAATTTTGGTGCATCCTGTATAACGATGTCCTAGCCTGGAGCGTTCTTTTCTAATGAAGCTACGATTATATGGACAACCTGTCCGTTTCAAGTAACATACGCCGAACTTATTAAGCTCTGATACACAAGACGCGTAAACGCGTCGAGCGTGTCAAACCCACATTTCCCGTCCCGTGTAAACAACAAATGGGTAGACGACAGCTTGTAACATTTTAGACGACGACGGGTACATAAATGCGCCTCTTGTGTAAATACAAATAGGGTTTACATGCTACGCGTATATTCGACGCGTATACGCTTTCGAACATGTTCAACAATCCGATCACTCAAAATCATTACCATCTTGATAATACAACCTGTCTTTTACAATACATTAAGACCAATGCAAGCAGTACAGCTCCGTCGTATTAGCTGTTCTCAATTTTGGAATGTTGAGCTTTTTTTGTGTTTTATCTGCAAGATTTATGTATACAGTGTACGCTTCTTGTACGGAAACCTCTTGAAGCTATCCGGTTGAAAGCTCAGCTAATGCAGTAGAAAATCAGCCGACTTTCTTGGCGGAGTCCTGCCACCTGTTCTATTCTATTCTACGTCTGTGCCATCTCACAGCATTATTTTGCAACTGAGTTAGTTTCAAATCCTCTTCTTTCGAATTAATTTCCAGAACTCTGTTCTTCGTGGCCAGTTTAATTGTCTCATTTAAATGTGCAAACATAAACAGTCTTAGCTGTCCAAATCTCAGCCCGTATCACCTATTTGGAATTATCGTCCGATAAATTCTTACCTGGAGGATGAGTGCCGTTTATCTACAGGATAAACTTTAACCAGACATTATGTAAACGGCCCATAAGCGAACAAATTTTTAAGTCCCGAGCATATTTTACATGTTTTCAAGCAAATGAGGCTTCCTTTCATTTTTCAGTAATTTTTTGAACTATGCCTCTAATAACCAGACAACTCAATTGCTTTTCTTCGAATTTTCATGTTCACATGCAGTCGATGAGCCCACAATGCTATTAGCATAGAACCCGAACTCGCCAAAAGTGCAAAATTAAATCAGAGCTTTCACACGAATGAGTCCGTGAGTCACTCACCGGTTCATGGACTTATCGACTCACCGACCGATAGGTTGCATGGGCTTAAATGGAAGCTTTTATACGAACTGCCCATGAGTAGGACTGTTAAATGCATGGGTCGATGAGCCGGAGAAGTATAAAGCTCATGAGCCCGTTTCACATCTTTCCCATTGTGTGAAAGATGCCTTGGAGATTATAAATGACTGGTTAGTGGCATTCAATAACCAAATGAGACCGCGTAATTAACGAGTGTGGCTATTTTTTGATGATTCGCTGATTTGCATCCAAAAAAATTGTAAACTTTCCAATGTCGCCACGTTATTAATTAATGTATGTATCTATAACTTCGGATCGACTAAACGTGAAAACCTCCAAATTTGGTAGATGGCTGTAAACGGACATATTATACTCTCTTGTAAAAATTGGATCGATCAGTCGGAAATCAAGGCTACCTAATATCTTTACAATAACTCGAAAACGCTAGCACAAAAAAGGAAACTCGTAAAAGTACAATAGATCGAGCGTGCCGGAGATAAAGTAAGACGAACACGAAATTGAGAGGGTAGACAACTTCTTATACCTTGGCGCGAACATCGCGGTAGATGGCAACGAAACTTTCGAGATAAAACGAAGGATCCAGCTCGCAAAACGCGCTCTTTACTCAGTTTTCTCCCTACTGAAGACCAGCTACATCCACAGAAAAGCGAAGCTCCAAGTCTACAAAACTTTAATCTGACCGGTATTATGCCATGTTTGTGAGACTGGACTCTCACTCGGGCATCTGGAAACATGATATGTAAATGTTTGCCAAAGAAGGGTCCTTCGACGAATCGTTGGAGCGACGCACGATGGAGACCATTGGGAAAGAAAGTACAACAACGAGCTGTACGAGTTATTTGACGAACCAGAGGCATCCATATTTGTAAAAATTCGTAAACTGCAGTGGGCAGGTCATCTGCAAAGAATGGACCGAATCCCTAAAAAGGCCTTTGATGGCACCGGCAAAGGTAAGTAAGTACTTTCTTCACAAAGTACCTCATATCATACTACTTTTCATGTTTTGACCTATAATGCCCGATTCGGATTGAACGCAAAATGCAGTAGCAGCGGCAGCGGAATGTCAAGTTAGAAATCATTCATTTCGCTTAAGCAGCCTAAATTGAATGCAGCGGCAGCGAAAGCGTCGAAAGCAGATCTGCCTGTTGTTGTTTTTGCTGCCGCGGGTGCTGCTTTCTGCACTCAATCTGGTTCGCGCATAACTCCTGAACAAATTGGCGTAGAGTGCTGATTTTTGGCATGCGGGCTTCAAGTGAGACTTTGATTTAGTTTTGGTAAAAGGAGTTCGTTGCATTCAAAACAATGCCTACAATAGCTGTTTTTTTAACAGAGCAGAGTAGAGCAGGATAAGTAGTAAAAAATGCTATAGAGCAGATAAGAGTAGCTAAGACGAAAATGGGGTATGTCTTTGCTGGGTGTTCAATCCATTATTACTGATCAGCTTGGATTCAGAAAAATGAGTGCTCGATGGGTCTTGATGTTGTTGAATGAAAATCAAAAACAGGTAAGGTTGGAGACCACTGACAGACTTCTGAATCGATTCCGACAAGAAGGGGAGAATTTTTTTTGAGGCACATCGTCACATGTGATGAGACGTGGGTCCATAATTACACTCCCGAAACGAAAATGGCGAGTAAGGATGAAGGCTGCCCAGTAAAAGCCAAAACTCGTCTCTTAGTAGGAAAGGTTCTCGCAATGGTTTTCTTTTTACTCAAGGGTAGTTTTACCCATTGACTTTCTTTACGATCGACGAACAGTGAATGCAGCTTACTAGAGCCATTTGTTTCAGTCCGCAAAAACCGCCTACCGACACAAAAGGCGAGGTACACCTATTAGAGATGTCATCCTTCTCCATGCGGGGCCTCACACCGCGTTATTCGCAAGGAATAAATTGCAAGAAATGGGCTGGGAAAGCCTCGATCACCCTCCTGATAGTCCAGACTGATCCCCTTGTGACTATTTTTGGTTCGCGCCACTGCAAGATTGGAGGAAAACGATTTGAAGGCAATGAAGAAGTCGAGGAGCACGTGCGCATTTGGTTAACAACTCGCCCATAAACTTTTAATGAACAAGGAATATTGAAGCTTCCAAATCGGCGGCAGAAGTGTGTAGACAACACAGGAGACTATATTTGATTCACCCTCGCAAAAACTCAATAACTACACGAGATAGATCATTGCAGCAAATGGGGCGAAGAACAGTTGCGGGGAGGGGAGTGCAAAATTCCGCCTTTGCAACTCCTCACTCCGAAATGGTTACCTCAAATTGAAAAAAGAAAACATCAGAAATGAAATGTGCTCATTGAGCCATTTAATATGACACTCCACATGCCTCAATACTCAACGAGGAAATAAATGTCCCTTTTCCCCTCTATAGAGTCAACATTTCTTTATCATATTTTGAAGGTTGCATCCAAGCGACATTTAGCTTACCGACCGACCCAACTAATACGCGTCCCGTGTGTCAGAAGTTTTAAGTTGGGCAATTCACAGAGTAATGAATAGTTCAATCGACCTAACAGCTCTTTTAGTTCATTATTTTCAATAAATATGGGTATGCAAGCTAAGTTCGTCATGGATACTCTCAATTAATTATGTAAGTATGTACTATATTTTCCTTATATCATAAAAAAGGAATTGAAAATAGTTGAAAAGCAATTGCAACCAATTAAAATGCAAATAACGTCAAGGCTCAATAGTTACTGTAGAGAAGAATTTTTGCTTTCAATTAGGAATTAGCTCAATGAAATAACTTCTTTAAAATCGTTTGCCTTTGATTCATCGCAATTATTGGCTATCAAGTTAGTTTGAATCCGTAATTTGCTTGTCCTATTACATCAACATATCCATATCGTTACTTCATCATTCACAGATAACAAAGTTCATTTCTTAGTACTATTCCGCAATCTAATTCGGGATCAGTACCCTCAATTAATTGGTTGGCTAAACTTTAAAACCATCAATATATCAATTTGACTCAATTGAACGAACCATCCCATTGTATCCATCAACTCAGAAAATGTTATTCATGGAAACGATATCTTAATTAGACGTGGAAAATGCACAATCGCAGTCCGCAGAACTATCGCTGTTTCATGTCAATTGAATCTTTAACAAAATGTGTTGCATTCGCCCGGGTGAAACGCTTCAGTCAATTCAACTTCTAAGTTCAAATTTATTCTAATGCAATGCATGCACACACTCGGAGCCTCAGCTGGGGAGCCTCCTCACCACATCTTAGGCCATTTATCAGTAATAATTCAGAGGCTTGAACAGCACATGAAACAATGGGTCATTCTAATTGCCTCAAATGGTCACTTCCTTGTTAGCATCGGTGAAGTTGGGCTAGCCTTAATCGCCACATATGAAATCTCAGCATTTGACGCCCTCATTTTCCTCAAGAAAAATTACATGGACCAGCTGCAATATATCATTAACTGGGAGGTGGAACAGACATGTGAAAATGATTTTGTCGAGTACTCAAACGGATTGCTGATGTTGCATGTTCATTCAGAGATTTCGTAAAGGTGTAACAATTCTACAAGTTTGTAGTTACATGTGTGTACTAGAAATGTTACATGCATGACAGACACAGAACAAAAGCATCATAATTTTGGACAGACGTGAAATGGTTCGGGCCCTTTATGAAATGTACTCAATTTACGGAGTGAAAGTCTTCTTAACTTGAGATACTTGAAAAGGTAAGGAATGGATAAAGTCAAAGCATCGATATTGTAGATAGTTTCATTTTTCATAACATATATGTAGGTACAACGACTGCAAGGTGTCCACACAATTTTGAGCCCATTTCGTTCATTTTGAACGACTCAACAAAATTAAGTAGTATTAGAGCTGTCGAGTCGTTTAAAGTGAGCATAACAAAGCATGCCCAACTAACAAACTCTCAAGAGTTAAGCTCTTGCAAATTGTAAAAAGCTCTCATAAGACTCTAGTAAGACTCTTCGACACTCTCGTAATGTAATTCTTGTAATAAGACTTAAATTAACTCTCATAGCAGCATTAGAATAAGACTTTAACTCTACTAGAATGTAACTCTAGTAACAAGATCATTTTTCTACTCTTATCGTAAAAGGTGAAATACTTTGACTCTTATTAAGCCTTTTTTATGAGAGTTTAACGCTTTAAGCGTAAAACTCTCATAACAATGTTCTTACGAGAGCTTCAGTCTTATGACACTTATAATGAGAGATTTATAAGATTCTAACTCTCAAATGTCTTGTAATAATACTGCTATGAGAGTTGAAATTCTAAAAGTCTCATAAGAGGAGTATTTCACATAAAGGTTGGCAATCTGTCAAACATAGAAGTTCGTCTTGGTTGTATCTTATCGTATTGTAAGTTCGGTTTATTCCAATGGACAAATTCGAGTGGAAAAAATATAAAAGATCCACAAGTTTCCGTAGGAAAGTGAAAAAAAATTATTTTCGCTTAAAAAATGATACACTCAGGAGTGTTTCGAAAAAGAAAACAAGGATTATTAACTTGAAAGGCTTCCGTGCGCAGGCTTCGATGGCATTACCTACGGACAGTAATCATTTTGACATGTATCAACAGACCATTTTTTTAAAAGGCCAAAATACTGAAAGCTTCTCGAATGCTGTCCACGGTGCATTGAATTTTAGTGGAAATATAATACCACCATCGCAAGTAAGTCAACTTTTAATTAACATGAACATTTTCATATTCATTCAATTCTAAACAGAATCGCCAGGATGATATCGAATCAGAAGGTAGTGTTAAGGATGATGAAGAATATAACCTATTCGACACTCAGCTAAAGGAAAATGAAGCGTACTTGATGGAACTAAGAAAATGGGCAATTGAGTTCAACATACGTCATTTAGCATTAAAAAGATTGCTACAAATATGTAACAGCCGCAACCCTGGTGCACTGCCGAAGGATCCAAGGACATTATGGCAAACGCCTGCTGTTACTACGATTCTACCCGTCGGTTTGGATGGCCAGTATTGGCATCAAGGGCTTGAATTTTGCTTACAAAAATGCTTTGGGGATATTAAAGAGTCTATAGCTATTAGCATTAATATAAATATCGATGGGTTACCAATATTTAATAGTTCAAAATATGAATTTTGGCCCATTTTGTTTAATATGTACGAAAACCCCGATATCCAACCAATGGTCATCGGAATTTATAGTGGCAAAGGTAAACCAACGAGCCTTGAATCCTTTATAAGACCATTTGTGGATGAACTGAAGGAAATTCTATCTAATGGGATTAAAATTAATAACCAGCATAAAATTACTGTAAAAATCCGTTGTTTTGTATGCGATTCTCCGGCACGAGCTTTTATTAAAGGTAAAAAAATTCATACTACATAATTTTTTCCTATTATTATTAATATGTATTTATAGGTGTCACTAACTTCAATGGTCAACACGGATGTCAAAAGTGTACAACAATCGGAGAATATTCTTATATTTCGCACACCAATATTTTTCCGAAGATAGAATGCAGTAAAAGAACTGATGAGGGATTCCGCAAAAGATATTATCATTCCCACCATAAATTTTACACTCCCCTGGAGGAACTTCCCGGTTTAAATATGATTAATAACTTTCCCGTCGCAGATTCATTGCATCTGATTGATTTAGGAATTATGAAAAGGCTTTTGATCGGATGGAGGGATGGGAAATTTAATAATTATCGTACAAAATGGAGTGCACATGAAATCTACTGCATTTCAAACCGATTAGTGAACATAAAACTACCTTCAGAACTGCATCGATCTGTAAGAGGATTGGATTGTCTTGCTCACTGGAAAGCTTTAGAATATCGCACTTTCTTATTTTATATAGCAGTTGTACTCTTGAAAGCTCATCTACCTCACGATGTCTACCAACATTTCCTTGTATTTTTTTCTGCTGTTACAATATGTTCTTCAACTGTATACAATAGATATCTTGATTTAGCTCATACAATGTTCCTACATTTTATCGAATACTTCAGAGATATATATGGTGAAGAGCATATAACCAGTAACGTACATAACCTGTCACATGTTGTTGACGATGTAAAACAGTTTGGTATACTTTCAACTTTTAGTGCTTACCCCTTTGAGAGTAAATTATATCAGATAAAGAATATGTTACGAAATGGAAACAAAGCTTTGGCGCAGGTAGCCAAACGACTGACTGAATTTAGTCATTTGCAAATAAAAAGAAATGAATTTATGGGTAACGAATCACCAAATCTAAGAAACGGCACCGTCCATGTAAATGGCTTCATCCTAAGTCCTCAAAATCGGGATAAGTGGTTTCTTACTAATGAAAATAAAATCGTGTTCATGGAAAAAGCCACATTAGTTAAAGGGGAGATTTATATTTCTGGTGTCAGTCTTAAAAATCAAGAATGTTTTTTTGAAAAACCGCTACGCTCTTCTTTTTTCAATATATATTCCTCAGATTGCAAAGAAGATCAACGAACACTGCATAATTTAAACGAAATTAAATGTAAATTGATATCTGTGAAATACAACGATAATTCAAAAGTTTTCATTCCATTACTCCACACAACGAAGTAAAAAGTAAAAAGGATTTTCTGTAAATCGTATTTAAATAAGAAATAAATAATGTCATACTCAGCGATTCAATATATGTATTGACTTTATTATAAGTAAATAATAATAATAAATAAATAATATTACAGTTCAGTAAAAAACAAACAAAAATAGATTCTTTCTTCCAAATATAAGTCAGCAGCACAGCTTTTCTGAAAGATAGAGAAAGAAAGAAATTTGTGTTATTATCCTCTACATAATATATGTACGTATATAAGGTATTGTGGACTGATTGTACCTTAAATTAGTTTTAGTTATCCGTAGCCTCAAGACTCATATTAGGTGCAATAGTGGCAGCATTATTATCAACAATGCTACCTGTGGTAGCATCGGTAACAGTAGTAACTTTCTGTTCTGTTTGTTTAGCTGGATATACTTTTCTTGTAGAACTGCGACGAAGACGATTTGTTTTTTCGCTTCTGGTTTTTGCATTTCGTAGAACTGTTGAAAAGAAGTCCTTGCTTTTTTGCTCATTAAAATCGGTCGCAGCCAGCTTTATAACTGAATTAAATGCTGTAAGAATATTTGGGTAATTCTTCATAGCCAGTTTTTTACTCTCGGTTCGGCTTCCCCCGCTCCAAGTAACCTCCAGTAGAAAATCCCTATCGAAAAAGTGGTCTACCAAACGGTAGCAACAATTTATTGCGTCTGCTGTTCCACTTGACCCGCAAATATTTTTCATTCGTGTGACCTGTAACGGATTAGGAATGTATTATTAATCTTTAATCTACAGTTCAATTGGCAACCTACCAAATCTTCCATTTTCTTCGTGTCATTCAACTGAATTTCTATTTCTTCAATTTGGCTTGGGCTAGAAATCGGCTCAATTAATACACCAATATCGGCTGTCATAGTTTCGACTGCCGATCTATTATTTTTATTGTTGATGTCCTCATGCAAAACGTTGATACGGTCCATGACAATGTCGTTGAATGCATTTTGCTTGGCAAGTTCCTGCATAATTGTGTCCAGTTTTTCTAAAATCAGCGGCAAGCTTTCAGCTATATTTTTAAAAATTATGCCAGCATCGACCTCCTCTGGTTCTTCAATTATATTGATGGGATTATTCCAGTCTCCAGACTGTATAGGTGTCAGTATCTGATGAAATGAAAAAAATTCGTTTTCAACAATTTCATGTTGCTTGCTTCTCTTACCGGTGATGATAGTTGTGGTTGCAGGAACCCCGATTGATGAACAGTGTCCTGAAAGAAAATGATTGGTTATGTGGAAGAAATTTAAATTATTGTAAGAAAACGCACCTGATTGCAAATATATTGATTGAAATCACATTCAATAATATCAGAACCGGTGACAATAGTTGTAGTTTTTCCTCTCTTTTTTATTTGGGGAGTGTCGACAATGTACCCGTCGGTATCACTATTTCCTTCCATTGTTTTCAATTCCGCTTCAGCTCCTTCGAAACTCATGATTTTTTCCCTTTTTTTAACACAAGGCTGTGATGTCCAGTCTGCTTCAGGCCTGGAGTTTCCACTTTGTATTAATTTGTTAATTAGGGAAACTTTTTTTGTATTGGGCCAGAACAAAGTGCCACCACATTCCCAATCACGGGGCACTATAGAAAGCAATGCTTCCCCTCGTTCAATTGTCTGGACAATTTTAAAAGACATTCTGGAAAATAAATTGAGAAAACACTACAATCCTAATCTACGAGTATGTTTACAAATGGTTTATAATTACGTCGATCCAAAATATAGCCAAGCTCGCTCCAACAACGTATGTAAGTCTTCTTTACTAAACACAATAGACACACATGCGGTCAACACAAAAGCAAACGTCAAATGATTGTGAAAGAAACGGCTTGTCGAATATATAATACCCTGCACACATGACTGGAGTGGAAGGTATATGAAATAGTGAGGTATCTGAGATAGTGAGCGAATTTCAACGAAATCCGGGTATATGGTTTGGCGATAGATATGTTTCATTTATTTGAAATAAAGATACATTAAAGATACATTCATATGGTTGGGGATGCTTTCTTCTGTACGTTGCAACCTACGTAAAATATTAACATGTCTTAGACTTTGTGAAGGGTATAAAAACAATGACACTCACAGTGGGAGTTTTTATTTTATAACTCTGGCAAAAAGCATTGAGTTCTCATACGCAGACTTTTATTTTCATACAAAGAATAAAACTCTTATAGCCAAACTTTTAGTTCTATAATAAGAGTTTAACTCAAGTAAGAAGCATTGAAACTCTCATATCGAGATTTTTGCTATCGTAAAAAGAGTTTTTCTCTCAGAGTAAGAGTTTTAATGTCATAGGCAGAGTTTACCGATAGCGGCCATATTTTCCCCGATAGGATTGTGTTTGTACTAAAATATAACTTTGAATTATTGACTGATAAGCTCCATTACGTATGCAAAATGCAAAAGATTACGGTGTTATATGAACGTAAATGTTGCTCAACAAATTTTAATGAAGCTATTGAACACCAATGTAATTATTATATTTTCTCCACATTGTGTTTTTATTTAGAAACTAGTCTAAAACTTGATTATAATTAAGGCGCCTTCTGTTTTTCGAAGCAAAATGCCTAATATCAACGATAAAATTTCAATCGCATAAAGATTTTGGGTCGTCTTCGTGAAAAATGCACGTTTTGCAGAGTCTAATAATTCTATAACTATGGCAAAAACTTTATACTTTATGCCAACTTTGTAATTTCGAGTTGACAATGAATACAAGCTCTCATAAAATCACTTATTCTTCACAGACAAAATGAGACGTCGAGTATTTTTCTATATCATTCTCTTTCTTTCAACTCTTATAAGGAAAGTCAAGCTCTCGTAATAAGAGTATAGTACTTCGTATGACTTATTACAAGAGCAAAATTTAACTCTCATAATAAGTCGAAAAGTCTCTTTATGAGACATATATAGCTCTTATAAAGAGAGTTGAAGTCTTGTTATAAGACAAAAATAACTCTTATAAGTGCGCCATTTAATTCTCATAAGACTCTCATAAGACTCTCATAGTACTTTATAAGAGTTAATTACAAGAGTATAACTCTTGTTGAAGAACTCTTAAAGACTCTGGTAGAGTCTTATGAGAGGAAAATTGTTACTTGGGTGGGGAACGAATAACCAAACACCAGGCACCATACACATCGCACGTAACAAATTCAGCTTTCAGGTGATCAGCGGCAATCTGAAAAGTTAATTTGAATCCATGTTAAGGCGGAATACATACTGCTACAATGACTCCCAACGACTGCTCAAATATAAGTCGAGATAAACAGAATCAAATGGGCGGATTCACATTCAGTTGCTCCCATTTTTTTATGGAACCGTCATTCACACCAATATTTATCAATCCGGCATGGATTTGTCTATGCTAAAAACTATCGGTCTATAAGTCCATCTCACGGAAGGATGGACAATTTCTATCAGCATAAAACTCGTGATGAGTGGCACACAAGTAGTGCACTTAAAGTGTGAAGTTGGAGTGGGATACAACCGCCATACTCAATGAACGGTTCTTTTAGAATGACTCTTTATGAACGACGCTTTTTGAATGACTATTTTTAAACGACACATTTTGAACGACTCGTTTTGATGGACTCTTTTTAAGGACTAATGCCCGGTTCACATTATTCCAGTCCAGTAATCCAGTCCAGCAATCCAGTCCAGTGCTGGACTGGATCATATCGTCTACATGATTCCAGTCCAGTAGTCCGGCGAGTGTGTTGTTGATTCAGTAACTATAGTGACAATGATTTCTGTGCGAGCTGGAATGAAAAAGTAGACCTACAATCCAGTCACTGGACTGGATTGCTGGATTGGATTGCTGTCCAGTGCCGGTTCACATTATTCCAGTAGCAATCCAGCGCTGGACTGGATTACTGGACTGGATTGGTTACTGGAATAATGTGAACCGGTCATAAGTCGAAAGAGCCGCTCATCGTATCAAGCAGGCTGAATTCACACACGGCATGCTGTCTAAAATCTGACAGAACAGTTATTTCAATATCAAGACCAAACTGGGTCTGTTTCGCTCCATGGTACTGTCTGTGCTTTTGTATGGGAGTAGTGCATGGAAAGTTTCCGTAAGAATTACCAGAAAGCCGAAAATTTTCAATAACTAATGTCTTCGTCGAATTCTAAGAATTGTTTGGTCCGAAACAATATCAGTTGAAGAGCTTTGTCGGCGTACGGGTCAGATGCCAATTGACGAATTGATATGCATTCGAAAATGGCTAGGTCACATATTGAGGATGGACGATAACTGGATTGCTTTACATGCCATGAAATGGAACCCTATTTCCAACCAAGGCCGATCAGGATGGGGTCCTAAAATCACATGGAGTCGATCGATGGCAAAATAATATAGGCCGCTGAGTAAGTCGTTTGGTAAGTTGCGCCTCATTGCCCTGAACAGAGTCTGATCGCGCGCAGAAGTGGTTGACGCGCTATGCCCCACTTGGGGTTAAGGACAAAAAGGTAAAGCATGTTGTAAATTGGTCCGAAAATGTTGTAAATCTACCGGAATGATCAGACCCAGCAGGCTTAAAGGGTTCGAAGCTGGATATTTCCCAAACAACTTTTTCCTTCGAAATGATCTGAAGTGAAGTGAATCTCAGTTCACAGTTGCATGAAGCCATTCCGGTGTCTTGTTCGTAGGTATAATGAGTGATCGCGAATGAACTATCCGAAAAGTGTTTATATAGTAAGATTCCAAGAGTCTCTTCACTAGAAACTGTCTAGCTTCGGAATATAGCTAGGCTATATTCTGGAGATCGTGCATACCCACAAAAATTTAAAAATTAAGTAACTGACAGCTGAGCTGTCAGCGTAAATTTTTCTCATACATTTTGTTTCATCCTCGTGAAATAAACAAACTTGACATTTCACTGTCAAGGTAGTACAACGATCGTGTGAAATGAAATTTAGCTTCCACACAATTTCACGTCTGTTTTCATCGGCGATTTTGCGATCACACTTTTCATTCTACGCGATCTGAGGACCGGCCTTTAAGAATAATTCTGGAGAAACCGAGAGCAATTTCTCCATTGCTGCCGGAGGAGTGATGACGATTACCGCACATCGGAATTTTCCTTGAGACTCCTCCCGCTTTACGACCCTCGAAAGCTTGAAATATATAATAACTAATTCATATATGAAATAATTTACAAAAGTATCGTAAAGTAATGTTTCATATTGCTAAACCCTATCTCTTCGCGTTCCGTGTTGCATGATGGATAGCGCTGATATTCCACTCGACATTTCGTTAGCACGACCGATTTTGTTTTTTAAGTTTTAATTGACAACAATAACACTAAGCCCTTTCGTGCTCAACAATTTTGATGGTACAACTTGATTTGTTAAAGTTCACACAATGACAATGGCTTTTGATGTGTGGTTTTTGGGCGTGCATTTTCCGATTATGGCCCAGTACAGTAAGATACTTAGTATACACGTACTATTGTTAACAACAGCTTAGCTCTCGCCATTAACGAATAAATCACGTTATTGTAATCGAGTTGACAAATAGTACTTACATGGACTTTGAGCACTAGTCTTTGATTAATATGGAAAGATAAAAATTTGTTTCGATAGAATTTAATTAGCCGGGTAGGAGTATGTTGAAATTTTTTTAAATAGCTTGTTCGGCTACCACATTTAAAAACATTTTCTTGGCAAGAATAGGAAACATAGTGGTTCCGAATAAGTTCTGATTTTAGCTATGAAATTAGAACTATGTAAAATAAAACCCAACTGATACTCGTATATCCACCTACACAAATATTACATAATATATTTAAAGCTTCAGAGCTATCAGTATTTTTTACATTTCTGCACTTCAGGAGGTCCCTATTTATTCATCGGACAATGTCTGGCTCGTCTACACCTACACGTCTAAGAATTAGGTAGAAAATCAAAGAAAGTTTACGCGGAGTTTTGATTCTAGCACCTTTATGTTTTTGGGTTCGCTGAACATGAATCTGAGATTTTCCAACAAAAATGTTCCGCGAAACAGATTTTTTTTTTTCGAAAAAAAAACGTGCAAAAATCTGATTATTTTCCGTTTTTGTTTTTTTTTTTTTGTTTTCAAAATAACTCATACATTTTACGTAAAACTTGCTTATTATAAAATTAAAGAGGATAACATTTGGTATGAAAGGTTTTTCTCTTATATCAACCGCGTTGAGGCGCGAGAGTGTACCGACCATGGCTGACACTGCAGGCGGCCCCCAACATCAATCACTGAGAAGTTTTTGACATCAGTGGCGTTTTCATGTTAAGTCCTTCAGTCAGGATAAAACGTAAATTGAAAATATGATACGGTATAAAGGAAATCGGTGAGGATATAGAGAAAACAAAAGAAGCTGGAGTGTTTGTAACGGACGGTCAGGTGGGCATCCGGTGATGCCCATGCGGACGGAGCCTAAGGTTGCATTATGACCATGAAGGTCGGGCAGTTCCATCTCCGAAGAAATGGGATCCTCAACGAGCTAGCAGCGACCTATGCTTGCTGTAGGTCAGTTCGGGAGATGTGGGCGATCGTTGCCCCTGTCCTTTACGTATTAACAAAAATTCATTGGCCTGGGGAAGACAACTCAAACAAGGGAGGTAACAATGAGGAATAAAAAAAAATGAAGCGATAAGGTTGGAATGGTTGGCGGATGGCTCGATTGGCCTCGCGCTCGCATCGGGATCCAGGTGTAATGGGACCCTCGGCCTCTGGTTTCGTACCACCGACAGATCTTTACTCATCAGGTGCTGCCATAGATCTGCCGGTGGAAGCAGCACAACCAGACCAGAATATGGTTCATTACATATTGTTAAAGGCGTTTTTAACCTTTGGTGTTGCCATAAGCACATTTTTGGACATGAAGTGGGACCTAGCAAATACGCGTGTCGTTTGAATCAGGGTAAGGTGCTAATGCACTGTATTGTTGCGTTTTAAACCCTCTGGTGTTGCATAAGCACCGTTGGTGCAATGTTGACGCCACGTTGACACAACATTGATACAAGGTAGACGCAACGTTGACGTTGAAGCAATATTGACGCAACGTTGAAACAACATTTACGGAACGTAATGCTAACGCAAGGATGACGCAACGTAGAGAGAAATCATGTTTTGTCAGCAACGACCCTAAGAGCCCGCGCACACAGCAAACTTTTTAGTTCGCAAAAAAAACTAAATGGTTTAGTCAGAAAAATAGAACACACAGTGGTTTATGAGACCGCGCACACAGCGGTAACTAAATAGTTTACTCTGATGTGTGCGCAGTCTCATATTAGTGGTTCACATGAATCTGAATTTGAATCCTGCAGCCAATATCGTCTTTGTAAATCACATGATCCGGTATTTTTCCCAATAAGGAAAAGTTTCCGTATCATTTTTATATGTAAGCTAGCAACTTGCAATTCCGTCTTAACATGAATGGCTAAGCATCTCCAAGAGTAGGACAGGTCATCTTCTATTGGCATCGAACACTACGAAACCCTCGAATTGCGGGCGAAGCGCTTTACTTTCCGGTTTCATTTCCCTTTATAACAGGTTCGTATAATTTGGAGTTTGAATTTATCATCGATATCATATTATGACCGGTTTCTTTTAGAAAGTCAGAGAAATTAAAAAAATCGAAACCGCTCATGTGTTCCTTATTCCACACTTCGTTCGATCGGCTTGTTTCCCCATCATATGTTTTTGAGCACTCAGAGCATTCGAGCTTGTAAACACCAGGTTTTTTATATCTGTCAGATCAAGATTTTGCGTTCAGTAATCTTTTGCCAAGAGTGTTGCCCCTTTGGAAAGATGGAGTTATATTTGCTTTTTTGAAGAGATTGCCAATATTTTTAGAAAGAGTTAGGATAGATGGCAGTGAGATGTATCATTCGGGTTTTTCTGTTGACTCTTTGAGCTATATAAAGTTCCTGGCCGTTTAATTCTCTTTTTTTTTTAATTCTAAAAGCCGCTGTTTGCTGCAACATCTCTTATTGTGTTGAGCTCACTTTCTCGGTTTGGTGAACTTGAACTGTCGTAATATATGTATGAATCTGCCTTTTTACAGCTCTTTACAGCGGGTGGACACTCACTGCGTAGCACTAATTTAGGGCGGTGCCCTGTCTCGCCAATTAGGCCTGGAACCATAGAAAAGAAACTCTGAAGGGTTCGGCCAGTCCAACCAGATCCCTACGGCATTGTTTAACTAATTTTGAAGAGATTGTTATTGATACCGAGTCCTTAATCGCGACCTGGCTGTCTGTCAAGATGGCGACGCGGTGGTTCCTGTGCTGCGCTTGAGCATCCTACACGCCCCCCATATTGCCAATACTTCAGCTTGAAATACACTACATTATATGTGTCGACAATTAATGCTTTGAGATCCTCAGAAAAGCTCCCCCTCTCGTTGGGAACCTATTTTCGAGGCGCTTCTTAAAGCCTGCTTTGGTGATGATGTAATCTTTTGGCAACATGTCTATTACTTAGTCAGGTAGAGACTCCAGTATGGTACTTTATAGTCCACTATATATAAATAAAACCATCATCGGCTGAAGACACCAGCTTCTGCCGCAAGATGTCTTGCAGGCGAAAAGAGCTATATGGACCTTCCTTGTACGATGCTTAATGTCCCTCTTCCAACTGAGTTTCGAGTCAAGAAGGATTCTGAGACACATAACGTTGGGTGATAATTTTAAAGAGTGGTCATTAAGTTGCGGGAGTTGAAACTCCTGTATTTTGGACCTTCTGGTAAAGAGGACCAGCTCGGTTTTGCTTGGATTAACACTAAGTTCGCACTCTGCAGTCCAAGTATTTACAATGCTCAAAGCTTCATGTATGATTTCGCTTATCACTGGTAGAATTTTTCCCAAAACCAGAATTACCACATCATTTGCATAAGCGATATTCCTTGGCTCCTGACGAATTTAGCTTTCGTAGCAGTCCGTTCATCTCTATTATCCATAGCAGAGGAGACAACACCCCGCCTTGACAGGTTCCCCTGCGTACGTATTTGGTTGTTTAACATCTTTCATCCTCCAACTATCCATTAGTTGGGGATGCGTTTGTATGTATGGTATGTGTATTCGTCTCATTTCTAGTTTTAGAGCCTTCTGCATTTGACACCAATTTTTGCGACACGATCGCGGCTAAACTATTGATCGGGAAAAAAGCTTATTATGGCTGAAATGTGGGAAATTTTCCTTCGTTAATTTCATGTTAGCTATCTTTTGCGTAAAATTAGTTTTGGAGTTATATTGAAAAAAGCGAAAAAAGACGGATTTTTTGCATGTTTTTGCGAAAAAAAAACATGTTTCCCGAAAAAAAAAATTTTGTTGGAAAACCTCAGATTCTTATTCAGCGACCCCAAAATCAGAAATGAACCAAAATTGAAACTCCAACTTTTCAAGCACGTAATGCTTAGACTACAATACGATAACTATTTTTATGATAATTTAAAGCCGGTTGTCTGAATGGATCGAAGACAAAAATTATCACGATTCTAGAATTTTATTCACGTCGTAAAGTATTTTTCAAAATAAATGTGAAAACCGGTCAATACACAATTTAGTAATTAGATATTTAAACACTTGAAGTCAAGGTAGTCACGTCACATCCGTATAACAAAATATTAATGGCACGGAAATAAAAAGAGCGTAGCGAAGGAGACAAATTTCACAAGTTCATTTATTAACAACCTTGATAAGAACGTTCAGAGATAGTTAGATACCGCGATACATGTTCTTCAATCAATGTAGATTTATGAAAAAGTTGAGAAACAAGTTGCCGGGCGTATAATCAACAACCAGTATACGAATTTTTGATTTACTGACTGCACATAACCTGCCTTCATGTTTTGAAGAGCATAAAACTTTTAGTGCGTATTAATTTAATGACATGTTAACTTTTTCTCGAAATGGAAGATAAAAAAAAGATTACATTCCGTATTTATGAAAACTGTAAACATTTTAAGTTTCTCAATTAAGGAAACTTGCTGCATCATGCTGTGATACCTATGGCTGCTAAATGGGCAGATGGTTGATAAAGTGACAAGTGGTAAGAAGCATTGCAAGGGAAAAATTCGATAAAATATTTTTTGTTTACTTCAAATTGAGATGCACTCGTATGTTTTAATTATAGCGATACTGAAAAAATCTACATATAACGAATTTTAAAAAGGCAATTGATCAGAATATACATATACCTAGGAAGGAGTTTTGTAGATACTCCCAAAATAGTTATTCCACTAAGCTGTTCCAACTGTTTTCCTAAACAAAGTTTTGAGAAATCGCTCATAACAAAAAGTGCGCAAGGTATGAATAAAGAAAAGAGTCCCAGGTGTTTAGTCTTTTACTTGCACCTCTGTTTAGTTGACTCCAAATCTATTTCTATACAAAGACTGGAAGCAAAAAGGGAGAATTTAGAGAAACCGATTTACTTATGATCTCTCCGCGTCTTTCTATTTTGTACAGGTGTGTATTGCTAGACACGCGATAGTCGCAAAAAAAAATTTATATCAGAAGGTATCTTTACCAAATTTCATATAATTCAATCATATTGACTGCCAAACTACGTTCTTAAATTTGGTTGAAATCGGCTCATTATTTCATATACTTCTCATAAGAACAGTGGAATCGAAACAAGTTTTACTAATAATTTCAATGTGGCAAATGCACCATAAGTCACAACGAAGGTATCACACTTTCGGCTTTTGTGTTCTGTTAATATTGATTTCAGATGTCTTGTTGTGAACCCATAATAATATTTGTTTATAACGGGTTATCCATTTCGTGTTTCGGAAAGTAAAGCCCTGCCATTCGACATCTGTCAAATGTCAGTGTATTCCAAACTGGTATTGGTTTGGTTCGTGCATTACGCGCAGATTATGGTCGACATAATCGTCCCAATGAGCGCACAATTGCCTACACAGTGAAAAAATTTGAAGAAACTGGATCGGTGACAGACATTTCTACACCTGTGCATCATCGTTTTGCTCGTTCGACCGAAAACATCGCCGCAAGTGCGGCCGAAGACCCGAATTTGTCGATTCCGCGCCGATCCCAGCATTTAGGCCTATCTAACGGCACATTGGGGCGCATTTTGCATTTGGACCTTCATCTCCATCCTTATAAAGCTCACGCAAGAATTAAAGCCGACTGATCACAGATTGCGTCGTGAGTACTCAGATTGGGTCCTCGAACAGCAGGCCACCGATGCCGATTTTTCGAAGAAAATCTTTAGCGATGAGGCCCATTTTGCGCTTGGCGGCTATGTAAACAAACAAAATTGTCGCATCTGGGGCAGTGAGCAACCGCAAGTAACCGCTGAGAAACCGTTGTACCCGCAAAAAGTGACTGTTTGGTCTGCATTGTGGGCCGGCGGCGTCATTGGGCCGTTTTTCTTCGAAAACGATGAAGGAGCCGCCGTTACAGTCAATGGCCAGCGCTATGGCGCCATGATTCATGACTTTTTTTGGTCGGAAATTGAAGATATGGATCTCGACAATATGTGGTTTCAACAAGACGGGGCCACATGCCACACCACGCGACAAAATTTGGCTTTATTGCGCGAGAAACTCCCAGGAAAAGGATCGAGTCCTGCAAGCGGTCCCGTGGGGGACATTTGACAGATATTGTATTCCACGTATAATGGCATAATCCAAACTTTATTATGAAATAAAAATTCCATCGAAATTCAAATATTTACTGTGTTTAATTTAAGTTTACTTTCCGAAATTATTGTATTATTGGCTTTCCATGAAAGGTATGATATTTGGTAAACTGTATTGCTCCTTTGTTTCTTCGGTATTTTCTGATTGCATTAAGATACACGCGACAAGTCGGGATAGATTGCGTGGCTATAACGACCCCGTATCGTGTCCTAAAATGTACATTGTGAGGCCCAAATCATATAGTAAAAGGCAACCACCCCTTTCAGCTACTGATTCTTACTTTTCTTACAATAATCTCTATATAAATCACAGTGCATAATTAATCAGACTTTTAAAACGTAAACTCATCTACGACACTGTGCTGATTGGCTCGGTAACGTAAATAAAATTTATTAGCACACCTATGTGCTTACATAAAGTATAATCGACATTACTGGCACCCTCATAAATATAATCGGCTTACTGCCATAGCATCGATCGGATAAACCAACCGCATTTCCTGAAATTTGAACGTTTTTCGTTTTTATCGTAGGACACTCAAACCTTCACAGGTATGTGCTGTTCAGCAGAAACAGATGCATCCATGCAGTCGTTCATAAGGTGCAGGCAAAGTATAAAGTAAAGAAATATCGGTCTGGGCGCAATAAATTAAATCGTTTTGGCTGAGTATCTTCATCCAAGCTTGAGGTTGGCTTCTTTTTTAGGAGGAGACAAACAATCGCAATTGAAATTAATGATGGTCCATCGATTATTATCTATATAGTATAAACGTAGCCCTTGAAAGAGGGAGGACATGAGATACTCGTAGAAACTCACACGGTCGGGGACTGTTTATGTTGTTGTTATTTTGTATTAAGTGCATATTTCTTAGGGTTACCATATGGTCGCATCAAAAAGCAATGCAGTTCATACAGCCGCACCTCTCAACCTACCCTATGATCGAATTTCTTATAAATAATTACATTAAAATTATATTGAACGATGACTATAATCTTTACATTCTCGACCGTAAGGTCTGGCGCATATTGCTCATAACCCACGCGCAACCCACGGCCAACTCAGAACGGCCCCACGCCCACGAGTGGTTCTGTCACCGCATATTGAACCCAGTCGTTATCGCGTGTCTGTCAACGCAACTGACAACAACTTTGAACAGATGATTTCATCTCCTATAATTTTCTAAATGTCGTCCTTCAACTTTGTTCGTATGTACTCCAGATTGTCCGTCCAGTACAAAACTTAATTTTTTTTCCACCAAAATTAAATTAATTTCCATTATCGAATTCCTACTTGTCACGAATGACAGGTGCGAATGCTCAAAGCCAAACAAACGACCGGCCCACACACACGAAACTGTCCGACGATGACAAACAATCCCACATATGGGTGACGTCTGCGTGGACTAGATTCAATATGCGGTAATGTATGGGCAACAGTGGGTGGCAACGAGCTTCTGGTTAAATTTCATGGATCTGACTTTTCTCGATTTCTCCTCCGGTAAAAATATGTACGGTGAACTGTCAATTTTCTGATCTTAAAAGTATTCTGATCCGAAGGGGAACATGTTGTTGTTGTCTGTACAAATTTTACCGGCGGGGAAAGCATATGGAGGAGAAATCGAGAAATATCAAATTCTGATCCGCTCGTAGGAACGCAGCCAATGAAACACAAAATGATTAACGCGTAGCTTGGGTCTGGGTTGTGCGTGGGCTGGGAGCAATATGCACCACGACTAAGACAACTAAATTATTTAATTTACAAATTGTACGTTATTTTATCGCGCTCGGTAGCCGTGGTCGTTCGGTCACCGCTTTACGATACTAATCTAGAGCTCGAAGTCCAAATCTCGGCGCGATCAAAAACTGCCTATGAGTACTAATATAACTCTGACAGTGCTCCGAGCTTGTCAGTATAAAGACGGCGCGGAGAGGAGGTGCATGCTAGCAACTGCACTTCCGAAAAGTAGATATGCTATCGAAACGCCTATAAGTCATAGAAATGCTAGAGATGTTGACGCGATCATGCCTTTGGAGGGGTCAAGGCAATTAACAAGCAGGCAGACATGTGGTCCTAATCTCTAATAATGACCCCCTTGGAACTCTTATCTGTCTATTAACTTTAATCTGCCTATTTACCTTATCTCACAAGTGCTTTCTAAGTCTTAAGGCCGGGACTGTACAGGTCACACCATGTTCATTGCCTGTACCCCTCCAGTGGTATGTGCGCGTTAACATCTCTTGCCTAGCTATGCTAGCAGATCCCAACTCTGGATGGATAAACGAACATGCCTTCAACAAAGCCGCTGTGGTCCAGATTTTATTGTAGCCGTACTGTTTCGCTGTAATGGCAACACATCAGAGCTGCAGTGGAAATTCCATACTTGGGGCACACCATGAGGCTTCGCATTTCCTGTAATGACTGCTGTAGTACCTACGGTGACGAGGGGAAAAGGATGAGTGTATTTTGTATCTTCTCCGACCATGTTCGGCTCTGGCATAAGAAGGAGGAAAACATATCCTGGATTCCACCGAAATTGCTGCAATTTCGGCTATCGACTGGACTAACGGTACATTCTGTTGTGTTTAAATCAGAGTTGCTCGCCTTTTCTAATTTAAGAATAAAGTGGAGTGAATCATTGTGAGTTTAAGTCAAAAATGACTCAACCTCGCTCTACACTGCCACACAAAAATTATCAGCTATGAGCCAATTCGCTTGATTTTTTCCACACCATGGATTCACCCTTCAGGAGCTGCCTTAACTCATGCGGGAAGCAGCTCGACCAAGCCAGGTTTGTATTCCAACCTAAATCGGGAAACGTCCCTGAGTTCAATGCCAACACCACCGACACATATAGTGTGCATTTCCGCAGGCAAGTCATGTTCAGGGTCACACGAGAAAGCCACATACCAAATTCTGGTTCGATCTGACCACGGGAAATAACCGGACAAAGGAACAAACATGCATCGGACAATACGCTCGTCCATCATATTTTTATTTGGAACGGGCCAAAAAGCATTAAATTTACTGTAGTTAAGAGTGCATATGGTAACTCTAATATTTCTAAGAACTCGTACGAGTATATACGTATGGGTATCAATTTCCAATTTTCATCGGTTTCGATATTCAACAAAATTGTTCGTTGTTGTCAGGAAGGAACAGTAAACGATAAAAGCTTATGTCCAAATTTTGCGTTAAGCATTATAGAAGTTAGTAGTCCCGATGGCGCAACGGTTTGCACGTTCGCCTTCTAAGCACTGGGCCCCGGTTCGATTCCTACTAAACGCGGTAGTTTTCGATAAAAAAGGGGATTTACATGTCGGACTATGAGCTCACTCAGCTGTTAAATGAGTACCCATTTATGGGGTAAATAACTCGGTTGAGCGTGTTGCTGATCACACACCTCTGCAGAAGACCGTCACGATCTAGAAAATGAGATGATGCTAACTCATCTCGAGGCCATGGTTCAAATTGGACTGTTGTGCCAGTTATTTATTTATTTATTATAGAAGTTACTTATCAATCTAACGAGCGCAAACTCTAGCCAATTTGTTAAATTAGTGTGTCACTAGAGAAATTTATTCAAATATCCTCTTTTAAAAATTAGCTTATTAATAAAGCGAAAATCAACCTTATCCTTCCAGCTGTTGTATTCGTACGTATAGGACAAGAAGTCATAATCACAATTTAATAAGTTAACGATTCACATTTGCTTTCGCAATCGAAATCAAGGTTGAGAATACGTGTGTATCCACACGACGTACTGAGAATATCTCCCACTTCAATTCAAAGGATCGTATTTGTCGGAGTCCACTTTACTCCAAACAACTCCACTTCAAGAAGAGCCTCTCGCTCTCGACGAAACTTCGACTGCAGGCACTCAGATATCCTCTGGCTGTTTGTATTTCCCATTAATTTATATTGGACCGGACTAGTCCAGGCTAGAATTCATTTATTGATAACATAATAAAATGTTTGTTTACGTTAATATAACAGTAAATTAAATGGATTCTATGTGATAACATTCGTAGTTAGTTTGTCTTTTTGTGGAATGTTACCGTCCCCCACATCCACATGTCTCGTCTATGTAGCATTCACCCTACAGTCATTCGGAAGCTAATTTCAAAGAAAATCTGCTGGTAGGGTTTTCACCTCCGATGGCATCGAATTTCCAATCTATAGGTTCAGTTAGTGATAGTTTAAAAGCAATGAAATGGTTAACTTCATTCCAATTTTATGGCACCTTATCAGATTAGGCGCAAAATAAATGGAAGATTCTGATCTAAACGAACAACTCAAAGATGGGAAATTTACTTTTTAAAGATTCGAGGAAGGCCTATATCGGGAAGTGTATATTTTATCTTGAAATTAGAACATTTTAATTAAAGTAATAAATAAGATGTGTCTAGTTTGACAAATAAAATGTGTTTTAAATTCAGTTTAATTAATCATTTAGGTAATAAGTCTTTTATATCTGCTAATGTGATATTAAATGATGTGATGATGGACTTTCGCCTCTCCTCCAATTCGTATCTGAACAAAGTAGTCTAATACAAGAGTTTCCATACATTTTCAACATATTAAAGCACTGTATATGATCAGGACTGCTAAAAGGGGTGAAAACCGCAGATTTTTAAATTCGAAAATGATTCCGAAAAAAAATTTCGAAAATCTGCAATATATTATCCATAATATTGTATAAAACATAACTCTGGAACCACTGAAGTAATTTTAGCAAAATTTGGTACACGTATTATTTACACTCTTTAAAAAAAATACCATAAGGTTAAGACACCCCCGTCCTTGAGGGTGGTGGTAGGGAGTGACATGTAAAAACGGTATTAGTGTCGAATTCATAGTTTTCACAGCCGTTAAGATGTGCGAGTATAGTAGTATTCCCGTTGCTGTTTAAGTACACGGTACACCCTCCCTCTCGGGATGAGAAGGGGTGAAAAACATAAGGTGGGTTTTTTGGGGAATCTATCAGGTGTATGGTAAAATAACTCACGCGTTACATCAACAACGTTAACCTGGGTAGCTTAGTCGGGTGGCTACCCTACACTTGGTAACCCCTCCATAACTTCCACATGCATGACGCATAGATGGCCTTAGTGTCGTGTCGAATCTAATATGTTGTTGTTGGCACGCTTGTGTTTTTGCCAATCAGCCAAGATCATTGGTAACCCAAGTTTACGTCTTTGATTCCACGCCGACCGCAGGCCTTGAACATCAGTGTGACCAGTTTGTGGCAAATTTTGCGAAAGGATTTGGCTCTCCGCCCGCATTAGATTGCGTTGACTCAAGAACTGCAGCCAACTAACCATTTCAAGCTTTATCCGAAAAAATTAACTGTTTGATGCAGTTTGCCGGCGGCGTCATCGGCCCATTTTTAGGGTTTTGTAGTAAAACAAAACCCTTATGAAATCGGTCATGCGTCCGTCTGTCTGTCTGTCTGTCCATGGAATATCTCACGAACCGCTGAGGCTACATGTATGAAATTTAGTGAAAATATGTAGAAGTACTATAATTCTCTGGAGAAAGAGATGCATTGTTATACGTCAACTTTGAGGGGGGGTCCCCATAGAGGGGAAATGAAGGACGAAATTTTTTTTTCATTTGGTATAGGCAAGTGGGGTATCGTAAGAAAGGTACCGTCGAGTACATTTCATTTCTGGAATTTTCTTCAAATTCGAACAAAGGGGAAAAGAGGAAGAGGGGAAAATATGTGATCCGAGTTTGTCCCCCCCCCCTTGCATTTCGAAACCGTTATACTTAAAGATGTGAAAATTTACAGAAAAGCGGCCTTTTACTAACATAGAAAACTATAAATAATAGAATTCCAAAATCTCATCAAAAAAGGTTAATAATAGTACATTTCTATTTTTTCAGTTAGCACACCCCTGCACCCCTTAAGTACACCCGAGGTCAAAAATATTGATGGCCAATGATAACCAACACCATAGGCAATAATGCCTCTACGTTTCATTACAACCATGTAATATTTAACAATAGTACATTCACTTAAAGTTAGACATTTTTACGCTATTCATACAAAAAATACACCTACCGGCTTCAAAGGTGCGAGTACTACTTGCATGTTGTTTTTCGTAGTGCGAATCGCAGTTATTATTACATATTATGGTTAATCACATTTATGAAAGGGTAAAGATTGGTAGGGGGCGATGTGTGATAATTGGCCAACTGTAACGGGCGGTGGAGGCGAGGGTTAAAATTAAGGTCAAATTTTGTTTATCGACTGGTATAGGCAAGTGGGGTGTTGTGAAAAAGGTAATGTTGAGTTTACTTTACTTATATTTGAAAAAAGGGGAACAATGAGGGAGGATAAATTATTAGATCGTAATTTGCCCCCCCCCCCCCACCCCTTGCATTTCCAGACCGTTACACTTAGAAAAATGAAAACTTCCAGGAAGGTGGGTTCCGAACAGTATATAAAATGGGAAATAATGGAATTTGTATATCTCCTCAAAATAGGTTAATAATAGTTTGTTTCCATAGTTACAGTTAGCGCATCCCTGCATCCCTTAAACACGTCCGAGATCAAAAGTACCGATGGCCAAGGATAACCAACACCATAGGCAATAATGTCCGTATGTTCTAAGTTTCGTTACAATCACGTAATATGATTGGGCATATAAGATACTATATTATGGGTCAGACATTTTATTTTTGTATCCATCTAAGTGGTACCAAGAAGAGCAAGGAGCCGATACTTACATACCAAAATAAGTACTTGCTACAAACCCCTCGGATTGCGGGCGTAGCCCTCTATATTCCGGTTTCATTCTTTTTTGATGAAAACGGCGCGCCAGCAACCGTCAACTGCGATCACTACAGGGCCATGATATCGGAGTATTTTTGGGACCACCTCGATGCTATGGACTTGGACGTTATGTGGTTTCAACAGGACGGCGCAACGTGCCATACAGAGTACGACACAATCGAATTACTGAAGACCAAGTTCGGCGAGCGAGTTGGCAACGGTCCTCGCGAACGGCCGCTTCGTTCTTGCGATTTAACTCCCTTGGACTTTTTTCTTTGGGGTTACATTAAATCGCTGGCCTACGCCAATAAGCCAGCAACATTAAAAGAGCCGCAGGCCAACATCCAACGCGAAATTTCAGGTATTTCGGCCGATGTTTGTGCTCGAGTCATGGAAAATTGGGTCCGGCGTATCCACTCGTGGCAGCGCTTCCGCGGCGGACATTTGAACGATATCGTATTCCATAATTAATGGCATCGATTGTACCTTCATCTGAAATAAAAATCATTTCCATAATTAACCCATAAGTCTTTTAATTGGAAAAACCCAAATGCTTCGCTATTAATGAAAAAACCCTATACTTGACTTCAGGATAGACAACTTGACGATTCAGAATTTAACCTGGACGCTACCCTAGAGTGTTCTTTTGTGCAACCAGGGCAGGGAACCTTCACGGTCATGCAAAAAGGCACCTATAATTGCAAAAATTATTACTTATTTTTATTTGATAAAGGCAACCTATCGGTGTAGGAACTCTTCAGTGCACCAATCAAGAATCAGCCCTCCCAAAATCTTTGCGGTTGACAAGCTCTTGAACGATGCTACGCGCAGGCATTAACATCCCCAATTGAAAAAACAACTGACAACTATGCTATACAACATCGGTTACATAGGTGTACACGGATTTTGGGAAGAACTAAAAAGTTCTACTTAGGAGGCCGCAGCGAAGGTCATAAGACATAAAGCCCGGCGAGCGTTCGACGAAGAATGCCAAAAATAACCTGACGCAAAGAACGAAGCTTATAGACAATGTATCCAACGTCCAACTAGAGCTAAGAAAGAAAAATATAACGAGCTACGGCGAATACCAAATAGAATAATTAGACGAAAGAGATTAGAGAAACGAAAATTCTTTGACGAGCAGTTACTGAACATTAATGATAACGTAGCTAATAGAAACAACAGAAAAGCGTACAGACTGGTAAACACGATTAAGGATGGCTTTCCACCAAGGACTAGCCACTGTAAGGACAAAGATTTAAACATCATCAGCGACACCGATAGCATCAACAAACGATGGGCGTCCTATTTCAAAGAGCTTCTTAATACCGCATTCCACCCCAATCGTTGATGATATGATCGATCATCGCTCCAATACACAACCGCCGAAGAAGAAGTTGATCTCGCTTTGCAGTCACTCAAGCCAAATAAAGCGCCCGGTGCAGACGATATTTCAGCTGAACTGTAAAAATCTTGTAGAACGAGTCTTTTAAATGCAATACATCAACAACTTCTGCGAATGTGGGAGGATGAGATGATCCCAGAAGATTGGCAGAAGCATCATCTATCCTGTCTACAAAACAGGGATAAATTGCGGTGTGAGAATTACAGATGCATTTCAAAATAATGACGAAAGTTCTGGAAAATAGATTAAAGCCGTACGCTGAACGAGTCATTGGCGAATATCGGTTTCAGACCTGGGTGATCGGCAACCGATCAGCTAGCTTTTCACAGTCTAGCTGATCCTGGAAAAGTGCAGGGAGTACAACGTTGACGTGTACCAAATCTTTATTGATTTTAGGCAAGCATACGACAGTATCGATCGTGGAGTACTGTAGCGACCAGTAGCTCAGTGCGTAAAATTAGTACGATTAATGCCGGAACCAGATTGAAAGCAGAAAACAGCAACAGCACCAACATGCAGACCTGCTTTCGTCGCTGTATTTAATCTAGGGCGCGTAAGGGAATTGCATGCTTTCTAATTTGACAGTTCGCCGCCGCTGCAGCTGAATTATTTTATTATATTAACAAATACAACGATGACCAACTTCATCTTTGAAACACGTACTGGACTGAAGCAAGGCGATGAACTGGTTTCGACGCTCTTCGACTTGGCGCTTGAATACGCCATCCGGATACTGAATACGGATCACAGCAGCACACTGCTTTTCAAGACGACGTAGTTGACAGTGCACGCTGACGACTTCAACATCATGTCCCGAAACCTGCCCGCCGGAAAAGAACTTTTAAATTATCTTGACACGGCTGCAAAAGAAGTTGAACTACGCGTTAACCAGGACAAAACAAAAGTAAGGATGCAATCAAGAATAAGGACGCCAGAACAACCAAACATCAACGTCGGGGACCTCAGCATCGAGACCGAGAGCTCGTTGGAAAGACTTGGTAGATGAGGACACCGAACAACGGCTGGGCGTCCAAAATTGGAGAATGCGGTCACTTGACCAAGATAATTACAGGACGATGATCCAGGCGGCCAGGCCCGACGTCGGGCTGTAGCACCACGAAGATGACGTACAGGATGACTACGTATAATTTTAGCAGGCTAGTAGGTACTCCAATCAGGAATATTCGAGTTCAATCAGTTAATGGATAAATCCCTTTTTGAAATAATTTTCATATTTGTTATTCTATTTACAAACGTCAAATCTATTTTCCACTTGATTACGTAGTTTAAGTATAACATGAAATCCATGCTAAGTTGTCAACTCAGACTACGAAATTTGATATCAGCATATAGTTCGCGTGCATATTTTCTTTAAACCCTTTGACAATACATAATTATCAAGGGAGAGATTTCCTATAATTTCCCTTTATAATTTTCAATATGACGGGAAATTGCTTTTCGCCCCGGGAAATATGTCTGGACGTGGCCATCACGAAATATTCCATCCATGGGACCCAATCAATTTGATGGGTTTTTGTGATGGGCTCCAGAAAATCGATAGAAGGCAATTCATGTCCTGTTCCGTTGACGGGATATTGTTTTTGGTGTCATTCTCGCGATTCCCAATCTGTGAACATTAGACTCTGTCCTCGATACTGTGTATAGTATGTGGATGTAGTGACGACAACGACGCGGATCCTTACCTCGTACGTTGGAGATCCCCGAGTAAAAACAAACGACTCGACCAAGTGACGCCATCAAATTTTCTTTGGGATTTGATGGAAACGCGACACCATAGACAACCGGCCTATGCTATGAATGGTATGGTGCGATGAGTCCCCGGAGTTGTATATCCGAGAGTATCGAGGACAGTGTAAATATTTATCCTACAAAACTCGTTGATGTGCAAATAAATTTTAAATTGGCTCCGTTTATGGCGCGGTTACGCTTAAAATCAATATTGGCACAGCAAGATAGGGCCTATAGACGCGTGTAGTCTCCGGAGTCCTGGAGGTTTTATGATGCAAATTGGAGAATTTCGAACAAACCAAAAATTAATAATTGTGGGATGACTGAATAGTTTTTCTGGCAATCCGATATACGAGTATGTGACATGGGTTTGAAATCCAAAGTTTGTTATGTTCTTCGATAAAATTAACGAAGCGGTGAGCATTTGGTATAGTGGTATACTCGTATTCCTTTATAACAACCACGAGTTGTAGGGGGCCTAATAAAAAAAAACTGTAGCACTACCTGGAAACTATTTTAATAATGAAATAACAATTAGTTTTAGCGTCTTCTTTATGAGATTACTCCCGGAGCAGATGACCAAGAATTTGTTTCATATTTTCAAAGGTGGGCATCCAATAATATGCAATCAATCATTTAATGCCTACAAAAAATCCCTGAAATACAAAAAGATACATCACACGTGACCTAGTATTCTATTGAATAATAATTTCAGATTTCAATTTGGTGGCTACCCGCATCGATGATTGATGTTTAACCATAGATGCATAGTACGCCTCTATTCAGTATTTAGGCCAAAAACCTCCATTTATGGAGCACTCTATGCGATTAATGTGACCGCGGTTACACTAATGTGACACTGTAAAGTTTGTGAGATTATCGAGCATCCTAACAGCACTAACAATGACAACGACCACCAAATACCTGGCGCGAAATTCGACATACACCTGTACCTAAACATCTTTTATTCAAACCTATAGAATGCATAATGGAGGTCATATATTAAAACGTTCCATCACATAGGCAGTCCATAAATTCTCATATGCATATGACATAAAATGTTTTGCAGTGGAATTGTGAAAGCAATTTGATGCCATTTCGATTTTGAGCGTCATCCGAAATGGGGTCAATAGAGGAATTGAATCTGATTGGAAAAAAAATACGGGGACCTGCAATCGGAAGTTCTTTTGCTTCTATTTCCATTTTAGTGACGGTCAATGTCAAAAAGCATGTTGTGGTGTAGATTTGATTTTTTTTTTATTTCATTTATGTACGAGGGTAAGGTGAAAAGTTGTCGGCCTGACAATGAAAGACTGCGATTTTCAGTTAAAAATGATTTTATTTTTCTACATAAACTCCCTTGACTTCAACACACTTGGTCCAGCGTTTCTGCAACATCAGTATTCCCTCCTGGACAGATGGTAGTCGAAAGGAGCGATGTCTGGGGAGTACGGCGGGTGGGGCAAGATTTCCCATTTCAGGGTTTCCAAGTATGTCTTGACCACTTTTGCGACGTGTGGCCGAGCATTGTCATACTGGAGGATGACTTTGCCGTGTCTCTCTTGGTACTGTGGTCGTTTTTCCTTTAATGCTCGACTTAAACGCATCATTTGCGTTCGGTACCGTCTCCTGTGATAGTTTCATTCGGTTTCAGTAGCTCGTAGTATATCACAACGAGCTGGTCCCACCTTGGCGCCGTGAATATTCAGTTTTGCCGTCGACGTTGAGGCATGTCCGGGCATTCTCCATGACTTTCTGCGCTTGGAATTATCGTAACGGACCCATTTTTCGTCACCGGTTACGATGCGATGTAGAAATCCCTTCCAATTCTGCCTTTGAAGCAGTTGTTCGCATGCAAATAATCGCCGTTCAATATATCTCGGTTTTAACTAATACGGAACCCAATTTCTTTGTTTCTCAATCATGGCTTTGAGGCGTTTCCAGATGGCTTGCTGAGTCACTCCCAGTGATTCAGCTAATTCTTCTTGCGTTTGGCACGAATCTTCATCGAGCAGTGCTTCCAATTCGTCGTCTTTGAAAATTTGTCTCTCCCACCACCATGCTTATGCTCGACATTAAAATCACCACTTTTTAAACGTTGAAACCACTCACGACATGTTCTGTCACTCAGAGCACCTCACCGTAAGTATCTGAGAGCATTCGATGAGCCTCAGCTGCAGTTTTTTTTAAATGGAAGCAGAAGATCAAAACTTCCCGCAAATGACGAGAACTTGGCTCGAAAACAGACATTTTGAATGGCGAATCTTATTCAAAATGCGAACAACTTCTACTAATGCGTTCACAGACGTCCAAACTCACTTTGTGACAATTTTGAACTACGTATTTTGACCAGCCCTCACCGATGCAGTCGTCTGTCGGAAAACGGCGGAAGCAAAGATGTATTGCAGAAAAGTACTAATCACAGGAGAAAAGTCATCAGAAATAATATTAAAAGATAAAGACAAGGAGTTATAAGGAAAGAGCTTAAGAGTAGCCTCCATTCCGTGCTTAAGCACCCTTCCCCCACCCCACTATCAGTGTTTTTCAGTATGATCCAGGTATCCAAGATTTACTCTATTCCTTTAATTTGACTGGGGTACAAGTCTACATTAGTATTAACTATTGTCAGGTACCTAAAATTCGATTCCCTCGAATCATATCAACCAAATCTCTTATCCACTACAATCTCGTTTAATTCAAACTAAAACTCATTAAACGAACCTGATAATTTCCGTTCGACAAAAAAAATCCTCCCTCAATGTTCAGCCGGGGTCAAAAAGAATTTGCTTGTTAGCATAAAACCGACATACACCTCCCATTTTTGCATGTTTTCCTAATTAATTTTCCGGAACGAATTATAGACCTGGTTCAATGGTGCACACTTATCAACAAATCTAAGTTCTAATTTATCACGTTTTGTGTTTGGTGTTTTGTGTGGTTTTGAGCCCTTTCTCTCAATGCATCACGTTCAAAGGTGATTTTCTCGACGAGAGAAAATAATAATTATAAGGTCGTTCGAGCTGACCCTTTTTGGGAACCCATTGTTGTTGTGTGGAACAGTCTGAATGTATAGTAATAATAAGGTGCAGTTCCCTTATACACATGTGAATGAATTTTCATCTGTTCACGTGCAATTATCAAACTGACCTCCTACCGGTGCATATTCGTAGATACAAGATACACGCACATAACTGGTGTCCGACGGAATAGACAACCAACCGGGAATGTTGGAATTCTACTCGTTAAACGAATATGTGTTGTCCGCTCCGCAGAGATGTAAATTAGTTACGGCCGGGTGGATGTTGTTTGAGAATTGAGACTCAAACTCAGGTAATCTACGATGCTGGTCCCCAATAACCTGATACATATATATTGTAGTAGTATTAGAATATTATCACGAGCATGATGGGTCAGTGATTAAGATTAACGCTAGAGAAGACAGTGGCCGTAAATACGAGTAAGATCAAACGGAGGAATGATAGGTACATAATTGGTTTAGACATTTCAAACTGGGCGTTGGACATTAATCGTTTCAACTCGGTGTACATACATACATTTTCCAATAATGGATTTCATTCAAAGGATTACAGCGTATAATCCAGCGGAGACGATAAGAACATAAGTCCATCTGCAGTTTATTTTATGTACTCGTATGCATATGATGGATCAATCTTACAGTTGAAACATGTTGAATTTTTCTTTGCCACCACACCTTCAAGTATGCTTCAAACAAGTGCCACTTTTAAGGTCGCTACTAACGCATAATTGACAAGTTTCCTGGATAAGTATTGCAGTTCTAGCACACTTGAACGTGTATCTGAAAATTTTCTTCAAGCCGGATCAATGTTGTTAATCATATTTTTGATCTGATCGTCTAGCGAAGACAGTGGGTGCCAATTTTGATCGATTATGCATTTGCCAATTTGAAATTAGTTGCAAAGCGTGTTCCAATTCCATTGATACTGTAGGTCGTATATTAAATAGTGGGCTGATTTCAACCTAATATGAAAATGAAAATCAACTGAATCTCACGCCGAATATTAAACGCCTTATAGCCGAAAGAAACCGCTTCCGCAGGCGATGGCAACGCTCGAGATGTTCAGCCTATAAAGCGGAGATCAAACGACTGAAAATAGAAATAGATGCAGCGATCCACAAACTTAGGAACCTGCATTGGAGCAATCGCATCAAATCGCTAGAAAAGGGTAGTAAGACCTTCTGGAATATCACAAAAGCGCTTAAAAAGCGAAGAAACATGATTCCTCCTATTTATGAGTCGAATTTAATTCTCACAACAAATGCTGAGAAATCTCAAGCTTTTGGTGAACACTTTCACAGACAACACCTTGCTACTCGCTCTTTAGGAGATGAAGAAACTAACAATTTGGTCAACGCGACCATTAATCAAATTAAAAGCCTGACAAATTTTAGAATACCCTTTCTGTCCCTATCTTCTATTAAAAATGCAATTAAGCTCTCGAAAACAAACAAAGCCCCTGGTCCTGACTTAATTCCAATGGCTCTGTTAAAAAACATGCACAAGAAAATGTATGTTTATTTGTGTAAAATATTTAACGCCTGTATAAAGTTTACTTACTTCCCAAAGGCTTGGAAAATTGCTTCTGTAATTTGTATTCCAAAACCGAACAAACAAAAATCCTTGATAAGTAGCTATCGCCCCATAAGTCTGCTATGCAATATGGGGAAAATATTTGAACGCCTAATAAAAGATCGCGTTGAAGAAGTACTAGTTGAGAAGAATATACTCCCAAACGAACAATTTGGATTTAGAAGAGCGCATAGTACGGTGCACCAAATTGCGCGGATTAAGCAAATAGTACAATCAAGTTTCGAGTCGAGTAAATCCGCTGGAATGCTAACGTTAGATATTGAAAAGGCTTTTGACTGCGTTTGGCATGAAGGACTTATCTTTAAAATGCATGCTTATGGATTTCCACCTTATCTTACCAAACTAATCCTTCACTTCCTCTCTGATCGTTTCTTCTATGTCAACGTCGACGGATCCAAATCATCACCTTTTGCACTCCCAGCGGGTGTCCCCCAAGGATCAGTTCTTAGTCCGGTTCTATACAACATATTCACCAGCGATATGCCAGTTCCTGAGGATTGTCATATTTGTCTATTCGCTGATGACACTGCCCTGATCTGTAGCTCTTATTCTCCTGACTTCATATCAAATGCACTGACACACGGGTTCCAAACTTTAGAAAATTATTTTACACGATGGAAAATCAAAATTAACCCTAACAAAACAGAAGCCATTTACTTTACAAGAAAGCGTAAATCCTCATTAATTCCTACCCAGCCGCTACAGCTAGGGGGCAATGCCGTTTTTTGGAACCCAGACCACATTAAATACTTAGGAGTGCTCCTTGACAAAAAACTTACTTTTAAGGCAAACATTGATGCTCTACTTAAAAAAGCCGATCTGTTAATTAAAATTTTATATCCACTAATACACAGAAAATCAACTTTGTCAATTGAAAACAAACTACTGTTGTTTAAAAGTATCTTTCAACCTACTCTAACTTACGCAGCAGCAGCTTGGGGATCCTGCGCTACGTCACACTCAAATAAACTTCAAATTAAGCAAAACAAAATTCTAAAAATCCTACTAGATCTGCCATTTTATTTTCCTACACCTTTACTACACTCCAACGCCAACGTTTCATTAATTCATTCTAAAATTTCCCATATCACTATAAACTTTCACTTATCCTGCGCTAATTCCGTCAACCCCCTGCTTGCCGACTTAAGATAATCTCTCCACCATGTCTCTGGACTATAATATCAAGATACGAGTATCTACATATGTACTGTACCTTTTCTCTACTCTGCACTCCATAATGCAACTCAGTATCAATTTTGCGCTTAGCACAGTTTAGCTGTATATATAGTCGTAAATACGTTTTTAGGTTTAGAATAAGATAGATATAAGTTAGTAATTAAGGCTAAATTATGCATCATCATCATCGTGGCGCGACAGCCCGACGTCGGGCCTTGGCCGCCTGGATCATTGTCCTCCAATTATCTCGGTCACGTGACCGCGTCCTCCAATTTTGGGAGCCCAGCAGCTGCGCGGCGTCCACACCTACTGAGCTCTCCCAACGAGATCTCGGTCGTCCTCGCAGTCTCGCTCCGTCGACTCGTTCTGCATTCATTACTCTCTTAGGCATGCGATCATCGTCCATTCTTTGTACATGCCCTGCCCATTGAAGTCGTTGTAGTTTGACGATTTTCGAGACTTGCAGCTCATCGTACATTTCATACAACTCATGGTTGTACCGGATGCGCCATCCATCTCGATCGCAAACAGCCCCGAAAATTCGCCGTAGAACCTTACGTTCGAAAGTGTCTAGCATGTTTTCGGAGGCTTGAGCTAGGGTCCATGCTTCGCAGCCATAGCATAGCACTGGTCGTATAATGGTTTTGTACACGCGGAGCTTCGTGTTTCTGTGCACATGTTTCGATTTCATTATGAGGAGAACCGAGAAAAAAGTCTTATTAGCCAACTGTATCCGTCGCTTGATTTCGTCAGTTTCGTTGGCGTCCCTTGACAGGTTGCAACCCAGGTAAATGAAGTTGTTCACGAACTCGATGTTGAGGTCCCCCACATTGATGCTTGGTTGTGCAGGTGTCCTTGTCACCGATTGCATCATTATTTTAGTTTTACCCTCGTTAATACGTAATCCAACCTCCCTTGCAGCGGTATCAAGCGTATGCAGAAGTTCTTCTGCGTCAGCCAATCTTCGGGACATGATGTTGATGTCGTCGGCGTACGCTGCTAATTGTGTCGACTTGATGAGTAGCGTCTTGCTGTTGTCCAAATTCATGGCCCGAATAACGTATTCCAGTGCTAGGTTGAAGAGCGTCGGACCCAGTCCATCGCCCTGTTTCAAACCAGTGCGTGTTTCAAATAGATCAGTAAGTCTATTCTGGATCCTGACTTGTGAGACGGAGTTGGTCATCGTCATCTTTGTCAGTCGCACTAATTTTGCTGGTATACCAAATTGCAGCATGATGTTGTACAGTACTCCACGATCGATACTGTCGTATGCCTGCTTGAAGTCGACAAAGATTTGGTATACGTTCACGTTGTATTCCCAGCACCTCTGGAGTATCAGTTTGACTGAGAAGAGCTGATCGGTTGTGGAGCGACCAGGTCTGAAACCGCTTTGATATTCGCCAATGACTCGTTCTGCGTACGGTTTTATTCTATTTTCCAGAATTTTCGTCAAAATTTTAAATAAGAGGTTTTTAATCCCACTTTTCCTCTTACCTCACTTTATCAAAATCACCATAGTTTATATTCTGTTTGTAATTTTTACACTACACTTTGTTTATCTCATTAGTTGTAAGAGCAAGTGCTCGATCACTTAGTAAAAACAAAATGTATCTATGTAACACAAAAACCCTTTGATCGGTAGAATAAAGAATTTGAATTTGAATTTGAAAATATGAAAATGCGATTTGTCGGTAATGATTGATTAGTACGAAATAAAGATATCTTCAAAAACAAAATATACTATTTCCCGATTGAGTTAATCCCTATCCCAAATGAGAAAACTCCTTCCCAAATGAATTAAACTTTTTCCCGATTGAATTCAAACAGAGTGAATTTATTCGTAGCTTTCAATATGATATGATGATACACCACACGCCTATCTACGACAAAAAAAAAACATTTTTTACCCTTTTCGCATCCTTCCAGCGAATATTTTTTGACGCAATTTCGGTTTTGGGCTCTTAAAGGGGGTGTCTGTGACGATTCCGTTTGTAAATTTCACCTCCTGATTCCGCAGTACTTACAAATTATAATTTTATTCGCACAATTTGTTTCAGTTCGGTTGCCCATCGTTAACACAGCATTGCCCAACTTTTACTTTCGTTTCCCCACCCCTCAATTTTTTTATTCGCACATCAAAATGCTTGTTAGAAATGAAAAATGCAAATTTAAATTTTTTTTCGCGCAATTTTTGTAATTCGTTTCCTCATCGTAGGCCCATGTTTTCCCAAGAAAAAGTTTCGTTTGCCCACCCTTAGAAAAAAAGTTATTAACAAATCAAGTTTTCGGGGCGAGTCGGTAAAAACAAATTTTCAAACAAATTGCGTGAATAATTTTGCGTTTTTAATTTTTTACTAGCATTTTGATGGGATAAACGTGGTCTAACGATGGGCAAACGATTTAGCCAGTTTGCATTGGAAAAAAAATCATCTCGAGGCGCCAACTTCACAGGCATGCAACATGCATTGTCCGAAACAGTTTGTGCTAATGAAACGTCAACTAAGCCACGTGGGAATAGTTGACGCGCTATGCCCCACTATGGGTTAGGGCAAACAGTAGTAGTAACTAGTGAGTTCTCTTTTGTGGTTTCAGGGAATCACAACGTACCTATATTCTGGTCTAAGTGTGCTCCGCTGATGCAGCGCGGTGGCCCTCTAACCTACCCTAACCTACTACACATCATCTCCTTAGACATCTTGTCCGAAAAATGATAATGGAAATCAGAGACAAATACGCACCGCTCCCAGGTGACATCTGCCTTTTTCTTACTGAGCCTACCTTTGATCATTAGGGAAAACAAGTTCATATAAAATTCAGCCATTTCTATTCACACTTAACTGATCTACGAAGGAATAAAACGCTCCTGTAATACGATTCCATGACATTTAATTAGGCGCTGCTTTTCGTCATAAATTTAAATATACTATATCCGCCAAACCCCCTGTAAATTGGTCGCATTCAAACACATCGAAGTTGCATGAAAGCACACGCAGTTGAAATCGATCGCCGCATGACCGCGTTGAGAGCGCCGCATAGATAAACTATTTAAAAGATTTGCATGATTTTATCATAAATGCAGATAACTGATAAACACTCCAACGATATTTTTATTTATTCCAATTAAAGAAGATTATGCGAGAGACCTTTAATTTATTGAATTTTTTAACCAAAATTAAAATGCCTTCCATCCACTCATATGGATGGAAGGCATTTTAATTTTGGTTTGTTACTAATGAATTTTGATAAAGATGCACAAAAGAGATCATTTCGTGATAAAGTTGTCAATTCATTAATTTTAAGTTAAATTGACATTATGTAATAGATACATAATTTGCATCTAGTTGTCACAAACAAAAAACTATAACAAAAAAAAAACGATTTTATAATTTTATAAATTTGGAACGGCGAATCGTTAGTGAATTCACTTGCGAAGGTTTTGCTTGCCAAAGTGACTCGCTGGTGAGTCGTTTGCGGTTCGCTTGGTGTGCTCGGTAGTAGCCCAGCGAACATTTCGATGAATGTTCACTGCATGCAATCTTCATCAAGTGAACAACAAATGAATATCATTTCTGCCAGGCGGTTTGTAAGGTTTTCAAGAACTTATAATCAATAATATAATTCTTTCAGGATATAAAGAATAACTGAACCTATGTTCTCACCAGCAAACGCATGGACAAAAAATATACTGTTAATTTTATCTATAGCAGTTTTCAAGGTTTTTTCTATAAGTGATTTTCATTAAGTGAAAACATTTCAGTTCAATTGGTGGGCTTAGGGCTGAGTTTAGTGAAAAAAAAATAAGTTTATCATTTCTGCAAGTGAAAATCAAGTCTCAATTGCCCTAACCCCTTGTGGGGCATAGCGCGTCAATTGTTCCATGTGGCCCAGTTGATGTTTCGTCAGCACAAACTGATTTCGGAGAATGCAGTTGGCAGCATGCACCTCCTGCACATCCATGGCCACGAACGTCGTCGTGGACGGGATTCGAACCCGAAATGCCGGTAGTCAAACATGAGACTGATACCTCAACACACTGCGCTACAGGTCGCCCCAAAAAAAATCAAGTAAAGTAAGTATATTTAAAACTTATCTGTATTTTAGTCGTAAAAACCTTTTAGACTAGTCAATTTGGATATTCAATGCACTGCTACTCGGAAATTTTCTTGAAACCGATGAGAATTATGTCAAACGATAGCTTATGGTTTCGTTATTAACATATCAATTTGTTTAAGTTCAACTCTGACCGCAAAGTATACAATTGACAAAAAAAAACCGTGAAAAATTGGGCCTCACCAACTTGTACTCATTATTTCTAAACAATTTCCCACTCAATTGCAAAAATATTTGATACATCTCTTTGAATTCAGTGTGATTTCAGTAAGTGAATATTTTCTACAGCCATAGTTGGTTATCATATGCCGGATTCAGAATGAAATATTATCGTAGGTTGAAATTGATTTCATGCCCTGTGTTCACTTTCGTACCCTTTGCTGGAAATAGTTTGAAACCATCTGTCACGAGTCGATTCCAGTCCGCTGATTAGGTGATGTAACCTGCAATTTAGAAAAGAATTAGTATCTTTGGCGGTCAGTAGGGGGTGGCGGAATACTTACCTCTACACATTTGGTTGATGAATCCGTCCAGTGGAGCTAAATGATGGTGCGCCTCAAGTGTATAGTTGAACCTGCGAAAGGAAAGAAGGAATCACAAAGTAAATGATAAAATAATAATAAAATGATAAAAAAATTAACGCAATACTTATCTAAACGGGTGGTGCTGGCTCTCGATCGATGTAAACAATAAACACTACCGGTGAACTGTCATTGTCGGTATGACGTACATATACTGCAGTATCGATTCAACCGCGTTGTGCTAGAGCATGACGATGTAGACGAATTCTCGTAGTAAATAACCGATCAATTATAGTATCCGTTGGTCCGATACTATTTAAGTCAGGGAAAAGAAACGGAACCCTCTTTGTTTGATTTCGCATTCCGGATTGAGGATCGAGTATCGAGTATTCAAGTCTGGTTGAGAGGACGTTTAGACGTTTACCGATTAAATCGTGGATGAACACACGGCGCCGAGATCGAGTGAGGAAACTAGCGAAGAGTGTGTGGAATACGAAGGAGGATCGAAGGAACTCCAGCCAATTCGACCAGGATCGTCATCGTCAGGAGCTTCATATTGGTAGTGAGTAGAGCCGCCACCCAGGTGGGGCAAATAGTGTAGTGTAATAATAGTGTGTAATTAGTGAGTAAGTAACGTAGGATTACGACCGGTCGAAGAGCTTTTGTTGTGGAATAAGAGTTACGACATGCGTGTAGAATTGGTGTAAAGCGTGTTGGACTCCGTGAAATATAAGCTAAGTTTAAATTTTAACCGTGTCGGTGGTTTTAGTGCGACAACCCATTCTCTCGCGAGTTCGTACTTATCGCGGGGACGAATCAGGCACTAGCGGTCAGGAAATCGAAAGTACGTAGCGCCCACGACCCATCTCCCTGAGTTGGTCGGACGGCCGTAAGACCACGGCCGCGGTGTAATACATCTTATGATTTCATTTCAGAGTGAAAATTTCCGAACAGATATGAACAAAAAGTGATTTCAAACTTAAGCCTAAATGAAGGGTTGGTGATTTCAGTTTCATTAAGTGATTTCACTATGATTTCTTGATGTTCGCTGGGAACTAGCTCTCTACCAATACTCGTGCTACTTTCACTTAACAGCATTTCTTCAATGCACACCCACACGCTGTCCGGTCTTGGTTACGTCAAAATCCACTCTATACAGTGATTAGGATCCATGGTGAGAAAAAAAGGAGATCGATCTGTTCAAAAAAAGCAAGCAAACGAAAAAGAGTTGCCAGATATGCATACTTTTTTTTTTGCTTTCCTTTTTCGAAGTTTAAGGGATTTAAAAAAATGTTTAAAATGAAAAATAAGTGATTTGAAACATTGACATTCCACTGCCTTCGAAGAAAAAAGAATGCAAATATTACGAGAGGTTGGGCCAAAACTAAATTATCAATGTTTTCTGAGGCTGTTTGCGGACTACCCATCCTGTCAGAATCCGATGAGATGTCACCTCGAAAAGATGGGTCTATTTTTCCATTCATAAATTCACTAGCTACAATAATCAGTACATCTGGAGCAGCAAACATATCCACCGGAAGCATTGTCTACTCTTTGAAAAATCTTTAGTAGTCTTCCGAATATTTTATCTTCTTGACGTGAGATCACAATTTATTATCCGACTAATGACTGTTTGGAACCATAGACATAGACACACTCAACTGCCACTTTATACCCGTTCAATCCGACAGACTATTAACGAGGAGGATCATTCACGAGGGGTTTCAAATTACATCTTGTGTGTGATTGATTCAATGTTGCGGGCTACCACTTTGATGTCTACCCCTTTTGCAATTATCTTAGTGCCATTTGATGTTAGCAGCCTACACTTCTGATGGCTTAAAGAACCCAACCAAAGAAATATGGTTACCATTATGAATTTATGATACGCGAACTGTTATTACGTGCCTTTCAACGCAAGCAGAAATACATATTTTACCGAATCGAAGGCTTCACCTGTCCGGTGAGGTGAACCTGGGTGAACTCATCGACAGTTGAGCTATCGGCGATGAGAAAGAGATTAATTGATGCATTGGATGCATTTTGCAACTGAGTATATAAAAGAGAGGAAGTCCCAATTCAATTCGAATACACTTTGAATGCATTTTATAACCTACCAAGAAGGATTTCGCCCTTATCTCAGTGTTATATTGATTCTATGAACACCTAAACCTTCGCGAATTCCAAGAGTAAACATACACATATCGTGGACGTGAACACAGTCTTTGATATCAAGACAAAGTGAAAATGATTCCTAAAGACTTCAACAACCACTTTATCAAACTTATAATAGATTGCCGATCGCCAACGGCTGAATTGAAAAAAAAATTTTAACGCCTGGTGCATATGAATATCACACAAACTCGTACGATATAATTAACTTCGTGCCCTTAGACGGCACATATCAATTACGGCCGCTGGTAGTAACAGACATAAAGGCCAATGCAATTAAGTTGATCTTCGTGAAAAGTGGCGCTTAGGAGTGGTCTTTCATTAAGACAATCTGTAATGTCAGATTAAAAAGGCAGAACACGAAACCATGGCCGTGTTTCTTCTTTAGTGGTAAGCGGATATGTATGTGCATATATTTTCAATTTGTAGACTCTGATCACGAAGTATACTATAGATTAATTTAAAATTACAAATCTGTACTATGTAGTTTTTATTTACTCATAATTTAATGGAAATACCGATTAAGCAATGGATGGAAAACCAGAACAAATTTAAAAAAGTAGCGATTTTCATCGATACTTTTCGCCCGTCCGATTGAAATACACATTATCCATTTGACTTCAAGATATATGTATATTATTCACTTTGAAAAATTTTGACCCTAAAGAAGTAAAACTTTTGATTCGCATCCTTGGTCAAATGTATCGTTGAAATGACTTTGAGTTGACTTCAAGTCCTTCATTTCCGTCCGTTGTGTTTTTGATGTTCTTTAATGTCCTATATATACCTTATGTTGAGAGTATGGGTTTTGTCACTCCGTTCCGAAAACACTCATGTTTGTTAGGTCTGATTTCCGCCTACCTTCATACTCAAGAAGGTCCTTTCGTCCGGACCGGAGGCCTCAAAAACCGTTCAACATTACTTCAGTACATTGATCCCACCACACCGATTCAGAGAATAGCTATATTTGCTAGGTTTGGTGTCTGTCTCATTTCATGATCAAGAACGTCCTTTATCCTGACAAGCAGCTGCATCAGGACCAAAATACCACCCAGTGGTATTTAGAATCACACAAGGAAGCTACGTACTAAATTTGGTTGAAATCCCACTGCGGGAAATGCCTGACGGAGTGAGCTTAGAAAAAAATGAAATCCGATAATCGAATGAGCCGTCACCGAACCGTGCTCAGAACCATCAAAAGAACCTATACATCAAATTTAGTTCAGATCACGACTGATGTGATGGTGCCCTGCCCATGTTGACGGCATCTAAACTGGATAAGAGTGATTTACTCGTAACCAGGCTAGTCGACAGCTGCTCCGTGTCCATGGGCGCCATGTCACCGGCTACTGTGGATGGTTCTCCGCCCTCTGAATTGGATGGAAGTCGACAGCCGTTTCCATGGGGCCGGTGTCATCGGCTGAGGATGGTATACTGCCCTCGTTAACGTCATCTGAGCTGGATGAGAGTGGGGGTCACGCAGCTGAATTAGACAGTAGCTGATTTGTGTCAAAATACTGTGGCGAGGGAGGTCATCCCCCCTTGCCGCCAGCAGTGAGCACCCTCCTATGGTTTCAGCGAACGTGCAGTGGTGATAAGTCACTCAGCCGTTTCTTGATTATGACATTGAATAATAAGGTTTGAAGGGAATACTGCCAAACGACGTGTTGTATCTGTAAAAACCTCATCTAGTATTGCATCCTGCACCAAAGTCACCTACTCTGGGAAGAGCAAGGTTGCTGGAAAGTCCACTGGATGAACTGTAGCCGTCACTAAAAAAGCCGCGCAGGCATTCGACCGCTCGGTGGCCATGGTCGTTCGGTCACCGCTCTACGATACTAATATAGAGCTCGGAGTTCAAATCTTGGCGTCATTAAAACCTGTCTGTGAGTATTAATAGAACTCTCAAAGTGCTCCGAGCTTGTCAGTATAAAGACGGCGCGGATAGGAGGTGCATGCTAGCAATTGCACTTCTGAAGAGTAGATATGCTTTCGAAACGTCAACAAGACATAGAAATGCTAGAAATGTTAACGCGCCCATGCCCCTAGAGGGGTCTAGGCAATTAACCACATACACTTGCTTTGCTGTTGATAACTTGCAGTTGAAAGTCACAACAATTGTATACGTATTTCAGAATATCGATGCCTGGCAGGAGCCGAAATGATTACCGCCACCGTTCCACACCGGAACGTCTCCAATGCCTCGGGTTCGATTTGACTGGACAGCATACACCCGCACTTATACTCTTGTTTTTCGCATTTGAACCACTTTAGCTCTCGACTGTATGTCCACCAAACTGCTGGTAAATTGCACTTAGCACAACAGAAAATCAAGTTAATCAAATTTTCACTACACTTTATGCCGTTGTCAAGTGCATCTGCACCCATCAAGGGTCAGATCATATACTCACACACACGCACTTGCACTCCTGTTATTTATAAATTTTGTTATCCCAACTGGTGGAAAATAACATGTAAAGAAGCACCTGTAATGGACCATATCCTGGTAGTGCTTTAGCTCAACAGCAAGCATAGGCCGCCGCTTACCTAGTTGGGGGGGGGGGGGGGGGGCATTTTTCTTCGCCAGATGACACGGCCCGACTTTCACGGTCATTATGCTACCTTAGGCTCCGTCCCCACGGGCATCCCCGGATGCCCACCAAATCGCCCATTATATATTTGGCGCCCAACGTGGAGCCGATTACAGGTCAAGAACAGGACTTAAAAGGACCTCATCGGGCTCCTTTTTAGTCCTTTTACCATTATGCATCTCCACAAGCATATTAAGGCTACTTGCTCTAAGTCTTAGAACTTAGCTATTTTTACTTAACGTATTTTCCCCTCGAGCAGGTGTGCTTTCCTCTGTAGCATCCCACTGAAATTACCCCTGAAATATACGCGAACCCGCTACAGGACCAGGTTTATTATTTCTGTCCCTTATCCTCCGGACAAAACCTCAAAACAAAACCTAGCGAGATGTTAACGTCGCATCTTTTGAACAAAATTGTTTGTTGAGGACCATTATTGACCGTTTACCCCGGATATGGGCAACCTCCTATATACTCGTATATGTAAAATCAGATCTATACCATAATAACATAGACACAACATCTAAATACGTACATATATCCCATTTGCTACGCCAAACTTATGTCACCGCAGCTAATGTCACGGCTAGACAAATGTCTGAATTATTAATTGTCATCCGCATCTTAAATTTATGCCTTTATATCGTTCGCTTAATTTAATTTTGCCACCCATCATATATTTCAATTTTTTTTTATTTTAACTACACACAAACCCATGCCAAATTGTCCGCGCTATAAATTATTAAATTTCATATGCTTTTATAATAGCGTCCTCCACACTGAATGGTGTGACCAATAAATTCGACACAGTGATAAGTGGTCACTAGACAATTTGGAGCCAAAAATTAAATTGAAAAAGAAACACATTTTCAGATTACATTGAGTGGAGTTTAGAACCTAGTAAATATCGAACGCGGTATGTGTAGGTGCCCATCCCGATTTTTATTTGTCACGCGTGTGATAGAAATTAAATCGGCTTCCAAATTTGAAATCTTTCATATTTTTTTATAGATAAATCTGATGGAAACGCAATTCTTTTTATGGCTTTATTTAATTTTTTGTACTAGATTTGCGCAAATTCTGTTTGATATTTATTTGCAAAACCTGCGGAAATTAACGTATTTGATTGTACCTTTTTCAAATTTAGCAATTCAGATCTCGTCACAATCAAACAGTTTTAATTGATCATAGATTCCATTGTGAAATTATTGTAATAATGAGTGCCCACAATTAAAAATTAATAACATCAAACTCTAATTCGACATCAGGTGCGCTATATTCTAGGCCTTCATATCCTTAAAACTGTCCACCCGTCACATCATCACCATTATCGCTTTAAATGATCAGGAAATGTCCTTGCCTTTGCCCTTGCAAAGATACCCCAAGTATCTGTATCTCATAACTCAATGGATCAAATTTGATACATTATTTGTGCGCATCCCGTATCAATGTTAAAATTGAAAAGGTAGAAATTATATTTACTCGTATAATAGCAATTATGTGTTCTTGAATATTCGGTATTTATGCTTAATTTCTTTTCTATTTTATAATATATTTAAATAACATAAATATATTAATAAAAATATTGAATAAACTTCAAAAATATTGAAATTTTTTTCAACTAAATTTCTAAAATCCAACACTGCATCAATTCTTTTATTTTTTATATTCATTTGAATAATTTTTATTGGTGATTTTAAATGTTTGTTTCCATATTCACAAAATGAATAAATAATAATAAAAAAAAAGCTGACAAAATTTTTTATTAAGAAAAGTAAAGCTGGGGTAAACCCCTCAGTACGTCAGTTTGTGTTTAGAAAAAAAATAGAAGTGTGTTTTCCCAGGGCTAATAAAATACAGCACCGCTTTCTTGTCCTCGATAGTTCAAGATTGAAAGCTGCATGTCAAGCTAGGGTTTTCTTAGAAAGCGTTGCCTTTATGTAGCAGTATTTGACTGCACTACAACATTTCTTATGCAGTACGAACAAAATCATCTCCATGCAAAGTCTGGAAGGAGTAAGACAATCCACGGAAACTTATGATATCTGGGTTCCTTTTCATTTAGTGCAATTAGGAAGGGATGTCAATACCAGTAGTTGTAGGCCGGTTGCATGATCTGCTTCTAGGTTTGTCATTCACAGTTAAAAATCCTGGTCTATTATCAATGCTAATTGGGGTTACATATATGACGACACCAAAATTGTATTAGATTTTAATAAAATGAAAGTATTACAATTGCTTCCGTAAACTTCACTGGTTTAAATATTAAACTTTTCTGGCATTATTTTTTTAATCAAATTGTTGGTTTAAAATTTAATCTACAGATATTATAATCTATGAAAAAATATTAATTTTACTGCGTTTTTTTAACTCCTCTAAGTTTCTTCTCCATTATTTTTTTTTTCAATTTTCTAAACTTCCAAATCCTTTATTAAGCCCATCGCAGGTTAGCCAGCTAATCTTTAACTTTTTTCGCCATGGCGCAGCATCGAACCTGTGAACTCCGTGTTGTAGAGTTGCGACCTAGACCACTCGGCCACGCAGCATAATATTTTGAGCTGACTGCGAGTAGTTATAGTGAGACTTGAGACTCAAAAAATATACTTTGTGGGGTTTACCTTTTAATTAAACTTAGATTAGAAACTAATGCGAGAACAAAAAGAACACAAAAAGATTTGAATTGTATTAAAATTTATTACAAATTGGTTTAAAATAGAAGTAAACTTTGAATTGTATTAGAATTTATTACAAATTTGGTTTAAAACAGAAGTAAACTTTGAAAGGGTTTAGATTATAGAATTAAAATTATTAAAAATGGTGGTAGTCCAAGACCAGGTTTAAAAAAAATACCGAGATTTTTAACTGTGTTGAAACGGTTTTGAGTCCGACGTCAAATAGCGGTGCCGCCATTTTCATGAAGGCCGTCATACTCGTAGTGCTGTCAAACAGAGCAACGTGCTAAGGAGATCAATGGGCAATGACGTCGTCCATGAGTTGCAACAAATATTTGACGAATCAGAGGCTTTTAAATTGATAAAGGTACTATGGCTATAGTGGTTGGAGCACAGGGATAAAAGAATAATCACCGAATCTCCAAGAAATCCTTCGTAGAAAAGAGTCAAAATCAGCATTGCATTGTATGAAGGCGGCGACTTTGAGAATTTTTGTTAACACCAATTTGATGTTTTACTAAATACGACACTGTCCGTAACTCCCCAAAAGTAGCTCGTGCGTTGCCTTCAGCTTCACAAACTGACAGTCCTTAGGCGTCTCCACTGAACTATTAACATAGCATAAATTCCCTTTACATATTAATTACAAGCCATTTTGTGATTAATAGAGGCACTCGAAACGAATAAACACACAACTCCCGTGTTCAACCCAAAGACGCTCGACTCTTAGGGTCCCTATAGACGCTCAAATGTACTTGGTAAGTATGCTTCAGCAATCATAGGATAGGTTAGGTTAGATAAGCTGCCTTGAAGATTGTGATACTTCCTAGATTCAGCTTACTTGAGCCCATCTCATTCGTTAAATGAAGTTAATCAACACTAACCTTTTTAGGTCATCCAGATCGGGCAAGTACACCTTCTACCTCCTCCTCATCCCCGCAGCTCCTACAGTAATCACTATGCGGGAGTCGAAGTCTTCTAATATGTTCCCCGATTATACAGTATCCCGTGATAAGCCCCACCATATTTCTAAAATACTTTCTGTTCAGCATCAGCATCCTGTACGATAGTTTGGGACCCAGTTCAGGTCACATTTGCCTAGTAGCATAATATGTAGATCCACTACTATTTGGCGCTGGCTCTATCATAGGCCACATTCTGAGTAACCAATTTACAAGCTGCTAGAAGCATACCCGTTTTATACCAACACTCGCTGATCTCATTAGTCGTACCCGCTCGAGCCAGTTTATCAGCTTTACAGTTCCGAACTATACCACTGTATCCCGATATCCAACACAGGGATATATGGAAAAAGAAAACCTCCCATCACCATGAGAGAGTTGCAATGCGACAGTCCAGTACCGTCTTTGATGTAACCAGGACACAACTAAGCGATTTAATTGCCGGCTGACTAGATATAACACTATGCGCAAGCCTGACTAGCGGCTTGGAAATTGCTTCTAACTTCGCCTGAAAACCGCTACTGTATTCCGGAAGGCAGAACGACAAACCAATATTAAACTCCCTGAGTCTTGGAGCAGTCAGTGAAACTCTGACCACGCATTCCTCGATGGGATCAGCCTTGTAAAGCACTTGTACCTCGGCGAGACGTAGTCCGCCACTCCGCGAATGTCAATCCTTCTGAGTACTACAGCGTGACCTACGATTGACTCGCCAGCCAGTAAACCACTTTTGGATGAAAGCCCCATTTCTTGCCTATAGCCTTCTTGTACGAGTATTGTGCAAGGGTTGCCTTTGTCACACGTTGCTGAATGTTCGCCTTCCAGCATAGTTTTCTATCCTGGATGAGACCAACGAATTCGGCTCTATCAGTCAGCACAAGCCTTGTGCCCCATCAATGGTGGTTCAAAAGAGGGTATAGGATGTCCCTGGTGAAGAGGACAAGCTCCGTTTTTTTTTTCGAGAATTTACTCCAACACCAACTCCGACAGCTCAGATCGCCAGGAAAGAGAAGCATTCTGCATTATATCGCTAACAACACCGGGAAATTTCCCTGACATTGCAATAGCAATACCTTCGTTGTGACTTATGGTGCATTTGCCAGTTTGAAATTAATAGTAAAACTTGTTCCGATTCCACTGTTCCTATGAGAGGTATATGAAACGGTGTGCCGATTTCAACCAAATTTAGAAATGTAGTTGGCAGTTATATAATTGAATAATATGAAATTTTGTAAAGATATCTTCAGAAATAAAAAAGTTTTTCTAACAAAAACTTTGGAACGGTCGTTCCAATGATAGCAATATGATACAGCAGTCCGATTTCAACCAAATTTGATATGATATGATTTGACTAAAGATACTATAGATTAGTGTGGAATTTGAAAAAGATATCTTTAGAAATAAAAAAGTTTTTCTCACATAGACCAATTTTTGGACCGGTCGTTCGTAGGGCAGCTATGTGACGTCGTGGTCCGATTCCGTTGGTTCCGACATATTTACAGCGTGCAATAAAAAGAAGGCTGGGTGTGGGTACAAAATTTCAGCTCGATAGCTTTAAAACTGAGGGATTAGTTTGCATTGAAACAGACAGACAGACGGACAAAGCTTAATCGACTTGTCTCATCATACTGACCAATAATTTATGTATATATATGTAGTTTATACGGTCGGAGATGCTTCCTTCTGTGCGTTGCAAACTTCATGACAAAGTTAATATACCCTATCACATCCGTAAAGAGTATAAAAATATCTTGGATAATTAGTATCTTTAATAATACAAAGCAGAAAACTTGTTAAAATTACGTAATTTTTAGGGTTTTTTCTGCAAACTTTTACAGCCTCAAAACCCACCATCGGAGGCTTGCCACGCTCCTTATTTCCGTATTTCAACTTTTGTTTCTGACCGTAATTTAGTTATGGAGAAAGGCAACAGAGAGGCGTGGAAAGATCGGAGAAAGAGCAAAAAAAGTTAGAGTTACTTAGACTGCAGATCGCCAATCATTCCATTTCTCATGACGAAGGTCATTGAAGAGAAATTTTCTACAAAAGACTAGAAAAGTACCAATTGTTTTTAAGGAAATAAAAGCGTTTCGGCATATGGACAGGAAATGAACGCGTTCGTTTGTTTGTGCTATGCTTATATCAAAAACTTTGGACAAATAGCATTTGAGTATTTTAACTGACGCCCTACAGGCGATTGTCATGTACCACGGCTTCATCCTATCCTGTGCTAATTAGTCTGAAAATGTCTTAATTCTTCTTAGTATCATTTAAACCTTTGAGTCAACGAACCGTATCTGAAGCCACCCTAATGATATCTTTTATCCGATCCCGAAAAAAACACTGATCATCCGTCATGCACCATCTAAACGATATTATTATTGACATACTCTATCAATTTGAGTATGAAATTCATATTCTGTATCTCGTTTAACAGCGGACGGTATACTTGAAAGAGGGGTCCATTTAACATCAAAAGAAAATGCCGCGACCGTACTGCATACATATGTGTACATTACTGCATTTACGTCCAACAGACATTGGACAACCGGTTCAAATACGTGTACCTATAAAATATTTCAAAATACATTTTTCATTTGAATTAGCGCCCTTTCAACTATATCAACTCATTTGGCTGCCACTTTTCCATTTAATTCTAATTCTCGGCAGTTTTGAGCTCCGACGCCCGACACTACGTACGAGTATGTCATAAATTTCAGGTGAAAATTTCAAGGTGTTAATTGTCCTTAATAGGATTTGTATTTGAGTTTTCATCTTTGTATAGTTTCAAAGTGCCAGATAAATGAAAATATTTCCATTTTGTCGAGATACGGGTAATTTAATTAAGATACATGGAAATTGTGAAAGGGCTCCATCTTTTCGACGATTTGTTGATGGGGATTAGCATGAGACTCATTGGATTGAATTAGGGATAAAACTGAAATTTAATGATCTAAAATGATAATCTAGATGAGATTAAAAGAAGATTTTAGTTTTGGATTATGAATTACCTCAAATATTGTTTTCGATTAATCTTAAGGAAAGTATGAACATATTCGTATAGGGCAAATGGAAAATGGTTGGAAAATATAGGCCCGTTTTCTCAATGTCTGGTTAACACTCGCATACATACTTGAGTACCCGGGTCGTTACGATAATCCCAAGCGCAGAAAGTCATGGGGAATGCCCGGAAATGCCTCAACGTTGACGGCAAAACCAAATATTCACGGCGCCAAGGTAATGCTTTGCATTTATTTGGTGGGACCAGCTCGGTGTGATATACTACGAGCTACTGAAACCGAATGAAACTATCACAGGAGATCGGTATCGAACGCAATTGATGCGGTTAAGTCGAGCATTAAAGGAAAAACGACCACAGTACCAAGAGAGACACGATAAAGTCATCCTCATGACAATGATCGGCCACACGTCGCAAAAGTGACCAAGACATACTTGGAAACCCTGAAATGGGAAATCTTGCCCCACCCGCCATACTCCCCAGACCTCGCTCCTTCCGACTACCATCTGTTTCGTTACACGGCCTGGCTGATCAGAATTTTCGTTCGTACGAGGAAGTCGAAAAATGGATTCAATCAATGATCGCATCGAAAGACGCCTCCTTTTTCCGAAATGGTATCCGAAAATTGCCGGAGGAATTGGCGAAAGTTGTCGCTAGCGATGGACAGTACTTTGAATAATACATCTGTAAGTACTTTTTGACAATTAAGCTTTTAATTCCAGAAAAACACGGCGTACACCCAAATCTTTTTTTTTTTTTTCACTTTTTATTAACTACCCCTTGGATACATTTATGAGTAGCCGGGTACTCACAGTCGTATTATATGGGGTTTTACCCAGAAAAATTGTTCATTAATAAATTTGGCAGTTGCAGTAAAAAGAAGCTATACTTCTAGAATAGGTTCATGACTTTTACGTATCCGGCTGTGTAGGATTAGGTAAAATTCTGTCGCATAAATTTGTTGAACTTGAGGGTTTCCATTCAATTTCGACTTCATATTGAGAATGTAAAACTGTAAAGAATTGGAAATGGATGACCTTAGCCACGCTTGTTGGCAATGTATGACGAACGAAAAACGCCGCGAATACATAAGAAGGCTTGTCGATCCCAAAGATGACGGCGATTCTGACGACTCTTTCTGAAGTTCGGACGAGGAATTGATTCCCGAAAAACGCCAGCGTGTGGAGAACAGCGAATAGGAGGCTGACAGGGAGGGACCTTTCGGATTTGAAGAAGAGCAGTCCTCTTCTGACGCTGAGGAAGAAGCACTTGCTGAGTTAGCAAATGCATCTTCCGTAGCGAGCGAAGAGGGACAGATGACCGCTAGGAATGGTACCGTCTGGAGCTGCTGACCGCCAGTTGTACGACGAACATATCCGTACAATATTGTACGTCAAAGACTGGGTCCACACGTCCTTACCAGGATCCTTTCTGCCAAGGACACCTTCCGTCGATTTTTTCGCAAGAAACTTCCTTATAATTCGAGAAACGAACATCAAAGGAGTTGATGTTGTCACCAAGCGCAACCAAAAAAGCAAAAGAAAGAATCGTGGAAACGACTAACCCCGAATGAATTTGATACATTCCTGGGATTGCTGATAATCGCGGGTGTGTACCATAACCAACGAGCCACTGTTCGAGAAATGTGGGGTGATGGATGAATCTATGAATCTTTCCCGATTCGTCAATATAACAAACTGCATTCGATTTGGCGTAATGTGGCGACTCGTGACGATCGACGAACAACTGATAAAGCCCGGGCCACACCTATCCGATCATACTCCGATCATGCAGTCGAACTAGTGTATGAGAAGGAAATGGTATTGGGTTTCGAACGGAGTATGATTGGACGCGTATCAGAAAAGTGTGAACCAAAAGCCCGGGCCACAACGCGTCCGAAATCCTATATAATTTCCCTCTCATATACTCGTCCGACTGAATGATCGGAGTATGATCGGATAGGTGTGTCGCCGGCATAAAGCGGCGACAATTCGAGATATCTGGAATATGACGAACGTAAATCTCCCTTCTAATTACACAGCCTCGGACTGTAAGGAAAATCTGTTGTTCTTTTGTCAACTCTGCATTACACGACTCAAGTATGTGGGAGCAAAAGAAAGGCGGAAGCCATCGATTATTACAACCGAACTAAAGCCGCTGTCGACATAATGGAAAGATGCTAGGAGAGTATACCACAAAGCGGGCAACAAGACGATGGGCATATGCTTTTTTTTTTCAATATTTTGCACGTAGCTAAATTAGCGACCTACTGTACCTACTATACTGAGAATAATAACCTCAATACTATGAAAGAAAACAAGCGTTCGGGACGTCGTAGTTTACTTTTAGACTTGGGGAAAACATCTAACCATGCCTACAGGTACTGAGCGCTCCACGAATCCAACGGTTTTTCGGAATTCTAAGAAACACATTGCCATTGAAAGTTCATTGGGATCAGTAATCGAATATCCAGGAACTGAAGCAACAGCACGTTCTGTTGAGCCAGACGGAAAGCGAAAATTTACTAGTTATTGCTAAAGGTGGCCACCCATTGACGAGCACAACCACGACCAAACTTCCATCGAACCATCAAATATCATAGGACGTATGGAAAAAAAATTCCCCCTATTTCCACCGTTCTATGATATTTGATGGTTCGATGGAAGTTTGGTCATGGTTGTGCTCGTCAATGGGTGGCGACCTTAAGACGGAAAACTCATAAAAATTGCTGCGAGTGCAAACGGCCTATCTGTGATCAACACACCAAGCCTATCAGCAAATGCCACATCTATGATCCCCAACCCGGACTGAGCATACAGTGTGGCAACTGATTCCTTTTGTATTTTTTTTATCTTTAAGAATAATATTATTATTATTAAAAAATCAATAAAGCATTGACCACATTGCTATCCTTTTCATTCCAAATCCGCTTGATTTGCCCCTTGTAGTTTTCATCCGATAATTTTTTAACCGAAGGATGGGTACCGCTAAGCGTTTATCTACATGATAAACTTAACCAGACATTGTGGAAACGACCCGTAGTATTTAGAACTAAGTACAGTGGAAATAAGCCAGCCTTCAAGCCCAGGTGGTTACGGGTGGGTGCTGAGCTATTATATTTTAAATGACAAGAAGACATTATCAGGGCAATGTCTTACCAAGTAGATAACTCCTTATTGTGTGTGTGTGTGATGCATATTGAAAATCGCTTTTTAAGACTCTAATCTTTCAAGTCAGAAGTTTCGATATTGTGTACGCATTATACCTCTTCTATCATTCTGTGCATCGTTTTCCACATGTGAGTGTGCATACATAAATCTCGATAAAATTAATTCTCTTTATTACGCATGTGTTACTGATAACAGTCCCATTCACTTCCTAGAAGATACATTTTCAACTACTTCCAGAAAGATTATCGAAGATGATAACCTTCTTAAGGGATTAACGGGTAACACTGCACTGTCAACTACTATATACATAGATGCTTTCCCAATACTTAATGGCCCTTTTTCACTATCTCGGTTTATACTCGTATAAATACCTGAATCGACTGATATTGATTAATTGGATTAGAGGCTATTAATCGTACGCTGACACAATTTACAGTCCTTCTCGAATTAGAATTGTGATATCGTATCACATTTGCATAATTGAATTAAGTGCTAATACGATTCGCTTCCACTAAGTGCACGAAAGACTTTTTAAAGGAATCGCTCGTTGAATGAGTGATGCTGAATTAGATTTTATATTTTTTATGGGATGTTTACGATTCCTTTTTCCTGTTGGAATGATGCGCTCGGTCGCCATGAGGTCTCGGTTACCACTCTACGATGATGCATCTAGAGAATCGATGGTTGAGTCCCCGGCGCGTAATAAAAGCTACCTGTGGGTATTATTAGAACTTCCACATTATGAGACGCGTTTTTTCAAGAGCCATACAGAACAGAGCAGGTTAAGAGCACACAATTACACTAACAATTTGATCTGAACTGCTCTGGATAAAACGTCAGTGCAAGAATGCTGCTCGGTTAAGTAGTCGACGTTTTGAAATGCAGGCGGTGCAGGTGTCGAAATTTTCGGGCAGTTACAGTTTGGGAAGCACATAAAGCTCATTTCCCGTCAATAAAATGCTCATTTTGTGTAATTATATGATGGAACAGTAAACTTACAAAATAATGTTGCTGCCTAAAGGAAATTTGTCCGATTGTATTTGTACTAAGAATTTAAGTTTTCGTTTGAAATTTGAGTTGATACTTGAATTCTAACTTAACCAAGACACACTCCCAGCAAAGACATGCCTCGTTTTCGAGTTCGCTACCCTAATTTGCTCTCGATCGTTTTTTTTCGCCGCTCCCTTTCGAAAAAAACACGCACCTACTGTAAGCCCGTCAGTAAAAGATAGCTCGGATAGGAGATAAATGCTAGCAACTGCATGCTTCGAAGTTTATGTGCTATTAAAACGTCAACAAGGCATAACTATACAAGAGATGTTGTCGCGCCCCAGGAGGGGTCAACGCAGAATTTGTGTGAAGAACAAATTTGACCCAGTATTGACTTGTTAATGGACTGATAGCAAACTTGTGCGTGAAATAATATTAATTTTATCTATTTTTCTGATTTCTGCGGAAATCATTGATTAAAAAAAAAATAACAGCAAGTATTTCAAATAGTCTCGATCAGAATCTACCTCATTATAAACTGTTAGTTTATAGTTAGATTGAATGCTTGTTGAAAAATTAACCCCTTACACACTATGTGTATGCTCTGAGTTTCCGAGTAATTCTGTGTTGTGTGCCAGGCGATTATGGCATCGAAGGAAACCAGATCGCGGACGAACTTGCTAGGCAGGGTTCGTCTTCCCTTTTTCTTGGACTGGAACCATATTGTGGTGTGAGCATCACCTGAGCCAAAATGGTTATTAGAGAATGGTCTGAGGGGATAAGGCACCAATACTGGTATGATCTTCTGGGGCTGCGTCAATCGAAGAAGCTTATAACCCCTTAAAGTACAATAATTCTACTTGAATAAATAGAGCCGATCTTAGGGTTCTTGTGGAATACTTATCGGGACATCACTGGGTGAGTTACCACCTAAATAAAATGGGCCTGTCTGTGTCTAGCAAAACTGAATTACGCCTGTGTGTGGCACATCTTACGCGAATGACCGGCTATTGCGCAGACTAGATTTAACTTTCTGGGGTAAGCCAAGGTGTTGTTATCAGGAAAGCTCCCGCAAAAGACATAATGCAATTCGTAAAAATGGTGGAGAGCATTTTACAATATGGTCGCAGTGTCCACAGGATATGGCTAAAAAGGCATCAAATAATAAAGTACACTTAATAGCTATATTATCCGCTTATGGGGAAATAGATTCTCCAAATTTTCACCTCCACCCCCACACATTTCAGTCAACATACTGCTGCTTCCAGTTTGTCACTCCAAGCAGCTTTCTAGTGTCTTTTCGGACGGCCGCTTCCCACCGTTTGTTCGGCCTTCCGGGACTCCTCGTTCCATTCCACCCCGACGAATGCCTTCTTGGGGATTCGTTATCCAGTCGCCGCATGTGCACCGCCCACTATAGCCTTCGTATTTGACGAATCTGGAGGCCTCCTCTTCGTTAAATATTTCGTACAAATCATACTTGTACAGTCTTCGCCGTTGGTCCCTTTCGTCCGTTCCTCCTGTGATTCATCCGAGGACCTATTTTCAAAGGCATTTAACATTTAACCCCTGAGAGAGGGTCCAAGTCATCGGCATAGCACAAGGCGAACTATTGTCTTATAGAGTTCGAACTTCGCTTTTCTGTGAATAAAACTGTCGCTTAGCAGGCTGTTGGATTCGCCGTTTGATTTCACGGGTCTCATCGCCGTTCTTTGCAATGTTGGCTCGAAGGTAAACGAAGATGTCTACACTTTGGATTGTCTAATCGTCAATCTCCGGCATATTTAATCTGCTTGTTCGGATTTTTTTTTTGTTTTTGCGTTAGAACATCCTTCGCCGCCTGATCGCGAGATTCAAGTGTTTCGTTCGATTCCTTCGCTGATGTTTATATTATGTTAAAGTCATCCGCATATCCAACTATTTGGGTGACTGACACCAGGAGGGTTTTTGTTGGGTCCATCGGTAACTTCCTGACCAAATAACATGAGTGCCAGCCAGCCACTCGGGTGTTAAGTGCCTCGGTGGAGATTTTGCTAATTCTGTGACCAACATGGAGTAGTTTGACACAGTCTCCCTGCTTAGCCGGACTAGTTTTTTTCCAAAGTGCACCATGAAGTTATACGGTCGAAGTTGAATTTGAAATCCACTAGGATGTTTTTCCAGCATTTGTTTTACAGTGAATAGCTGGTCAGTTGTGGATTTTAAGGGTCAAGAGTCTCTCTGGTATTCACCGAATTTTTCTTTGACGTACGGCCTAATTTTTTTCTAAGATTTTCGTGAGAATTTTATAAGCTGTGCAGAGTAGTGAAATTCCTTGATAGTTGTTTCAATCCAATTTTTATTTTTTTACGACTTGGACATATAACGCTTCGGCCCTTCTTCTGACATAGTTTCTGTTTACCAGATGCCTCGAATTTTTTTTTTGATCGCGCATACACCATTTCTGATTAGTTCCACTTGAGCGACGTTGATGTCCGGTATTTTGATGTCCTTTTGCGCATCGATGGCTTCGACTTCTTCGAGTGTTGGTGGTTCCGAATGATGGACGATTGCTGTAACAGCCTGTGACGAGGTATGTTATATTCGGCATCTAAAAGCTTTTTTAAAGTATCCCATCACAGCCCATGTTTTTTTGACCTCGTGTGGAACACTTTCGATGGCGCCATCTTTGTCCTTGCTATGATGGTGCTCGCTTTAAGCCCATTTTTTATTACTTTCGCAATCTTCAAGGCTTGTTTAGTTTTGAGGCTTTCATCGATGCTTCGCAATTAGTCATTGGCGTATTTTAACCTTCATAGGGATCACTTTAAGGAAAGTCTTTATCAGGAAGCAACCGAGTTTGCAGAGTCAATTTATTTAATTCATTTTAATTAATTTAATTCCATACATTAGACGAAAGCAAGAGCCGCGATTCGACGTTCAGCAATGTTATGTTTTTGAGTTATTCCATTTTTAGTCGAATAAGGGCAAACATTTTCTTTTTTTACTAAACAGCTAAAGGGTTAAGAAATCAAAAAATCCTATTCGGAGTATTATTTGTATAAAATGGCATGAGATGGTGAGAAGCTTGTGCGGTCGAATTGGAATATCCTGTTTATCCGTGACAGTTACTTAGAAATATGCACTAGATTTAAATTTTCTTTAAAGAATACATACTTTTACCCATAAAACCATCACTGCAATCTGCAAGAGATTAATTAAAACTAATAGCCTACAAATTCGTGTCAAAAGGATATGCGATTGCACAACTGCTTTTCGATCGGCTGAGTCCATTTAATGAATGTCTGCGGTCAGCCATTCGCATAAATAAATAAACCATCTGCATGAATGCAAGATACAGTGCGGAGTTTCATTCAAAATGCTTTTATCGATTCATCAATTTCATTATTTGGTCGGTGGAGCGTGGTGGAGATGTTCAGCCACCACACACAGTAGTGTCAATCAGTGCCTTCACAGTTGAGTAATCAACTTACAAGTTTACAAATTAGACGGAAAACTTCCGTTTGTGTGTTTCCCAGTGCAATCAATGAGCGCAATAATTGCCAGTATTGAATGTATCTATAGTAATATCAAGTGTGGTTTTCCTCAGATTGGTCTTTTCTTCAAGCAAAATTCAATTTGAACCGATGTACAAACGTATTTGATTACATGAAGATGCTCGAGAAGACATCAATTCGCTTTGTTCCAAAGCCAAACAATTTAGATACAAACGTACTGAAAATCTGCTGTTGATAAAGGACTCTAAAATTAATGTATTTTGTACACTATTTCATAGACAGCTGCAATTCGATAGGCAAATTCAGTTTGATTTGATACATGTGTCTTTGTTAGTATTGAATATTGTAAATAGCAGTGCTTAGATGATTTAAAGGGGGGATAGAGCTTTTTACACCACAAATGAAGAAATTTGTTAAACAAATTCGAAATTTTTTTATTATGTAATTAGCGAAATATTCAGCCCTCATCCCTAACCGCTCTGAATGGGTAAATGGCACACCCTGTCCAGACCCTAGATGTATCAAGTGGTTCACCCATGGGTTTAAAACGGAACAGGGTGTTGGTGCAGGTGTCTTTGGACCCAACACCAGGATTTCGATCGCAATGGGAGTCTCGCCCAGCGTTTTTCAAGCTGAGATCCACGCCATTGAGGTCTGCACCAGGGTAATCTTGGAAACTGGACTTCGCGGCGCTCACATTGCTATCTACTCAGACAGCCAAGCAGCTATAAAAGCGCTCTCCTCATTTAAGGTCTCTTCAAAACTGGTGAAGGAGTGTTACAATCTCCTTCAACTGTTGGCAACCAAAAACCGAGTCTTCTTGTGTTGGGTGTTGTATGGTGTCAATGGTCGTCCCCGGCAACAAAAAAATTGTTTCTTAAAGGAGGCTCCAGAGGTATAACCAGGCCGAAGCTTCGCTTCGGCCCGGAGTCCGAAGCGTACATACCCTAGACTTGTACAGACCTAGTGGTGATACCAAAAGTACCAATTGGCAACGACCATATGCATTAAAAGTGAGTTTCCTATATGGCCAGTTTATAGGGGAGGTTGGCACACATTCATGGGGATCTTGGCCATTCTAAAAATCAATTAACTAACCAATTCTTCAAATATTTGTCGAATTTTTCAAGTTGCTAGCTTCATTCTATCGAAAGTTATTGCTTATTTGAAGTCACACTTGTAGGGGTGGTAAAAGTTCCTTGGATCGGATCTTGCCCATCATAGCCACCAACCAATTTGATCACAATACAAACATTAAAAAAAAGATGTCAGTTGTCTAGCTTCACTCTATCGAAAGTTATCGCTTATTTGAAGTTTCATTTGAAGGGGAAGCAGGGGTTTCATTGGTCGGATTTTACGTATTTTCAGTATTAGCCAACTGGATCCTACTACAAACATTTGACCAAAATTTCAAGTCGCTAGCTTTATTTTTATCGCTTATTTAAAATTTCATTTCTAGGGGAGGTAGGGGTTCCTTAGGTCTGATCTAACCTATCCTTAATGCCAACTAACAAAATCTCACTTCAATCATTCGACCAAAATTTCAAGTTGCTGGCTTCATTCTACAATATCAAAAGTTATCGCTTATTTGAAGTTTCATTTGTAGGGGAGGTAAGGGTTCCTTTGGTCTTATCTAAACCATCCTTAATGCTAACTAACTCAATCTCACTTCAAACATTCGACCAAAATTTCAAGTCGCTGGCTTCTCTCTATCAAAAGTTATCGCTTATTTGAAGTTTCATTTGTAGGGGAGGTAGGGGTTCCTTAGGTCGGATCTAACCCATCCTTAATGCCAATTAACTCAATCTCACTTCAAACATTCGACCAAAATTTCAAGTCGCTGGCTTCTCTCTATCAAAAGTTATCGCTTATTTGAAGTTTCATTTGTAGGGGAGGTAGGAGTTCCTTAGGTCGGATCTGGCCCGTTTTCAATGCCAACTAACAAGATGTTACTACTAACGTTTTGCCAAATTTTCAACTCGCTAGTGGTATTCTATCGAAAGTTATTGTAATTAAATTAATATTTAATTTTTTAAATTTTGTAGGGGAGGTAGGCGTTCCTTTGATCTGATTATGTCCAACTTACTAAAACCCAAGCAGCTTCTCACTTCAGGGTTACATACCAAAAATCAGATGTCTACGTCAATTTGTTCAAGAGTTATGGACAAAACACCTGAAATGTAGGGTAGTACGGGGCTCTTTGTAAGAAAATTTTCGTTAGTTTTCAACTGATCGATTTTATTTTTCCAGGGTAGTATAAGATTACCCCCACGAGCAATCTACCAAAGCTAGAGCTTTTCATGTTTATTTAATCGGGAGTTATAAATACATTGAATTATTTTACATATGTAGGGGAGGTAGGCGTTCTCTTGGCCTGATCATGCCCATTTTCAATACCAACCAACTAGATCATACTTCCAACATCTGACTAAAATTTCAAGGCTCTAGCTTCATTTTATCGAAAGTTATCGTGCGAACGGACAGACAGACGGACAGACGGACAGACGGACAGACGGACAGACAGACAGACAGACAGACATGGCTAAATCGAATCACGAGGTGACCCTGATCATTTATATATATACATTGCTATACCTCCGGAGCCTCCTTTAAGGTGTTACATATTTCCGTCGTGACAAAAACAATATACCCTATACTAAAAGTCTAGGGTATAAAAATGTGGATATATAGTATAAATGATCAGGGTCACCTCCTAATTCGATTTAGCCATATCTATCTGCCCGTCTGTCTGTCCGTTCGCACGATAACCTTCGACAGAATGAAGGTGGAGGCTTGAAATTTTGGTCAAATGGTTGCAGTATGATCTAGTTGGTTGGTATTGAAAATAGGCATAATCCGGTTAAGATAACGCCTACCTTCTATGTACATATGTCAAATAATAAAATGTATCTATAGCTCCTGATTGAATAAACGTGAACAGCTATAGCTTTGGGAGATCGCTCGAGAGGGCCATTTTATACTCTGTTGGAAAAATGGAATCGATCAGTTGGAAACTAACGGTACTTTCCTTACAAAGAGCCCCATACTACCAAATTTTTCAATTTTTTTGTATATAACTCCTGGACCAATTGACGTAGACACCTGATTTTTGGCATGTACATTTCCGATGAGAAGCTGCTTCAGTTTTAGTAAGATGATCATAATCAGACCAAAGGAACGCCTACTTCAACTACAAATGTCAAAAAAATGAAATAATCTTTTAACTACAATAACTTTCGATAGAACTGACACTAGTGAGTTAAAAATTTGGTAGAATGTTCATAGTAAGATCTAGTTAGTAGTATTGAAAACAAGCAAGATCCGACAAAAGGAGCCCCTACTTCCCCTACAAATGATACTTCGAATAGGCGATAACTCTGAATAAAAAAAAGCTGGCAAGCTTAAATTTTAGTCAAATGTTTGTAACAGGATCCAGTTGGTTGGTATTGAAGATGGGCATGATCAGGCCAAAAGACGCCTAACCCCTACAAATGTTATCTCAAATATATGGTTACTACCTTGCCTTAACCCGTTGTGGGGCATAGCGCGTCATCCTACACTGTTATGGGCAATGGGGCGCAACTCCCTGGCAGGGCCGTCGGGGGCGAAACGCCCCGAGCCCATGTTTTTCTCGGGGCCCAAAAATTTGAAAAATTGAAAAAGAAGAGAGAAAAAAAAAGTATCTGCGCACTGAGCTTTTTTTTGCTCCTTGCCCTTTCATACCACTCTGACGCACTGAGCTATCGGTCGTCATATATCGGCCCCTACAAAAAAAAAACAGAAAAACGTACGCTTTGACCTTTTTTTTTTGTTCATTGAGCTACCGGTCGCCATATATAGGGCCCCTACAAAACTTGAGTACCGGGCCCGGATTTTCTCTCGACGGCCCTGCTCCCTGGTAACTCCTACGAAAACTTTAAATGTACTGCTTCCATACGAAAGCACAGACAGTACCAGGGAGCGAAACAGGCCCCGCTTAGCCTTGATGCTGAACTGCTTTGCCAGGTTTTGGACAGTATGCCGTATGCGCATTTAGCCTGGTTGATACGACGAGCGATGTTCTGCTCCGTACCACCATTTTCGGCAACAATGCTACCCAGGTAGACAAAGTCGTCCACCTTCTCCAAAGGCTGCCGATTAATATTGATCTCAGTAGGTATCGGATTCATTTTTCGCAATGGTGGGCTAAGAACCTTGTTGGTATTAATCTTTAGCCCAACCTTGCTTGCCTCCCTCTCGAGATCTAACGCCATTGCGGACAGATGATGATTTTGTGGGAGAGTAGGCATGTCATCAGCGTAGTCAAGATGTTGTAGATAAGATGATAAAGTCCATTGAATTCCTCTGTCTAGTCCGGATAGGGCTGCATGCAACACATCGCCGATTACTATGAGGAATACAATCGGTGAGAGAATGGACCCCTGCCGAACTCCAATGCGAATCTCAAAGTCAAATGTTTGTAGTGTAGGTTAGTTTGTTGATTTCAGGAATGGGCAAGATCCTATCTCCCCTACAAAGTTGCGGTGAAAAAAACTCGCTCGTGTCGTCTAGTCATCACCACTAGATCTGCACAAGTCTAGGGTATATACGCTTTAGTCTCGTTTTTTGTGTTTTTCTTTCATAGCCTGGATGGTCTTCGTAGCCTGGATGGCCGTCAAAGTTGATGTAAATTTATTTCTAATTCAGACCATGTTTTTTTTTAATTTAATGCATATTATTCGAAAATTTTCAAATCCAAATGTATCAATGAACTATACCGTTGGAAAGCCAGCACATTCGAGCAACTTTTGTCAAAATTGCAGATTTTTCAGTTCAAAGTACCGTTATAATCTATTCACCTGATTTTCGATGAAAAATCGATTTTGAAATTTCTTAAAAGTTTGAGCAATTGTGTCATTGAAGTAACGGTGAATTCGGTAAAAATTTTGTAAGCCAAATCCCCTCACGGGACGAGTGGGAAGCTAACACTTTCCAGGAGTCTAATGCTGTAAGTTTATACACATACATGATGGTTCCAAGACGGATAAAGGAGTGGGAGTGGGGGTGTACTCGGACAAGTTGAATTTAAACTTGTCACTACATTTCCCTGACTTTTGCAGCGTTCTTCAGGCAGAGATTGCGGCTATTTGGGAGGTTCTCATATGGCTCGGGCGTAATGTCATAGCTGCTAAGGATATTATTATTTTTACGGATAGTCAGCCGGCGATTAAGTCCCTTGAATCTGTGATTACAAACTCAAAGATTGTTGCCACATGCCGCACCTGTCTCCTGGAGATGGGAAATTTTTTTAATATCTCCCTTTGTTGGATTCCGGCCCATAGTGGCTTCGACGGAAATTGCAAAGCGGATGAACTAGCTAGAAGAGGCTCTATTGGGGGGACCGGGCTTAGTCACTGCCATCTCCGGTGGTCTTTATCAGCCTGTAATCTACAGACTCTTGTGGGGGTGATTACAGGGCACTGCCTGATCGGCGAACATGCTAGGAGATTGGGGCTTCCACACAATGACCTCTGTAGGAGTTGCGAGGATGAGGAAGAGAGCACCTTTCATCTGTTATGTGGGTGTCATGCCCTGGCTAGAAGAAGAAGGATTACGTTGGGGTCTTTCTATTTTGGCGATCTGGACGACCTTAAGGATGTTAGCATCAGCCGGCTCCAGCGCTTTATCAACAGCTCAGGCTGGTTCAATGAATAGGTAGGACTCGGGCTGTGGAGTCGATGGTGGTATCACAAAGGACCCAGTGGTGGTCTATGTGTGCTGTGGGTATCACGGCAGCTCCTTTAACCTAACCTAACGGTGAATTTCACAACCGGGAAGAAGTAGTTTTACATGAAATTTTATGTAGTTCCAGAAAGTAAGGTCAAGTCTCGGAATAAATTATTGAGAGAGTGGCACGTTTTGTTTGATAAGTCAATCTTTTTGATGACAATCACAAAAAGAATTATAGACCAACAGTAATAGTGCGGGATTTGAAAGTAAGTTCATCATTTGTATTTGAATGGAGCGGGTCTAAAATGCCGATTAACAACGCTACTTTTTGTGCGATTAAAAGTTGCACTATTGACGCGCGATAGTCCTAACACTATTGTTTTTTTTCACTATTCTACTGGGAAACCCCAGTATGTGCACTTTACGTAAGCAGAAAATAAGAACTTGAGTCCACTGCCCTGCAGTTTTCACTTTACTCCAAATGAGTCAACAATACCATCAATTTCAATATCAGTATCGTTAGCGTGACTAATAGACAGTTTATGCCTGCGTCCCATTGTCATAAACCTCGTATATTCGGAGTCCCAACAACACCACGGAACAAACAGGATCTATTCTCTACGCCACTTTACAGTCGGATATTCATTTGTCACAGATAAAAATATGTTCATTCGGTTGCATATCAGAAAGATGTACTCGGGGACCACAGGCGGCTGCTAATGCATTCTGATTCAACTAGGAAACACTTTTAAAGGAGCGCAACTCGCTCAGGTGCAATAAATAAGAAAAAAAGGTCAGACGACATTACAACGCTCCTTAATGAACTCTCAATGGATGCAAGCAAGTGATGAATAATTTGGTCAGAGGAAGTACACGGATGGACCATCGAGTAATGGTGGCCACCTAGAATTAATGACTCAGACTGATGGCTGACACACTTTGGAATCACTGGAATTCGAACTGAAAACCTGGTAGTGAGGTCGATTTCGGATGTCAGTGATTGATGGGATTATAATGGTGATCGGTGAGGTGCGTAAAGAAGTATAATTGACGTGAAGGGCGGAGGTTCGATGGCTTTGGTTGTACTCTCGTGAAATGTAATAATGCATATGTTATATGCAATATTGCTCTTTCAAGTGTTATCCCATTAAAATCCTATGAAACAATTTATGACAA